>OY728158.1:1729847647-1731201397 GCA_963277665.1 Viscum album | reverse complement strand
ACTATTTGTAAAATCACTTCTTTTTAAATTATTTATTCTCATTACCATTCATTTTATGCCTCTTCAACAAAACCTACAAATCACCAATTTATATAATTATTAAAATATCAACCAAAAGGAAATAATTTATGAAAACCATTATACTGATTTCTATTTTAATAGTTTGTATGATCATCTATTAACTTTTTAAAAAATTCTCCCAACAATAAAAATTCAACAATAAATTCTCAAAAAAACTCATCTTTATATATTCATCACATATCTGAGAAAATCAGAATGATTGTTAAAATTAAATTCAATCTCCTGGATAAAAACATAGAATTTATATGGTGTTCCTTCAAAACATTACATGAACATCTTGATTTTTTTTTGAGACTTTTACTTCTTCTGATATCCTGGTTTAGAAAATTTCATTCATTTCCATTGTTATGAATCCTCTTCCTAATAAAAGTCATTTTAAATCATTTTTATGATGATTTCATAGAGTTTCATCAAACTCCCTTTAATCTTGATATTCCATAACCAGCTCCCTATTTGATGACTTGGAAAAAGGTTTATTCATTGAACTAAATCTAATAAATTCATGATTTCCTATCCAATGAACCTACCCAAAACTTATATCCAATGAAATTAGAGAATTTTGATCAGATAAAATTCATACAATGCATATCATGATCTTTTTACCCATTCATCCTATAGAATTTGTACAACTTTTTTTAATCTAAATCCATACACATCAACCTGAAAAATTTCAACATTCTTACTATCATCATATGTTCATTCATTTCTGAAAAATAAAAATTTTTACCTCCATACATTCATCTTTGTAAACCTCAAATTTTATTTCATGAAACTTTATACGTGAAATTTTTATAACCATACCAGAAACTCATCCTTTATACATAATCTTGAATAATGAAAAACATCAAAAACCATGTTGTCTGGAACATTGATAATTAGAAAATCATTATCTGATTTTCATTATTAAACATATATATCTGATAGAACTAGTGAGAAAAGTAATAATTCAATGATACACTGTGGAAGATTGCATCAGGCCAGTAAACATTTTCTTCTCAAATTGGTGTGTTAAAACTAATCCATTGGACTCTATTTGATAACCTTTTTATGAAATATGAACCAAGAAATGTGATTTATGTTAGAATAAAAAATAAAACACATTTATAAATTATAGGCCATGAAAATATGGAGTTTACTAGAGTAACTGGAAAGAAAATGATATTCTAAATAGGTGTATATGACTCCTCCTCTACCAAACTTTGGTAATCCCACTTTACCTACCATTAATGGTACCTGGGACCCATAAAAAATTAATGGACTTCATATCTTGATGTGGTCCCATGTTGGGATTCCTTGAGTAGTAAGAGGTAGCTATGCTTAGATGCTTCATGAAGACTTTGGATTTGTGAATATTTTTCTAATATATAAGTCCACCAAATAGATCAATCATAGGATGAGAAAAAATTCAATTTTTCAGCAATTCAGATCTATGTTGACAAAGGAAACGATTCATGACCACTTAGATTAAAAAAACATGTTAAGGAGAGAGTATCAAACTTTAATTCTAGGTCAAAGATTTTAAACAATTCCTTGAACCTACAACTACTCTTATAATAGTTGTGTTGAATCGAAATAGGCAATATCCATGATAAGTTACTAGAACCTCTCAACCCTATAAAATAACTCGAAAGATTCCATGATCTTGGAATTATTTTATATTGGTTAGAATATTCAACTACATAGACCAATCTCATGACTTGACCAACACCAATAGATCCAATAACAATTATATCTTGTTATTAATATTCAGTACCTACTCTGACATCCAAACTTGAGTAATATCATGCGGTAACCCCTCCAGAAGGAAAATAAAAAAATATAATCATTGATAAGGGTGACATTAGTAGAGGAAAAAACCATATGAATATTTAAATAATAAGGTTTATTCATTCTAAAAAGACAAGGTTCCTAGTTATTTAATTATAAACATGAAGAAAATTGTATAAAGATTCAAGATCCCGAGATTCCTAATTAACTCAGCCTTAGTGACTATCCAAATTACTTACCCTTTCCCAAAATGATGGGAAAAATTATATAAGAGTGTTATTTATTAAAATTATTTCTCTAGAAAAGGGTAAATTATTGGGTGGTGAAGTATGTAAATCCACTATCGGAAGTGTCTTGTGAGTATTCCACTTTAACCAAAGAAGGGGAGGAATTGGTAGGAAGTTCCAAATATGGGTTCATAAAAATTCAATTAATAGATGACTAAGAATACAATCAACCAAACCCCTATAATTCTCTAGGAATATCTAAATAAACTATTTTTTATTCCATATCCATAAATGAAATCTAAACTAACTGATTAACCACAACAATCCTCAAAGAATTATTATTCTAAGAACCGACACAATAAGCATAACTTGAGTATGGCACTGGAAGATGAATTCATTCTAAAGACTATTTTTTTTCAACACTCTAAAAATTTATACCCTTCACTTTGGGAGGATGGGAACCAACCCTCCTAATTGTTCAACATGGACTGATCCCTGAAATGGAATCCTCCTAAGATGAAGAATATATATACCTCTCTATCAATGTGATTCACTTGACATATCCCTTCTCTGATGAAGAAGTTATATACGATCCTAAATTCACATCTCACAATCAGGGAGAAGGATGAAGTGGTCATTGATACTAGTTAAATAGTTATAGATGAAGTTAAAATGGAGCTCTATACATGGGTAAAATACCTACTAAATCAATATATACTATAGAGACCAATTTACATGAACTCTTGCTGGATAAGTAGGAGCACTAGTGTACTCCTGAGTCATCATGGTCTTGTTTGGGGACAATTATACTTAAGGGTGATCAAAAAATAAATATATATATAGTTATAATTTTTATTTGGTATGGTTATCACAACCTAACCCAGAGATGATAAATATAACCTTGAGTCATGGTCATGGAAAATTTTTACCAGCACAACCATCCTCTTCTCCCAATCCTTACACCAACAAGCAACCCCGTGTATGGAAGAATTGGGATTCAACTAAAAATTATTATATTTTAAAATATATTGTTTTCATTGTAGCCAATATTTGAATTCCTAATGTCTTTTATATTTCAAAATATATTTATAAAGAACTCATTGAGGCTCTCTTAAGTGCATAAGAGTTTGAATCTGATGTCACTGCTGCTAAAGTATATCATGCAGATACCAATCATATTGAATGAATATGATCATATACTTCATAGATAATTACATGGAGACCACTATAAAAGTATATTTCATGCCCTTTTACATGTCTATAAATATATTAAACATTTAAATTCATTGATACCTCGTCCATAACTATTATAGAATCAACCTAGTACCAGTTTGTATACCGCAATTAATGGGGAATGGTGAATCTAATTTGTATCCATCTACCCTAATAGTCCATGGATATAAAAAAGTGATAAATGTAATCTTAAAAAAATAAGTATTAAATCCATGTTTAGTGAAATTCTTTCAGATTTTATTTTCATGATTCTATATTAGGATATAAATTTCATTATCCTTTAGGGAAGACAATAATATCATTCCCATGAAGTTTTACCTTTATCATACCACAAGTTCCTCAAATACCCCATCAACAAACAAAAAAAGGTTTTTACTTTAATTATACCCCCTTGGACTTCAATAAATTGTAATAAATAGACATGGTATTTAATCAAAGGTAGTAAAAACATCAATTATTTTGTGATTTTATTCAAACTAGTGCTATGAATGGTTTAAAAATAGCCCCTATCAACATGTTTAATGAACTCAGTGAAGAATATGATTTTACCATAAATTGAATATGGGAGATAAATCCAAATATAGATCTTAATCCAAAAATATGAACTGAGTATGAATGGATGAAGAATTTAATAACCATTATATCACATGACATCCAGGATAGTGTTTACCTAGATTAACCTACTCTGGAAGAGAGAAAGAATACCATACCATCTCTATAGCTAAATTTTTGTTTTCAACATATCTACATGAAGTATTGCCTAATACATAATGAAAACCATTCAAAATAAATAAGACACTTTGAACAATTAGGTATTAATCCTTGGAGAAGAAGAAAGGATTGATGTTTGGACACATCTTCCCCTATCTTCATGCTATCATTCCAATCAACCAAATGTAATTGTGTTGAAGGGGGTTTGATCCCAACAATGGGGATTATAACCTAGATAAAAACACTTATACTTTTTCTCTAATACATAAATTGTTTATTGAATTAATATATGGATTTGAAAGTTTCCCTAGGTCATTGATAGAAATTGAAATTTCCCTTATGTCATCTCATGAATCCCTGGATGTCAACAAAAATTCTACCCCAGTGATAGTGTAAAGTAAGGAGAGAATATCCAAAACATTTCTAATGGTGTTATCCATTTATTGGAAATTTCTGAGTCTAGAGATAATTTCTCATCATCCACATAAGATAAATATGACCTCACATTATCTTAGGATCCTAAAAACATCCATTCACCAACCAATTATGATTCTCATATATCAGTAATATTAGGACCTAGAGATACCTCCAAATCATTAATAGAGGATAAAAAAACTGGCCACATTATATTCCTACATCAAAAGAATCACATCATCACCCAATTCCACTAAAATTGAAGCATGGGGGAAAGAAGAATAAGAATCCATAGATTCCCGTCCAAAATTTGAGGAATGAATCTCCACGATTGTTGATGAACTCAGATAGATGAATCTAGGTATTGAATAATACCTACATCAAAATTTTATTAGAATCTCAGTGTATCATAAGTAGAAATAGACATACATCCCTTTATTGTAATAGAATCGGGCCATATTAATATACAACTATACAAAGATTCATAGGATTGATCATGATGTGGCCACCCATCATCGAGGACTACCTGAAGATCACCATGATTATAAGAACGAATCCATGAGAATACATCTAACTCATGGTACCAAGGTGGAATTTAAAGTTTACATGATTGTAAAAATTAACACTATTCATGATGTTTAATACTCTAAATGTAATTTCAACATTTACTCCATAAAAAATAAGAATTGTACAACTTGTGTTTTCATTGATTTTAGAAATCTCAATCAATATTTCACAAAGGATAACTTTCTAGTCTTAATCACTAAACCTTTGATTTATGAAACATAATGATTTAATGACCTCTCATTCATGGAAGGAAACTCAATCTATAACCATAATTGAATGACCTATGAGGATGAGGACGCCACTTTCAGGTAACCCTAGGGAGAGTATTTCTATCAACAGGTTCCCTTTGGATTGAATTATGATAATTCAATATATTAGTGTTCCATGAACCATAGTTTTAATCTTTCTCTAGGGAAAAAACATGTAATGTTTTTTGGATGATTTAATGGTCAAATCACAGAGTAATTGTGATAATTTTATCAATAAAAATAGTTTTCAACAAACTTTGATAACACAAATTGAATATAAAATCTCAATAGTGTTATTTTGGGGTGATATCTAAATTTTTTATCAATTTCATTGTTCTCCATCATGGCATTGAATTAGATCCCATGAAAACCAAGGTAATCCTTTAAATGAAAACTACATGAAATTTAACAGAGTCGAGAGGGATTCATGTATTCATTTCTAATATCAAACACTTCATAAGTAACTTTACACACAAGTTCCTAACCATAAATAAGACCATAAATAATGGAGTCACCAACCACAGGGATGAATATTGTCAATAATATTTTGATAATATCTAGAATTATCTCTTGATATCACAAGTATTGATTCTTCCTATTGAAATAACACCACTCATTCTATTTATCATGGATTTTGGTAAATCACTCAATGTATTTATTATATAGAAGAATTATGTGGGAAAATAAGATGGAATCAAATATCTAGGTAGAAACATTATTGATGTTGATACTTGATATTCTGAAATTGAGAAGAATCTACTTTCACTGATCTTCACGGTTCTGAAATTAAGTTATTACTCACAACATCACTAGGTCCATTTATTATCTCATATCAATCAGCTCAAATATAACCAAATTTTTTTAATGTTGATTGGACAGTTTGGAATGATTAGTGGTTATTCTACACCAATTTAATATTCAGTTCATTCAAAAGAAGGTATTCAAATGGAAAGTATTGAAAGTATTTAATTTTCCATATCCTAAATCAAAAAATACACCAATGGATACAAAATTACCTATTTAAGAGATATTCTCCTTATGTGGGACTCCCCAAACAAAGAATATGTATTTAAATGGTGCTTATAGGAGTCTAATAGGATGAAACATAGAAAAAACACAATAAATTCAACTTGGATATTTTAATCATATCTCCATCAAAGGTAGTTTTTCTATATCCCATCATATTATCATTAGGATTTACCAATAATTATGATGTAATTAGCTTTTTAGGTACTAATTTCCTAACTGAATATAAAGGGTAATTCAGATTTTGTAATAAAGAATATTAATGGAGAATAATCCATTAAAATAGGGGAATTGATCCTCTTTCTCAAGTATTTTTTAGGTTTGATGGTAGAATTTTTTACCAATACAACATTGTCTCATGTCCCATGTTCACAAAATGTTCATATTGATATATTGGATAATACAGCAACAACCCTAATAGATCATGGCAAAGATGAAATGGTTATCAATATTTCAAACCACAAGGTGGTGTCGACTCCTGAATAATGGAAGCCAATAACCTAACTTAATGATACCTACATTGGATGGATGTACCACATATTATACTATATATACAGTGGAATTATTCTAAATGATTCTGAAAAAAAATGAATATATTCAATGATGGGAAGTAAATTGTTTTATTTATGATGGTACATATAATCATAAATTCCTCTATAAATGAGTATTTTTTGAATTCCTCCTCAAATATGTCAAATGTAACGACCCAAAGTTTCATTAATGGAAAATCCCTCTTGATCTAGTTAAATGTTTCTTTATGAAAAAAATGTTTTTATAAGATGTCAACTTCTTTAGTTTTATGTTAAGATTTGTGACCGTTACTTTTTAGCCGTTGAGCAGTGATCATCTGAGTAGTATAAATATAAGGCTTTAACGAACCCATTTCTACTCAGACAAAGGAAGCGATGGCCTCATCCAGTAGAATTGCCCCTTACGAAGCCCATTTGTCAGAGCTCGGAAAAGAGGTGGCGTCTTTGGGATTTTCCCTTGACCAAGCCCAAGCTGAGCTTCATCAAGTCAAGCTCGAACGTGATCGTCTACGGGAAAAGTGGAAGTTGATTGAAATTACCACTCGAGCGATGTTATCCGAGCCGCCCCAAGAGTTTGTCACCATCGCACACCTTACCCTTAGGTCTTATGCGGCTATTTTAAGGGGTTATGTAACAAATAAGTAGCACCATTTTCAAGTACATTATTTTTTGTATATAATAATGAATATAATTTCTAGTCATTTTTGATACTTTGTAATTAGTTTTTAAAGTACAAATGGTCTTTTTAGTTATTATTTAATTAAGAATTATATTTTATTAAATTAAAGGATTTTTGAATTAAATAATATTTTAATAAAATATTATTATTAATATTAAATTAATTTTTTATTAAGTATAAATGATCTTATAATTTTATGAATGCAATTAAAATTTTTATTAAGGTTTGAAAGCCATTTCTGTCAAAACCCGTGAATTTTTTTATAAATGTCGGTTTTTATTTTAAAAGTGAAAATTCACATATTTAGAAAATTATTTAGATAAAATAAATATTATTTTTGGAATCAGGACGTCGAAATTATCCAACGGTGAATTTTTCATAATTTTATGAGACAGTCAAATTTTTGGGTAAAAATTAAATACCATTTAAATATATAATGTGTTTTATGACATCATAATGACCCAATGGTGATGTAATAAAATACCATAATCCTTATGTTCGGACAATATGTGTTTTATCATTAAAATAATGAGGTTTTGGGTTTTTTTGACTTACTCTTCAAAGCATTAATGGAGCCCTCAAGACTTATTCAACACTTTGCCTTTTTAAATTAATTTTCATGGGAGTGTGACTCACCTCCACATAAGCAACCCTAATTTTTTAATAATTTCGGACCTTGGACATGTAAAATATTGTTTTCCTCTTTCCTTTTCCAGAAACCATGGGCAAATACCATGGGATGGTTTGTGGTTTGGATTATTTTAATATAAGGGGTCCCAAACCTAAATAATAAAGAATTCTCTCACCTTTCCTATATAAACCCACCCAAGCTCCCACTTCCTCCTCACTCAAAGCCCTTGAAGTTCATCCAACCTCTGCCCTACTCTCTCTATAATCCTCTCAAGGTGCCCCAAGCTCCCAAGAAGCCTCTCACAAGCCTCTCTCTAGCCTTTGGAAGCACACTTCCAAGTAAGGGTTTTCTTCCTTTCTCATTTTTGTCAATTTTCTTTAAGTCGTATTGCCTTTTTTTTATTTCAATTATGAATGTTGGGGTATGGTTTCTCACCTCCCCCATACTTCCCTCTTATTGTTTTAATGATGGGAGAACCCTTTCTCTCTCATTAAATGCCTCCCATGTACACCCGTTACTATGCCGAAATTCCGAAAGGAACTTCTCTCTCTTCTTTTACATTCAAGCAATACTTTTGTATCATGAATCTAAATTCCATTTCTATTGTTGGGACATGTATATATATGATCTCCTTACTGTCCATTACATGTAAATATGATGAGGAACCCCTTTCTCTCTCATCAACCTTTTTTATGAATTCTTATGTCACGCCGTTACGCTGCCGAAATCGCACCGATTTTCTAAGCCAATGTCTTTGTGTAGTGAATACCATGCCCATTTCTCCATCAAGGGTATTCACCTTTATGCACATTTACATATTGATTATAAATTTTCATGTATGAATTCCACATTCCTTTATCGTGGAAGAAATGATTATGTTTTATGAATCCATGTTTTATGATCCATGTGGCACACTTATGCATGAAATGAAATGTTTAAGAAGGGTGCGCCCTTTATAGCGCTCCAATGCATTGGGTAATGTATAGTATCATGATACGTCATGTGAAATGAGTGTTGACTCATGCTAATTCAAGTGCAACGAGGGTTTACTCGTGCTTCAAGTGCAATGAGGGTTTACTCATGCTCCATGAGCAATGAGCCTTGGCTCATGCTAATTCAATGTTAAGTGTTGTCGCCACATTTCCATGTTATGGTTATCATGCTTTATCATGCCTTTATGTTCATGTTTCTATTATGCTCTATTGATATGCCTATTGCCTAACATGTATTGTACTCCTCATGTTATTCATTTTGTACTCCCTTAATGGGCCTTATAGCTCACCCTTTTCTTATGCATGTCCTCAGGTTATCCCATGCAATGCTAAGTACGAAGGAATGTAGTGGTCATGTAAAGGAAGTTTTCAATAAAGCTGTTGTATTTAAAGTTTAAAGTTTTTATGTAATGATCCTAAGCCCCAAAGACACTAAACCTCTCGATCTTCTTTGTTGTATCAAGTGAGGTTTTATGTAATAAAGCATGCTTAAGTTGTAATAAAAAGCAGGGTTTTCATAGTTGGTATCAGAGGATAGGTTTAGTTATTTTTGGGATTAGGAAACCCTAGTAAAGCCTTAGATACAATACTAAGCATAATAAAAACATCCCTAAGTTTTGGTAAATACTAAGTAAGTTGTTTATCAAACAAATACATCCCTTTCTGGATACGAGCAGGTAGAGGCGGCTCTGGCACAGATGTATCCTAGGGGTGAAACCCGAAACACCGCTTTGAGCTAGACTCGAACGGGAACTGGTGCACGAAAACGGGCCTTGCTGCACTCTTGGTTACTACACTCCCGGTGGATATGTTTTGATAAATTCACAATCTTAGTATGAACCCTTATTAAGGGAAAAATGCCCCTAAGAATATATGTTAGAAGGAAGATCATGAAAAGCCTGGATTGAATCCTATAGACTCGTGAGTTAAAGAGATTAAAGTTTATTTATAAGTCATCAACCTTTGTCTTTGGATTACCCTTTATGTGTTACCCCTAACTTTCCTCTTATTCCATCCAATGGCCGGTAATAGGAGAAACCGGGCTAACAACCGTTGTGAAGATCAGTGTGATGATTGTACTTATGAGATGCCCAATCCAATGGGAGCGGGAATTGCGAACTTTTTCACACTTCTCTCTCAGCTAACTCAAGTTTTGAATAGAAACACTGGTCAAGAGGAACGTTCAACCCCCACTAAGAAAGAACAAGTCGCTATTGAAAGCTTCATGAGAAAAAGGCCTCATACTTTTAGTGGATCATCCGATCCCACGATCGCAGAACAATGGATCAACTCCATTGAAAAGATATTCTCCATCCTCCAATGCTCTGAAAAAGAGAAGGTTCTCCTGGCGGCTTATCGTATGGAGAGTGAAGCTGATCAATGGTGGACGTTGATCAAAAATACGAAGCCTGAGGAGGAGATCGAGGCTTTGGAATGGAAGGAATTTCGGAATATGTTTTTCGATAAATATTTTCCTTGCACCCTCCGTCTTAAGATGGAAAGGGACTTCCTTTCCCTCAAGCAGAAAGATGAGGAATCTGTGGGAGCTTACGAGGAAAACTTCACAAGGCTTGCACGATATGCTTCCGGCTTTGTCGTTACCCCTGAATGCAAGGTTGACCGCTTCTTTGGTGGGCTGAAGCCTAGCTTGCGGAAAGCATTAGCGATCCGTGACTTCGACAGCTATGAGGAAATTGTTCGATGTGCCCTCAAGGTTGAAATGGAGATCGGAGAATCACAGGGGTATCATGGGGACAAGAAGCGGAAGGTGGACTTCAATGCTGGTGGTCCGATGGATAAATCCAATGGCGCTAAGAAATTCCAACACCCCACTTTCCAAAAGTGGGGAAAGAAGAACCCTGGAAATTGCCTTAGGGGGACAAGAAAATGCTTCAAGTGTGGAAGAGAAGGGCACCTAGCTATTAACTGTCAGCAAGAAGGACCAGCGGCTGCGACAGAGGAGAGGAACGCTCCGTTCGAACCTCAACGCGTTGTTCAATGCTTCAAATGCAAAGAACCGGGTCATTTTTCGAATCAGTGCCCTAATCCAAGGGTTATCGGAGGCAATCAACAACCTCCAAGACAGTAAGGAAGAGCTTTTTCCATCACTTCTGCCGAAGTGAACCCCGACAACGAAGTGGTGACAGGTACGCTAGTTATTCATTCAAGAATAGCGAACATACTTTTTGATTCAGGTTCTACGCATTCTTTTATATCTCGAATGTTTAGTAGAACAATCACAACACCACCACAAATCCTGGAAGTAAAGATGTCGGTGAGTACGGCAAATGGGGAAATCATTGCATCCCATGAGTATAAGTCCTCCCCTGTTATAATATGTGGATTGAATTTCCCAGCGAACCTCGTCATACTCCCTTTGGTGGAATTTGATGCAATTCTTGGCATGGATTGGCTTTCCTTATATAGAGCCAACATAAATTGTCGGGAGAGGGAAATCACACTCCATATGGAGAATCGACCCCCGATTCTTTACAAGTGTCAGGAGGAAGATGAATCTCCTTTAGCTCCATCATCTCAAGCATGGATATTACTGACTTATGAGCACGTATATATGGCTCAGATGATTAAGTCCAAGGAAGAAACCACCCTTGAAGAAATGCCTATTGTGAGGGAATTCGCTGAAGTATTTCCCGAGGAACTTTCTGGTCTTCCTCCAAGAAGAGATGTTGAGTTCTCAATTGAACTTATACCTAGGGCGCTACCAATATCCAAGACTCCATATAGAATGGCTGTTGTTGAGCTTGAAGAGCTGAAGAAACAACTACAGGAGAATCTGGATAAAGGGTTTATACGCCCAAGTGCATCACCATGGGGTGCACCAGTCCTCTTCGTCAAGAAGAAGGATGGGTCAATGCGGCTTTGCATCGATTATCGTGAACTTAAAAAAATCACGATAAAGAACAAGTATCCTCTCCCAAGAATCGATGACTTGTTTGATCAGCTGTGTGGAGCACAATACTTCTCCAAGGTCGACTTGCGGTCGGGATATTATCAAGTAAGGGTGAATAAGGAAGATATCCCCAAGACTGCTTTTCGTACAAGGTACGGGCACTATGAATTCATAGTAATGCCTTTTGGACTCACCAATGCTCCAACAATATTCATGGACTTGATGAATAGAATCTTTAGAGATTACCTAGACAAATTTGTGGTAGTCTTTATAGATGATATTCTAATATACTCCAAAACCAAGGAGGACCATGAGGAGCATTTAAAAACTGTACTAGAGACTTTGCACAAGGAGAAGCTCTATGCCAAGTACAGCAAGTGTGATTTCTGGTTGAAGGAGGTCTCATTCTTGGGCCATATCATCACAAGAAATGGGATATCTGTGTACCCCTCCAAAATAGATGCAATTGAGGGATGGCCGAGGCCAACATCGGTAACTGATATCCGTAGCTTCTTGGGGTTAGCTGGATATTATCGACGATTTGTGAGAAATTTCTCACGATTGTCCAACCCTCTTACCAAGCTAACTCTAAAGGGAGTAAAGTTTTCTTGGAGTGATGAATGTGAAGAAAGCTTCAAGGAGTTGAAAAGGAGGCTTATCACTGCACCCGTGCTCACTTTACCCACAAGTGAGGATCTTTTTGTGGTATTCAGTGATGCTTCGAAGAAGGGCTTAGGATGTGTGCTGATGCAGAATGATAAAGTGATATCCTATGCCTCAAGGCAGTTGAAAATCCATGAGCGAAACTATCCAACGCATGATATGGAGTTGGAGGTGGTGATCTTTGCCTTGAAAATCTGGCGGCATTATCTCTATGGAGAGAAATGTGAGATATATACTGACCACAAGAGTCTTAAATATATATTCACACAGAAAGAGCTTAATATGCGCCAGAGAAGATGGATAGAGCTCATCAAGGATTATGACTGTTCAATACATTACCACCCTGGGAAGGTGAACAAGGTGGCGGATGCCCTAAGTAGAAAGGATCCAGCAATTCTATCAATGATGAGAATTGAGAAGGATCCAATCTTCTTAGACTTGATGAAGATGGACGTGGGAATCATAAAGAAGGGAACATCATCAATCCTTTCATAAATGATTGCTCAACCATCTCTTTTGGAAAGGTTAAAGGATGCTCAAAAGGATGATGCGGGAATCCAAGAAAAAGTGGAAGCTATCAAAAAGGGAAAATCCTCAGAGTTTAATGTTAATGAAGAAGGAATTGTGCGGTTTGGGAAAAGACTATGTGTTCCATCAAGTTCGGAGCTGAAGAAGGAACTTTTGGATGATGCACATAGTTCAAATTTCTCTATTCACCCAGGGAGCACAAAGATATATCGAGATCTCTGAGAAAACTTTTGGTGGGATAATATGAAGAAGGAGATCGTTGAATATACATCAAAGTGCCTGGTGTGTCAGCAAGTGAAGGCAGAGAGGAAAAAGTCTAAGGGGATGATGCAACCATTGCCCATACCTGAATGGAAATGGGAGAACATCACCATGGACTTCGTCACTGGACTTCCAAGGACATCCAAAGGCAACAATGCAATCTGGGTTGTTGTGGATCGTCTTACAAAGACTGCACACTTCATTGCTATTCGAGAGGATTTCTCTTTGGATCAACTGGCACGGATATATATCAGGGAAGTGGTACGGTTGCATGGAGTACCAATATCTATTGTGTCTGACCGAGATCCAAGATTTACCTCTAAGTTTTGGAAGATTCTTCAACATGCTCTGAATACTGAACTAAACTTCAGTACGGCCTATCATCCTCAAACTGATGGCCAATCCAAGCGAACTATCCAAACACTTGAGGATATGTTGAGAGCGTGCTCAATGGACTTTAAAGGAGTATGGGATCAACATATTCCTCTGGTTGAGTTCTCTTATAATAATAGTTTCCACTCGAGCATCCAAATGGCACTATATGAAGCCCTGTATGGGAAAAGGTGTAGAACACCGGCATGTTGGGATGAGGTCGGTGAACGTAAGCTGCTTGGACCAGAAATGGTCGAAGAAATGGTGGAGAAGGTGAAAACCATTCAGCAGCATATCAAGGCAGCCCAAAGTCGACAGAAGAGTTATGCAGATAATGGTCGACGAGACCTTGAGTTTAAAGTCAGAGACATGGTGTTTTTACGCATATCGCCGTGGAAGAAGGTCATGAGGTTTGGAAAGAAAGGGAAGTTAAGTCCAAGGTACATCGGCCCATTCGAGATTCTTGATCGTGTTGGGGCTGTGGCCTATCAACTAGCACTTCCACCGACTATGTCCAAGGTGCATGATGTCTTTCATGTATCCCTCTTAAGGAAGTACATACCGGACCCTTCACATGTACTCTCTTCCGAGGTGGTATAATTGGAAGATGATCTTTCTTATGAGGAGCAACCAGTGAAGATCTTAGATCGTAGAGAAAAAGTTCTACGAAATAAGACAATGCCCCTCGTCAAGGTGTTGTGGAGAAACCACAAGTTTGAAGAAGCAACTTGGGAGTCGGAGGATATGATGAAGCTAAGTTACCCACATTTGTTTTAGTGTGGGAAAAGGAAAATTTCGGGGGCGAAATTTCTTAAGGGGGGAATGTTGTAACGACCCAAAGTTTCATTAATGGAAAATCCCTCTTGATCCAATTAAATGTTTCTTTATGAAAAAAATGTTTTTATAAGATGTCAACTTCTTTAGTTTTATGTTAAGATTTGTGACCGTTACTTTTTAGCCGTTGAGTAGTGATCATCTGAGTAGTATAAATATAAGGCTTTAACGAACCCATTTCTACTCAGACAAAGGAAGCGATGGCCTCATCCAGTAGAATTGCCTCTTACGAAGCCCATTTGTCAGAGTTCGGAAAAGAGGTGGCGTCTTTGGGCTTTGCCCTTGACCAAGCCCAAGCTGAGCTTCATCAAGTCAAGCTTGAACGTGATCGTCTACGGGAAAAGTGGAATTTGATTGAAATTACCACTCGAGCGATGTTATCTGAGCCGCCCCAAGAGTCTGTCACCATCGCACACCTTACCCTTAGGTCTTATGCCGCTATTTTAAGGGGTTATGTAACAAATAAGTAGCACCATGTTCATGTACATTATTTTTTGTATATAATAATGAATATAATTTCTAGTCATTTTTGATACTTTGTAATTAGTTTTTAAAGTACAAATGGTGTTTTTAGTTATTATTTAATTAAGAATTATATTTTATTAAATTAAAGGATTTTTGAATTAAATAAAATTTAATAAAATATTATTATTAATATTAAATTACATTTTTATTAAGTATAAATGATCTTATTATTTTATGAATACAATTAAAATTTTTATTAAGGTTTGAAAGCCATTTCTGTCAAAACCCGTGAATTTTTTTATAAATGTAGGTTTTTATTTTAAAAGTGAAAATTCACATATTTAGTAAATTATTTAGATAAAATAAATATTATTTTTGGAATCAGGACGTCGAAATTATCCAATGGTGAATTTTTCATAATTTTCTGAGACAGTCAAATTTTTGGGTAAAAATTAAATACCATTTAAATATATAATGTGTTTTATGACATCATAATGACCCAATGGTGATGTAATAAAATACCATAATCCTTATGTTCGGCCAATATGTGTTTTATCATTAAAATAATGAGATTTTGGGTTTGTTTGACTTACTCTTCAAAGCATTAATGGAGCCCTCAAGACTTATTCAACACTTTGCCTTTTTAAATTAATTTCCATGGGAGTGTGACTCACCTCCACATAAGCAACCCTAATTTTTTAATAATTTCGGACCTTGGACTTGTAAAATATTGTTTTCCTCTTCCCTTTTCCAGAAACCATGGGCAAATACCATGGTATGGTTTGTGGTTTGGATTATTTTAATATAAGGGGTCCCAAACCTAAATAATAAAGAATTCTCTCACCTTTCCTATATAAACCCACCCAAGCTCCCACTTCCTCCTCACTCAAAGCCCTTGAAGTTCGTCCAACCTCTGCCCTACTCTCTCTAGAATCCTCTCAAGGTGCCCCAAGCTCCCAAGAAGCCTCTCACAAGACTCTCTCTAGCCTTTGGAAGCACACTTCCAAGTAAGGGGTTTTCTTCCTTTCTCATTTTTGTCAATTTTCTTTAAGTCGTATTGCCTTTTCTTTATTTCAATTATGAATGTTGGGGTATGGTTTCGCACCTCCCCCATACTGCCCTCTTATTGTTTGAATGATGGGAGAACCCTTTCTCTCTCATTAAATGCCTCCCATGTACACCCGTTACTATGCCGAAATTCCGAAAGGAACTTCTCTCTCTTCTTTTACATTCAAGCAATACTTTTGTATCATGAATCTAAATTCCATTTCTATTATTGGGACATGTATATATATGATCTCCTTACTGTCCATTACATGTAAATATGATGAGGAACCCCTTTCTCTCTCATAAACCTTTTTTATGAATTCTTATGTCACGCCGTTACGCTGCCGAAATCGCACCGATTTTCTAAGCCAATGTCTTTGTGTAGTGAATACCATGCCCATTTCTCCATCAAGGGTATTCACCTTTATGCACATTTACATATTGATTATAAATTTTCATGTATGAATTCCACATTCCTTTATCGTGGAAGAAATGATTATGTTTTATGAATCCATGTTTTATGATCCATGTGGCACACTTATGCATGAAATGAAATGTTTAAGAAGGGTGCGCCCTTTATAGCGCTCCAATGCATTGGGTAAAGTATAGTATCATGATACGTCATGTGCAATGAGTGTTGACTCATTCTAATTCAAGTGCAACGAGGGTTTACTCGTGCTTCAAGTGCAATGAGGGTTTACTCATGCTCCATGTGCAATGAGCCTTGGCTCATGCTAATTCAATGTTAAGTGTTGTCGCCACATTTCCATGTTATGGTTATCATGCTTTATCATGCCTTTATGTTCATGTTTCTATTATGCTCTATTGATATGCCTATTTCCTAACATGTATTGTACTGCTCATGTTATTCATTTTGTACTCCCTTACTGGGCCTTATAGCTCACCCTTTTCTTATGCATGTCCTCAGGTTATCCCATGCAATGCTAAGTACGAAGGAATGTAGTGGTCATGTAAAGGAAGTTTTCAATAAAGATGTTGTATTTCAAGTTTAAAGTTTTTATGTAATGATCCTAAGCCCCAAAGACACTAAACCTCTCAATCTTCTTTGTTGTATAAAGTGAAGTTTTATGTAATAAAGCATGCTTAAGTTGTAATAAAAAGCAGGGTTGTCATATTAAAGGAGGTGAGAACCTCCCTATTATGAAAAATTACATATTGAAACCTATTATTATTATCAATTTGGGACTATGCTCTACCATAAGATTATGTATCTTGGATAGTTATGTCTGTTACTAAATTTTGATTAAATGGAACTTACCAGGAAATGTCATGATTTACATATACATTCTAATTTCATCCATCAACCCCCAGAGTTTATATATACCACTAAATATTCTCGATCCATTTCTACATGGAGAATAAATTTCATGAGGTCATATCTTCCAAGAAATACAAGTATGTTTATATACATCCTTACTTCCACCAAATTATTTAATAACTTGTATAAGTATATATTTCTCAAGGAAGATGGGATGAATAAAATCATAAACTTCATGAAGAAAAATATCATTACCAGATTTGGTTTCCCTCCTAAAATACTAATTGAAAATAGGAATACATTTTTCTCTTCTAATATGAAAACACTGTATCAAAAAATATAGAATTAACTCTAACCAATCTTTCTATAACCATGTAGAAATAAAGTGTTTTATTGAGGGTTTTAATAATGTTGTTCATCTCTCTCTGAAAGTGTTTTCATGATCACAAACAATCACATTAATTTATAATTATTTCATTAAACTGATTTCCACCCAGTTCTGATGAAATATTGTTAGAATAATTATGTAACCTTTAAATAACCTTGAATTAGTCTTAATGTATTTATTAAGGCCATGGAATGTGGAAAATAAAATTAGAAGCCCATTTTTTTTAGTAGAGGAGACTTATTTTAATATCTATACAAAATTGGGGAAAATGGCTTATTCTAAAGTATGGTGGACAAGAATGTTTTGGATTAGAATGATGGTAAGTCAGCAGGGGTAGGTCATGGATGTGGTGTTGGGTGTTTGGAAGGTCAAAATAGCCTAGGTTTGTGCACTAGGGTGAGGTTAAATCCGTTTCAGCCAATTTCAAACATTAGGATGCTATTAATAATTGTCAAACCTTATTAACTCCAGTATTCAATGATATCATTAATCCTTGAAAATTTCTAGATGTTTTCTGATGTTTTTTAAGAGTATAAATTGATACCTTGTGAGGATTTTAAATTCACATCAAACAAATATCTTATGATTCATTTCTCTCATAAAATTGATATCCAAATATCTCTCAAGTGATCTCCTTTTCTAAATCATATCTTATCTAATATAGTTTTTGTGCCAATTGTAATAATTTATCACTCTCATTATTTTATCATTATCTCATAGTTTTCATCATATTCTTTTGGTATAATTGAGAGTAAGATAAAATGTGAATGATTTTAAGAAATCCTCTCTCTATTCCTCTTTAGTATAATATTGGTGCTCACTACCTATTAAGTGAGGGACTTGTTTTTCCTTTCCATAACCATTAAAATCAAGGGGACTATTCTATTTGAGTTTCAAGTTATACAAATTAAAAATATAGTATTTATTATATTTTGGGTTTCTTATTAAAACCTTAAAATAAATGGACTATTAGTATATTCTCTATCATTAATGATAAGATACTATTACAATAACTGTTTATCAAATTGTGGTGGTAGATTTAGGTGAACTATAAGAGCTAATGCTAAAATTCCTTACTAAATATTATATTCCCTATTTAAAGTATTATTTTTTATTTATTAATTGAATAATTTGTATCTTGATATGTATAAATTTCAAAAAAAATATTCACCATATTTTAGTTAGGATTAATCACTTATTTAACATTGATATAAAAATTATTAATAGAAATAAAATTTATCATTTATCATTCTATCAATTTATTCCCTTTAATTGATTTCTCTTTTTGAAATCATTTTGTTTTGAAATTTCAATTTTTTCCAGTTTATTTTTTTAAAGGCAATTCAACCCCCCCTATTTCTATTTTACCTTTTACACTGACCTAATATTCTATGTAATATACTCTATAAGATGTGGATAATGATAAGAAATAATATCCTAGAAAACTCCAGTATTATTGTGTTCATACTACACCACAACCTATATAGATACACAAGTGACCCCATGTTCACTTTTATAAAGGATAGAGGCAGTACTTCTTATTGAGGTTTAGCTTCCCCTTATTTTATTTTCCATATAAAATTGGATTTATAATAATGAATAGTCTTATAAGTGGTTGGATGATATAGAATAACATTATGATATGTGGTTTTATACTTCTCAAAACTTGTAGGTTCATCTAAATCAAGTTTCATGAGATTTCAACAAGAATTTTCATCTTCATTTTCCACTCATAGGGGAGATGGTAATTGTTCATAGAACCCTGATGATACTAGGTAAGAATCCTATAATGATCAAATAATAATGGAATATACCTTTCATAATACATAAGTTATACTACAACAAATCTTACTATTTGACCATAATGTATATAGATCATGTCACACAACCTACCAATCTGTGATTTCTCAAGAAACAATTCTTATAATTTTCACATAATCTCAACAATATCTTGGTCATATGATGTTAAATTCTATGATTTCATTCATACTATAAGATGTTAAATAGATTAAGAAAATCTTAATAGTATTACTTCAAGCTATATAGCATATCATCCTCACCATATTACATTAAATAATAAGATCACCATCACAACTACAAGATGTTAAACTATATAGTAAATTTCCTAGTCTCATGAAATTAAACTATATGAAAATTCCACACCAAAAAAATCTAAAATCTATGGTATGTGTTGAAAATACCCATGTCATTTTCCCTAGTGTGGTATAATAAATCATCAAATTTCATTTTTTATCACACAAAGAAAGATTCATATTAGTTTAGATTTGTTGGTCAGTAATTCCATTTCTCATGACTAGGAGATCCATGAATAAAATGGGAAATAAGATGGGACACTCTATAAGGCCTTAATCTACTTAGATCATCTTACCTTGAATAACCTATTCTTCCTACATATGTTCTAGATCTATATAAGAACCCTTTTCACAATATCATTATGTGACTGATGATATAGATATAAAAAACATCCCCATTAATTTCATATTATCTTAATATAAAAAGGAATTTATTTACAAGAAATAAATGTTGTTTTATTCATGTTACTTTGGGATACATAGTTATGTTTAGATCCTCAACATATTCTTATTTGGGAGTTAAAAAAAAGGCTCCCCCTCCTTTATAAGAGATTGATCCACACAAATTCAGTTTATTTAATATGGAAATTCATTAGTTATGGATATATTAGATGATCCTGATGTCATAACCTTCTTAAGGTGCAATAAAAAATTCCAATTTCCTTTCATGCGAGCTTTATATTTTTAGGGGATTTATTTCCAAGAACTACGGATGACTTGATTTATATTATTTTCGGATACATTATCCTAGATTTATCCATGAAAAAAATTCACCATTTCTTATTTTTGATCAAGATCTATATAGTATTATTCTTCATAGAGTTTCTCAAATGTGAACCCATGCTAAGAAAAAAGTGTATCCCCACTATGTAGACATTCTAACTTCATAAGGGAATCCTATATCAGAACTAAATATGGATTGATTTTTATTTTGGTAGGATATATTGAGATACTTAGATCGATTATTCTATGACCAGTAGCTAATTTATTTATGACCCCGTTCATCCTAGTGTTTGAACCCAATAATTTATCCCGGGTTTTCCCTCCATGTATTTAAAACTAAGACAAAACCATTTAATCTTAAAGATGAGGCAGCTCTATTAAAAACCCCTCCAATACGGAACTCATAATATGATCTTAAACTACTTGGAACCTTTTTCATTGTTGATTGAATTTAAACTAAACAACATATGGTCCACCCTACATGATTGGAAGATTCATAGAGTGGCCTCCAATACAATTCCCAATTTCCTTAATTGACAACCAAATCCATGTAATAGTACCCGATGTAGGGTTGACCTCTAAATAAGAATCAAGATAGAATTTCCCTTTATTAATGTTATTTCATATTATTTGGAACTTACAAAATAATATAAGAACTACATGTGGCTTTATTCTTTATATATTATGATACCTACATATTTAGTACCCAATCACAAGTCGATATCCATATCCAAACTTTTTTAGGTTATTAAAAAAATCCTAATCATGGAAAGCTCAAATCCAAAATGCCTTCACCACAATTTTTGATTACCCATTTTTATAAAATACACTTTTGGATTGAGTGTCTTGAATTGTAATAATTCTTTAATAAGTATCTATAATGGTCATTTTATAATCCATTGAAACTTATAATTGAATATGCATAGTATTCCCATGATAAGGCCTTATAACCAGATGAATGTCCATCCAATAGAGAGGATCCTCTATTCTCTGTATTCCCATTCAACACCAAAATTTAAATAGTCTTTTGAATGTGGTGCATATTTATCACTTTCAAACATACTAGATGAGAGTACTCATAATAAAATAACTCCATGTTGTGATTTTTAACTTCAAATATCATCAGTTCAAACAGTCTTAGGACATTAGTATTTGATCCCCATTTTTGGGTTGTCAGTCGCATCCTCCCTATGGTCCATGCATCATAACCATTAACTATGTGAACCCCTCTAAGATGACCTATATCTTCATCAAGGACATCATTTACATAAGGATAACTTTTACCTTACCTATATGTAGACTTCCTTGACCCCATGGTCTATTTATCATGACCATAATCCATGATTTCTCTATTCTAAAGATATTTTGTGGAACCAGTCCCTATATCCCTACATTTGTGTTAGGTTTTTACTACCCTTAAAACCTCATGAACACCCATTTAACACATGTGGTATATTAATCATGATAATAAACTATGTATACCTTCTTTCAGATAGTCTATAGCGGTGTTGGACTCCCAATTCACGTTGGGGTTTTTTGGGTTCTGGCTTTATAAACTATTACTCTTGTTGGTCAAAGTTTCATAAACATAAACTTAGCACTTTATGGTCAATGATATGTGAACTTTAATTCTTACCTTCATTGGTCAAGACTTTAAGACCATAAATAGTTGGTAAAAATAAATAAAAAAAATATGAATATTTTAAATCCTATAAATGTAAGAATGAGAAAAAGTTAAATCCTCATTCACAATGTACCCACTTTTATGGCCTAGAAAAATATTTTTTTCAAATAGATTAACTGAAAAGATTATAGGGTCCATCAAATTTCCCAATAAAACATTTATCCATAATCACTAGAACCATTGGTTTAGTAAAACTTTATATAGGTGGATTCCATATTTCTTCAACAAGATTTCATGTTCCCAATATAGTGGCACAAAAATTATGGTTCTAGAACCCTTATTGAATATTCCTTATTTTCTTAATCCTACATTATTTTATATATATATGAAAGTTAAAAAAAATTCCTATTTATCAGTAATTTGTGTATTCGACTCAATGTAACACATTCTTTGGACTATAAATGTTATACCTCTGATATAGATCTCCATAAGCGCCCCTAATATGGCCTTTAAAACATATGAATATTCATACTATGGGAGTGGATCCTCTAAACTCATTACACCTATACACCATTAAAGTAGGAACATTTTTTCGAATATGTTCTATAATAATCCATGAATTACACACCCCTTGTTATTATACCTAATCTATACTCCTTGTGTTATGATTTACACAATACATAATTTAACTATGCAAATGGATTTATTACCTTCAATGAATTTCCACTTGTACATCATGATAAATAGAGTAAAGAGACAACATCTCATCCTCAAACCCTTTATTGGTCCCTCTTGTTTGATAATAAAATATATAACATAATGGTTTTAGCTTCATGACTTCACACTAAATTTCCCATTTCTAGGGTAATTTATAATGACTTTGGGCCCTCATCCATGCTAATAGTTTCTCATTTAAATTGAAAAATGACACCCCTTTCATTTATTTCTCCATTAACAGTCATTAGATTGTACATTCTTCTTGAGATCACACAATCAAGCTATGGGACACTCTTAAAATAAAAACATACACCAATGATGATCGTTATGGTCTCTCTGATTAGTTTTATCAAAATCAACTATTAGTAATGTTGATAGTAACTCTGATTGTGTTAACCGTGATGTACCATTTATTGAAATTTTCTATATCAACAAAATTAAGATTTTCTAATTCACATCAGGTCTACCATGACTCTTTATTTGGATTAACATAGTAAAAATATTCAATCAAAACTAAATGTCCTTAAATTGTATTAAACTCGAGTACAAGAACTATGACCCTAAAATACATACAAATCCCTTTGATTTTGTATATATTTTCAATGTTGGGAATACTCTTTCTGGATTTCAACACAAACCCCCTAACTGTTATATGGTCAATGTTTTTCGACCTTAAACATCAGTTACAATGTTCCAACATGAATTACCTAAAAATAACTAGGTAAATAGACACAAAACTTTCATAATTTAAAATATACTAAGGGTGATATGGGAAAATTTCAACTCTACACTCACTGGATATGCACATTTCATATTTTAGGTAAAATTGAGCATTTAAAATGAAAAAGGCACAAAAATGTTAGATGAAAAATCTATAAAGGGAGGCCTAATAAAAATTTTATTTCTTTCCTATTAAGATTCCCCTTTGTGAAGCATAGGTAAAAATAAGAGACACAAAATGAATGACACATTGCTTTTGGGGATTGTAATATGCCCCCAGTAGAAGCAAATCTATGCTTCCTAGGTCCCCCAGACTAGGAAAAAATAAAAGAATTTATCTATTTAACTCACAATTGGTATATCACTCAATAAGAGTGCAAATGAATCAATTTAGGGTACTTGAACCCTTTTGATCATTGGAATCCTCATTCCAAATTCCCATTTGTGATCTTCATCACATTGAGTCAACTCATTCATTCATCCAAAAATAAAAACAATTGTGTTACGGTGATTGTAGTTCTGTCTATACACATCTATGATTCATGCCAATGAGTAAATAATTAATCCAAATTGGCCAACTCTGGTGTTATAGTGATGGTAGATATGCCCATATCAGTCTATTATCCATGACCATGAGTAAATCATTAATCTAAATAGACTAAAATTGATGTTTTAGTGATGGTATTGAGGTCGATACTTGTTTATGAGCCTTTATTAGGAGGAGATAACTCATCCAAATAAACTGAATATAGTGTTTTGGTGATGGTATCTATGCCTATAACCATATTTTATCCATGGAAATGAGTAAAATTCATCCAAATGGATGAACCTTGATGTTATAATGATGGTATCTATGTATGTACAAGTCTATGATCCATGCCTTGGAGGCAATCACTCTTCCAAATAGACTAAATCTTGTATTAAAGTGTTTTTATCTATGCATATACCCATATTTGATCCTTGAAATATAGTAAATCACTACTACAAATGGATTGAATATAGTGTTATGATAAAACTATTTATTCCTATTTCCATCCATGATCCACACTTAAGAAGATATTTTGTTCACTGAAGTGTTCACAAATCATGATTGACATGTTTAGTTCACAATATGTTTTCAATGAGATTCATGTTACTTTGATAGTTTTCTTTAGTGTTTCAATGGTCATTTTAAATTTATAATAATATTTGAATAAAAACCACAAAATTAGAGTCTAATTGAAGAAGAAATAATGTTTCATTCATTAATTGAACAAAATAGATGGGAGAAACATCCACAACATGGAATATTAAACATTTGATATAAAAAAACCAAATTAAAGAAACTAAAATTGTCCCTACTAAGTTTATTTTTTTCATTAAAATAAATATTGGTGAGAAAAATGATTTAATTTAGAAGTATCACATGTTGGAAAACATTCACCTCATGTAGTAGATTTGTTTTCTTGATATGAGTGATTAATTCTATAATCATTCTTTCAATGGAATCGATCTTATCATTTATCCTTAGAATTTGTGACTTCACCTTTTCCAAAATAACCAAATATTCTTGGATATTTTAAATCTATATGGCTACCTAATCACAAAATATTGATTCTTCAATAAGAAAGTGGTTTAAATCTACCACAGAATGCTCTATAATAATAATTTGATGGTTGGAACTGTAAAATAAGACAAGTTCACTTTTGTGGACTTCCAAATACAATAAGGTAGATAGAAAATATTTTAGAAGAGAATATAGGTTCCATTAGTTAAATACTCTATCACATTGACTGGAGAAATTATGGGGATAGCTTCTGGTATTGCTTCTTATCCCTTAGAATAATTTCTTTGTATTGATATTGTTATCTCTATACAAATCCCACATCCTGACCATCCAATCTTTAACATCATATTTTGGGTCTAAACTTTGATTAGACTCCATCAAAAGTATGAAATTAAGGACGCATGTCATAAACAATGAAATATATCATAGAATGTATATAGGGAAGTTCACAACCCTTAACTTCTGGATGGTTCCATCGACCAACTTGGTATAGGTGATCTCTTTTAGTTTATTACTAGATACCTTCAAAGAAGGACTAATGTATGAAGTTTGATCACAAAATGTGGATAATTTTTTTGAGCCTATAAACTACTCAATATGAATGTTACATTGATATAATGGTTCTGCATGATTTTTGGAGTGTTTTTTCATTGGGACCTTTAGATTAACTATTTATTCCTAGGAATCATAAGAAAGACGGCTACAATATTCCAATGGTTTTTTTACTTGTTGTATGAGTTTCTCAAGCTACCATCAAGATAATTCTCTATCCTAGCCATAGAATAAGTCCTTGAAATTATTTCCAGGGATTATTATTGTGAAAATGTGATTTTTCATTTTTTTTATCTCCTATGCTAGAATCAAATAGACATGGAAGAAAACACTGGAATGTCCTTCGAATCTGGCCCTAGAGAAGGTAGTATGGACACTCTCTATAGACACCCAAATTGACATGTTAATAAAAAATGTTTGAAAGGATATTAGATGAATAGATATTCTACTCATGATATGGAAACCCCATCCTATAAAGGCAATATAAAAAATTATATTCACAAATACTACTAATTTTGTAAATGAGTATACCATAGGGTGTGTAACTATAAGGAACCTGGATGAAATTATTCTAATTACTCTAAATTTTAGTGAATTATTTATCCTTAGGGTCCTTATTTGAATATAAGATATGTTTTATAGTTTTAGGGGAGACATGGAATGAGGGATTGTTAAATATTTATCAAACTCATAACATCAAAACTATTTTAATATCCTACCATAATAAAATAGTAGTGGATGACTAATTCTATGGGGGGTTTTCCATTACTAAACATGACCCAAAAGATGGAAAATTTGAGCTAGAATTAGAATTTCTATATTGATTGGATGACCTTTTTCTAATATAGATTTTATTTATAGGGTATGAAACTTATTCTTTATTATAAATACTTAGAGATAAAAGAGACACCCTCTTAGAAATATAGCTTGAGAACCCACTTTTTGAAAGGTTGGAGAGACATTTGGTTGAATCAATTACCCCCCAAGAGTAGTATTGGCATGCTTCCAAAATTGAACAATTTGATCCCTCAATATTCATGGTTTTTTGGCTTGGGAAAACCATTGATAATATAACTAGTTGGCTTGGGCCATTGTTTTGAAGGACGATATACGCAATTCCCTAAATGAGATAATTGAATGAATAAATAGGTCCCTTTCCATTATATTTTTCTCTGTAATTACAAAGTTCCTTTCTAAGGGATGAGTGTGTACCATATCCCCCAGACAATAACTATAGAGTGAAATTCATTATACATAAATTTGATAATGATAATTCCACCCAATTTATATATGTCTCAGGAACTAATCCCAGCCTCACAATGAATTATTTAAAAAGTGTTGGTACATGAACACCAATGACTAAATAACATTGGGAGAAGTTTTTTTCTTGGAACACAATGAACTCAGAGACCCATACCACCTCATACAATTCAATTTCTCATAATTTTTTTGTAAACTATGCACAACATTGATGCACCCAGAAGTCACCGGACCACTCATTAAAAAATCAAACATGAGGGTGTAAATACCACAATAAACCCACCCACTATTTGGATTACTATATGATACAAATAATGTGGATTTAGAGTTTTTAGTGATATTCTCTTGATGTTAATCTTTATCATTAAGAGTGATATGAGTGTTTTTTAGATTAGTTTCACTCCATTAGAAAGCCACTAGGACAATTTGTCCTTCCATTGAGTTTTTTTATGATATCATCAAGAGAGTACATGAAATATATAGATGTTATTTTTTGATTGGGTGTATGGGTCATGAAATTATCCTTCTACCAAAATTCATATATAGGTAGACTATCAGATAATGGGTAGTCCGGAAGTTTTGGGTTGATAACATGGTTCAAGGCATCATTTTTAGGAATGAAATAATACTTAGGGTCCACTAATTATGAGTATCCTTTTAGATGTAGTTATCTTCTATAAATATAGATGAAAAATAGTTTAAATAATAAAATATCAATGTAAAAATTCATTCTCGATAACGATGCTGGTTCCATGAGTTGATCATGTGGATGATTGAAGACCACTTAATCACCCATAGAGTCGTAAAATGGATGATTGATTCTGGAAATTAAAACTAGTGACCATGTGATAATTATAATTTAACCAAACTATCACATGGATGGTGTAGTAACAATGTAAATATGTGACACCACTTTCCGAGAATGAAAAATCTATGAATTGACAAGGAATGTTACTAAATTTAGGAGTGAGGGTCTTCACTTTCCCCATGAGACACATAATTTTAAATGTGAAAATGATAGGGGTATATCCCTATTTATAAAATAGACTATAACCTATTGGTTAACTATCATACACCTTATATGTGAGTAATCAACCTCGCCACATAGACTATGAAACTCATAGGCAACCACATGAAAATTCACATTGGCCATAATTTATTTTCTTGGAATGAACCTCTCTTCATGCTAACAGAACTTCAATCTATTGGGGGGAATTTTTAAAATCTTGGAGACTCTAAAAAATGAAAAAAGAGAAAGAAACTGTAGATCCACCTATTTTTACCTTTCTTCAACCATGCACCGATTACATGTTTCTAAGACAAAGAAACCTCACTAACACCCATCCCCCAGGAGGATGATCATCGATTATCCATCTACATACCAACTACGTGATTTCAAGAAGGAGAACCCTTTAGAATACCTATCTAATATTTACCTATCTACCACATGATCCTATGATATATTTCCCCATTTTATTCTAGTGGGTTTTCCCATGTGTTTAGACACTCCTCACTACATTTCCATCTATATCGGAAAATGGTTCTCTTAATACTTTATTATAAATACTAATTTTTATTTTGGGAAAACATGCATTGATAGTGAGATGAATTACTGGATAAAACTCATATATAACCCTCAAATCCCCAAAAAACACCCTCTGTGAAGTCTTATGTGAGATCCTTGTGTGCATTCCTTCTTAATCATGGTTCTAACATGTGGGGCCATTCTATTCACACACCTACTAGGAATTATATACCTCTCATGATCCTGATGGGTTGTTCGACCCCTCATTTCACACTAACCAAGATAACTCACCCCCTTTGTGAGGTCCTCGCATGGGATAACCTACCATGAACATATATACCATAAAAAAATTCTACATATGTTGATTATTTGAATTGGTCCCCACCAAAAACCAACCATGTAGATAGATCTTCCTCATGAACTTCCCACATGTATACAGACCTTTCAAATTCCAACTGCAAGGTCTATCCCTCCAAACAGTCATTAAGTGGGGTCACCCACTTCATGAGTCCCTCATATAGATACATTCCACACACACCTACGATGTGGGATGACTCCTCCATATATACATCTCTTACATGTGATGAACCCTCTTATTCCACATCTATCTTGTAAGACGGACCCTTCCACCATGCACTCACCACACAGAATTATTCTTTTTTCATTCCAACCACACATTTTTTATTTATTAAGGGAATCTAAACCCCTATATCCATAAAAAATTTATATCAGTTATCTTATCATCAAGTGGAACCATTTTCATAAATAAACCCATAAGAGGAAAACATAACACCCCTTCCAAAACCACTAGACCCACACGATAAAGAATATTAAAATTAGCACAAACCCCTACAATCAAGTATTCCATTCATAAAAGGATTATTCATGTTATCATACCAGATACGAAAATACCTTTAGGTAAATAGAATAATGGATTACATAGATAATATGGGTCCTTATCTAGAATATAATTGAGTGGTATCTCTTATATAAATGATGGATTTCTTCTCCATTCTGTGATCCTCATCAAAAATAGCATCCCTCCTATAGTAATTCCCCAATAATTATTTCATGATTCTAAATTTATCTTTCCTCTATACCCACCCTAGATCAAGAATAGATAGGAAGACAAGAGTATGGGATTACTCTTAACGTATGAACCCCATCCAAATATAATTTTTCACTCCCATATAATGTGGTTCATATTCTATAATCACATTTTTCTCACACTTACCTTAAATCAAATTGGGTGAGAGACTAGAGTTTATTGTTCCATTAGAACAATTAATATGCTTCACACATGGGATTTCATTCACTTCTAAGTACAAACTTATAGATCAATGATGAATTTCTTCTCCACCCAAGGATCCATTCCCCAAGTGGAAATCCTACTAGGTGTAAGACATAACTTATCTTTATAGGTCTTCCCCATATGCATAATCCATTCCCAACTATTTTATGTCACACCTTTTATGACACAATAAACCCTGTAACATGACATTAAACCACATGGAAAATGTTTTTGTTGCATGATCTAAAACTAAAAAATATCTCTATTTCATGATTTAAAACTACATGGTACAGTCATAGAACATGTATTTAGATTGTGCACCATGAACTATATGAGATATTATTTTTGTTTTGATGGGATACATAATACACCCCTATGTTTTTCAAACCCACTATAATAAATCTCTACTTTCCATCCTCGTAAGGATATATTCTAAATGAGATCATCTATATCCTTTCCCACTTAGATAAATTTTTATTAACATGGACACCTCTTTATCTAAGGATACATTTCCATGATACTATTTATATTGAGTCATAACCCCAATTAAATAGTACCCCCACCCAAAGGTATATATTCCTTTTAGTTAACCACCACAAATTTCAATTTCGATACATATTCCCAATGATACCATATCTACTTCATATGACTAAATTACTTGAGAAATCAACATATTCACATTGGGCCATATTCCTTTTAAGTTCAACATGAAATGGACACTCATATAGAAGTCTCACACAAACCATTACAATCATTAACTTATTTATCATTACAAAATGATGTTAAAATACATATATTGGTCCTAAACAAATGAAATTTAATGGTATGGTGTTCCATGATAAGTGAAACTAAACTATTGGGGTTCCGATTCAATTCATTAGGATATGTAGGAATCCAATATCATGGGATCAATCCTGATACCACCAATATAACCACTTTCCAAGAAGGTGATTAAATCTAGATCACTCTATAATGTTTCTTTAAAAAAGAACTATAAAGTTAAAAAAAATGATAGAGAAACTATGATACATAAAAAAGGTAGTATCAATGGAAAAACATCGATACATATATTTGTTCACACTGATAGGATATCTATGATTCGTACTAGTTTTTATACCGATGCTTTTCAAATGGGAAACTTTTAGCACTGAGGTAACTTGTTATGCATTGGATCTTGAGAAGTATTCACAAAACATCACATAAATATATATGGGAGACTATAATTAGGAATGAATACCCTAAAATATGGGATGAGACTGATCTCACACCCTCTCAACTAATACACATTATGAAGTGTCACTGGTTAAACTGATCCAACAACCACCTACCATTCTAAAGTTGGTCTATGAAGATGATCATTTAAAACCTTTATGGATGTGGGAGTCATTGGACATTTCAAATTCAAAATGAATCTTTCCATTTTTAAACCAATTGATGTTGTGACTCTTTGTGAGGTATTTCCTATGGATCTATGTTGGTTTTCCCATTTCATATCAACTCTTTCTCTATGATGGAGGATAGGTTTTTCTAGAAGTTTTGAGATTCTAGTCACTCTAAAAGGTTTTTTCATGGGGTCCATAGTAGATGTAGAAGGGTTATATAAATTTTATAGACCATACATTTCAGATCATGGTGGATTGATCCACCCAATGGTCAGTGGGGTGATTTGAGTGGTTTAGTGATGTTAATGTGGTGCTTAAGGAACTATTTAATAGCTTTAAGGAATGAGTGATGAGAGAAAATCTAGGATGTCTTATACTGATATTTTAAAAAGTACTATGGAATGATATATAGATAGAGGATTACTAAAAATTATATGCTTGGAGAAGAATTCCTATATCACCTTCAAGTTAAGAGTTAAAAACATTGGTACCTATACCTTATGGGTTGGTGACAACAAATAAGTTTAAGTGTGATCAAAGGAGCTAGGTAATTTTTAACCCTCTCTGTTTTAAGGTGGAAAATTTGGAAGTTAACAATTATGTGTATAGTGGGGATAGTTTATGCTAAAAAACCATATATAACACTCTATAAAGGTGTGGAGTGGATAAATCCCACTAGGGATAATCATATTAGCATAATTTTTTAGCATGGGTCTTAATGGATCATGGTTTCATTTTATTTCATGTAGTGGGATGACCTTGAGATGAGAAAGGTTTTTGATTTTAAGTCATGAAAATTCTCACACAAGTAAGATTTATATTTCCACTTTGTTCTTTATTTTAGATGGTTTGAGACAAAACATTTTTATTTGGAATAATATATTCTCTTTATAGGGAATTTTTTTTATTTTTTTAGAGTACAAAACATAGGAGGTAAATAATTTTCATGTGATAGTGGGTTTTACTCATAATTTTGTTTAATAAGACTTCATATTTTGAAACTATTTTTTTTTAATTTTGGAGGATAAGTTTTTTAAAATTTTTGTGGATATAGATACTTGAGTTTCTCCTAAACAATACATAACTAAATTTAGGGTTTCAGTGTCTAGTACCTCTCTAGGGGAAAAATAAAAAATTTACACAAGTATGAATCCATATATGAATTATCCAATGGTTCATATGACTCTCTGTAGTGGCATTTAATCAAAGGTTGATACGGCACAAAATGAAAATCATGAAGGGGCCTTAAAATAATGATTAATTATAAATAATAATATTTTTCCCACAAAAATGTATTTGGGATGAAAATATTATATCTCTTGAATAGATCATTGGATTGGAAAAATGAAACCATGGTTGAGTCCAAAATGGGGGTTTTAACTTGTGGGTGTCATTAAATTGGTTTACATCAGGACCCATGGATTTTTTCTATCATGGGTAGATTATATAATTATTTTAATTAATTATATTTATTTATTTCGTAATTTAATTATTATGGAAAATAATGGATCCTTTATTTATATGTATGATAATAAATTTATCTTATAAGTTTAGCTAAATTTTTCATTGGAAACAATAGGGAGAGTGAGGAAGAGGAGAGAGAATGGATTATTGGTGAAAGTGATGGTGGAGAAAGGGAGAAAGCATGGAATCATGATGAAATCAATGATCAGATCATGTGAAAACTATGAACATAATAATGATGATATTTAAGGATTGAATATTTAGTGACTATTTATTCTGTAGGGATTTTTATTTTTTGATTTCACTATATATATTATGATTTCTAATTATATATTGATAATATTATCCAGATTCCAAATCATTGCATGGACCTATATATTTATAATTTATAATTAGAATAGATTAGTTTGTTGTCTTTATTTTTAATATTTTATTTTATTTTTTTCACATATTATCAATGTGCAGGTTATCCACATGCATTAATGATATTCTAGTTGTTTTTTTGATTTTATTCCACCGTTATATTTATTTCATCTATCAATGGTTTGGGAAAATATTATACTACATTGTTCGGATTTTAGCTATGATTGAATCTCAAACCATGTATGTTTTATGTATTAAATAATGTAGAATTAGAAGATTACAGTGAACATCAGTTGATGATGGATTTAAAAGGTAGGGAGTTGCAACATAATCCCTAAGAAATTATTTATTGGGGATTAGGTATGTGACAAACATTTCCATGGTCATTAATGTGGATCATTTTCTGTGATTGGCGGATGAAGGTTGACAAATAAAAGCATTACAACCTTGATAAGGTCCTTATAAAAAGAATCTAGAATTATTAATAAAAACATCATAGAATACTACAAGATTTTAGGGTGAGAGGATGAATTTATTATGGATGACTCATCTATAGGGCATGTAGTTTGGAAGAAAAAACATTATGTATCATGGTCAATATAGAGGCTAGAGTTTCAGTATGAGTTAAATTTCACACACCATGTGGATTAGTTTACACACCATTTACCCCTCTATGAATAAGATATCATGTATAAAGAGTACATTCCCAGATGGTTAATTGGACTTTCACACTATGTGGGTGAAGACTACATGATGTGTATCTATGAAAAATAACATGAGTAGATATGGCACACGATGAGTACCATACTTGGACTAACATTATATGTATTTTATATTACATGTATTATATAGTGTGTTTTTATTTAATGGATTGTACCAATATATGGATTGGATATTTCATAGGGTCTACATTTCATGCACCCCATAATGAATACAATGTACCCCATTACACTTAACATGCACTCTTTCCAAATCCAGTAAATTTCCATATTTCCTCACTCGAGGATAAAATTTGGGAATGTAAATTACTCATTCCATGTATTTTTTATATATAATGTAATGATGTATTTTCCTTGATATGAGATGTGAGATGTGAGGTAGTGTGAGAAAGTTGTTCTTTCTTTAGCTTTGGATAGTCTATATTGGGGTCCAACCATGGTGATCGGAGCTTTATCAACCTATATGAAGAATCAATATTCCCATGCATACTATATTTTTGGATCTTCTATCTATGGTCCATTTTATTGTCATGCTATATATTTCCCCATCATTTATTGGGTTTTGATTCACTATTTGTTGAGTTAGTAATCCCCTCATCTATGTTTTCATTCAGGGTTAGGATCATCCACCAGAGTCAGTATTTATATCAATTGAGTTGTTCCCACTATGGTTGAGATCCTTTACCACAGTTTTATTGGTTATTAATATTGTCTCCCATCAGTGACCCAATTTTTTGGGGTTTTATGATATTTATGGATGAGTGGAAGCAGTGTTCCCTTGGCTAACAAGCATTATTCCAAGTTGAGAGATCCCCCCTTCATGGAATCAGGTGATGGAGTGGTTTTTTGAAGTCTTGGAAATTTAGTATTCTACAGTAATTATGATTACTCAACACCCTAGGGGTTACCTTAGAGATTCATTACATAGAAGGATATTAACATTGGTCTTTTTGGACTCTTCAGTATTACATGCATCATCATTTTCTTGTTTAGTGTGACTATCGAGGGTTAAAAAATGTAGATTTGGTTGTTTATTATTTCCTAGATAATTAATGATATATAAAAAATCTAGATTATTCTTCCCTATGATCCATTTGATTACTATGTTCCAGGGGATTGAGTTGACTCCACTAATTCATTTTTTGGTATTTTCAATGAAACTTTTAAAGGTGAGTGTGAACCTAACAATTTCAACCAAATAAAACCATTAAAAAGTAAAACACAAAAATAATGACTATTTGGAGCTTCCCCTCCCCAACACCTACATCATAAAGATAAGCCTCCACCTTCTCATGGCGACTCGGCTAGTTGTCCTATGCAGGGTTACACGGGCCTGGTACTAATGGTAAGTGTCATACCCTCTCATTCTTCCAAATTCAGATGGCTATGCCTTAGTGAATGCTTCCTGCTTTGAAACCACATCTGAGGAAGATCCTACTAGTATGATTGATGGATTTCACATTCAAAAAACAAAGTGAAAAAAATAGATTCCAATAATTGTCACAAATTCAATCGAAAGAATCATAGAAACTTTCAATTGAATCAATGTCTATCTTGACTTCTCATGCAAATACAGTTACCCAGGTCCACTAGTGCCATATTCTGGGCCTGTCCCCTTAGGGAGATGAGATTAGAATTAGATATATTTTGGATAAGGTTTACTAGTCGCATTTTATTGACCTGGTATTATTATTTTCCTCTTCAACATCCTTCTTGTCACCTCTCATACTAAGAGTTGAATTTACTATTTTCATTTTGATTCCTTTATGGTTTTAAGGAATAATAATAGGTATATTTATACTCAAAAAAACATGGGAGTTATTCCCACACATGTTCAGTTAGGTTATATGATGTGTAGGTTCGATATGGTCTTGGTATACTATGTGTTTTCATGGAATATTCATAGTAGACACATAGTAATCATTGGAGATGTTTTTTGTATATTGGTGATTTGTTATGGTAGTGGTGGACACTATGGATCAAGAGTAGTCTATAAGTACATGAAACATGGAGGATATTCTTAATAATTCATGTTTATAAGGCCTATAATATGTAATATTTAATTTTGATTTACTTTATGTGGTGTTTCTATACTTTTTATCTCATAAATGCATTATATATAGTTCATCTGACAATTTATTTATAAATTTTGATGGTGTTTCTAGTTATTATTATACATTATAGATATTTTTATATTTTAGGTTGTTATAGGATAGGTCCCCCTATACCATGATACATGTCTATTATTTGTTTTACACCATCTCTTGGCTTATTGGATACATGCTTGGTGTAAAACTCTTGACTTCTCATCAGGCAGGACTGAGCCTTGGTAGGTCTAGTCATGTCATTTAGTATCAATGATAAAAAATAAATTTGGTAAATTACTCATAATATTTTCCATGTAACCTCTAAAATTTCATATCCACTAAGGTACAGGGATCACCACCACTAGGTCATTACTTAGAAAATTTTAATTTATAGAGAAATTTAATGCTTTGACCATTCTTGAATCATCCAATATAAAAATTTCAACCTCCCTCATCCAGTATTCTGCCTCATAATTTTTTACATATCCCTCATATATTAGATAACCCTTTTAATGAAATTCATATGATGTAATTATTAATGAATCCACCACCCCGTGATTGATATGACGTTGAAAAACCTAATCATCCCACTTTACATCACTAATGTAAACTACATAAGTGAATTATCTATTAACCATACAATCATGAATAAAACAAATTATTAAGAATTAGATACATAATAAATTTAATATCTAGTTATTAATTTTTTTTAATTTCCCTAGAAATTTCTCAAATTTAAATATATACAAAAACAAGGATGAGGAATATACCACACCTAGACTAATACATAAAAACCATTATAATCTTCCTTAATAATGTTTAGTAGACTATCAGAGACATTATTCAATATTTTAGGGTCCCATATATATCATATCCATTCATCATTCCCTATAAAGCATGATAAGATCAAATGGTATAATTTTATGAACAAAATGATGAAATCCATCACCAATACCTTATTTGAAATTAATCATGAAAGAAAAAAAATTATTTGATACAAATCTATCATGAAATGATACCTCTAGAACAAAAACATGGTTAGTAGTGATGTCTGGTGTGACCCTTGAATCCCTCCTCGAATAGGACACAAGTTGGAGGCTAGTTTTGAGGGTATATAAAATTCAATATGGAATAAATTTCCATTTTTATTCATAGGAAAAAAATGAAAAACATAGACCAACACCAAACATCACAGAGTAAATAACCCAATAGATTAATAAGTATGTAACAATTCATATAATATCACATTTCAAAAATAACTATAAATATAATACCAATAAAAACAACAATAAAAACAATTACTTAAAAAATATCGATCTAACTCCCAATTCATGATCTAGTATGGTCGTTCTTGATCATTTACGCAATTATTCTAGTGTTTAAGAATAGTATATAGAAGTTTGGGTGAGAATACAAGTATAATCATTACGGTCTTTACAAAAATATCTCATGTAATGGGGATAAATCCTAATAAATCTTCATTGAATCACTATTAAAACATACTTATGTCCCATATATGATTATATGCACCCCCAATATCACCACATGCATACCCTTTAAATCATTACAACATATATGTATCATCAATCACAAAACTATAACAAGTTATTTACCCTCACATCCTCATTAATCAACCCCCACATCATAATGTAATATATCTTTTTTCCCCATCCCTTTCTATGTTTATATATCATAACCACATACCATAAATACATACTCAAATAATATACCTCCGATGAGTACACAATATAACATAATCCCTTCCACATCAATGTTTTAAAGGAATAATAATATTGGGGGAGTACTCGAACATCTATTTAAACTACATCCTTGATGTTGGGGATTCACCCAGTTCCTAGAACCTCAAATGGAAATCAATTAGGTTTTTTAAATCAGGTGAAGGTACACAAAATAAAAAAAATCTAAAATGATATATGTAGTTTCTCAAAAATCCCATATCAGGGTCCACATCTAATCAATTCATCTGTATAACCATAGCCCAACAAACACATCATCATTGTCATACAACTACAACTACCATCTCAAAAAAAAATTAAACACATAAACCAAAAAATTAATTAATAGATCACTACACTATTCTTTATATTTTATATTCATTTATCAATTTTTTTCACTATACATTCACCAATTTTGATAAAAAAAACTAAAACATCTAATCGAATAATTTCATTTCAATCCACATCTATATCCTAGGATCCACTAACCTAATTTATGTATGCACTGCAACCAAACTATATAACTTCCTCAATAGTACCACTCTACCACCTAACCAGTACACTTCATATCCAATATAGGTACTTGTTTATAATTTTAATACTAGAAATAATAACAGAAATATTTTATATATCACAAAAACTTCAATAATCATCATGAAATAATTTATTTATAAAATAAATTAACCACAATTACTTACCCAAACAAAATAAAAGAATTATAATTCTACGTCAATGAAAACCAAGAAAATAATGTTTCCAAACCATAAAATTAATTTTATGCATGAACTATAACCTCATTTAAGGGAAACTATCGCTAATCAAACCCCCCATATCTCCATAAAAACAAAACAAAAATATATAGTCCATCAATCCATGATTCAATCCTCTATCAACCATCACAAACTATCGAGGAAAATAAATTCAATATATAATATGGGGGAATAAAGGTTAGATTAGCTTGATTCACACATATCTTATTTCACCAAAGGTAGGATCCCAAAATGTTAATAATGAGAATTCCATTATGTTTTAGGAACTCCCATGATCAATAAGGGTCATATAAGAATAGAGTTATTGAAATGGTTAGAGGTAAAATATAAATTGATAAATAAAAAGTGAAATAACAAAATAATAGTGTAATGATACTAATTATAGTTTAATACCACTTATATACCCCTAAATATCACTTCCTTAAAACATCCAAATTTAAAGATATTAATTAAAATTATTGTGTAATGTATGTAACTATTCAATAGTACTACAAATAAAATTATCAATACGAGGATGATGGTGCAACCTACTCTTTATCTCCAATTTCCATGACCATAATTTATTTTGAACACAAATCCATCCAAAATCCACCATTATATAATGGATACTATAATAAAATAGTGCACCACTACTCCTAAAATTATGGAATAAAACTATGTCCTAACAATCCTCCTACAGTAACGAGTCATGAATTTCAAATCCTTACCCTCTACTCATTACATCAAAATTTAACATATTATGCCACAATGATTGAAACAAAATGATAATTACTTGGTTATAATGGATTCTGATGACACGTTTATTTAGATATATCATTTATCTATAACTTTAACCCTGAGAAAATATCATGGGATAATGGAAGACATTACAGTGTGATTTTTTCTCTATGTAAAAATATACCTCAAACTCAAATACACATCTTAAAATTAATTCACTAGAATAATTAACATATAAATGAAAAAATTCATAGAAAATTCAGTCCAATACATGATCCCCCCTTAATATATGATCATATAAATAAATCCAAATAATATAATGATTCAACACATCAAGAAAACAAGTAAAGTACTTCAAACAAAATATATTATCTCGGATAGTTTAGAAATGAAGTCACAAATAAAATTGATGATGTAATTCCTCCACCACCAAAATCTGGGAAAATATTATTTGGAATAATTATGAACAATATATATAGTTAACTACAACACCCACCTATTCCAAAATATTATTTTATACCAACAATCTACTAACCATGAAATAGGATCATCATTTTTAGAGAATACTTATTCCAATATTTTATAGCTAATTCCAAACACTTTAAATTAATGTTTTTTAGAAATATTATTAACATATAATAATTAAACTAATAGAAAATCATAAGAATGTGGATTATATCTTCTTACATGGTGAGATTTTTCCTTGATATGGAAGTGGGTATAGGTCCTTTGTACATAGGTCTATAAACAATACCATAACCATACTCATGATTAAACTCATGTGGAACTACGATAGATAGAGATCAGTCATTAATGTCTCATATGTCCTCATGGATTTTTTAATTCATTAAATATCACACTAAAAATAATTCATAATTCATGATCAATTCTCAATGTAGAAAATAATGTTTTTTAAAATATTTGTTTAGAATTTATCCAACTTCCCACCATTTCAAATCTACCCCACATCAAGTATTTATTCACACTAATCATGAACTAATTACTTCATAATTATTTTGAAAACAAAATTTACCTTAAAAATGATTCTATATGTAGATGAGTTAGTATATGACTAAATTCTATGTGTAAGAATGATTCGACCACCACACACTTCTTCAATGTTACCTACTATAACAAACAAAGAGACAATACCTCTTGAACTATTTACATAGTTCCCCAAACCAAATATATCAAATTTATAATTCAAAACACATATCCTAATATAGTCTCACTTTGGTCCAATAAAATAAAAACAGATCCATTCACAACACTACTTGAGTTAGGAATAAGGCCAACAATGCCTCTCCAAGACTTCCTCAAACAATTAGAGGAAGGAGACTAGATCCTAGAGGTAATACACACATATTGGGGTAATTAATCCATAAAAATATATTTAATTATCTACTACGAAAACAATAAATATAGTAAATATTTTATATATATAACAATAAATAAATGCATATGTGATATCACATCAATTAGGAAGATAAAATAGTATATGAACCATTTTAGAATAATAACATGCATAATGTAATAACAATTATAAACATGAAAAAGTTAATTGATGGAAACCCAATGTAATTTACTTAATAAAAAATTGAAAACTCCTTTGATAAGATATAATAAATAATCACCCTTGAACCAACTCTATTAAAACAAAGCAATTACCCAACGAAATTTATGATCTATAGAAAAAATTAAATTTATATTCTGCCAAATGTAATAATTTTTACAATTTAATATATATTATTGTGTATAAAAACCTTGGAAAATGCATCGGGTTCTAGGAAGTACAAATACTAACATTAAATCTAGATAATAATTAAAGCATATAAAATTAGAATATATAGTTGGAACCTCATTACTCTATTCTGTTCATGAGTAATCTAATTCATTCATCTACTAGGTAACTGCCTTATGTAATTAATCTCAAAAATAATCATACAATATTTTAACTCATGAAAATAATATATTCCTAATATAGTCATAAAAAACCACTCTCCATTTAACAAATTTTGAGTGAATACACAGATCAAAATAAGGATTGAAACTTTCACACCATTATCCATAAGAAAAATATAGGTTAAGAACTAAGGGATATAAAAGTATAGATCATAAAGTCATACAATTATATTTCATGGCACTATTTTGAGGAATCACACAATGAAGAGCCTAAATTCATGCAATGGGATTTGATAACTCCATATGCTAGTTAATATATTATCACATAGTTCTGAGCATCATAATGGTTGAAGACTATTGAAACTCCATAAAAACAATATTCTCCATGGATAACTACTATAAATTACATTAGAGTTTTAGTTTTTCTCAAAGAATAATATGGGATAATGGAGAAATATATTTCTATTAGAAAAATAAAAAAATGGAAAGACAATCATTTAATATCCCATTAATATTAGATGTTTTAAAGATAAAAGTCAATGTCTTCATCCTCCAATATATCCAATGTTAGAAGAATAAAATCATTACTAATTTCACGATTTATACAATAGATAATCCATAAGAAAAATATCCATAGGTTATTGAGATATCCACAGAAGAATCTATTATCAATGAAATCAATATCATTACCTATAGGAAGTAGATCCACAAATTTAATGACATGGGTTATTAATATGATTAATAAGACCGATTGACACAAATTTAATGACATGGGAAATACCTAATATGTTATCAATGATAGCCTCTAAATCTTATCAATAGTATGATATATTAATTATTTATCTTTTAAAATATCACTTGTCCCATCATTGTAGCGAATAGAACCACTAGATATATTTATCCTAATACAATGACCACTTTGATAACTATATACAATTTTCATAGATAAAGATGATAACATGATAAAAGTTTTATCATATAGTCACATAAAATAATGGTTTTGATCATAGAAATTCACAAAAACAATAAATATGTGCATTTATTTTTTATAAATGTTTATAACTTATCAAATCCATGGAGGTTATTAACTTTTATTTATTACGAACATCTTTAAAAACTCAGTTCATTATTAATCACTAATCTAAAGGTCACTATTGGAATATTCTAGATTGTGGGTCCCGTAGGAAGGTATTGTAAATATTCATCACCACATATAATGCAACATTGAACTCATTCATGTATATATTAAAAATACAATTTTTCCAAAATTCTAACATAGGAGGTTTAAATGAACCATTATAAGACACCATGGGGTATTACATGATAAAATGAACACAATGGTGCTCTGTAAATTTTATCAACCCATGACATTACCAAATTAGTATCCAAATATTAAAAATAAGAAAAAAAACACTTTAAATAGATGAAAATGAATTTTATAATATAACAATCATGATGCAAATGAATTAATGGGTAAAATTGACTACTTGTATGTCTGAAAGGGGTATTGAGAAATGTTTTCAAAATTTTCCTAATATTTGGATTGAAAATTCCATGTGGTAGCTAAAGATCATGTCATGTGGTGAACCATTTTAATTCAACATGAACCTAGGGTTATTATTTAAGGGAGAGGACTTGTGTTGACATTGTGTGCATTGGTGGAAAATTTTACTATTCCTAGGAGGCCTGGTTGATCTACACTCACCTGATTATATTATTGGAAACTTTGTTCATTTAACTTAATGGTATATACTATTGGTTATGGTGGAATCTAAATTGTAATTAGATAATTGGATATGAGTTTCACCTTCCGGTGGCACTTTGGTAAACTCACTTAACATACATGACATAGTGTTTTTCATCCTCCCACGATTTTGTGAAACTGACCGAATTGAAAAATGGTTGGGTGTATGCTTATCATGAAAGGTCTTGATCAAACCATCATCTTGATTCTCCACCCCATTAGATAGGTTCATCAAAATATCACTATGTGGATCGATAAGTGGCCATATATTTCATTCCATAATGAAGAGAGACTTTACTATAAACTCCAAATAGAAACAACCACCATTGGGTTATCCTATAACAACAAAGTACATTCAACTATTCTAATTTCCAATGTGGTATTTTTTTGTATTATCCACACTCTTTCATATTTGATTTAATTTTATGAGACCTGGTAAATCACCTATAGATTATGATTATAATAACGTTCCCAGAGAACATTCTTATATTCATTACTATCCTATTCTATAAATCAAATGATTCCATTGAGGTAGTGATGTTCTAGTCAAGGGTAAGTCAAATGAGATCATGTAGTTATGATATAGTTTCCCCTATGGACTATAATGGTAGTACTGGGAATAAATATTTTTAATGGATCGCTGGTCATAAAAAGATTTGGTGGGAGGTGATCAACAGTAACAATTAATATATATATATATATATGTGTGTGTGTGTGTCTGTGTCTGTGTGTGTGTTCATATATAATCACAAATAAACATATTAACATAAATAAAAATGATACAATGTCCATAAATAATGAAAAATAAAGTTGAATGGAATTCCAATGTGAATCAACAACCCTACTTGGTGGGGATACCACCATCACTCCAAATTTCCTTTGATACACATTCTCCAAATTTTCATACAAATTCATGTTTAGATATGTATATCATCACCTATTTAATAGAAAAATTAAACCATTAGGAACCATTAAGTTAAAAAGTGAAAAATTGAACCACAAGTGAATAAAAATAACTAAATTAACACTAAACTAATAAACATTCAATTTGAAACTTGATTCGAGAGTCATTTATATTTTCATTTGGGGAACCTTTTTCATGAAAATTCAATCTTTTATATTTTTCTCCCAAAATCACATTACAATCAATTAAAAATTCTAAAAGTTAAATTATGAAATTATTGTTAATAATTAAGCTAGTAGAATCAAAATGGAATTCACATTATTATTATAATCAATTTATTTCTTGAGGAATATTTGGTATTTAACAATAATATTAAATATAAAATATTATTAATTATTTATATTGTCTCTTTCTCCACAATACATTTTAAATTCATGTGTCCCAACTTGAAAATTTTTTCATTTGAATACATATGGTTCCCATAAATCATTATGATTAAAAAATTAAAAAATTATTTCATATTTAAAAATGTGTAGGAGTATAAAAAAATTATAAAAAACTATAATTACAATAGATGAGTTATTAGAGTCATATGATACATAACTATTTTGTCTAGATAAAATTTTTTTAATATAATGGCCCACCCTGATATCCACTGAACTGGTGCTCTGTGTCGGTGTTCCACATGTCCTCAAGCTTACCTCCCTATATGCCCATGGCTGCTAACTAGTGGTGGAATCTCATGAGGTTACCAAGGTAAGACTATTACATCATGATCAAAGTGTGGAACACTAATGAAAATAAATGGCATAACCTCTTACAATACATAAATAAATAAAGGCATAAAATATGTAACAAGTAAATATATATCTCATACCATAACAAAATACTAATCATTACCATCATCTATTCACACATATGAGATCCATATATAAAATTCCCAAAATAACCCAAATAAAAAAGATGCAATAACTTCCCAAACATGAAATTTGTCCAATTACTACCTCATTTCCAATCTCTAATTATACCCCAGTATTAATCATGAATACACCATAGGGTTATTTTCTGTATCTAATCCTATTCCCAAGAATTATGCTCGGATACCAATGGGTAGCCTATGAATGGTGTTATTATGACTCAGTTGGCCACAAAAAATAGTGTCTAAATTATTGTCTTGTTTATAAAAATAGTACATGATAATGTAAATTATAAAGAAGGTAGATAAAGTAAATAAATAAATAAAATAAAATAACCTTAATCCTTGGGCTACTTGAAGACACAAAAGTTGAATACTTCAACTTTTTCCATTTTGGAATGTCTCTGATCATGTGTCAATGAATTTTCCTACCATAGTCACTCCACAAAATCCATATGCTCATATCAGCATTATAAATATCATATAACATGTATTATACAGTTACCCATCTCTCTATTTCCAATCATATGGTATCATTTGGAACCCACATGCTCATCATGTAATTCATAACTCAAATATTGATCTGAATCTTTGGAGGTTATCCCAACATTTCCACTTATGTAGCATTGTATTACATATGGAATCCAAGGATATTATCTCGACATTCCCATTCATTTAGAAAAGTATATTTGATGGAAACTAAATAGATCATACCAACATTGATATTTATTTAACATCTCATGTCACTCTGAATCTAAGGAGTTCATCACAACATTACCATTTATTTATATTAAAAAAATAAAAATATATATTTCATTTAAGTATAATTACACCCATCACCATAATCAAGGAAATATCTATTATTTTCAATTCTAAGTATTTAATTTTATTTTCAATTAAAAATTTTGAAACTATAATCAATTCTAAAGTATAATACACCCCTTGGATGCCTCATTGATATAACACAAACAACACACAATTCATGCTCACCCTAAATGGGTGGCCACAGTTTCAATTTTAATTTTACATGGGTAATTTCATAAACTTTAAGGTAATATAGACTCCTTTTTGTGGAGAAAATTAATTGAACATAGGTTCTATATAAAATTAACGATAAAAAAACATGACAACATACATAAAACATACTATTAGAAGGTCAAAACCATGGGAAATGTCTCTAAGACCACATACCTTACGTTAGATGAGCTCTACTAGATAAGTATATACCATCTATTCAAGGAAAAATATTAGAAATAATAAACCTGACAAAATACCTATTAATTAGTCATTTATATTAATCATTATGATGGTGATCTAGAAGGAACACAAATAATAGATGGAATCTAACAAAGTATGAGACATACCGAGATTCTTCCAACTTGAGTAATGAAAGCGAACATGGAGATGGGTTGAATGAGAAACACCAATGAGGTCAAGGTGGGAATGAAGAACAACACACAACTAAAAATGGACAAAAATGAGGAGAAAAATATGATAGAATGGGTTTAGGGTCATAAAGACAATTGTGTAAATTTTCACATTTTTACTTGGGTGAATGGTTTGGAAGCACAATTGGAACAAACATGGACCAAACATGAAAAACCTACTTTCCAAAAACCCTTACTTTATATGGTTAGTTTCTTAGCTAGAAAAAACCTCTGAAATATTTTTAAAATTACTCTGCAATGCATTTCAAGATTTTACAAGGTTTCTATTCCCCAATAAAAAAGTTTAACAAACCATGATCCCCCATTTTCCAACCATTACATTTGGGTGCGTGGTCAAACAAACCATTCACATACTGTTTACCCTGTTATGGATCCACAACAAATGAAATTTAAAGCCCTAAACCTTTCAAATTTTCCAAGGGCCTTTCCACTAGTGAAAATAATACCAAATATACATCACTAAGAAAAAAATACTATCTTATATAAAAAATAACAAGAGTACACCTCATAGAAAATATGGTGTCATGAAATCTCCCCACTATATAATAATTCACCATTGAGATACACCATTGAATTCCATTGGTGTCATTGATGAAATGATTCAGTCACTGAGTATAAATATTTTATTCATACACCCATATTTTCTCTTGAACACCTCATTGTTTCCACAACACATAGACTAAAGGGAACAATTACCTTGGATTTACTACTCACCGTGATCCTAGATTCCCCTCTAAGGATATATTAGCCTCATGTTCAATATAATTATCATAATGATCATGAAATTTATTGGGAATTACCATCATAGATGATATATGTTAGAATGACATGAATAGAACTGAACTTCAACAAAATGACCAGGTGGTATGCCACTGGACCAACCCTTTCAACAATCTCAAATAACTCGACATACCTAGAGCCTAGTTTATATTACCTCTATAAGAGATGGTTTCCAATCTAGGAAACATAAGAAAGAATAATTAGTCTCCTATCTCAAACATTACAAGTCAGAAATGAAAATTCACAAAATATTTCTCCCAAATCTATATTTTCATTATCCATTTATGAATTATCTAGACATGTTCTATTGTATACTATATGAGGCTTGGTGTAATCATCTCCACATCACCCATTTCTATCCTAACCAATGGTGAATGAAACATTATCCCATATAAATACTCACATTGTGATATTATAATGTTCTATAAGTATCTATCATTATAGTTAAACTATATTGAGGATAATAACTTCTCTAAAGATACATAAATATCAAGGATGTATACTCTTAGAATATCATTTAGGATCTGTATAACCATTACTAAATTCCCATCAGTCTAAGGGTGGTAGGAAGTTCTTAAAATCACTTTCATACTGATTTATTTCTATAAACCCTACCAAAATTGAATGTAAAATCTGAATCTCTGTCTGAGCCTATGGTTTGAAGAACCTCATGTAATTGAACAACCTAATGGGAATAATATTTCTCCATTTGACATACTGATGATGTATTACTGATAGAAAATAAATGAGTGAATTTTTTTGAAGTGATCCAAAATCACCCACACAACATCATTTCTCCAGGGAATCCTTGGAAAATCAGTCACAAATTCTATCATAACATTATACCATTTCCACCCAGTAATAAAAAAAATATAGGAGACCAGTGGGGTTTTATGCTAATAATTTTCCTTTTATAAAGTAGATCTCCTAATGATGAAACCCACTATATATTTACTCATTCTTATCCACCTTAACTAAAATCATAGATCCCAACACAACTCAGTAATCATAGGGTTCACCTCCCAGTTAGAACCACGATACACCCCCATTATATATTACCAAATGTCTGTAGGAACCAAGATATTCTCCTAAATGTAAAAGATATCATCTTCATCAAACAAAGTCAGGTGGTATCCCCTAAATATAAATGTTATACCTTAAATCCATGAAATCTATATTAGATAACTATCTCAACTTAATCTATTTAAAAAGTCAATGGAAAAAGGATAAGGAGGTATGATATCCTTTCCACCAATATTCATGCACCATAAAATGTATCTCGATTATTGATGCGATATAAAAGATAATATAATACCTATCAAGATCAGGTAGGTCTAGGATTAGTGTCGTGGTCACTATATTATTAAACTCCTAGAATTCATCCTCCCACTAATCAAACTACATGAATATTATCTCTTCCTTGGCTTGGCTCATCAAAGGAACTACATGGTGGGAGAATTACGGTATAAATATTGGGTATTATCCTACCAATACTAAGAAGATACGCATATAAAATATATTATTGGGTTACTCCCAAGTTACCAAAACTCTATCCTTATCTGGGTTAGTAGACACATTGACCTCATAGATCATACACACTTGAATTTTCTCCCTGTCCATCCAAAAATGAAGAAGGGTAGTCCAACACCAGTAGCTTATCTGATGTTGGTAAAAAATATTACGCACTGTGGTTTATGCCTCTAACTCTTATGTTTACAAGATATCTCTATGGTCACACTTTAACTACCTTACTAACATCATCACCGATCCACAAATTATTATTGGCGACTTCAATTCTATTATGAAAATAGATGAAAAACATGGCCCAGATACTCAACCTGTATCTATAAAAACTTTTAGGGAATGTATTGAATCATCAAATCCCACTAATATTAACCTAGTGGGGGAAAGGTTCACCTGGTACCATAAAAAACTCAAATGAACAAAATATAGTAGAACTGATGGATATTTTGACAGTGATGAAACACTTTGCAACTAGGGATCTTTATCTTGTGTCACTCTTGCTTGGTATAGTTATGATACTCATCACATCCTTGAAAAATGCCTTGATAATGTTTGAAGAAACCCTCTTCCCTTCCAATTCAACAATGCCTGGAATGATCTTCCAGAGTATAGTGAAATTTTGTGTGACACTTGGAATTATCTTGATGGATCCAACAACCCCATGGAATATATCACCAAGTTTAAGAGACTCGATGCAATATAGGAAAACTGGAGAAAAAAATGATTCCTTTATGGATGAAGAAATCGAATCCCTATATTCCTCCCTACATTCCATATAGTATTCTCTCACAAAGGATGGTTTTCATGGAAATTTATCACAAGAATCTGACCTAGAATAAAAACATAGTAATCTTCCCAGGATAAAAGACATCATTAAATGGGATATATTCAAAGTTAGATGGCTTAAAGAAGGGAATAAAAACATGTAGTTCTTTAATTCCCTTTAGAAAATCAGAATAAATAATTGACCACTCTCCCTTATTAAGGATAGAGACTAGATTTTTGATGATTAAAAAGCTCTCTCCCAACACATTTTTTCTTATAACATGAACCTTTTTAATTCATCAACTAAAAATGAACCTATCATGAATTATTTCATCTCAAAACTCATTAATGATGAAGATAATAGGATGATCATCACTTCACTGACCCAAATTGAAATAAAATATGTTGTCTTTTCCCTCAATAAAGGGAGATCCCCAGGCCCAGGTGTCTATTCCAAACACATTTTTTAGTTCTAATGGGATGTTATCCAGCAGGATGTCTATAATCTGGTTATGTTTTTTTTTCTCAAGTAGATTAATTTCACAATGAATTAATACTCAATTTTTTGTCTTAGTTTATAATGTGGATAATGCCTATGATATTAGTCAATTCAGACCTGTTGATTTGGTTAATACTATCCACAAGGTGGTCACCAACATTTTGGATAAAATTATTTCCAAAATCTCAAACAAAATTGTCTCTTGGAATCAATTTGGATTCATTAAGGGAAAAAACATTCAAGACTACCTTATCATGGCCTTAGAATGTGTGAAAATTCCCAAGAAACCAAGTAGAGGAGTCAATGTGGCTATTATGTTGGAATAAAAAATTCTTTGATATAATGGATTGGAACTTCATTGGTGAAGTGTTTATCATATTTGTATTTGATATGAAATTCATTCTTTAGATAAAATCACTTCTTGGTTCTTATCGCGTATCTATTCTCATAAATAGATCACCTAAATGTTACTTCACATGTTCAAGGGGATTGAATCTTGGTGATCCAATTTCTGTGATTATTTTTTCCATTAATGAAGACTATCATAGCAGAATTCGTAATATTATAGTTGAAAAAGGTGATCTAAAGGCTATCACAGCTGCCCGAGGTATAGCCGAACCCTCCCATATCTTTTTTATTGAAAACATTATTGTTTTCACTCAAAGAGATATGATAAATATTAAAAAAATCATTAATTCCCTTCCACTCTATGATAGGGTTTCGAGACAAGAAGTCAGTTGGGGGAAATCATGCCTCTACATTGGTAAGAGATTTAATTCCACTAGAAAATGAACCATTCATAACACTCTATGAGTAAGATAGGGTGCTATATCATTCAATTAATTAGATGTTATACACTTTTGGGAAGACCAAAATCTATCCACATTACTTATATATTGATCTATATTAAAAGAACTTTATCTTCATGGAAGGGAAAATCACTCTCAATTGTAGGGAGAGTCTGTCTTTTCAAGAACATTGTTACTGCTAAATTAGTATATTCCTTCATGGATTACATATGGATAACCTCATTGATAAAAATAATCAACACATTCATGAATAATTTCATCTGTAGTGGGAGAATCTCATAGAATAATGATGTTGTGGTCAATTAGAAATAATGCTGGAAAACTTATGATCTTAGGGGGTTAGGTATCAAAAATCTAGAGTTGTTTAATCAAGACATTTGAGTTCAATTCATATGGAATCTTCCAAAAAGTTGGATAAAATAATTGGAGATCCTCAGTGTCAGAATTATGGGTTGGTTAAAGTATTGAAAACTTTATTACATGGAGTCCTTCATTTATCCCTATTTGAAAATGATGTTTACTAAAGTTAATAGACATGCTCATTGGCTGGACAATGCTAATTCTTCGCTCAAATTCTTGAAAAATAATTGGATGGGGCCTCCATATTGAACCTTTATAGTTATCTGGATCATGATCCCAACATCCTAATTAAATATCATTTAGACCACATGGATGCCCTCTTGAATGACTTGAAAGATGATATCTCCAATATGTTTTTTAAGACACACAATGATTTATTGGTCTAGGAACCATCCCCAAATGAATTTCTATTTTCTAAATAATTTTACATATATGAGATACAATGAGTGACACATTGTATTGGATAATACATCACCTTATGGATTCAAACTTTATGTTTCTTCCTTCTTTGAAGACTTGTACACCGCAAACATCCAGTGGATGATTTGTTACAAGGGTGAGGTATCACTCTTTTTTCAAGATGATTTTTATGTAAAAAGCATATGGAATATGTGGATAGCCTCTTCCTCACCTATAAAATTTCTTCTTCCTTAAAGATTTTTATTTTTGGTATGTTTAAAATCACTCCCCTACATGAGGACTGTATTGATGGTCTCTTTCATGAGATACTTAAATTGAAGATGTCCCAACAGATTGCAATTCTATTTACGGATGCATGTTATGAAGCAATTCATACTCTTTGGAATGGGAGAAAAAAAAGGAAATTCATGACACTACTCCTTTCTCCCTACATTTTTTCTTCACAGAAGTTATTGATTCAATCAAGTATTCCTACCTAATTCATCATGGGTGCTGTAGAAATATTATCTATGAAATGATAGTGCTACAACTTCTCTAGATTCTAGATTCACCCCCCCCCCCTCCCCTTATGGGATGCTCGAGGTTTTCTGGTCCTCTCCTTAGATTCGTTGGTTAAAATGAAACATTGAAGGATCTTCTAATGGTAAACTCGTACTTACAAGCTTTGTGGTTGTTACAAGGGACCACAATGGCGACATAATTGAATTCTCTTATGGACTGTGTGGCAATTTCATTACTCTAGAATAGTAAATGATGGATTTAATTATGGAAATTCATATGGAGGAGCAATATAATTGGATTTTAGTTTGGTTTTAATGTGACTCCACTAATATCTTGCAAGAAGTGAGAAATATAAACAATTATCTATCATGGAGTCTCACTCTAAGATTGATTGATTGCATGAAAAATTTTCCCACAATGAATTATATTATAACTCATGTATTTTAAGAGGATAAGGATATGGAGGATTCTCATTCCAATAAATGATCCATCTAGGAAGTCTGAATTCATGACAATACATTACCCCCGATCTTCTAACTATTCTGAAAAAATATAGTTGTAAAATACCTTCTTTCCATCTATTGTAACTTTGGTTTTGTTGAATAAATAGAGCCATTTCACTCACTTTTTTCAAAAAAAACATCCAAGAACTCATATCAAACATATATTATTCTAAAAGTTATACAAGTTATGTATGATGGTATCACCTGAATATACCAATATCCCAAACTCAAAAAAAAACCTTATAGAAAACCAAGGCTCTTGATAGCTGCTAAGAAAAGTCCTCATTTCTTTAAATTGTATACTAGTTCATTACCATCATTTGGTTCATCTTCCGATAATTCAAACATAACCATATGGAAGAATTATCCTTTTTTGAAAAAAGGATTAGAGATCCCCAATGGGAGGAAGTGTGCCTAATGGACCCCTTGGGTTACAAGTCCTCTATCTACATATTATGATCCCATAGCACTTCCATATCCATCATATAAGGTGGAATAGAAATAGGACCCACTCCCAAGATGATCTCAATCATGAAATCAATTCCCTTATTGGGTGGCAGTCTCATTAATTATCCATTAGACACATCCCATAATTCATCCACCATGGTAGGAAATATGTCCTATCAAAGCTCTCAATCATCTAACATCATACAAGAAACTTGTACAATCTCTTCTTCCAACTGGTAAAAATCCTATATTTTACAAATTTTCTATATGTCCCATTCCCTAACATGTGTATATTGATGACTATATGGTTACATGGACATCACCTACCCACAGTAACAGCCAATATGAACTCAGTATAGAATCCCATAGTCTATACTGAGAATTAGGTAAAAAATAGTCATCTATAAAATAAATAGGAACCATTGGAATTTATATTCTTCAATATTTTTGTAATATTCCTAAAAATATCAAATACCCTCTAGTTGTTCCCGAATGAAGTTTCAATGGACATACCACTATACATGTACTATGTGGCTAATCACAAGCCTTCCGAAAACTGATCTAACATAATGGAGTGAGAATTACTTATATAAAACAAATAATAAGATAAAGTGGAAGCTACCATGATCGTACCTCATATTGTAGATGTCCCAAAACCCTGATCCATGGGAGTTACCTGTCCCATATGCAACACTCTTAAACTGTATCCTTAAGATCCATCACAACCTCCCAACCCTACAATTCCCTGAAATCCCAACCCCTCATGACCCTATACTCCACAACCTCAATATCACCATAATCATCCCATAGATCTCCAACTACCTACCTACCAAGACAAAGCAGAAATGACCCCAAACCCCTATATTGGCTTGGATCCTTAGTCACTCAGTGCATGTTATGTTATCCAACAGAACTTCTGATGGTGGTCCTTCATTTTTGATGATCAACACTCAACTAATGATTGGTCACACTAAGTTATAATATACCACATATTATACACTAGTGACTCTATGAAGAAGGAACAACCTAGATTACCTACCCACTACTGACCTAGAGAGTCCCCTCATAATAGTGAATTTAGCTGCAAGAAGACCCACTATTGATCCCTGTAAAATCCACCTTCTCAGATCCATTTATCTTGATCATGTTCCTTTCAGAGATAGTTCCTAATTGACCTCTATATAAAAGGTTGAATTATAGAAGGAATTTAACTACACACGAATCATGTACCACAACCCATCAATGAACTATCTCACTCGATCTGCCTCATACTCTTCTACCAAAGGGTTGAAGCGTTACAAGTCTATTTAGTGGTCAATATACTCTATGAATGACCTGGTTCCTGACTATGGGCTTAAGAACTCCCTATATCTATCATACCTTTGGTTATCCTACAATAAATGATTGAAGAATATGGTGTTATATTCCTTCTAGGACAATCTTATATGATGGCCAGTTTAAACTAAAATGTCCCAAATTTTCCTCACTAATCCCCATGGTATATAAACCACCAGCTTCAAACTCATATCATGAGGGGATTCAAGATGATCAAAAATAGTACTAATGGAAATCATACATAACTTGACATATTAGCCACACCCTCCCCCATGAACACCAATGGATTATGGATCTAAAACACACTAGTCAAATCTGATATAGAAGGAAATGTATTTGGAGCCTCCATCTCCATCACTAATACTACCAGTAGTATAATGTCTTGAAATTGACCATCTATAAACACATCTGATTCCATAGGAGGGATTATCCTAGATCCATAAGGGTAATTCTCTTCTACACCCTCCCAGTGCTCAACCAGAGGCCAACATAGAGTCAACCCCCTACAATTCGAAATATAAATTTCTAATTAACACATTATAATAGTTCTTTAACTTTCAATTTAAGGAAAAGTATAAGAGGTATAAAAACCTATGGTTCTATACACCACACATCAAAAACCACATATAACCCATCATATTTCCATTTCCCTATCTTCCCATGTTAATATTTTACCACAATAAATAGGATTCATTACATTTGTCCATTTAATTCATTCCCATTTTTTAATTTTACTTTAACTGTTTTAAAATTTTTCCTACCATGGCATAATTATATTGAGCTTCGACCACAATTTATAGAGGGAACCACTTTTGATGTCTTGATTGGAACCCCATTTAACTATGAACAATAACTATTTAAATTATTTAAGTACTCAAATAAATAATTTTACAAATTTAAAGGACTGACTAAATAGAATTCCACCATGAATTTATATAAAAATATTATATAAACTTATACATAAATCAAAAATAAATGATTATAGTACCATTATAGTATAAATGATTTCAGAGAATTCTGATCATATTATGAATTCCAATGTTCTTGAATTATTTATAAACACATACCTCTTACTGTACTAGGAAATGGGTGAAAACCTCGTCAATCCATAACATCACACATAGGTTCACCGCTCACAGGGAAAATTATTCCACTATGAAAGAAAAAAAGAATAAATATCCATACCATCCCTAGTAACTTGGATTTTCCCCCATACATGGCTCCCCTACTCCCAGGCACGAATTGATTGCCATTCCTTGATATGTCCTATCCTCTAATATACCGAACCAAAATCAATAGGTAAAAAGTGATGATATTACTTTGTAATGCCCTTCCCTGGTATCCATTGAATCAGCTATCCATGATGGTGCACCACATGTCAAAATGAACAAATCTCAATGCGCTAGAGGATGCCAAATAGTGGTGGGGACCTATGAAGTTATCATAACAAGACTATACCCTCATGAACATAGTTCACAACAAAGATGTAAATAAATAATATAACATCTAACCATAAATAAATAAGTAAATAAAGGTATAAATAATGTAACAATTAAATATATAACCCAAGCTATTAGATAACTCTCAGTATTCTCATTTGTGAGTCATACATGTTAGAGTCATATATAAAATTCCCAAAGTTACTTAAAGAGAAAAATAGGTTACGATTTCTAAAACCCTAAAGAGATTTGAGTAGTCTATTATTACACATATCGAATCTCTATACCATCTTTGATTAATCATTTTCAATAGGGTGCTTTACCTAATGAAATACTTCATCCCTGAAGTATGATTGTGTAACAAACGACAGCCCAAGTATGGTGTTTTTAGGACTCAGTAGGCCACCTCCAATTGTAAAGACATTGACCCCAATTTCCTAGAGGTGGTGTCTTACTTTATTATATTGGCATAATAATCAAGGAAGTCGCATCCTGAATGACAAAATAGTTTAATAGTTTTGGAAAAATGAATAAAAACATATGTTTTATATTATAACTTGTAAGAAAATACAATATATCAATTCAATTGTAAACATCCATAAGTCCCATATTATCCATTAAATTCATAAATAATAATCTAATTCACATCCTGGGGAAAAATAAATCAAAATAAAGGGGTGATATATGATTTTCAGTATGGGTAAGTAATACATAAGAAGATAATTTAAACAATAATGCATGGTGAGTGAGTAAAAACAAATTTCACTAGGATATAAACATGAGAATTATACATAAAGAATAAAATATGAATAAATAATTCCATAAAAATAATCACATGAGAATAAAGTTAACTATAGATATTATAATAATCAAATATTCACATGAATTATCAACTATTAAAATCATAATTAGAGAATGCATAATTCAAAACATCTAAAACATATTGTCGAGGCCTCATCCAAGAAATCTGAAAATAAATGGTTATGGACTTGGCCAAAACCATATTTGAAAATGAGAAAGGCCTCAGCGAAGTCCATAACTAATTTGTCTCATGGGACCTACTGATGCATCGAGGGGCTATAGTGGGCCCTACACATCCCCTGATAATTCATAGGCATTCCTCATATTTCAAATAAAAATATATCTCTGAATCAATTTTGCCAATAAAATATTTGAATATTTGAATCTTAAACATAGTTTAAAAGTACCCTAATAAAATCATTGACACATTCTTGAGATAATTACCCTTTCTAATTATAGAAGGATGAGTTCTTTTGGAATATCATTTTTATTTTTCATAAAATCATGTTATAAACATGAATATCCCAGAAAATAAAAGGGACAGACAATGAAATTTTATTTTAGACGTAATGATTTCCAACTAAAGGGAAAACATGTATTAAGAGAATTTAATAAACTTTATAAATGATCCATTTTAGTATGGTTTAAGGGAAAATACCTATGATTTTAAAACAAAGGAATAATTTATATATAAAACCATTAGTGAAAAAGATAATTTTTCCTAATAAAATTAGTTATTTAAAAAAATAACAGTGGATTATAACAGGTTAAGGAGTGCACTTACAAATGGGTAAGAAATGGAGACAATCCCTTTAATCGGGCTTGCGTATTAGGAAGAATTGAGAAGGGAACCTCGTAAAACATGTAAATATCATTAACAAAAGATGAAATGATCTGGATACATGAGTTTTGAATGAATACACATATCATATAAGAAATATATGAAAATATTTGTAAAGACCCAGAAATCCCATGGAATATTTTTTTTAATACATGGGATTTTTACGAGTCCGCAAAAACTAACGGCGCTTGATTCCGAGGCCCGGTGTCCCCAGAATCAATTTCTGAAGTTTTGTTTGGGTACGTTCAGTAAACGTACGAGCTGGTTTTTATAACTTTTGAACTGGTGCTCAGAATTGAAATCTGAGAGCACCGTTGAACTCACAGTGCCGATATTCACTTAAGAAGACTTTCACTTCGATGGTAGTGAGTTGAGGATAAAAGTTATTTTTGGGGTTTTCGTGTGAAGTAATAAAATAAATTAAGCTCACTTTATTTTATTTTTAACCACCATGTGGAGGTTGGGTGGTTAAAAACTCCTCATGGGAGTTGGAGGTGGGACCACCACACCTTAACCTCCCTTGGGAGGTTATGGTGGTGGGGCCCACCTAAGCATAACCTCCTGTGAGAGGTTATGACATGGGGACCACATGAGGCTTAGACCCCTATTAATGGAGGAGGGTAAAACTTCCTTAACTCCCCCATTAAATGGGGAGAAACCCCTTGACCTTCTCCACCTTAATGGAGCCAACTCCCCTTTAATTTAATTTGTCCCACCTCTTAAGAATTAACTAGGTGGAGGCACTTAATTTAAATCTCCAATTTGAATTGTTATGCCAACTCCACCCCATTAATTAAATGAGTCAACTCATTTAATTAAATCACTCAATTTGAATTTTCACCGACAAACATAATAGATCATAATCTATTATTTGGCTACGATTTTCATTTTGGGTGTAGTGGAGAGAAAGGAGGAACTTGGGAGAAATAGTGGGAGAAGGCTCTTAACGAAGAATGCTTCCAACGAAGAACACCTTCGAAAATGAAGAACGATATTCCTCGACTTTCTTCCTTGGAACCCCCTTTGACGCGGGACGTCTTCGACCAATCTTCCCTCCTCATCGTCATCAATGAATCAATGCACGAGCTTGGATTGGAAGTGCATGGAAGATGTGACGAACGACGACAACATCTTCTTCTTCCCGCGACTTCATCATCAAGCAACGATCAAAGGTAGGGGGTTTACCTTGAGTATTATTCCTTTCCTTCTTCTCATCTTTGTTTAAAAGGAATCGATGCGATGTATTGTAAACAATTATTCTTCAACTTTCTTCCTCTTTGTTGAACCAATTGTTATCATCCTTAAACGCGGAAGGTGTGGGCCAAACTAACATGGCCCGACTCCCTCCACCGATCTCTTTGTGAAGTTTCTTTCGGCATGGAGACGAAGCGACAACGAGGCGACGAAGGCACTGACAATAAAGGTCGCAATGCCCGCGGCCTCTGTGAACCGCACCGCCCCCGCAGCGCACCAGTGTTCTGGGCTGAACACTGCCAGCCGCACTGGCCCAAGCTGCGCCGAACCGACCTGCCTAGCCGCCACCGGCCGCCGGCCTGCCTGCCTGCGGCCTACCCGCGGCCTGCCCGTGCACTACCCGGCACCCCATCGGCTTACCCGCGTGCCCCATGGCCTACCTGCGCGCCTCGGGGCTTGCCCACGTGCTACCCGCGCGCCTCGCGGCCTGCTCGTGCCCTACTCGCGCGCCCCGTTATCTTGCACACGCACTGCCCACGGCCTGCTCGCGCCCTGCCAAGTGCCCTGCTGGCCTGCCGCGCCCCACACGGCCTACTTGGGCCCTACCCAGCACCCTTCCGGCCTACTGCGCCCCACACGGCCTGCCCGCGCCCTGCCCGGTGCCCAGCGTGGCCTACCCATTCCCCGGCTCCCAGCCAAACCGACGAATCCGCGCCGACCAACCGAGCTAGCCCGCGACGTCCTTCACGACGTCGCTGGCTGAACCGGCTCGGCTTTCTGGGCCGATCCGCCCAAGTCGCGCCCCATGGGGTTCTGGCTGAATTGGCCCCAACCTCCGGGCTGAGCCGCCTACGCGGCGACCTTTGGACCGAACCGCCCCTGCAGTCTGATGGGTCGGGCCCAGCAAACTGGGTCGAACCTTTCGAGTTGACCTGTTCGACCCAGACCGGGTCAACCTAGTCTGGGTTGGGCTGAGTTTTTCCGACTGGGTCAGACTGGGCCTAGGCCCATTACCGACCATGTTACTTCCTTTGGTCGTATCTTTAGCACCGGACGACCGTTTGAAGAACCGTCAGTGGCGCTGGTTTTCTTGGAGCATGACGGTCCCTTTTGAGTATACCCCACTGGAGTTTGGGGTAATGTTAAGATATGGTTGGGTTGGATCGTACACGAATCCAACTGGGCCCCGGGGACTAAAAAGCTAATAACTCACAGACCGGGCATCTGATTGACGCGTCGTCTGTTGCGGTGAGACCCCTATGACGAGACGGACCTTTGAGATAATTCTTCGTGGGACTTGGTGGCAGTTTATGTGTCGACACTTGGTTTGAGGAGAGGACTCTCCCAGAATCAAGCGTGCTTTGTGGAAACCCTGTGGCTGGCTCTACACTGACGACTATTCCTAGATCATGTGTTGGTCTGATAGTTCTGACTTCTGCTCCGGGATCATGTGTTGGTCTGACAGAATAGTTGGTCCTGGATCATGTGTTGGTCTGATAGCTCTAACGACTTTTCTTGGATCGTGTGTTGGTCTGATAGTTCTGACTTCTGTTCCGGTATCATGTGTTGGTCCGACAGAATTGGTGGCCCTAGATCATGTTTTGGTCTGACAGATCTGATGATTCAGTGGCTATATCTGATCATCTATATCTCTCTACAGAATTTTTATACCTATGTGAGATGATTCAATAACTTTTGTGTTTACCTCATGATTGAGATGGATTACTTGATAACTTAGGTATATGTATGGTCATATACTTATGTGGGGTTATCTGTTGATTTCTTACTTTGTGGTTTATCCTTGTTTGATTTTGTGATACCTTGAGGGTCTCGGGGTCCCTACTAAGTATTTTTATACTCACCCCTGCACTGGTTATTCCCTCACCACATTGTGTTGGATGTAGACGACGGACAGCACTGACTGAGGCTGAGTAGCAGGACTGGACGGTACCCGGAGGTGGACCTTACGACGAGTCAGAGCACGGGGGAGACTGATGGGCGTGGAGTAATGAGGAGGTCATCTGTACTAACCTTTCAGGTAGGAACCCCAGAGTACTACCCTGTGGCTACTTTAGTTTTCTTCAGTTGTACATGCTTTTCAGTTGTACTTGTACTTTCCTGTTGGTCTTGTATTTCCGGCCCCCTTTACTTTTCCTCACTCTTTTGTATACATATTTACTTAGTGTTTTGCTTTCAACTCGTACTATTTTGTGAGAGGTTACTCTAAATAAAGGCAATACCTTCCTAGTTTTAGAGATTTACGCCTTTGGTGTTAGTCGCTAGCCCTTTTCTTATGGAAGGCGGGCTTAGGGTAGTCACGGCATGGGCCCCAGGGGATGGGTCGTGACAAATTGGTATCAGAGAGGTCAGTTCTACCACAGAACTCAGGACTCTGATCTTTCTTTTCTGTGAATCAATAGTGTTAAGGGTACTAAGTTTGGTTTCCAGTTTCGAGAGTCTAGTGTTGGTGCGGTGTCTGATGTATCCATACATTAGGACCCCGACTTCTGATTCCCGACTCAGTGCACGAAAACACTGATTATGTGTGTGTTTTAAAGAGTTTTCTTTGTGAAATCTTGTGTCATCTCACCAGGTATTACTTATTGACCGTGGAACACCTATTTCTTTTCAGGATGCCTTCACACAGATATCCATCCAGGGTTATGAGAGTTATGTGTACGGATAGCCCACCGAGCGACGAGGCCTCGGTGTAGGGCCCTATCACAGCGGAGGAACCAGCGGTGCCACTACCCGTTGGTCCACCGATGCCACCATCCCTAGAAGTAGAGATTGCACACCACCTGAGCGCATTTCATGAGTTCCAGTGCCAGAGGACACTCAGGTTCAGGGGCGAGATGGACCCGCAGGCAGTTGAGGATTGGCTGGAGGTTGTGGTGATAGTCTTCAGACTGGTAGGGACACCAGCTGACCTTATGGTGATCCTTTCTGCGAGTCTCCTTCAGGAAGCAGCAGGTATATAGTGGATCTTGATGATATTAGTGCATGAAGAGGCAACACTACTCTGGGAAGACTTCGAGAGCCTATTTCGAGTGGAGTTTGTCCCAGCCACCCTACGTGTGGTGCGGATACAGGAGCTAATGCATCTACAGTAGGGTAGCATGATGGTGGAACAGTACTCAGCAAGGTTCACCAACCTCTCACGTTATTCCATAAATATGGTTCGGGACCCATTCTTCAGGGCTCGGATCTTCAAACAGGGGCTCAGGCGAGAGATCAGAGCTTCGATGATCTCCCTCAACATCCTGACGTAGGCGGGGGTGTTAGAGAGAGCCTTCCTAGTAGAGAGTTTCCTTACTGAGCAATCACCAACAACGAGACCCATCACTAGTCGACATGTAGTGGAGTCTTCTACAGCTATCAATAGACAGATGTTGCAGAGGTCCAAGCAGACCAGGCCATCCGATGGAAAACCTCAGGACACAGGTTCATTTGTGCGGGGCACACGAGACAGAGCCAGTCATGCCAAGAGTGGGCAATGCTACTCTTGCGGCGGGCTGGGTCACATGACTTGGGACTATCCAACCCACCGTACTGATGATCAGAAGACAGTTGAGGGACATCCCAGGCTAAGGTAGAGGTTCGATTGAGGCAGACCGTAGGGAGTGGGTGGACGTGGTATAGGAGCTGGTCGTGCAGCTGGTGGTGGATGACGATTCGAGGTGTTACCGCCACCACCACCTGGAGGTCCACCCCGACCGTAGGGAGCAGGTGCACAGGGGAGATCTCAGCTCCAGGTAGCTGAGGCATACGACCATGGCCCTCTGGAGATGATTTGAGGTACGATCTGTGTCTACTCCACCTTAGCTACAGTTCTTTTAGACACTGGTGTCAGTCACTCTTTCATTTCCACTGCCCTCGTTCGGAGCTCGAAGATTCTAACAGAGTCGTTGGCTCGATCCTTACGGCTAGAGACACCTACGGGAGTAGACTCGGTGATCAAACACTGGTGTCGGCAATGTGAACTTACTCTAGGAGGCGAGAGCTTCATCTGGGATCTCCTCGTAGCAGTGTTGAGGCCTTACGACGTCATCTTGGGTATGGACTGGTTATCTACAGTCCATGCTCATATAGACTATATTAGGCGCAAAGTGCGGTGTGTCCACACAGATGGGACTAGGTTCACCTTCACCATCGAGAAGGGAGCCTTTGAAGCACAAGATGAACTTACTCAGAGGAAGGTGCAGTCGATCACTCATCAGTTGTCCTACCTTACCCTCGAAGCAGTTGATGTGGAGAGTCTGAGATATCCTGTAGTGGTGGACCAGTACACAGATGTTTTCTCTGAAGATGTTCTAGGACTACCTCCTCACATAGAGGTGGACTTTTACATTGACATGTACCCTGGGACGGCACTGATATCTACACCATCATATTGGATGGCTCCCGCTGAGCTTTGCGAGCTGAGGGTACAGCTAGAGGACTTGCAGGGGAAGGGATTCATCTGGCCCAGTGTTTCTCCCTGGGCAGCCCCGATTCTATTCGCTAAAAAGTCGGATGGGATCTTGAGGCTTTGTGTTGACTACCATCGCCTAAATCAAGTGACTGTGAAGAACAAGTACCCACTCCTGAGGATCAACGATCTCTTTGATCAGCTGAAGGGAGAACGATGGTTCTCGAAGATAGACCTCAGATCAGGCTGTCACCAGCTCAGATTTTGAGATGAGGATGTGCAGAAGACAGACTTCAAGTGTCGGTAAAACCACTACGAGTTCTTGGTTATGCCCTTCGGCATAACCAACGCTCTAGTAGTGTTCATTGGACTCATGAATAGGATCTTCCAGCCATACCTCGATCACTTTTTTGTAGTCTTCATTGATGATATTTTGATCTACTCGACTACTGGGGAGGAGCATACCTACCATTTGCGGGTAGTACTGGACACACTCTGAGAGCACCAGCTTTATGGAAAGCACTCAAAGTGCCAGTTTTGGATCTGAGAGGTTCACTTTTTGGGACATGTCATCTCAGAGGCTGTAGTTGCAGTGGATCCAGCAAAGATCGAGGTGGTACTTGCTTGGGGTCCACCTAGGAGTGTGACAGAGGTATGGAGTTTCCTGGGTTTGGCTGGTTACTACCGGAGGTTCATAACAGACTTCTCCAGAGTTTCAGCACCACTATCATCCTTGATGAAGAAGGGGAAACCCTTCATGTGGTCGGAGAGATGCTAGCAGAGCTTTCAGGAGCTGAGGTAGAGGCTGACTAGTGCCCCCATCTTGAGGCTTCCAGAGGAAGGCGTAGGGTACGTAGTCTACTATGATGCATCAGGGACCAGACTCAAGTGTTTCCTGATGCAGGATCGAGCAGTGATCGCTTATGTTTCTCGTCAGTTGAGACATCATGAGTAGAACTACGCTACCCATGACCTGGAGTTAGCAACAGTGGTCTTATCCTTGAATATGTGGCGACACTATCTTATGGGCGAACGTTTTACCTTGTACTCTGATCACAAGAGTCTCAAGTATATATTCTCTCAGAAGGACCTAAACCTGATACATCGATGTTGGATTGAGTTTTTCCAAGACTATGACTTTGAGATAGTCTATACTCCTAGAAAGGGGAACGTTGTTGGAGATAATATCAGTAGGAGATCTGGTATACAGCTGCTAAGAGAGGCGATAGAGCAGCTAGATGCCTTATAGATATCCTTTGTGGATAGGGATGGAGTAGCCTTTTTACAGTCTCTTACATTCAATCCCCCACTTCTTCAGTGAGTCAGGGAATCACCACATGGAGACGCTGACTGCGAGACACGACATGCTTAGATATCCACAGGCCATACACCTTATGGATTTTATGAGGGTGGGGAGTACGTCATCCTCTTTAGAGGGCATACTATGGTACCGGTGTCACTTTAAGAGGAAGTGTTAAGGGGTTTCCACACATCCCCTCTAGCAGTACATCCAGGTGTGGAAAAGATGTATCAGGACCTCAGACGACAACACTGATGGCCATGTATGAAGAATGTGGTAGTAGAGTTTGTCTCATGATTCCTCACTTTTCAGCAAGTGAAGGCAGAGCACTAAGTACCAGTAGGCTTGGTTCATCATTTAGAGTTCCCAGAGTGGAAGTGGGATAGGATATCCATGGACTTCGTGATGGGTCTTCCACGTACATCCAGGATTCACGACTCGATTTGGGTGATTATCAACCGACTCACCAAGTCATCCCACTTCCTACCGATCAGAGAGTAGGGTTCAGTAGAGATCTTGGGAAGCCTCTATGTGTAGTATATTGTGTGCTTTTATGGTATACTTTCGATGATTGTCTCCGATTGTGATGCACGATTTACTTCCCAACTATGGAGGGGTTGAAGGAGGATTTTGGGATATAGCTTCGTCTGAGCACTACCTTCCATCCTCAGACAGATGGTCAGATTGAGCGGACCATTCAGACCCTTGAGGACATGCTACGTGCTTGTTTCCTCGACTTCGGTCACATCTAGGAGGACCACTTACCTTTTGTGGAGTTTTCATACAACAACAGCTATCACTCCACCATAGGGATGGCACCTTTTGAGGCATTGTACGGGCAACCTTGCAGATCACCCTTGTGATGGAAAGACCCTGGGGAGTCAGTACTGGTGAGACCAGAGATGGTACGAGCTACCACAAAGAATGTGCAGATCATCCAGGAGTAGATGAAGACTACACAGAGCAGGTAGAAGTTGCATGCTGATAAGAGACAGAGACCTCTGGAGTTTGAGGATGGTGACCATGTCTTTTTACGAGCCTCACCTCGACGAGGTCGATGGAGGTTTGGCCGAGGCGGAAAGTTATCTCTAAGATTCATCGGACCTTTCCATGTCCTTAGTAGAGTAGGTGAGGTGGATTAATGCTTGGTTCTTACACCTCAGTTGCATCGGGTGCATGACGTCTTCCACGTATCCTAGCTGAGGGGATACGTGAACAACTCTTCTCACATCATCGACCATGGAGAGCTGAACATCGATGATGGGGAGACTTTCATGGAGGTTCCAGTGGAGATTGAGGATCAACAGGAGCGGGTCCTACGTGGACAGTCGATACCTCTAGTGCATGTTCGCTGGCATCACGGGAACCTTCGGGAGAGAACATGGGAGTGGGAGGCTCAGATGCGTGCTCAGTACCATCATTTGTTCCCTTAGTTCGAGTTGAAGCTTAAGGGGACGTAAATCCCTGAGGTGAGGAGAATGTAAAGTCCAGGAAATCCTGTGATTATTTTTTAATACATGGGATTTTTAAGAGTCTGTGAAAACTGACGGCACTTGATTCCGAGGCCCGGTGTGCCCAGAATCAATTTCTGAAGTTTTTTTCACGTACGTTCAGTAAACGTACGAGCGGGTTTTTATAACTTTTGAACCAGTACTCGGAATTGAAATCCAAGAGGACCATTGAACTCTCAATGCCCGTATTCACTTAAGAAGACTTTTACTTTGACGACAGTGAGTCGAGGATAAAAGTTAGTTTTTGGGTTTTCTTGTGAAGTAATAAAATAAAGTAAGCTCACTTTATTTTATTTTTAACCACCATGTGGAGGTTGGGTGGTTAAAACCTCCTCATGGAAGTTGGAAGTGGGACCACCACACCTTAACCTCCCTTGGGAGGTTATGGTGGTGGGGCCCACCCAAGTATAACCTCCTGTGAGAGGTTATGACATGGGGACCACACGAGGCTTAACCCCCTATCAATGGAGGAGGGTAAAACCTCCTCAACTCCATATTAAATGGGGAGAACTCCCTTGACCTTCTCCACCTTAATGGAGACAATTCCCCTTTAATTTAATTTGTACCACCTCTCAAGCATTAATTAGGTGGATCCACTTAATTTAAATCTCCAATTTGAATTATCATGCCAACTCCACCCCATTAATTAAATGAGTCAACTCATTTAATTAAATCACTCAATTTTAATTTATTCCAATGAATGTAATAGATCCTAACCTATTGTTTGGATAAGATTTTCATTTTGGGTGGAGTGGAGAGAAAGGAGGAACTTGGGATAAATATTGGGAGAAGGCTCCCAACGAAGAATGCTTCCAATGAAGAGCACCTTCAAAAATGAAGAACGATCTTCCTCGACTAACTTCCTCGGAACCCCCTTCAACACGGGATTTCTTTGACTGATCATCCCTCCTCATCGTTATCAACAAATCGATGCACAAGCTTGGATTGGAAGTGTGTGGCAGACGTGACGAATGACGACAACATTGTATTCTTCCCATAACTTCATCGTCGAGCAACGATCAAAGGTAGGGGGTTTACCTTGAGTATTATCCCTTTCCTTCTTCTCTTCTTTGTTTAAAAGGAATTGATGCGATGTATTGTAAACAATTATTGTTCAACTTTATTCCTCTTTGTTGAACCAATTGTTATCATCCCTAAATGCGGAGGGTGGGGGCCAAACTAACATGGCTCGACTCCCTCCACAAATCTCTTTGTGAAGTTTCTTTCGTCATGGTGACAAAGTGACAACGAGGTGAAGAAGGCACCAACAACAAAGGTCGCGCTACCTGCGGCCTTCGTGAACCGCGCCACCCCCGCAGCGCACTGGTGTTCCCGACCGAACACCGTCGGCCCAAGCCGCGACGAACCGGCCTGCCCGGCCGCCACCAGCCACTGGCCTGCCTACCCGCGGCCTGCCCATGGCCTGCCCGCGCGTAGCCCGGCACCCCGTCGGACTACCCGCATGCTGCCAGCGTGCCCTGCGGCCTACCCGCGCACTAGTCGTGCGCCCTGCCGGCCTGCCCGCGCGCTGCCCACACCCCACCGGCCTAACCGCGCCCTGCCCCACGCCTCGCATCCTTCCCATGCGTTGTACGCATGCCCTGACCGGTGCCCAGTGCATGCTTCCCATGCCCCATCTCCTGGCCAAACCGGTCGAGCCGTGCCGGCCACCCAAGCTGGCCCGCGACGTCCTTCGTGGCGTCACTGGCCGAACCGGCTCAGCTTTCCGGGCCAATCCATCCAAGCTTCACCCCACGTGGTGCTACCCGAACCAGCCCCAACCTATTGTCCGATCTGCCTACACGACGACCTTCGGGCCGAACCGCCCCTGCAGTCCGTTAGGTTGGGCCCAGCGGACCGGGCCGAACCGAGCGGGCTGACCCGCCCAGTGGGCCGAGTCAAACCCAGCGGGTCTAACCAGGTCGACCTAGACCGGGTCGGCCCATTCTGGGTTGGTCTAAGTCGGTCCGACCGGGTCGGACCAAACCCAGTCCCATTACCGACCCTGTTACTTCCTTTGGCCGTATCTTTGGCACCGGATGACCGTTTGACGAACCGTCAGCAGCGCTAGTTTTCTTGGAGAACAACGGTCCCTTTTGAGTATACCCACTAGAATTTGGGGTAATGTTGAGATACAGTCAGCTTGAATCATACATGAATCCAACCGGGCCCTCGGGACTAAAAAGCTAATAACTCACAGACCAGGTGTCTGATTGACGCGCCATCTATTGCGTTGAGACCCCTATGATGAGACGAACCTTTGAAATACTTCTTCATGGGACTTGGTGGAAGTTGACGTGTCGACACTTGGCTTGAGGAGTGGACCCTCCTGGAATCAAGCGTGCTTTGTGGAAACCCTATGGTTGGTTGTGCACTGACGACTGTTCCTGGATCATGTGTTGGTCCGACAGGTCTGACTTCTGTTCCTGGATCATGTGTTGGTCTGACAGAATAGCTGGTCTTGGGTAATGTGTTGGTCTGACAGAATAGCTGGTCTTGGATCATGTGTTGGTCCGACAACTCTGATGATTCAGTGGATATATCTGATCATCTCTATCTCTCTACATAAGTTGTGTATCTGTGTGAGCTGAGTCAGTAACTTTTGTGTTTACCTCATGATTGAGATGGATTACTTGATAACTTAGGTATATGTATGGTCATATACCTAAGTGGGGTTATCTATTGATTTCATACTTTGTGTTTTATCCTTGTTGGATTTTTTGAGACCTTCAGGGTCTCGGGGTCCCTACTGAGTATTGTTATACTCACCCCTGCATGGGCTATGCCCGCACCACATTGTGTTGGATGCAGACGACGGACAACGCTGACTGAGGTTGAGTAGCAGAACTGGACGGTACCCAGAGGTGGACCTTACAACGAGTCGATACACGGAGGAGACTGACAGATGTGGAGTGCTGAGGAGTCCATCTATACCTACCCTTCAGGTAGGAACCCCGGAGGATGACCCTGTGGCTGCTTTACTTTTCTTCAGTTGTACTTGCTTTTCAGTTGTACTTATACTTTCCTGTTGGGCTTGTATTTCTGGCCCCCTATACTTTTCAGCACTCTTTTGTATACAACTTTACTTAGTGTTTTTCTTTCATCTCATACTCTGTTTTGAGAGGTTACTCTACATAAAGGCAATGTCTTCCCAGTTTTAGTGATTTACGCATTTGGTGCTAGTCGCCAGCCTCTGGCCTATGGAATGTGGGCTTGGGGTTGTCACGGCACAGGCCCCGGGGGACGGGTCATGACAATAGTGAAGAATTGTATTAGTTTATCATGTCGGTAAGAATAACCCAAATGAAAATGGAGGTTCGTGAATAAAAATATTACTAATTTGCAAACAGTAGAAACATAAGCCCCAAAAAATTAACGATCATCAAATATGACATTTAATACCAAAAAAAAATAGATTCATTATGTAATACATAAATTCTAATTATACATACACCACACATAAAAAATAGTCATGAATAAGGAATATCTCAAGGTAGTAAAAGTGAGATGAGAAAACCCCTTACCACTAGTCCGAATGTGTTCTGCACTTGACATTAATGTCAGGTATAATCAAATTAAATACATTAATTAATTAATTAAGAACCTTTTATAAATTCATTTAATTTAGTATAATTTTATTAAGTTCATTTATGGTCTTTTTTATGAGTTATGTGATACAATTTTATCATTCGAGAGTGTTTTTTTCTTTGGGTTTCATGATCAGTTTGCTTATTTATAAGTAATGAAGTTCATGTAAAATGGGTATAATTCACCAAAATTAGAGTTATATGTTATTAATGAACATATAGAAGTGTAAATGGTTATATATATGATTTTTTATATCGTATGATTATGAATCATTAGATAAGTCATTAGTGACAATCATTTATATTATTAGGCGGTTTTTTATCATAATGAACTCGTTTTGTTTTACATTCAGTATTATGTAAATATGTTACTTCCAGAACAATTTTTTTTTAATAATATAAATTTTTAAATGTTTAAAAATAATTATAATGTTTATATTACCATCCTTAATGTTGATTATGAAAAATGAAAACATTTCGTCCTTGAAGGTGATAAAAAAATACCTCACAAATGATGTTTCCATTTTTTGAAAAAAAGGGAGAGGGGGACGGGTTTGATGATGAATTATTCCTTTAGAATAATAAAATTATAGTATATTTAAGTTAGTTGAATTATCATGACATTTTTATGAGGGGAGGGGAGGAAAAAATAATAATAGAAAATAACATGAAAAGAAATTAAAAGGAAAAAAGGAAGAGCGTTTTACCTCTTGAATTCCCCTCTTTGAGAACATCCTTAGGGAAATGGTTTTTATATTTTGATGAGACTGAGAGATCCAAAATGTGGGGAAGGGGATTTGGAAGAGCATTGGGTAGAAATTTGATACATCTCAAATTTTGTAAGGTGTGAGGAGGATATTTGGTGAGGGGTGGTATTTATAGTGGAGGAGATGGGTGTTTTTTGAATATATTATTCATTTGTTTATTATTGTTTCTAAAGACTGTGAATAGTTTAATAATTATAATAAAATATATTAAAATAATTAATCATTGTTTTATATTATGGGCTTAAATTATCCATAAATCACCTATTACTCAAGAATTCACTTATTTAACTTTTATCATAAATTATAATATTTTACTATTCACCGAAAACTCAAGTATGTTAGAAAAATACAAAAAATTATCTGTAGCCATTTTTCAACATGTAGAATCCAAAATGAACTCCATTTTATGAAAATAAGTTCCTAAATATTAGAAATTTAATTTTTAATTAAAAATCACCATTTTCTTGAAAAATATAGATTTTAAAATTATAATTGAGTTTATAACACTTTGAAAATTTAAAAAGGTATCATAAAGTTATATTAAACTAATAAGACAAAACAATATTAGTATATAAATCCATTTTATGAACATAAATTTTCTTTTTAATAATTATATCATTTATAAAATTTTAATTATATATTTATGACTTAAAAAATACTAACTCTAAATTAATAAATTTCAAAAAAAATAGTTAGATATTCTATGATATAATTATATAATATTACCATTTATAAGAATCCTAATATTTATATATATTTTAAGAGGTAAATTTACTATTATAATCATAAATATAATGTCAATTATAATAAAAATGATAGTTTTATAAAAATATGGATTTTCACTATTCACTAGAAAATAAATGTTTTCGTAAAAATAAAAAAATTCCACCCTAAAATAATTTTGACATTATTATTTTTAAAATGAATTTTATTTTGATCAATATAATTTATAATATTTCAAAATTTATTTTTAAAATAATTTCACCATTAAATGATAGTAAAACTGTCTTTATAAAAATATAGCCTTTTAATAATTAAATTATATTTATTATTATATTATTCGTATAAAACATATTTCAGATGAATGTAAAAAATATATATATTTCATTAATATATTTAAATAATAGTTATTAATTTATTTTATTAATATAAAATTTCATAGTGGGCATAAAAATAGTTTTATAAAAATACATCATTTATATTCAATTGGTTTTCATTTTAATTAACTGATAACCAATGAATTAATTTTATAAATATATGTAATATATATTTTCATTATTTACATAATCTCATCCATTCACTACATTACCAACATATAAGAGAAGACTATAATAATTATATAATAATATTTAATCATTTGTTAAGCTTGTAAGCTATCAAGGAAGTTAAATTCAAAAAGAGGCATACCAAAAAATCACGGGGTGTAACATTATACACTCATTCAAAAAAGTGCATCCTCACAATTTTAAATTAAACATTGAAAATAAAAGTTTGATACTTAAAAATTCATTTGTGAGAATCCCACATTGGAAATAGGTTTAATAAAATATCCTCTTGATAAGAGGGAAAGAGAAATGCAAAGGTCACCACAAAACAAATATTTTGGGTAGGAAATAGTTAGTGGAAGGTGATAACATGGACATGGAAGAGAAATTTAAGTATCACTTTTTGATGGAGAGTGATATGGAACATTGTTATTATAATTTTAATCCCCACAAATTTTTAAATCTTGTGATTGGTTAATAGACCATTGATCCCTTAGAAAGAAAAGTAACATATATTTTTCGTTCTAAAATGTTCTTCTTATAGTTGATGGATTATTTTAATATCTATATAAGAACTTGATAGGACTATAATTTTATCCGTTGGTTATTATTTGATCTATTTTCACATCACCCCTTAATTCTGGAAATGAATGTTCAAGATGAAATTTTCATTCATGAATCACATTTTATGAATCATATGGTCCTTAATTCATTCCATCGACCATTAAAAGTCTACTGAACCAAGATGGATAGAACATTTTATCGATGAAAATAATTTCCAATGATTAAATTGATACATTACACAAGTATTTAATCAAAAGAATCATCTAAAACATGTCTGTCCACATTTAGTGACCAAAATTTAGAGGGAAGGTCACTAAATTTCCAAAATCAAATTAACATAATATTCACTAAAAAATGTATTTCTTAATCTAACATACCAAATATATGTTTACCATTATCACCTTTAAAACATTATAAAACATGAGTTCTTCCAAGTGTATAATTTTCAGGTTGTTGAATATATTTCTAAATCCAAACATCTAATAATCCCTGTAAAGATAATATAAACCATCAAATCAATAACCACCTTCATGGTCACCACTAATATCCAAAAACCGTTTATTTATTATTATCTCAACATAAAGTACATATTTAGTGGTTTCTTTCACAAGTAATGTGTTTCTCAAAAATATTAACTAAAATAGAAACACTTTTCTTAATTATTATGGTTATTCATCACATGCTTCCAATTATTTAAAGAATAAGTATTGTAGTAAAATCATTATATATATCATGATTCTTATAATCATATAATTATTGATAAAATACAAAAATAACATAATTCTTTAATCCAAAAATAGGCATATCAATCTCCCTCTTCACCTGTGGTAGTATCATATGCTTAACCATCATCCATTATCCTCTTTTGGGGTATATTCCTTTGATACATGAGGCATTGATTTTCTTAGTGTCCCATCAAATTTTTGTTGAATCATTTTAAATTATAAAACATTTTATTACCATTGAAATCATAAGCATGGTCTCCCTTCTATCCATAATTGTAGTAAACTAAAATTCCTTTTAAACAAGTACTAAGGTGCTTATTTCCACAATTCTCATATGTGGGAAAATAATTATTTCTCTTATTTCTTATATCAATTTTTTCCTTGTATTACTATTGTTCTCATGCTTCCTTCAAAATCCATAATACTTAGAAAAAACATTCTTCTTCTTGTTAGAACATGATATTATCTCCTCATATGATGAGAACGTTTGAGAGACTAGTTATTTCGGAAAGACTGGCTTCAACCCATTAAAGAAATGTCCATTATTACTCTTTGGATTACATGAATTTTTGTGTTTCCCATTACTTCCATGTGGATATATTTACCTGAAATAAACTATATTAGATCATAACATTATGAAAAATAATGTATAATACCAAAACTAGTGAAATAATTAACAAAAATTGATTGCTTTATGTGCAGTTAATCTCATAATCATAAACATGGTTTCTTTGGGGATATATTTACTTTTAAATCCTTCATAATGGTTTTTAAAGAAAATATGAATTATCCTAAGAATATCCCCTAGGATTTTTAAACTAGGTGTGCAGTAAGACCCATAGTCATATATGAGGTTACCCTAAGTCAGGTACGGGATAGCTTGTCATAGTTGTTACTACTAGGTATATTTGTTCTCGAAACACATCCACTTGTAATATCTAGACAAAAATGTATTTCTAATAAGATCCACATAATCTATTCCTTACCAAAATTATATGATTCCCTTATATGATTATCCTCAAAGTCTGTTAAAGGGTTATGTTCCCTAATCTATGTTTTCTAAATCTAGTTTCCATGGTTTCAATTAAAATTCCAATGGTACCAACTATAAAGACCCCAACCTCAGTTTCCCATTTCCCATGACTTATTTTATTACATTTGTATAATAAACAAGGAAGTCGCATCCTGAAGGACTGAATAGTTAAGTAGTTTTATAAAACCAGATACAAAAATATTTTTTACTTTACACCTTGAAAGGAAATAAAATATAAAAATTCCCTTGGAAACTTCCATAACTCCTATATTATCCCTTCAAGTCATTAATAATATTCATCTTCACAACCTAGGGGAAAATAAAACCTAAGAAATAGGTGAGATCTGATGCTTAGTAAGGCTAACTAATACAAAAGAAGCTAAAATAAACAATAAGTCATAATGAATGACTAGAAACACATGTTGTTAGAATATAAAATTGATCTTAATATAGAAATAATAAAATATGAATAAATAAGGCCATAAAAATTAATGTATAAGAATGAATCTTAATGAAAAATATTATACTAGACAAATATTCACATGGATTATAAATTATTAAAATTATAAATAGGGAATTCATAATTGAAGACATCTAAAACATAACATCAAGGAATCGACCAATACAACTGAAAATAAATAGTTAAGGCCTCATCCAAAACCATATTTGATAATTGGAAAGGCCTCAGCCAAGTGCTAATATGTTCTGTCTCATGAGAACTACTGATGTATCGAGGGGCTATAGCGGGCCCCGCCTATCACTTTCTATGTCCTTTTCATTCCTTATATGTCAATTAAAAGGATCTATTTAATTCAATGTGTCTCATACCCCTTTGAAATATTTTAATCATAAATATAGATGAAATTATTCTAATTAATTCATTGATAAATTCGTGAGAGAAATTCCCTTTAGTATTTTTGAAAGATGATATGTTTTTTGAAAATCATTTGTATTTTTCATAAAATAAGTTTATAAATATTTATATCCTACAAAATAAAAGAGGGGAATGAAATTATTTTTATGGAATAAATTATTTCCTACAAAAGTGAAAAAAATGTAAAGATATAATTTATGTAACGTTAGAATTGATCTACTTTAGTGTGATTTAAAGGAAAATACTAAAGGGTTTTTAAAACATAAAAAATGAATAATTTTTGTGTAAATATAGAAGTGAAAAATAATATTTTTTTGAAAAAATGATTGATTTTAGAAAAATAATTGTGTATTAAAATAGGTTAAGGATTGAACTTGAAGATGGGTAATAAATCGAGACATTTCCTTTATTCGGGCTTACAAATCGAGAAGAGTTGAGAAGAGTTCCTTGTAAAACATGTGATTCAAAAAATTAAAAAAGAAATTATATATATACATGATTTTGGAATGTATAAAAATAAATTGAAATAAATATATGAATATAATTAATAATTATATTTGTGTATAGAGAGAGTAATTATAACCCAAATGAAAATGGTGGTTTGGGAAGAAAACCCTTACCACTATGAAAATAGTTGAAAAATATGCCCCCAAAAATTAATAATAATTAAATAATAAATTGAATACCATGAAAATAAAGATGTTAATTATATGATACATCAATTTTTAGTATAAATACAATTTACACAATAAATAGTCATGAATAAGGCATGTCTCGTGGAAGTAAAAGTGAGATGAGAAAACCCCTTTCCACTTGTCTGATTGTGTTTTACACTAGACCTTATTTTCTTGAACAATCAAATTGAATACATTAATTAATTAATTAATAACCCTTTCTAAATGTGTTTGATTTGTTATAATTTTATAAAGTTAATTTATGGTCTTCTTGACGAGTTATAAGATACAATTTTATCGTTCGGGAGCATTTGTTTCCTTGTTTTTCATGATTGGTTCACTTATTTATAAGTAATGAAGTTCATGTAAAATGGGTATAATTCTCTATATAAGGAGTTATATGTTATTATTGAACATAAATAAGTGTAAATGATTATATATAACATTTATTTATATTGTATGGTGATGAATCATTAGATAATGCATTAGTGATAATGGTTTAGATTATTACGGTGGTTTTTGGTCACAATAACATGTTTTTTATCACTTAGTATTATGTAAATATGTTAATTAAGAAACATAAAAATGGTTATAATATATATTTTAAATTATGTAAAAACCACTATAATGGTTTTATGACAATACTTGAAGGAGGTGAAGGAAAATGAAAACTCTTCATCCTTGAAGGCGATAAAACAACACCTCACTGATGATGTTTCCATTTTATGAATAAAAGGGAGAAAGGAAGGGGTTTTATGATGGATTATTACATTATCATAATAAAATTACAGTATCTATATTTTAATGGAGTTATCAAGACATTTGGAATAGTGGAGGTGAGTAAAGAGTAAGAAAATAAATGAACATGAAAAGTAATTAAAAGGATAAAGGAAGAGGGTTTTACCTCTTAAATTCTCCTCCTTGAGAACCTCCCTAGGGAAATGGTTTTGGAATTTTGATGGGATGAAGAGATCTTGGATTTGGAATAGTGGATTGGGAAAATATATGGGTAGAAATTGGAAAGGGTTCAAATCTTGTAAGGTATGAGAAGAAGAGGCGGTATTTATAGTGGAGGAGAGGGATTGTTTTTAATATTTTATTCATTTGTTTATTATTTTTTCTCAAGACTATGATTAGTTTTAGAATTATCATCAAATATATTAAAATAAATAATTATAGTTCAATATTGTGGGCATACATAATCCATAAATGACATATGACTCAATAATTCATGTATTTAACTATTATTGTAAATTTTCGTATTTTTCTATTCACCAAAACATTATGTATTTTGGAAAAATCCATAAAATTAACCCTAGGAATTTATCATTGAGTGTAATTAAAAAATGAAATCCATTTTAGGAAAATAATTTTCTAAATATGATAAATTTAATTTTTAATTAAAATAATCATTTAATTGAAAAATACAAATTTTAAAATTATAAAAGATTTTATAACACATTGAAAATTTAACTAAGGTATCATAAAATTTTATTAAAAAAAGAAAAAAATATTAATATATGAATTTATTTTTTGAAAATAAATATTATTCAAAATAATAATATTATTTATAAAATTTTAATTAAATATTTACGACTTACAAAAATACCAACTCTTAATTAATAATTTTTAAAGTATTTAGTTATACTTTGATATAATTATATTATATTACCATTTATAAGATTCCAAAACATTATTTATAATTTAAAAGGTGATATTAATATTCTAATAGTAAATATACTGTCAATTATAATGGAAATGACTATTTTACACAAATCAAGATTTTACACTATTTACTGGAAATTAAATATTTTCAAACAAATACCAAAATTTCACCCTAAAAAAATTTTGACATTATGATTTTAAAAAGAAACTTTATTTTGATCAATATAATTTCTAAAATTGTAAAAATTTAGTTTTAAAACAAGTTCTCCATTAAAAGAAAGTAAAACCAGCTTTTAAAAAATATAGTCTTTTAATGCGTAAAATTAGATTTATTCTTATCTTATGCCTTTAACAAATATTTCTTTATGAAAGTAAAAAATATATAAATTTCATTAATATCTTTCACTAATAATGATTAATTTATTTTATTAATATAAAATGTCATCGTGGGAAAAAATATAGTTTTTATAAAAATATATCCTTTATATTCAATAGGTTTTCATTTGTAATTAATTAGTAAACAATGAATTAATTTTATAAATATCTTTAATATATATTTTTATAATTTACATTATCTTCTTCCTCCTCTCCATTCCCAACATCTAGTAGATAAATATAATAATATTTAAAAGAGGTATAATGTAAATTCTTGGGGTGTTACACCAAAGGTGTCTAAAAGAATATCAATTTTATAAAAATAGTCAATTATGATGTAAGTCATATTTTTGTGGATAAATTAATTAATTACATGAATTAAAATACACTTGATCCTCAGGCTCTGTGATGACACTAGGGTTAAACTCACTTGTTTTGGTTAGTGTTAGATGTCTTTACTCATGCCTCGATGATCGTTACAACCATAGTTATAAAAAATCCTAAATCTCATCCTTGTATTCTAAATTTCATGTATCATATATAACCAAAAGATCAGGGCATATCCCTTTTTATTAATAATGGAAAAAAGAGGACAACAATGAGAAAGACGGGGTCATACAAGCACACATGTCATCGTACCTAAAGTGAACCAATGAAAAGAAGAACTAAATATTCAAAGTCACATTGGTAGGAAGTGTCATAGTCACCATCCCAGTCAGAATCATAATCAAGGGGGCCATGAGACCTGGTGACCACAGTAGGCTTCTGGTATGAGTAGTCCTTTCTCGGTCTCGCTTTCTTAGGAGAAGCAAGTTGTAAACCTTCAACATCCACAACAACATTTTTCCCTTTGGAAAATACCTGATTGTAAGTTGGTTTTTTGAGGGATTAATCATTAACATAATCCCACCTTCCGTGAATTCCCTACATTTCTTTTAACTTGTGATTATCCATTTGGGCCTTTGAAATCATCTCTCCGTCACTCGGAGTTTGTTTCTCCTCAAGCATAGGGTGCAAGCCTTTCTCGGGTTCATGCAATGCAGTGTTGCACTCCTCTATTTGATGCACCATCTAGTGATCAAAATACTTGTCCACTTGAGGCTCTTGTGTAATTTCCACATTATCCACCACTTTTGAAGCATTAGTTGGTTTCTTCCACACCCTCTTCGTACAAGAAGTCTCGTGGTGCCCTTTTGATGAGCAAAATGTGCATACAAAATTTTTACAACACTTCTATTTAGCGTGTCCGATAACTTGACAGGTAGGACAGAAGTCAGAAAGTCTATCATACTCTACCTTCAGAGAGATATCATCATCTAAGGCAGACAAGACTATATTATGAATTACGCATGTACTTAGATCAACTTCCACCAGAACCCTAGCATAGTGTCCAAATTTCACAGCCTCGGTGGTCCTGTCCATTTTAATTGGAGCACCCAGTGTAGAGGCGATGTCAAAAATAAATTAGGATTCCATAAGATCCAATGAAGGACAATAATTTTAATCCATACATGAACCCTGGTATTTTTTTATGGGGAAAGGATTGAAAAAAAATCATATTCTTGAAAGCATACCATACCCGGATTCAGAGAAATTGACCTGAACCCCCAAGCTCTCCGTTTGAGATCCTATGATGGAAAAATAATATGAGAAAATCCACATCCCATAGGTATGCATCTCAAATCAGAAAACCCCCATGAAGAGGTTAGTTTCCGAACTAAATCATCAATTCTCCAAATTTTGTCTCCACCTGGAAGAACAAATCTGGCAATAATTGAATGCTCATAGATCCTGAATCTCTCATGTATAGCCTTTCTATTGGCCACAATGTTGGCAGTGTCACCCTTTATAATAATACGTTCAAAAATACCATCACGCACAAATGTGAAATGCCTTCTATCAGAATTCCTTCCAATTCCCCCAAGACCCCTAATGAATTTACCTGCATCCTTCAATTTACCAGATGAATGCCTGGTAACCACCTTGTCCATCTCCACCTTTTCTAATGCAAGTTGAGACAATCCGTCAATAGGGAAACTCAATGCCACTTTTCCCGCCAAATCCAAGTCCATGGGGTGATTTTCATTCAGCCTCTTCACTGAAAATTGAGATAACTCGCAACCCGAACGCACTTTGCCTTACGAAACTGACTCCTTCGAATTAGGTTGTGCCACCTCAGAACCCTTCACCACCGCAAGCAGCTGGAAGTTGGATGTGGACACCATCGAATTACGCACGGCATCCAATCCATCTAAATCTGCATTGGCTCCCACAGGAACGTCGGACTCATCAACCATAATGGATATCTGTCTCTGATCTTTTGACGTCGTGCCCAGAGAAACCCGTCAGGCACCCTGAGCCTCGCCAGAGACCACCGGAATCAGATCTGGTACAGATCTACCAATCTCCATCACAGCAGCTGCAAACGACTTAGAACTGGAGATTGGAAGAGGGTCATGAGGCGCCCGTAGATCCACAGGGATCTCTACATCATTGAGCAGGGTGGATCCAAGAAAATGAGAAAATGAAATCTGTAAGGAAACCTATATCTGGAGAAGACCAAAATCACCATGAGGGGAGGAGCTCCAAACCCATGCCATATTCTTCCTATCATATATAATCTAATACCTTGTCATATGATTCACAACATACTGTTATCATGTCTAATCCATAGATGTCAACATTTCATTCCTAACACATGTACCAAATGGAATACAAGGATCACATCCCTTAATTCCCACTTATTTCGAATTGTATGTCATATGAATTACAATTATCTCATACCAACATTATTATTCATTTAGAATCATATATCAGTTGATATTCAATGATATTAGATTAATATTCCCATTTATTTACTATCATGTGTCCCTCAAAATCCACAGAGCTCATATTAGGATTCCTATTTATTAAGGCAGGCCAAAACATTACCATATATTTCCTTTAAATACATTTAGGAATAGGGAAAAATCAATAATATTTTTATTATTTTCTATTCTAAATGTCATTTGATTTTCACTTAAAATAAGTTACACCCATTGTTCATTCTCAAACCTAAGACACCCTTTTCTTGTCGCATAGATATAACATAAAGAACACATTATCTAAGATCCCTCTAAAGGGGTGTCAAAGGTCCAAATTTAAATTTTAAAATGGTTGGTTCACATTATATAATGGAATATAGACCCATTTTAGGGAAAAAATCAATTAAATTTACAATTTAGGAAAAACTTATGGTAAACCAACATGACGACAAACACGACACATACTAATATAATTTATGAACCATGAAGAATAGAATGAGGATCACCAGACATAGGTTAGATATGCTCTACTATTCAAGTATTGGCCTTTGGTTTTATCATAAATAGAAGAAAAAATGAAACTATAAAAAATACCTACAAATAGAGAATTTATGTTAAACATGGAGAGAGAAATCTTGAAATAACAAAAAAAGTTATATTGAAAGATAATAGGGTGAAAAAAAATTTAAGATCCTTTCAATGCGAAGAACGAAATTGAAAACATAGATGGATGGAATGAGAAACATCCAAGTTTCCATATAGGGTAAATAGGGATACATGTTGCTCCAAATAACATAAAATGAGGCAAAAAAATAGATAGAAAGGGGATATGGTTAGAAGGGAAATTTAGTAAAAAAAAATTCATTTTACTGGGGCTCACAGTCTCAATGCATAGTTTAAAAAACCACGCTCTAACCATGCATATCCTATTATTTGGAAACCCTCACCTTTCACGACTAGGTCCACGATCAGACAAAATGTTAATAAATCATGTGAAATACCTCTCCAATAAATTTCTTGATTTTTCAAGGTTCCAAGGACCCCATCACACGATTTATGAAATTGTGATCCCCCTTTTTTCAACCCATATGGTTGGCATGCACAGTTTGAACAAATGCACTAATCATGTACCTTGTTCTGTGTACCCAATATAAGAAATTACAGGCCTTGAACCCTCCAAATGCTCCCAAGGAATTTCCACTAACCAAAAGCTCACCCAAAATACATCACCACATGAAAATATAGGGTATTACGGTGAAACCATAATAAGAACATACCTCATTGAAAATACAAGGTCTTACATGGACTTTGAATACCATCCGTGGAACATTAACCCAATAAGTTGTTTTTATAATTATTATTAGGGGTTTTATAGTAAGAATGTCGATATACATTGGGCATGCCTCACTCCCCTTTTTTCATAATTTTTTTTAATAAACATTATTGAACATTTTTATGAAATGTTATATGTTTTTTAAAAATATGATATTAATGTTTTTATATTTTTTATTTAATTTAATCATTTTAAGAAAAATTTAAAAAAACATAAATATTTTGTTATTGAATATATATTATTCCACTATGGTAATTTAATGAATTTTGAAATATCCAATTATGTAAGGGATTCAATAAAATGAAATCCATTCATAATATATAGTGGAATATAATATCCAGAATCTTGAAGAGAAAATGAACATTATAAATAATGATGATATTGGTTCAAAAATAATATTATTTATTCTTCTTCACATTCTTGAACGTGGATAACATTTAAAATATGGATAATATCACAAGAAAAAAGTTATTTATTTTAAATTACTTAAACATGATGATACCATATGTCCCTCCTTTTATAATCTCATGGAATTAGGTATTTTTTACCAAATATTTTAGTACTAATCAATAAACAATTGCATATTAATACGGTTTACCATAAGAAAAATCACACATGTCCTCTTTTATTATATAGTTTAGGAAATTATTAATTATATATATCATATTCATAAGAAAAAAATACTAATTTATGGAGAAGAAATTTCTTAGTTAATGAGAAATTAAAGTACTTATGGAATAATTTGTTGTGTTGTTTTCAATAAATCATAAACTAGATGAATTAAAATATAAATGAATAACAATTTATAAGGATGATATATTATTTTTAAAGTCTTGGAATGTTAACAAATTATAATGAAAAAGTAGTATGAATATTAGTTGCGAGGAAAATGCCTCAAAAAAATTAATAACAAAACTTTTTAGATGTCCACATAATATTTATAACATATAACATAATAAGAATATAAAACATTTTGTGAACTATTGATAACATTAAAGTTATTCACATTAAGAAATTCTATAATTAATATGAAGGATCACAAAATATTTGGTAGTAATTTTATGTTGATATATTTTTATTCATTTTTCAATATAATTTTTATGAAATTATTTTTTTTTGATAAAATATATTTTAATTTTTGAACTCAAAATTTGTTGATAATTCTTTGTGATAAATTATTTTCTATGAATTATGGATGAAAATGATAATTTTATGTTGAAATTATCATATTAATTATTAAAAATTTGATATTATATTCTTAGTGCTTAAAAATCATTTTTTATAAATTAATCATAAATATAATTTTGAGAAATATTTATTATGTTTTTAATGGTTCTTGATTTGATTATAATTGAGAAAATATTATTTGGAATTAACATGTTGATTGTGGAATTTTATTTATAAATATTATCTATGTATTGTTATAATCTATTATAACAATTTTTCAATCTTAAATGGAGTTATATTTTAAAAGTTTTATTAGTATTTCATGGATCTATGTAGGATGAATTTGGTTTTCAAAGAGGTAACATGAGATTAACTTAGGCCTTGTGTAACCATAAATTAGTCAGATAGGTCCTTTTATGTGATTAATATAAGTACAGAAAGCCTTGTTTGAGGTTAAAATATCTGTAGAATCACTTATATTAGAATAATGTGGCCATAATGTAGTTTAATTTTGGTTAAAAAAAATCAAAACTCTGCACATGTAAGATTTATACAAGTGGAATTTATTCTAGGTGTGAATCACAATGTTTTATTAAAATATCTTCATGGTAGAATAATGTTTCTTTACACCTATAAGATTAATCCCATGGTAATGGATATATATATATGGTACAAATAAAAGGGGAATGTTGATTGATAAATGATCCTGTGAAAATTAAACAATTATGAAATTTATCAACGTCAAAGAATCAAACAAAAAATATCTCAATCACATTCATTTACTCTTAAAAGGGTTCATGTAAAGAAACAATCGAATTATAAATCTAAGTCGGTGGACTGGTGCTCTCTTTTAAGGTTTTTGAATTTTAAATTAGCTGAGAATGATTCATTAACTTGTATTTTGAAGTGGTATTATAGGATTTTAATGATTTAGTTATAACAAATTGTGTATCGTAAGAAACAAATTAGAGGAATACATAGATTATTTATGGGATGTAGAAATAGAATCTTGGGAGATATATTGGGAGATATATTGGAAGATTCTAGACAAACTCATGGTGAATTTGAATAAGGAAAACCAACCTTGACTTCCATTGAAGGAATTCAGGATAAACACAAAAATTTTCCTCTTCTATATAGAGAAGAAACTTTCAAATCTTATTTTATACATATTTTTCATATACTGACGAATTTCTTCCATGATATTTTTTATGAATGTGATGTCTATCTTTATTTTTAGTGGGGAATTATATATATTTTTAATATGAGTTTCATCCACTTTATAATAGTGAGAAATATATCTAATTTCTAAAGAATGATAATTTCTATTATTTTATATATATACAAACCATTTTCTATAGTTTAGTTTGAAAAAAAATATTTTAAAATTTTGAAGAATAAATGAAATTGTTTACACAATAGTGTCTTATCTTTATCATTTCAATAATATTGCCTATATTTAAAATTATTTTTCAAGGGATTAAGTAAATAATTTGTTGAATTATCAATTGTGATATCCCCTGCTTAATCTTGAATTTTCTAATATATGTTTTTCACTTAAATCATTATTTTTTGTTGCTTCATACTTTCTCCCACAACTTATTTTCACTGTCAAATTATTTTTTAACAGTTTTTTTTGTGGATTTTACATTATCATGTTTTCTAAAATACATTCCATCATCATAATAAATTTTTTTTTTATTAAAAACAGGAAATCATGGGGGTCATGGAGCATAAAATCATGAGAACTATGGGGGACTGAAATATTGAAGGTCGAGGGCATCCCCTCTAATCAAATTAACCCCCTCGGGTTTCAAGGTATGCTAATTATGGAGGTAAACGTTCTCTACTTCTGGGACATCAAGTGATGCAAAATGATCCAAAACTTGGTTCCCCTCCCGCCAAGGCCCCTACTGTTCAGGGTGTTCTGAAAGATCTTTGAGTCTATTTCCACCTCTGTGAGAACAACCATTCTTTGGTGGCACAAGGTCAGGCCTGACAGAAAAGATCACTACTGGAAATCTAGAATTTCCCAACGGTTTAGAACCGTTGGGAAAGGCTGCAGAACCATTGGTATATGTTATACCAACGGTTCTGCAAACTGTGGGGAAGTAAGCCGTTGGGAAAGGCTTTTCCCAACGGTTTACACAGAACCGTTGGGATAGGTGGGAAAAAATCAACCTATCCCAACGGTTCTGCCAAACCGTTGGGAAAGGCCTTTCCCAACAGTTTGGCCCGTTGGGAAATCAACACATAATTTCCTTTTCCAACGGTTTACAAACCGTTGGGAAAGGTTTTTACCAACGGTTCCATGAACCGTTGGTAAAAACCACCATGTGACAGGGTATCCCAACGGTTTCAAACCGTTGGTAAAAACAGCTAATAGAGCCTATGCCAACGGTTTTCAAACCGTTGGCATAGGCTTTGCTGTGCAAATTGCACAGCAGCCTGCAATTTGCACAGCAGGTTTCGTTTTTGGGAATTCACCCTCAGTTTCAATTCAATTTTCAATCCAATTATGCCCTCGTTTTCAATTCATTTTTCAATCCAATTATTGTACCTGTAACACATATAATGCATATATATAGAGAACAAACCAACACATACAAATAATGAAAACCAACCAACCAACACATATAATGCATCCTGAAAATATACTCATCCATAATTAAAGTAGAATTCATAACATAATTATAAACATACATAATTCATTTAGAATTCATTTTAAAATTTAGATGACAATCATATGTGGAATCCGGAATTCAATTCATAATTTGATTGGTTTTTTATATACCATATATTTTTAATAGAAATGATATCCATTTTAAACAAAATACATACATCTGGAATGATATCGGTCACACCGTGCCTCGGATTGAGGCGAGGTTAACTCGTACACGTCACAAATGAATCATTGATCGTTGTCCTAAAGTATCAACATATTCCGAAATCGTTTGGTCGGTTTTGCGTATGTCAGTTGTTGTTTTCACTTAAAATGAAGTGTTTTTTAAATAAAAGAGAGACACTTTGAATGGTGTCGGCCACACCGCGTCTCGTATTGAGGAGGGGTTAACTCGTACACATCACAAATGACCCATGGATTGTTGTGCTAAAATATAAACACAATCAGAATGCGTTTGGTTGGTTTTCCGTATGAATTTAAAATGTAGTCCATTTTAAAGAAAAGAGATACACTTAGAGTGGTCTCGGCCAAACCGCGACTTGGATTGAGGCGTGGTTGACTCGTACACGTAACATATGACCCATGAATCGTTGTCCTAAATTTTCAACAGATTCCGAATGCGTTTGGTCAGTTTTTCATATGTCAGTTGTTTATTTCACTTATAATCTTGTCCATTTTAAACAAAAGAGACACAGTCAGAGTGGTACCGGCCACACCGCGTCTCAGATTTAGACGAGGTTGACTCTTACACATCTCAAATGACCCATGGATCATTTTCCTAACGTATCGACACAATCCGAATACGTTTGGTCGGTTTTCCGTATGCCAGTTGATGTTTTTCACTTAAAATGACGTCCTTTTGAAACAAAAGACGGACACTATGAGTGGTGCCGACCACACCGCGTCTCCAATTGAGGTGGGGTTGATTCGTACACGTCACATATGACCCATGGATCGTTCTCCTAAAGTTTAAATGGAAACCGAATGCGTTTGGTCGGTTTTCCGTATGTACTTAAAATGTTGTCCATTTTAAACAAAAGAGTGACACTTAGACTAATCCTGACCACACTGCGACTCAGATTCATTCCGGGTTGGCTCGTACATGTCACATATGACCCATGGATCGTTTTGATAAATTATCAAAAGATTACGAATGCATTTGGTCGGTTTTGCGTATGTCAGTTGTTCTTTTCATTTATAATCATGTCCATTTTAAACAAAAGAGACAGAGTTAGAGCGGTGTCGGCCACACCGCGTCTCGGATTAAGACGGGGTTGACTTGTACACGTCACATATGACTCATGGATCGTTGTGCTAAAGTATCGATAGAATCCGAATGCGTTTGGTCATTCTTCCGTATGTCAGTTGATGCCTTTCACTTAAAATGACGTCCTTTTGAAACAAAAGACGGACACTTTGAGTGGTGTCAGCCGCACCGCATGTCGGATTGAAGCGGGGATGATTCGTACACGTCACATATGACCCATGGATCGTTCTCCTAAAGTTTCAACGGAAACCGAATCCGTTTGGTCGTTTTTCCGTATGTACTTAAAATGGTGTCCATTTTAAACAAAAGAGAGTCACTTAGACTTATCCTGGCCACACCGCGACTCAGATTCATCCCGGGTTGGCTCGTACACGTCACATATGACCCATGGATTGTTGGGATAAATTATCAACAGATTCGGAATGCGTTTGGTCGGTTTTCCGTATGTCAGTTGATGCTTTTCACCTAAAATGACGTCCTTTTGAAACAAAAGACGAACACTTTGAGTGGTGCCGGCCACACCACATCTCCGGATTGAGCTGAAACCACCGTGCAACATTCTAATTATTATTCGTGACGTGTACGCGTAGACGGCACGTCAATCGGACATGCGGTTTGCGCGGTACGACTCAATATTCGTGTTTTAAGTGATGCGCGCGCTTCGTAAACGCGCGTGAGGGGGGTCCAAACGGACTGAACGAAGTCGGAATGTCCTGAAATCAGACGACAAATACGGGAGAGTGATTTATGAAGTGTTCGAGAAGACGGCACGTCAATCGGACGTGTCGTGTGCCCGCGGTGACCGACAACGTAGTTCTGGTGTCAGAAACGGCCAAAACGGGCGTCCAACGGTCACATTCATAGCGGACGACCTCATATTGAGCTGAAACCACCTTGCAACATTCTAATTATTATTCGTGATGTGTACGCGCAGACGGCACGTCAATCGGACGTGCGGTTTGCGCGGTACAACTCAATATTCGTATTTTAAGTGATGTGCGCGCTTCGTAAACGCGGGTGAGGGGGGTCCAAACAAGCCGAACGAAGTCGGAATGGCCTGAAATCAGACGACAAATACGGGAGAGTGATTTATGAAGTGGTCGAGCAGACGGAACGTCAATCGGACGTGTCGTGTGCCCGCGGTGACCGACAACGTAGTTCTGGTGTCAGAAACGGCCAAAACGGGCGTCCAACGGTCACATTCATAGCGGATGACCTCAGATTGAGCTGAAACCACCGTGAAACATTCTAATTATTATTCGTGACGTGTAAGCACAGACGGCACATCAATCGGACGTGCGGTTTGCGCGGTACGGCTCAATATTCGTATTTTAAGTGATGCGCGCGCTTCGTAAACGCGCGTGAGGGGGGTCCAAACAGGCCGAACGAAGTCAGAATAGCCTGAAATCAGACGAAAAATACGGGTGAGTGATTTATGAAGTGGTTGAGCAGACGGCACGTCAATCGGACGTGCCGTGTGCCCGCGGTGACCGACAACGCAGTTCTGGTGTCATAAACGGCCAAAACGGGCATCCAACGGTCAAATTCATAGCGGACGACCTCGGATTGAGCTGAAACCAACGTGAAACATTATAATTATTATTCATGACGTGTACGCGCAGACGGCATGTCAATCGGACGTGCGGTTTGCGCGGTACGGCTCAATATTCGTGTTTTAAGTGATGCGAGCGCTTCGTAAACGCGCATGAGGGTGGTCCAAACGGGCCGAACGATTTCAGAATGGCCTGAAATCAGAAGAAAAATACGGGTGAGTGATTTATGAAGTGGTCGAGCAGACGTCACGTCAATCGGATGTGTCGTGTGCCCGCGGTGACCGACAACGCAGTTCTGGTATCATAAACGGCCAAAACGGGCGTCAAACGGTCAAATTCATAGCGGACGACCTCAGATTGACCTGAAACCACCGTGCAACATTCTAATTATTATTCGTGACGTGTACGCGCAGACGACACGCCAATCGGACGTGCGGTTTGCGCGGTACGGCTCAATATTCGTGTTTTAAGTGATGTGCGCGCTTCGTAAACGCGCGTGAGGGGGGTCCAAATGGGCCGAACGAAGTCGGAATGGCCTGAAATCAGACGACAAATACGGCTGAGTGATTTCTGAAGTGGTCGAGTAGACGGCACGTCAATCGGACGTGCCGTGTGCCCGCGGTGACCGAAAACGCAGTCCTGGTGTCATAAACGGCCAAAACGGGCGTCCAACTGTCAAATTCATAGAGGACGACCTCAGATTGAGCTGAAACCACCGTGCAACATTCTAATTATTATTTGTGAAGTGTACGCGTAGACGGAACGTCAATCGGACGTGCGGTTTGCGCGGTACGACTCAATATTCGTATTTTAAGTGATGCACGCGCTTCGTAAACGCGCGTGAGGGGGGTCCAAGGGGGAGGGGGGTTGTCCAGGGTCCAAGAATGAGGGGGGTTGTCCAGGGAGTTCACAAACACACAACCACTAAAAGACAACAACATCCATAAAAACAGACAATATATAAAAACAACTCAACTCCAATACTATACTACGAGTCTAGATAAAACCAACAACTAGAATAGATTAAACATCAAATCTCAGTAATATTAGTCAAAAATGTAACGGATCAATATGTCCCACATCAGCATCACCATCACCATCATCATCATCATCATCGCCCTCGTCATCGTCCTCCTCATCGTCCTCACCCTCCACAGCGCCTTCCTCCTCGCCTTCGCCCTCCTCCTCGCCCTCCTCATCTCCCTCATCTTCCGCATCAGACTGCTCGCCATCATCATCTTCAAGCTGGACATCGGCCTGACCACCACTGGAACTGTCACCTGGTGCACCATATATAGAATGTATCGACGACATGTATTCATCAATCGTTGGGCTGGCCTCTGCTGGAAGTGTTGGACGTAGAACTTCAATAAATTTCATAAATGCACTGTTTGCCCTAGCAGACTGTTCTGCCGTCTCTGTGGCTCTTTTCTCAGCCTGTTCTTCCTGTGCCCTAACTTGCTGCAGCTCGGTGGCACTACAACTCGTACCTGAGGCAGGCCAATACCTCGTCGGGGCTATCCTAGGTCGGCAGCGTACTCTGCCAGAATGATCCTCTCCCAACACCTGATGTAAGTGATCAGATGGCCCAAAATTGTCTGCTTCTTGGGCATCAAGGGCCTCTAAAGCATCCTGTTACAAATATAAATATATTATTAAGTTACGAAATAGATATTAAAATATAAAATCAACAGATTAAATAATTGAGGAAACAAAAGAAAATGTAAGTCGTAAAGAAAACTTATAAACAATTGTCATACCTGCTGCCTCTCATGATCCGGCATCGTCGTGCGTCCTAGTGTATGGAGGTATTTTTTTGCATCAATGTTTTTTTTATTTTTTCCAGATGATTGCTAAAAAAAATTCGATAATGCAAAGGATAATATTAATGCAAAAATTGAAAGTTATTATTTAAATACCTCAAATGTAATTCATACCTTAAACTGGGTACTCGTCCAATGAGTAATCATCTGACGATACTGCTCTATAGGACAATCATCCACGACTGGTACCGCCTCTAACTCAGTGCCAACTCTAGCACGTGGGAAGGCTGAAATGTCAGTGGAAGGGGCAGGGTCTAGTCCCATCTCCTCCATCTGACGATTGTTCTCCGCCATTTTTTTTCTTCATCTCTCTTCAATTGGCTGCATTTCCTGCATTGGAAAACAAATATGTAATTAATTAGAAAAAGAAAATTAATGTGTAAACCAAAAAACTAAATATATGAGGGAATGAGGGGATTCATTGGTAATTTAGCTATCAATTGTTTTAGAAGAGCTTGAATGAATTTAATAAAACATACAAGTTGTAATGTTCACCAAGTTAGAAATATTGTTTGATTTGGTTTGAATACAGTTCAATTCCAAATTAGAAAATGCAATTCAAATAAAACAGCAACCAATAAACATTGAAAATTCACATAATGGTCAAGTCAGCTAAAACATATTTGTGATCAATACTAAATAAATATGAATATTACCAACCTTAACAACCCAACTCGAGGTAAACCAAAAGAATTGAGAACATGGATGAATGATTCTATATATTTCCAACCACAACTTCAGGTTCACAATCAACTCTGACAATTGAGCTATTGGAGTCATCAAAAGAAATAAATGGATTGGTTCCAATGGCAATAGGGACAGTGTCAATTCCATCATCAGCATCATCAAAAATATGTCTTGGAATTACTTCAACTATGACACCAAATTCAGGTTGAAGTTGATCTTTGACATAAAAAACTTGTTTAGCCATTGATGCCAACACATATGGTTCTTCGGTTGCAAGAGTACGGGTCATATTAATTACTCAAAATCCACAATCATCAATAAATGTGTCATGTCTCGTCATCGAATCAAACCAATGGCATTTCATCATTGTGACTCGTCCATGAGAGTAATAATCCAATATTATTATTTTCTCAACGACTCCATAATAACCCACATTTTCAAGTCGCGGTCTACTATCTGATGCACTGGCATAACAATCTGTTGTGGCAGTAACCATAATACCATCATGTTGTGTTCTCATGTTTTTGGCTCGTTCAGTGACAATAAATCTGTACCCATTGATAACAATTGATTTACAGTCACGAACCACGGTATTAGGACCAAAAGCCAAAGCTCTTATTTCCTCAGAGACAGAGTCAGCAGACAAACTCAATACCTGCAATATAAATGACAGTTAAACTTAAGTAAATATTGAAATAATTAATTTAAACAGTAATATTTTTACCTTCAATTTTAACCAAGCAGAAAACTCTTTGCTATGCAAAGTCTCTCTCCTTCTCAAAGATAAAGAACGATGCTTCCTATTTATCATTGTTTTATGTTCCCTGTAGATAAAAAAATATGAATAGTTTAACAGATATATATGTAAGATATACATATTCAATTTTGTTACCTGATATAGTCATCGAACAAATCACAGTTGAACAAAACTGTGCGATGTGCCATCTCCCGCTCTTCATGGCTTAATGTCTTCAATGTATATGATCCAGGAATTCCTCCTGTTTGAGGAAGTGATGGAAAACTGGGTTCAATTTGCTCATATTGTTCTTCTTCATTTCTCATTGGTCTGTTCATTCTTGTAGTAAGATCAAACAAATACATTGAACAGAAATCCATACATTCTTGAGCTAAGTAACCGTTCACGATAGAACCTTCGGGATGATTCTTGTTTCGAACATAAGACTTTAATGTGAACATATTTCTTTCAGTTGGATACATCCAACGAAAAGAAACAGGTCCTCCGAGAAGTATTTCAGTTGGAATATGGACAGTCAGATGCAGCATGCATGTGAAAAATGATGGGGGAAATATTTTCTCCAACTCACACAAAATTAATGGGGCATCTGTCAACATTTTTTGCAAGAAAGACTTAGACAACTTCTTAGCACAAAGATCTCTAAACAAATGGCAGAACCGAATAACACCCACCCTTACATTATTGGACAAAAGATGATGGATTGCTATTGGAAGCAACTCATGCAGTAGAACGTGATAATCATGAGTCTTCAAAGATTTTAGCTTCAACTCTCTTCTGTTGACCCGTTTAGATATGTTGCTTGAATAGCCATCAGGAACTCTAATAGTCTCTAATACTTCCAAAAATTGTTTTTTTAGTAGGTGTTATCACATAAGAAGCACATGGAAGTTGCCATTTATTTTCACTGATACGCACAGGATGCAATTCTGGTCTGATGCCCCAATCCACCAAGTCACGTCGAGATCGTAAATCATCTTTTGTCTTCCCCTTGACATTTAGAAGAACTGAAAGCAACATTTCACATATATTCTTTTCAATATGCATTACGTCTAAGCAATGACGTAGCAAATTGGTTGACCAATAAGGCAAATCAAAAAAGATACTCCTCTTCCTCCAATTGTAACAGGTTTCTGTGGAAACATTCTTTCTCTTTCCAGATTTCATTTGACCCTTCCCGAACGAAAAACTGAAATCTTTCAATTCATTAAGCACATCAGTTCTAGACATACGCTGAGGTGGATCATCGGTCTCTATAGTATTATCAAATCTTCGATGATTCATTCTATATGGATGATCCTTTGGCAAAAATCGTCGATGTCCCATAAAACTGAAACTACAACGATGTTTCAGTCTTCTGGATCGTGTATTCTTCATACAAACTGGACATGACAGTTTTCCCTTCGTGCTCCATCCAGACATCATTGCATAAGCCAGAAAATCATTGATCGTCCACATAAGCGCAGCACACATCTGAAATATGTCTTTCGAACATGCATTGTATGTGCGCACACCCACATCCCAAAGAAGTTTCAACTCTTTTATTAAAGGTTGCATGTATACATCAATATCAATGCCGGGATCAGAAGGACCAGATATGAGTATACTCATGAAAGTGAAAGATTTTTTCATACACAACCATGGGGGAAGATTATAAATGTGTATAAAAACTGGCCATGTGCTGTGCGAAGTAAGCATCTGCCCAAACGGATTAAAACCGTCGCATGAAAGACCCAGCCTCACATTACGCACGTCAGCTGCAAAATCAGGATGTCGAGCATCAAATCTCTGCCATGAAAATCCATCTGCAGGATGAACCAACTCATCATTAGTCTTCTTTCTCTCGGTATCATGCCATCTCATTTTTATTGATATGTCATCAGACATAAAAAGATTCTGGAGTCTGGGGATCAATGAAAAGTGCCACATTACTTTCTGTGGAACGCGGGATGGTGTTCCATCAGATTTTGACTTCCAGCGGGATGTGCCGCATTTTATACATTCATTTCGTTCAGCGGTTTCTTCCCAGAATAAACTGCAATCTTTCGGGCAAGCATGAATTTTGTTTCTGGAAAATCCAAGTTCTTCAACTAACTTCCATGCCATATAGTGGTTTGAGGGAATATCTGCATCATCTGGAAGTAAATCCTTCAAGAGGGTAAGAATGTAATCGATTGCTGTATTAGAAATCCCATACATAGTTTTTCCATGAAACAATCGGATTAAAAATTCCAGCTTTTTCATTTTATCGCATTGTCGATATACTGGAGTCGTGGCAGCATCATTCAATTTTTTCACCCTATCAATATCATCATTTTCACTAGATTCATCAGTTGTCCTCATATCGACGTTTTCTTGAGTTGAAATCCTTTCTTTTTCATGATGACGAATAAACGGAAACCGATCATCTAACAAATTCTCCATTCCAGTCCTTTCATTTCGATCATCACCAATTTGAGATTTCATTTTCTCCCCATTGTGATACCACACAAAGTAGTTTGCTTGAAAACCATTTTTGGTTATGTGGTAGCTGACTTCTTCACGACTCAACCAAGGTCTACCAACACAATTAGAACATGGGCAGTGTATGCGACCACTATCTGAAGCATTGTGAAATGCAAAATCTATAAAGCTCTCCAAATTGTTTTGAAAATCGCTTGAGATACGATCGGTTTCATACATCCAACTTCTGTCCATTCTGTAAAAAAATTCATATAAGTCATTTTGTCATAAACAATTCAATAGGATTGAACTTTAATAGAAAGTACATTTAAGTAAACGATAAAGGAAGAAAATAATCATGGTATCAACTAGACATGTGAAAAAAACATACTAATGTGTTATTGAAAAAATGTAAAACCAACAAGAACTTAATGTGTTATCACATCAGAGCATGCCTCATCCCATAACCATATTAGTAGGGTACCCTCGTGGACAGCCCCGCCCACCCCCGTGGACAACCCACCCACCCCCATGGACAGCCCACCCACCCCCCTCGACACCCCTTCTCTCTGAGTCCACCGGCCAGCCAGTGGATTTCCACTGACCAACCGGTGGTCTCTGGCAGAAGCATTGCATTCTGCCAGAGCCACCGGTCAGCCGGTGTTAGAGCACCGGCCAGCCGGTATGGGCACCGGCCAACCGGTTCTTGCCCACCGGCCAGCCGGTGGAACCCAGACAGAAAGCCTGCTCTGTCTGGACCACCGGCCAGCCGGGAGCTCTGCACCGGCCAGCCGGTGGACCACCGGCCAGCTGGTGAGACACCACCGGCCAGCCGGTGTACCCAGTCAAACTACCGTTGGGCTTTGACCAGACTTGTACTTTTGACCCCCAACGGTTCCGGAAGCCCTCCAACGGCCATATTGAAGTGTTTATGGGTATTTCTCCTATAAATAAGAAACCATGGATGTCGGGAACATAACCTAATGATATTTTGATGTCTTGATGCTCTAACGACAAATCTCCAAGGCCTCTTGTGATCCATTGCCATCCTTGTAGCTTGAGCTCCCTCTCCATCAGCCCACCCACCCCCCCTAGACAGCCCGCCCACCCCTCCTTGACAGCCCGACCACCCCCGTGGACAGCCCGTCCACCCTTGTGGACAGCCCACCCACCCCCGTACCCCCCTGGACACCCCGTACCCCCCCTGGATAGCCCCGCCCACCCTCCCAAACAGCCCACACCCCCCTCCCCTGCAACCCCACCACCACCACCTAGACATACCACCCCCCTGGAATGTGTAGAAATAACATAAAAATACATGATATATAGATAGCACAAAATACTCAACCTATGGGTTCACATTAACTACATAATCACACACTTCACTACTACCATAAAATACATAAACCACACCACCACCACACAAGACGCATATCATTTCTCACATTCATTTATAAGCCACTTCATTCACACTTACATTGTCCATTCATTTAATGTTAAATTAATTAAATCCATTTATCACACATCCATTTCTATTCCATCTCATTTATTTAATATCTTGTTTTTTTGTTTTAACAGCATAATTTATTCCATAGATAACCAGGAAACTAATAAAACCACCACACAACAACTCACCATCTCACAATAACCATCGACACCATGTTACATCGACCAACCATCTCACCAAAACCACATATCACAATAAAAATATTGCACATCACAAACCACCGCACAACCAAAACCACCTCACCACATTATACACCACAACTTCATCACACAACACCTCCACACGACACAACACCACCACACATCATCACTATCATACAACTTCACATGACACATCCATGCCCACTAACCATCACATTACAACCCCACATATCACAAAGCCCAACTGGTCACCTCAATCCCCATAAAACAGCCTACAACATACAATGAAACACAACAAAAAACCTCTCATAGAGGCAACATACCCCAACTTCAACAATTTATTTATTCAAGGTCTTTTATTACATTACCCCTTTATTTAGCATGGACATTATAACACAACTGATATTCCAGGGGAAACTAATTAATTAACAAAATATTTATTCATTTCCCTATTTTACACGGTGAAATCAAATCAAAATCCAAACTTAAAACTAAAATATTAGATCAATAACAATAAAAACAAGGTACCATATGTGTATAAAGAAAAAATTACTTGATTTGAGATGATTCAAATGGGTTTTCACCTATTCGGATGGGGGATTTGGAGAGCAGCAGAGAGGTGGAGGTGGATTGATAACTTAAAACTAAAATACTAAAGAAATAACAATAAAAATAAGGAAGTATATGTGTATAAATGAAAAGATACCTGATTTCACCTCTTCGGATAGGGGATTTCGCCAGAGGAGAGCGGTGGAGCGGATGGAGCGGATGAAATTAGGTTCTGTGCGAATGGGCGAGAGCAGGATTTGGGGGAAATAATTCCCAACGGTTTTAAAGAACCGTTGGGAAAGAGATGTTAAGGAACCCTTTTCCAACGGTTTGAGGAAACCGTTGGCAAAGGGGTGACCCTTTCCCAACGGTTCTCTTGAACCGTTGGCAAAAGGTGTTTAACACACCCCTTTACCAATGGTTTCTTCAAACCGTTGGCAAAGGGGTGGCTTTTCCCAACGGTTTCAATGAACCGTTGGGAAAGGCTTTATTAGTCCTTCAAGGCCAACGGTTTTAGAAAACCATTGGTAAAAACCCGTTGGGAAAAACAGCATTTCCAGTAGTGGATTTTGCCTCTGCCTGAAGATTGGAACCATGTCCATGGTGGGACGAGAACGCCAGGATGATGGAGCCAAAGTGGTTGTGGACAACTCCACCCCCACCAAGGGTCCCCATATTGAAAGATCTGTATGTGTTGAGTTTAAGGCCCCTGGGTGGCGGGTTCCAATAGACCCAATGTCCATTGGCACTGCGTGAACCGAGAAGGACCTAAAGGACGTACCTCTTGAGCTGATGGAGAGTGGGAGCCCCTCTCCAGTTTTCGAGGAGCCTGAATAGGTCAATGAGCAAATTCGTCATTCTCAGTATGTGGGAATGACCTGTATCAGGAGCTCCTTTATGACTGGATTTGTTGCGGGCCTGCCAAATATTCTAGCAGCCTACATGGAGAATAAAAGATTGATCCATCTTCTTGGTGCCCTGCTCTCCCATGCCATGAAACCACTGGTCCTGGAAAGGTCGATCTACCATATTGGGATCATGCAATGTGGACTTCCTTTGCCCATTCCCCCACAAATAAGAGGTGGCCAACACTTTCCTCCCGATGGTTGCTACTGCAGGAGCATCTGGAAATGAGCGGGATGCCACACCGCTTGATATGCTCATCCATGGGAATAACTCTGTTTCTTATTTACCAGAGAAGAAAATTGTATTTCGAGGGAATGCACTTGGACTAGAGGATGTCGTCCCAGCTATCAGTATGGACATGTGCCTCAAGAATCCCCCAAAAGTATCTTCAGGAGAAGGCCCCTGAGGATGAGGGGGAGAAAATGCAACGATCAAGATTCAATCTTAGATCAATGAGGTCAATAATCTCGCGTTGTCTCTCATTCAGAACTACCTTGATGAAGATCGGATATGAGCTAGCCTCCCTAAAAGTGATCAAGGGAGAGGGATAGCCCGGAAAGTCGAGAACAACCCCAACCCAGTCCTGATTCCAGAAGGAGAGTTCACCCTTCCTGATGATCTAGCATAAGTGATGAAGAAGGAAAGAAATCAGAGGTGAAATGACCGAACAAAAAGGAGAGGCATGAGTAGTCGCCAATGACTAGGTTCCAGTGTGGTAGTCGTGCATTGTTAAGGCCCAAAGAGTGCACTGCTCCAGGACCTCCCATGCCAACATGGCATGCATGAAGAGGAGAGTGGCTTCAGGACTCCGAACATTGATTACTCCTACACTGGAAGGCCCTTCCACCCTGCACCAGGAGGCCCAATGGTGTTTCCCCTTAGACATAGGGTCCCAAATGAAGTAGGCCAGTAACTTTTTGTTTTTGGTGATGATGCCTTTGGGGACTCTGAAAGTGGGGAGGGCGTGGACCAAAGTGTCTAGGAGAACACTGTTGATCAGAGAAATCCTCCCTCTAGATGAAAGGAATCTGTTTTTCCAGTTGTGAATTTGGTCTGTAATCTTGGAGATGAGAAAATCAATATCCTGAATGCGGAGGCTGTTGGGGGAGATTATTGCACCAAGGTGTTCCATGGGGAAGCTTCCCCATTTTCATGGCAAGGCTGTGGTGAACCTCCTCTGACTGAAAGAAGGAGCATTTATTGGAGATGTAGATGTTACTCTTCCTTGTTGATCATTTGGCCACTCTAGTGGCAATAGTACTCCAGCACCTTAGAGATACCTCTGATCGACTTTTTCTAGCATTCAAGAAGAGTATAGTGTCATCCGCGAACATAAAGTGGGAAAGGTGGGTGGACCTCATCCTTATACGGTAGGGAAAGACCTCTCCTATGGCCATGATCCAATAAATGATACGGATGAGGATGTCTTGGCATAGGATGAAGATGCTCGGTGAGATAGGGTCGCCCTGCCTGAGATCGCGGGTGGCTTTGAAGAAGCTGAAGGACTTCCCACTGAAGGTGACCGCCAACCACTAGGAACTGAAACACCTAAAAAGCAGGTAAATATTCCAAGTTAAATGGCCAATTCTCTCCATTACATTGTTGATTAAACCCCACTCAATGTGGTTCATAGGCCTTGCTCATGTCCAGTTTGATGGCCATATTAGAACGGCGAGATTTGAAATTAATGTCTCTGATCATCTCTCTCACTAGTGCAATGGATCCTTCAATCGATCGACCTTTCACAAAGCCATGCTACTCCCGAGAGACCAACTGAGGGAGGAGGGAGGCCAGCCTGGAGTTGATGATACCTGCAAGTATTTTGTATGAGAAATTGCACATGCTCACCAACCTGTTGTGCGTAATGGAGTTGGGGTTCCAAGATTTCGGGAAGAGAGCAATGGTAGTTTCACTTGCCACTCTCGGTAAGCTTCCACCATGAAAGAAGTCTTGAACATCCAAGACCACAACCTCTCTCACCACCTCCCACGAGGCCCTATAGAAGGAACCTAAAAAAATGTCTGGTCCCTGGGTGCTGTCAGGATTGAGGTTTTTCATGGCCTCAATGACTTACTTTTCATCTGGAATAACACTAAGCCCCTCGTTGTCCTGGATGGAGATCTGGATAGGAGGAACATCAAGGAGATCAGAGACCCCTCTCGAGTACCCATCCGCCATGCAGGGGTTAGGGCCAGCCAGGTGGTCCCTGAAGAAAGATTCATCTAAGCCACCCACTAGGTCTATATCATCCGAATAAGAGCCATCATCCAATAGAATGTTATGTTTAACTTGTTGTTTCCTCTCGTTGATGCAGGAGTGAAAAAATTCGGTGTTTCTATATCCCTCATAGATCCATTTGACTCTAGCTTGGAATCCTGCCTCTTGTTCATGTTTGATCAGCATAATGGCTAGGGCCTATTTTTTGCTGGAAAGCTCCTCGAAAGTCTTGTCATCCCAAACTTCTTCAAGGATATTCTCAAGCCGCTCCACCTCCTGCATGGCCGCATCAGACTCATAGTTTGGTGGGGGGAGCTCTTTGGCCCATGCCAACACCCTGACCTTGAGTCGTCTCAACATATTGTATAAACCAACCCAAGTATGCCCCTGAGCAGGCTTTGCACAGACGGCCCACACTAGATCATGATACCCTGGAGTGGTAGCCCAGTGATGGTAGAAGTGGAATCCAGCATGGGAAAGCTTCCCCGGAGCCAAGGAGACCAGAAGGGGGGAGTGGTCAGAAAGACCCCAGAAGAGGTGCCAAACCTTTTCATTGGAGACCTTAGAAATGGCTTGCATATTATCCAGAATATGGTCCAAATGGCCCTACGAGAGGTGAGGACCCTTTCTGTTGTTGCACCAAGTTAAATGATCGCCTGAGAAGCTATGGTTGGAGAGTCTGTTCCCAGCCATGAATTGGGCTAAGTCCGTACTAGCATTCCTTTGGAAATGCCCTTTCCTTCTCCTTTGGATAGACAATAATGGTGAAATCCCCCCGACATACCAGGGATGGCTACCTAAGTCGAAGTCGTTGAGATCCTTCCATAAGTAAACCCGCACCTGGTGATCATAGCTCGCATAGATGAAAGAAATGAAGCAGGAGATAACTCCTTGAGTCACTTATGAGGTGATAAATTGGCCTCTGACCTGAACCAAATAAACATTGATGTCACTATGCTAGAAGATCCAGACGTGTTGGTTGGTGGGGCTGGTGTGCATGTGAACATGAAAACAGAGTTTCCTGCAGACTTCACTGAGTATGGCTGGGTTCTTCTTGGGCTTGAGGACAGCAACCACTTTAGCTTTGTGTTTCCTAACTTCACCTGCGAGGAAGTCCACTATAGCCTAGGCACCAAGTCCGCGACCATTCCATATGATGATGGGATTCATTGATCGAAACAGGGTTCTGGGGTGGGCTCCTGAACTGTACGTCTTGGATAAATGGGAGGATGAACGCTCTGTTGAGTTCTTGGCTCTTGATAACGTGCACACTCCAGTAGAGAGGGTCAGCCTATGAGGAGTGATGGCCGACTAGGAGCTATCTGAGTGCTGATGACGGGCTCTGGGGAATGGGGTAGGACCTCGCTCGAGATCGTTGGGGCCTTAGGTTGAAAAAGCCTCCCCTGAACTTGCAGAGGGGGTGGGTGGTGCCTGGAAAACTCTAGAGGGGGAATCAGCAGCTACTGAAATAGGTAACCTTTGGATAGGAGACCCTTCGCTAAAACCCAAGACCGTGGAGACAGCAGGTTCGATCGAGCCTGAGCTCCCTTCCAGAGCCTCTGAAGGACTACACAATAGAACCTTGGGGGGCATGGGTATGGCCAGTCGAGCTGGCGGAAAGGACCAAAATCTCTGGAAGCACTCCTCTGGGAGGGACCCTTGGAAGAGTAAGGGGGAGGGGAGATGATGTAAAACTAAACTGATCAGAAGGTTGGGCGTGCACCTTGGTAACGAGGGAAGGTACAGGATCTCCATCCTACCTCCCTGGGATGGGGGATCCAGTGACAACATAGGTTCTGCCACAGGCGAGGACTGGGGCACCACATTGATAACCTCAGGGTGCTGAGGGGTGTATGGGTGGAAGGCCTCACACACTCTCATTCGCACACAAAACAGAAGAAGCAAACCAAAACAAAGGAACAAAATACCAAATTGAGGGACACCGAATTTAAGTGGTTCGGTCAAATGACCTACATCCACGGGGAAGGCAGCCAAAATTTCTTATTCAAATGAGAATACAAAGTTTACAAAATCCCACACATATCCCTATCTCTGATATCTCACAGAGACACAATCATATTTAAAGCAGCAGTGGAGGAGAAGATGCAGATGGCCGCTCAAAAATTTCCCTGGACAACCACCAGCTCCTTCCAATTCTTCATGGATGGCACCAAACACTACAGTGGGTCTCCTTTGGTGGTCATCAATCAAAGCAGGGTCTTCTTTGGAGACACCAACTCCTAAAATTTTCTTCCGTCGGCTACCCACCAATTTAGATGGTGGTATTTTTCCCGTAAAAAACTCAACAAACTCCACCTTGACTAAAAATATCACCATTTTGCCGCTCAAACAAAACATCATAAAACTGAAACAAATTTTCATGCTGCTATTGAAACAAATATTTCTGCTTGCTGCTACCTTCCTGATGCCTGTAAGCATCTCAAGTTTGATTCATATTGATCAAGTCCAAACAATGTTGGAACTTGATCCCTATATCAACTTCCTTGTCCTTCAAAGGAGGAACAAGATCCCATATCATATTCTGATGTAGTGAATTAATATCTTCTTCCATAACAGACTTCCACTGGTTGATTTCTTTGCTATCCAAAACATCTCGATAGCAATCTAGAACACCACCTTCAATTACAGAAAGAGCAAAGCTGACTGATTTTCCAAACCCGAAAGGTCTTCGTATAATCCTTTGTGTTCTACCGGTGGTGATACTCTTATCTGATGTCACTGCTCCACCTATAATAGTATCACCATTCAAATAATACAAAGTACCTTTTTGAATACCTTTCATCACAAGGAGTGCACCGCGGATAATTTTCATGAATCCATCTTCAATAGTTATCTGGTAACCAAGCTTATCCAAAACTCCAAGAGATATGAGGTTCTTCTCCAATTCTGGTACATATCTTACATTTGTAAGGCGTCGAGTTGTACCATCATGCATCTTCAACCTTATCGTTCCAATACCTCTCGTATGGAAAGGGTGGTTATTGCCCATAAGCACCACACCTTCATCTGACTCATCGAGGTTTGAAAACCAATCTCGATTCCTACACATATGGAATGAACAACCTGAATCAAGAATCCAACCTTCTGAATGGTTGACCATCGAGAAAACGAGGATAATATCTTCAACATCTTCAACATCCTCGGTTCTCTATACAACATTTGCCTTCAATTTCCCAATTTTGGGACAATCCTTCTTCCAGTGCCCCTTTTCATGACAGTAGGCACACTCATCTTTTGCTGGACGTCTAAAGCTGGACTCGCCTTTTGACGTTGATCGAGATTCATCTCTTCTGAATCTTCCGGATTTCCTGTCAGACGACCTTCCTCTAATTGTAATCAATCCATCCGATGCGAAATCCCAATGGTCATATTTGTCCTTCCGCCTGTACTCATTGTTAACTAAATCATTTGAAACATCAACAAATTTCACCTCATCTTTACCATACAGCAACATTGTAGTAAGGTGATCATAACTCTCCGGTAGAGAGTTCAACAACAACCGAGCCTTATCTTCATCTCCGATCGTTATTTCCAAATTTTGCAAATCTTCTAGGATTTTATTAAACAAATCAAGATGCTCAATCATAGACATACCTTGCATGTACTGAAATCTGAAAAATTTCTTTTTTAGGTACAACCGATTTTCAATGATTTTGGCCATATACTTATTCTCCAAAATACTCCACAAACTTTTTGCTGAAGTTTCTCGCATCACACTATATTTCTGGTCTTCATCCAAACAAAGTCGAATTATACCGTAAGCTTGACGGTTGAGTCTCCCCTCTAAGCACTATCAGAGACGTCGATGGGCTTTTCTTCTAAGGTGATATCTAAGTCTTGTTGAGTTAGAATATCCAAAACTTCACATTGCCACATATTGAAGTTGTTCGTCCTGTCAAATTTCTCCACCTTGAATTTGGTACTGGATACCATACTTCTATATTCAGAAGTATTTGCAGTACCGGCATGTGTAGCTCGAACCAACTCCTGGGGTTCCTGAGGCGGTACCGAACTATTTTTGGTTTCAGGATTCTCCATCACAAAAACAGATTAGAATTTCCAAAAACAGATAGCACCGATGAATCCGAAATAGTCGAAAATACTAAAATCGACTATTTAATTTCTAAAATCAGATCCCAAATGAATACCGAATTTTCTCCCCAAGTGTTTTTTTGTTTAAAAAAACAAATGAAACAAAATTTTTAACAAAAAAAAATCCCCCTTATTTCTTAGTTGGGGCGTGGACCTCTTCACATGAAGGGGGCAAAAAAAATATCAAATCTCAATCAACTTTTATCTTTTGACTTCCACGCCACACCTAGTCAAAAATGGAAGTTTATACTTTTTTTTCCGCTTTCCTTCACATGCGTCGGACAACAAATCCCTCTTTTATCTTATCTTATTTTCCTTCTTATTTTTCACACTCATTCAAAAAAAATATCATTACCTCTCACGCGCAGCATGCCTTTATGGACTGCAGGGCACCATGTGGTGCAGGCTTCACATACATCACAAAAGAGACAGCGGTGAGCGGCCGAGCATTTTAGGTGGAAGGGTTTTTTTTAGTTAAATGGGGTAGGGCGTTTATTATTTAGGAAAATGGGTGTCTTTAGCACCACTTGAAGTGGCGCTATATAATTCTTCGAATAGCGCCACTTCAAGTGGCGCTATAGTGTTTTTTTTTAAATTTATTATTTTTATTATTTTACATTTAATATAATTAGATAATTTTTATATTTATTATAATTATTATAATTATATTTATATATACATTATAATATTATAATTATCATAAATAGAAATATATAATTACCATAAATTTGTAATTATAAATATAAAAATTATAGTAAATATATAATTATAATAAATGTAATAAATATAATAGGAAATATTCTTCATTGTATATTTTGATTATTATAGTTATATAATTATTATAATTATTATATTTATAATTATATTTCGATTATTCTATATTATTAGAATTATTATAATTATAAATAGAGAATTATAATAAATTTATAATTATAAATATAATAATTATGATAAATATATAAAAATAATAAATATATAAATATAGTTAAAACAAAAATATAATAATTATATAATTATAAATATAGTAAATAAAAAAAATAAAATAATTATAGAATTATAATAAAAAATTAAATGTAATAAATATAATAAATGTAGTAAATGTAATTATATATTTATGTATACAATATATATATATATATATATATATTTTTGCTTTGTAAATATGCAATTATATATATATATATAATGTATATATAGATATATAATTACATAATGAAAATATATAATTCTATATATATACATTATTTATTTTTTACATTAAAAATATGTAATTATAATAAATATGTAATTATAATAAATATATGCCTATAATAATCATTTATTTTAATTATATATTTATTATATTTAGAGTTATAATTAGATATTTATTATATTTATAATTACAATTATATGTTTATTATAGTTATATATTTATTATAATTATATAAATATAAATAGAATAATTATATAATGTATACATAAAGGTATAATAATTTGTAATAATCATATATTAATAAAAAATAATTTTTAATTTAATTAATGACAATTAATTATTTATAATTAATTTTCAATTATAATAACTTATTATTATATTAATTTGTAATAAATTATAGTTTAATTTACTATTATAATTAATTTACAAATATAATTATTTATAATTATAATAATTTGTAATAATTATATTTTAAATATATAACAAAGAGTTGAAAACAAAAGAAATTTCATAAAAAATGTCGATGAAAAATAATTTTTAAGCAATTAAAACCACCTATTTGAAACTTAAAATGTTTCAAATACGTGTTTTTGAAAGACTATAATAGATAAAGTATAACACCGATATAAAGGTAAATTTAAACATTGATTAAACATATAATAAATATTTGAAAACAAAATGAATTTAATGAAAAATATCAATGTAAAATAATTTATAACCTTTCAAAACCAGCTATTTGAAACTTACAAATGTTTCATGTACGTCAATTTGAAAGACTATAAAACATAAATTATAGCACGGATATAAATGAAACGTTAAACATTGACTAAACATATAATAAATATTTGAAAACAAAATGAATTTCATAAAAAATGTTGATGAAAAATAATTTACAAGCTTTCAAAACCACCAATTGAAACTTACAAATGTTTCATGTACGTGAATGTAAAAGACTATAAAATAGAAACTATAACACAGATATAAATGAAACTTGAAACATTGACTAAAAATATAAAAAATAGTTGAAAAGAAAAGGAATCTAATCAAAAATGTTGAAGAAAAATAATCTATAAGCTTTCAAAACCAGTAACCTAAAACTTAAAAATGTTTTAAGTACGCGACTTTGAAAGCCTATAAAACGTAAACTATAAGACCAATATAAATGAAACTTGAAACATTGATTAAACATATAAGAAATACTCGAAGAAAAAAATAATTTCATTAAAACTGATGACCAAAAATAATTTATAAGCTTTTAAAACCGCCTACTTGAAACTTAAAAATGTTTCAAGTACGCGGATTTGAAAGACTATAAAACGTAAAATGGATCTGAAGAAAGGTCAAAGCCACCTTTCGTTTAAGGGAATCCTTGTCACACAGGTTTTCTGAAATTTTGACATCCAATTCACTGCAAGAAAGGCCAGAAGGTCCACATAAACACACCATGTTTGGACCTTCTGGCCTTTCTTGCAGTGAATTGGATGTCAAAATTTACACTAGATATAAAGAAAGGCTGAAGCCGCCCTTTGTTTCGGGGGGAACACCACCACAGCTTCCTACTTCTCGCTTAATCGTTCAATTCAGTTTCATTAAATTTGGACAACCCCTCATTTTTAATGAAATTATTTTTGTCTTCAAGTATTTCTTATATGTTTAATTAATGTTTCAGGTTTTGTTTAAATTATTTTGTATATACTATAGATTTTACTTTCTAATTATTTGTCTAAATAACAACCATTTATCTAAATAAATAAGGTTTTTAACATATAAATCATGACATCTGAATAAATCAACATCGATGCCCCCCAGTACCACAACGTGGCGTCTGAATCTCACGTCCTCCCTACGTCCGACGTATGCGTCGCTCCGGTGTCCTAGTAGTGGGATCCTCCGCTTCTGGTGCATCTGGTGCCTCCTCTTGATGTTGTGTAGAGGGATGGCCAAAATCATGTGTGGATGATGGCCCAAAATCATACGTGGATGATGGCCCAAAATCATGTGTGGAGCCAGATGGTCCTGAGGCTCCTAAAAATGGTAGAAAGGGCATACTGAAGAAGTCCTCGCCGGGAGGAGAGGGGGCTGCCACAAGCTATGTCACCTGATCCAGCTCGTAGTCCATAGTAGTCATTGGAGATGACAGATGTGGTACATAAGCGTCTCCCTGCTGTGCAAGCTCATCAATAAGCTGGGCAGGCTCATCTCTATGTGGAGCTGCCACATCTGCAGGAGGCGCTCTCGGATGTCTATCTCGCCGCCTCTTCCCCTCCCGAGGTACTCGTCTCCGTCTCCTAGCTGGCGGCGGTGGTGGCGGTGAATCGTCATCAGCAGGCATAGCAGGGACATCATCACCCTCAGGAGCTCCAGCTGGAGGATATAGATCAGGATATTCCTGTGGCTCCTCGTCATAACAATTGTCCTGTATCATCCGGAGATCGTCGTAGAGAGCCAACACATCTCGATGAACTACGTCTCGTCTAATATATACCTCCTCCTGAGGATGTGTGATATGTGCAAGATGATCAATGATGTCTGTCTACAAATGAAATGACATTTATATTTATACCACAAAAGAGTTAAACTAATATAATATACCTTAATAAACATACCATCCGCTGAATGTCAATCCCCTGACATGTAAGATGCATGATGGTATGACGTCGATATCAGTCTGCATAATCCCCCTGGGCAGATAACTGATACTGTGCTGTGAGATATCCATATCGAGAAACACCATATCAGACACGTGCGTCCCACAGCTCAATATGAGATGCATGAAACAGCCGTGAGTCCGTCGATTGTCTACCTGTAAGTACAATAGAATGCAACCCATCAGGCTGTCCTGGTGCCATCAGGATATGTTGTATATAACTGAACTGGCGCATGACCCGATCTGGCTGGTGCCACTCAATGATATGGAAGTGGATGAGTGGCACCACTGCAGCATGATCTCCAATCATAGCTGTGTAGTACGGTGGAAGTGATGCATAGACATAACCTGTATATGGAGTCCATGAAACCTGAAATGTAAACTCAAAAAGTAAGTGACATATTAGCAAGATAATGTTAGTAAGATTACATTGAAATAACTTAAAATAGTGATAAAAACATATTGTTCTATAAAAAAGTATTGCTTGACTTACATCAACTGGCACTAATGCATCGAATATCTGTCAAAAGTTGTGCACGCTATGTCTCGGTGTGTGTGTGCATGCATCTGAGACTGACTCCACCTGGTTACAAAAGAGTAATATACAATAAATTTATAAATAACAAAAACAAAAATACTAAATAAATGAAAGTAATGAAGTAAACATACCATCATCCCCGAGGACAATCCTGAAATAGCTCTGTTGCAAGTGGTGCGATAACTCGAGGAACGATGCGTGGAAAATGCTCCCAGGCCCACATCTGTACTAAAACCATGCAACCTGCAATCTACTGTGCATCTGTCTAACAACTGGTACAAAGTGATCTATACAGATGTGCTAATACAGCAGATCCCCAACTGTATGTAGTTTTCTGATCAAGATCCTCAAGTAATGGGAGGTACATCATTGTACCAAAAGGGTGGAGTAGTCGATGCATAACATGCCTCCGAGCAGTCGCAGAATATATGCACGTGTGTGCCTAATAAGTGTCTCCTCGTCTGCATCATCAGGAATGTCAGAGAAATGCTCATCAAGCCATGTCATGCGCAATCGAGAACCCACAAGGACACCTCGTACGCCAACGACATCAATGCCTAATAGTCGATGTATGACGGTAGCCCAGTTACCACTAGTGGCGCCCGTAACTGTCTGTCTATGGATGGGCAAACCAAGCATGTAGATGACGTCCTCTAAAGTAATGGTCATCTCCCCCTCTGGGAGATGATAAGTGTGTGTCTCTGGCCGCCATCTCTCAACCAATGACGCATGCGTCTCCTGGCCAGATAATACTGGCTGCTCCATCTGATTTTACAAATAGTAAAACATTAATTTCATGTTAGTCATCACATTTATCATTTAAGGTATGAAATTTATCATGTAATGTATGAAAAAAGCATGTAATGAGTTAAATAAAGTAATTTAGGATATGTTCAATATATAAAGAAATTTATGATATGTTCAACATATAAAGTTGATGATATATTCACTTTGAATGCTTTCAAACTTCAACGATGACATTGGATTTTGAAAGATGTCGACGTCACAAAAATTGGCCACAATTATTAAAGGAATTAATGATATGTTCAACATATAAAGTTTTGGATTGATTCTTAAAAATATTATGTCTATCGAATACTGATGATGTTATTATAGGAAATATTCACATTTTTATGCCTGCAAATCACTGCACCCTTGCCTCTGAAACCTAAAATAGAGAGTTGGCCAACTCAATATGCTCAATCAATATCATTTAAAAGGAATATAGAAAAACCTTTGATCCATGTATGGTTGACATGAAAAAACATCCTCCTGGATCGTAGCTTTAGTCGACCCAGTAAAGAACCAACTGTCACATATTCACGACCTCTGAATGAATATATGACAGTTGGTTCTTCACTGAGTCGACTAAAGAGGGGGAATGGCAATGTTGCATAATGAATCAATATTTTTTTGTGGAGAAAACCCATTCTTGTGGTTGAAAACGAGGGGCATAATGTTTTAATCATTTTGAAGAATATCAATTATTTATGTTCATCACTCTATTTAACAATTTTGAGGAAAAGGATGAGAGGGGCATAATGTTTGAAACAGGTTGATTACTCACCTTCTCCTAAAATGTAGCTTTGTTCTTGTCTTTTTTTTATCTATTCCCACTTCATTTTCCTTGGATCTTTGTATTTTTTAGGTGTGGGTTCATCACGCTTTTCAGGTTGAACCTTGTAGTCCTTATTTCTTTATTTGTCATTTTCTAGGCTAGTAGTCTCAGATTCTGTTATATCCTCAATTTATTCTTCACTAGTATTCATTCTAACTAATTCTCAGATTCTGTTAAATGCTCGATCTTACATTTTATATATTTTAAAATTTCTTGTTATTTTTCTAAAACAACAACCACTTATTAAAATGATGATGATATATTAACTATGAATGGTTTCAAAACTCATCGATGGACAAATATTGATTACACATACAATGTGTTTACAGTAACTGATGGAGTACAAAAATCATTTTAACCATTAGATGATTGCCCTATGTGTCTAGGGCAACGTGTCTTTGTATGACCCTCTTGGCGGCATATGATGCACCTTCGTCCAAGTGTCTATTCACTAGGCCAATCCATCTCATTCTGAATACGAGTTGAATTTGGCCTCCCTTTAGGGTGAAGTCTACTGTTGTTTGGTAGAAGCGTGGGTGTGTCATCAGAGAGCTAAAAATTCTGATATTCTCCGATCAGCATCCATATAGTATTATAGCAGGAGTTGATATTGTTGAGTCGATAAACTGGATCAACAAACTGCTCCCAAGATACGTGTACGTAAGCACATGCTGCAATCACGTAGCCACAAGGATATCTCAGTGCTTGGAACTTTCCACATTCATAATAATGTTTCTCCAATAAAACAACTCGGATACGACCATTGCTGCAAGCGACAACATCACCGGGCTCAGCGACCTCAAATCGTTGCTCTGGACGATTAAATGCGGTGACACGATAAGTTACAACTTCCTGAAAAACTGCATCTAGATCGCGCTAGAAATGGTGTCCATAGTGCATCCCTCTGTTCAAGCCCTCTTCAGCTTGCTTTCCTCATTCCAAAAAATACTTGACACTACGATAGAAGGTCTCTTGTACCAAACCTATAATTAAAATTTAAGTCATTATACTAATAGTATATTACAATTTTTCTTTTCTAAGCAACATATAATCAAATATTCATATTTACCTGTGATTGGTAATTTTCGAATGCCCTTGAAAACTCCATTTATGCATTCTACAATGTTGGTGGTCATATGACCATATCTCCTCCCATCATCATATGTCAACGACCATTTCTGTTTTGGAATTTGCATCATGTAATCATAAACTTCTGGATTAACTCTATGAATATCTTGAAGACGCTCCTCCATTCTTTGTTGTTGAGACTCGTATGCTATCATACAAGAAATTATCTGAACAGATATGATCATAACTATGATAGGATTTTTAATAGAAAAAAGGATATTCATACCAATTTTTAAGATTTCTTCCTTCATCGACTCATTCTTGAATCTCTTTCGTAAATTGCTAGAAATGTGTCAAATACAGTATCGATGATGGGCATATGGTTCTCTCCATGAAAGTCCCTCAGACTGTACTACCTCCTTGATTGCACAGCGACGATCTGAGATAAGACAAATCCCTTCCGCGCCCATAACAAACTCTCGAAGACATGCTAGAAACCAACTCCATGATGAGAAGTTCTCTTTATCCACAATTGCAAATGCCAAAGGTAGAGGGGCTCGATTTCCATCTTGTGTGGCAGAAATCAATAAAGTTCATGTATACTTTTCATATAGAAATGTGTCATCTATTTGTATAAACTGCTTGCAATGCCTGAAAGCCGCCACACATGGTAAAAATGCCCAAAATAATCTATAAAAAACAATCATTGACTGGTCAACTTGGTTGTATTGGTTAACATATTCAGTAGTACGTAACTGATAGATCACTTGATTATTGTGGTGTAAAAGCACCAAAAGTTGTGGTAAAACTCAATAAGAATCGTTCCAATCACTGTACACTTTCACAATAGCCTTTTATCGTGCTGCCCATGCCTTCCAGTAAGAAATCTAATGCCCAAAAAGTTGTTTGATTCGCTCCTTCACTAAAACAATAGGAACATCTTGACATGCTCTAATCATTTCAATAATAATTGATGAAACAAAGTCAACATCTAATGAAGAGTGTTCCTGTAACAAGCTTGGGATCACACATGTGTGTGGAGTAAATCTTGTGATGTGTCTGCTATGAAAAGTTTTATCAATTATAGCTCACAGACGCATTTGATAGTTCGAATCATAATTGTCACAACGAATCAAATAATAAGATCTTTTTGACTCTTCTACAACATAAGAGTAATGTCTTTCAATGTGATATTGTTTTATCACATTTTTAATTGCATCTTTACTCTCAAACTCTCTTCCAATATACAGAACACCTTCATTTGTCACTCGATCTGTGCCCTCAATGATTCCTGGAAATTCCGAACTAGGAGTAATAACTGACCAATCGAATTCTGGCAAGCGATTCATGTCTTCCGTCGACCATGAACTCAATGGTGGGGGATGGTTCAACGGTCGTTTAAACCTCACATGAGTGGGAACTGATTGTTCTTCCGCATGCACTTCCTCTTCATCTTCAGCTTCCTCTTCATCTTCTAAATTGTCATCATCCTCAAAATCATCGACCAACGCATCTACAGTATGCGGGGGACTATCCATTGAAATTGTAACTAAGGGAAATGATGGCACCATTGCAGATGGAACTTCTTGATGTGTTCTAACAGGAGAATATGACATTGTCTCGTGACATTGTGATGACCCAGGTTCCAATGTCGATGGCACCTCCATTGTAGTTATTGTCACATACAACTCCATCATTTGATTGGGAGGTAGGAACTTGACGAATGACAATATGCATTCCCATTCTTCATCATCAGTTATTGGATAAGTCACATGCCAAAACCTGTCCACATATTGTAGATTCCTGTATGTGATAGATTTTATCACTTGGTTGCTCCTCAGTTTCAACTTTCAATGAATTTTCCTTTGAGGAGTTCCCAAAGTTGTATACCCTCAAAGCATTACAATAGCTTTTGGCTGTATACTATAACTACATCCTTGTTCTGTCTCAATTATTTGTCCGTTGCAATAAATATAAGCAGCCATATTTTTTATCTAAAATAAACCCTCGTTAATAATCACATATTATCAAAGAATCAATTTATGTCTGCATGCTTCTAGAATTTATGTTGGAATCCTAGTCCCTCCACCAAATCAATATGTTCAAACCATATTGATGTGTAACTCTCTTTACACAACCCACAAGTTTGTGTTATTTACCCAAAAATAGTAAGTCTAACATATTCATACATATCCACATGCATCATATGCATGAGGTACATGAACACGTTATGTAAAAGCATAGAGTTATATGAACTTGAAAAACTCAACATGAGTAAGCCCGGAGCGACAGATAACCAACCCCATTCACTTTCCTAGACAAGGCAAGCCTCCAAGAAAGTGGGTGGTCCGACCCAAAGCCCCTCTATCCGGGGATACTTTACTCAAGTAAGCATTTCAGTTCATGACAACTCTAACACTTAATATGTAAAAAATATATTCAACTACTATATTCAAGTTCATAACTACAATTACAAACTGAGGTCAAGGTAGATGAAAAACTAAATTCATTATCATACTTAGAATGTAATGCAAATATATATTATATAAACAATTCATAATATAACTACTTCGCTAATTATTGTAACTACTTCGCTAATTAGTGTAACAACTTCGCTAATTACTGTAACTACTTATCTGATTACTGTAACTACTTCGCTAATTACTGTAACTACTTCGCTAATTATAAACCAATTATAATGACTATTAGATTCATTAAATGACTATTAGATTAATTAAATGACTAATTAGATTCATTAATTGACTAATTACATTCATTAATTGACTAACTACTTCGCTAATTACTGTAACTACTTCTCTAATTACTATAACTACTTCGCTAATTATAAACCAATTATAATGACTATTAGATTCATTAAATGACTATTAGATTCATTAAATAACTAATTAGATTCATTAATTGACTAATTAGATTCATTAATTGACTAATTAGATTCATTAATTGACTAGTTAGATTGAATTAATTGACTAGTTAGATTTAATTAATTGACTAGTTAGATTTAATTAATTGACTAGTTAGATTTAATTAATTGACTAGTTAGATTTAATTAATTGACTAGTTAGATTTAATTAATTGACTAATTAGAATTAATTAATTGACTAATTAGAATTAAGTAATTGACTCATTAGAATTAAGTAATTGACTAATTAGAATTAAGTAATTGACTAATTATAATTAAGTAATTGACTAATTATAATTAAGTAATTGACTAATTATAATTAAGTAATTGACTTATTATAATTAAGTAATTGACTAATTATAATTAATTAATTGACTAATTATAATTAATTAATTGACTAATTATAATTACTTAAATGACTATTTATAATTAATTAATTGACTATTTAGAATTAATTAATTGACTATTTAGAATTAATTAATTGACTATTTAGAATTAATTAATTGACTATTTAGAATTAATTAATTGACTATTTAGAATTAATTAATTGACTATTTAAAATTAATTGACTATTTACAATTAATTAATTGACTATTTGACTAATTATAATTCATTAATTGACTAATTATAATTCATTAATTGACTACTTAGAATTCATTAATTGACTAATTAGAATTCATTAATTGACTAATTATAATTAATTAATTAACTAATTAGAATTCATTAATTGACTAATTATAATTAATTAATTAACTAATTGACTAATTATAATTCATTATTTAACTAATTGACTAATTATAATTCATTATTTAACTAATTGACTAATTATAATTCATTATTTAACTAATTGACTAATTAGATTTAACTAATTGACTAATTAGAATTAACTAATTGACTAATTAGATTTAATTAATTGACTAATTAGATTTAACTAATTGACTAATTATAATTAACTAATTGACTAATTACAATTAACTAATTGACTAATTACAATTGACTAATTGACTAATTACAATTGACTAATTGACTAATTACAATTGACTAATTGACTAATTATAATTGACTAATTGCCTAATTCTAATTGACTAATTGGCTAATTGTTATTAACTAATTGGCTAATTATTATTAACTAATTGACTATTTAGAATTAACTAATTGGCTATTTAGAATTAACTAATTGACTAATTATAATTAACTAATTGACTAATTATAATTAACTAATTAACTAATTATAATTAACTAATTATAATTAATTAATTGACTAATTATACATAATTAGGTACCTAATTATGCTTGCTTAATTAACCAAATTAAATTAATTATTTAACTACTTACAATTAATTATTTTTTAAACTAATTCTATAAACTAAACAAATAAATTAATAAACAAATTCTATAATCTAATTACATTAACTAAACAATTAAATATACAATTTAAAATATTAAAGAAATGTAAATGAAAACTTACCTCAAATTTGCGGAACGGGTCGGCGGACAATGAGAATTCTGTTCTCCAAATTGAGATAAAAGGAGGAGGTTGAGGAGGTGAGGGGATGAATGATGAGGGGAGAGCGGACTCCAAGAGTTTCGCACGCGTGTGGACACCCACACTGAGGATCAAATCCAGATTTGCAGACACGCTTCGAGCAGGAAGCGTGGACAGCGGTGGGTGCGGTACGCACATGGAGCGTGGATCATAGGCGGTAGCTTCAAGCGGACAGCAGTGTTGCGACAGATCCAGATTCGGTCACCAGCTTCCAACAGGAAGCGCAAACAGCAAGCAGTTGCAGATGTGCGGACAGCAGCGGATTTCTTCCCAGGTAATTAAACCCTAACCTCTGATATCACGTGTAGGGGCGGAAGACCTCAAACACTCTGATTCGCACACAAAACGGAAGAATCAAACCAAAACAAAGGAAAAAATACCAAATTGAGGTACACAAAATTTACGTGGACTGCACCAAAAATCTCATGCATACCCCTCTCTATATCACACAGATGGGCGCTCAAAAATTTCTCGAGACAACCACTAGCTCCTGCCAATTCTTCATGGACTGCACCAAACAATGCAGTGGGTGTCCTTTGGTGGTCATCAATCAAAGCAGGGTCTTTTTTGGCCACACCAACTCCCGCAATTTTCTTCAGTCGGGTACCCACTTCCCGTCAAAAACTCAACAAGGGGCCGCTTGGGGAATACCATTAGAAGCTGAGGGTGGGGAGGCTGGCCGACGGTCCCTGGATGCAGGACTCCCGAGAGGGGGGCGCCTCCCACCTTGGCGACGACTTCTGTAAGCCTGCACAGAGTGGCCCTGTAAAAGGCAGCGAGAAAAGAACCTGGGAAGACGGCGTAGCTGATATCCTGGGTCTAGCTGATGTCGTTCTGCACCCGGAGGTAGATCTTCTCCGGCGGGGGGACGACCAGATCCATCTCCACACATATGTGAGCTATCGACATGTCTGAGCACCAACTGGTCCTATCATCATCACAGAGGAAACCACCGAGAGAGTTTCCGATCGCCTTAAGGAAGCCACCATTCTGGAACGGGAGCAGGAGCCCAGGGGGAGAGATCCAGACCGCGGCTATAGAGCTTTATTTACCCCTGCGGACGGCAACGGACCCCCTGGACAGGCTGAAGCTCCAGAGATTAAAGGAACGGGGGGCCTGGCACCAAGCAAGGACAACATCCTCTTCCGATCCAAGAACCATACAAAATGAGTTTCTATGGATCACAAAGATTTTCACCTGGATCCGAAGTCCCCAGGAGAAGACGAAGCGTTGGAGGACCGAGAGAGGAGGTTTCGCAACCCCAAAGCAGGCGACAAGGGTCCACTTCAGGCAAGCCGATGCCTCTGCAAAGGCCGCCTCGGGGATATCCAGAGAAACGAGAGCACCCTTTCTGGACACCTTCGAAGGGAAGCGCACCTCCGGGAAAGAGGGACAGGGCGGAGCCCGGATCGAACCGCAAAGAGCGTCCTTGAAAGATGGAGTCGCGGGGCCGGCGGAAGCGGGAAGCGTCCCCAAGGCAGAAGATGATAGGGGAGCCATGAGAGGCCTAGAGGACGACCCAGGGAGGCGAGGAGTGCTGGGTGGGGATAGGGGGGCAGGGAAGGGAGGAGTAGAAACGAGATCGAAGGGCGTAGTGGCTGAGGAAACCGGCACCCCTGGAGGAGAAGGCGTAACGGTCGAAAGATTTTGAAATAGCGACGGCGCGTGGCGCACGTTCTTGGCAGATCCATTTTTCTTAAAATACATTATCATTCACAACATAATCATTATAATAGTTATATTTTAACTTATAATGTTTTTTTAAAATCCTTATAAACACTAGCCTCTTCATGGGATTTGACGTACTTTCCAATAGACTAGGTTAATAGTAGGTATTAAATAATTTTAGACATCTAACAGTAGATTGAAATTATCAAGGAAGGAAAAATGTGTCAATTTTATAAAATAATATTTCAAATAAATACCAATAAAACATAAAAAGTGGAAATAAAAATTTTAAAAAAATTCTCAAAAGTGTGCCTTGAAACTCCAAATCTCTTACCCTATTACCTTTTTGAACCGAAAAACATGCATTATTTTTATAGAGTTTTCAGCTATTTATCCACTTGTTTCTTATATGTTAACATTATTTAATTTTATTTTTATTTGTTTTGGATATTCAAAGCATTCAGACACAATTTTTTTTGTTTCTTTTTTTCATTATTATCTATTGGGAAGCCTATTTTCTATACTATAATTTTAAATATTAATATATAAAAACTGTATGAAAACTATGGATTATCTAAACACAATTCAGATACCTTTATAGAAAATATTAACAATAACTCCTATGGACTAAATAATGAAAAGTAAAAAAGGAGAACATAGTGGAGAGTCATTTTGGGAATCTAAATGAGCATCCCATTCGACTCTGGTTTTGGAATTAAATTGTAAAGATGTTGATATTTAGAGAGTAAAAACTTCTAATCATTTTAAGAAATTCATCTTAAATTATGATTTCTTAGTGGCATGAAATTATGAACTCAACCAGTCATTTTATTCACAACATCCATCATTTATTGGATTTCTTAAAAAAGAGACCTTGTGTTTCATATGATACTTTTATATTGTCGTAAGTAGTTTTCTTTTCAAATATTGAGTGCGGTTGAGATAAGAAATAGATTTTTCCCTTAATGAATAAACATGATAGATTTTTTTCCATTAGCTGGATGAGAATACATTTGAAACCTTGGATTATTTTAAAAAAATTGGTTTCATGAAATTTTTTCATAAGTGGTTTATGGGATAGTCGAGAATTAAAATCACTAGATTTTACCAAGATGAGGGAGACTAGTTTTATGTGGAACTGAATAGTTTCTAGAACTTTCTGATGAAATTTTACCATTATCAACTCCCTTCCCATCCTTTTTGTGGAATACATATCTTAGGGTCCTCTATGATATTATGGAAACTTGGTCTACTAATAATTTGGTGAAAATTACATTAAAAACTCATAAAGAGATGAGAAAATTTTACAATACACTTACCGAAAACACTCAAAACAAAATCTAGGAGGATGCAGGTCAATTGAGTTCAGTGAAAAACTAGTTTTGAGGTTGTAAATGAATGCCTAATTTTCTAGAATAAAATAATAGTTTCAAAAATTAATGATTAAAATTGTTAGGAAGATCATTTTTTAAAATAAAAATGATAATTGAGTGAGCATTATGAGATTTTTGGAATGTATGGTAATGATACACAATTTTTACCCAATTTATAAATTCTTGTACAACCCATTGGAAATGATTCTTATGATGAATATTTTTTCTAGACAACTAGATCTCTTTAAACCACACACAAACAGTTACAATGATGGATTAAAAAACCACTCAATCATGTCATTGAGTGACCATGGGGTGATGACACAACCCAATTCCCCATGATAATACAATTACCCTAATAATAAACATAAAATAGAGGAAAACAATTCTTATTTCCATGTGAAATTAGAGGAGCTTCTATATAAATTAATAAATAAAATAGACTCACAATGTTGAACATGATTCAAAAAAATCAAAAACAAATTATAAAATACATTATATTAAAAATCTAAAAGGGAAATTGGTTAGAGACATGAATGATAGATGAACAAGTATGATTTTAAGAACTATCAAAATGTTTCTTGGGAAAATTTCAGGGTTTCCCAACATGAAGTGACATTAATAATAGAAATAAATACATTGGTGTATCCTAAAAATGTGGAACCTAATTTTTAGTGTGGATTAAAAAAATGAAAATATAAAAACAAGAAAAGATATAAAAGTTGAAAATGAAGACTAAATTGAATTGGAATAGGTTTTTTCACCTAAAAACCTAAAAAAAAGAAAAATAAATGTTTTTTTTTCAAGAATAGAAGATATATGATGGTGAGATAAGAGAGTGGAATCAACCTTTTAGCACACAATTTTACCACCCATTCTATATCCCCAATGGTTTATAATCAAATATAAAAATCCAAATTTTCTTATGTTTCTTATGATATTTAAACCATCAATTTGAACATTCCTCTTTCATATTCATTATATCAAATATTATCTTATTTGAATTTTATCAACTAATTCTTGGACAATATGTGTAGCTTAGATGGGTTTTCCATTACAAATACAACTGATAAATGTAGTTATGTTTTCAAATGAAATTACTTCAAAAATTGAAAGACCCTATTATTATCATCATATCATATAGGATAGGAGGATGTGAAGAGAAAGTTTTTTGTGACCTTTGGGCTTGTGTTAATATCATTACAACTTCTTATTTCAACAATTGGGTTTTGTAGAATTGAAATCTACTCCATTTTTACATTAATTGTATGATAGGTCCATTACCCAACCCAGTGGGTGGGTGGATAAACTTTTGGCCAATTTAGGGAAGATTATTTTTTCCATTGATTTCTTAGTTATGAATATGTGTTGTGATAATAAGGCCCTAATTATTTTGGGATAACCCTTTCTTTCTTCAAGATGGGATGTAATTAATGTTTTAAAGGGTAAAATCATTTTTTAGGTTGGTGATAAAAAAGTGGAGTTCAATGTTTATATACAATGTACTAGATAATTAATTTTTGATCCAATTTATATGGATAAAGAAATATTTCTAGCTAATATTAAGAGGGACACTAATGCATGTTTTGAGGAAATAATCCTAGGACCAGTTTATGAAAACATTATGGTGTACTTTTTTGAACTTGAATCCTTCAAATAACTTAAATACATAAAGAGGTTTGAGAGTAAAATTTTTCAAGTAAACTCAATAAAACCAATAGAATCTCATCATGATTTTTTTCTCTATTTAGAATGTTTCTCAACTAGATTCTCAACACTCAAATTCCCTTATTTACGAGAACATATATTCCGTTAAAATGTGCATTGATTCATAATTTCACATTTTTCATCATGGAATATTTTAGAATATATTTACATTTTTCATATATAAATATGAGTACTTAAATGTCTCAATAGCATAGGGAAGTTTTGTGGTTAGACCTATTCCTATTTATATTGCAAAGAATATTTCCTAAAATTTATCAACTGTCAAGAGTTAAAATCTAAGAAGAAATGTAGAGGTTGATTAAAGGTTAAGTTATGGTGCTAAAAAATAAGAGGATGTTTATTGTGAATATTTTTCTCTATTTAAAACCACGCACTTTATTTTAATGATGCTAGAATAATTATTTCAAGATTTTTTGAGAAGATTACTTCATTTGAGTGAATTGGTGACTATAAAAAATATATCATGGGTATATAATTTGGCCTCTTTAGGTGAGAGTCTACTATGTTAGTAGATTTTCAATCTGTGTTGGGTTTATTTTATAGAAACTGTGATCAATAATAAAATGGTTTTTATATGCTTATGATTGTTTTTATACCACATCGGTGGTATGATGATATAGGGATTATTTTACTCCCATGGGGGGTTTTCATCTTTTCAAAGTGTTTTTTATGATAACATATGCATGTAAATAGAGGTTTATAATATGATAAGTCCTAATTTCATGGATAATATTTGGAATATTTTCCTTTTTTATGGAGTGGGATGACATTAGGGACTCATGATATTGCATTATTAGATAAGAATAAAGGAATACCCAGTAATAAATCACTTCTTCCTAGTGAATGTGGTTATAATTCTTGGGAGAAAATATATATGGAGAGTTTAAATCTTTTACAACCTGGTCATCAACCCATTATTTAATAAATCATAGTATTTTTTTGTTTTAAATATAAATATTTACCATTGTGTGTAACGACCCAAAATTCTGAATAAATCTTATTTCCTAATTTTGTGTGTTATTTTATTTTATACTCAACAAAACTGTTTCATTTGATAACATGAGTATATTCAAAATGAGTCCGTTGGGTTTCGACTGTTATATGACCATTGTTCAATTTAACCGTTGGAAACTAAATATTGTGATTGTTGTCTCTAAATACAAGTGACCTTGGTTAATTAATATAGAAAGAAGATTTGATGGCCTCATCCAGTAGTCTCGGGCCAATCAAAGCCCATCTAACAGAACTTGGGTAGTAGGTAGCACCGTTAGGCTTTGCTCTGGACCAAACCCAAGCCGAACTTCATCATGTGAAGCTAGAACGGAATCTACTTCGCGAGAAGTTCAAACTAATAGAGATTACTACTTGTGCGATGTTGGCCGAGCCACCCTCAGATTCTCTCACCTTAGAACACCTTACACTTAGCTCCTATGCTGGGGTTATAAGGGGCTATGTAAGGAGACCGTAACTGCCTTGTGTAATCTTTTTATTTAAATAAAAAATGTTATTTCTTCTTATGATGATGTTTGTGAATTTTTCAAATGTCTAGATAAATATAGTATGCATATTTTTGATGAATTTTAGAAAAATGATATTTTAAAAATGTTTATGTAAACCTTAAATAATTAAAAATGTGTAATGATTTTCAAAAAATGGTCTTCTGCAATTATGTTCAGTATGAAATTTAGAGTCTAATAAGATCAACTTAATTTTTGATGAATAGTAAATTATGAATAGTGATTTTATACTTAGGATTAGTAATGTGACCAAATGGATTAGTGATCTCACTAAAAGAAAGTATTAATATAATTTAGGCACCTTTATTAAGTAATGTGATTCAATAAAATGAGTAAATAACGGTTTCATAAATTATTAGTCAAGTATTAGTTTTTTTAGGTGAATAGTATTTTTTAATTAAAAAATAAATTAAAAATATTTAGAATTTTTTTTTATAAAATAGACTTTATTTTTGAGCTCAGAGCATCGATATTATGTTAAGGTAATTTTTGGGGATTTTTCTAAAAAAATGAATTTTTGGTGAATAGTGTATTTATTTAAAAATTAAATTAAAAATATTTAGAAAATTATTTTTATAAAATAGAGTTCATTTTTGAAATCAGAGCATTGATATTTGGTTAATGTGAAATTTTGGGAGTTTTCGGAAAAAGTTGAATTTTCAGTGAATAGTAAAAAATACAGTTTTAGGGTTTCAATATGTTTAATGACATCATGACTGCATCATGATGATGTCATGATATATTTTAAGGGATGACCGACTAAAGGGGATGAATTATTGTATGAGGAGTCCCAAGTGGCCAATACCATGAGCAAATACCATGGGCAAGCCCATGGTTTTGCCAATACCACCAATGAGGTGTCCCTTGGCCATTAATGCCTTGTCCCCTCACTTTCCCTATAAATACCCACCCTTTCCTCCCTTAGTTTTCACTCCCAACTCTCCCCCAATGAAGCTATGGTCTCATTAACTCCCAAGGAGTCCTCCCAAGGTGCCCCCAATCCCTCAAGGTCCCAACCTTCGAGTTTTAAGAGTTACGTTTTAAGGTAAGAGATCCTACCTCTCTCTTTCTTTCCAAGTACTCTCTTTTATGTCATATATTTTATGATCCATGTTCTTATGTTAGAGGATGTTATTTTATATTCATCCTACTGTCCTTTTCATTTTCATATGATGAGAGACCCCCACTTTCTCTCATTAATTCGTTTTAAAATTGTTTAAGTGGCGCCGTTAGGCTGCCAAATTTTTTAAGGGATTCTTTCACCCTTCTTATTTTCATGTTCTATTTTAATATCAAGTCTTTCAAGTTCCTTTTTATTATGTTGGGGTATGATCTCTATATCTATCATACTGATCTTTTATGATCATATGATTAGAGACCCTATTTTATCTCTTCAATTCATTTTTTGAAATTTTAAGTGACGCCGTTAGGCTGCCAAATTTTCATAAGAAAAATCTTATTTTTGTCTTCCTTCAATGTTTTTCATTTCATATATTATGTATTTCAAATTTCATTACCATGTTCATAAATCCTTTATATTCTATTCCCATACTGTTTTATGTATCATTTATGAGTGGGTGACCCATTTTCCCTCTCTTTTCAATGTTTTCTAAAACCATGTATCATAGCCGTTATGCTGGAGAATTTTCGTCTCGAAATGTCTTTCTCTCTTTTTTTTAAATTATTTTATTTTATTAAGTGAATACTCAAAGATCTTTCTTCTACAAGGGTATTCACATATATATTGAAATGTTTTAGTTTAATTCTGGGATTTACATACATGAGACCCACTTTCCTTTTTCTGTGGGTTTAAAGTGACATAAGGATCACGTCTTTAAAGCAGTTTTTTAAAATGTGATGACTATGAAATGAAACCCATTTATTTTATGCTATATGGGTTTTTTATGAAATGTATGATAATGATATATGTGGCTCACATGATAATAAAGGAAAATTTAAGGGTGCGACCTGATAGCGCTCCAATGCATTGGGTAAAGACTTAATCTCTAGAGATGACCATTTTTAACGATGCCTTGGTGAATAACCTTGGTAATTTTTAATGACACCTTGGGGATGGACCTTAGTGAAACAGAAATGATTGTCTATGTTAAATGTTGTATCCACATATTCAAGTTATGAAACACGTTATTTTTATTATGATATGCCTCATGAACTCTTTCTCATGCCTTAAAGTTATTTTTCATGACTTTTGATGTATCTCAAGTTCTCATGTAAAATGTTTCCCTTGTTTCCCTTTCTGGGCCTTCTACTCACCCCTTTCTTTTGATTTATGTCCCCAAGTTATGAGATGCAGTAATGAATCTAGGATAAACATAAGGAGAATCCTTTCAAGTGTTTAAGAAAAATTTTGTATGTTTTCAGGTTTTAAGTTCCTGGTTTCCAAGACACTAAACCTTAAAGATCCTCGGTTTTGTAAAATGTAATGAAAAATTCTGTTATAAAAAGGCGGGATGATATAGTTGGTTTCAAAGGATGGTTTAGTTATTTTTAGAAATTAGGATATGAAAAATTTATGAAGAACCCTATAGAAATGTTTAAATATAGGAAATCTTTCTGGTATTTTGGTGAGTATTGAGTAAGGGGTTGCCAAGAAAATACATCCCTGTCTGGATATGAGCAGGTAGAGGTGGCTCTGACACAGATGTACATAGGGGTAAAACCCGAAAACACCGCTTTGAGCTAGAATCGAATGGGAACTGGTACACGAAAACGGGCCTTGCTGCACTCTTGGTTACGACACTCCCTGGGGATATGCTTTGGTAAATTCATAAGATTAGTATGAACCGTTATTAAAGGAACAAAGATAAAATAAAATAATGATTCACATCAGAATATATGATCATGGATAACCTAGTTTGGAACCTAGGGGATCACAAGTTAGGATATACTTTTCTTCTACAAGTTTATCCTTTTATACTTAAAGCTTCTTTTTCATGATTATTGGCTAAGTATTTAAGCCCCTAATTATACTTTCTTTTCTTAGTTAATGGCGGGAAATGGAAGAACATGTCCCAACAACCAAGGTGATAGGAAATGTGAAGATTTCCCAATTAATATAACAGAGATGAAGAGAGATCAAGTTGAACATATTGTGATTATGCCAAACCAGCTATCAAAAATCACAATTAATAATTGTCACATAGTTGAATGCCCAAATTCATCAAGTAAGAAGAAGACGAATTCTCAGGGATGTTCATTTGATAAAGTTGATAAGGGAAAGAATACCCAATTTCTTTTTTTCAAAAAGTGTGGGAAGAGGCACCAAGGAGAATGTCACAAATGAACCAGGAGATTCTTTAAGTGTGGGAAGATATGGCATAAAGTATCCAATTGCTTCAAAAAAATGGATAATGTGATGAATAGAGATAAGGTTCGATCTAATGTACCTTATACTTTTCAATGTTGTAAATGTGGAGAAGTTTGACATTATTCAAGGAAATGATCTCTTGGAAGGGATGAGAAGCATGATGAGCATCAACAATCCTCAAGGACAAGGGAACAATTCAAGTCCTATGCTAAGATGGATCATGATGACTAAAGTACATGCAACTTTTTTGCAATAATTGTCTATGTCATGTTGTATTTTAGTTCGTGCTCTATGAGAATATCTTTAATGTTTTCTAAGAACATCGAGTCACTACCTAAGATGGTTTTATATCATTAAGGAAAACATTTATTGTTATGTACCACATGTTGATGTTGTGAAGCTGTTCTTCCTAAAAGAAAAAAAGAGATGATTATGGGATTAAAAGAAGATTATTATTTTGGAATACGTTCACTATTTTGGGAACCCTATATGATCGAGGTAAATAGATTACTACGATATTTTCTTTGAGGAGTAAATGTTGACTTATATTTTGAATAATAGAGGAATTTAAGGTGAAATTATAGTAATTTAGGTTACTTATGGAAATGATTAACCTATATGGGGGAAAATATGTTTAGATTAGTTAATTTTATTATAAGATGTTAAGAGTGGTTGATGTTGTTTGGAGATGAAGGATAAAGTTTATCTTGGAAGACTATGTTATCAAATACTTCTTGTATTTGGGTTTCAATATTAGTTTGGTTTATTTTGAGGAATTTTAAGGAAAGTTATTTATGGAATGGTCTATGATGAACTTTGGGTAGTACCGTGGAATTTTGAAGATTTAAGATTAGTTTCCCTTCCTATGGGGTTATTTCTTTTTGAAGAGTTGTTTTAACTTACCCTTTCTATTTTTGGGATAATGTTTAAAGATAGAAGAAATAGATAGTTAATTATTTGTGGATTATGTGACTCTCTAGAATATTATTCTTGTGTTTTGATGAGACCACGAGTTTTTGAATGCTCATTGTTTGGAGAAAAGGTTAGTTTTGGTAGAAAATTATTAAAGGATGAAACTCTACATGAAGGTAGGTATATTTCCTTATGTTTTTATTCTATGTAGTAAATGAATTCCTCAAAATTATGAAAAGGAACGTAAAACAAAAACGTTGTTGGTTTACGTTTCCTACTGGGTAATCAAAGACCGTTTACACACATCATAATTTTGTGATTTTCTTGTAGTTAAATTTCTCCTAATCATGTTTTCTATCACTCTCCCTCAGAACCTGACCCTTTGTTTTTCTTCCATATCCATGTTTTCCAACATGGAATCCTAGTATGGGTTAACTCGGGTGACCTTTGTACTTCCCTTTCTTTCTTTTAAAGTAATAGTGTTACTGACTCTTTTTCTGATGTGGGACTTTCAATGAAATTTCCAAGCCCATTTTTAAAAATTGCGAGGACGCAATTTCTTAAGGGGGGAAGATTGTAATGACCCGAAATTTTGAATAAATCTTATTTCCTAATTTTGTGTGTTATTCTATTTTATACTCAACAAAAATGTTTCATTTGATAACATGAGTATATTCAAAATGAGACTATTGGGTTTCGACTGTTATATGACCATTGTCCAATATAACCATTGGAAACTAAATGTTGCGATTGTTGTGTCTAAATACAAGTGACCTTGGTTAATTAATATAGAAAGAAGATTCAATGGCCTCATCCAGTAGTCTCGGGCCAATTGAAGCCCATCTAGCAGAACTTGGGAAGGAGGTAGCACCATTGGGCTTTTCTCTGGACCAAACCCAAGCCAAACTTCATCATGTGAAGCTAGAACAGAATCTCCTTCACGAGAAGTTCAAACTAATAGAGATTACTACTCGTGCGATGTTGTCTGAGCCGCCCTCAGATTCTCTCACCTTAGAACACCTTACACTTAGGTCCTATACTGGGGTTATAAGGGGCTATGTAAGGAGACTGTAACTGCCTTGTGTAATCCTTTGATTTAAATAAAAATTGTTATTTCTTCTTATGATGATGCTTGTGAATTTTTCAAATGCCAAATAAATATAGTATGCATATTTTTGATGAATTTTAGAAAAATGATATTTTAAAAATGTTTATGTAAACCTTAAATAATTAAAAATGTGTAATGATTTTCAAAAAATGGTATTCTACAATTATGTTTAGTACGAAATTTAGAGTCTAATAAGATTAACATAATTTTTGATGAATAGTAAATTATGAATAGTGATTTTATGCTTAGGATTAGTAATGTGACCAAATGGATTAGTGATCCCACTAAAATAAAGTATTAATATAATTTAGGCACCTTTATTAAGTAATGTGATTCAATAAAATGGGTAAATAACGGTTTCATAAATTATTAGTCAAGTATTAGTTTTTTTGGGTGAATAGTGTTTTTTAATTAAAAAATAAATTAAAAATATTTAGAAAATTATTTTTATAAAATGGACTTTATTTTTGAGCTCAGGGCATCGATATTATGTTAAGGTAATTTTTGAGGATTTTTCTAAAAAAAATGAATTTTCAGTGAATAGTGTATTTATTTAAAAATTAAATTAAAAATATTTAGAAAAATATTTTTATAAAATGGAGTTCTTTTTTGAAATCAGAGCATTGATATTCGGTTAAGGTGAAATTTTGGGAGTTTTCGGAAAAAGTTGAATTTTCAGTGAATAGTAAAAAATACAGTTTTAGGGTTTGAGTATGTTTAATGACATCATGACTGCATCATGATGATGTCATGATATATTTTAAGGGATGAACGATTAAAGGGGATGAATTATTGTATGAGTAGTGCCAAGTGGCCAATACCATGGGCAAGCCGATGGTTTTTCCAATACCACCAATGAGGTGTCCCTTGGCCATTAATGCCTTGTCCCCTCACTTTCCCTATAAATACCCACCCTTCCCTCCCTTAGTTTTCACTCCCAACTCTCCCCCAACAAATCTATGGTCTCATTACCTCCCGAGGAGTCCTCCCAAGGTTCCCCCAAGCCCTAAAGGTTCCAACCTTCGAGTTTTAAGAGTTACGTTTTAAGGTAAGGGATCAATCTCTCTCTTTCTTTCCAAGTACTCTCTTTTATGTCATATCTTTAATGATCCATGTTCTTATGTTGGAGGATGTTATTTTATATTCATACTAATGTCCTTTTCATGTTCATATGATTAGAGACCCCCTCTTTATCTCATCAATTCGTTTTAAAAATGTTTAAGTGGCGCCGTTAGGCTGCCAAATTGTTTAAGGGATTCTTTCACCCTTCTCATTTTCATGTTCTATTTTAATATCAAGTATTTCAAGTTCCTTTTTATTATGTTGGGGTGTGATATATATATATATCATACTAATATTTTATTATCATATGATGAGATACCCTATTTGATATTTTCAATTCATTTTTTTAAGTTTTAAGTGACGCCGTTAGGCTGCCGAATTTTTAAGGGATTCTTTCACCGTTCTCATTTTCATGTTCTATTTTAATGTCAATTATTTCAAGTTCTTTTTTATTATGATGGGGTATGATCTCTATATCTATCATACTGATATTTTATGATCATATTATGAGAGACCCTATTTGATCTCATAAATTCATTTTTTGAAGTTTTAAGTGACGTCGTTAGGCTGCCGAATTTTCATAAGAGAAATCTTATTTTTGTCTTCCTTCAATGTTTATCATTTCATATAGTATGTCATTAAAATTTCATTACCATGTTCATAAATCCTTTATATTATGTTACCCTACTATTTTATGTATCATTTATGAGTGGGTGACCCATGTCCCATCTCTTTTCAATGTTTTCTAAAACCATGTATCATAGCTGTTATGCTGCAGAATTTTCGTCTCAAAATGTCTTTCTATTTTTTTTAAATTATTTTATATTATTAAGTGAATACTCAAAGATCTTTCTTCTACATGGGTATTCAAATATATATCAAAATTTTTTATTTTAATTCTGTGATTTACATACATGAGACCCACTTTCCTTTTTCCATGGGTTTAAAGTGACATAAGGATCACGTCTTTAAAGCAGTTTTTTAAAATGTGATGACTATGAAATGAAACCCATTTCTTTTATGCTATATGGGTTGTTTATGAAATGTTTGATGATGATATATGTGTCTCACATTATAATAAAGACAAATTTAATGGTGTGACCTGATAGCGCTACAATGCATTGGGTAAAGACTTAATCTCTAGAGATGACCATTTTTAACGACGCCTTGGTGAATAACCTTGGTAATTTTTAATGACACCTTGGGGATGGACCTTGGTGAAATGAAAATGATTATCTATGTTAAATGTTGTAGCCACATATTCAAGTTATGAAACACGTTATTTTTATTATGATGTTTTTCATGAACTCTTTCTCATGCCTTAAAGTTATTTTTCATGACTTTTGATGTATCTCAAGTTCTCATGTAAAATGTTTCCCTTGCTTCCCTTACTGGGCCTTCTGCTCACCCCTTTCTTTTTATGTATGTCCCTAGGTTATGAGATGTAGTAATGAATCTAGGATGAACATAAAGATAATCCTTTCAAGTGTTTAAGAATAATGTTTTATGTTTTCAGGTTTTAAGTACCTGGTTTCCAAGACACTAAACCTTAAAGATCCTCAATTTTGTAAAATGTAATGAAAAATTATGTTATAAAAAGGCGGGATGCTATATTGTGTCTTGTATAGCCTCACATTATGGTTAAGGAAACATTTCACTTACTACTCACAGATTCTATGAATGGAATTAGGATTTATTTGGTGCTTTAAAGAGATTCACCAAGTGGATCAAAGAATGAGATAAAGGGATAGTTATTAGTGCACTCATGTAAGATTATGGAATAAATTTTCAAGGTTGAATAGAAAGATTACTTCAACTATTTATCTCTTAATTTTGATCTTGAATGTAATATTTTGAGCCAAAAATGACATTCTTGCTAGGAAATTTGTATTTTCTTCAGGTGGTTTAATGACAAGAAATCAATATGGGTTATCAATTAAAAAGGAGCATGAATTATTCGACAACCATAAATGTAACAACATTTAAATTCTGTTTCGTACTATTTTAAACATGTTATTTTCTTTTTTTGTGTTATAGTTCTTCAAAATTATTTTAGGATGTCCCAAATAGTTTGTTTTAAATTTTGCTGAAATATCTTTTAAGGTTGGTTAAATTTATTAATGCAAAAATGAGGGTCTTACATGCTAGTTTTTAGTTAGTTAAATAGCTTATATAATCTTTAATACGTATATCCATGAATACTCTATTTTTTTGATGAAAAGATAGAATTATGGAAAATGTATAGGATGTGAACATTTTTGTAACCCTTGTACATTTTTGGATTTCTTAAATTGTTAAATATTTATAAAAATAAATTATTTAATTCTCATTCCACCCTGATGATTAGTATTAAATAAATTTTTTAGTTTTTATTATATGAAAATATAATTTCCCTATTCTTAACTCTATATCTTATTATTCATGTTATTTTCCATTATTTTTTTCTAAAATATTTATCTTTGAATAATTTATTAAAATTTTCAGTAGTCATTTATTGAAAATAAAAAAATTATATAGTGATTAGATTAATTTGGAATTTTGTGTTGTCTACTTTTTTCTATAGAAATTAGTTTTTTATGTTTTTTTTTCATATTTTCAAGTCCTTTTGTTGGTTTAAAAAATGAGAGTGAATTAAATAACTTTTAATAAAGTTTTTTTCTATTTTTGGTGAATCTTTATTCATTGTCTATCTTGGAGAATCTAATGAGATAATTTTATAAATTCATTATTAGGGGTGTTTGTATTTATAATATAATGATTATAGTTGATTTTTGTAAGGTTTTAGTAAATATTTATTACCTAAAAATTATTCATCCATCGATATCATTATTGTTTAAATATTGGTTAATTACTTATCGGAATATTTATAGGTTAATTATTTTTAAAGAGCTAAGTACTCAACCATGTATTATAAGAGTAATATTTTATAAATTCATTGGAAATTATTTGAATTTTTTCTTTAATGTATAACTATTTAGTTTTGATCACTCTTTTTATAATATGAATTTTTTTAAACCATTTTTTTAATTAAAATGGAGGATAACTTGTTTCCATCATTATGAAAATATATAGAGAAAATAATCTTGTTTTTAATTATTCTTAGAATGCTAGTAATATAATTATAGAGTTTCTATAATTTTACTTATAGTTTTTTTAATTACTTCAGGACAAGAAATCCACAAAGTGTAGGTAATTTAAAGTGATTTTGTTTTATACAATTACACAACATCTATTTTATGATATTATTTTTGTTTTTGTATAAAAATTTGTTTTAATTATTATATCTGTGATTGTTGAGAATTATTTATGAGAAAATGATTTTCTATATATTTTTCTGAAAAATTTAAATTTATTTTTTAAATTAGCATTTTTAATGTTAAAGGGAGGATGATAGTTTCTTAGTTCTCATAATATAATAATTTACATGATTTCATCGTAAATTTATTTTTGGGAAATAGTTTTTATGTTTTTAAATTTATTTGATTTTATTTTAATTGTGAATTTTTTTCTTGGAACTGATTATTTTGTTTTCATACATTTCTATTAGTTTTTAATATGACACACATGTTGTTTGTATCTATTATTTAATCTTATATACATATAGTATTTCATTGTTTCTTTTTTGGGTTTTAGGGATATATGTAAGATTAATTTTGTTTGGAAATTTCTAATATAAGATTAACCATGGACTCATATAATATTAAATTTTTCCCATAAGTTCTTCTATGAGATTAACTAAAAGCGTAAAAGGAATTGTGTGATATTAAACTAGCCAGAAATATCACTTGTGTTATCTTAATGTGGATAAAATTTGGTTCATGTGTAATTAAAACCTTTAATAACCTAGGTTGAATTAGTTTAAAATAGGTTCTATCTCGTATGGGTGTGACACACTATGTGTGATTAAATCTTTTTTGATGTGTCTCATGTTAGATTAGAAATTTTGGATGAGTAGTTATATATGATAATAATATTTTTACATTAGAATAAATTCTATTAAAATCATATTAATATATTATAATGGGAATGTAGATATATTGGATTAAAATAAAATTGTATTCAGGGATAAGAATTGAGATATGTAGGATTACATGATTATGAAATCAAGATGCATAGTAAAAATCAAATAAAAATCTATGTTGATCAAGTTAATTTACTCTAATTGGGAATTGAAATGAATAATTAATCAATGTTCAAATCTAATCACATGTTCTGAAGCTGTCTTTTTTAAGATTTTTGACTTTTTAATCAGTTGAGAAGAAGAGATCAACATGGATTTTTTGCAACATCATGGGATTTTAGGGGTTTAGTTACAATGTACTGAGGGTTACAAGAAACTAATTGGCAGATTTATAGAATATTTAATAGATATTTAACTAGAGTACATGGAGATATTAGAGAAAATTCAACATAAAATCAGTGGGATTTTTGGAAAAAAACACTAGTCTACTCATATATAGGAGGAGTTTAGTAAGATTTTGTTGAGTTTTTTATCTTCTTAGAGAATAAACTTTTGAATGATCCTTTCTATATATTTTTTCTATACTGATGGATTATTTCCTTATTTTTGTTTCCCTAAATTTAATGATATGCTAGATTATTTTAGGGGAATAATACAGTAGAATTTTCTAACTTTCTTCAATATCACATTTTCTTACAAAATGGTTGTGTTGGAACTATTCACTATCTTTTCAATTATTGAATAAAATGTTTTTCCATGGATACATGGGTCTAATTTATATTAAGAGTTTACATATTCATGGGATGTAATTGACATGTCTAGTTAATAATTCAGTTGGATGTTTAATCATAATTTTTTTCATGATAAATTTTAGATTTTTCTTCACTATATTACTTAGAGGAATATAGTGGATATGGTTCTTTCATGAAATTGAATATTATTTCCAATTTCAAATAAATGAAACTGATAAAAAAATCATCTAAAGACCATTATATATAGTTTATTACCAAAATTAATTTTTTTTGAGATTTATATAAGAAAAAATAAAGATGATTAAATAAAAATGTTTTATCCTAACCACTTCAATAAAAATGGCTTCATGTGAACAAATTATTTTTCAAGGAATGGGGTAACTCATTTTCTGGACAAATCAATTGTGAAATTATCGACGATGATTCTTAAATTATTAAATTTTCTATATTTGTCTTTAATATTTGTTTCCTATATCTATTTACTGAACCCCATCACTTCTTTTCACTTTTTAATTACTTTTTTCAACTATATTTTGTCACTTTTCAACTTCAACACTCTCCAAAAAATCTTCATTCATTCTCATCATCATTAATATAAAACCATTTTTTTCACATATAATGATTTTTAAAATCCATATTACACACCAAAAACATCATGGGATTGATTCTACTTACCCTAAAAATATTTAAAGACTAATAGAATACAAAATATTCATTGAGAAATAAATAACTTTATTATATAAAGTAAAAATTAATTTTATAATTTTTATTTGAAATCTAATAAAAATTATGAAAATACATTTTTTGAAATATATTACTTTCCAACACAATTTAAAAAACTTGAATTTAATATCCCTTGATTTTAATTTAAATTAAAGGTTGCTTGAAGACCCAAAACAATTAGAAAATATATTATATAACATGTGTTAAATGTCTAAAAAATATATATGTGTTGTCAATGAACATAAGTGGATTTAACACAAATGATATATTATTAGTTCCTATTAGAAGATGTTTTTGATATCATTTTATGAGTTCATGAGTATATTAAGTTCACAAAACTTGTGATTTAATTTCATATAACACATGTTCTATATTGATTATTGATTGGTGGTATATACCTGACACATGTTTTTTTGGAGAATCGATTAATAAATGTGCATAAAATATTTTCTATATTGAGATTAATGAATTTAGTTGAATAGAATTAAAATATTAAGAGTTGACAAAATATGGTTCCAAAAAATTAAATTTAATACTCAAAATATGATCATTAAAAACATCTTTGTCCAGGGCATATAAAACTTTCAGTATAAAAAACACACACCATGTGTTGGACCAAAAAACATGACACTATTAAATATGATAGTTTTAATGAGATAAGGGTATATTAGATAAAACATACATCTTATAAGAAATTTAAGGTACAACACATAGAACTTTTTTACTTGAGTAACATATTTTTTTATATGGACATAGATAAAACACATGAATTTTCATAGGATTTTTTGAATCTATGGAAAATATATGATAAAAAAAGTAAGATATATTAAGGATGAACAAATTTAGAGTTAATAAAATATTAAATGGTTATAATATATTTATTAGGAAAAATAGAACATATTTTTATTGGAAAATAATTTTATGTGTATCCATAAAACACTTGAAAGAACATAAAGGCTACCAAAAAACATATTAATTATAATAGTCTATAGAAAATTTTAAATAAGGGAAAACCCAAATTCATGAATTTTTTTTATAGAAGATTTTATAAGTAGTTTTTCTTTATAATATATTTAGAGATATTTTTTACTGTATTTAAATTTTTCAAACGAATACACAAAACATATATCATTGAGTTGAACACAAACAATGTTGGATTTAATTAGAATCATAGAAATATAAAATATCAACATAGGGATAAAAATTTACAAATATTACTTTACAAGAAATATGTCATGTTTGATTATTAAGTTTCTTTGAGAGAAGAAGAATGCACATTTGTATGTGAGAGAAAGTGAAGCCTTCTAAGAAAAGTTCATTACTATTATATTTAAGAGTTGAGGAAGAAAAGTATTATTGATCCTATTGATTATTTATAATATAAAATACCATAGGAAAATGATTTTATTGATTTTTATTTTAATAAGATTTTATCTACCATGATTGGGAGAAATAAATTTCATATAAGTGTTTATATTTGATGAAATATATATTTTTAAGATCCCATTAAACTTCATGTGTCTATATATTTTGATAAAAATAAAATAATTTAGTGGTATATTGATTTTTTATATTTCTTATTATTTTAATGAGTTTTTAAGGTCAGGATATTTTATAAAAGAGTTAATGGAGGCACACAAATTGAGTATATATGAAATTTTAATAAAAAACCAAAAATGAAAAAATGTGATTTTCTGAACATAACATGGAGAGGAATTAATTACCCATACAATTAATTTTACTAAACATGAATGAAATGACCATGAATTTATTATCATTTGTTTATATATACTATATGTGAAATAATTTTAAAACCATGCCAAAAAATAATAGATTATACCTGTTATAAAAAAATGGAAAAGTAATTTTTTCATTAATTGGAATGGTGAAAATTTAGTCAACATTATTTATTCTACATGTCTCTCTTAAAGGTTATTGAATATAGTAATTCAATTCAAATTTAGTTCATGAAGGTTATAACACATTGTTATTCATATAATATAAATTTTTTTAATGTTGTAACCCATATTTTCATCTTCAATCTTAGTTAATGGTTTCCAATTGTGATAATTATTTGATGTGTGGTGTAATTTGGAAATTATTTCCCAATCATAAGATACAAATATGCAATGTTTTTATTTAATTTTATAATAAATACATCATATATAATTGAATTATTGGAACCAAATATATTTTGATGATTTGATTTATTTTTGTTAAGTGTATTTGGGATATCTTGTGAAGGACTTTGAATAATCTAGAAATTATTGGAATCTAGAAGTTTGTTAGGAGAAGACATAAACCACGATTCAAGGCAGTAGAAAAATCTATAAATAGTTTTTTTGTTTAGAAAATTAGTTTTGGAATGAAAATCTTGAATGCTTCACATATCTATCCATATCTGGTGTTTTGTGGAGCATCACACTGCAATATCACTTACCACATAGCAGTGGTGTTTGGTGTTTTAAAAATTCATTGGGGAAATTATTTCAGTAATTTAAGAGAAAGGTACCGACATGGGGAAACATAATATTTAATTGAAACACTCTGAATGGTGTATGTGGAGGACCATTTTTCAAAACATGGGTCAGTTCTATGAAAATGGTGAAACAACTATACAGGGTAACATCATGGATAAAAAGAATCATGTGGGGGATACACAACAATCTTATAGACCAGCTAGGGACTAAGGGATTTGGTGGTGTGGTAATAACAAATTTAGGGTAATAAAGGAGCAGTCATCCTAAGAGTATTTTAAATTTGGGGTACAACTGAAATACATTATTCCATAAGTTATGTGATCATGTGGTATAATATAGTGGACTAATTCCATTTTTAATATTTGGGCTCCACACTGTAAAATAGGTGGCCATGCTATTGAGAGGATCAACCTATTGTCAATCAATATAGAGTTTTGGATACACTTTCATCATGGAGGAGTTTCCACATTGTAGTGGGTTGATTCATATTTTTTCCTGAGGAAATATATGCTATAACATAATTTCTATACTATGGGGATGTTGTTTTTAGCAGAAAAATGTTTTGTTTTTTCATAATATACCAGAATCTATACCATGGTTTTGTTGACCATGCTACAGTAAAGATAAAGTGGAAGAATTCCATACCATGAAATAAGATTAGACTATGGAGGGTGTGTATTTGGCAGTGTGATGTTTGGGTTTCTCACTAAGTCCACAGGAAGTTACAACCTAAACGTATGTTATAGGATGCAATACTTATATAATTTTGAAGATATTAAAGTCAACTCTAGTTCAAAATAAAATAGATAGAGGAGAAACACCATGATATATGGATTTAGTAGCATCTAAATAGGGATAATGATATTAATTTAAATTATATTTTTGTGGTTATTTAAATAATTTAAACAATCAAAATTTGAATTCATTTATTGAATTTAGATTAAAATAATTCCAATGAATGATTTTGATCAGGAATATTAGAGTTTAAATTTCAATAATGAAATTAATGTTTTATGAATATATGTGATATTGATATACATAATGAAGGTAAAATACATTATTGAGAAAAATGGTGAGTTTTAGGATTAATGATATGATAATTATGTATCATTAAATTATTGAATATCTGATATCATTTAGTGAATAGTGATCAGATTAAATTACTTTGAAGATCAATATTGAAATAAGTTTATTTTTTTCATTATCTCTGAAAATATAGAAGAAAATATTGGATCATCATGGAAAATGAACTTTCTATTTTTTTTGTTTATATCTTTGATTTGAATCTTATAAGATTGAGTTTTGAGTCAATCTTATCATTGTAACCCACTTACAAGTAGATATTGGAAGATAGAATGAGGCCATGGACCTTGGATGAGTATTGATCTCTTTTAAATATTTTAATCACATAGTAGTGATCTTTTTTATAACTGATATATCAACACATCATTTTTATGTGCTCCTTTTAGTAGACTTTCATTGGAAAATGAAGTAATAATAGTGTGTATATTCTCTTCATATCTCTACATTTGGTTTTGGTTGAAATATTTTTATGTTTTCTTTTCCAATACGGAGACCATATACAATTTAATTTAATGTAAAGAAGAAATATTAACACCATATTAAGATCCCTCATATGATATATAATTGATCAATGGAATAACATGTGGCATCAAATCCATTTGTTGGTTCTTGAATCCATCAGTAGATTATTGAAGCCTCAGAGAATGGTGTGAATATAGATGGATTTCCCATAGTATAGGGATGCAATTATTAGATATGGGGAAAAAACTTTCTATCATATATGGTCTCTTGGTCTTGATGTATATTCTATGGAAGTAAATGAGATGCAAGTATGTGATCTCAAAGGAAGATAAATTATGAAAATTGAAAAAAAGTTACTGAATAATGATGATAAGGCCAAAAATTCCTTATTATAAGTGATTTATAATATTATATATATATATATATTTGTGATAGACTATTTAATGAACAAAGGTATTTTGGATAAAATTTATAATATATTTAAAGGTGACCAAAATGTAAAGGGGGTAATATTTCATGTTTTATAAAGAAGATTTTATGATCTTAATATGACATCCACCAATAAAATAAATGGTTTCTTTGATCATATTATGGAAGTATTTGGTTCCATTTATAGGATTTTTTAATAGATTAAGGAATCCAATATTGTGAATAAGACCATTATATTATTAACTCCAATGTATATTCCAAAATAATCCTCACTATAGGTGAAAAATAATTGTGAGTTGTCTCATGATGAATTACACACTTAAAAAATATCATATGAGATGAAAGTAATGATTTCATGTTCATTATAACATTAATCTAAATAGATATAATTAAAATTTATTGAGAAGTAGGAATTTTCGGATTATAGAAATGAAGATGATGTTAGTATTGATTTCATATCTCATATTTTAAAGAAGTTTAAAAGTAGTGGAGGAAATGTTTTAGGGTAACTTGATTTACAAAGGAAACAATAATAAGAAAATTAAAGGCTTATTGAAGGATTCTTAAAGATATATTGATTACATTGATATTAAATATAATAATCTAGAATTTTTTTAAAGATTATAAAAAAGGTTTAGTAAAATCTAAAGATTATATGAATTATATATCTAATATTAAATAATTAACTAATATCATTGATGATATTAATTTATCAGTCAAGGATAAAGTTAAATATTATGATACACATGTTGAAGAATGTTTTTGTTTATAATGTTGGTTAAAACATTGATTAGAACATATAGTATGACGAATAATTTTCAATTTTAGATTTTTCTATATGAATTTTTGATACAATGGGTATAACCAGGTATAATAACATTTTAATAACTTTTTTGTGATTAAAGATAAAATTTCATGGGAAACTTGTAATGGATTTTATGGTGAGACATTACATATAATTTTTTAATACATGCAGATAACATATAGACAGTTAAACGATAAAATTTATCAATCAACAAGAACTTATCATTAATCTAATAATTATTCCTAAGCTATAGATATGTGGATAGGTTACTAAAATGGAATATTTTTGTTAATGAAATGAAAATTATTTGGTTTTTATGGACACAATATATGTTATTGTTTCAAAGATAATACTTATCTTAGAGGATAATATAGTGGGAGGTATACAAATATAGTAGGATCATACAATTAATATTGGGGAAGAAAATGTTCCAATGGTTATTATTTTATTTGTTCAAACATTAAAGATAAATAAGATGATTTTAAGTTGATAAGAGGAATATAATTTTATAGGAAAAAATAAATTGGAATCAAAATTGGGTAATTCGGTTCCATTGAGTAAAATGTTTTATCCTCTAAAATAATATGAATTTGACTAGATGGCATATGCTAATTTTTTTGGAATAGACAGAAAAAAATCTAAAATTATTCCTAAATTTTAGGGGAAAAAAAGGAAGATTTAAAAAGAATACTTAACCGAAATTTGGATAAAATAAATAAATAATATTATCACCTTGATTTTGGATACTGTGTGTTCATATCATATGATATGAATCATGAACTTGTAGAAGAATGTTAAAGTAATATTGGATTGGAATAGTGTGCACTGGGAATTATAGAGCATTATGGATTAAGGGAAGTGGATAGACTTGACTTGTTTATGATGAATTAAACAATTCAAATATTTTATTATGTTTCTAGTGTTTTTTCATAGCTTATTTAGTGTTATTTATCTTTGTATCTCAGGATTTGAGGTAATATTTAATCATAAAGGCTGATATATCATAATAAAATCTAAAAATTCATTGATGAAATGTTAGAGAACTAGTGGAAATTTATATCAGGGTGATATTAAGGGAAATAGATTTATCTTAAAAGTGAAAAAGGCCACTTAATCAAATTATTGTCCATGTAAATAAATAATTTATGGAGAAATTATCAATATTAAAAGAAGTAATAAATATTACAAACCTGACATGGGACCATAAAAATATTTTGGAAGCTTGTATAGGAGGAAAGATGGTTATAAATCCATATACTGTAATAAATAAGAGGTCATTGGGGTTGCTGAATTTGATAACAATAAAGTGTCTAGTTTTATTGGTCTAGAAGGAAGATATGGTGATATATATTTCATCCTATTTTCAAATTAATATATAAATAAGTGGTTCATCTACATATTAATATTAATAAATAGAAGATTTGGATTATAGAAAATGGTTTTAATGAAGGGAAGAAAATGAAATAAGATGAACTATGTAAATTATGATTTTCGATAACAAAATTAATTATATAACTTTTGAGATTGAAAATTATCTAGTGAAGAATGTAATTAAACATTAATTTTAGTTAGTGAGGACTCCCTAATCGAATGGAGTTATAAAATTAATAAATTATATTCTCAACACAATGTCAATGATGGTGTTGATATATTGTTGAATCTCATATTACTGTTGGAAAGGAGTGGTTCAAGTGGTTTTTTATACTTAAAATAGAGTTTTTATTATTTTAGGGTTAGAGAAGACCCCATAAAATATGTGGTATATATAGAAACCCTATTTGATCATATTAGAGTTTTTTTGAAGAAAGTGTTTCATCTTAAATAAAAAATTAAATCTTGGAAATTGTGGTGATGTTGTAGATGAAGGTTTTTACTTAGGAAACTCAACAAAAAGCAAGGACACAAAATGTGTCAAAAAGTGTATCAATATTATTGTTTAAATAATTGATGTACAAGTAATTTATAATGAATCCAAAGAAGATTTTAGAATTTATTTTTCTAAATAAAAATTTGAAGTAAGTGATGAAATGGATACAACTGTATATGAAAATCAAGATATTCAGGTTGATGGTGATTCTATGATGAGATCAATAAGAGAATAAAGGGAATAAGTGTGTCAATCAGTGAGTCATACAATAAATATAATTTCTCAATTTGAATCAAGAAAATTTATTAGAGATAAATCTACTCCAACTTAGACTCATATAATTAAAATAATAGACCAGATTACTCAATTATATGAAATTGAACCTAATTAATATGAAGAAGAAATAATGGAATAATAATGGGTGAAATAAATGAATAAATAATTATATAAAGATGATAAAAATCAGACTTGGAAGCTTGTGGGTAGTCCGGAAAATCATAATATGATTGAAACATAGCGAGACATCAATAAATATTTGAATGAAAATGTAATGGTAATGTGGAATAATGTAATATAAATTTGTAAGGGATAGGCTTAGGTTAATGTTATTTTCATTTAGGATACATTCTAGATGATGTAAAGAATTGCATCAATTTGGAAATCCCAACCAGTGGTTGTCCATAGAAATTTTTAAGTGTTATATATAAATGTGAAGATAAAATTTATGAAATTATTCTTGAATAAATTGGTATATATAAAAAAAATGGTTGAATATTTTCTTAGAAATTATTATTCAAAAGTCCAAAGGTTGATAAACTCATTGTGTGACTCATGATTAGCATGCTTGGATAGATACTTTTATGAGGTAGATAAAGTTAAAAAGAGGAAGTGTTGGTAACCAACTCAACATAAAAATTTCGATAGAGGTGAATTTCATGGTGTTGGTATATTTTGAGGACCTCATATTTAATATTAGAAAACAAAATTATGTTGATAAAGTTTCACACATTTTGAGTTCTATGTTTAAAATATCAATGATTTAAGAATTGAAATATTTTCCTATGCTATATTTTCATCACGATTAAAGGAATACATTCATTTTCTAGGAAAAGTATGGAAAATAAGTCCTAAAAATTAAAAATAGAGGGGTAGAATCATTTTTTAAACCGAATATATTTTTGAACAAAACTTAGTAGGCATCGGTCTTAGGAGGGGGTGGAATAGTATTTATATAGAAGAATAAATTTTTTACCATACCTTACTATGAACAAGATGTATATTTTCTATGATACAATTTTAGAAGTAATTAATTAATTTTATCCTAATAAATAACATCTTATTGTGGTTGTAAGAATCCAAATCTTCTTTTCAGGAACATTTTTCTTTTCTGGTTGTTTTTGAGAAAAAGAGGAGTATCTGGAAATTTCAGGAGTACATGCCGTGTACTTTATGTACACTCTATGTACTCAGTTGCCACTGGTGATCGTGTACTAGCTGGGTAATGCCCGAGTACATGGTCATGTGTAGGGACTTAGTGACCGCCTATAGAGGAGGCTGGAAAAGGCAAGTACATGCTGTGTACTTTTAAAGAACACACCTTGTACTTTCTTTTTTTCTTTAAACGGACCGGGGTAGCGTCTGATGGACATAACACACTTCTTATTGACCTATTTCATCCAGAAGCATCTGTACAACCTCATATCTTCTTTGATCCCCTGAATCGTCGTCCGTTCTCCGAATCGACTATCGTCAATTGCATTAGAATCACATCGGTGAGTTCTCATTTCTTCTTTAACTTCATCTCCTCATTTATCCTCTTCCTCAAGATATCCTCAATTGAATGTCTTAAGTGTTTTTGTATATATATGGAATTCTAGGGAAATTAATGGCCTAAGGTTCACATATATCATCCGTACAATGCCAAGGTAGGTGGTTTGTGCCTTTCTATAGTTAGTTTTTGAATTTTATGCACAAAAGTTCCCAATACCCAATGATGGGGTAGAGCGTGTTTATGGTTTTTAGCCTTTTTATTGAATATTATTTCTTGTTTTTTTGGATAGAGGTTAATTTTTTATGAATAGGGTTAATTTTTCCATGCTATGGAGGTTTTGTCCATGTTTGCTTGTTTTGACCGTTTGGCCTACCTTGCCTGTTAGGCTGATTTGTTTCCCATGTATAGTATTATTAGGATGTAGTGATTATTATCTGACATGATATGATATGTTGTGGACTATTTAGCCAGGTAGTTCTTGAGATTTACTTTGGATACCATGTATTTTTGTGCATGATTGGCTTACTCAGGGATGTGAGAACCTGGTGTAGTGGACCATTGGAAGAATGGATGTTGAGGGCTTATCCAGAGTGTATGTTTACTGTTACGTTGTGAGACCATAAGAGGGATGTAATTTGAGCTCCCTCAGAGTGTATTTAGTTTCCTCGATACATGCCACAAGGGGAATTGGACATTGTGTTCTTCCTCAGAGTGCCTATTAGTTACCGATATGAGACCACATGGGGAATTGACAGTGAGTTCTTCCTCAGAGTATCTTTTCTAAAGCTGAACCAGAGGGGTTAAACTGTGTGTAATTCCTAGAGGGTTACTTGTGTTTGTTTAGTTGTACTAGAGGGGTTAGGATATGAGTATATCCCAGAGGGTTACCTGCTTTTGAATAGCTGCTTACTTGATATATGAAAATGAATGCAATTGAATTTTAGGATTGTTACTGTGTGTACTTCCTTGTTTACTGCTTCATTTTGTTTATTGCCTTCCATATATATTCGCTGACTGTTAGACATAGATATTTGGGTTGTTTTCTACTGGGATTCATCTCAAACCTTATTTGGGTCATGCTTTGGGGACCAAACAAATTATATTGTTTCAGGTCTAGATAAGGGGAAGCAGCCTTCTACTTCAGGTACTTGATTGCTGTAGAGCTGAGGAGTATGGAACCAAGCCGAGACTTGTGATTTTGTGGAGCTGTTTACTTTCTTTTCATTTTTACTTGGGTTTAGTACTATATTCCAGCATTTTGGTTTGTTTGGATGCTTTACTAGACATATATATCATGCATCATTTATATATGTGTGCTCCAGTTATTACTTCCAGTATTCTGCTGATTACTCTTGTATGGTGTTATTACTGCTTCAGTTATTGCTATATATTTTACTTCTGATATGTTACTCTTACAATAAGGGAATAGTTTCCCCACTATCACACCCAAGGACCTCACTGATAGTCGGCATCCTCTGGCATTCGGGGAAATTCTTTTGAGTCCATGTGACCAATAGGTTATGGGGAACCTCTAGGAAGATTCCTGAATCGAGACGATACAATGTGGTATTAGAGGAATTCTTTTCTTCTTTACTTACTATTTGGAGTCTATATCCATGGATAGAAATGAATAGGTACTTAGTAATAAGAAGTGCTTGAGAGTAGCTAACCTGTGTATATGGAAAATCCAATTTACTTCATATATTGGGATTATTCTGGTTTTTCAATTTTAGAGTTGATTTGATTTCACCATTGGGTGATTCACATGTGTTGTGTTGTTATTGTCGATGTTATTAACATTCTATTTCTATTAAAACCTGATGAGATGAGGGTGTGCCATCTCATTCATCATATATGAACTTTCTAGAGATCACTTTTCATGTATTCTTTCCATGCCATTTAGGGTGCATTAGTGATTGCTTGTTTTTGTGATAGATGTTATGATAGATATGCATGCTGTTGTGATAGATGCCTTGATAGAATACCTGATTTTTGACAAGGTATTGGTTTGCGTAAGGTTTTGTTTGAATGAATTCCAAAATATGGTTCTTGAGGTATTATGGGCCCTCATAGACTAGAATTTTATGGATCATTGCTCTGTTATGTTTATATATAACATGTATAAGATGCCAAGTTTTGATTCGTGGGGTGTATGGGCCCTCACAGATCAAAATTTGAAACTTTAATGTTCATTTTAGTTTTTTTGGGGTTCTAGAGTAGTTTTTGAGGCTTACTATCCGAAAGAACCCATAATACACGACGTGTAATGATAAATACATACCATGTGTCCTTCTATTTGAGAAGGAACTATTTTTCTTAAGTACACATCATGTACTATATGTAAACGCTATGGAGTCTCTAACCATTTCACTGGCTGTGTGGGAAGAGACACAGGGTTGGAAAATCATTGGCAGAACACTCTGTGTTCCTGATGTACATATCGTGTTGTGAAGACCATGTGTCCACCATTGTGACAAATGAAACAGATGGATAAAACATATGTTATACATTCTGTGTCAAGATTTAACATGCCATGTCAATCTTTAACACGCTGTGTAGTGTAAACCATGTATCTGACTGTGTAACGAACACCACAGGTCAGTGAAATATTTCTAGTACACGATGTGTCCGACAAAAAAATGCCATGTAGAGTCAGATGTGTAACCGGTCATGTAACTAACAACACGAGTCAGTGATGTTCATCTGGTACACACTATGTCTGGCACTAACATGCCGTGTAGTCTTGTTATAGGGAAACTGTGTGGCCTAGCCATGTAGAAGAACTCAGGTAGGGAAAGAGGATTCAAGTACACACTGTGTGTTAGGACAACACGTCATGTTTTTGGGGTGTTACACGACACAGGTTGGAAAAAGTACACACCCAAGCGATGGATTAAGGGAACAGGTCGTGTAGGCATTTTACATGCCATGTATCCATGTTTTGAAAATCTTTAATGCTTTATTTCTCTTGTTACCTTCTTACACTTATAAGTTTTAGTCTCTTTTATTCTTGGTCTAAGGTGTGCGCTTGACCTTGTGGAGTCATGCCACTGAGACGTCCTCTGGTTGTCCGCTAGATACAAGACAGTGATCAGACACCAGATATGGCTGATCAAGGACTACCAGTAGATCCTCCAGTTGTGCTAGTCTTGCCACCAGCCTTTATTCTGGACATAGGTGCAGATGATACGTTTCAAGAGGGATTTATGAGGTTTATACTAACCTTATGAGGAGTACTGCATCCTTCCTATTCTATGGAATAGTTGATGTGGATTTTCCAGCAATAGTATACTCCTACCTTCATAGGGAAAGGAGGACCTAAATCTTAAGAGTCATGGTTAGAATCCATGTTTTCTATCTTGGAGCATCTGGAGATGCCTCCATAGAGGAAGGTGAAACTCGCTTTGTATATGATTTGGGATTCCATAAAGAGATGGTGGGATGTGATCTCACAGGAAGGACCCCACAAGGTTATGGATTGGGATGAGTTCCAACATTCCTTTTATGACTACTTCTACCCAGATACTTTGAGGGATGATTCAGCCCGAGAGTTTATGAGTCTGGAGTAGGGTACACTTTCAGTTATAGAGTATTCTTCTCGATTTATAGAGCTGCAGTGCTTCACAACTATTCTAGGAGGTGATGAGTTATTCATGGAAAGGATGTTTGAGGATGGTCTCAGGCATGACATCTGATCCCAGGTGAAAATCTTCAGGTTGACTTCCATCACTTCTATAGTCAACTAGGTGTTAATCACTGAGCACAATATGAGGGATTATGGAGTGGTGATCCAGGACAGTTCAACATTCGGAGTTGGTATCCCTCATAATTATAGTAGGAAGCACCACAGGGAGTCTACAAGTGGGGATATAAAGAGGTAGGACACTTCTTATGGTATATAGGTGGTGTGATTCCAGTGTTGGAAGAGTGGGAATACGAGGCCACATTGCTCGAGAGACCCAGTGGAGTGCCGATCATGCGGCATGATGGGCCATCTTCAGCATTTATGTCATTTTTTTCTCACTGTAAGCTGGTTATAAATGTTCTTCTATGACTCCTCATTCAGGAGAAGCACCACCAATTTCTGATCAGTCAGGGAACTGGAGCTCTTCCTGCCGTTTAGGTTTGTCATTCTTGGAATGGACTAGTTAGTTCCCTTCTAGGCAGTTGTCTATTGCTATCATCATAGGGTGAGTTTCATGTCACCATAGGGCAGATGGTTTCTTCATAAAGGTGAGTGGGATGTCCAGGTGAGCAGAGCCGGACCTGATCATCATGGTTTGGGAGGAGTTACAGCCCATATTTCTAGTCTATATCTGGATGACCATGGGACTTCACTGATGGGCTTTCCTTCAGTGGTGGATCGTTTCAGGGATGTATTTCTAGAGGAATTTTCAGGTTTTCCTTTGGAGTGATAGGTTGAATTTTCTATTGAGATTGTGCTAGTAGTGTCACCAGTGTCCATTCCTCCTTATAGGATGGCTACACCAGAGTTACAGGAGCTCAAGAAGCAGTTGGAGGAGTTGTAGGCAAAGGGTTTCATCCAACCTAGTACTTCTTCTTGGGGTTCACCTATCCTGTTTGTGAAAAAGGCGGATAGTGCCCTTATACTTTGTGTGGATTATCAGAAGTTGAACCAGTTGATGGTCAAGTATCGATATCCCTTATCAAGGTTTGATGATAACTTTGATCAGCTTAGAGGAGCCCAAGTGTTCTTAAAGATTGAATTGAGGTCCAGTTACCATCAGTTGTGCGTTAGACTATCAGATGTACATCTTATAGCCTTTCGGAGTAGGTATGGACTATATGAGTATGCGGTTATTCCATTCAGTCACACGAATGCACCTGTAGTTTTCATGGAACTAATGAACCGAGTGTTCCATATATATTTGAATTCTTTTTTGGTGGTATTCATGGATGATATCTTGGTGTACTCTCACACTTGATACGACCATTCTACCCATCTTGAGATCATTTTGAGTACACTGAGAGAGCATCATTTATATGCTAATCTCTCAAAAAGACACTTTGGGATGGAACATATTCACTTCTTGGGTCATTTTATCTCAGAGATAGGAGTATCAGTAGACCCGGAGAACGTGAGAGCAGTAGTTTCCTGGGAGAAAACATAGAATGTCATTGAGGTAAGAAGTTTTCTACGGTTGGCTATTTACTAAAGATGTTTTATAAAGGACTTTTCATGCTTATTAGCGCCACTAACGGGCCAAACTAAGAAGGGTGAAAAGTAATTGTGGTCAAAATATTGCAAGTCATCCTTTTAGGAGCTGAAAGGGAGGTTGGCTTCAGCGCCGATACTAGTTTTTACAAAGATTGGAAAGAGCTATAATATTTATTGTGTTGCATCTAGTATTGGGCTAGGAGTAGTGCTTATGTAAGGAGAAGGGGTCGTTGCATACGGGTCTCGGCAGTTGAGGCCACATGAGAGAAATTACCCAACACACTATCTCGAGTTGGCTGCAGTTGTTCCTTATTTACGTTGTTAGAGACAATACATATTGGGAGAGAATTTTTTGGTTTTTACCTACCCAAAAAGTCTCAAGTATATCTTCACTCAGCGTGACCTGAATTTGAGACAGTGAAGGTGGGTTGAGTATCTTTAGTCTTTTGACCTTGAGCTTACCAACACGCTTGGGAAGGGCAACACAGTGGATGATGCATTGAGCAGGAGAACTCAGATACAGGCAGTTGAGGAGGCCAGTAGTGAGTGGCATCTTAAGGCTCTATTCTCTGAGATGCATTTGGAGGTGCATAATAGAAAGAGGTATATGTTTCTATCTTCTGTAGTTGTTACCTCTAATCTTATTGATCTAGTGCAAATGAGGCAGCTATCATATTCTAAAGGCCTAGTACTACAGGAGAGTGTGTCAGGAGAGGACCCCATTCCTAGATAGACCATAGGCAAAGATGAGATCTTTCGCTTTCATGGGTTCATATGGGTGTCAGTAGACATACATGAGTAGCTGATGCGGGACTTTCATTCCTTAGTTTGGGTAGTTCATCCTGGTGTCACAAAGATGTATCATGATCTACACCGTCAGTATTGGTGTCCATGTATGAAGAGAGATGTTTTTGGGTTTGTTATGAGATGTTCCACATGTTAGAAGGTGAAGACGGAGTATCAGTGACCAACATGGCTTTTGCAGTAGTTACCCTTTTTCGAGTGGAAGTGGAATGATGTCGTGATGGATTTTGTGACAGGTTTTCCAAGGTCACCTCGAGGGAATGATGCAGTATGGGTTGTCATTGATAGAATCAAAAAGGTTTCCACATCTTATTGATCAAGGAGAGTTTTAGTGTTGATGAGCTGGGAAGTTTGTACATCCGAGAGATTGCATGTTTACATGGGGTTACACACTCCATTATGTCATAAAGAGATGCACGTTTTACTTCTCGGGTCTGGAAGGGAGTACTGAGGGCTTTGGGTACACAGGTACTTCTAAGTACAACTTACTAACCCCAGATAGATGGCCAGCCTGAGCATACGATTCAGGTGCTTGAGGACATGCTTTGAGCATGCATCCTGGATTTTGGAGGTTCTTAGGGAGAAGCACATACCTTTTATGGAGTTTTCCTACAATAATAGTTTCAAGCAACAATTCAGATGGAACCTTTTGGGGATTTTTATGGTAGGCCATTCTAATCACCATTATAGTAGCTGGAGGCAGGAGAGGCTGCTATGCTGGGACCTCGTCTTGTCTAGGAGACCACAGAGAAGATACAGTTGATTTGGAAGAGGATGGATAATGTAAAGTCACGGAAGAAGTCTTATGCTGATCAATGAAGACAGCCTCTAGAAGTCAAGGTTGGAGATCAGGTTTTCCTATGTGTCACACCGACATTGGGACACAGAAGGATTAAGAGGTAGGGTAAGCTTTCACCGAGGTACATCAAACCGTTTGAGGTGTTAGAGAGTTTCGGGCCAGTTGACTATCAGTTACATTTACCTCAGAGGTGTCGAGGTATGCATGATGTCTTCCACGTTTCTCAGCTTCAAAGTTACTTCTTAGACCCGTCTCATGTTTTCTAACCCGAGGAGGTTGAGCTTGAGGTGGATGCCTCATTCGAGGAGCATCCTATCCGTATTTTTGATCGAAGTGCGAAGGTTCTCCATGGTCGGTCTATTCCTTTGGTATGAGTTCTATGGCAGTACGGGAGAGTACATGATGAGACCTGGGAGAGGGAGGTCGATGTACGATCATAGTGGCTGGAGCTATTCGAGGTTCCTTCTTCTACACCACCTTGCTAGGTAAATTCAGGGACAAATATCTTTAAAGGGGGAAGTTTGTATGAACCATAATATTCTTTTTAGGTACGTTTTTCTTTTCTGGTAATTTTTGAGAAAAGGAGGAGTTTTGGGAAATTTCAGGAGTACACAATGTTTACTTTAAGTACACGCCATGTACCCAGTTTCTGTGGATGACCATCTACAGGCTGAGTAATGGAAGAGTACATGGCTATGTGTGGTGACCTATAGACCACCTAAAGGGGAGGCCAGAAATGGAAAGTACATACCATGTACTTTTAAAGAACACTCAGTGTAATATTTTTCATTAAACGAACCAGGGTTGCGTCTGATGAAAAAACACTTTTTCACCACATATATCATCCAGGAGTGTCCGTACGACCACAAATCTTCTCTGATCCCTTGAATCAACATTCATTCTCTGAATCGGCCGTTTTCTACTGCATTATAATTATATCGGTGAGTTCTCCATTTTTCTTGAACTTCATCTATATATTTCTCATCTTCTGCAAGATATCCTCGATTGAACATATTAAGCGTTTTTGTAGATCTGCAATGTTATATTGTGATTCAAGGTCTGAGGTTCACATATATCATCCATAAAATGCCGAGGTAGGTGGTTTTTTCCTTTCAGTAGTTAGTTTTTTAAAGTTATGTGTAAAAGTGACCAATGCCCAAGGAAGGGGTATTGTGTGTTTATGGCCATTAACACTGTTATTTCCTGCTATGCCCTGTTTGTTTGGATAGAGGTTAATTGTTTATGAGTAGGGTTAATTTGGCCATGCTTTGTAGGTTTTTCCCATGTTTTCTTGTTTTGACCGTTTGGCCTACCTTTCCTATTATGCTTTTTGTTTCTGATGCCTAATATTGTTAGGATTGAGTGATTATTATCTTCCATGCTATGATATGTTATAGATTGTTTAGACAATTAGTTCTTGTGGTTTACTTTGTCTTACATGTTTCATTTTTCATGACTGACTGACACAGGGCCATGAGAACCTGTTGTAGTAGACCATAGGAAGAATGGATGTTGAGGGCTTCTCCAGAGTGTCTGTTTACTATTATGTTACGAGACTAGAGGGGGGGGGGTGAAATTTTTGCTCCCTCAGAGTGTCTGTAGTTTCCTTGATAAAAACCACACGAGGAATTGGATGTTGATTGCTTCCTCAGAGTGCCTATTAGCTACCTATACAAGACCACAAGGGGAATTTATGGTGATTTCTTCCTTAGAGTGTCTTTGCTAAAGCTGGACCAAAGGGTTTAGACTATGTGTACTTTCCAGAGGGTTTATTTTATTTGTTTGGATGAACTATAGGGGTTAGGCTGTGAGTACTTCCCAGAGGTTTACATTATTTAGATTAGATTATTACTTGATATATGATAATGAATGAAATTTAATTGTAAGATTGTTACTATGTGTACTTCCTTGTTTACGGCTTCATTTTGTTTATTTACTACTATATATTTTCACTGATAGTTAGGCATATATCTTTGGGTGGTTGCCTACTGGGATTCGTCTCACACCCTGTTTGAGTCATTCTTTTAGGCTCAAACATATTATATTATTGTCGGTCTAGATAAGGGAAAGCGCCCTTCTACTTCAAGTACTTGATTACTGTTGAGTTGGGGAGCATGGGACCAAGCTAAGGCTTGTGATGCTGTAGAGCTGTTTACTTGATTTTATTTTGTACTTGGGTTTAGTAAATTATTCCATCATTGTGGTTTTTTTCCTACTTTCTTATACATATGTATTATGAATCATTTATATGTTTTTTCTCTAGTTATTACTTCCATTCTTCCACTGATTACTGTTGTATAGTGTTATTAATGCTTCCACTATTGGTATCTATTTTACTTCCATTGTGTTACTCTTCCAATGAGGGAATAGTTACCCACTATCACACCCAAGGACCTTGCTGTTAGTCAGTAGCCTCTGGCGTTCGAGGAAATGCACTTGAGGCCATGTGACCAACCGGGTATGGGGCGCCTCTGGGCAGATTCCGGAATCGGGACATTACAATGGTGAGAAAAATAACTAGTTATGTTTAAGGATTATTACATTATGTTTTTCTATTAAAATATATGAATAAAATGGATTTATTAGAATATTTTCCTAAATATTGGTCTAGAAATATTATGGATTGAAAATAAATAGAGAGGATTTTTATATAAAGATTTTTTTTGTTGATTTTTGAAGATGGAAATAGAAATTTTATTCTCTAAACATAGATGATGTGAAACATATTTCTATCAATATGTTTTTGAAACAACTTATTTGGATGAAAAAACCATTGGAAGGATTTAGTTAAGAAGTTAAACACCCTATGATGACTCATTGTGACAAAAAGTACCATTGAACATATGAACATTTATTTTACTAATCTTACATGAATAATGTTGAGATATTACAACATTTAATAATAAATAAAGTATAGTACAATATATTAAGGATGGAATTTATTGAATCCTAATGAATATGGGATGATATTTTCAGAAATACATTAGAAACATGTATTTTTTAAAGGAATATGTTTAACATAATAGTGTAACCATTCTCCTCAAACTGAGGAGGATCTATATTTACCCTCTTCTTATTTTTTATAATATAAATATATATATATAATTATTTTTGTTTTTAGGGATATATGTTGTAGTTAGTGTATAATACAGGTGGAGGTACTATCCGGGGGATTTTTTATAAAACAGAGACTCTTATGAGATTCATAGACCACATTTTATCACTTAATACTTCCTCATGTTTCCTATTAAAATATTTTCCTCATGTTGTTTTAGAGAAATTATTAATTTCATGTTTCATGGATTATAGAATATTTGAAGAATGAAAACCCCTTATAATTTTATTTTGAAATGTGGAGTGAGTAACAATGTCTTCTCTAGATAATAGTGAGTTTTTCCAAAGGTATTTTTACCAATAAGATTTAAAGGTTAGTATTTACAAAAAAAATCCAAAAGGGGATAAATTTAGATCTAAAATTATTTAATGATTGGAAAATTTTTTAGTTAAGAGTTGTTTGTAATTATTGGTAAGTTCTTTAAAGAATATTCCAACAGAAGGATTCTTGAATTATGAAAGACATATACAAAAACCATGGTACATGGAAGTGGGTCAGACCATGACTAGAGACGATGTTTGAAATATTGAAAAAGGTATAGGATGTTAATGAGGAAATATAGATTTCTATATCAAATGTTTGATGTTAATAATATCAAAATACCTCTATCTATTATTCATTTGTGTTTGGTCTTAAAAAAGATGAACAGTTGTACTAACGCATGAGTAAGGAACCAAAATTTTAACAACCCAAAATTTTAACTTATATATATATATATATATATATTAATTCTTAATAGATTAATATTTATTAAATAACACAATGATTTGTGCTAGAATCATATAGGTCCAGTTCCTTTGGAAACTTAGACAAAAAAACAATAGGTTTATTGGTGAACTACATATTCTCCCACTAAGTTCTTCATAACAAGAACCCTTATAACATATTTCATAAATAATACCTTTCTTTATAACATGGGTAATGGAAATATAAGAAATGGTGATCTCAGATTTTTAGTAAGGGTAAAAAAGGGAGATGTCAACAGAATGTGAGAATAATGGTATGAAAAAAAGATAATAACATTTCAAAAGCCTATGATGAATATCATATATCATAAAAATGATTCATGTAACAAATATTGGCCATTAATAATACCTGAATAATAATGGAATCAAATAACATGATCCATGAGAGAATAAAATTGGTATACGACATTGATTTTTCGAAAATAACATAATCATTAAAAAATTATTTCTTTATTAATCATGGATAACTATGAGAATATCATAGTGTAATGAGTTCACTCTCCAAACCATGTCAGTAGTAAAGGTTAACTCTGAAGACTATCATTGTAGAAAAATCCCATTACTGAATTGGGTTGACTCCCCATTATAATCGAAATTATCTCATGAGGTTTCAATATTTACCCAATTCATTGGAGGGAGATATAGGTTCCACCCATCACAAAATCCATACATTTGTATTCCAAAATAACATAAAACATTCATCATATCATAACCCATATAAAGGAAATTTGTCTCATAAAAATTTATTCATAGCATAACCAATAAAAAGGTAACATGTTTCATAATTATCTCATCAATTCATAATATCATAACAAGTGGAAAGAGAATGGGTTTCATAAAAATATATTAATCATAACCACAAACCATCCAGAGGAATTATAATATTTTTATCCTTGGATCATATACCCATTAAATCTTATGTAACATCAATGGATGTTATCTTCAATGGAAAATTATTTCAAATGATCACTTGGAACATTTTTGGGGGAAATAACCTATTCACTACGAAAATCACCTATTATAAAAAATAATTGTTAAAAAAAATTGTGTGAATAATTTTCTTTGAAAATACTATTGGATACTAATAAATAATATTTAATAAATTGATTGGTCATGATGATAGAAAATATTATAAATCCTTTACATGTTAAAATAAATTATCCTTACACATTTTAAGACAAAATTCAAAAAGTAACTTATTTCAAAAAAATACCATAAGATTCATTTTAAACCATTTTGTAAAAATTTAAACATGGGTAAAAATTTATTTACTCAATAATTTTTTATTATAATAAACTTTCTTTAAAACATTTTATTTAAAACATAGACATGGAATAAAAATGATTTTCAACTGATGAGAGAAATAAAGTCAGTTATCCTTAAAATAATTCTTTTGAACTCTTGAGTACACAAAGATATTAAAATGAAAATAAATATTGAATTTTAATAAAATAAACATATTATAATAAAATTAGTGATATTATTTAGATATATATCATAATATTTCATCAACAAAATCACTATCATAAACATTCCTGATAAATAATGAGATTTTATCCTTAAAACCTTTACCACTTTTGTATTTTTTTAAAAGTAGTTCCTTGGTCAAAGACCAAAGCACAAAAATTAATATAAAAACAAGGAATTACATGAGTCTAAAAGATGGGATTATTTTATAAACTCTATCATAAAGGGGTAGTAATTCAACTAGAAGTTCCTCTAACCACGTGGTGACATGGTTGACGCCCATGTTTGCAAGTCCATATACCTCCTTGTTTGATTCATGATAGGAATGTGTAATAATGTAGATAAATTCCATGAGTGAATGAAGAAAATCCATCCATCATGTTGTAAGAGGACACGCGAGGTGCATCACACCATTCCAAATGGCTTGGATGCTAGTAATTGAGCCACTTTTAATCTAGATGTTGTTCCAACCATGTTTCTTTGAAAATGAGATATCATAGATCATTCTCATCATTTCGGCCTCCAGAGACGAGGAGATGCCAAAAGAACCATAAAAACATACAATAATCTACTCGGAGTGATTTTTAAAAATGGTGCTACAACATGAAGGACCCAAATTTCATTTGGAAGCACCATCAACATTAACATTGATCCAGCCTGGGAGAAAAGATTTCCAAAACACTTAAAAAGTTCATTTGGGTAGAGGATAAATACCATTAACCCCAAGCCGCTGTAGAATCCCAAAGTCCCTCACTGTTTTGTTGAAAAATACCGTTTTTAATGAAGCAGCTTCCCGAATAGCAATGAATATCTTCATCCACCCTACATGTAAGCTAAGTGAGTAATTGTTATGAATAAAAGCATTTCAGTCATTTACCACTTTAGTAATGTGTGAATCATAAGAACCAAAAAATAAAGAACATTATATAGATATTTATGTCCCGCAATTTTCATTATGATAATCACAAAATAAATTCATGGAATGCATATACACCACACAAACAAAACAAATGGTGTATAAGTCAGGTGTCCTATATAAATAAAAGTGAGATAAAATCCCTTACCACATTAGATAATTTTAAATCATATGGCCCATTAAAGAATAAAATAAAATGAAACTTTAAATATCATAAAAATATGGATATTTTCTATATAAAATATCAATGGGGTAGTATATACACAAAAAAAATTAATGAGTGGTTAATATGACATATGTCTCCCAGAAATTAAAGAGAGACTGCAAATCCCTTATTTTAAGTATCAAATTCTATTATACATGTTCAAAACTACTGTATAAAAAATATACTTTTATTATATAGATATTATAGAACAATACTGATATATAGATATCATACTATATATTATTTACTAATAAAATTTTATGACACTTTTATTAATAAGTCCTTATCAAAATCACATTTCAAGTAGTAATTGCTTTATTTTTCATGTATGTTTTAATGTGGTATTTTAAGTACATTTATTATAATAATTATTCTATAATATATATAATTTTAAACATGATTTAAATATCATATATATTAATTACATATTTATTTATAGTAATCCATAATATTTATAGATAGAAAATTAATTACACCGTTCACAGAGACAGTAGGTGATACGTATGCATGAACATTGTTTATATTTTCTCAAAAGATATAATTAAAGGAAGGTAAATAATATATTAAATTTATAGAATAATTATTATCTCATAAATTTCCCACATTTTCATTAAATTTACCCTTATTACCTTCTATGTAAAGCATAAGTGAAAAATAAATCTCATCGCTTCATGAGGCAGTAGTCCTTCGTACACATGAGTAACATTATCATATTATAAAGGAAGTGAATATAAGAAGGTATATGTGATATAATAATTCCATAAGTAAAATAATTTCATAAAAAACATATAAATATGTTTATTCCATCATTATATATAGTCGCGAGAGGCGGTAATGGAAAAACAAATTACATCGATTTGTGAGGTGGTTGTCTGTTGCGCACACGATCAGTAGTTTAATTTTCCATTTGATGAAAGAGGTGATGGATATAGGTTAATAAATTAAAATAATAACATATTTTAATATGGTAGATCTCGGATTTTTTATATCATCATAGTTGAATATTATTTGTAGGATGTAGAAGAAGGAATAAAACAAAAACACAAGTTTAATAATTTTACATATTTATCAGAGAAAATTTCTATATTTGTACCTAAATCCTTCAAAGGATAGTTTAATAATAAAACTAATTCTATATAATGTGGGTGGGAAATTAATAATTTGACTGGAGTTTATATTTTCTAAACCATTGGAAATTTTTAGTATGAATTGAGGAGGAAAGGGGGTTCCCTTTTATAAGTGGGGGAGAGGACACAATTTAATTTTTTTAAAAGAATAAAGGTGTAAACAAATTTTAAACATGATAAAATGTTGATAAATGGATCCTTATAGAACCTTATAGTTTATAAGGTCGATATATGGCCATATAATAGTATTATGACAAGTTATTAAGTCATTTTACCCCTTATATTTTTAGTTTAACTACTAGTAAATAAGTTTTAACCTTAACCACAGTAATTAATTTTCACCATTTTTATTAATAATTATGAAAAAAATTAATCTGACCTTATTATATATATTAAATATAATTATTCCAAAAATGATATATTTTTTATCAATTCCAATAATAGAAGTATAAGATCTTAATTTATATTTAATCTTATAGATTTGACGAAAAAGAGGTTTTCCAAAAAGAAAACATTCATAAGTATAGAACATTTTAATATCAGAAGTCAATGTGAATTTTATTTTATAAACATAAATTGTTTTGATAACGAAAAATTAAACAAATATTACTTTTAACTTTTTTTAAACAAGATGTAGCTTTTTAAATGCATTAAACGAAAAGACAAATCAAATAAAATTCATTATTTTGTAATATTCAGTTAAAAAATAATCTTTTCATAGAATTCTAAAATATCTCTCAAAGATAATTTTTACATGTTGATTAAAAAAATGGATTTAATTTTTTCAAATGGATTTTCTAAAAGTATCAAAAACTAATTTTTATTTTCACTGTCCCAAATATTAAATACAAATCATTTTTTTGAGAAAAAAAATATTTTTGAATAATATAATTACTTTAATTAAATTCAAGTACTTATATATAAATATATTGTAGTTATATATAACCTTTATACATAATTTTAATAATTTTTTATCCCTATTATACCAAAAAATTTAATAACCAGGTTATGGTGGTCTAGTTTAAATAATAATATTAATAGTATACTACACGTCGTTGAAACTTGGTGTTTCATGTAACACAAGCAATTGAGGAAATTAAATTTATTTGAAAAAAAATATATTTCACAAAATCTTGGGGAGTTATATTCTAACACCATTAAAATTAATCACTCACTTGAAAATTCATCACTTTGTTTAAAAAAAATTGAGGATACTTTTACCTCATTACATCCTTAGGTACCCTCCTAGATCTCTTAAACTATTGGTTTCACCATGAAACATTTACTAGGTGAGTGGTATTATTTTGTAGAGATTTATCTATCTGATCCCGAATATCCAATGGATATTCCTTATAAGAAAGATCATTCTCCAAATATATAACATCACAGTTCAATACATGTGATGGATCATGTATATACTTCCTCATGAGATATACAAGGAACCCTTCATGAACGTGAGGGCGGTTTGATGGAGATTCCAAGAGATAAAATACGATCCTCATAAAATAAAGAATATCAGATGGAATGATATATGTAGATCTTAGTTAGAACCACTTAAAGAATTTCATAACCTTTTTCCATGGGGAAACTCATAGAAACACATTCTCACCAACTTCCAATTCTAGATCATGTCGATGATTATCAACATAACATTTTTGTAAACGTTGTGCCACACTTATATATTTTTGAATGGATATAAACTTATCTTAAATTTCTTTCTCTATAATTAGTCCCAATATAATTCTTTATCCAACTTCATCCCTACATGTTGGAGTTATACACTTCATTCCATATAGAACTTCATAAAGGGCCTTCTGAATTTTTGAGTGAAAGAAATTGTTGTAATAAAACTCATCTAGAGGAAGGTGTTGATCCCAACCACCATTAAAATCCATAGAACATGATCTTAGATTATCCTATATAGTATAAATGAAACTCTCATATTGAACATATGTTTGAGTATGATACACAATACTAAAATTAATTTTTTTATCAAGATATTACAGAAGATTTTGCCTGAACATTGAGGTAAACCATGGATCCTGATCATATATAATTGAATGAAGTACTCCATTAAACCTTATCACTTCCTTAATGTATATTCTAGAAATATTATACATAGGTAAATATTATCTGATTTTAATGATGTGTGATAACTTATCAAAGTTATCAAATACAACCCATATATTATTATTCCATTTAAATATTTTAGTGAGTATAAAGGAAAACTCAATGATGATGTTTCTTTATTTCCATTATGATATAGGTAATGGTTTTAATACCACCTTAGAGTTTTTCTCTCAACCTTTAATTTTTTATATACCAAGCATCAACATACAAACTCTACAATATCACCCTTCATTCCATCCCAATAGAAATACTCTTTAACATCTCTATACATATTTGTACTTCCATGATTAATAGATAATGGAGAACAATTAGCTTCATGTAATAATTATTTCTTAAAACCTAGTACGATTAGAACACATACACTATTCATGAACCTTACAATTCCATAATGATCATGGTTAAACTCAGGAACATTTATCACCTTATTCTATAGCTCTAAATCATCCTTATACACCTCTTTGATCTTCACTTATATTAATGGTTTAATACTCATTAAAAATATATAATATTTTCTACATTTATTCATTATTTTAAAATCCATCCTTTGAGAATAAAAAAATATTGGATGTTTTGAAATCCAAATATGGATAAGATAACATGATCCTTTCAACTCAAAGCATCTTTCAACATGTTCACTTTCCTAAGGCTGTAATGTATTGAGTAGTCATAATATATAATCATCACCGAGCATCTTATCTGGTGTATGTTCAACATTCTATGTGTGAATATATACTTTAAAATATTTTTTTACTTTTACATATATCAATAATTTATATATAAATATAACATATAGATATCCTTAATGAAAAAATTATCGTATTTAACTCTGAATCATTATTTAGGTAGTTTTTCTCATGAACATACAAATGGAATGAGGCTTAATCTGTAATCATGTAGGAAATCATAGGTTTGTTCAGAATATCAAACTTGAAATCGATTATATTACACCCCAAGATTTTGTGAAATATATATTTTAAAATAAAATCATTATTTTTTATATTTTTGCTACATAAAAAACTGAGTTTATCATGTGATTAATTTAACACTGATTTTAGCTTGTGTTTCACAAAACACAGTGTGTAGTCTACATTACATGTAACTCCGAGTTTAAACGAAACATTAAGTACTATAAAATTGGGTTATTTAATATGACTATTATAACATAGCCATCAGAATGGTGAGTATGAATTAAATTAACTAAATTATGAAAATATATATTTTATAATGTATATATAATTAATTATTTATTGAGAAATTAATTATAAATGAAAATAAAAACCATTTGAAAATAAAGGAAATCTTTTATTGATAAAATGTTTTTATGTGAAAAAACGTTTTACCTCAAGAAATTTAAAAAAATAACATTTTTTGAATCATTTTAATGAATTTTATATATTATAAATGAAATCAAATTTTCATGAGTCATCTTATGTGTTTTTTAAAAAATAGATAACAATTAATCCAATTTTACACTTAAAACCTCATTTTTCTAAAAATTAGTTTTTTCATCATTTGCGTGATTAATTTAAACTTTATTTTGAAATTTTTTAATAATTTATTTTATAAAATTTAATTTATTTTTTAAATAATAATTTCAAAATTAACTTAGGGTTGATTTTGTGTAAATTTATGAGAAGGTAAATATTTGACGAATAGTGGGAAAATACTGATTTTTATTTAGAATTCTCATTTATTTTAAAGAAATTAGAACGTGGAAATTTTTTTAACATAGTTTTAAAAGTAAAATTAGTAAAAATATAATTCTATTAATCCAATTTATTTCACTGAAATAAATTTCATATTGGATTTTAAAATAAAATCTTTCTAAACTTTTGAACATTTTCTCTTTGGAAAATTGCTTTCTAATCCCATATGTGGGATTAGTTTTAAATTAACATTTAGCACTTCAATGAGTGGAATTTGGAAAAATAGATTCCATAAATGATATAACCATAATATATATTTTTTAATAATCTCAAATTAATTTTTTTCTCATAATTAATTATTGAATTAGTGAAAATTAATTTTCATGGATAAGGTTAAAATGGATTTACTTTGGGTTTAAACTAATATAATAATGTATAAAATGAAAAATGAACATTTAAAAACACATTTTATGACCATAGTTCAACCTTATAACCTCTAATTTTATTATAATGGCCCATTTTAGAGCCTTTATTCATGTGAAAAACACGAGGAAACCTTTTTTTAAAAAAAATTACAACTGTGCCACTCACCTCAATTATAGAAGGCCACCCCCTGTTATCTCCACTTTACAGCTCCAAAACCATTTATATTAGATAATAAATACCAAAATAAATTCCTTAATTACATATTCTCATCCTAGAAGCCTCATTTTTTAAAAAATTAAACTTAATAAGTCTTTTTGACAAACCAAAAGAAGTTGTCTGAATAAGAGGTAGTGTCTCCAAACAAACATTTTATTTTATTTCATCCTCAAGCTCCATAAATTATTAGTAAAAACTTATGATATAATAAAATATGTATTATAAATATAATTATATGTTATTATGTTAATGTAATAACCTAAATAATTGTGATATCCCATCAAATGGGATAAGAAATTATCATTTGCGTGTATAAATTACTATTGTCTCATGAACCGATGTTATTCATTTTCCATTACCAACTCTCACAACTAGATGTAGTTAAAAATTTAATGTTTATATATGATATTTATGATATTATTTTACATATTTAATTATAACACAACATCTATTTTCTTACCTATAATCCCATTAGAAAACAAAAACATCGCTCATGTGTACGGTTGACTACTGTTTCACAAACCGATGTGATGTGACTTTTATTTAAAATCTATATGGTTGGTAATAAAGATATATTAAACAATTATATATGATATTTATAACATAATTATAATTATTAAATAATAATATCACATATAACTTCTTAATTTTAATTCTGGAGGGGATACAATAACGTCACTCTTGTGTACAGTGGGAAACCGCCTGACGATGCTATATGATTCGTTCATGCTTTACACGGAAGGAAATAAGGATGGGTTTAAATAAAAATATGTGATATAAAAAAATTATTTAATGTTAATATATTATTTTCCTTTATTTATTTCAATCCATTGAGAACATGGAAACAATATTCATGCATATGTATGACCTACCGTCTCCATGAAAATTGTATTTTATTTTATATATCTAAATTTTATGGCTTACTATAAGTACATATATACTGAATATATATAAAATTTACATCATGTTTAAAATTCTATATATTATGTAACCATGATCAATTTAAGGGTACTGATAAATTTTGAAATAACAATATACAGGAAAAACAAAGCAGTTATTATCTGAAACACAATTTTAGTAAGAAATTATTAATACATGGGTTACAAAAGGTCATAAGTAAATCACATATGGTATGATATAAATAATTATGTTTATTCAATTAATTTATAATAAATTTATATTTATTATATATGAGTTTCATATTTATACGAAATAAGTCGAGACATAACGTAATATATTTTCATCTCACTTTCCATTTATGTAGACACTGGCCATATTCACTACATGTTTATTTTATATGGTGTATATAATACCCATGAATTTATTTTATGATAGTTCTATTGAAAATTATTTGGATTCATATATCCATTTTAGGGTCTTTCTTTCATGGGGTTCACAGTTCAATAGTTACCAATGTTTTATGGGATTTTCCCCAAATTGAATTATTTGGAAGATAAGTTATATTATGAACCTATATTATTTTACGAGGTATATATAATGACCATTTATCATGTTATATCATGAATATTTTTTTTATAATATTAAAATGTCATTTTATGTTATTATTTAATGGTTCCTATTTCTCAAAATATACTAAAGTGGTAAGGGTTTTATGATACAATCTCATTATTTATCAGGATTGTTTACTATTGTGTTTCTAATGATAAATTATTATGATCTATCTCTCAAGAAACTCATGAATTTTATTATACACTAGTTATTTATGTACGTTAAATTTTTTCTTTTTGGTTTCCTCTTTTTAGACACTCAAGAGGTTACACGATTGTTTTTTTATAAAAATCGTCTTTATTTCTCTATTCATTCAAAAAGCCGTTTTATTAAAAAAAATGTTTTCTAATTTTTTTTAAAAAATGTTTATAAATTCCCAAATTTTTTAATTGAAGACATTTTATATCCATGTTTTATTTTTTTAGAAAAATTGAATGGAATATTCATTTATTTTTTCAAAAAATGCTTATTTTCTTTTTACAAAAAAGGTAAAATAATCTTTATTTTAATAAGTATGACATGAATAGTATTTTCTAACATAATAAAGAATCAATGGTTTGAAGATTTATTTATATGTATTAATGTTTATTTTTAAATATATGTATTTAAAAAATATTTTATAATTTTTTAGTGATTTTTAAAATGGAAAGGATATTTTCCTGAAGAAATTTTTTAAGGATTTTTAAAGATTCCATTGTAGGTTTTAAATTTTATTTTCAAAGAAATGGATTTTGAAAATATTTTATTCTTAAAAAAATTATTTCCCAAAGAGGAAAGACTATTTTACTCAATTTTTTTTTTCAAATTGATCATTCAAAATCATTTTCAATCTAATATGGAAACCTTTGATGTTAATTATGATTTACTGGGGATATGATCCATGGATATCATTCTTATTATTTATCTGAATGGTTTATGTCTATGATTAAAAGATATTAATGAAAACTATTTATCTTATATAGGTAATACCATGAAAATATTCTTATTAAACCCACTTCTTTTTCCACAGATTATTCTAGAATGAAATGATGAAATGATTATGAAACCTATTTATTTTAAATAGGTTATTATTTGATGAAATGTCTATGAAACCAATTTCTTTTCATGGTGTCTGATATGATGATTATTTTATGATCTTTTTGAACACATATGTTTGATTTTCATTATGTGAGTTTGGTTATGTTGTAACCAAGGATGGTGGTTACATTATAACCAAGATGATTGGGAACTATATATCCCTCAAATTCATTAGGTAATGATTGACATATCATGAGATCAATAGGACCATAATAGGGGGAAAACCCAGTTCAGTAAGGGTATTTTTCCAATATGATTGTCTTGGGAGTGAACAATGAATACTAATATGTCTTAGGGTGTGAACCCATTATACAATGATATTCTTGGAAATAATGTAAAGACCCGTAAAATTCAAGGAAATGTTTTTCTTAATTTTATTTGTAATTTTACAAGAATGTAGTTTTTGACGGCACCTGATTCCGAGGCCCGGTGTTCCCGGAATCATTTTCCGAAGTTTAGCTCGGGTACATTCAGTGAACGAATGAGCGGGTTTTTCTAACTTTTGAACCGGTGCTCGGAATCGAATTCTGAGGTCACTGATGGAATCGCAGTGCCGGTATTTTCTTAGAAACGTCTTTCCCGGAGTTGGGTTTTCTCAGGTGTGGTTTTTAATTTTTGGGGTTAAGTTAATAAATAAAATAAAGTGGTGCGACAACTTTATTTTATTTCACTTTAAGCCACTTAAAGCCACTTAAGCTAGGTTAAGCGGATAAGGTGGGATCCACGATATCCTACCCACCTGGTATGATATTTGTGAGGTGGGGCCCACATGATCCCCACCATTTCTTTCCCTCTAAGTAACGCACCCGCGAAAACCTCTTTTAAATGAAAGTCAACCGATGCGTTTTCTTAAATTCTAAATGCCCCTATTAATTGGGCAGTTAAGTCGTTACCATTAATTCATCGAATTAATGGTTCATTTCTTAACTTTTAATTTTCTAATTGTTGGGTTGAGAATAAAATAAGACCAATACTTGTTTCACTTAAGGGTTTCTTGTTGAGAGGATTGGGAGAAGCTCTCAAGCTTGAAGATCTTCATCCTTCTTCGCGAAGAACGCGAAGAACGCGAAGAACGCCGACCTTCGACGAAGGGTGACGAAGAACGCTGAACCCTCAGAGATCGACGACGTGACTCCGTGTACTGAGACGCCAACGATTCTTCTTCCGTGACGTTTGTTCCGCAACGCTCCTTCCCCGTGACAATCTTCGATCAACGACCGATTGAGCGACACCCCTTCCGCGACGCGACGATCCTCTTCTTCCGCGATGATTAAATCCGCGACGAACTCACGTTCGACGATAAAGTTGAGGTAGGGGTTTTTTTCTTTCTAAATCTTTGTCATTTATATCCGCGGTTTGTTTAAATGATTATTGTGAGACTTTTAAGACCGCTAACGTGGTGGGTGCGGACCAACGAACAAGTCCGAGCCCACCACCCTTTTCGTTCTTGGTGTATGGAATGACGGATGACATCAAAACAAGCCGCACGGGTGATGTGAGGTCCTCGCAGTGAAGGAAGGGCCCCCGGGAGGGCCATTTGCAAAGACAGAACATTTTTCCGACCACCAGAACTCGTCCGGTGGTCCGCGGAGCAGCCCGCCGGCGCACCTCGCAGGCACGGTGGTGCTGGCGGCAGGTGGCGGCGGCGCCCGGCGCGATGCTGGGAGGAGCCACCGCAACTGAAGCCGTGGTGGCAAGGCGTGGTCCCGCGACCGCGCGGGACCAGAGGGGGATAGGACGTGGCCGGCTACCGCATCTGCTGGAAAGGGCGCCCCCACGCGGGGCCGCAACTCCTTCACGCGGGGGCAGCGCGCCCCCCCCGCTCCGCTCGGCCGTAACAGGCTGAGCCGACCCGCTGGCCAACCGGCCAGCGCCAGCCGGGTCGCGCCCAGGTCTGGCCAGGCCGGGTCGCGCCCAGCCGGGTCGGACCTGGACCCGGGTCGGGTCGACCCGGTTTGGGCCGACCCAGGGGGCGTTGGCCCGGGTCGGTCAGGGCCCAGACCCCCCTTTTCCGGACCCTTTTCGGTCTTTTGCCCATATCTTGGGATACAGACATTCGATCGACGCACCGTCTGCGGTGATGTGATCCTTGGGTCGAGACGGTCGTTTTGACATATTACACTCAAGGTTTCGGAATACTTTAGGTTTGGCCGGGTTGGTTCGTACACGAAACCAATAGGGCCCTCGGAGTGGAAACACTTATAACTTGAGCTCCAGACGTCCGATTGACGTGCCGTCGACTTTGATGGTTTCCTCTAAGTGAGAAGGATCTTTTGGCTTACTCCGCCCAAGGTTTGGACGCAGGTGGAGTATGGTCGGGTTGGTTTTGACTTAAAAACCAACCGGGCCCCTGAGACAAAAAAGCCAATAACTCTCAGACCGGGCGTCCGATTGACGCGCCGTCTGCGACGTTGAGTTCCGGTTGACGATACAGAACTTTTGTATACATCAACTCTAGACTATGTGTCAGTTGATGTATCAGCCTCTCGGCTCATGGAGCAGACCCTCCCAAACGATCTTGCTGTGTGCGGGAACCCTAGAGCTGACTGCGACTGTGACGACGACGACGACTGTGCAGAGATCCTCAGTGGATTCTACGGTGATGACTACAACACTCAGCGATCCTACGTGGATCAGTGCTACAGATCCTGTGTGGGTCTGATCATGTGTGGGTCAGCGTTCAGTGGTCCTGTGTGGGCCAGCGCCTGCAGATCCTCTGTGGGTCCGATCCTATGTGGGTCTTTGCGGGGGTTAGTTACCTATCGATCCTGTGTGGGTTAGATCCTTTGTGGGTCATTGCGGGGGTTAGTACCTATCGATCCTTTGTGAGTCCGACGAAATAAATGAATCAGTGGATATATCTGATCATCTCTATCGTCATACGAGGAAGTATACCTGTGTGAGCTGAATCCTGTTTTGCTTTCCTTTGTGGATTGTGTTGTGCTATCCTATGTGGATTACGTTTTGCTTTCCTGTGTGGACTGGGTTGTACTTGGGCTCAGATGTTGGAGCCGACCTTGGAATTGATGACTTAGGTATATGTATGGGAATATACCTAAGTAGAGTCGAATGTTACTTTGTGATTGTATCTTTCCTTTGTGGATTATCCTTTGTGGATTCTAGGAGACCTTCGGGGGTCTCGGGGTCCCTACTGAGTAGCTTATACTCACCCCTGCACGGGCTGTGCCCACACTACATTGTGTTGGTTGCAGACGACGGACAACGCTGATCGTGGTAGAGGCTTGCGAAGCAGGACGGTACCTGGAGGTGGACCACTGGGCGAGACGTTCTCGGAGCGGACAGCTGGACCCGAGGAGCTGTGGAGGCTATCTGTACTCACCCTTTAGGTGGGACTTCCTGTGGACATCTTGACGCTGGGGCTTTTCTTTTCAGTTGCTGTTTTCCCGTTCTAGTTGTACTTTACTTTCAGTTTGGGTTTGTATTTTTCCCACTTACTTTTCCGCACTTACTATTGTACTCAGTTTTTACTTAGTGTTTACTTCTACTGCTTTCTTGCTTTGTGGTGTTTGTTTACTTTACAAAGGCAATGCCTTCCCTTTTTACCAGGATTTACGCCTTGGTGCTAGTCTCCAGCCCCTAGCCTATGGAAGGAGGGCTTGGGGTAGTCACGACATGGGCCCCGAGGATGGGTCATGACAAATTGGTATCAGAGGAGTTCGGTTCTACCGCAGAACTCAGGACTCTGATCTTCTCTATGTGAAGCAATAGTGTTAAGAGTATTGAGTGTGGTTATCAGTCCAGGGAGCCCAGTGTTGGTGCGGCGACTGACGTATCCGTACACCAGGACCCTGACTTCTGGTTTCTGACTTAATGCACGAAAACATTGATTGCATGTGTGTTTCAAGTTTTCTTTGTGATTATTATATGTCAACTCACCTGGTATACTGTTTGACCGTGGCGCACCTGTTTCTTTTCAGGATGGCCCCACGACGGCAGCCAGTTAGGGTTCCCAGAGTTGTACGTGACGACAGACCGCTGAGCGACGAGGCCTCGGTACAGGTCCCTTTGACAGCAGAGGCACCGGCGGTACCTCTACCCGCTGAGCCACCGATGCTACCATCCCCAGCTGCTGACGATGCACGTCGCCTTAGTGCATTGCACAAGTTTCAGCGCCAGTGATCGCCGAGGTTCCTTGGGGAGACAGACCCCCAGGCAGCCGAGGACTGGCTGGAGGTAGTTGTACGAGTTTTCAGGTTAGTGAGGACACTTGCAGACCTCATGGTGATCCTCGCAGCGAGCCTACTGCACGCGGCAGCAGGCAGATGGTGGAGCTTGATGCTCCAGGTGAACGATGAGGCATCTCTTCTTTGGTTGAACTTTGAGAGCCTCTTCCGCTCGGATTTCATCCCAGCCACCCTCCGTGCGGTGCGCATCCAGGAGCTTCTTCAGCTGCGGCAGGGTAGCTTGACGATCGCCCAGTACTCGGCGATATTTACCGATCTCTCGCGCTACTCGACAGACATGGTACGGGACCCATTCTTCCAGGCTCGGACCTTTGAGCAGGGATTGAGGCATGAGATTAGGGCATCTCTGATCTCCCTCAGCATTCCGACCCAGGCAGGAGTACTGGAGCGAGCCCTTTTGATCGAGAGCTTCCTTGCTGAGCCTTCTTCTACAACGAGACCTACCGTGGGGCGGCACATAGTAGAGTCTTCTGCAGTAAGCAGCCAATGAATGACTCATGGGTCCAGGCAGAGGAGACCTTCATGCAGACGATCTCAAGACACTGGCTCAGCTGTGCAGGGCACACAACGCGGGGCCAATATTTCGAGAGGCAGACAGTGCTACGCATGGGGCGGGCAGGGCCACATGGCTCGTGACTGCCCGACCCGCCATGACGAGGAGCAACATACGGTTGAGGGGCCACCCAAGCAGAGGCAGAGGGTCGACCGTGGTGGTCCGCAGGGAGCAGGCAGACGAGGCAGAGGAGCTGGCCGAGCAGCAGGTGGTGGGCGACTCTTTGAGGCTCTACCACCACCACCACCACCAGGAGGTCCACCCCGACCACAGGGAGCTGGAGGGAAGAGACATGCACAGCTCCAGGCAGCGGAGGCCTATGACCACGGCACACCCGAGATGATTCGAGGTAATATCTATGTCTATTCCACCCTTGCCGCAGTTCTTATAGACACATGAGCGAGTCATTCTTTCATAGCTGCTGCCCTTGTTCGGAGCTCGGATATTCCGACGGAGCCGTTGGCTCGATCGTTACGGCTAGAGACTCCTACGGGAGCAGACTCGATGATTACACACTGGTGCCGACAGTGTGAGCTTACTCTAGGAGGCGAGAGCTTCAGCAGGGATCTTCTTGTAGCAGTGTCGAGGCCTTAAGAGATCATCTTGGGCATGGATTGGTTATCTACAGTCCATGCTCTGATTGACTGTATTAGGCGCAAGGTGCGATGTATACGCACCGAAAGGAGCAGGTTCACCTTCATCAGCGAGAAGGGAGCCTTCACAGCATAGGATGGACTCTCGCAGAGGAAAGGACAACCCATTACTCATCAGTTGGCTAGCATCATCCTAGGAGCAGTTGATGTGCAGAGTCCTAGTTTTCATTCAGTGGTGGATCAGTATGCGGACGTCTTTCCTGACGATGTTCCAGGACTACCTCCTCGCAGAGAGGTATACTTTTATATTGACCTGTACCCCAGGACAACCCCGATGTCGACTCCAGCATATCGGATGGCCCCCACTGAGCTTCGAGAGCTAAGGGTACATTTGGAGGACTTGCTGGGCAAAGGATTCATCCGACCCAGTGTTTCACCCTGGGATTCCCCGATATTGTTCGCCAAGAAGGGGGACGGAAGCTTGTGACTGTGTGTCGACTATCGTCACCTGAACCAGGTGACAGTGAGTAACAAGTATCTGCTACCGAGGATTGATGACCTCTTCGATCAACTCAAGGGATAACGGTGGTTCTCAAAGATAGACCTCAGGTCAGGCTATCATCAGCTCAGAGTTCGGGACAAGGACATGCAGAAGACGACCTTTAGATGTCGGTATGGCCACTATGAGTTCTTGGTTATGCCATTCGGCGTAACCAATGCTTCAACAGTGTTCATGGGCCTCATGAACAGAATCTTTCATCCATATATCGATCGATTTGTCGTGGTCTTCATCGACGACATTTTGATTTACTCGACCACTGAGGAGGAGCACGCCTACCACTTGCGGGTTGTACTGGACACACTCCGAGAGAACCAGTTTTATGGAAAGCTCTCAAAGTGTCAGTTCTGGTTACGTGAGGTCCACTTCTGGGGACATGTCATTTCTGAGGTGGGAGTTGCGGTGGATCCCGTGAAGATCGAGGCAGTGCTAGCTTGGGAGCCACCCAGGAGCGTGATGGAGGTGCGATGTTTCTTGGGACTAGCTGGATACTATCGGAGGTTTGTTCCAGACTTCTAAAGAGTTGTGGCACCACTCTCAACTTTGACAAAGAAGGGGAAACCCTTTGTGTGGTCAGATAGATGTCAGCAGAGCTTCCAGGAGCTGAGACAGAGATTGACCAGCTCACCTATCTTGAGGTTCTCGGAGGAGGGGATAGGGTACGTAGTCTACTGCGATGCATCAGGGACCGGAATCAGATGTGTCCTGATGCATGAGGGGGTAGTGATCGCCTATGTATCACGTCAGTTGAGGCCGCATGAGCAGAACTACGGCACCCATGACCTGGAGTTAGCAGCAGTGGTCTTCGCTCTGAAGACATGGCGACACTATCTGATGGGCGAGCACTTTACAGTCTTTTCTGACCATCAGAGTCTCAGGTACATCTTCTCTCAGAAGGACCTGAACCTAAGACAGAGACGATGGCTCGAGTTCCTCCAGGACTATGACTTTGAGATAGTCTATACTCATGGGAAGGGGAACGTAGTAGCCGATGCTCTCACCAGGAGGACGGGCATTCAGCTGCTTGAGGAGGCGACGGAGCAGCTATCTGCTTTGCAGATATCCTTCATGAATAGAGATGGAGTATCCTTCCTTCAATCACTCACAATCACTCCTCCACTACTGCAGCGGGTCAGAGAGGCACAATGTGGGGACACTGACTGTGAGACGTGACATGCGCAGATATCCTCAGGACAGGAACCTGGTGGATTCTTCGTGGGATGAGAGCATGACGTCCTTTTCAGAGGACGTACCTTGGTACCGGTTTCTTTACGGGAGGAAGTTCTGAGAGAGTTCCACACTTCTCCTTTGGCGGTACATCCTGGAGTGGCGAAGATGTACCAGGATCTCAGACGACAACACTGGTGGCCAGGCATGAAGAAGGCTGTGGCAGAGTTCGTTTCTCGATGCCTCACCTGCCAGCAGGTGAAGGCAGAGCATCAGGTACCGGCAGTCTTGGTACAACCCTTGGAGGTCCCAGAGTGGAAGTTGGATGGGATTTCTATGGACTTTGTGACTGGAATTCCATGAACTTCCAGAGGTCATGACTCCTTTTGTGTGATTTTCGACCGACTCACCAAGTCGGATCACTTCTTACCCATCAGAGAGAAGGGCTCAGTGGAGAGCTTGGGACGTCTCTACATTCAGGAGATTGTACGGCTTCACGGTGTGCCATCATCTATCATCTCTGATCGAGATTCTCGCTTTACTTCCCAGATTTGGAAGGGGTTGCAGGAGGCGTTCGGGACGCAGCTACGTCTGAGCACCGCCTTTCACCCTCAGATGGATGGTCATATGGAGAGGACCATTCAGACTATCAAGGACATGCTCCGCGCATGTCTCCTCAACTTTGGTCACAGCTGGGATGACCACCTACCCTTGGTGGAGTTCGCGTACAACAACAGCTACCACTCCACCATCGGGATGGCACCATACGAGGCGTTGTACGATCGAACTTGCAGATCTCCTTTGTGCTGGACAGACCCTGGGGAGTCAGCACAAATGGGACCGGAGATGGTCCAGGCCACAATAGAGAAGGTCTAGGTCATCCAGGAGCAGATGAGGACAGCTCAGAGCAGGCAAAAGTCTTATGCTTACAGGAGGCGGAGGCCACTAGAGTTCGAGGATGGTGACCACGTATTCTTTCGTGTCTCACCACGACGTGGATTACAGAGATTTGACCGAGGTGGAAAGTTGTCTCCACGCTTCATCAGACCATTCCAGGTCCTCTTCAGGATTGGCGAGGTGGCTTATCGCCTGGCCTTACCACCTCAATTGCACCGGGTGCATGATGTCTTCCACGTATCTCAGCTGAGGAGATACATGCACGACCCGACACATATCATTGACCATGGGGAGATGGACATTGATGATGGGGCGACTTTTGCAGAGGTCCCAGTGGAGATCGAGGATCGACAGGAGCGGGTCCTATGTAGACGATTGATCCCTCTAGTGCGCATCATATGGCAGCACGGGAACCTCCAGGAGAGCACTTGGGAGTGGAAGGCTCAGATACGTGCTCAGTACCCACTTTTGTTTCCTTAGTTTATGATGTATCTTTACGGGGACGTAAATACCTGAGGTGGGAGTGATGTAAAGACCCGTAAAATTCAAGGAAATTGTTTTCTTAATTTTCTTTGGAATTTTACAAGAACACAGTTTTTTACAGCACCTGATTCTGAGGCCCGGTGTGCCCGGAATCATTTTCCGAAGTTTAGCTCAGGTACGTTCAGTGAACGAACGAGCGGGTTTTTCAAAATTTTGAACCGGTGCTCGGAATCAAATTCTGAGGGCACCGATGGAATCGCAACAACGATATTTTCTTAGAAACATCTTTCCTGGAGTTGCGTTTTCTCGAGTGTGGTTTTTAATTTTTGGGGTTAAGTTAAGAAATAAAATAAAGTGGTGCAACAACTTTATTTTATTTTACTTTAAGCCACTTAAAGCCACTTAAGCCAGTTTAAGTGGATAAGGTAGGACCCACGATATCCTACCCACTTGGTAGGATATTTGTGAGGTGGGGCCCGCACGATCCCCACCGTTTCTTTCCCTCTAAGTAATGCACCTGCAAAAACCTCTTTTAAATGAAAGTCAACCGATGCGTTTTCTTAAATTCTAAACGCCCCTATTAATTGGGCAGTTAAGTCGTTACCATTAATTCATTGAATTAATGGTTCGTTTCTTAACTTTGAATTTTTTAATTGTTGGCTTGAGAATAAAATAACACCAATACTTGTTTCACTTAAGGGTTTCTTGTTGATAGGATTGGGAGAAGCTCTCAAGCTTGAATATCTTCATCCTTCTTCGCTAAGAACGCGAAGAACGGAAAGAACGTGAAGAACGCGAAGAACGCGAAGAATGCGAAGAACGCAAAGAACACGAAGAACGCCGACCTTCGACGAAGGGTGACGAAGAACGCCGAACCCTCTGAGATCGACGATGCGACGCCGTGTACCATGACGCCGACGATTCTTCTTCCGCAACGTTTCTTCTGCGATGCTCCTTCCCCGCGAAAATCTTCGATCAACAAAAGATTGAGCGACGCCCCTTCCGTGACGTGATGATCCTCTTCTTCTGCGATGATTAAATCCGCGACAAACTCACGTTCGACGATAACGTTGAGGTAGGGGTTTTGTTCTTTCTAAATCTTTGTGATTTATATCCGTGGTTTGTTTAAATGATTATTGTGAGACTTTTAAAACCACTAACGTGGTGGGTGCGGACCAACGAACAAGTCCGAGCCCACCGCCCTTTTCGTTCTTGGTGTGCGGAACGGAGGACGACGTCAAAACAAGCCGCACGGGCGATGTGAGGTCCTCGCAGTGAAGGACGGGCCCCCGGGAGGGCCATTGGCGAGGACAACGTGTTTTTTCTTCCACCGGAACTTGTCCGGTGGTCCGCGGAGCAGCCCGCCGGCGCGCCTCGCCGGCACGGCGGCAGGTGGCGGCGGCGCCCGGTGCGCCGCCGGGAGGAGCCGCCACGGCTGAAGCCACGACGGCAAGGCGCGGTCCCGTGACCGTGCAGAACCAGAGGGGGACAGGACGTGGCCGGCTGCTGCGTCCGCTGGCAAGGGAGGCCCCGCGCGGGGCCGTAGCTCCTTCACGCGGGGCCGCAACTCCTTCAGGCGGGGGCAGCGCCCCCCCCGCTCCGCTCGGCCGTAACCGGCCGAGCCGACCCACTGGCCAACCGGCCAGTGCCAGCCGGGTCGCACCCAACCGGGTCGGTCCTGGACCCGGGTCGGGTCGACCCAGGGGGGGGGGGGGGGTTGGGCTGGGTCGGTCTGGGCCCAGACCCCCCCGTTTCCGGACCCTTTTCGGTCTTTTCCCCATATCTTGGGGTACGAACCTCCGATCAACCCATCGTTAGCGGCGATGTGATCCTTGGGTCGAGATGGTCGTTTTGACATATTACACTTAAGGTTTTGGAATACTTTGGGTTCGGCCGGGTTGGTTCGTACACGAAACCAACCGGGCCCTCGGAGCGGAAAGGCTTATAACTTGAGCTCCAGATGTCCGATTGACGTGCTGTCGACTTTGATGGTTTCCTCTAAGTAAGATGGATATTTTGGCTTACTCTGCCCGAGGTTTGGACGCAGGTGGAGTACGGTCGGGTTGGTTTTGACTTAAAAACCAACCGGGCCCCTAGGACGAAAAAGCCAATAACTCTCAGAACGGGCGTCCGATTGACGCGCCATCTGCGACGTTGAGTTGTTGACGATACGGAACTTTTGGATACATCAACTCTGGACTATGTGTCAGTTGATGTATCAGCCTCTCGGCTCGTGGAGAGGACCCTCCCGAATGAGCTTGCTGTCTGCGGGAACCCTAGAGCTGGCTGCGACTGCGACGACGACGACGACTGTGCAGAGATCCTCAGTGGATTCGACGGCGACGACTACAGCACTCAGCGATCCTACGTGGATCAGTGCTATAGATCCTATGTGGGTACGATCCTGTGCGGGTCAGCGCTCAGCGATCCTGTGTGGGCCAGCGCCTACAGATCCTGTGTGGGTCCGATCCTGTGTGGGTCTTTGCGGGAGTTAGTTACCTATCGATTCTGTGTGGGTCAGATCCTTTGTGGGTCATTGTGGGGGTTAGTACCTATCGATCCTTTGTGGGTCCGACACCATAGATAAATCAGTGGATATATCTGATCATCTCTATCATCATATGAAGAAGTATACCTGTGTGAGCTGAATCCTCTTTTCCTTTCCATTGTGGATTGTGTTGTGCTATCCTGTGTGGATTACATTTTGCTTTCCTGTGTGGACTGGGTTGTACTTGGGCTCGGATGTTGGAGCCGACTTTATAATTGATGACTTAGGTATATGTATGGGAATATACATAAGTAGAGTCGGATGTTACTTTGTGATTGTATCTTTCCTTTGTGGATTATCCTTTGTGGATTCTGGGAGACTTTCGGGGGTCTTGGGGTCCCTACTGAGTTGCTTATACTCACCCCTGCATGGGCTATGCCCGCACTACGTTGTGTTGGTTACAGACGACGGACAGTGCTAATCATGGTGGAGGCTTGCGGAGCAGGACGTTACCTGGAGGTGGACCACTGGGCGAGACATACTCAGAGCGGACGGCTGGACCCGAGGAGCTGTGGAGGCTATCTGTACTCACCCTTCAAGTGGGACTTCCAGTGGACGGCTCGACGCTGCGGCTTTTCTTTTCAGTTGCTGTTTTCCCTTTCCAGTTGTACTTTACTTTCAGTTTGGGTTTGTATTCTGGCCCACTTACTTTTCCGCACTTACTATTGTACTCAGTTTTTAATTAGTGTTTACTTCTACTTCATTCTTGCTCTGTGGTGTTTGTTTACTTTACAAAGGCAATGCCTTCCCTTTTTACCGGGATTTACGCCTTGGTGCTAGTCGCCAGCCCCTGGCCTATGGAAGGCGGGCTTGGGGTTGTCACGACACGGGCCCCGAGGACGGGTCGTGACAAATAATCCTTGAAAAACTAAAGACATGATTTTATATTCATATGTGTGTGCCATAAAACTATACCTTATGATAATTTTATATTCTCATTGTTCATGTTCTTTGATTTCATTATTATTAATGTCATATTAAAATTTAATATTTATTTCATCACTCAAGTTTATTATCTATGATATGTAGGTTATAGATTTTAAATTTTGTTCTCATGTTTTCATACCACTATGCTCATTATATGTGGATATCTCCCATATTTCCTCTTACTGAGCATCTGAAATCACCCTTTCTTATGTTTCATTTTCCAAGTTATGAGGAATGGTTTTAAGTAGGGTATTTTTATGATTATTATAAAGTGGGAATATATTAATGGTATATTTTGATGATCTTTCACTAAATAAGAATATTGTACACCTAGTATCCAAATTACATAAACCGTTATGATCCTTAAGAACATGATTATATAATGTAATTAATATTCATATAAAAGGGACAATATCTATGTAAGATAATTTTAGGTCACTATAGTTTTTATCAGAGGAAATTTTCAGTTAACCATTGGAAACCTGAATCCCTAGGGATATGTATAAGAATACTTATAGGGTCATGCTTCTGGTTAAGTTCAAGGATGAGTCTAATTATAGAAAAATGTACAGGAATTTTGGTAAATTATAAATCGAGTGGTTTCCAAAAATTAAATCTCTATCTAGATTCTACAAGTGGATGTAGCTCTAAAAAAGATGTACTGTGAGGTAATAAATCCTAAAAGGTTGTATTACCTGGAATTAATCATAACCTGGTGGAAAACAACTTTTCTTTCTACCCACCTAGTCTAACAGTCCGAATAGATGTTCTTTAGAAATTAAAATACTAATTATAAACCATTAAGAAGAAATTGTATAATGACTATGGATAATCTAGGTTAGACCCAAGGTCAGAATGATTTTAAAGAAGGTGTTATGATTTATAAATCATATAGGTAATTTCTATAATTATATGGTTATCCAAAATTATTATTAATGATCACACATTTCATTTTGGTTATAGTGAAAGATAAGAACTATAAAAAAAATTAAAACTAAATGAGATAAATAATGTATTGATATGGAGACATATAGGATGACAATTATAGTAAAGTATATTATGGCTATTTCTAATAATATATCATGATATATAATGAACAATGTGATGATTAACCAAATTTATGGATCACCAAAGAAGAGTATGATATAGTTAATTGAGAGTTCGGGTGGTGGAGATCTTTGAGAAATGAATATTTAGTTTCTTTTACGTAAATAATGTGGAAAGAAGAACTCTAGGTAATGTCTTGAAGGAAGAAAAAGATTTTTTATATGCGGAGAAGGACATAGATTTAGAAATTTGTGAGGTAAAATTAAATGTCTAGTTAATGCAATGCATTAGAATAAAGGCCTCCCTAATATATCATCGACAAGTCCATGTTTCAAATGTGGAAAGTATGGGAATAATGAAAATATATGTTTTTGGGGGAATGATCAATAAGTGGTTCAAAAAGTTGGTACAATTAATGTTTTTGTAGTTGATGATTAAGATACTAAAAATGAAATATGAAATTATAGAGGTATTGATGAATAATATGATGAATCCTACTTAATAGTTTATGAATGAAGTAGATTGATTTAAGTGTTTATGTATTAAAATTAGAGAATTATAAAATACATATGGATGGATTTGTAAAAATTTTCATTGATTATATCTAGAATTTTTTTGAGGGATTCACATAACCTAGAGAAATAATTTAATGGAAATGTTGATATTTTACAGAAAACACATGATTAAGGGAAGATAACCTTTAATATTTTTCTAATTTTGAGACAATGATGTTGGTATATAGAGGTCATGGATATGAATAAAGTAATTGGGATAGTATTTATGAACTTGGAATTGATTAATGTTTTTTGGAAAAGTTGGTTTATGTTATCATTGATAATGTTCACAACATTATTGGATTTATGGAATTTATTTAATATTCAATGGTTTTTCTCAAGGAATAAGGAATTACATATGTTTTTATTTTTTTATGGTAATTTAGTTTATTAATTTGTTCCATGAAATTTTAGGAAAAAATTAATTCAAATCTTTGGTACGTGACATTAATAGTTACTTCATATTGTTTGGGAGATTAATGATATGTTGATTTTGGGAATTTGGAGACCTTATTTATAAATTTTTGGATTTCCATTTTTTAGACATGTAGGAACCTTAAGGTTAACTATTCATGAAATTGATTAAGTTAAGCTTTGGATTTTATTGGCAAAATTGTGCTACAAATTCTATTTTTGATAATATAAAGATAAAGAATGAATGGATTATCATTCTTTTTGGGAACTCATTATTATTTAGTAGTTTAGGAATAAAAAATTAAACTGTTAGAGTAAATAGATTATGTGAAACTAGATTGTGGAACTACCAAAGTATGTGATTCTTCTTATAAAGAGGGATGAAATAATGTAATTTTATCATGTCATGATAATTAATCAACATCAAGAAAATAATCTTGAAATAAAATGTTAAAAATTTCCCTCTATTTAGGTTGAATGAATAAAATTTCAACCTATGATTGATTTATGGATTTTTGGTCATTATTATTCTCTTTACTATGTTTTATATCACTCTACATTAGTATATTGGAGTCATCCATCTCTTTTATGTCCATGTTTTCACTTGCCACCATTGTTCTCCTATATGGAAACCTTGTTATGTGTTATTTTAGATGAACTTCACACAATCCCTTATCTTTTGAAGATGAATTTTTATTAATCATTATTTTAATTTGGGTTTCCAATAAATGTATTACAAAATTTTAAACCCTTTTGTTACTGATCACAAGTTCAAATTGTGAAGATTCAATTTATTTAAGGAGGTCAAATGTTACACCCTTATATTTTGTGAAATATTTTACATCAAATAAATTTAATCTTTTCAATATTTTTTACATTAAATTACATGGTTTGATTTCATTAGACATTACATAGAGTTTAGGTTGCTTTATATACAACATTGAGTGTAACATTATTTAATCACATCACTGAGATTTAACAAAATGTGACATGCTATTAGAATATTATTATTTAATAAAATAGTTATCAACTACCATTAGAATAAAGCATAAGAATGTTATTAACTAAAGTAGGAAAATATATGGTTTACACATGTATATATAATTAATTATTTGTTGGAAATCTAATTATAAATTAAAATAAAAAGCTTTTTAAAATAAATTAATTTTTTTATGAAAAAATATTTTTTCACATAAATATTTTTCTATACAATTTTTTTTTAAAAAATTGGGTGAATTATTTTAATTAAATTTATATAATATATATTACAAAAAAAATTAACATTAAACTTATGTGTTTTGTAGACAAGAGTTAAGAATAAATTAATTTTTATGTTTAAAGCATAATTTTTCAAAAAAATAGTTTTTCCGCCTCTTGCACGATTAGTTTAAAATAAAACATTTCATATTCAGAAATTTTATTTTTAAAAAATATTTTAATTTTTGAATTAATATTATCAAAATTATATTAGGGTGAATTTTTCATCATTTTATGATAAGTTATATTTTTCAATGAATAGTGAGAAAATACTGTTTTTTATTAATAATTGTCAGTTAATTTACATAATTTTAAAACATAAAAACTATTTTATTTTTTAATGTATAATTATTCCAATTTTATATCTATTAATACAATTTAGGACATTATAATCAAATTTATACTGATTTTTTTTATAAAATACTTCTAAATTTATAACATTTTCTCTTTAGAAAACCTGTTTCTCATCATGTCTATAACATTATTTTTAAATTAAAATTTTCCACTTATATGATTTGAATTTAGAAAACTAGATTTCATATTTTGAATAATCATAATTTATATTATCCAGTAAGTTAAAATTAAATTTTTATGATAATGAGTAGTACAAGAAGTGAAAATTAATTACCATGTTTTAGGTGAAAATGGGTTTACATGGGGTGGGAAAACTGAAAGGATACGGGGTAAAATCACATAGAAAATTATAATAATCAAATTTCTTAGACAAATATCAAACATATAGCCTCTTTTTTTTATAATGTACCATTTTGTTTTATTCCTTTTTCAAGTGAAGAACGTGGGTATGTTTTTTGTTTTCCAAAATTACTATTGGGACTCTCAACTCAATTATAAAAGGTCACATCCCACTCCTATTCACTCCTCTAAAACCTTTTTGTTAAGATAGGATCTACCCAAATAACTTACTAAATTCACTAATATCATCCTATAATATTTCTATTTATCATAAATCAATCCTATGAATCCATTTGGTACTTATTAAAAGATGCTTTCTGAAGTATAGGTAATGTCCCCAACCGAGAAATTTACTTTTTTTGTTCCTCCACCTACATCATTTTTTAATAAAATATATAGATTTAATAATCTCAATATATTACATATAATAAAACTTAATTATATTATTGTAATAACCTAAAACCTTCTCCTCTTCCATCAACTGGGATATGAAACCACCGTTCGTGTGTACGATGAACTACCACATCACGAACCGATGTTACTTTTTTCCATCACCACTTATCACATCTGTATATTTTAATGGATTTTATTTTTATATATTATATTTATGATATTATTATACCTCAATAATTATATACCAAATCAATATTATTACCTCCACATTCATTGGAAAACAATAATATCACACGTGTGTATGGAGGTTTACCGCCTCACGAACTGATGTGATGTGATTTTAATTTATGATTTAATTATATAGAAATAAAGATATATTAAATTAATATATAAAGTATTATTAATTTTTTTTACGTTTTATATAATTATATCAACTTCCTATATTCCACTTCATGGGGAGTACAATATCGTCATTCATGTGTACAACAGACTACCGCCTCGTGAAGCGATGCGATTCATTAACGCTTTAAATAGAAGTTAATAAGGACGAGTTTAATTAAAAATATGTGATATATATATAGAATAAAAATATTATATAACGATAATATTTTATTTGTATTTCGTTCTCTCAATCCGTTGAGAAATTGGAAACAACATTCATGCATACGTACGACCTATTATCTCCATAAACGATGTATTTCATTTTCTGTCACTAACATTAATGGATAAATATAAATAAACATATACTAAATATTTATATAATTTTTAAAAATATAGATATTTTTTAACCATAATCAATGTAACAGTACCTAAAAATAACAAATCAAAACATACATGAAAAACAAATAAGTTATTATCCAAAACGTGAATTTATTTTGGAATTGTTAATAAACAGGTAATAAAAGGTCACAAGTAAAATATATATGGTATGATATATATAATTAATGTGTTATTATATATTAATAATAAAATTATATTTATTATATAGGATGTTCAAATGTGTATGAATGAAGTTGATACTTAAGGTAAGACATTTCAATCTCACTTTTAATTTATGTGAGACACATGTCAAATTCACGACACGATTCTTTTATGTGGTTTATATAGTACCCATGAATTTATTTTTCAATTATTCTACTGAAAATTATTTTCATTTTCATATCCAATTTAGTATCTCTCTTCCATGTGGTTTACTATTCGAAATTTACTAAAGCGTTAAGGGGTTTTTGTCACAAATTGCCTTATTTGGGACATTAGTAATATTCAACATCAATATTATTCTATGAGATTCATATACTACCCCATTGAAATTTTATATAATTAATAAACATATTATAATGGTATTAAAATTTTAATTTTTTATTCTTATTTAATGTGGCCTATGACTCAAGAGATACATAAGTCGTAAGGGTTTAATGATGCAATCTCATCATTTATCAGGATTATTTATGGTTATGTTTATGATGATAATTTATCTTGATTAATACCTCAAGAAAGTCATGTATATTCTTAAAAATTATTTATTTATTGATAATAAATGTTTTTCCTTCATTTTACTCTCTTTATGTTGTTAATATGTCAAATGAGTTTTTAAGGAAATCGTCTTTATTTGTCTCTTCGGCAGATAAACCCATATTTCTTCCAAAACCATGATTTATAAATGTTTTTTAATTTTTTTTATAAAATAATACAAATAATTTATTCAACACATTTTTACCCATGTTTACCTTTTAATTTTTTTGAATGGAATCCTCATTTAGAATTCCAAAAAAATTCTTTTTGGATTTTTTGAAAATGTAAAGGGAAACATTGTTTTAATGTGTACAACATAAATTACCTTTTATTCCATCATGAACAATATATTTTTTAATAATAAATTATAATTTCAAATTTTTATTTATAAATAAAATATTTTACAAAATAATTTATTAATTTTCAGTGATTTTAAAAATAGAAAGAATATTTTTATCAAGAAATGTTTTCATGATTTTAAATATTATTTAATAAGTTTAAAAGTTTATTTTCAAGGAAAAGAAATTTGAAATTTTTTTATGATTTAAAAAATTATTTTCACTATGGAGAGGATACTATATTTAATAATTGTTCAAATTTATCTTTAAAAATAATTTTCCATATAATATGACATCCTTTGATGTTAGATATTCTTTACTCGGGATACAATCAATGTATAACATTATTATTCATTGTTTGAATGGTTTATGATTTTGATGTAACTATGTTTATGAAATGAGTTTTTATTCCTTGGGTTATACCATTGGGATTTTCTTTTAAACCCTACTTATTTTTTCATGGGTTATTCTATGATGAAATGATGAAATGATTATGAAACATGTATCTTTTCAATAGTTTATGCTATGATTAAATGTTTATGAAGAACATTTATTTTCATGGTTTCTGATACGATGAATGTTTTTTATCTAAAGGAAGAAATAGGTATGATTTTCATTATGTGATAGTGGTCATTTTGTAACCATGGATGTGGTTATGTTAAAACCAAGATATGTGGGGCCTATATCTTCTCTAATGCATTGGCTAAATATTTATATCTCCTAGGATAAACATGAATGTAATGGAGAGTAAACCCAATTTAGTAAATGAATTTTTCCACTATGATTGTCTTGGGTGTGATCCTTGACTACTAGGATTGTATGGGAAGTGAACTATTCGACTATTATAGTCTTGGAAATGATACTTGAACTACTAATGAAATGCTTTTATATTCTTTTGTGTATGCCACAAATCTATGCATTATTCCAATGTTATGTTCTCATAGTTAATGTTCTTTGATTTCATTATGATTCATGTATTATGAACTCCCACTACTTATTCCATGAATCATGTTTATGATATATGATATTCTGGTTGAGGTTTTCAAATGTTATTATCATATTCTCATAACCTTTTGATTGTGATATATTTATATCTCCCTTGTTTAACCTTACTGAGCATCTAATCTCAGCCATTCTAATGTTTCATTTTCCAGGTAATAAATAATGGTTTTATGTGGGGAATGTTTATGAAGAGTGAAAAAGGGGAATATCTTTTTGGGAGATGTTAATGATCATTTACTAAATAAGAATATTCTTTACCTAGTCTCCAATGGAACCAAACCATTATGATCCCTTGGTGGGGTTTTTTGTAATTTAATTAATATTCATCTAGAGTGTGTTATATATACACATGGGAAGTTTGGATCACTACACCATTCTTGGAAATTGATGTTGGATTTATGTATATGAATCCAATCCATGACTGTGATAACATCATATTCTACCAAAGAGAAAATAACAAGTATTTTAGGAAGGACATTCCCAAAATCTTCAACTAGATAATAATCATGGATATGCAATGTGATCATCATGATATTAGGGTTTTTCAAATATAATTTAACATGTAACAATTTGGATAATAATTAACATTACTAAATAACTATCATGAAATAATAGAATTTATATAAATAAGATCAAATAATATGCTTCAATATTTGAGCATGTCTTTCACCACTGTAACTTCATTGTTTGACCTTAAATCCCTTCTGAAAAAATATTTATATCAAAAGCATACTAAATAATTAATAAGAGTGATTAATCATGAAAAATGCTTCATAGTATATCTAAATCATGTCACCTTATTTTTAATCTATGAATCCTTGGGTTTAATTTAGGTCATTTATGCTCACTATCATTTAAAATCCTTCATGATGGTTCATAAATAGTTTATGAATTTTAAAAACATATCCCTTGAGAGTGTTAAACCTGGTGTGTAGTAAGACCCATTGTTATGCACCAGGCGATGATCGAGTATAACTAAAAACAACTTTTCTAGTGTTACTACCCAAGGTACAATCGTACTAGATCCACATCCACTTGTAGTATCCATAGTAGGATGCAGTTTATTGGAAACAACTTACTCTATCCATCACAAAAATTTTAAGATAAATTATTATACTTAGACATATCTTTATGGTTCTCACTAAAGTTTTCTCATCCTAGTATAATATATTATTGTTAATCATTTCTATTATAATAACTTTAATGATTGTATGTTTCAATATATATATATATATATTAAATCATAATATATTAATCTTAATTACATAACATAACAATCGGTGCCATAATCATATAGTCCTAGTACCTTTAGAAGAATGGATACATAACAAAATAATTTATAGGTCAACTACATCATCTGCCACCATGTTCTTCATAACTTTCACCCTTCTTAGACATATCATACAAAATACAATTCTTCATAACATGGAAAAAAGAAACATTGGAAATAGTGGGCTCATATTCTTAGTACGGGTAATGAAGGGATATATTGACATAAAATGATCATAAGGGTACATGAACATGTGAATAATAATTAAAAACCAAACCCTTCATATAATATATCATAAAAATGATTCATGAAATAAATCACGGTAGTTAATAAGACATTAATAATAATTAAATCAAAGAACATGATCCATGAGAGTAGAAAATTGGCATAATACGTAGTTTTTTGGAATACACATATGCATAAACAATTATTTATTAGTTTTCAAGGTTAATTTACCAAACTATCATAATGGACTAGTTTCAATAAAAAACTATATTAGTATCCAAGGTTTACTCCCAAGACTATCATAGTGAAAAAATCTCTTGATTGAACTAGGTTTACTACCCATTATATTCTTGTTTATCTCTCAATATATTGATCTTTATCCAGTTAATTATAGAAAGATATATGTCCCACCTATCACGTAATCCATACATTTTTGTTTCACAAGATCATAAAAAATTCATCAAATAATTACCAATTGAATGGAATTAGGTCTCATAAACATTTAATCATTGTAAAACCCAAAGAAATGAATTGAGTTTCAAAATCATCTCATCAATTCATCATATAATAACTTGTGGAAATGTAATTGGTTTCATAAACATATCATTTTGATAATCATAAACCATCCAGAGAAATAATAAGAATGGTATCATTGGATCATATCAAGGATAACTTTTAATTAACATCAAAATATTTCATAATAGATGGAAAATGATTTTTGAATGATCACTTGTAACATTTCTTAAGTTAAATAACCTTTTCACATTGCAAATAACCTATTTTATAACTAACAGTTCAAAAACCATTGTGAAAATCCTTTTCCATGAAAATATACATGGAAAATTATAGAGGAATATTTAAAACATTGAGTATTCCTAATAATAGAAAATACCATTAATTTAGTACATCTTAATTCAATTATTCCTATCACATTTTCTATACAATGAAAAAAACAAATCATTCATAAATCGATAAGAAGATTCATTTTAAACAATTTTTTAAAAGGTCATACACAAGTTAAGATATATTTAATCAATCATTTTATATCAGTAAATACTTTATTTAAAACATTTTGGAATATAAGAACCTATGGAAAAAGGATTTATTTTCTTTAAATAACTATATAATAAAAAAGATCATGAGTTCCTTGAGAGATATATCATTGGATTTCATTATTAGAAGAAGAATAATAAAAAATCTTGATAGGCAATGAGATTGTATCATAAAACCATTACCACATTAGAAATAATTTAACTGAAACAAAAATGTAATAAATAAAATTATATATATATATATTTAAATACCAAATTTTACTCATAATAATCATAAAATACCTTCATGGGTAGCATATACACTACACATGAGAAAGAAGTGGTGTAAAAGGCATGTGACCCAGAAAAATAAAGGTGATACAAAAATCAAATACCACTTTGGAAAATTTAAAACCATAAGAACCATTAAATAATAAAATTAATTGAAACATTAATTATCATTTAAATATGTATACTCATGATATAACATAAAAAATTGGTATTCTATACACTGCATAAAAGAAATGAGCGGTGAATATGACTTATGTCTCCCATAAATAAAAAACTATAAATCCCTTACCTTAAGTCTCATATTCCTTTGTACACATTAATACATGATATTTAATAAATATAGTTTTATTATACATTGATTCTATAACCATAATTATATATATAATACCATATATGATTTACTTATGGCCATTTATGACCCATTTATTATCAATTCCATAGTAAAATCAAGTTTTGGGTAAGAATTATTTTATATTTCATGTATGAATAGATTTGATATTTTCAATTATATCTTGGTTTCATAAAATTTATAATTTTAATCATGATATATATATATATTATATTCATTAGAAATGTATTTATATTAATCTATAAATTTTAGATATAGAAAATAAATTACATCATTCAAGGAGATGGTAGGCCCTATGTACACATAACTATCATTTACACTTTCTCTATGAATGGAATAAAATGAAGTTAAATAATAAATAAACTTTATATAGTGTTTATTAGGTCATATATATCACATATTTGTATTAAATGTATCCTTATTACCTTCTATTTAATGTGTAAGTGAAAAATGAATCACATCACTTCGAGTGGTTGTAGTCCTCTGTACAAACGAGTGATATTATGGTATTCACAATGAATAGAAAGTAAGATTGTATATGAGATATAATAATTCTAGATGTATTATTATTTAATAATTATAACATATATAGGTTAAATACATAATTATATCTTACCATAAGATGTGGTGATGGAAAAATAATTACATTTGTTTGTGAGGAAGTAGTTTTTCGTATACATGATTAGTGGTTTTTCCCATTTGATGGGAGAGGATATGGATACAGTGTATGAAATTGACAAATTAATATCTCATTATATTTTAGATAATATTTTAACTATTTAATAATATTATAATAATATTTTAATGAGGTGAAAGAACAAATATAAAAAAATATATGTTAAATAATTTTACCTCTTATTTGGAGAACCTCTTTATATTTATACCTAAATCATTGTTATGAGGGTTAAATAATAAAACTAAGAAATATAGGATGCGTTTAGGGAATTAAATAATTGATTTGGGAAGGAATTTTCCAAACCAAATGGCTTTGAACATGTGAAGAGGAGATGAGAGAGGGTTACCTTTTATAAGTGGGGGGAGAGAACACATTAGGAATGTTTTAAAAGAAAAAAGGTGTACCCACATATTTAACCTAAAAAATACACATAAATAGATCATTCTTGGAAATTATAGGTTATAGTGTTGAATAATTTACAACTATTGGGATTTGAATAAGTTCTTCTTTCATTTTACAACATATCTTTTTAGTTTAACCCCATGAAAACCTGTTTTAACCTAAACAGTGGTAATTAATTATTAATAGTTTTACGAGACATTTTGACATAAATTTAATTAAAATTATTATATAATATTAATTATTATCATTAAAAATATTAAATCTATTTTACCAAATTCAATTCACATAAGTGTAAAAAACATTATTCAATCTTAAAGCCTCATACGTGATTAAAATTTGGGTTTCCAAAGAGAAACGTTTCATAAGTATAAGAAGTTTTAATATTGAAAGTCAATATGAAATTGATTATGATGACATAAAAATGTTTAATAATAACATTATAAAATTATTTTTACTTATAAAAAGTAGAAAAATAATATTTAACATTTTAAATTATTTAAACAAATAGAATGTTTTTAATAAAAATAGGTATTTTAACTATTCACCAAAAAATTATTCTTTTTGAAAATTCTCATAAACTCACCCTAAGATAATTTTGAGATGTTGATTAAAAAATGAAGTTAATTTTTTTAAATTAAATTATATAAATGTTTCCTAGATAAATTTTATTATTTTTGACAAAAAACAATAGAAATGACATATTTACAAAAAATTATTTTGAAATCATATAAGGACTTTACTAAAAATTAAATACATATTTATAAATATATTTTATTTATATAAAAACATTATAATTAATTTTAAAAATATGGTAATTACTATTCATGCATCCAAATTTAATAATAATGTTTATATGGTAAAGTCTAAAAGATAATATTAATAATATATCATAGTTCGTTAAAACTCCGTGTTGCGTGAAACATATGATATTAAAGAAATTAAATTTATTTTAAAAAATATATTTCATAAAATCTTGGGGAGTTGTATACATTAGGGAACACAATCTTTTCTAAGACACCATAATATTATGTAATGAAGAATTGTATATACCTATGCGGTTCAACACTATGTGGATGGTAGAAACGTGGTGCATGACCACACTATGGATATAAAGCACCAAAAATGGTGACCCGATAACCATGATAAGGCCTTTAGTACTTGACAGGGCACTGATAACACATCCAAAGTTACAATAGAGTGGTGAAATGAAAAGGTTTGCAATGTGGGATTGAACTATGATGGGATCTTTCACAATCTATGTGACTAAAATGTAAAATATAGAAGAATAATTTTATTTTGAATGTGTAGGCTTTACACCATAGAACTGGGGGCCACACTATAGAAATAATACAAATCATTTTGGTCACTAAATAGTTTTAAAGACTTATACCATATAAGAGTTACCACATCACAACTGTTTGATTCATTTTTTCCGAGAGATGCATTGCAACTCAATGGATACGTTGTTGGGTGTTTATTTTTGGTAGTCAAAATGTTGGAGTTTGTTTTGTAGTTTATAGGACTCTAGACTATAGTGTTATTGGAAATTATAAAATTAGGATAAATTAGAAAACATACACTCTATAAAATAATATATCTCATTTGAGGGTCTGAAATTGGAAGTGTGACGATCTGGGTTCTCCCTAAATCCTCACAAATTTATTCGATGAAGGTATCTTACATGCCATAACCATTATAACCATTGTATTATAGTTATGTAAAAACAAAATCATAACGATGTAGATATGGGTTATGTGATGTGACATATGGAATATATATAATTCCAATAGGGATAATGAAAAGGATTTACCATGGATCTTTTTGGTTATTTAAACAAAATAGACATTGAGAATTGGAATTAATTAATTGGATTTATATGGGAATAAATCCAAGAGATAGATTTAATCAAGATGTTAATTGGTGATTTAATTTCCAATTTTAAATTCAAAAAATTTATATAAATGTAAAAAATGTTTCTATAAATAATGAAGGTATCAGACATAATATATAAAAGGAAGAGTAAAAAGATGAGAGATCTAATAATAAAGTATGATGAAATTATTTAATACCAGATATTGATTATGGAAGTGTGATTATAATGAAGTACGTTGATGATTAGGCTTGAAAGAATATTATACTATGAATTAACTATTTTAATCTAAAATTCAATAATAGATCATAATGGAGAACACCATTTTTATTTTGGTGTTTTTTATCATTGATTTAAATATTTTAATATCCACATACGAGTCAATTTCAATATTGGATCCCTCTTATAAGTAGTTAGAGGAATAGAGAATGGTTCCATGGATCTTGTTAGAGTAGGGATATGTTTTAAAGATTTAGTCAAATAACAGTGAACTATTTTTTAATTAGCATATCAACACATCATTGTTATGTGCACCTTGCAGTATCCGTTTATTGGTTTACTAAGTAAAAACGTCTATTTATATTAAATATCTTAAAATTTGGATTCAGATAATAAAATTAATGATTTCTTTTCTAACATTAAGACAATATCAAATTTAATTTAATGAAAAAAATAAATCATAACACCCAAATTCACCCACTCTAATGGTGTACAATGAGACCAGGTTATATTAAGAACCATTTCCCGGACTTATATTTTTTACTTGAATAATAATATCTTGAGTATCATCTAATATTATTATGACTTGGGAAGGTGTAATTGAATATTTTTTGATTAAATATTTAATAAAAAATAAATCAATAATGTTTATGTAGGAATAAATAATTTCAAATGTGATCATAGTTTAGTAGTTTATTCATATAATCATGGATATTTATTGGAAATTATAAAATATAAAAAAATAGGAGAAAAACATTTCTTCATAGATAAATAAGATAAGATGTTTTTGTTGAGATTATAAGTCAATTATTGGATGTTATTTAACCATGTATTATATATATATTAAAGTAATAACATTCATAATACTAAAAAAATAGAATGGATGAACATTAAAACCTTAAAAAATATCCATAATATATGAAAATAAATACATAATATAAGAACATGTGAATCAAATTTTATATAGTAGTAAAAGGGTTGTCTATAAATCCTTGACATAACCATCCCAAAATACATTCTTGAATATATTTGATGAAAGGAATGACTAATTTTATTCATATCTAAGATTCACTAAATCAGTTTTTTTGACATTGAATATATACATTATTACTAATAGAATATTTAGTGTTTACTAAGGATGATTTGTTTCATCACCATTTCACCTGTTAAAAATAACAAGATAAGAGGGATTACTGTAAGTCTATTAGGATTCATTTATAAAACTAGGAGGACATATAAGGTGTTAAAGATAAAATAAATCATTTATAGTATTCTTTATTTTATCAGTGTATTATTGGTGACCTGTATTGTACCATATTTAGAGAAATGATATGGTCACCAAAACAAGGTGGCGATCCTTGATTAAAAAAAAGATGTATGGTGTGCTCATCAATTACATTATATAGAAGGGTTATATTGAGTGAGAAGATAAATAGTGAAATTATAATTCTAATAGGTGATAAAGTTTTTATTTATTTAAATATAAAAAGGGTAAATACATTAAAAGATAAAATACAATTGATAACACTAATTTACCCCTTTAAATTCTTATAATATTGAATTGAGAACATCAAATAGTATCAAATCATTGGGTTACCTCTCTTTATTTTCACTCTTTTATATCCATATCTATTTATATCACTGTAAATGGTTCCCTCTTATTTACATAAAATATTTTAGGGTAATATAAGGTTTTGACCATAGAAAAATTCATTTAGTATCTCTCTTGAGTTGTTATACAAAAATTATTTATGTTGGACTTATTATTTTATAATTTTTATTATAATGTTTTGTTTAGTATTTTTTAATATCTACAATTAAAAATATTCTATCTCATTTATTTTTTTTATAAAATTATATGTATTTATATTTCTTAGTGTTCAAAAAGAATAACAAATGAATATAAATCCTACATGTGTCTTGAGATAGATAATGGATATATAAGTTCTAATTAAATAAAAAAAGAAGTCTCCATGATTTAAAATAATGAAAATTATAAGTCTAAAAGAAAATATGTGCACAAATGTTTTTTATATTGAGGAAAAAATTAATCTATATAACTTCTAAAAAAAAGTAAATTTAATACACATTGAATATTGTATTTAATAGTAGAACTATGGATTAATTGAAGATGAGGGTTTTTAAGGTGAATAAAATTTTCCTTAGAAAGAATAAATTTGTTAAAAATTCATAAAGAAATGATATAATTAGTATGATTTATATTGGCACTATAAAATTTAGTGGGTTTTCTTAGGATCAAATAAATGAGTCCTTCCATGAAGAATGAAACTCATGTAAACTTTTAATAATGATTAGTGACAACTAAATTACTTTTGAATATTCATGGATAGTACCCAAATATAAGGTTTAGTTTTCCCTATATGAATAATCCCAAGATAATACAAGATCTCAAGATATAATGGTGATAATAAAGTAGATTCTACAAGTTTTATAGAGATTAAATAGTTATATTATTATAGTAATATAATTATTATTGTGGTACTCATTGAAATATTATATTTATAGGCCAAGAAATATGATTTTATAATATTCTATTTGTGGTAATGAAAAAGTTATTTAATGAAAACATCACTTTGGAAGATGAGATTAGAACATTAATAAAAGATTTCATGTTTTTAATATTATTTTATTATTTGATTATTTTTTTAACAAATAAAATAGTATTTGAATAATAATAATGTTTTTTTTTTGAATATGAGTAGATTTATATAAAACAATATCAAAAAAATTTTTACTAAAAAGATATAAGAAGTAATTGAGATAAAAGAGAAATATTCTAAGGATATTCTGATCTTACATAGAAATAAATTATTATTTTAAAATTATATAAGTTTGATTCCAAGTATCAAGATAAAGGAAAAAAATATGATTATATAATTAAGAGAAAATTTTATGGTATAAAAATCATAATACTAGACTTTAAATGAATTATTAATGGGGAAAATGATAAGTTAAAAGTTCATAAATACAAAGTTTATAAAGTTGATAAAATATAAAGGTTAAATATTTATAAATCCATAGATAAGATGATAAAAAATTAATTAAAATAAGATAAGAATCTATTATATAAAAGGAATCTACCCACGGGAAAGATGATACTTGTATAAAATAACAATACAAGTGATTCACTTATGAATCCAAAAAATGAAGCTATCATTATAATATGGGGTAACTCCATGAAAGTGTACACTCAAAATGAGATAAATCCTAAGAATAAGTGGGATAAAAAGTTTTATTTACTATAATTGAAGATATAATATTATTGGATGGGTACATAATCCCATCAAAGTGGTTAAATAATGAATGTCCACTCTTGAGAAGACCCATTGACTCTGAGAATTGAAAATAGATTAATACTAAAGGTGAATGGAAAATTTACTCACTAAATAAGAAAGTGTTTAATATTAAAGGAATAATCACTCATTAGAAATATGGTTCAAATGTTACATTATTAATAATGATCAGGTTTTTTATTCTTTTAAATATGTTATAAAATAAAAATACCAATTTTTCATAAAATTATCTTTTATAAGGAAAAATAAATTTAAAGGCTACTATATGAGTTGCTAATACTTTGAAAACAAAATTAAGTATTTAAGGGATCCTATTTGATCTATTAAAATGAAGAATAATAATTTTATAAGAAGGACAAAGTAAGGAGAATTTGAAAAGTTTCAGAAATAGATAATTTTGATGAGAAATTAGATTGGAATAAATCATTAATTGGGTTTTAACCATGAGATAAAAATATATTAAATTTTAAGTGATATAATTATATTAAAATTTATTAATTCCATTTAAACATTAAAAACATAATAAATATGCTATTGGTTTTTGTTTCCATTTTAAAATCAATAAATAATTAATTAAACATGGCATATAAGGATATATCATTTAATATATAATGGAATGTTATAATTTTATAAGTGGATGACTAGTGATAGAAACAGAACTAGATGATTTTTTTTGGCCATTATAAGCACAAAACAATGACAATGGTTCTTATACTAAAAATTCAACAAATTACTATGAAAAAATAGCTAAAAGTAGTTTTTTTACATTTTTTAAATAGTAGGAAATTTTAAATAGTATAAACACCTCAAAGGGGATGAAGAATGAATACTTAGGGACTTCTTCTATCCACATATTTTAGATCATTTTTAATAAAGACAATTCAAATTGGTAAACATCATGAGTTGGAATTGTATTAGAATAGGGGTTTTGATATATTTTTTTTTTAAGAGGGAATAAAGATGAGAGAATTTTTAAAAGAAGCTCACATGGTTAATTGGTATATTTTTTGAAATTATTTTTTATTTTTTAAATAAGTATCATTCAACAGATTCAATGAATATGTGTATAAGAATAACATAGAAATCATTATAATTTTTAGTGACTCTTGTTTCATATAAAGTGTTTTATCACATAATTTTAGAAGAATTGATTAATATTTTAATTAATAAAATTTAAATATTCTAAAAAATAATCTATTAATTGTATGATATATTCAGTTCAATTGAGGAAGAATATATTAAGAAATAGTTTGATTTGATAAGAAAACTGTGGGGTGAATTGATATGGATGAATTATTTTATGAGGATTCATGGAATAAATCTTTAAACTTATGAAGATATACTTAAGGGAAGTTAGGATAATTAACCAAATGCCACTTTAAATTTTATTTTTTTTGGAATCAAGATTTATATCTGGACTTTTGTGGATTATTAAATGGGATCCATGTATATATTTAAATCTTAGAAATGCTTACCACTGATATACAAATAAAAAATTTGAAAATACTATACATAAATGGTAAAATATGTTTGGTTATTTCTCACTAATTTATTTAATGAAATTGGGGTAAAAATATTAAAATTATAGATTTTTTTTTATAATACATATTCTGTTAAAGAATCTAGATTGAACCCTATGAGGTTCTATAGGGAGGAAGTTTTACAATCAAAATTTCTAGGATAAATTTTGATTGTGGAAATTATTGGTCCTAAAGCTGGTTTAATGCTCAATAAAGATATAAAAAAAAAATAAAAGAACACATAAAAGTGTAAAAAAACATAGAGTATATATATAAACAAAATATATTTCGATTTAGAGTTTGAAGTTAGTGATTTGGAATTCTTAAAAATACATAATTGTTAAGGAGTATTAAAAAGATAAGGAAGGAAAAAATATTCTTGGGTAATATTGAATCCTTTTAAATACATTGGTTAATAGTATTTTTGACTTATCAATTGGACCTTTCATTGAAAATTTTCTATATTCATGATATAACCTATGTATGTCTAATAAGAAACTATATTCTTGACCCAAATAATATAATAAAAATTAAAAGGGTTTAGTTTGAGAATGATCTATCTTATTGGTAATTTTTTTAATTATTTAATATATAGAGTAGGTTTAAAAAATTATATAATTCTACTAAATAACATGTTATTTTGGATTCAAAAGATAAAATAATTAAATAGGGAGCCTATCAATGTGTTGAATAGAAACATTATTACAGATAAATTCCCATAACAAGTGAAATTTAATACTAGATGTATGAAATCATATTCCTCATAGTCTTCCACACACAACATGTATTTGAGAATTATATTAGAAATAAAGAAAAATGCAAGTCATGGTATAAACATTTTATAGATGAAATATATAATCCAGAGAGAAAATTGAATAAATAAAAGGTTTAATTTTAATACCTTATTTTTTGGAATTTTTTAGAAGAATATATGTTAATTTTATCATTATATGATCATTGGTATGGGATACAATAGTCACTAGGGTAAAAATTTTCAAACCATTATATAACCCTTAAAGGTAATATATCTTTGATAATTCTATTTCGTGATAAAAAAAAATAGTATATTCAATATATATATATAATTGGTAATGTTAATCAATAATTTATAATGGAATTTAATTTTTAATCCTCTTAACTATAACTTTTTCCTTCAATTTTTTTTTTATAATTTCTCTCACTTTGAATGCTATATTTTTGTTAGGAATAATTTTTTATTTAATAATTAAATTTATCAATGTTATATATTAATTAATATAAAATCGAATTCGATTTTATAATATCAATTCAAAATTTGGTAATGAAAAATTTGTTAAATTTTTATAAATTATAAAATATAGTGGTGAAAATTAAAATATATTAAAATAAAAAATACAATATAATGAAGTAAATATGGGAGTAAATAACATAATATAGCTTTTAATGATGATGTAATTATATCTCATTCGATTAAGAGACTATTTATTGTCTTAATAATAATAACAACCACTGCGATTCATTGTTTTTTCTTCAAAAATCTTATCGTCCATTACAAATAAATAACCAGAATCAACCCTTTATCAATACCCAATTTATCAATCCTCTAACAAAACACAAAGGGGGATTCATTTTTAGGTTTAATAAAGAATTATAAAGGATTCCCCATTTTTGATACATGTAACTTATAAATTTTCCTAACCCAGACTAGTAAGGGATAGTGAGGTTTGAGAACACTAGGTTCCAAAGGAATAAAAAATGGAGGCTTTTTGAATTATAAAGTATGGATAAATAATTTTCTATGTTAACTCACTTGAAATATTTTAATAATTTCTTTATATATGGATTCACATTAAGAAAATTCTTTAAGTTAGTTTATATGTGTCATGTAAGTTAGGTGGAATATGGTGGTTTTAGGAACCTTCCATCAGTACCCATGTAGAGGCCTGAAGAGTTATAGTGATAAAAAAATTGGACACTATGTAATGTCTCGAAAATTCCATATATATGTTTTTGATTATATAGAATTATTTCGAGACCACGAAATCTGATGGCACGTGATTCTGAGGCCCAGAGTACTCGGAATGATCTATCAAAGGTTGGTTAAGTTTAAATTAGTGCACGTAAATAGTTTTCCTAAAAAAGTGGAATAACTCTAAAACGGTAAATTGGATCAGAAATATGAGGGCACCGTTGTGTTCAGGATGGCAGGTTTACCTTAGGCGTGACTTAAGTATAGTCGGCCCGAGCCTCCTATGAGAAAACCCAAAAATGGCATAATCGTGAATAAAATAATTAAATAAATTATTTTTTTAAAATTCTTATAACTCACAAACGGTAACTCGGATTGAAAATCAGAGACCACCACTGAACTCATGAGGGTATTATTTCTTTAGGAAGATACTAACATTGGTTGGCGTGAGCCACCAATAAAAGTTAATTTTTGGTCTTAAATAAAATAATTAAGTGACAATTATTTTATTGTGAAATGCATAACTTCTAAATGGTAACTCGGATTGAAAATACGAGAGTAACTTTGGGTTCTTTGGGGTATGTTTCACTTAGGAAGATCCTAACCTTGACCGGCATAGGTCAAGGGTGACAATAATAAGTTTTCCAAAATTTATTTCGGGTATGTTCTGTAAACTCGCGAGCGGTTTTATATAAATTTTGAGACGGTTCCCAGAATTGAAATTTGAGGGAACCATTGAACTCACAACACCGATATTCTCTTAATGAGACCTTCACTTTCACCGAAAAAGGTCCAAAGAAAAAGTTAGTTTTAGGAACTTTTTAATAGAATAAATAATATAACTTTATTATTTTATTTTTATTCTAATCCTCTGATGGAAAAGCGGTAAGGCGGGACCGACGAAGTGTCAAGCAAATAAATGGATTTACCTTTCAATTCTAAGTAACCGCACTGTTGGGGAATTAGGAAGATTCCTAATTAACGAGCCTCCTTTAATCCCATGAACGTTGCACACCCTTCCCCTCTCCTATTTATATGGAGCTTGGGGAGAAGTGTTGGAACTGCTTCGCCAAGCAATGAAGTTCTGACAAAGTGCAATGACGCCAAACCCCTGGAGGACAGAGCCCGTACCAGCGGAAGGTGACGTGCGACACTGAAACCCCAAACCAGAGATTGATGAATGAGTGATGTCGTTGGAGGCTAGTTGCGGGGGGGGGGGGGGGAGACGAACGCCAACACTTCCTCAAACACAGATGCTCTCCAATGAACATGAGGGAGGGGATTATTTTCTTTTGGGAGTTTTTGACTTCTTTTCCCTGTTCTTGAATTTATATGACGAAGGCAGTAAACAAACTAACGAGTTGACCCACAATTCCTTCACCTTTGTAGGAGGATGTTGCGGGGTATATTGTAGATATTGTTATTTGATTATTCCTTTCCTCATTCTTGACGTTCATCTCAATTTAAGAATATTTATATTCTTCTTGATTCAAGAACAAATAATCCGCTTGCTACCGTTCTAACTCGGAGGGTGCGGGTCGAACGAACACAGCCCAACCTCTCTACAACCTCTGTGATTTTTGATGCATTCTCCATCCTTTCTCAACGCCAAATATTTATTGGAACTAGAAACATGGAGTTTTGATGAGCGCGATATATGGACGCGAAGTCCTCGATGCAAGGATTGCAAATATGAGATCGTTTAATTTTTCAGGCTTGGAACGAATCTTCAATGACTCGTGGAAGGAGGAGGTGGCCGGCACATGGATGGCCATGAGGAAAAAAGGGAGGCACACATCCGTGACACCGAATGATGAGAAGGACGCGACCTGTCAGCCGTAGGGGAATGAAGGTGGCGGCCGGCTGCGTGATTGGGGTGGCAACGCGTGTCCGCACCACCCAGAGTGTAGGGGCTGCAACACAAGGCCGTTGAAGCGATGGAGGGGTGGCCAGACGAGCTGGCTGCTGGTGGGGGCGTAGCGCGCGACTGCGCCGTGAAGGAGGGATGGCCATCCAGCCAGCCACAGGCTGAGCCGGGTCAGTCTGATCGGGTCGGACCGGACCCAGACTAACTTCGACCCTTTTCGTTCTTTTGGACATATCTTGAGATACGTGTGTTCATTTTAAAAACTATATGTGGCAATGAAAACCTTGAATCGAGATAGTCATTTTGGTATACCCCAAATAGATTTTCAGTAATGTTGGGGTATGGCCGGGTTGGATCGAACACAAATCCAACCGGGCCCTTGAGACTAAAAGGCTAATACTTCCAAACCGGGCATCTGATTGACGCACCTTCTGTTGTGTTGAGACCATTTTTTTGTGGCGGTCCTTTGGGATACTTTATCGTGGGACTTTGTGGCAGTTGGAGTATTCGACCTGTGGCTTGAGGAGAAGACCCTCCCGAAATCAAGCGAGCTTAGTGCGGGAACCCTTTAGCTGGATGTGACATGAGAAAGGGATCCTATGTGGGTCTGTTCTTTGGGATCCATTGTGGGTCCGTTCTTGAGGATCCCACATGGATCTGCTCTAGGAATCCATGTGGGACAACTTAAGGATCCTGTGTGGGTCTTCTGTACTAGGATCTTATGTGGGTCTGATGATGATTTAGGATCCTATGTGGGTCTGATGATTTAGGATCCTATATGGGTCTGCCTCTTAACAGAGTAAGATGGTTTAGTAGTTACATCTAATCATCTTTACTACTGTACCTAAGTTATAACTTGTGTGAGTTGAGTCCTTACCTTCATGGTGATACCTTTGTGGTATTCTTCTATGTGGCGTAACTGTGTGGTACTTTCCTTCACGGTGATACCATGGTGGTATTGTTTTGTGTGGAATACCTGTGTGGTACTTTCCTTCTTGGTGATACCTTTGTGGTATTCTTCTGTGTGTCTTACCTGTGTGGTACTTACCTTCGTGGTGATACCTTTGTGGTATTCTTTTGTGTGGCATACCTGTGTGGTACTTTCCTTCATGGTGAAACCTTCGTGGTATTCTTCTGTGTGGCATTCCTGTGTGGTACTTTCCTTCATGGTGATACCTTTGTGGTATTATTCTATGTGGAGTACCTGTGTGGTACATACCTTAGTGGTAGTACCTTTGTGTTATTCTTCTGTGTGGAGTACCTGTGTGGTACTTTCCTTCGTAGTGATACCTTGGTGGTATTATTCTGTGTGGCGATCTTGTGTGGTGCTTTCCTTCGTGGTGATACCTATGTGGTATTCTTCTACGTGGTGTTACCTTTGTGGTACTTACCTTTGTGGTGTTACCTTAGTGGTATTCTTTCCTTCTTGGAACTGTTGAGCTTTGAGCTAATTAATTTGGAATTGTGTTTCCGTATGAATGAGATGGGTATACTTTATAAATTAGGTGTATGTATGGGCATATACTTAAGTAGGGTTGACAACTATTTTCATGATTTTTGGTTTATCCTTTGGGGATTTTGTGAGACCTTTGAGGGTCTTGGGGTCTCTACTGAGCATCGTTATACTCACCCCTGCACAGGCTATTCCCACACTTTGTTGTGTTTGGTGCAGACGATTGACAAAACTGACTGAGGATGAGAGTACCAGGACTGGAGGTTGCTCAGAGGTAGACCTTAGATGAGGCATACCACAGAGACAACCATTCAAGATCTGTACCTACCCTTCAGGTAGGATCCTTGGTCAGTGTTCACAAGAGTTGTTTCAGTTTACTTTTACATTCTAGTTTTCTTATACTTTCTAGTTGGGCTTGTATTCTGGCCCCTTTTACTTATTGTAAACACTCTATTTACTATTCATTTTACTTGTGTTTGTATCTTGCTGTGTTCTTGGTCATATGTGTTTATAAGATATAAAGGAAATTCCTTCCCGGTTTTGGGGGAATTCGCCTTTCAGTGCTAGTCACCAGCCCCTGGCCTATGGATGGTGGGATTGGGGTAGTCACTGAATGGGCCCTGAGGGACGGGTCATGAAAAATTAGTATCAGAGGAGTCAGTTCTACCATAGAACATTGGAATCTAATCTTTTTAACAACAATAGTGTTAAGTTTAGTGAGTTTTTTTATCAGTTTAGGGAATCCAGTGTTAGTTTGGCGACCGAAGTATCCATACACCAGGACCCTGACTTCTTATTTCTGACTCAGTGCATGAAAACACTAATTGCATGTGTGTTTTAAAAAGTTTTCTTGTGTTTTTTTGAGTCATCTCACCAGGTATAACTTAATAAACATGGAGCTCTTATTCCTTATCAGGATGCCACTACATAGACATCCATCTAGGATTCCCGAGTGAATACATGTTGACGGTCTACCGAGCGACGAGGCTCTAGTGCATGGCCCTCTTACTATGTTGGCACCTTCGGGTGGTGTACCAGCAGCACCACCACCCATTGGAAAACTATTACAACTAGCTGCACTAGCGGACGATGCACATTGAATAAGTGTGTTTCATGAGTTTCAGTAGCAGTGGCCTTCGAGGTTTCGAGGTGAGACAGTTTCCCACGCAGTTGAGGGCTGGAAAGAGGCGGTTGATAGAGTTTTCCACCAAGTTGAGACACCAGTAGATTAGATGGTGATCTTAGCTACTAGTATTTTTCAGTGAGTGACCATGATGATGGTCCACATAGTGATGAGGCTTCAGTATGTGGACCATTACCCAAGATAGTACCTTCAGGTAGTGTGTCAGTTATATCACTGCCCGTTGGTTAGCATTTACAACCGACAGTACTGGTAGAGGACACATATAGGCTTAGTGCCTTGAGCGCAATTTTGCATCAGATACCCCTCAGGTTCCGAGGCGATCCCGACTCACAGGTGGCCAAGGACCGACTTGAAGAGGTGGATGAGAGTTCTCTAGAGCTTCTACAACTTCGGAAGGATGACATATCGGTAGTTGAGTATTCATTGAGGCATACCGATCATTCCTAGTACTCGATGAATATGATATGATTAGTGCTTTGGGGCTCAGACTTTCGATCACGGTGTGTTTAAGGACGTCTGAGCCAACACTATTCATTTATGCATTCCTACTCATGTTGGGGTGCTAGAGAGTACCTTTTTGGTTGAATGTTCTTTGGATGAGCGGATATAGATAGTGAATGTTAGTAGTGGGAAAACAAGAAACCTGCGCCAGTCTCAGAGACTTGGGCATGTAAAATTGTTTCGGGAAGAAGAAGTGTTAGGGAAAAATGAATCTGTAGGGATGCAGATGTGGAATCAGAGCTAGGGGAGCAGCATGAGTTGGGGTACATGTCGACATGTTACAACCACCCCCCATTGTGGCCCCCGCAAGGCTTAGGGGGCTGGAGGACAGGGGAAGAGAGTAGCTGCATGCGGTCAAGGAGTGCGACCCTAGGGCTCTAGGAATGATTCGAGGGACGGTCTTTGTTTACTACTAGCTTCAATATCAATACACATAGGCACCAATCATTACTTACCTCCACAAATCATATACAATACCTAGAGTATCTGGTTAAACCGTTGAATTGACCTTCACATCTGGAGATACCTTTGGGAGGAGACTCAATAATCACACTTATGATGACAGTGTGATCTGACCCTTGAGGTGAGAGTTTTGGTTGGAACCTATTTGTGGCAGTGTCAAGAACTTACGGTTTTAGTTTGGGTATGGATTGGACATCCAAAATTCATACTCAGATTGACTGTATTAGGCAAAAAGGTTGTCATTTATCTACAACATTGGAATGTGGGTTTCCTTGGTCAACCAAAAAGGAAACCCTGACAACACAAGATAAACTTCTGTATAGGAAGGTGTGGCTGATCACTCGTGAGTCGGCCAGCCTTACCCTCGTGGTAGCAGTAGTTTTGAGTTTTCAGTTCCCAAAAGGAGTGTCTAGAGTTCCTCCAAGACTATTACATTGAGATATTCTATACTCCTAGGAAGGGGAATGTGCTAGTAGACGCAATTAGTAGGAGGTCTGGTCTACAACTATTGAGTGAGGCGTTAGAGTAACTAGTCGCGCTGCAGATATTCTTCATGGATAGAGATGAATATGCTTACCTCTAGTATATAACTTTCACTACCCAACTCCTTCAGCATATTGGGGAGGCGCAACTTGGGGGCATTGACTACGAGGATCGACATGCTCAGATATCCTTAGAGCAGACACCTGATGTATTTTATGAAGGTGGGGAGCATGTCGTCCTCTTCAGGGGATGTACCATGGTACTGGTGGAGATCTGTGGGGAGGTTCTGAGGGAGTTCCATACATCCCCTCTGGAATTACATCCTGGTGTGGTGAAGATGTACTAGGATCTCTGGTGTCAGTACTGGTGGCTAGAGATGAAGAAAGGAGTGATAGAGTTTGTATCACGATATCTCACTTGTTAGCAAATGAGGACTACACAGAGTTGGTAGAAGTCTTATGCCGATAGAATGTGGAAACCCTTGGAGTTCCAGTAGAGAGACCACATATTCTTGCGAGTCTCTCCTCAATGGGGACTAAGAAGATTTGGCCGAGGGGGAAAGTTATCCCCGAGGTTTATCAGTCATTTTTCTGATACTTTGGAGGATAGGTAAGGTAGCATACTGGTTGGCTCTTCCACTGCATTTGGAGAGGGTGCGTGACGTCTTCCACATATTCCAGATGAGGGGATACGTGCACGACCCATCTCACATCATCGATCATGTCGAGATGGACTTAGACGATGGGGAGTCATTTTCGGAGGTTCTTGTGGAGATTGAGGATCAAAAGGAGAAGATCCTTCATGGGTGGTTGATATCTCTGGTGTGCGTACGCTGGCAACATGGGAACCTCCAGGAGAGCACCTGGGAGAGGGCGGCTCAAATTCGTGCTTAGTACCCTCTTTTGGTTGTTTTGGCATTGTTGTGGCTTTAGGGGATGTAAATACCTATGCTGGGGAGAATGTAATTTTCCAGAAATTCTGTATAATTTTTTTTAATTATATAGAATTATTTTGAGACCGTGAAATTTGACGGCGTGTGATTCTGAGGCCCGAAGTGCCCGAAATGATCTGTAAATTTTCGGTTAAGTTTAAATTAGCGTGCATAAATAATTTTCCTGAAAAAGTAGAATAAATCTTAAATAATAACTCAGATAAAAAATCTGAGGGCATCGTTGCATTCAAGAAGATGGGTTTACCCTAGGCGCGACTTAAGTTTAGTCTGTGCAAGACTCCTATGAGAAAACACAAAAATGGAATAATCGTGAATAAAATAATTAAATAAATTATTTTATTTTTCAAATGCTTATAACTCAAAAAATGATAACTTGGATTGAAAATATGAGACCACCACTAAACTCGTAAGGGTAATCTCTCTTTAGAAAGATACTAATATTGTTCTGTGAGGGCCACCAGTAAAAGTTAGTTTTTGGTCATAAATAAAATAGTTAAGTGACAATCATTTTATTTTAAAATTAATAACTTTTAAATGGTAACTCATATTGAAAATATGAGACTACCGTTGGGTTCGTTGGAGCTTGTTTCACTTAAGCAGAGCCTAAACTCAACTGGCGTCGGTCAAGGGAGACTGTTATAATTTTTACAAACTTTATTTCGGGTATGTTCTATAAACGCGAGAGCGGCATTATATAACTTCTGAACCGGTGCTCGGAATTGAAATTCGAGGGAACTGTTGAACTCGCAGCGTTGATATTCTCTTAAGGAGACCTTCATTTTGACCGTAGTAGGTCCAGAGGAAATGATAGTTTTTGGAACTTTATAATAGAATAAAAAAATAACTTTATTATTTTATTTTTATTCTAATCCTCCAACAGACATGAGATAAAGTGGGACCGACGATGTATCAAGATAATAAATGGCTTGACCTTTGATTTCTATATAACTGCACTATTGGGGAATTAGGAAGGTTCCTAATTAATAGGCCTCCATTAATCCCACAAATGTTGCACACCCTTCTCCTCTCCTATATATATGGAGATTTAGGAGATGTGTTGGCACTGCTTCACTAAGAAACTAAGTGTTGAAAAAGTGTAGTGACACCAAACCCTTGGAGGATAGAGCCGGTACCAGGGGGAGGTGACGAGCGACACCGAAACCACGAACTGGAGATCGAAGAACGAGTGATGTCGTTGGAGACTAGTTGCGTGATGACGAACACTGGAACTTCCTCAAACGAGGTTGCTCTCCAACTAACTTGAGGTAGGGGATTATTTTCATTTGGGCATTTTTGACTTCCTCTTCCCCAAGAATATGTCAACTGACTAATGGTTTGACCCGTGATTCCTTCGTCTTTGCGGGATAATGTTGTGAGGTAACTTGTAGGGATTGTTATTTGATTATTCCTTTTCCCTATTCTTGATGTTCATCTATATTTAAGAATATTTATATTCTTCTTGATCAAGAACAAATAAGCCACTTGCTACTGTTCTAACATGGAGGGTGCGAGCCTAATGAACACGACCTAACATCTTCGCAACCATTGTTGTTTTTGTTGCATTCTTCATCGTTTCTCAATGCCAAAAATTTATTGGTGCTGGAAAAATGATGTTTTTCTGAGCGTGATATATGGATGTGAATTCCTTGATGTAAGGATTGAAAATATACGATAGTTAAATTTTTTGGTCTTGGAACAAATCTGCAGTGACTCGCGGAAGGAGGCGACGACCGACACCCAACCGACCGCGAGGAAGGAAGGGCGGGGACGTGTCTATGCTGCCGGATGATGAGAAGGCCGTGGTCCATCATCCGTGATTGATCAAGGGTGGTGATAGGTGTAGCAGCCGGCTGCGCGATGGCGGTTTTCTTTGCGCGTCTGCGCCGCCCACCGTGTAGGGGCCACGACATAAGGTCGTGGGAACGATGGAGGGGCGGACGGATGAGACAACCGCTGGTGGAGGCGTGGTGCGCAACTGCTCTGTAAAGGAGGGATGGACATCCGTCCAGCTGTGGGACGCTCAGTGTGGGCCGCGCTGGCGGGCTGGGCCGGACCCCGCGGGCCGTGTCGGTCTGACCTGGTCAGACTAGATCCGGACCAACTTCGACCCTTTTTGTTCTTTCAGACATATCTTGAGATATGAGAATCCGTTTGATGAACTGTATATGGCTCCATAAACCATGTAACAAGACGGTCCTTTTGGTATACCCCACATAGGTGTTCGATAAAGTTGGGGTACAACTGGGTTGGATCGAACCCAAATCCAACCAGGCCCTCGGGACTAAAAGGCTAATAACTTACAGACCGGGCGTCCGATTGATACACCGTTTGTTGTGTTGAGACCCCCTTTTCATGGTTTTCCTTTGTGATAATTCTTTGTGGGACTTCATGGAAGTTGAAGTATTCAAACTATGGATTGAAGAGCATACCCTCCCGAAATTAAGCAAGCTTAGTGCGGGAAACCTGTAGCTGGATGCAACTTGAGAATGAGATCCTATGTGGTTATGTGCTTTGGGATCCTTAGTGGGTTTGTTCTTGAGGATCCCACATGGATACGCTCTAGGAATCCATGTGGGACTACTTAAAGATCTTGTGTGGGCCTTCTATCCTAGGATCCTATGTGGGTTTGATGATGTATTAGGATCCTTTGTAGGTCCAATGATTTATGATCCTATGTGGGTATGATGATTTAGAATCCTACGTGGGGATGCCTCTTAATAGAGTAAGATGATTCAGTAGTTACATATAATCATCTTTAAAACCATACCTAAGTTATACTTGGTGTGAGTTGAGTCCTTATCTTCATGGTGATACCTTTATGGTATTCTTCTTTGTGGCGTACCTGTGTGGTACTTTCCTTTGTGGTGATACCTTGATGGTATTATTCTATGTGGAGTACCTGTATGGTACTTTCCTTCTTGGTGATAGATTTGTGGTATTCTTCTGTGTTCCATACCTGTGTGGTATTTACCTTCGTGGTGATACCTTTGTGGTTTTTTTCTGTGGCGTACCTGTGTGGTAATTTCCTTCATGGTGAAACCTTGGTGGTATTCTTCTGTGCGGAATACCTGTGTAGTACTTTAATTCATGGTGATACCTTTGTGGTATTCTTCTATGTGGAATACCTATGTGGTACTTACCTTTTTGGTAATAGCTTTGCGGAATTCTTCTATGTGGCGTACCTGTGTGGTACTTTCCTTTATGGTGATCCCTTGGTGGTATTCTTCTAGGTTGAGAACTTTTGTAGTAATTTCCTTTGTTGTGATACCTCTATGGTATTATTCTATGTGGAGTTACCTTTGTGGTACTTACCTTTGTGGTGTTACCTTCATGGTATTCTTTCCTTCGTGGAAAAGTTGATCTTTGAGCTAATGATTTGGTCCTTGTGTTTCTGCATGAATGAGATGGTTATACTTGATAAATTAGGTGTTTGTATGGGAATATACCTATGTAGGGTTGAAAAATGTTTTCATGCTTTGTAGTTTATCCTTTGTGGATTTTGTGAGACCTTTTAGGGTCTCGGGGTCCCTAATGAGTATCGTTATACTCACCCCTGCATGGGCTACACCCGCACCTTGTTGTGTTTGATGCAGACGACAGACATCTTTGACTGAGGATGAGAGCAACAAGACTGAAGGTAGCTCAGAGGTGGACCTTAGATGAGGCGTACCACATAGATGACTGTTCGAGAGCTATACCTACCCTTCTGGTAGGATCCTTGGCGGGTGTTCACAGGATCTGTTTTAGTTTACTTGTACTTTCCAGTTTTCTTGTACTTTCTAGTTGGGATTGTATTCTGGCCCCTTTTACTTACTGTACACACTCTTTTTAATATTCAGTTTACTTGTGTTTATATCTTTCTTTGTGCTTGGTTGTGTGTTTTTACTATATATAAAGGAAATTCCTTCCTGGTTTTTGGGGAATACGCCTTTCGGTGCTAGTCGCTAGCCCCAGGACTATGAAAGGCGAGATTGGGGTAGTCACAGCACGGGCCCTGGGGGACGGGTCGTGACACACTATTTTCCCTCTATACCATTAATGGGGAGATAGAAAGACACTAGCGAGACACCTGAGGATTGATGGACCCACTAGAGTTCTGGTGGGGTCTCCCAACCCCTACATTAAGTAGGGAAAATTTTGGTCTTTTGGGACCATTGAATACCACTTCAGGTTTTTGTTCCAATTGGTCGAGAATATTGGGGTTACCCCCAACGTTAGTCTCCATTATCCCTATACTTTACTTTTATTTTAAGTGATTTTATCAGGATTTAATCTATGTTTTATGGTAAGGTTCCATCATACTACCATCATTTTTACTCTTACCCTCTATTCCTATGATTGAGATTTTTTACCTTTGGATTTGAGATATGATTTCACTAGATCATAGTGTGACAATCACACTATGAATTATTTTCATATAAACATGTATTAAGAGTCTAAGTAAGGTTGGGTACATGTTTTTCCACACAATTTCACGAGTTTTAAGTTGTTTTTTATTAATATCGTTGACTGGTTTATTGATTTGGAATAAAATAGACTGATCATTCAAGATGAGAATTTGGGGATTTTTCCAGGAATATGTTGGGGTGCATGTGGGAGGTGACCCTCATCTAGTTTTTTAATATATTAACCATGAGATAAGTCTCAAGATCTTTTTATGTGGGAATTATTAACGTAGTCATAATCAATGAATATACTAAAATCAATATTAGATTAACAATATTTTGAGGTGGGTTGTCCCGAAGCATTCATGTTAGTTTATATAAGTTGTATACATATTTTAATATGTATATCTTGGAGGGAATGATTGAATGTTTTCATTTAAAAACAACATGGTTTCATTATTTTTAATAGTAGAATAATGTTGGTTTAGACTATACAAGGTCCTTAGTTGTCAAACCCTGAGACTTCAAAATATATTTTTCTCTAAATTAATACGATGTGGGATAACATGTTTCATACGCAAAAACAAAATAAAATGTGTCATAATATATTTTATGAAAATTATTGAAAACAATATAATAATAATAAAACCTGTTCAAAATAGAAATATATTAACCAATAAAAAATTCTTATATCAAGAGGATTTATAAATAATATGATTTAATATCTTAAAGTATTCTTCCTTATCAAAATACTATTTAATTTATTAATTAATATAATAACCTAATTTTAAATTCTCATTATGATAATATATAAAATTTTAATTTATGTATTGTTATATTAACATTTTTTTTAATTTTTTATGAACTAATATTGAGAACACATAATATTTTAATGAAAGTAGTTTTTCCTTTTTTTATTTTGATTTTTAAATAGAATGATTAGTTTTCAAATATTATAATTTTAATTTAAAAAACTATATTAATTAATTCATTTAGTGTGAGAATTATATTATTTGTTTTGTAATTTTTTATGAAATAATTGATTTTTAGGTGAATAGTAAAAAATATAGTTTTTACTAAAACTAAAATGTTTATGACTATATAAAAAGATGTAAGTAAAAATTAAAAACTTATAAAACATATTTCATGATAAAAAATCTATTAATGGACTGAAATTATTCATTTAAAAATACTATTTAGGAATTTTAAACTCCATGTTTAGAATTTCTAAAATTAATGAATATTTTTTAGTGAAAACTATTCTTAGTCCTTTTCTTTTAATCATGTTTTATCTTGGGGAAATTAGGTCTTTAAATTCTATAAAATTAATAAAAAAACACATATGGTTAATAATATTCCAATTAATGATATTAAAATAAAAAAAATTGATAATTTTTTTTAAACATTACATTTATGCTTGAAAATTCACTTTTTCTAAAAATGGGTTTTTTATGAATTACATTCCATAATGTTAAAATAAAATTTTCTTACAAAAAGTAGTTTTATTTGATAAAATTAATATCATATTTCTAATAATTAGATCCAAATTATTTAACACCACCCAATTTAATATTATTAGTTAAATTCCAATTACTTAGGTAGAAATTAAGTTCTGAGGTTAAAATGAAAAACAGTAAAACTGAAAAATCCAAGAGTAAAATAATTAAAATAATGTTTTAAACATGTTTAAAAATGATTTTTTGAGGTATAATCCACAATACCTAATCTAAAATTCTATTATTTTCCTCTTTCTTCATATTGCATTTGAAAAATGTTCTCTCTTAATATTAAGAAGTTATATTAACAAAAATTCCATTCCCTTCACCAATAAAAGTATCTCACCGACATCCAATTTCATTACAAATTATAAAGAATTATATTAACAAAAACTATAACCTAGTAAATTCTAATTTATCTACCCATGTCAAAAAATCCATTTTCTTTCTAAATACCCAGAAAAGGATCCTTAAATTGTTCCTCAATGAAGAGTACCTAAAGGGAGAGGTAATGTTCTCAACTAAGATTTCTTAATTATTTTATTAACCAACCATATCAAACCTATTTAATCCATTAATATATGATAAAATAATTATAAAAATACTATTTATTATATTATACTATTTAAATATCCAATTTCTTCCTTCCTCTAATACCATTAAAAAAATTATGTTGTTATGATGCATACGTGCGTACGACCACATTCATGAAAGGGCTAGATTTTTCATCACCTCTTTAAATGGATGGTTATAAAATAATATTTAAAGGAATAATATTATATTTTACATATAATTTATATTCTAAAATTATAAACCAGTCCTTATATTCCTCTTGATAATTGGAAAATGGACACATCACCCATGCATACTTATAGACTGCTACCTCCACAGAAGTGACATATTTCATTTTTCATTGTAGTATTTTATTCATGATAAAAACACCTTATAATAGGATTTAAAAACATAAAAAGAACTAAATATTATTAATATTATTTTTAAATAATTTTATGATTCCAATGGAATCATTTTTCTAACCGAACTCACCCATCAATTATAGTATGTTCTTGTTTGGGTAGGTTTAACTACCGAAATGAACAATGCTATAAATTATTATCATGGATAATTATGGAATCATAATTACTAGTGATGCTAGAAAATCGTAATTATAAAATTATTATTTTTCTTCTATTATTTTTATTGTAATATCTAACCCATTTTTAGGATACCAACCCCATTTCATGAAAATTACCAAAACGAGCTCTTCATGGACTTCATTATCAGAAATTATAATTAAATTAATTTTGAAATGAAATAATAAATTCATAGATAATTATAAAACGTAATTTTTTTAATTTTTAGGATCATATAATGATGAAATTTAAACCCTTAAATGATAATTGATATATCCATTATCATTATAATACTAAATAAAACAATCGAAACTATAAAAATCTGATGATAAAAATAAAATATTACTAACTAATATATCTGTAATAAATAATTATAATATAATTGAATAAAAGTTTTTATTTATGAATAAGGTTATGAAATAAATAATTACAATATTTATTTTTTATATAATATTTTAATGATATTATTTGAAATTTGATAATTAAGGTAAGGGGGTTTTCATCCCAATTTTGTTTCATTGAGATATGAGGAATATTGAAAACTTATTTCATGTTTATAGTGTATATATTTTATATATAATTAATTTATCATCAATTTTATTGAAATATATAGGACATAAAATTCCATCCCATGTTCTATCATTCATGGGATATCAATTCAAACAATAATGATGATGTGAGGTTTGTTAGTATCAATTTTAAAATCCATGATACATGTTTGTTATTGAACACCTTGTGTTCATTTATATGGTGTACTAACTACCCAATTTATTTATTATATAAAAAATAATTTTCATTTTTAAAATGTTTAATATCCTTTTTATTATGACCCTATTTTATTATTTTTACATTAATAAATCCACAATAGATTTTGATAACTCAAAATACTTTCTTGAGTTATAATGCCTCTCCATGAAATTTTATAATATATTCTTTCATTATTCTACCATAAAATGGTATGTCATGGTACTTTCTCTTCCTTTTAGTGGAAAATAAATTTTTTGTTCTATGATTTTACAATTACAAACTTCTTTCTAAAAAATTATAACATTATTGAGAATAAATCTCATTATCTTTAATGATGGTTTCTCTTATATCTCTATATTTCTCCTCTCACCAATGTCCCCTTTATATATGGAATAATAATGTTATCTGATGTGACCATGAAATTCCTATTTTAATTTTTAAAAAATGATTTTTTGTTATCCCTTTTCATGATGTGGGTTTTAATAAAGATATTTTAATTTATGTAAATGTTCTACTTCCATTATTTTTTATTTTAACTTCTAAATAAAATTTCCTTGAAATAACCTTTATGTATTTTAAAATATAAATTATTTAGGGTAGTTCATAAAAGATTTGTTTTTAAGAATTTTTCTTTTTACCATTTTGAAAATGTTTCTTAAAAATGATCTGTAACCTTTTATTTTTTGATAATGTTAAATTTTTTTTTCAAAAAACACTTTAAGAATATATCTTACATTTTCATATTTATCTCAGAATAATTTATTTACCTAGAAATTTTCATTCATGAAATTCCATCTAAACTCTCTTTTAATATTTTGTGGTATTGAAATCCTGGAAATCCATTATATATTTTGTCTTGAATATTCATCCAATTTTTATAAACATGATTTACTTATAATTATTTTGTTCTTTGAATACCCTATATCACATTTAACTAATTGAAGTTTGTCTATTTAGATACCCATACTTCGTCTGATTAGGGAAATTATTAAATAATCAATATACCTTATATATATATAGTGTAAATATCATATACCTTATCATCTCAGTTAAAGGGTATCTTACTTTAATTTTATTGAAAATCTTTTGATAACAATATATTTTCCATTAGTTTATCATGTTATGATTATTAGTGGAATTTCAATTTTTATCATTCTATGATTACATTTTAATAGGATATGAAACAAATTTTATTCCAATGGGTTGTTTATGATATAATGAATGATTGATTTAATATGTCACCCTAATGTATGGATGATCATGTGGGATTATCCATAATCTTCCAATGCATTTGGAAAATGATTAAATTCCACGAGATATGTATACATAAGTATAATTAAGTTTTCTCTCAAGCATACATGAAAGTGTTTAACTCATGAAGGTGGCGTATATGTGGGTATAATTAAGTTGTACTGAATATGTGGCTATAAGTGTGTGAATCATAATGATGATGTTTTCTTATAATACTATTTATTCCACAATTTTAATTCATCTTAATGATAGGCTCTTATGGATCAATTTTATTGATTAATTTTTACTTAATCTTTTAGTTCACGTCTTATTTTATGACAATGACTATTTCATGACTCATGATTTTTGATCTATACATTATTGGTTGTGATTATGTTATTTTATATATGTGTACCTTTATTATACCCATATTCTCATATTATGCTCATTTATGATACTTAATTTTCATAACTTTTATTTACCATTATTTAATGTTTGAACTCACCTATTTTCTTATGATATAATTACCCAAGGTCATGGAGATGTTTTTTATTTCTGATAATGAGAGATGGGAATCTATTGTTGTGTGATTGTTGAGAAATTATCACAAGTATTTAAAAATAATTTTCTTAAGTAACTGAACATAAAACAAACTAAATCAATGGTTTATTAGATTTTGAAATTATTTATGATCTATAATTCATAGCTTAGGGAAATTATGTAAAATGAAGTTATGATTATCTTGGTCCATATCACTTTTTATCAAAACTGGTGTTTATTGAAATTGTTATTATCACTATACCCAATAGTGAATGTTTTGGGTGCATTTTTTTTGTATAAGTTAATGGTTTAGTTATTTTTGGGGTTATTGTTTTTATTTATGTGAATTAGTATGAGATAAATTTAGTAAAATCCCAAGAGATATGTCTATTTATTGGATAACATATATAATTTTAATATTGTTTTAGGTATATGGGTTTCTTTGTGGATGGGGTTGTGGTAGAGATGTACCAAGAAAAATATACCCTGGAAAATATTAGTTGAGTACTAAATCAATATTATATAGGTTAATGATGAGTTGTCCTTAGACTTGAAACCTAGCTATAAACTCCCCATTGATATTCTTCGGTTGAATCATTCTCATTACAAGTCACTATAAAGGATTTACTATGTTAATGGTGTTGATTATGGAATACGAGATTAAATCAAGAGTGATATTGGTTGAACTAAAACTATGATACTAAAAAAAACTTTATACCTTAGACATTAATAATATGGACTATTCTAAATTTATATATTTTTTATTATCATTCTCTTTAGATATCATTGATCGCTCTTGATTAACTATTCTAGTAGTATTTGATTATTTGAAATTAGAGGAATATAATTAAATTATAACTAGGCATCACTATGTATTAATTATAATGATTCCATTGAATAAAGATCAATTATCAATTTGAAAGGCAGAAAATATCACCCCACTCTCTTATCCCTCCAAGACAATTTAATTAAAATTATTCTTGAGAAGTCTATTTCGAACGATGATGCAATATTTTATAGAATTTTTCTCCCTTGCAAGTTGAAGTAAAACATATATAACTCTCCTTCTATTATTTAATATTATGGTGGGTCTTCTAAATATTTTATCAGTATTATAAACACACAACATTATCATATTACTCAATTTGGGAATTAAAGAAAGGAACTTTATTGATTTTTACTATGTCATAAAAAAAACTGGTACTAAAATAATTTATAATGTTATATAGGAGTGAGATATATGACCAACATATATCTATCTCATTGTACAAATTATAGGATGTTTTATATATTGTACAACCAAATATGTTTTCAATCATTATAATAGGATTGTGTTTAAATGTTTTAATGAAAAAGTTCTAGAATAACATTGGAAAAGGGTATGTTCAAAATCCAAAAATAAATAATACAATATTTTATTTCTCAAACTCATTTCAACAAGTATTTCACTAATGTTATTGGGAATAAAAATATTGATAATTTAAAAAACTTATAATGCATTGTGTCAACTCATGGATGTGAGATAATGCACCTTTGATCCTCCAAAAGGGAAAATATAATTGTAGCACATATTGATCTTCTTTTTGAAAAAGGTATTCCTTTATAAACTCCTAGGATTCATAACCATATAATGAATATTATTTGGAAAAAATGGATGTTAGTCACACAATATTCCTAAAATGAGGGGGAAATGTGTTTTCTAGTCTCATATGAGATAATAAGTTAGATATATCTTTTGTAATTATGTCTTGATCCATTTTTATCTTTCAGATACCATTATATTTTTATTTAAGTATGATATAATTAAAATTACGAGGATGTAATTTATTTGAGGATGGAGAATGTATCTCCCAGATACTTTAGAATATATTTTCCTCTAAATTAATAATATGTTCACTAGATTTTTTCACACACAACACCAAAATAAAATGAGTTGTGACATAATTGTTGACCAGGATGAATGAAATTTATATATTAATAAAGCCTATTCAAAATAAAAATATATTGACTAATATAGATACTTATATTTACAAGATATATAATAAATAGTATTTAATAACTAAAATGATTGTTGTTTGTTAACTAAATTGTTATTGTATTAACAATTTCAATCAACCAATTTTATAATATTATTATGATCACATATAATATTTAAATATATGAAAAATGTATTAATATTCTTCAAATTTTTAAAAATAATGAAATAATATTGAAAAAAAATAATGTTTTAAAAGGTTATTTTTCAATAAAAGTAATTTATTATTTATTTTTTTAAATTTCTTATAGAATATAAATTTAAAAAATTTAAAAAACTTTATTTTGGAAAGTGAAATTTATTTTTGAATTCAGAATAACAATATAATATTAGTATAAAATTTTTGGATTATTTAAAAAAATGATTTTTATGTGAATAGTGAAATATACATTATTTTTAAACTATAATATTTTTGAAATTATTAATAATTAATTATAAATTTAAAACCTATGGAAAAAATTTCACGATAAACATTTATTTATAGAGTGATAGTTTTTATTTAAAAATACCAGTTTGGTTTTACAAAACCCATATTTGACCCTTTAAAAATTCAACAATATATTTCTAATAAAAGTATTTTGAGTGATTTTACTTTTAATTGAATTTTCATATGGTGAAATTAGGTTCTGGAATTATTTTAATATAAACTAAAGTTTTTAGAAAATAATAAACTAATTAATAGCCTTAAAATCCACAACATTAATATTTTTTCCAAAACATAATATTTATGCTTAAAAATATACTATTTCTAAAAATTTGTTTTTATGTGTTACATGTTCTATGTTAAGATTAATTTTTCTTACAAATTTTTTTATAAAATTTATTTCATATTTGTATTCCTTACTTACTAATTACCTATTAAGGTCTATTTTAGTTTTTAACATTAACATTAAATTACTTAGCTAATAATTAATTACCACAGTAAAAACTAATAATGGTAAAGGTAAAAAATCTATGTTTAAATGAGCTAGATACGTATAAAAAATTATATTAAAATTGATTTTTGAGGGATGAATGAACATAAATCATCGCTAACTCAATTATTTTCCACGTTTTATCCACCTTCCATGCGAAACATGTGATTTATTTATAATAACAAGATATATTTACTGACATTCCATTTCCTTCACCAATTAATGGATATCACATCAAACCCATTTTTATAAAAATTATGAAGAATTAGATTGACCAAAAATACCCTAAACTATCTTCCCACATCCTATAATAATTTTTATTTTCAAATGAATAATCTATGTAACCCTAAGGTGCTACCTAAGGGAGAACCCCAAAATTGGGAGGTAATGTTTTCAACCGATATCACAAAATTGTTTTCTCATTCTACCCTTTAAAAATATTTTTTCCATTAAATTATAAAATAATAAGGGTTAATAATATGATTAAATTTTATTATACTAATTAAATACCCATTTTATACCTTCCTCTAATACCAGATGAAAAAAATTAAGTTTTCATTTTTTTGTACGTGATGACTACCACTTTCATGAACAACATGATTTATTGTTCATCCCCACAAAAAATGGATGTTTATAAAATTATATTTCAAAGATTAATATAAAATTTAGAATGATATTTAGTTTTTAAAATTATAGACCATTCCAAATATTTCCCACGTTCTATGGAAAATGGATGCATCGCCCTTACCCACGCGCGAACTACTACCTCAATGATAGTTATATGCTATTTTGTTCACATAGTTATTTTATTATTTATAAAAATATCCTATAATAAGAATAAAACCCTTAAAAAATATATCATTATTATTCATTAGTAATGAAAATATTCCAAATGAATCACTTTCCTAACCACACTCGCCCATCAATTATAGAATGTTCTTTTCTGGTACAGTTTAACCATCTATATGAACAAGGTTATAAGTTTCTATCATGGATAGATAAAGAAAGATAATTATTGGTGATATTTGAAAATATTAATTAAATAATTATTCTTTTGAATTTTAATGTTAATGGTAATGTCTAACCTGTTATTAAGATACTACCTCTCGTTTGTGAAATATACCAAAACAAACTTGTCACTGACATCATCATCATGAATCATAACAAAAATGCTTATTAAATGAAATTAACACATTATAAATAAATATAAAACATATATTTTAATTACTTTAATGATATTATAATTATGAAATTTTAATATTTAAATAATAATCGATATATATATATTATGAAAATAGCATTAAACAAAATAATAGAATCTAATAAAAATTTAATAATGAAAATAAAATACAACTAACTAAAATATTTATAATAAATTATTTTAAATGAGATTATAGAAGGTTATAGTAATGAATATGGTTCTGAAATAGAAGATTTATATAGTTATTTTTATTATACATGAGGTTAAATAACTTTTTTATAAATGAAAAGTTAATGTAATGGGGTTTTCGTCTCAATTTTTATTCATTGAGATATGATTTTTATTTACCACTTATTTCCTTTTAATAATGTATCCATTATACAGGTATTTCTGATATTATAACTTTTATTTAAATATAAAGGATTTAAAAATCATTCTTAGGGTCTACCATTCATGTTTTATCAATTTAAAAGATAGTTAAAATGTAATGTTTTCTTTGTCTAAATTTTGAAATCCATTAGATATGTTAGATTGCATCCACAAAGTTTTATTTCATATGATGTATTCAATACTCTATTTTTTACAAACCATACCAGTGGGTCCTGTGTCATGACTCCCTAAACCCGCCTCCAATAGTTCAGGGGTGGGTGACTAGCACCGATTAGGCCTATCACCAAAATAGGAGGCATTGCCTATGTAACTATATTCATGCACACATATCCAAGACCAAAATATAATGAAATGTAAAAACCACTAATTATCCAATACAAGAATATGAATATATCCAAAAACCAAAGTACGACTTGAAGTAATGTAATGAAAACCGTGAAAAAAATAAGCCCACCATAAGAAGCCGTTAACATGAGTCCAATATGTATGTAAAAGGTACTGGGAATGCTATTTGAAAGCTGCTGGATCACAACTCACTTTGTACGGTCTCACTAAGAACCATATAGTTTGGGTTTGACTAGGAATATACCAAAAGGTCAATCATATGCAAAATACACAACACGTGCAGGAAAATCCAGTTTAGGGGTGAGTAAAAAAATACTCAGTAGGACACACTAAATCCAAAAGGCAATATAAAAAAGGAAAGTATATTCAACTCGATACTAATATATGTCTATAAAAAATATTACAAGAACATCTATATATACTAAAAATAAGACATGTAGTCTAGAGGTAAGCTAAAATTATATTATACCAACCCTAAAATTCCATCTTGAAGATTACACAAAGCACTCATCCGGGAGAACACACTCCTGAGTATGATAGCATTGATGACATCTGTCCAAGATGTACTTCTCGTCGGGTCCCATCCTAAGAATGAAACACTAATAACATGAAGAATATAAAATACCCAAATAAGGATCACAACCTAGTCCATGGGGTGATGCCAAAAAATCAATCTCGATTAACCTTCTAAGTAGAGGATTGACATCCAAATTTTGCTGGTCACTTCGATACCAGGAAATACACCAAGGGAACAAAGATGAATATAGTATCCCACTATGGTCCACTCATGGGTATTCTAAAATATCTATCTAAGAAATAATTATGATGGTATTGTAGTCCCTGGAGTAGTAAATGATCTGCACCAACCTCCAGGGAAACAATATGTGGAATAAACCCTAACAAAATATATCCAAGATATGAAGGACAAGAAAATCAGGGAATATCAAAAGGGGTAAACAGAATGTAGAAGGAGAAAAAACAATTTTTTTTACCATGATTACTTCTCATGTACAATGGATCAATTCACTCAATCCCTATCTTGTAAAATATAAATACCCGACGTATAGAATGGTTACACACTGTTTCCTTGCTTCTAGGGTCTCCTAGTGTACTCTTGCCATCCATCAGTACATGGTGCCAAACCATGCATCCCTTCCCATGTAATAGTACATGGGATATCCCATGTAGGTAATTCATGCCAGACTATGTAGGTAAGTACACTCTGTATTGGAAACCCATGTACTCCACTCCATGTATGTGTACCTCCCAAGGTAGACGCTGAGTTTGTCCAAAAATTAGACCCATGCTATGTTATCAGGGACTACACACCGTGTGGATTAAGATTTCTAGAAACACTTATTCATCCTCCATCTCATTCCATAGATATTTAAGATCTTTTTTACGTGTTCAGTTCTCCTCAAAACCTTGAATCTATGGTCATTTTCCACTCTAACACTGGATTGATGGGATTCAGGACTTTAATCGTCTCAGAAAATGTTATCGCATTCATTCTTCATTACAAACAAATATTGGGAATTTGGAATCCACCATCACACATCCTTCAAGTCATCCTGATGCTATATCTATGGTTTCAGAACATTGTGCTAAGAATCTAAGGTCCAATGATTGATTGTTCACAAAGGGTTTCAAAGCATGGGGAAGAATGAAAAATGTGTGAAGAAGAATGAATGAAATAAGGGAGAAAATAAAAATCAACCAAGAAGGTTAAACCCCGATTAATGTTTGTGTCGGTCTTGGTTCATAACCTTTAGAACAATAAAATAATCCAAACAAATATCAATATAAAAGTCTTGATAAATCCCAAAAATAACCCATCCCACATAATGATCGATCCATGAGCCAATTTGTTCATGGATTGGTATGTTTTCATTATTAAAATTAAGAAAAAGGAAATGAAAATCAAAATCACATGCCCTAACTTGATTCAGACTATTTGTTGATGAAGAATGGTGACCACATCATCATCTTTAGGGAGATATGTCATGATTGGGGTGTGCTGATCGCTGATCTAAGGTCTCATTCTCATTCCTTAAAAGGATCCTTTAGAGGTTATCTCTCCAACACCTTCAGATAATTATACAGTTATGAGGATAACCCTAGATTTTTGAAAATAGGGATTATTTAAAGATAAACCACCTCAGTGTGTCAAAAACTGAAATAAAATAATTTTTTAATTTATTTTATTCATTTAAATGTTCACGATGACTTTTACACAACTGACATGCACCGAACAATGTTAGGTCATGCCTCAGGTAGAAAATCCATTTTTAACGCAATAATTCCCTCTGATTTCTCATATGGGAACCCATTTAAAATTTATTCCACTATTTTTATTTCTGTAAAATTGAACGCACGAGCCATTTAATGTTTTAATATATTTCAAAAATTTATCGCAGGAACAACAGGTCTTGGAATCGCATGCCATGTTAGCATATGGTCTTAAAATTATCCCATATAATATTTATAAATAATACATAGAAAAATAAAGGACATTACATTCTACCCTCCTTGGTTCTTTACATCCTCAAAAATCCAAAACAATGTCTACTAAAAAATATGAGGTTACTGAGCATGAATATGAGAATCCTGCTCTCGGGTGCTCTTGTGAATATTCATATGCTGCCACCAAACAAAAACTAATGAAATAAACTACCCACGAAGGATCCCATTTTTATAATCCTTGATCTTCTCTAGGTAATCATGAGAAATATCTCCATACAAGATTTCCAGCTTTCCCTAGTCGATGATGTGTGATCGGCCATTCATGTACCTCCTTAGCTACAACACATAGAAGACCTTTCGTACCCGGTCTAACTATAGGGGTAGATCTAATTGGTATTTCACCTTAAGAAATATACTCAATATTTGAAAAAGGGAAATGAACCTCTGATATAGATTTCTACCCTAACCAAATCTCCATAATTCACATTGAGGTGAAGCCCCCAGGAACACATGGTCTACTTCCTCAAAATACAAAAGCTTCCGATGCCTGTTTTCATAAGACTTCTGATGGATCTATACAGTCTTCATCCACTAATGGATGATCTTCACCTTCTCTGTGTATCTTACACTAAATATGGTCCCATTAGTGTTGACTCTCCTGGGTTAGTCCAGCAAAGTGGTGACTTGCAGGGTCCCACATACAAAGACACAAATAGATCCATACTGATGGTGGAATGGTAGTTGTTTTTGTATGCAAAATCCACCAATGGTTGGTTATCCTCACAAATATTTCCAAAATATGAAATTTAATCTCATATCATGTCCTTTAGTACCCTAATGTTCCTCTTGATATGGTCGTTAATCTGTGGGTAAAATGATGGACTCAAGCATAAAAGGGTTCCAAATGCCTCATATAATCCCTTCCATAACTTAGATGTAAAGAAAGAATCATGTTCTAAAATAATATTCGATGGAAAACCATAGAGTCGTACTATCTATTAAAAGTAGAGGCATCCAAAAATATCTACTAAACTTCACTCTAAAATATATAGGAAGTGGGGTGATTTTTGTAGTTGTCCAATGATCACCCAAATAGTATCGTGTTACATATACATACATGGAAATCCCATCATGAATTCCATATATATATCCTATTCCACTTCCATTAAGGTTCCTCAAGGGGTTGGGCTAATCTTGTTGGAACTTGGTGCTCAGCCTTTACTTGTTGACATGTTTGGAATCAAGAGAAAAACTACACAACTCCTTTTCTCATCTATGACCACTAGAATTGATGTAAGAGGTCCTGGTAATTATTTTCCATGCTTGAATGTACTACCAGAGGGGATATATGAAAATATCTCAGAACCTATTCTTGTAACATAAATAGTTCCATCGTTCAACTTCTGAAAAGAATGAAATGCTTCCCACCATTAGAAATTTCATGAGGAGCATTCCCTATGGCCATCTGAAAACATAGGGTGTCACAGTTTTTATCCCAAAGCTATTCCTCTCGGAATCACTGTTATAGTGGAGGAGTGATGACCATCAACTAGAGGTAATCTACTCCATTTCCATCCACAAAAGGATAACTACAATGAGGAAAACTACTTTGATGACTCATTCCGTAACTACGAACTAGATCATATACTGAGATAATCTTCTACAATGATCCCCTTCCAAGTAGTATAGAAAATATCAAATTCATAGTCCCATAGAAACACTTTCCATCAGCTTTATCTCATGTTATGATCCTTATGAGAGAATATGTACTTAAGACTTTTTTGGTCGGAGTAGACGATTAACCATTCACCCATCAGGTGGTTTCACCACATCTTCAATAAGAAGACTATCACTCATAACTCAAGATCATGGGTCACATAATTATCCTTATATTGAATCAACTGGTACAAACCATAGACAATCAATTCTTGACCCTGCATTAGAACACACCCAATTCTATTTCTCGATACATTGTAGAACACTATATACTTGACATCCTCCTATAGAAATATCAGTATCGAAGCACTTATCAAACTCTATATCAACTACTAAAAATCCTTTTGGAATTTCTATTTCCATATGAAAGGTTTTACCTTTCTATTCAAAGCTATCATGGGTGTATATATCCTATATAAATCATTTCAGAATCTCTAGTGAAAAACTACCAACCGGAGGAAGCTCGACAACTCCGTCACGCTCTTACATAGATCCTAAGATAATACTGAATCGACCTTGGATGGGTCCAATTATACTCCATATTTTGAGAAAACATGTCCCAAAAAGTGGAACACCTAAATACAAAACTCTCACTTCGAGAACATTTTGTAAATATGGACCTCTTGGTGTACGCCAAGAACTATCCTTAAGTGTCTCCTTTTCTCTTTCTCGGATACCGAGTATACAAGGATATAATCTATAAATACCACTAAGAATTAGACTAAGTGTGGCTGAAAGATCTTTTTCATGAGTCCCATGAATACTACTGGGGTGTTCATCATTCTACATGGAATCACCAAGTACTAATAATGACCGTAATGATATCTTAAGGTCATCTTCATTATATCCTCGTCTCTTAATAGCAGTTGTTCATAGATTAATATGAGGTCAAACTATGAGAACTATTATGCACATATAAACTAATAAAAGAGTTAATCGATCCCTGGTAGTGGATATTTGTTCTTTATAGTCACCTAGTTCATGTATCGGTAGTCTACACACAACATCAAGCTCCAATATTACTTTTTAAGAATTTTTTTTGGCTTCCCATGGTGAAACAGTGGGTCTCACGAGGCCCTTTCTTGGAATGTCCTCCAACTTCACCCTCATATAAGGAAGCTCTACAGAAGCCATATGATATGATGGAATGGATATCAGAGTCTTCCTAGGGTTTTAATCATGCAGAAGTATATCTCTCGGTGGGGTGGTAAACTTGGAACATATTCAGGAAATATGTCCACGTACTGCTCCACCACTACAAGAAACTAGATTATCATAAAATACACTACAAAAATTTTTAGGATAGACAAATGCTGAAAAATTAGTTGCACCCTCCTATGCATGAGTCTACCCTACACTTCTTGGGATTATTTGTCTTCAATAATGGAAAACAGGGCTCCATCACTGTGGAAACACCACACCATTCTCCTAAAACAATTAATCTGGGCATGAAATATAGACAACCAATCCATACCAAGAATGAAGTGGTAAGTCCTTGACCCTGCTATAATGATATTCCAATAGAAACTCTCATCTCCAAGAGTTAGGTCACACTGTCAGCACAAGTATATGATCTCTGAATCTCCTCTGGTAAGAGTCTCTAAGTGTAAGGGTCATGTCAACATTTCAACTGAAATATATAAGCCTCATAAAAGGTTTATGGAAAGAAAGGAATGGATAACACATATGTCTACTCGTTTTACAACTAATGTAGAAAAAATATAGAATGTACATCAAATCATTTTTTGGATCCCATGGGTCATAATCCTTGACTGCCTTCATCTGCCCCTTCCCCTATCCTCTAGATCCATAATCTTGGAATTGACCACCTAGGTGTGGTGGGGGTAACAAGTGAAAATGTAGACCACCTCATGATGCTCTCCCAAGTCCTCTTCTGTGTCAACCACCCTATGAATCTTCCTGCTCCTGTCATTGTCTCTTCCTCAGTGGTACTTAAATAGTCTCCCTGTAAGTAGTAAAAAGGGGTATATAATCTCAAGAGATATTTCCCACAATGTCACATGAATAACAAATCCTCTCACTAGGCTGATTGGGCCCTTCATGTGAGACCTGAACTATAGATCCTTGATCCTGGGATCTCCTCTTGAAACATCTTCTATGTCCAGGACCCTAATACTGACGCCATCTTCCAGTTTCTGAGGTCTCTGCTCTAGCTTTCCCACTGTTCACCATCAACTGTTGTATTTAATCATCCAAGAATCTTTCAACCTCCAAACACCACTTAAGAACCTCATCATAAGTAAGAATTTTTAGAGGGATAATGCTTGATATAATGTCTCCACAGTGACCTTGCTCAATGTTATGATCCCTAAAGTAGTGATATCGAACCATATACATCAACTACTGGGAAAGGTTAGTAAAACTCGATGAATAATCTACCACCGAAACGATACAATATAGAAGCTAAATAAGATCTTGGATATGAGCATCCCTTAACATAGCTGGTGAGATTTACTATTTGAAGAGGTGTTAAAACTCTATCACTGAAATAGTTTCATTATCATATGACTAGAAAACTAAAATACACAATAGTCTTGCTGATCAGTATAGAAGGATTGTTGCTAGGACCACCATTAGATCTACCAGCATCCTGACTAGATAGAAAACTCTGTTCACAACCTCAAGACAGTCCTTTGTCGTATGTGGGTCAAGATCACCATGGAACTTGGGTGGTCTTCATCACTAAAACCTCTAAAGAATTATTAACTTGTGCTCCTCATATACTGTTACTACAGGTACCACATGCTTCTCTATAGGTGGTGGTATGACTGGTGCACCACATGGAGGGAACATCTTGGAAATTAGTTCCATTATCGAGTACTCATCATTGATGGGGTTATACTCAAGATCAATTCGTTGAATCCTAGCTGGAATACATCACAGAGTCACTATGTAATTAAACAATATGTACCATAGTTTTGAGTATATTTGGAGAGATGAATCACAAAGTACATGGAACAAAATCCCATTCATATAATATGCATGTACCATTTTTCCTAGAAACCAATGTTATCATGTATCAAGTAGAAAAGTACATGATCAAAGTCCTGGTGTATATATATGTTACCCTCCACCCCAACAACGGATTCCTTGGCATGAAATTAGAAAACAAAACACAAAACACTATTATGCCAAACCAATCTCACATACTCCCAATCCTAAAGTAAAACTAATCCCTACTAAGAAGACTTTGTCAGGACCCATCCCAGTGGGGCCCAAGCCACAACTCCCCATACCCACATCCAATAGGTTAGGGGCTAGTGACTAACACTGAATAAGAATATCACTAACATGGGAGGAATTTCCTATATACCTGTACAGAGACATACATCTCTAAGATGAAAATATGTTGAAATGTAAAAACCACCATGTAACCAATATAGGGATATGAATATCTCCCAAAACTAGAGTATGAAAAAATAAAATTAAACTAAATAGGGAAAAAACAATCCCACCACAAGATGTCTATAACATGAGTCCAAATATTAAGTAAAAGGCATTAGGACTGCTATCTAAAAGCCACTGTAACAAACCTCGGTCTATCTAGTCTCACTTAGCATCAAATGGTCTAGGTCTGCCTTGGACTCTACCAAAAGGTTGATTATCTTCAAAAGACACGACATGTGAGGGAAAATCCTTTGAGGGGGTGAGTATAACAGTACTCAATAAGACACCCTAAAACCATAAAAAAATATAACAAAGGAAAGTACAGTCAGTTCTAAATAGGTATATTTTCATAGCACATATAACAATAACATCAAGATATAATAAAAATAAGAAACACTATATATATGTAAGCTACAACCATAGTATACCATCCCTATAGTTCCAGCTCAAAGATTCCACAAATAACTCATCTAGGAGAACACACTCTTGAGTCTGATAGCACTGATGACATCCATCCAAGAGTTACTGCTCATTGGGTCCTATCCTAAGAAATAAATGATGATATTCCTAAGAGAATATGATACACTGATGAGGATCACGTTTTAGGACATGGGTTGATACCAAAAACTCAATCTATATTAACCAACTAAGTAGTGGATCAGTGCCCATGTTGCATTGGTTACACTAATTCCAAGAAACCCATCTATGGTAAGAAGATGAATAGAGGATCCATCTATGGGCCTTTCTAGGGGATTCTAACATCTCTATCTAGAAATTCATGTTGAATGGATCATAGAACTAATACTAGGACATGATTTATACCAAAATTTAGTGAAACAATAAGAGGAACTCTCCCTAAGGAAACTTGTCTATGATATGGAGAATAAGAAAATCAAGCCATGTAGAAAGGGGTACATGGCTCGTATTATGAGAACATACCGCATCCTTTTGACCATGGGTACTTCCCATGTACAGTGGAATGTGTTTTTCAAACCATGTCATGTAATATAGGAATACACAATGTGTATAAGGGTTACACACCGTGTATTAGCATTTGATGTTCACCTATATACTCTGATCATGTTCCCATACACGTTGTCAACATGTGTATCCCTTCCCATGTACTAGTGCGTAGGGTATCCCATGTAGATGATCCAGAATAATCCATGTAGGGGAGTACACACATTATTGGCAACTAGTTCACTCCACCCCTAGTCCATGTACCTCCTAAGTTATGTGTCAAGATAATCTAAAAATGGGACACACAACATGTATTCAGGGACTACACAAAGTATGAGTTATATTTTCCTAGAAACCCATTTCATACCTCCAACTCATTCCACCGATATTCCATATATCTTTTAGGTGTTTGGTTCACCTCAAAACTTTATATCCAAGGTGTTTTTCCACCCAAACACCGAATCGACAGAATTCATGCCTTCAATCATATTAGAAAATGTGATTGTAGCTATTCTTTGTTACCATAGGAGAATTGTAATTTAGAACCCACCTCATTAGATTTGTAGCTGAAACCTCTATCGCACCTCTATCGAGTCTTCCAATGTTGGATCTATAGTTTCTTATTATTTATCATAGAATCAAAAGAGCAATGATCAATTGTTCAAAAAGGGTTTCAAAGAACGAGGAATAATGAAAAACACATGATAATGGGGGATTAAAATGAAAACCAATAAAGAGGGATAAACCTTGATAGATGTTCATGTCAATATTGTTTCATCACTGTTAGAAAGATAAATGAATCCAAACAAATATCAATATCAAACTCCGGATAAATCCTACAAAATAGCCCATCCCGCATAACAATCGATTCATGGGCCAATATGGTCTTGAATTGGTCTGTTTTCCACATATAAATCAATAATAGGAAAAATAAAATCAAAATCACATTCCTTATCTAGATTCATCTTGTTTTATAATGATGAAAAATTGTCTCATTGTCATCATTGATGAGATATGCCAGGATTGGTGTGTGCTGATCACCGATCCGAGGTCTTGTAGTTGTTCGTCGAAAGGATCATCTAGAGGTTCTATTTCCAACATCTCTAGATAATTCCAGGGTTATGAGGCTAACCCAGGATTTCTAAAAAATAGATTATTTAATTTTAAATTTCCTCACTGCATCATTAACTGAAATAAAATAACTTTTATTAATTTATTTTATTCATTTAAACAGTTGGGATGGATTTTCAAAAATAAACCCACATCGACCAATGCCATTTAATTACTAGGGTATAACCACCTTTGAGAACTCAATGGTGACATCATATTTCTGATCTGGGTAACAATTTAGAGGTTATTCCACTTTTTCATGAAAATTATGCACATGTGTTATTTAATATTTTAATATATTTTATAAATTTATTTTGGGCAGAATAGGTCTCAGAATCGCAATGAATATCAACGCTTGGTCTTGAAATTAATCAATATAATATTTAAAAACTATATACAAAAAATACTATAAATTACACTAATTATTTCACGTATGATAAATACCTTTTATCTCCTAATATTTTAATTTCCATTTCATGATATCTCTCTCAAGTTATTCTTATTCTTACTTTACCAAATACATGAGGTATTTTTATAACTCAAATATCCTTTCCTAAGTTATAATGTCTCTTCATGAACACTTTTACTTTATCCTTGGTTTCTTCCCCATAATGATTTTATTTGAGTGTACCTTTTCTTTCTATCTTGGTAAATTAATTTTTTATTAAAATATTTTTCATTGATTAATTTCATTCTAAAAAAGTATATCGTTATTGAAAATAAGTTATCTCCTATTTAATGATGGTTTCTTTAATATATACATATTTCACCTTTGTTACAATGTTATCATTTATATTCTTAAACCTAATTATGTCTTATCTGATGTGAGATTCAAATTACTCTTGTACTATTTTCAAAAGGATGTTCAGGTGTTAATTTTTATGAATTGGGTTTCAATGAAACATATTTTATATTATTAAAATCATTATCCTTAAATGGATTTATGTTTTATCTTTCATTCTAAATTTCCTTAAAATAACCTTTATGTATTTTTAATGATCAATTTTTATGGTTTCTTTAAAAGTAAATTTTTTCAAACTGTTGAAAATCATCATTTCAAAAATGTGTTTTCATAATGACTCTTACCTTATTATTTTATTCCAATGTTGACAACATTTTTTCTAAAAACCCTTTTCAATATTTCTTCTAATTTCATTATCTAAAAATAATTTATTTCATTTGAAATAGATTTACATGAAATTCCTTCTAAATTCATTTATAATCATTTGGTGTACTGAACTTGTGGAAATACATTACTACTTTTGACATTCATAATTATCCAAATTTTATAAACATGATTTTATTCCAATTAATTTCCCATGAGAACATCCTATATTACATTTAATTGATTTAAGGGTATGTTCTTATATATGCATACATCAATATATTGGTGAAATTATTGAATAAAAATTATAACTTTTCATATTTATTTTTAATATTAAATACGATATCATCTTGATTTCATTGTACTTACCAAGAAAGATAAAAAATATATTTATATACCCATTTAGTTTACATGGGTTTATCATTTTATGATTATCCAAAAAATTATGATTGATTTATTTATTTGATTCCATTTGAAAATGATATGAAATAGATGTTTTCCCATGAGTTCTTTATGATATGATTAAGGATTGCTTTCAAGTGGCACTCATATGTATCGATGATGACTAGTGGGCTCTTATATCACCATTCGATACATTTTTTAAAAGTTTAAATCTATTTATAAATGTATACAAGGGTATAATTAATTTTTTTTCAAAAACCATGGGTGAATGTGTGTGACTCATAATGGTGACGTATATATGGGTATAATTAATTTATATCACATGTTTGGGGGTGAATATGTTAATCAAAAAGTTATAGTTTCCCTATGCTAATGTTTTTTCCATATTTTAATGGAATCATGATCTTATACTCCCATTGAACATGATTATTATCTAATGTTTCTATACACTTTTTATTAATTTTTTTATTCCATGATTTATACCATGTATCATGATTTATGATCTATTATTTATTGGGTTTAATATTCTTATTCCTTGTCCATGTACCTTGATTATAACCATATATTCATATTATGCTCATTTATGGTCTTTAATTGTTATTTCTTATATTTATCCTTACTAAGAATTTGAGTTCAAAACTTTTATTTTGATTTAATTTCCCTAGATAATGAAGATGAATGTAAGCTATGATAAGAATATATGGTAATCTAGTGTTGATTGATTATGGAGAAATGTTCAAATGTATTTTAATATAATTTATTAAGTAGTTGATCCTCAAAGGCACTAAACCTCCAGTTCATGGGATTGTGAAATTATTTATTAGACATAATTTTTAACTTATTGAAATAAAAAAAATAAAGATATGTATATCATAGGTCATCTCACATTATAACAAGTCCTTGTTTAAATGAAGTTTTTTTTAGCTCTATATTCAGGAGTGCAGGTCTAAGACACCTCATTAGTGATTTATGTTTTAGTTCACATTTATGATTATAATACAGATGTAATGTATCGAGACTATTATACATGGAACCGAAATTGTGTGTTACATTGAAAATATATAAAATATAGAACCCTGATAGGTTCCTTAGGTACCCCTTGAAGAGGGAAAATCATTTATTCAAGATTCCACCTTGAGGGGATAATTATGTGCCTTAGATAACCCATTAATGGTATTTCTTTTATTTAGATGGATTTTTAATATGTGTAAATATTTTTAATATGTGGAAGGTGTTAGAACTATCCTCACTCAGTTAATTTTTTATGAATAGTTTCCCCTAGTCGTGCAATAGAGATTAGACATTGTTGAAGTGATACCATACCTTGTACTGATTTTAATATTGGGATTACATTCCCTCATAATATTTTGTTGGAATTTTATGTGACTGTGATAACATAATTGATATTATTATAATTATAGATGTTTTGTAGAAAGTGTTTTGATATCGTATAATTTATAATGTTTTATTTATTATATGATGATATTTTTGGGAATGTGGTTGGGTGTAGTGTTAGTCATTTCTCATATAATATATTGATTGAGATTAATTATAAAACATTCAATTATGATTCCTAGGTTAGTTGTAATTCCATCCATGGTTCTATTTATTGATATTTATTTAGGGTGTAATTATAACCATTATTATTATTATTATTATCGTTTTACTAGTGCCAATTATTCTTCTATTGATATTATATAGGGTGTATTTCCAACCATGATTCTCCTATGTCTTTATGTTAGGTTCATTATATAGAATTCCTCTTATGATGATTTTTTTGGGTGTTATGATGACCATTATTTCATGTGATAAATAAATGTGGTGTAATTAAGACTATTATTCCATTGGTTTTTGAGTTTGGGTTTAATTAAAACCATTCTTCTCTTGATATTAAGTTGGGTGTATTTCCATTCATTTTTCTCTTTTCATGTTTATATTGTTTTTATTACAAACCATTCATCTTACGAGGTCTATTTTGGCTGTAATTCCAATATCCATTATTTTGAAAATTTGGTTGGGTATAATTCCAATGATTCTTCAATTGATTATTTTTTTTGGGTGTAGTTCCAACCATTACTATCTTGATATTAGGTTAGGATTATTTCCATCAATTATTTTATTACTTATTTAGTTGTGGTGTAATTACAATAATTTTTTTGGTTACTAGGTTATGTATAATTCTATCCATTATTTCATTGGTTATTTAGATTAAGTGTAATTCTAACCAATGTTTCTTTGGTTGTTCAAGTTGAGAGCAATTCCAACACTTCTATTTATTATTCCTAGTTTGGGTGTAATTCCAAACAATATCATGGGTTTTTATTAGTGAGTTATAGTTAGATTCTATGTATACCCATGGAACCGTTTTATGACATTTTTATACTTGAAATAATTAGTGGATGAATAAGGGTATAATCAATCATGGGAAACTATTTTAGAACCCAATGTGGAAATGAGTATTTATTATTGAGAATATTATTATGATTTCATGTCATTTAAGAACATTTATGTTATATATTTATTTAGGGAAACAATTAGTTGTGGACTACTGATTTTAACTCCACCTTATATGGTAACTTTTGAGTGTGTAAATATCTTATGGTTGATGTGAAAATTCAAGTGAAGCCCTGGTATCGATGGATGAGATATCTTTAATCAATACATATTTTGATATAGGTCCTAGGTGAGTCCAATTATGGTGTAATGCGTCTCTTTATATTTTATTTCAGTATTAATTATTTTTGTTATCATTATATTAAATGATCATTATTAAGATATAATATTTTTTGACGTGCATATGCATCATCTTCCATATTTTATATGGTATTTCTTTTATGGAGGACTTGTAGTTCAGGTGTCCATATAAGTTTACTGATTATGATTGATAAGTTGTTATCATTACTTTTTTCATTATTTTTGTTTTTATAATCCTTATTTTATAGTCTCCCTGTGATACCTATATACCCACCCCACTAGAGAAAAAACTATACCTTATGGAGTGGATTACCTTTAATAATATAGTGCTACCAGTTCATGTAAACCAGATAAATGAATTATAAAGTGTTATCAAGGCCCCATTTTGATTTTTTACTATTCGGGACATGTTAATTATAGATTTTTTTGTCTAGAAATTGGATTGGAATTTTTTTTTTAGAAAGAAACAATATGGGTTGAGGTAAAAGTTAAATATGATGGGATTTTTTCAATGTTATGATTTTGAGATATCATATAATGTGATTAATTATTTGTGGTCTATGTTTTATGGTTTTAATATTCTATCAGTGTTTAAAGAGGGTGTTTTATCTTGCATCACATTCAGCATATATGATTAACATTGAATTCATGGGATTGTGTGTGAATATACACTTGGTTATATAGTGTAGATTTATTATTTAATGTTTCAATAACATGTTATACAAAATTTTATTCTATAAGTTATTGGTGGAATCTTGATTAATTAAACTAGTGTTTTTAAGTTTTTCTGTTGATATTAATTCATAATTTTATAATTATTTTATGCATTATTTTTTCTACACCAATAAGATATTGGTTGTTTTAGAGAGAGATCATGTTTTATGGAACCTTTGTTAGTATTAGAAGGTTATAGTGTAGCTAGGTGGTAGTCTAGATACCATATTTTCTAAAATTAAATATTTATAAGTGTAATGGGGTTGTTATGACCCATGATTCTATATCTTTAGGTATATAACACCTTGAGGTTTTTTATTAAGTTTTTTTTAAAGGTATATGATGGTTTTGTACAATGCTCATGGGGTAGGGTTATCTGTGAGAGAAACATAAATGAACATGTTTCTTGTCATAATTTTACTTGGTTTATGATTTCATATTTATAAAAATTGTGCAATAACGATGATTTAAATGTGTATAAGGTTATAGAGATGATCCCCATAAGGCATTCAGGTGGAAAGGTGTATCCCGACAGGTGTATAGGAGTACCCTATAAGTTTTATTAAGTTATTTGAGAGAAAAATAATGTGAGTTTCTTAATGGGATGTGACTTATATGGATATGATTTATATAATAGTTTGTAGAGGCCCGTGATCAAGGGTTCAACATTGTGTATTGATGAGTCTAGTAGTAGAATTTTATCTAGTCTCTCTTCCAACATATACCCAAGATGGGTTTTGATATACGAGGATGGACATTGAGGGAAGGGTGTGACCAAACAAGTGGATTCCCTCTCGAGAGTAATCATGTATAGATGCTTCATATGATATGAATGATGTGAGTAATGTATGATCATGTATTGATTTAGGTATAATGTATAGATTGAGTTAAATAGACAATGGTTCGATGATAATCCCATGTGTGGTGATGTGATTATATAATTTTGGTGCATGGTTGGATTCTGATTAGGTATATGATCATAGGGTTGGTTAAATCTTACTCAAAGTAGCATAGTTTGAGTTATATAGAATTGTGTAACTAGATTTTATGGATGATTATTTATGATATTGGATAGATAATATTGTAAGGTGTGTACTATTGTGAGAGTTATTTCAGGTGTACTATATTACCCTATGAAATAATATAGCGAGTGTTAACTTTTCATATAGGATATGTGGTTTTATATGACCTAATATTGACCCAATATTGGTGAGACTATTTATTTATTTAAAATGATTGGATTATGAAATAATGTTAGAAAAATGATGGGTGGATCCTAAAAAAATATCCAGGGTAGTGTATTTCTATTTATGTTTCACACATCCCTTAAGAGCAGGTTATAAAAATTATATATGATGTATGATTAATAAAGTTGATACTTCTTAGTGAAAGTGATAGTTTGATTTGGTATAGTCAATCAGTCAATTTGAGAATTGTTTGGAAATATAAAATTGGGTAGTTTCTATATGACATTATGGGGTCTAGGAATGCTTAGTTTCCTAGATGCATGGATCTTTTTGAGATCCCCTGACCCATTTTATTCAATAGTAACAGACCAGGTGTTGTTATATTACCTTGAGCACACCTTCCCTTATGCCAACTAATTGTGAGGTACTTGGGTATTACCATAGGGAAACTATACCCTTATATCAGAGAAAATAACTAGAGTGAAAATAATATCAGAAATATATACATATATGAATTAAGGGAATAAAAATCCTAACATGTTCCAAAAATAACATTCACATTCCATAATATAAAAATTGGGTGTTTTTAAGTTCATTCATGTCATGTATGAAATAGAAGGATCACCCATGGGTAGATTTCATAAACCAATATCCAAAAATTAACAACATAATAAATCTAGGAAATCTCTATACAAAATCATCCTAATTCCTATCATGGTGTCATCTTCCACTCTCTACACTAACTAATAAATCAACCCTTGGTTATATGGTGCTTACATTGTTCATATCCTGTAATGAAGTCTAAGAAGATATATAGTGCATATAAAGATGTATTACAATGTGCATAATTATATAAGATATCATAATAAATAAACCACCATTGGTCCTCAGGTTCTGTGGTGACACTAAGGACAAACCATACCTTCATCAACCAATTAAAGATATCTCTAAACATAATGAGTTATCTGGTGTAACACAAAATCATAGGAGGTAATCCAAGGAATATATTGTTAATCGGCATAAATCTATATCCAATGAGTTTCTTAAAGGATTCTTTTTTCTGTAGTCATATATCTATATCCAAGGATCGTTACTAAAGAATCTTGTATCCATAGGAATAAATATGCATCCAATGAGAATGTCCAAGGAATACTATATCCATTGGTATAAATTTTAAATAAAGGGATAAGTTTTTGGTATCTAATATCAATTTACATAAATCCATATCTAAGGAGTAAGTCTAAGGTCTCCCATCTCCACATTTATAAAACTAGATCCATGGTGTAGGTACATGAAATCCTCTATACATAAGTACAAATCCAGATACAAGGACAAATTCCATGGAATCATGTATCCATAGACCCAATTCTAGACCCATGTAGAAAGAATATTAAATCCTATATCCATAGGTAAAATTTCATATCCAAAGTGATACAACAATAAATCTTGTATCCATAGGAATAAATATGGATCCATGGAGAATGTCGAAGGAATATTCTATCTGTAGCCATAAATCCAAATAGAAGGAGAAAACCCAAGGGATCTCATACATCATTAGTTAATTCACCTACCTCATAGGTAAAGTACTAATACAAGATACTAGTTGTATAATCTGAATCAATGTTCTTTTTCTAGGTCACAATTTTTTTTAGAACACCCCAAGGGGCACCTCATTAATTCTCATATGTAGTAAAAATTGGGCACAAATAAATTCGTGGATAAAGTCATAGTCTCAACACACATCAGTTGTTCAATCAAGAATAAAGATAGAATTTATCAAATGAATTAACTGATTTAAAATATTTATTACTATTTTAGGTTAACAAAAATAATGTTTTCATGATAGCACATCACACACACCAAGAAAAAGTGTAATTATTTAAGGGATAATTATAGCATACATACCTTAGAATAGGATAATTGTACTCATAAAGTTTTGGTATTTTATTTGATATAAAATATAGAAAATTGAATCTATATACAAAGACCTAGAAATGGGGAATAAATATCATAAACCTGTATAATACCACAAAACATGAAAGAAATTTATGAAAGTATGACAGATGAGTGATAAAATTACCTTTTTCTATCTTATAAATGGAACAGTGTTTGAATCCACTAAGATATGAATGATAAATCATAAGGGATAAGATCATGGAGTCGAGGAAGAGTTATTACAGTAGGTTTATTTTAGGGAAAACCCCTCCCTATTTACCCCAAACAATCACTTAAGAACGTATTAATTAATATTAAAAAAACTACCCAACGGAGGGTTAACGACATAAACATATGGGTCATGGAAGGACCAATCCTTGGCCAAGGGACTCCTCTCAACTAAAATACCACCATGGTGTGACCCACATTATTCATAGTGTCGATCACTTTTGCTTTTAAATTTTCACAAGCATTTATGTAAGATTCACAGTCATGGAGCGATGAATACCTTTATAATCTGACCTCAAGTATGTAAGAGTCATCACATGAGTATATGAGAATCATAGTCTATATGCGGCGTACCCAATTCATGGTGAGAACCCCATCATTTTGAAATCTCACAACACCGATACACAACACTCATCATGATGCGAAGCCCTATTCTTTTGTCTGGACCTCTCAAGAGTTAGGAAAAATAAAAAGTCCATCGCTTGACATGATGCAACCTTCATATCATAGTGTGATAGATGTATATAGTGTCCTACTATATTTATTTATCCCAACCATTTTTCTTCACCTGAGGATGACCATGTCTACCCTGAAAATATGAACAAAATATACATAACTAATGAAAAACATATGGTTTTCTGAAAATTTAAATTGGTTTACACTTTAATAAAATTTTATGTTTTACAAACTCTACACTGTATATATTATCTTCCTTAAGAGGCACTCCCATCAAGACTAAACCTCTTCTAGAAACAACATTATACATTTAGTCAAATTATTGGACTTCCACACCAACATATCCTCTTAGACACATATGTGTTACCACTGTACATATAATGGAAGAAATTACATTCCATTTTGGGTCTTCTTACTTTTATTATCTATAAAAACCAAAAAATCCTCAAAAGATGCATCAAACTCAAGATAAATATCATTAATTTCAAATATATGAGATATATCAAGGTAGTATTGTTGAAGGTGTGATATTTGGAATACATCATGTATAGAAATAAAAAATTTAGGGAGAGCTAAATAGTATCGTATAATATGATAATAAAAGTAGATCATTTGATAGGAAAAATTCAATCACCCAAAGGGATTATTTAATGAATTAATTTATATATTGATTAATAAAACAATACTATAATGGAGATAGATATTTTTTAGGTAAAGAGTAAAATTGAATAAAAATAATAAAAATAGTTTAATAAAATCTTTTATAAAATTATCATAAAAAACAAAATTTTGTGTCAATTTCCGAAGATAGTTTTGATAAGTTAACATAAGTTTTTTATAAATATTATTTGTAATGAAATATCAATAATATGTACCTGAAAAATAAAAAATGGTTATTCAAATAAAATATAGTGTGAAAGATAAAACATGTGATCGAGAAAGGATATACCTTTTCAACAATTTTAAAGATACCTTTATTGGAACACTAGTTATAAAAATGATTAATTAAAAAAAATTTAAAAGGGAGCAAAGATAAATGAGATTAAAAAAAGAAATAATACATATTTATTTCTAAAAATATGCAAGGGGAATACTGATAGGAATAACTAATATGGGTATTAAGAGAAATAGTCATTAAAATAGATGATAATTATTTTCAACAATGTAATAGTTATAAGGAAACATTTCACTACGGAAGGGGACCAAAATTAAAAATTAAAAATTACTAATAGAGGAATATAACATATTATATAATAAAATATTATGGTGTAAGAAATCAAAAAAAGTAATAATTTCAATGAGAAGCAATATAACTCAAAGAAATGAGGTTGGAGTTATTAAAATCCCTTAGGAAATTAGTATCTCTTGAACTAAAAGGCCATGAAAGATAAGACCAAATATAAATTTTTAAATATTTTTAATTGTATGAATTAATTATAAAAACATTTATATGGTGGTAAATACACCATAAAATTTTAAATAAGTGGTGAATATAGAATTTATCTCAAAGAATGAGAAGTGAGAAGAGAAAAACCATACCTTAACTATTGACTTTAACAAAACCACATAAACCTCATGTATAATAAACATAACCATATTAATTACTTATATATATATACCAAAATTAATATTTCACAACATATATAATTATAAATTACAATAATTTATTAAAAATTTATTAGTTTTAGTTTATTTTTATCGTCAGATGTTAGTGATTTTGATTGTTTCATGCATTTTTTAAAATTTTTCCACCTTCTATGATACCATGTGTATCATTAAAATATTATACAAGTTATTATAATATATTTATTATAATCATTTATAACATTCTAATTATGTTCCTTCATAATTTTATCTATGATTCATGAAGACAGAATCAATGATGATCTTGTTTAATTAATATTAATGAATAAAAGATGATATATTAATAAAAAATTTCAAATTTTAATATTATATTCACATACTAAAAAACAATTATTTACTCAATAATATATAATATTTCTATTAATTATGTTTCTGAATTAATCCATGATAAAAATTTATCGTACAATTCATATAGGTGGTTAAACAGACCCAAATAAGAATATATGTTTATAAATAAAAATTAATATATTTATTTATATAAAATTAAACAAAAAATACATATTTTATTTGGATATAATTTTTATATTTTTAATAAATTTTTATATCCCAATGATATCATAAAGGAAACGGTATATTTGGAGACAATAATTTGTACAATTCACCTAAAAATCAATATTTTCAACATAATTCAAAAAATTATTTCTAAGATAATATTTATATTATAAATCCACAAATTATGTTCCATTTTTAAAATTAATTTTAGAAAATATAAAATTAAAACTTTTAAATATAAATATAATATATAATTAAAATTATTTTTATAGGAAAATAACTTTTTCCTAAATATTAACTTTTCGTATTATTTTATATCAATTTATAATTAAATACATTTTCATATATTTTTCATTTGTAAAATATATTTTATCATCATTTATCAATAATATAGTCTGTTATTTGAAATAAAAATTCATAATTCATGTCATGACCTAATGCTTTGGTGCTCACCTTATAATGACACATCCTTTTCATAAAAATATATTACATCTTAATAGATTAATTTAAATTACATAACATAATGATCTGTGCAATAATTATATATGTCTAGTAACTTTGAAAACTTTGATACATAAATAACTGGTTCATAAGTAAACTAAATTGTCTCCCAATAATTTCTTCTTAATTAGATCCCTTATTAGACATATCATACATAATACCTTTCTTCCTTGCCTGTGGAAATGAAACATAAGAAAGGGTGGTCTTAGATGATAAGTAAGTTTAAATAAGGAAGATATCAACATAAAATGATCATAAGGGTATGGAAAACCTATAATAATAGTTTAAAAATATAAAATCCATACAATGGATCATAAAAAAGAGTCATGGTACAAATATTGGTAGTTTATAAGACATGAATAATAATGGAATTAAAGGAAATGATCTATGAGAGCAAAACATTGGCATAAGACATAGATTTTTGGCATACACGTAAGCATGAAAAATAATTTACTTAATAGTGAAGTTGCATTCCCAAAACTATCATTGTGGAAGGGGTTTAATTTTCTAAATCATCATATTAATGAAGGGTAACCCCAAAGAATATCATAGTTGACAAAGTCCTATACTGAATTGGGTTTACTTCCCATTCTAGTCAGGTTTTTTTCATGAGATATCAATATTTACCTAATGCATTTAAGGGAGATAGAGGTACCAACAATAATTGAATCCATTTTTTTACCACAATATCATAAAAAATTCATCATATAATAACCCATATAAAGGAGGTGTGTCTCAAAAACACTCAAGAATAATATTCCCAATAGAAATTAAATGGGCTTCATAATCATATAATTAATTTAACATACCATAACCCATAGAAAATTAATTAGTTTCATAAAAATATATTCAGAATAATAATAAACCATATAGACAAATAATACGAATGGAATCTATGGATCATATCCCTCGAAATGGTTTAGTAAAATAAAAGAATTTAATATTAGATGGAAAATGATTTTGAATGATCTCTTAGAATATTGTTTTTTAGGAAAATAATATTTTCACATTAAAAATATTCTTTTTAAAAATAAAAGTTCACAAAACATTGTGAAAATACATTTAATTGAAAATAATATTTTTAAAAAATTAAGGTATCTTTAAAATATTTTGTGCTCATAATGGTTGAAGATATTGGTCATGCCGTACTTGTTAAAACAAAGATTCAATTCACATTTTTGGTAATAAAAGTAACTTGTTCAAAAAAATGAAATAATATTACTTTTAAATCATTTTTTTTAAATTTAAACATTGACAAAATTTCTTTAATGAATAATTTTTTATTATTAAAAACGTTCTTTAAAATAGTTTTTTGAAAACATGGAGATGGAAATCATTATTTTTGAACGAAGAGAGAAATAAAGATAGTTTTACTTAAAAAAATATTTTAGATTATTGAGTACATAAATAGAGTAAAATTAATGTAAAATATTTATTTTACTTATATAAATATATTATATAAAAATTAAATTGATTCTTGAAAGGTATATCACATGAACCTATCATTGTAATCATAATCATAAACAATCCTGAAAAAAAGGTATTGTAACATAAAGCTGTTACCACTTGGGTATATTTAGAATTGTAAACCCCATGAATGAAATTTTTTTATAAATATTTATGACCCATAATTATCATTATAAGAATCATAAAATAAATTCATGGTTGTTATATACACCACATAAAAGAAACAGGTGGTGTATTAGACATGTGTCCCATAAAAATAAATATGGGAAGAAAATATATTACCGACTTTGGTAACATTTGAATCATAATTTCCATGAAATAATAACTTTATATTAAACCATAAATTTAATTAAAATAAATAAATTCATGATATAACATGTCAAAGGTGCTATATATACACCATATAAAGAAGATAGGTGGAAAACATAACATATGTCCCAAAGAAGACAATTTGAGAAAAGAATTCTCTCACCTTAAGTATCATATTAATTCATACACAATAAATCAAAATGAATAATAAATATAGGATTATTATAAATCTATTAAATAAACATAATTATATTTATCATCCCATATATGATTTACTTATTACCTTTTATGGGATGTTTATAACAGTTCCTTATTTAAATTATGTTTCATGTAACAAATGCTTTTTTCATGTATGTTTTGATTTTATATTTTTTTCAATCTAATTTGATAATTATTCCATAATATAAATAATTATAAACATTATATAAATCTAATATATATTTATTACTTATTTATATAGATTAATCTATAAAAATTATAGATTGATTACACTCTTCAAAGAGATGGTAGGTTGTACATACGCATGAATGTTGTTTGAATTTTCAAAATGGAAGGAATGAAAGAAAGATAAATAATATATCACATTTATAGAGTCATTATTATATTATATATGTCACATATTTTCATTTAATATATCATTATTAACAACCATGTAAATTATAATTGAAAAATAAATCACATTGGTTCACGAGGCAATAGTTCATTGTACACACAAGCAACATTATTATATTCTCAGGGAATGGAAATTAAAAGGTATATGTGATATAAGAATTATAAAATTCTAATTATTTAAAAAATATAATATAAATATGATAAATATATCATTATATCATCTCGTTATAGGAGATAATGGAAAACGAAATACATCAGTTCACGAGACGGTAGTTCACCGTACACATGACCGATGGATTTGATTCCCATATGATAGAAGAATATATAGATGTAGGTTATGCCATTAAAATAATAATATAAATATATATGGTATGTAAATATTTTATTATATAATAATATTTTGTGAATATATTATGTAGTTGGATGAATAGATAAAATAAAAACACAAGTTTATGAATTTTACCCCTTCTTCGGATGACCTCTCCAGGGTTATACCTAAATCATTATTAGAAGGGTTTACTAATAAAAATAAGCCATATAGGATATTTTTATAGAAGTAAGGATATTATTTGATTAGTTAATTTCTATAACAATGATTTTTTCATGTGTGTAGAGGAGGGGATATGGGGTGCTCTTTTATAAGTGGGGGAGAGGACACACTAATAATTTTGAAAAGAAAAAGGTGTATTGATGATTTAAAAATAAAAAAAGGCTTGATAATGGATCAATATTGAACATTATTGGATATAAGATAGAAATATGTTTATAAAATTGGTTTTGGGAAATTTTTTAAGTTATTTAACTTGTAATCGTTTTAGTTTAATACCTTGGTAAACTGGTTTTTACATTATGTATGGTAATTAAAATTATCTATTTTTAATATTAATTTTGACCGAATACTATGTTGAGATAATTATATAATATTATTTATTCTAATTCAATTTTTTACCAATTCGATTTACATATGTGGAAATTTTTAATTAAAAATTTTTCTAGTATATGTGATGAAAAAGTGTTTTTTCAATGTGAAACGTTTCATTGCTATAGAAAGTTTTAATATTAAAAATAAAGATTAATTTGACTCTAATTAATGAAATCAGTTTAATATTAAAATAAATAAGGAAATTTAACTATATTTTTTTTAAACAATGTGGATCTTTTTAAATTCATTATACAAAAAAGCTATTTTTAATAAAAATCAATATTTTTTACTATTCACTACAAAATTAATATTTTTATAAAATTATGACTAATTCACCCTAACGTAATTTTGAAATTTTAGTTCAAAATATGAAGAAATTTTTTTAATATAAATTTTATAAATGTATTATAAAATAATTTTTTTATTTTTTCAAAGACTTAATAACAATCAATTTTTGAGAGAAAATACTTTTTTTGCGTATAAAGACTTTACTAAAAATAAAATAATTATTTATAAATATATTTTCTTTATATAATAACTTTTTAAAAAATTTATTTATTCCAATTCCTGCCATGAAATTTAATGGCTATGTTATAAGATTCCATTTTAAATAATAATATTAATAGTATATTATGGTTTGTTAAAACCTGGTTTCTTGTAAAGCATGAAATCAAAGAAATTAAATTTGTTTCAAAAATATTATTTCAATACAACATGGGATGCTACATTATACACCCATTAAAAATAATTTTACCCTTAACATTTCATCACTTTTTTACCAAAAAATGAGGTTACTTCTACCTCCTTAGATCCTCATGTTTTGATATAGGTTCCACAAGCTAGTGGCTTCACTACAAAATATTGACCATGTGATTGGTATTATTTAATATCAATTTCAATCTATGATACAAAATCTCCACTGGTTGGTGAAAAAACACGAATTGAGATTCAAACTCTATAATATCTCTATTCATTCCATCTAATAATAAATTCTATTTTATATCTCTATAAATCTTTGTATTTCTAGGATGAATAGAGAATGAAGAACTATGAGCATCCTCTTATGTCACTTTCTTCAAATCTGGTATAGATGAAACAAATTCATGGTTCCTGAACCTTTTCATTCTATTATGATCTAGGATAACCATAAGAACAATTTTCACCTTCTTCTAAAACTCTACATCTTCCATCTATTCCTCTTTAATATGAACTTGGATAGATGGTTTATCACTCATTTGAGAATGACAAGATTTCTCCCCTTCCTTATTGATTTCCATATCCCTCATTTATAAATCCGTAAATATTACATATTGTGTGATCCTCATCATGGATAAGCTAGAATGATCCTTTCGACTCAATGCATTTTCCACCTTGTATTTTTTCTTGGGTTGGTAATGCATTGAGAAATCATAATCAATAATCAACACCAACAATCTTTTATAGTGTATGTTTAACTACTATTGTGTGAAGATATACCCTAAAATTTTATGATTAGTATATATGTAAAATTTTTCTCTATAAAGATGATTCCTATATATATTTATTGAAAAAATTTCCTTAGCTTAATCAAAATCATGAGTTTCATAATTTTACTCAAGAACTTTCAATTATCATGAGGAATAAGCTATAAATATGCTATTTTACATGAGGAAAAATCTCAATACCTTATTTGATGCATCACTTTGTATTACACACCCTTTTCTACTCTAGGAAAATGTAATCATAGGTGAATTGACTAACTATATATTCAGTTTATTGAAAATTTTCTCACATTAATCTATCCTAAGTAAATTTTCTCCCTTCTGAGCTAACATGGAAAGTAAATTAGATAGTAATGAAAAATTATTCACAAACCATTGATAATATCCAGCTAAACTAGGAAAAATATAAATCTCAATCACAGTTGATGAAATGGGACAATGTTCAATAGCCTCTGTCTTTGATGGATCAACTAATATACACTATCATGATATTATATGTCTTTAAAATGAAACTTTTTGTTTCCCAAATTCACATAGTGTAAATGTTTCTTACATTTTCTTCAACTGTAGGTTATTTTGTACTATTATCAAGTGATATTCATTTCCTTCCTTTATCAATGCATAAATGAGAATATAATCAATAAATACTACCACAAACTAAATAAAAAAATTCTAATGACTATATTAATTAAATCCATGATGATAGTGGGGGAATTAGTATGGTTTGATGGAATAAATATATAATCATAGTGTCCATACATTGTATAAAATGACGGATTGGGTACACCCTCCATATTTACAATCAAATGATGATATCCCAAATGAAGGTTAATCTTATAAAAGTGTTGAGATTTGTGTAGTTAATCACAAAATTCATCAATATTGGGTAGATGATACTTTTTCATGATTTTGATCTAATTCATCTCATAATAATAATTATACATTCTCAAAAATCCAACCTTCTTAGAAAAAGAATATGTGCATGCCATGGTTGTTTTTTTGAATGAATCCATTATCAAGGTCATCCTAGATTTGTTTCCTTAGTTCTTAAAACTCAATCAGTTCCATTCTATGAGGGATCTTTGAAATAGGTGTTTCACCATGTATGAGTTATATTAAGAATTTAACTTCACATTTCCATGGAGGATTAGGAATTTTTTTTGGAAAGACACCAACAAATTCCCATATAATAAGCCTATCATTCATGATTAGTTTCTCCCCCACCATCTGAGATAACACCCCCTTTGAATAGAAATATAGACCCATATAACGGGTATAATATCCACCATAAGTTCATATTTAGAATCAAAGTGGTGTAAAATCATATATTGGTTTAGAATATAAACTGTGAATTCCCTTACTTGGAAATTAATTTTGGGTTTATGTAGATTAATCCAATCCATTATTAAGATAACATCAATTTCAACTGAGTGAGAATAACCAAATTTTCATGAAGAAAAATACCAGTAACATAAACTGAATAATGTTATATAATTAAGATGTAATCATACAACAATTAGGGGGTTTCACTTGTAATTAAAAATTTAATCTTTGAGGTTATGAATTAGAATTCTTATTTACTTTTCATGATATAAGGGAATATATATAAAAATTATCAAATAGAGTACTTCAAAACTTGAGCATAGCTATAACCACCTCAAATTTATCATTATATCTTATATCCCTTTCTAAAACCTATATTGTTACCATAAACCTAATGAATAATTAATTAGAGTGATTAATCCTGAAAAATCCTTCAAATATTTTTTAAATAATGGCACAATCTTTTCAATCAAGTACACCTTAGTCTTAACCTAGGAAATTCATGGCCATCATTTATTAAAATATTTCATGATGCTTCATAAAGATTTTTTTATTTTCCGAAACATATCCCTCGAGTGTATCAATACATGTGTGTAGAAAGACCCATTTTTATGCAATAGGTTATGGTTGATTCTATGTCAATGTATCATTTTGGAAGTTTTTATCCATAGTTATAACTTTTACATAGCCACATCCTTGTTTAGTATCGATATTGGGATGAAATTTCTTGAAAACCACTTTCTCTATAGTTCACTAAAATCCCCTGATATTTTCCCATGCATTGAAATATCCTTAGGATTATCCATATATATAGCCCTAGACATACCCCTTGGAATCTCACTAAAGTTTTATTATCCTAATCTATAAAGTAGTAATAAAACCTTGATCTGATACCAACTATAATGACCTGCACAATTCATATATATGTATATATTATAATAAATTAATATTCATTACATAAAATAACTATCCTCAATATAATAATATAGTTATAGTGCCTTTGGAAACACGAATACATAAAAAACTGGTTCATTGGTGAACTAAATAATCTCCCAATGATATCTTTATAATAATAACCATTCTTATACAAATCATAAATAATACATTTATTTATTAGGTAGGTAAAAGAAACATAAGAAATAGTGATCTTAGATGCCTAGTAAGGGTAAACAAGGGATATATCAACATAATGGGTTAATAAGGGTATGAGAATAAGAGAATAACATCTAAAAAAATACATTTAATATCATACATCATAAACCTGAGTCATGGCATAAATCTTGAAAGTTAATTAAATAAGAATAATACTGGAATCAAAGTACACGAGCCATGAGAGAATAACATTAAAAGAGGACATAGATTTGTGGAATACATATAAAAAAATAAAATTATTTCTTTATATGTTAAGGAATATTTAAAAAACTATAATAGTTGAATATGTTAACTCTCTAAATGATCAGAGTAGTCAAGGTTCACTCCCAATACTATCAAATTGGACAAAGTCACTTTCAAAACTAGGTTCACTATCCATTCCAGTACTTTTTATCTCATTAGATATCAATGTTTTCTTAATGTATTCGATGGTGATATTGGTCCCACCCATCACATAATCTATAAATTGTTTTCTATAAGATCAAAAAACTCATAATATCATAACTGATATAAAGGAAATGGGTTTCCTAATCATCTCATCAATTCACCATAGGATAACCCAAATAAAGGGAAAGGGTTTCATAAAAATATCTTCCAGATAATCATAAACCATCTAGAGAAATAATAAGGAAGGTATCATCAAATCATATCCCCATTAAATATTATGTAACATTAAAGTATGTTATCTTATATTGAAAATTATTTTTAATGATCACTTGGTACATTTCATAAGAAAAATAACCTTTTCACTTTGAAAATAAACTTTTTAAAACTAAATGTTTACAAAAAATTATCAAAATAATAATATTTGAATATATATTTGACACATATAGATTAAAATTAAAAAAATACTGTGTTCATAATGGTGGACCATTCTGTTCATGCCATACATTTAAAACAAAGGTTTTTTTTTCATATTTTCATTAAAATCTCAAAAAGAACAATGTTTAGAAACTGACAAGAAGATTTTTTTTCTTTAAAAAATATAAAAATGCATAGAAATTAATCTAATAAATAATTATATATTAAAAGAAACTTTATTTAATACATATTTATAAAACATGGACATTGAAGAAAAATAATTTTTGACCGAAAAGGTTAATAAATTCGGTTTCCATAAAAAAATTATTTCTATCTCATGAGTACATAAAGTGTGAAAAAATGAAATGAAAAAATATATCTCCATTTTATAACAATTGTAAAATAAAATTCATGTTTTTAATTATAAGTAGGTCACAATATTTTATCTTTGGAAGTATAATCATTTGCAATCCTAATAAACAAGGAGATCATAACATAAAGCCATTACCACTTTGGTATATTTTGAATCGTAGGACCCATGAATGAAAGAAAATTTTATGAATATGTATATCAAATACTTTTCACGATAATAATCATAAAATATATTCACATTTAGTATATACCCCACAAAAATAAGAAGTGGTGTAAAAGTCATGTTTCCCCCATAATTAAATGTGTGACCAAAATCCTTTACATTCTTTGGTATGTTTTGAATCATAATCTCGATGAAAAAATAAATATAATAGAACATTAAATATTTTTAGAATAAATAATTTCATGATAAAAAAAGTAAAATGGTCAGTATTCACACCTCATAAAAGAAGATATGTTCATAACATAACATATATCCCATAGAAGACAATTTTTTAAAAAAATCTCTTGCCATATGTCTCGAATTCATTCATTCAAGTTTAAAAATCATGTATAATAAATACATGTTTATTATAAATTTATTAAAGAAAAATAATTATATATATCATAATATATATTATTTATTTATGACATTATATTACCCATTTTTAAAAATTCTTTGTTAAATTCATGTTTCAGGTAAAAACAATTTTGTTTTTCATGAATGTTTTAAAATTTAATTCTTGTTATATTTATTTTAATCATGGTTAAATCATATATATAATTTTATAAGTTATATAAATATCATAAATATTAATTAAATATGTATTTAGAGAAATCCATAAATGTTATAGATTGAAAATGAATCACATCATTCCCGGTGATAGTTGGATATACATACACATTAATGTTGTTTCCATTTTATCAATAGAAGAAATTAGAGGAAGGTAAATAATATATCACACTTAACGAGTCATTATGATTTCATATATATCACCTATTTTCATTAAATTTACCCTTATTTCTATCCATGTTATATGTATGTGAAAAAAATCACATCACTTCACTAGGCGATAGTCCTCCGTACACACGACTGACATTATAATATTGAAAATGAATGGAAAGTAAGAATTTATATATAATATAATAATTTATAAGTATAATTATATCATAATTATAAAATAAATATGTTAAAGTCATATTTTATCTATATGTGATAGGTAGAGACGGAAAAATAATACATCAGTTCATGAGTCAAAAGTCTTCTATACACTTAACCGATTACTTTGTTTCCCATTTGATAGAAGAGGATATAGATATAGATTATTAAATTAACGTAAAAAAATATATAATTATATGTTAGATATATTTATTATTATATCATAATAGTTTAATAATATTTTAAATAGATGGAAGAAGAAAGAAAGAAAAAACATAAGTTTATGAATTTTAGCTCTTCTTCAAAGAACCTCTTTAGGTTTATACCTAAATCCTTTATTTAAGAGTTTTATAATAACACTAAGGACTATATGAAGAGATTATATAAGTAATTAAGTTATTTGGGTAGGTATTTTTTATTAAAAATGGTATTATACGTGTGAATAAGAGAGGACAGGGGGTTCCCTCTTATAAGTGGGGGAGATGACACACTTAGAATTTTTGAAAAGAAAAATGTGTTCCCATGTTTTAAAAATGAATTAATGATTAAAAATTGACAATTAGAAAACATTATAGGTTATAAGGTCACAATATATCCATAAAATGTAATTTATAAATGTTTTTATGTAATTTTACCACTTATCCTTTTTGTTTAACCCCCAATAAATCTGTTTTACCCTTAACCACATTTTTTGCATGTTTTTACTATTAATTTTTAAATAAAATAATATATACTTATTATATAATATTAAATATTACGATTCTAAATATATTATAAATTTTTAATTTCAAATCAAAGAATTGATAAATTTATATTTAAAATTCAACCTGCAGATATGATGAAAAAGTATTTTTCCATAGAGAAACTTTTCAAAAGCATTAATATTTTAATAGAATAATTCCATATTAATTTAATTAAAATGAAATAATTTTTTTAACAATAAAATAATTAAACTAATATAACATTCAATAATTTTTTTAAAATAGGTATCATTTTAAATTCATTAAATGAAAAGTTAGTTATTCATACAAATCCGTATTTTTCACTATACATTGAAAAATAATATTTTTTTTAAAATTATAAAACATTCACCCAAAGATAAATTTGAAATTTTTATTAAAAAAAGAAGTTAATTTTTTTAAATTATATTATATAAAAGTGTAAAAAATATATTTTATTGTTACTTAAAAAAAAGAAGCTAAAATCATTTATTGAGAAAAAAGTATTTCTGAAAAATATAAAGACATTACTTAAAATTATGTACTCATATATAAATATATTTTATATATTTAAAACCATAATACATAATTTTTATTATGTGTTTATTACTATTTATAATTCCAAATTTAATAACTAGGTTATAATGATTAGGTTTAATTAATAATATTAATAGTATATTGTGGTTCGTGAAAATTCAGAGTTGTGTGTAACAAAACCTATAAATAAAATTAAATTTATTTGAAAGAATTATTTTATAAAATATTATAGTGTTACATGCCTACCCAGTGATAATCCTACTATGGCACCTCATTCTTGCCTCCAATAGTCCAAGAGCTGGTGAAAAGAGCTGAGTAGGCATATCACGCACAAGGGTGTCCTTAGAAAAAGGTACACACACGTACACAACTACAGTCACTCAACACCATACAGATTGATGAAATAAAATTGATACCCAATAAATGAATAAATCTATATCCACTAATAAAATTACAAAAACAATTATTGGAATGTAGAAAAGAAAAAAATAAAATCCCACCAAATCATTAAAATAAGTCCAACTTACTAAAATGAGAAGAATACAGTCAAATGACACACATGGTATGAACCATGGTCTATCTAGATCAAAAATTCCCCATCTAATCCTACCCCCAATGACCCAGTTGAACTGCCAATCATCTATATAAGACACAACATGTGTGGGTAGAGCCCATGTGGGGATGTTTATAACAATACTTAGTAGGAAAACCAAAAATCTCCAAACATAAAGAATCAAGAGATTATTCATCTAATCAACAATAAGGGATATTAACTTGAATGTCATACATAATAATAATAACTGAAATATACTCAAGATATAGACTAAGTCTCTAGGTATGGTCATAAACACACATCCAACCTGGTATTCTTCTCGATATTTAAAATTAATAGCCGTCTAAGAGAACTCACTCCACAAGTATGATAATGTTGGTGGCTCTCATCATAGAGGTCATTCTCATTTATCCATGCCATCAAGAAGTATGAAATAAAACTCAAAAGAGATTGATACACAAATATGAGATCTCTCTTAGGGAATGTGGGGTATATCAGACCCTATATGATATAAACTTCTTAGTGGGGCCTATTTACTTATTATATTGGTCATGTTGATTCCTAAAACCCTATTTAGGGAAGAAGATATGATAGAGGATCCCACCCTTGGACATAAATAGGGATTCCTAAAAATCTTCCTGATATTGATCTTTCAGAGGGGATCACATTCTAGGATCAAGATGTAATGCCTCACTCTACCCTCAAGGGGGTGGAATGAGGGAATGCAACCTAGGGAAACTAGTCTGAACTGAAAAGAACAAGGGAATCAATATACTCTGGAGAAAGTGCATAGCATGTAAAACTAGTGCATGGAGTTTCATTATTACCCTAGGTTTTCTCATGTGATTCAGTCTATACTCATTTCTTTTATTCTATGCTTGGTTAATTTGGTCATTCCTATATACCAGGCCCCGTATGGGTACTTGGATGTGTATGAGTACCATCTCACCCCATTGTACTCTATGTTTCTCTATGTACTATGTCTTGTTATTGCATGTGTACCTAGAGAGTACATGTTGAGTCACTAGGCAAGAGTCATAGAACATGTGGTGGGTACCACATGCCATGTGAGACATTAATGTTTCCAAAACACTAGTGGGAACAACTAGGGTACTAAAAACATTTTTTTATTTGGAAAAAAAATCATATAGTCATGATTTTGGCATAACATAATATTTATTATTCTTGTTCCTTTGAATCCATCAAACTAACTACTATTCTCACCATAGAACAAGTATATAATGTTGAGAAATATTTTCTAGGACTAGTGGATATATTATGGATACCCAATCTACTCAAAAAAGTATCCATGTCACACCACTCTATCGCCACAAGAAAAATGATGAACCGATATTTACGAATATAATCACAACTCCACCATCTTCATTATGAATCACATTTGTGCTATTTCTCCCAAATTTGAACCAGTGGCATCGATCTGTTGTTCCGTAGAGAAATTACACAATGATTTACTACCTAGTTTTTTTTTCAAACCACTAGAAAATGGGATATTGAAAATGAATGCATGAATAATTGAGGGAATAAATAAAAATGAAACAATAAGAGAAATGAACCTCAAACATTTTTTTAATCAATCCATTATTGTTAAAATGAATAATTAAGAAGAAAATAAAGAAGAAACAACTAAATATCCTCAATTCCTAACTATTTGAAGATAAATCAATACCCACCAACATGAATAACCAAAAAATCAAACTGTTAGCGAATTTTATTTTCTTTTTTATAGAGTAATAAATTTGGGATTAATCCAATGAAATATAAACACCCTAGACCAGGTATGTCTTGAATTTAGATAAATAATACTCACATGTCATGATTATTAGCGAGATCTACAAGCACTGTTGGAGAACTTATTTCTAAATCACAATTCATCATCATTCATCCAATATATCTCTTAGGGACTTTATCTCAATATCTAGGGTTATGGGAAAAAACCTCAGTATTTTCTATAAGTGATCATATATTGGATATGATAGGGTTTTAGTCTTTGAAATAATATATTAATTTATCAATTAATAAATTTTATTTTTTTCACTAGTGAATACACTTTATAAAAATGTCTGGTACTAATAAATATTAATTTTCACCTATGGTAAAACCCACATTCTAAATTTTAAAGAAGTATTATATTTATTATCTGATACTCCATATGAGAGTTATTCTATTAGTCATAAAAAAATTCATGTTTTGACATTATATATGAAATATTTTTATTATATCAATACCGAGAAACTCTAGGATCTATAATCTCACCAAAAATATATTCTTAGCTTCAAAAAATATATCATAAAATATTCCATATAATGAAAATGAAAAACTAGAGTCATTACATTCTCCTCTTCTCTTAGATTTTCATCTAAAAAAGAAAAAATCCCACTCAAAAGTATTAGAGTACTATTCTTGCATCTAATTCTCCCATTCCTAGGTTATCTCTTGAATATTCTCAAGTTTCCACCCAACATGCACCAAGGGAATAACATGACTATAAAGGATCATCTCCTTCCAATTCATGATCTATACTGTGTACTATACAATGGTATCCCCATCCTCAATGTCCATCCCACCCCAGATGATAACATCCAATGGGTCATGCACATAATTCGTCAACTATGACTTATGGTAATGATAATGTTCTTGTTCTAACAATAGAGGGAGGACCAAAGGGTATTCCACCTCACCAACCTATTTAGGTAATGGAAAAGGGTCAATGAAATCCATTGAGAAATTTCCACCATTTCCAAATTTCCACAATATACATCAAGGTGAAACGATTTGGAACACATGGTCTCCATTATCGAAATCCTAAGTCCTCTATTATCAGTACAAACAAGGCTTATGAAAGCTTTGGGAAGTCCTCGTCCACTTATGAATGATTTGACCCTTATTTGTGGTCACTCACAGAAAATATATACCCATGAGTGTTGAATCATGTTGATCAGTACAACATAGTGGTGACCTGTAGGTTCTCCCTTTCAAGGTCATGAAAGGTTTCATATCGATGGTGGAATAGTACAATTTTTTGTACATAAACCCCACCAAGGGTATGTGATCTTGAAAAATATAAACCAGGTTGAAAATATAGGACCTAAGCATAATCACTAGAACCTGAATAGTATAGTAAGTCTGACTGCTATTCTAGTGGTGAAGATCCATTCTCAAATGAAAATGAGTCCCATAGTCCTCCAAACATCCTCTATATAATCATGATGTTAATTGAGAATCATATTCTTAAATGATCGTCAAGGTAAATTTGTGAATCTAAACCACCTCTAGTACTTAAATGTATCACAATATCCCAACTGGACTCTACTCTCAAATATATAATAGGTGGGATGACCTGATGATTGGTTATATGATCATCAAGATGGTATAATTTAATCTAGATGATTTTGTGACAATAATCACTAAATATATAGATATATCCTCCCATATCCACTCTATGACCTCATGGGGTTGATCCATGCCCACTAGAATATGCTTCTCTACCTTCACCTGCTGACATGTGAGGCATAAAGAGACAAACTCAGCTATAAACTTCTTCAATTTAGGACACCAGAACTAAAACTAATGGTACTGGTATATCTTTTCAACACTAAGATTTACCAAAAATAAGGATGTATCAAACTCACTCAAAACATCCTCCTTCAGTTTCATAGGTACCATAATATTCTATTTTAAAAGTATTGTGTGCTCCCCACCATTTTAATATCTCTCCAGAGCATGTCTGGTTGATATATGATTATGTAATCTCTTATTGTTTCTATCTCAAAGATGATCCTCCCTAACATTATGTAAAATAATATGGGTATCAACCATTTATTGGAGGTATGATACACCTTCACCTTCCTCTATGGATAATTAAAATAAAGCTAACTCATCTAACACCTTGTTCAAAAACTATGAACAAGATCTTATATTGAGATCATCTGACACCATATTCACCTTTATAGAATAATTGACTATCTTGAAGTAATATTCCTAAAGTAACTCTAGACATCACATCTACCTCTTGTTGAAGTCCTTCTATAAGAAGATACACTTAATAGTCCTATGTTTATAATAAATGATAAACATATCACCCCTAAGATATATTCACCACATATTTAGGGAAAATACTACCACTACCAGCTATAGATCATGGGTTGTATAGTTCATCTCAAGTGGTATCAACTACCAAGACCCATAGGTGATCACATATTACCTATATTTTAGAACAAAACCAAGACTAATTCTTAAGGCATATTAGAACACTATGTAATCAACACCCTCCTATGGTAGTCTCAAAAATGTATTATTTAGTTAACATATACCAAATCACTTGAAAAGGATTCCACCACCTCTCTATACACACAAAATACTAACCCTTATGAGTAAAATCCTTCATGGATGACAATATCATAGATAAAATACTCATTAATATCTTATATTACCATGCCTACCAAAGTATGTTCTTCCCCTTCATCACACTCTAGGATGGATACCAAGTTAACAATTCATCAATCTTTTCTGGGTCCACTGCCTGACCCTCTACTAAGATGAAATATCCTAGACAGAGGAACTTGTGAATCCAAAACTAACACTTTCAGGGATTCCCAAAAATAAGGAGCTCTTAGAGTATGTCTAGGACTGTCCTTAAGAATCTTTCATGATACTCCTCAGATTTTGAGTACACTAGGATGTCATCGATGAAGCCCACCAAAAACCAATCAAATAATGGATGGAATATCATCTCCATGTGTCCCATGAACACTGTAAGGGAATTATTCATATTGAATAACATCACCAAGTGCTCCTAATATGAGTAGATACATTATAATTTCATCTTAAATATATATATGTATCAAATATAGAGTTGGTGATAACATGATCTTAGGTCAATAATCGAGAACCATATTTCCCCTCTCAACTGGTCTAAGAGGTAATTGGTCCTCAATAGTGGATACATATTCTATATAGTCACCTTGTTTTGGTGAAAGTAATCCAAATAAAACCTAAATATATCATCTTCCTTCTTGGAGATCAAAACTGGGGCTTCCCAAGGGAAACAATTGGTCTGATTGAACTCATTCTTTCTATGTCTTCTAAAAGAACGTTCAACTCATAATGATCTACAAGGGCCATCCGATATACTGTAGAAGATATCGGGTTAGTACTTAGGTGAAATTATATGCATAATTATATCTTTTAGTGGGGATGTAAGCTCGAAACATTGTCAATAAAGAAATCAGCATACTCCATGGGCACTACAAGAAGATAAAATCCCAATGAGTCCATATACCAAGGGTAATACAATCCAAATTATGGTTAATAATTTTTATCCTCTTGTGTATTGTACCATATTTATTTTATTGGGTTTCATTCTCAAGCATGAAATAGAAAAGAATTCTATCACAGTATACACACATTTTCCTCCACCTAAAATATTCAATCTAGTCATAAATGTTAGATGGCCAGTCTATACTAATGGTGATGTTCTAAGGACTCGTTTCTACTATAATGAGATCCCATAAGAAGTTCTTTCTTCTAAGAATCAAATTAAACTATTATTAGGAGTCTGTATTCTGTAAATCCCATTACGTAGAAATATCCAATTTTAGGGGTCAATCCAAGGGCCTAACAAAAATATCTAAATCTCAAACAAATGAATTAGAATAAAAAGGGTGGATCACACATATTTAAATTATTATTTAGATAAATTATAGAAGACATAAATTGTGAATATAATAATATAAATAGCCTATGGGTCCAAGGCCTACACATTCCAACATTTTCCACGTCCCTGAATACAATCTTTTTAATCCTGGCATGGAACACCCAACGGTTGTGGTGGAAATAGGAAAAACTGTCTACAAAAATCAATTGATATCCATACACCTTTTCCACATCATCTACCCAATGTAAATATTTTTGATTATCACTCTCTCTTCATGGGAATTCAATCAACCTTATATCTATCAGATTCATAGAAAGTAAAATAGTACCACATGATATATCCCTAACCATCACAAGAAACGAAAATTCTCCCTCATCTAACTAGAACCGTCTTGACAGAAATAAACTACATAAACATTGTCCTAAGACCATATCTTAATGTTACATCCATGCTTAGATCCTCATGTTTACCATCGGTGACCAGATTAGTCCTCATCTCTTATGTTCCCACGACAAGTAGAAAATATTACCATTTGTTCACCAAAAATTCTCTCCTCTACCAAATCCTTCTCAAGCACCCCAACAAAAGTAAGAATACAAATAGATATCACTATAGTATTAATATATCAATTTAATCCGCACTCAAATGTTCTTTATTGGAATAACAGATCATTAAATATACATAGACAGTATGATTAGATGTTTTTGAACCTTGATGAATATTATAACATCGGCATAATTTCCTACTAAAGACACATAATTTTGTGGATGTGAACCTCTAACTATGTGGTTGTATGAACCTTATCCCTAAATAGATTCTCAAAATCCATCCAAGATAGATCCATATCATCATGTGTATAAGTCATTAGAATCCACCATCATCATATGAATACCTATGGAAGACTTGCCGTTCAGACCACCATCTGGTTTGGAGGTGTCCTTATAAGGTGGAAAACGTGGGTAAATTCCCCTAGTCAGTCCTCAACTGCTTGGGTTTCTAAATCAACCTAAAACCAAAAAAGGTCACTACATAGGAAAATCATGGAATTTTCATATCCAAATAACATCCTAAGTCATTATTTATGGGGCAACCAGCTGCTCAACGTGTGGTGGAATGACTTAAAAAATACCTATAAGAAACACCTTCTATAAATGTCCCCATACTAAAACCACATCACTAGATGGATTTTCATCATGACCATTCTTGGGAATCAGGGATTAATATAACCATGGGATAATCCTAAAATACTCAATACATACCAAGGTTAAAGAGTATATCAAGGTATATGAATCAAGAAGATAACAAAAACCACAACCACAACCTATGTGATGCACATACCAATTTTTTCTACAACTAGTGCCTAAATGTACCAAGTCAAAAAGTAGGTTATCAGATTCTTGGTGAATGGATACATTGTCCATTGCCAAAACATGGGTTCCCTAACCTTAGAGTTAATCTAGAAATTATTTAACAATGTTTTCCTAGTTCCCAAACTAAACTTGAAGGTATAAAATCTCCATTATTTGTTCATAATATTAAACTCCTATAATAATACTCTATCATGACCTAAACCACTGAGGATCACCTCACTAGAAGTATGCCAAGTGTGACACCCAAATCCAACCTTAAATATAATAATTTTTGGTGATAATTACTGAATAGGAATATCACAGACAAGGTAGTGCTTTGCCTAAAGTACCTATACACACACACACAACACCAATCCACTAACATAATGAAAAAAATTAAATAGATATGATACCCAATAAATTCATACATTTATATATTATATTCACAGTATAATAAAATTATTGAAAAGTATAAAGTGAAATATAAAATTCCAATAACAATATAAAAGAAGTTTAACCTGCTAGAAGGAGTACAATGTGGGAAATTAGAACACCTAGTATGTACTTCAATCTACCTGCATAAATTATTCTCTCTCTATTCTTGGTCTTATAAGGACCCCATTGAATGGAATTCCTTCTACATATAACACAACATGAGAAGGAAGTTCCCATGCATGGGTATATCAATACCCATTAGGACATCCAAAAATTACGAACATAAAGCATCAAGAGAGTAGTCATCTCATCATCACAAAGGTATGTAAAAAAATATGATACATAAAAATAATTACCCATATATACGCAACATTTACTCTAAGTATAAAGGTAAGCCTACAACTACACATCCATCCTAAGATTTTGTTCAAGATTTCAAAGAAAGGATTTTCTGAGAGAACTCACTCCATAAGCATGGTAACACTGATGGCTCCCATCTAAGGGTTTGTGCTTGTTAGGATATTCTATTATGTACACACTAGAACATAAAATGTATTGATATATAGATATGGGATCTCTCCTCATCCATGTGGTGTATATAAAACCCTATCCTGAATAACTTACTATTTAGGGGATGAACTCCTGTGTATGTTTGTCAAAAAAATTACCCAAAACCCCACATAGGGAAGAAGACATGATTGAGTATCCCACCACAGGACACAAAGAGGGACCCTTGAAACTCTATCTGAGATCGATCCTTTATTAGAGATAAAATATAATTCTCAGTATGATATGCCTCGCTCTACCCACATGAATATGGACTTAGGGAATACACCCTAAGGGAAAAAGTCCACACTGAAGTGAAAAAGGTCTTAAAACTACTTTGGAAAATGTATATGATGTGTACTATTAGTAAACAACATGCTTTTCCTATACTGGGTCTTCTTGTATGCTATGTCTTATGCCTGTGTTCTCTGGGTCATTCCCATGTACTTTGGTCGTTCTAGTGTACCATATCATGTTTAGACACCAAACTATGTCAAATTATTGGCCACTACAAATTTATTTTATCTATTCACGTTAACCTAATTGTATCTATTCCCATTTTACCTGAGGGTATATATCAAGATTTTAGACCATGGTCATAGGGAATATAGTGGGTTCCACATGGTGTTTGATACATTATTTTCTTCAAAACCCTAGATTCCATCGGTAGGGTATTGTACAATGTTTGTTCTTAAGAATACATATCGTGTAGTCTATATTTTTCCAGAACATCACATGACTTCATCCATTTCCCCTAAAGAATTTGATCCAAAAATGATCCCCACTATAGAAACATAATCTTATATTGATCGAGGTATTCTATCATTGGTGGCTGTTTTTTGGTGACCCATTCCTCTCATGAAATTGATCATCGTCACACTACACCATCACCGCATGAAAAACCTTGAAGAGGGGTTTCCCAATCCAATTGTATCTACTTTATCATCATCATTCATCATTTTCATATAATCATTCTAGAAACCTAACTCTTGGTATTTATCTTTTGCATGAAATAGAGAATGTTAAAAGTGTTCGTACTTGGTATTTGTCAAACCGCCAGCTAAATGGGTTTCTGATGATGAACACACAATGAATGTGGGGAAGAAATATAAAAAATGAGACATGAGTAAAAACCCTATACTAATATTCAATTTTGATTCAATATATTTTCATAAGAATAAATAATGAAGAGTTAGTAATAAGTAATAATTTAATATCCTCAATTGATAACCATAATAGGATAAATTGAAACCCTAATCCATGAATGACCCACAAGTAAACCGGCTAGTGGAATTGATTCATTTTCATCTAAGGATAATCAATCAGGGACTAATCAAATGAAAAATCATTGTACAACATGTTTGGATTGATCACTGATAAAGAAAGGTCATACATTGCTATCTTTTGTGAGATCCCCAATAATATTTTCCGCACCAATTCCCAAAGCATCATCCATTGTCATAACACCAAGAATAGTCCTCAAATATTCCTATCAAAATCCCTAGGTTTAGGTGGATAAACCTATGGATTTTTTATAAATGGGATTTTATATGAGAGTATTATGTCATTGTATTTAAAAGAATAAATAAATTTATCTTTATTCTTTGTGTCAGTGAAAACACATTAGAAAAATAGCCAACATCAAGAAACAATGTATCATACGAAGGGTAAAACCCGCTTTCAAGATTTAAAAGTGGTTTTATATTTCCAATTTGAGTCTACTCAAAAGAGTTATTCTTTTAATTTAGAAAAACCATTCATGTGTGATAATATATATATAATATTTTTATTAAATAAATATCAATCATAGGGATCCCTTACTAACACAGTGTCCACCTCTGAAAATATTCTTTTAAATATTCCAAATCCTAATAATGAAAAAATTTAGTCATTAAAGTGCATAAGTATCCAATTTTAGAAAACATACATAAAATTATGTCATTATTCTTTTAGCTATACTAATTGAGTTTATTTTGTTCATTATTGTTAAAAGCTAACTTAATTTTTTTTCTATACATATATTTTATAATAGAATTATCTCTATATATATCCTCCAATACCAAATCTAATTTATTATTGTTATAAATATATTAATATAAAGTTTTGAGGTTTCTTTTTAGTTTTTTTGTTGTGTGTGGATAAATCCATTCTACCCAATATTTAATTGAAGGAAAATATATCCTAAACATTTATGGAATTAAAGGAAAACCCCCAAAAATCTTTGAATGTCAAAATAATTCCTTAATTTCACTTATGAAATAATCACTCTAAATTTATCAGGTTCCTTAGATACACTAATATTAGGTATAATATTCCACAAGGATTGAATCTGATCAATCAAAAAGCAGAACTTTGAGATCTTGGGATATAGTTACTCCTCTCGAAGGGTACAAAAAACAATTTTCAAATTTTATGTGTGATCCTCCCTTGACCTAAAGTACATGAGAATATTATAAATATAAATAGCCCTGAAGGTATCCAAATATAAGATTATAACATTATTCATTATGTTTATTAATATAACCAGTGCATTGGTCATACTAAAAAATATTATCAAGTACGTTTAAATAACATCACTAATCCTAAAGGAAGGCCGATGTATGCCTGATGGTATAACCCCCATTTGGTGATAACCCAATATCATGTCAATATTAGAAAATAGTATGGATCCCATATTTTTAATTAAATAATCAATAATATGATGTAGTGGATATTAGTTTTTAATCCTCACTTTGTTCAACCTATGATATTTCACACACAACCTCAATGATACTTCCTATTTCATAGTGAAAAGAATTAGAGAACCCCTATGGGATATACTTTTTCCCAAAACTTATTCGGACTCTATGTCCCTTAATGATGTATTGAACTCTCATAGGTGTACATGAAAATCCTATAATAAGAAATTTACCATTTCCACACATGGAATGAGTTATATCATAAAATCAAACTTTCTTTAAAGTGATTATCCTAAAAAATGACCAGGTTAAAAAATCTATAACTAATCAACAATTGGAAGGAAAAATTCATATTAGTCCTTCACTTTGTCTAACAAAAGACTATAATTTTTTGCTACAATTCCAAATTATTGTTGTTGGTGATGTCTTTAATGACCTGTGTGTAAGTATTAGTCTTAATAATGGATAGAAATATTTCTATTTGTTGATGAAAAATACATATTTCAATTATAACAGTCAATATGGTCTTGATATAATGATAACAAATCCATCATGAGGATTAATTTGAAGATGGTTATATCTATCACAAAAATATATCAAAGGAATATATAACCACCATTCACATGGGAACACTCCAAATATCAGCTAATGACTTGTGATCTCACCACAATGTAATATTAATAAAATTTACTCCATGTAAATATTCTATTGATAAAACCAATACACCCATGAAATGAGTAGAAAAAAATAATGAGAAGCTCTTGTATCAAACAAGGTACATGATTATGTGAATGACCCTAAAATAGTTTCTTAGATAGTATATGGCCAAAAATCATGGTTAGTCAGATTAGTATTAATTACATGTTGTTGGACTATACCACATCCCTGAACATCAATCTATGTCACATATGAAGCACCAACCTACTGTCACTTTTTTCTATTTATTCAAGAAATTCATACTCCACCTGACCTAAATGGCATCTAGAATTCCATATAACATCATAGAGTATATTCATTGACCTCACTATAGTGCCCTTTCATGATCCACCATTAGTGGAAAACAACTTAGTATCCTAGAATAACCTCTATAGATGTCCCATACCCTGATATTCTTAGAACTCAGAAGGTGTCTAGTCATACTATTTATAAAAAATACCAACTCTATAAAATAATTACCCTACATGGAACTACCTCCCCTAAGAGAGGAAATGATCCATCACCCGGAATACCCTTCTCACCACCACCACATCTTGAACTATCAAAAGGGTAATTACTTCCTCTTGAAAACCCAGTAATATTCCACCCCATAGATATCGCCTTCACAAAACCCTTTTCCTCTCATAGGTTATTATTAGAAATAAATTCAATGTTAACAACCTCAGAAAATGATGGAAGATGAATAACTCCCACCTATACTTAGACCTCATACAACCCATCCTAAAAAATTATCACCTCGACAATCAAATATATGGTCAACATAGGAGAAAAACAATGCATGTCTTTTAAATTATCAATATAATTCATCAATGAAATACCTACCTATATAATTTTCACAAAATACCCAACCCAATGTATTCTCCAAGTATCTATATGGACATGATTAAGAAAACTACTCTGAAATTTATTCTATTACAAAACAAAAATATTCTATATATTAACTAAAATATTCAACCAACACTTAACATAAATCTCCTCTCTGAGGGTGTCACAATATATTCAATAAACCTACCATTATAGTACAAAACTAAAATATTCATTTCATTAAATAAAATATTCCACCGACACTTAACATCACCCTCTTCTCTTAGGGTGTCATATGATATTCAATGAACATCTAAATAAAACTAATCCAGAACATAACTACCTTAGGACCACCCACCCTAGTAAATAGTGAAGGAAGATTCATTTAAAATAATTTTTCTAGGTATGATATAGTAGGCATACCTCATGGGTCCTTTATCTCCATTGACTATTCCAATCACAATAATCTCTCCCTTAACTAAATATATATTGTCTTCCCTATCACAATAAGAGGTTCTGGTCAAAATTCTGGTGGGGAATTATTCCCCAGCACTACTTGAACTGTATGGGTGGTATTTATAGTGAAATCTCAATAAATCTACTAGAGAACACATTATGACACCCTAACATAATAGTTCTTAGTATCATGGTCTCAGGAATGAAATAATCGGCCCAACTTCTAACTATTAATTACACCCCATATCAAACAAATCTCATAACTTGGGAACTATATATATGACCTTTTACCCACACTTAAGGTAATGTTTTGTAATTATATTATCTATATCATCACATTTATATTCTATTAAAATTTAATCACATGTTACATAGTTTTGGATAAGTTAAATAAAAATTCAATTACTGATTATAGAGGATATTAATTTTGAAGTTACATTAGGAATTATATTTAACAAACTCTATAAGGTGAAAAAAATAAATATTTATGATTTATATTATTTTAAATCATTTAAATTATTATATATTTAGTAGGATACCATAATTGTGTATGGAAAACCACAATATAAATTGATTGAGAAATTTTAAATAACCAGGATAAGTATTGTAGCCATATACCAGATGATAAAGTAAGAATGTGAATGTCATGTGTGAGTCTTGTATTCCAGATATAATGTATAAACACATGAATCATTTTAGTTACAACCAAGATTTAAGATCACATAAATTATAAATCAATAAATTATTAGTGTTACTATAGGGGAAATCTTAAAATTTCCAAAAAGAAAACAAAAAAAAAGTAATCTCATTCCTAGAATCATGGACTTTACTGATATGTTTGATATCTAATCCTAGAAACAAGTCTTATACTGTGTTACGAAAAAAATTTATATTCTATTTACCATAAACTAATATTAAAAAAAATGAAAATACAAATTAATTCCAATTTTCAACAACCCCTATCCTGGTTTACTCAATAATAACCAACCTTGTGGTGCCACATGACCTTAAGCGCACCTAACCATACATAGGAGGATGGTGACTAGAAGAGAGGGAATAGGGTGCTACCATGTAGAGGCTATAAGCACATATCAGAGCAATAAAAAATGTTTGAAATAATATATATAACATACATTTATATGAATAATAGAATATACATCTTGAAACGTTCCAAGAATAACACAATCATTCCACGATATAATAAAATGAGTGGTCTAAAGGTCATGTAATTTATACCTAAAAAATAAATATCCTTTGTGATAGGATCATATAAAGCAATAAAAAATTTCACTAAATAATAAAACTGAGAAAAAATTATGCAACATTTATCCTCAGTCCTGGCCCTCTATAACCCCCATACTGCTCACCAACTAAGAAATAAAACCTTGATCACAGGTTTCTTTCCCTTATCCCTTCCTATAACCCTAACGTCCACTAAAGTAATCAACAATGGCATGAAGAGGGTGTGTATATGAGTAATTAGGCCACCACCGATGACATCTATAAATATATTTAATATGATAAAAGTTCATTACAATGTGAATAAAATTGAGAATGAATAATAAATTAACCGCCTTTAGCCCTTAGGTTCTTTTGTGACACCCAATACCAATGAGAAATTACTAGATATCTGATATCTAACGGTATAATTCGATATCCAAATAGATGGTAAACGGAATCCTACATCCATGGGTATTAAGATATATTCAAGGAGAAATTATAAGAAATCCTATATCCATAGACATAAAGTTGGATCCAAGGATAATGTTAAAGGAATCCTATATCTATAGGTATATATCCAGATCTAAGGAGAAAGTCCAAGGCTTTATTTATCCATAGGAATAAATCTAGATCAAAGGAGAAAGTACAAGTCATCTTATATCTATAGAAAAAAGGGTATATTTAAGTAACAAGTTTATGGAAACCTATTTCCATAGTCATAAATCTGGATCAAAAGAGGAAGTCCAAGGAATCTCATACATTATATATTAATTCATTTACTTTTCATGATAGGTACTTCTACTAGATTCTAGAATCATCTTGGGGATATATTTTTTTTAGTAATTCTCCAATTTATTTGGAATGACATAAGGGAGATATTTAATTATCATAATTATTCTTAATTGTAAAAGTCACATAGTGGAAAAACTTTTATTCTCAACCCTCATCAGAAGAAAACTCATGACCAGATAATGAATTTATCATAATAATTAAACCATTTAAAATACTTATTAGAGTTTTAGGTCAACATGCAACGAGTAAACATGGGAACACATCACACACACATAGAAAAAATGGAATACTATAAATTAAAATTTAAATACCGTCAAACACATACTAGGATAATTAAAATCATCATGCATGATTCTCTGATTCAAGATCAAAATGGAAAAAATGAATAAGATGAAGAAAACCTAGAAATTTGGGAATATATAGCTGACACCATTGTTAAAACACACAAAAATAAAAAAAAACTGAAAAATAGTAAAAGGGAAGTACTAACTACACTAAAATTTATCAATTAGATTGGATGGAAGTATTATCCACTAAGAGATTAATAGAAAACCACTATGAATGGGTGAATATCATGGAGGAGGCAATGGGGAGGTCATGCATGTAACCTTGAAAAGTTTTAGGGCCTCCCCTCAAAATAGATACCACTATAGAGAAACCACCAATTTTCACAACCTGACTCACTCCCCATTTTATTTTTTAAATGGAATGAATTTAATATACTTTTTCATAGTGTGACAGTTAAATTTGTAAGAAAACCACAAGTTCTTAAGAGATAGCACATGATTAATTATGAGTTATTATCATAGTGAGACTTCCCATATTTTATAGTAGAACTATTACCTTATAAAATATCAATGCACTCATACCCATCACTCTTAGCACTATGAATCATAGGGCTTTACTATGTAACCTTCTCTAGAATTAGTTAAAATAACACACCCAACACCTATCATAGTGTGACATACCAGTTTAAACGTGACGATTTCCTAAAGAAATATATAATTGTTTTTAGTCCCATACTTTAGTTGAAATACTGTATAAAACCATATACATCATAAATATCTTAGTCAAACATAATTAAGGTGAAAAAATAAGTTTTATTGATAATTGAAATAGATTTTCACTTCATTTTGGTATGAGGTTTTATACTGTGTCATGGAATTCTTGTGTAAATTAGTGGATGGTCATGATTATGGTGTGTCTGGGTATGATATAAAAATTTTATATGTGAGATACACATAAATTCTATTAATAAATAGATAAGGGAGTTATCCTTATGTAATTTTGTGGTACATGGGTGAGAAAGATTTGTCTGAGAGTGATCAATATGGATTAAATAGTTATAATAAATTGATTGAGCTATGAAATGTGTGTGAGATGATATAATTGATGATGACATTATGGAATTAATAGTGGGTAAAAATAATTACAGTATTATTATGATATTCATCTTAGACGTGTGATGAGTTCTGAAGTTTTATATACTATGAGATTGAGTAAACTGCATTGATTGCTAGGAAATTAGAGGTTACTTAAAATATAGAGATTTTATTATCAATAAATTATAAAATATCTGGCACAAACAAGTGGGATTGGAATTATGTTTAATAAAATATTAAAAATACAATTAAATTGGTTACTGATCTTGATACTGGATATTTTACTTCTGGGTAGTTGCAATGGATTTTTTTGTAGGGTTGGATAGTTTATTCCTAATTTTTAATGATATTCCAAGAATCTAAATTGAGGATTATGTTGTGGGACTATTATAGTTATCAAATAAAGTATAATAATCATTATTTGTTCTTATTTAAGGAATAAATATGATTCAGTATGTCCTAACCAACAAAACGGGGAATCCTATGGTGTAGAGAATGCCAACTAATGTTAATTCTTAAGAATCATATTTGGGTATTATTTATGAGAATTTCATTTCTATTATTCATGAAAGACCAAAACCAGGAGTGTTGGAGGTTTTTTCATGACGCTCTCATGCTGGTGGACTATGTTTTTACACACAATAGGGGATCCCTTGATTTGCATTTATGTTTATGATGAGAATGTGAGACTATTAAGTTTTTCAGCAAACCAATTAGAAATTAAATAATTTAAATACTTTATTGATATGGTTTGTTAATTTTAATAATGATAATATTGTGTGATGAATTTTTTAATGAGACAAGACTTCATTTTATAATAATAGTTTCTCATAAGAGACTATGGTTTTTAGTGAGAATGGTCAGGTGATGATCAGATGTAGTAATGACTGATCAAGGATCTGAAATATATTAATGGAATAAAACAATAGTGTGAAAAATTAATAATTATAGATATCAAAAATTTTATGATATTGGGCATTGCAATAGAGTTAAACATTTTCATGGTACCACTGCGAAACTGTTTTCGGGTTTCATAAGAGGTCAATGCAGGGGGTATCAAATAATATGTTTCACATTTGATCAATTATTCTAACTTGGTATAGATATAAATATGTCACATATATAGTTATTGATGAATGTGATGGAATATAACATGTGGAATTCTATATTTTACTAGTATAGTGGGTTGTGGTGTAGTAATTTCATAACTATGACTAATAAAATATCGACAATTATTGAATGCGTCATATTCTAGTTAACAATACAGTTTATGATAGATATATGAGGGAACTTCTCAAGGATGTTATGTTTTATCATGGGAGTTATTAATGACTTTTTATTGTATGGGATGGTGGATTTAGTGAAAATTGGGTTCTAAAGGAAGTAAAATAATATCTTTATTATATTTTTAAATTTGAATCAAGAATTTTTATTAATAGACATGCTTAAATTTCTTAATGAATGTTTTTGAGATAGTTTATTTAGTAGATAAGGTTTGGAGAGATATTTCAATAATCTTGTAACCAAAGATAAATATTATGGTTATAGTACAAGGCCATCATAACCCCGATAGAGGGGACTAGAGTTCCAATTACAAAGTTAGTGGCCCCTATCGAGTCCACCATAATGTCGATGGGGGCTATAAGGGCATTGTGTCCTACTAGAGTATTGTGGTCCCACCCAAAGTATGGTAAGGTTTTCTGGATCACACATTATTTTATAGAATTCTTGGTAATTTGGGCCCCTTTTTTTGGACACCCCTTTAATGTTTTGAGTATAATCGACCAAGAAGAGAGGGAGGATGCCCCACCACACTCTCCCTTATCTTCCTTACACTACCTTTATTATAAGTTGTTTGGAAGGAATTTATTTAGTTTTTTATGTAAGTTTTAATCTTATTATAACTACATTGTCCTCTCCTCCTTCATTACTCTAATTGGGATATTTTTCCTAGAATTTTGGATATTATATCCCTAAAGTATGGTCAAATTATTAAATAATGGTAGGGTTTTCGTATAATATTGTAATAAAGGGCCAATTAATGATTTTATCACATGGTATCATTTATTATTTTGATAATTCAAATTCTACATGGTTATATTATTTAATTTCATAGAGATTTTTTATTAAACTAGTGGATGATTCAAAATAAAGTATTATAGATTTTGGATAGAATAGATCTATATGTATATGGGGGTGATTCATAGTGTTTTTCTCAATATTTTCTTCATGTGAGGTACAAGAAGGTACATTGAGGAAATGATGATTGATGTGGGATCGACCAATGAGAATGTGGGAATCACCATGATGTTAACATCAATTATAGGTTGGTGGTTCCTTTGATATACCATTAGTTTATACGGGTTTCAAGTATATTTTTATGTGAGTATCTTTTCAGAATATGATATTATTCCTTTAAAAAGAAACATATAGTTTATTTATGTTTAATTAGTCGAATAATGATGGTTAGATTCATAAATGGTTATATTAGAGTTATTTATTTATTTTTGTGGTTTAATATGATCTTGATCCTAACATAAAGTGTTTGGAATATTATACATGGGAAAAAATATTATATTCCTTTGAATCCTTTTGACATAGTGAACCCTGTTAGCTAATTTATATACCCCATTTGATGAAGGAAAACTATTTATTTAAAAGTCTTAATCAAGTTCATTCATGGGATATTTCATGTTATTGAATATGGTTGTATGTGTTATTTATATGGGTTGGAATATGTGTAAGGGGTAATGAATTCCTACTTTAATTTAGATGGTTCTATATAGTTTTTTACTTTTATATGAAATATATATAAGGGGCTGTAGCTGTAATACCTAAAATTGTATTAAATTTAAAATAGTAATGGGATTCAATTTAAATCCTTGGATTATATTTCATGTGAACCACATTTATATGATAATTGATCTGAATTTTATGAATTGTGTTTTATAGAAAGTGTTTTGATTTTTTATGGATATTCATGTTGGGTTATTATGTGATGATTTCATTGGGTGTAGTTCCAACCATTCCCCTTATGATATATTGGTTGGCTGTAATGACAAACTTTTAATTTATTTTTCTTATTTTGGGTAAAATTACAACCACAATGCTATTACTTAATATTTAGACTTGGTGTAATACCAACCATATCCCATTTTTATTTAACTTGGGTGTATTTATAACTATTACTCTCTTGACATTAGGTTGGGTTGTATTTCTAACCATGATCCTCATACAATTCTTAGGTAGGGTGTAGTTCTAACCATTCCTCTAATAGTGTTTAGGTAGGGTTTAATTATAACCAATTTTATATGATATAAATTGTTTTGTTCATAATTTTAATTATTATTCCTTTAGTTATTTAGAATTTTCATAGTTCCAAGCATTTATCTCTTGATATTTGAATGGATGTATTTATAACCAGGGTTATCTTAGGGTTTTTAAGTTGGTTGCAGCACCAACCATTAATCTTATTGTTTTTAGGTTTGGTTTAATTAAAACCATTATTTTAGAGGATAATTAGGTTGGCTTTAATTCCAACTATTGTTCCATTGGATATTTTTTTGGGATTAGTTCCAACCACTACCCTCTTAATATTAGATGGTGTATATTTCCAAAATATTTACCTTATTGTGTTTAGGATGGGTGTAATTCCATCCATTGGTTATTTATTTATTTATTTTTGGTGTAATGCTTAACATTTTAAATTTGATTATCTAGGTTGTGTGTAATTACAACCTTTTCATGATTTTTTATTTAGTTTGGGTATAAATCCAATCATTGTTTCTTTAGTTATACAGGTTGGTTGTAATCTACAGTGTCCTTTTATACTTCTTGGTAAGGTGTAATTTTTACCAATCTCTATGGGTTTCCAATTGAATGTTATGTGTGGAAGAAATAACAACCCTTGGTACCCCTTTATGATATTTGTATACTCAAAAATGGTATTATCCAAATAAAGTAGGATTGATCCTGGTTGGCTTCTTCATAACTAGATGATGTGGTGAGTATTTGTTATTGATGTTGTTATAACCATGTCATATTATGAATGTTGTTTTATATTCTATATTTGGTTATAGAAACTATTTGTGGTGGTTAACTAAGTTGTACTCACTCCATGTATTATTAATTTGGTGGACATATAGATGTTATGATTGAACATTAATGTTTGGGTGATGGCCCTAGCACTGAGGAATAAACTATAAGTACTTATTGTGGATCTGGATAGAGATATTTGGAAAGAGTGAGGATGGGTAAGTTGGTCTCCATATGTTTTATTTTAATATTTATTATGTATTTTTATGATCAGTCTTTTAGATAGTAATTTTTGGGATGTATGGATACTTTATATATATATGTATCATCCTTAATAGTATATGTTGTATTACATTTATTGATTTGTTTTTGTTTTAGTGTTAATATAATATTTTTGGTTATGGTTGATGGGTTATTATCATTATATCCAATATTATTTATGGTTTTATGATCCATAGGGTATAATCTCCCCATGATACCCTCACCCCTAGTCCTGTACCTCTAGGCTATGGGGAAACATGTCTAAGGACATCTGGTTATAAGGTTTCAATTTTTTTCCGGTGAACCGAGATGATTTATTCCCCCTAATTTTCCGAATCTATAAATTAATAATATATTAATATCCATAAATATAACCTATCAAAAATACTATATATAAAAAATTAACTTATCACCAAACATCCATTTTAATTTGATCGTCCAATCCTCATTAAAGAATTTTAATTATTCTAGGATGGGTCACATTCTACTTGCAACTCAATTTACATGAATGTATTTCTAATAGATATATGTCTATTAATTAACATAGATTATGTAAATAAAATAAATAATATATTAAATCATATAACAGAGAAATACAATAGAGGTTTTTCCTTTTATATATCATTCAGATAATATTTTTTATATTTTCCATCCTATAAACATATCACCCTTGGTAAATAATTTTACATTTTTATATACAAAACATAACATTTTTTGACATTATTCCAAATAAAAAAATTATTTTCATTCCATAAAGCTTATTAATTTGAAAAAATAAATTTCTAAAAAATTCAATTATATTTAATGGCTAATAATTTATCAATATATTTCTAATTTCCCCTCATTTATTAAACATGGACACATGAAAATAAATCATACCCACAAAAAATAATAAAATTTCTAAGTTCTATTGTAACATGTTTTTGATAATTATTATATTGAAAATACAATACCACACTAACTTAAGATATATACCATGATTCTATGGAAATATTAATCTATTCACTTAATCATAATCCTTAAAAAAACGCATCTTTTTCCCTAGATTTCATATATAATTTTTAGTAACTATAATCTATCACAACATGAATGTGTAAACAATTTTCCTCATGGAATATAAGAATACATAATAATTTCATACATCCATATTACATATTATTTAATTAATATCAATTAAATATAATTACAATTATCTCAATGAAAATAAATGTTTATAATTTTTGAAACGTGGATATATATACAACAAGTACCTAAAAGATCCACATCATCTCCCACTTATCTCTTCATAACTATAAACTTTGTTAGACTTATAATACATAGAAATTTTTTTCATATCTTAGGGGAAAGTAAATATAATAAAGGGTGAGATAAGATGATTAGTAAGGGTGAAAAGGGAGATATCAATCAATGATCATTTTTAAGAATTAAATTTTCATAGGAGTATGATAAAATATTCTTAACATTTTGAAATCATACCAAGAAATTAATATATCAAAATAATGATTAATAGAATAAATCTCATTATTTAATAAGATATGAATCATAAACGAATCAAAGAATATTATCCATGAAGGAATAACTTAGCATATGGAAATTTTATAAAATATTTCTTTAAACTGGTACATAATAATATTCACAGTGTTTTCTTCAAGGATGAACACTAAGACATTCATTACATGTTAGGCTTGAGATAATGTATTATGTGCCTAATTTTGGATTAAGATAACCTCATATGTACATTTTGTTTGGAATAATATAGTATAAAGTGTAACCATTAATATCACAAAACATTAATCCTTACCCAATTCATTGGATGGATATAACATTCCCACCCATCACATAATAATAATACATTCAAATGTATGATGCACGATCCTAAATATTTTTATCATTTCATAACAGTTTAACCTGTGGAAAAGAAAATTGGATGCATCATCATCTTAATAATAAACCATCCATAGAAATAATAAGGATGGTATCATAGTATCGTATCCCAATTTAATCACAAGTAACATCAAAGGATGTTTGTATATATGAAAATCCCTTCAAAATATCCGTAACATATTTCTTGAAGAAAATATCCTTTTTATTTTCACATAAAATATTCGAAATATAAAAATTTAAAAAATATTAGGAAATATATTTTCATTGGAATAAACCATGTATACATTTAAAGGAAACATAAAATAAAATAATAATCAAGGTTGCAGTAAAATATTTTCATGGAGTATATGTTAAAACAATGATTAATTTCACAACATAAATAAAGAGACTAAATTACTTCCTTTAGAAAAATAATGGAATATTAATTTTAAAAAATTTCATAAAATTTAAAATATGTTTAAAATTCATTTAATAGATATTTTTAGAATAGTTTTCTTAATTTATTTTAATTAAAATAACAATATAGAAGAAAAGATTCTTGACTGAATATAAAACAAACATAGTTTAACATAAAAACATTATTTCATGACTTTGAGTATTTAGAGAGAAGAAAATGAATTGGTAACATTTTTTACAAAAAATAACCAGTTTATAATAATCTAAATATGATTTTTTTATGGATAGATCATATAATTTCATCATCAGAAATTTATGAATAAACAATCCTGGTAAAAATTGTGATTGCACCACAAAACCCATACTATTTTGGTTTATTTTGAGACATAAAATCCATTTATAATGAAACTTTAAATAAAATATATATTATTATATTCATAATATAACATATAAATTACGAATTATATACACCACCTTAAAGAAGTAAGTGGTGAATATTGTATGTGTCTCACTAAAACAAAAGTGATATGAGATACCAATACCTTATGTTCAACTTACTTTGTAAACACTATTATATATTGAATAAGTAATTTAAATTTAATATAATTCCATAAAATAATATCATAAATACATATAATATCAAATATTATCCATTTATAACATTTAAAAACCCTTTTATATATTTTTATTTTTATAAAATATAGTTTTAGGGTGTTACCGATTTGATTTTCTAAAACATTACCTTTCGAATGTTATGGTCCCCATAAATTGATCATGGATCCTTGATATAAATTCTATTTATCATATAAAAATTATGATATTTAATCACTATATAAACTATTATGAAAATTCATATAAATTAGTGATAAAAAATTATTTACATTACTTTATGGAGACAATCGTCCATATGTATGCACGAGTGATGTTTCCTCTTTTCGATGGATGATATGAATGAAAGGTAAAAAAATTTAAATTTACATAATAAATATTATACCCTAAATATTATATATATTAGTTAAATATTTTCTTATTACCATCCATGTAAGTGAAAAATGAAGAACGAATCGTATCTCTTCATGGAGGTGGTAGTCCACACATAAACTTGAGCGACATTTTCATTTTCCAAGAGATGGAAATGCGAGAAGATAGATAAAATGGAATAATTATAGAATCATAATTACATCATATATATATATATATATTAAATCAATCATAATAATCAACCATGAATGAAACTGTAGGAAAATGAGTCATATCACTATATGGACTTTGTAATCCATAGGTATGTGCGAGCCTTACTTTCATTTCACATTTGATAGAAATAAGGTGAAAATGGTAATTAAAAAAATCATATTATCATCTCATTATTTTTATAATAATTTATTCATTATGTTATGATTGGTAAAATAGGTTTGGAGATAGTTTTAGAAGAATTTAAATTGAAAGTGCCCGACTAAGATTTATACCTCTTTATTAAGCGACCACCTCTAGCTTAAAACATAAGCAATAAAATATTGGTCTTACCAATGGATATAATATTAAGGTGATTAATCTAGTAATTTATTAGAGAAGTTATTTTCCATGAAATATTTTTCAATTTTTTTGAATAATTTATATCGGGAGATTCCCTTTTATAAGTGAGGATATGACATCCTTGGAATTACTTAAAATATTCAAATATAATTAATATCTTTCTCATGTATAATGCATGGAAATGAAAAATTAGGTACATATAAGATAATATAGGGTATTAAAGTCTTCAATAAAAAATAAATAGTAAATTATTTGTGTTAATATTTCTTTTATCTATTAGTTTTACCCCCAGTAAAGTCATTTTAACCGGAATCTTATAACACATTTTTTACTATTTTTACTATTCATTTAGACCAAAAATGAAATTTGACTCATTATCAAAATCTGAAATTTTGATTTCAAATATGAAATAAATTTTATAAAATTTAATTTATATAAGATTCACAAGTAAATTTCACCAAAAATGCATAATATACTAAGAAACCAGTTTTAGAAAATTAAAATTTTTAGACTAAGAATTCACATATATCAAAATCATGTATAATAATGATTCCAATGTAATTAATTAGATTAATATAGTTAAATTTGAATTATTTTAATATAGTATAAAATTAAAAAACTTAATGAAACTTTTAAATTATTTTATATAATGAATAAAATGATAGGTTTAAAAAAATCAGCATTTTCACAATTCACTTAAAAATAAATTTTCTAAAAACATTCCCAAAAATTATACCTAAACCAATATTGATATTATGATTTAAAAATATTATTAATTTAATCAGATTAAATTTCTAAAAAAAGAGTAAATTTATTATAATTTATATAGAAAAAATATAATAAAATCATTTTTCAAGAAAACATATTTTTGATGTATAAAATGACTTCAATTATAATTGAGTACTTATTAATTATAAATAGATAAATATATTGTAAATATTTAAAACCAATATTAATATTTTTCATAATTTGATTATTGTTATTTATACCTTCCAATTTAATGGCTATGTCATAATAAACACATTTAAATAATAGATTTTTTATAGTATATCACATTTCTCTTAAAGCTTGATGATATATAATTTTTAACCAATTGAGATTATTATTTTTTAAAAAATAAATTTTAGAGGTGTTTAATTATACCCCCTTAAATAAATTTCATCCTTATAATTTTTACCCCGATTATTAAGGATTCAATATTTGGGAATATATTTGTTAAAATATCACATCATACAAAGGGATTATAAAAATTCATTTGAAAACAAGAAAAAATAAAAATAATGGTTATAGAACCCCATGATTATATATATATATTACTTTTAAATATAATAGTATTATTCAACAACTTATTTTGTATGAAACCACATGTCTTAAGGAACCGTGATACATTGTTCCATTATAACCTATCCATTAAATATGTGGTATGAATAAGAGTATCCAAGTTATGGAAAAAACTTATAAAATTTCTATTTAATGAAAATGTATATAATAATTCATACTTAAATGAGTAATTAGTTTTTGGTAATGTTATTTTATGTTTCAAAGATATTGTTTTCTTATAATGATGGGATTTATTTTATTTTTTCATCAATATTATAATTAATTTATACCACTTTTATAAATTTTATATTATAAATATATTATTATTTATGAAATAAATATATCAAAATTATCTTAAACTCAAATTTTATTTATTTTTTAAAAGGTTAATTTTTTAGTGAATATAAAAAAGTATTAATTTTATAGGAAATTATGTATTCCATTCATGTATTTACAAAGTACTGCTTTGTTTTTAATTAATATTATAATCTAACAAGATCCTTTTGATTAAAAATACTCAAAAAAATTCTATTTGAATCAAAATTAGGTTTAATGTTTTTTATAAAACAATTTTATACTTAAAAATTAATTTTTCTTGGAAAACATTTTTCGATGGGTTTTTTGAGTTTATTATAAAATTAATTTCCCTCACTTAATGAAATTGAATTTGAAAAAATAGATTCCATATTTTTAATAATCATGTATATATTTTATAATGAAACCACCATCGTTTATTATCATAATGAATAGTAAAAACAGTAAACATTTGTTACTATGGTTATGGTTAAAATGGGTTTACCTGAGGGTAAACCATGATATGTTGGAAATGTTTCCTATTTAACATTTCCTTAACCTATTTTATGGTAATATTAATCCCCCATAATATTTTGACATAAAAAAATTGTCAATTTCAAATCATTATTAATCAGTAAGACATTATTATATTTTTATCTTTTAAAAAAATCCACATGTCACCTCACTCTCACTTATAAAAGAACACCCACACTCCTATATTCTCCAAAATTCAAGAAACTCTTATCTTGGCCATGAAATACACAAATTATTTCCTAAAATCACTCTAAATATCATAGATATATATTTTTTATCATAATACCATCATTTCAAGGCTCATGGTGTAATCTAAATGATGTTTCTCAATGATTAGGTATTACTCTACACTAAAATCTTTCAATTTTTCATTTTCTTCCTCCTTCTCTAAACTTATTGTATCTATAATAACATTATAACTATAATATTTTAAATAAAATGAGTTGTTATTATGAATATGAAACTATAATGTCATGTACATTATAAATATTATTTTTTTCCTAAATAAATGTTTTTTATATTATTGTATATAATTATACACATATATAACATTGAAAACAGACAATACTTTATTTCATTAAGGGATATCATTACATTAGTAAATAAATAATCACATAAAGTTTCCAAATATTAAAATGGGATAGAAATTATAAAGTACTAAATGTTTAATTAGGAAATTTGGGTCATTTCAATCTGCTATAATTATCACCCCCATGAACAATACTATGAGAACAAAAAATAATATCAACAATCCAATTGAAATTTTACAAAAGGAAAATGTAGAGCCTTTTTCTGAATTATAGTAAATTATGTATGAAGGATGGAAGAGGTAATAATAAGGGTAAATATGATTATTGGAATCGTAATGTGACCTTTGAAATAATAACATGATAATTAGGAATAATAAACTGACTATTGGGAATAATAACCTAACTATTAGAATATTAATTTAACAAAAAATATAAAATTTAATACATGTAATATTTATAACTATTAATATAATAAAATATAAATATTTTAATTCAATAATATAAATTCCAAATTTATAGAAACAATGAAATTATACGCATTTTTTAATAAATTATATTTTATTTTATTTCTTAAAAATCATTATTTCTATATTAAAAATGAAAAATAACGTTGATAAGAGATAATTTCTATAAAATTAACTTTATTTTTGAAATTATCATGTCAAAATTTAATAAGGGTTATTTTGTTTGTAATTTTCAATATTACTTCAATTTTAGGTGAATAGTAAAAGTACATCTTTTTTGTAAATAAACATTTTCTAATTTTATCATTTCCCTTTGATTAAATTAATAAATTAAATTTATAATATGTTTAAAAGTCCTCAAATATTTATTTTATAAATATATATGTCATAATTTCATAAATTTTACTATTTAAAGGTTTTTTCTGGATATATTATTTTATTCAAAATTTTATCTTAAAAGAACTCCTATCATCAAATATAAACTTCCCATATACCTTCCCTTGTAAAACCACTCCTCCCTCACTTACCAATTCCAAAGACCATCCCATATTAACTCCATTAATCCAGTTATAATATTTATGGTTAGTCTAGAGTCACATAACTCTAATAATTACAGGAATATAGTGTCGTAGAAAAAATAAATACAGACAAGGAAGTAAGGTTTTGTTAACTTATCTAATCATTTTCCTCTTATATTATATTTTTTCTCTATCCCTTTCAAACAAAAATATTTAATGATTAATTTAGTAGTATTTTTAAATTATATTAATGATGGAAACCTATTGTAATATTTATATTTATAACATATTTATATGTGATTTATCTCCCTCATATTTTGATAATGTCTCATTAACGGTTGGTTCGCTTCCTATGAAGAAATTCCCTAATATATCTTTATAAACACCTTAACAGATGAATATTATGAACTATATATAAAAATTAAATTTTTATTTATATTTATTTTTAGATACATGAATTAATTTTACTTATGTATATAAGAACTTGAAAAAAAATATAAAAATCAAAATAAGATAGGAAGATTTAATGAAAACTTAACCTAAAAACGACTCATGTTAAAGAAAGAGTATTATAAAATAGAATATGATAATTATAATTTATCTATATTAAAATAAATTAACATAATTTACTTCTCATTCCATATTAAAATAAACATTATTTTATTATATAGGAGGGGTAAAAGAGGCAAAATAAATTAGGATTTAATGTCATGGGAATATCAAAACCAATTCGTTTTTGGATATCTGCTCTTCCACATTATTTTATATATTTATATTTCACAATATACCTAATATTTTCCCTTAGTAAACATTTCCTTTTCCTTACGAGGATATACATGATTCTTCCCTATCGATATGATTTTTATCCAATTTCTATTTTTTTTCAAAAAGACTTTATTGTACCAAAAGAAAACTTTCAAAACTCTTGAGTATTTTCTTCTTAGAATTAAAAATAAAATTTATTCCAAAATAAATTATCCCATAATCATTTTGGAACCACAATTTTTGTTCTACAATGTATGATACATAAAATCCTTATTAAACCCATTTCTTTCTAGTAATTTATTTGATGACTAATAATCTTATAAATTTTTATTACATATGAAATTTGTGATTATAAACATTTTATTATGTGGGATCAGAATAATAAATCCCTAAAATTCCTTTTTTATGTGATAAATCACATTATATTATTTTTATAATACATTAAAATGTTGATAACTTTGTTTATAGTTATGATTTTATGATTTATGCACAAATGTTACATTTGAACATGATAAAGCATTACTCTAAACATTTTGTGGTATTTGGAAACTATATTTTAATGTTTTGTTATTATTAATAAGAAACATTCTATGTATTTATCAAATGTTTCCCCCATTAATGAGATATTAATTATATGCTTATGATATGAAGATGACTTTTATTCTCACCCATATACTTTTGATTCATACCTCTTATTTTTCCCATATTATTCCAAATATTACAAGGAGGTTTTCTCATACCTTTAATTAAAATATATCCTTAGGTGAAAAAATGTACTATATAAAAATTAGTGATTTATGAGGGCTATGAAGAACAAATAAAATATTTTTAATGTTTTATTATGTACAAGTGATATATGATCTAAATTTTCTAAATGAACTAATTTTTTTATCCAAAAATATAATAATATTTTTTTATCATAAAAATAATGTAATATTAATGTAAATAAATTTTTTTCACTATTGGAGAAATCCTTTTCTACCTATTTTCAATAAAATGGGAAAGGAATATATCACTCATGCGTACATGTGGACTATCACCTCCTTGCAACTATGTGAATAATGTTTTATCGCCTATTCACATGGTTGTTTTTAATGACATATTAGCTAAATATTTATGATATTTTTTATTTGGTGATGATTCTTTAATGATAAAATATTATTTTTCTTTCTTTACATCTCTAAATTAAAGAATGAAAAAAATGTTCATGCATACGTACTGCTGGTCATCTCTATGAATGTGGTAATTAAATTTTTATCTCTAAATTTTATGGATGATTATAAATATGTATATAATTAATATATAATATATTTATATATTAATTAAAATTCTAGATATGAGGAAACCATGATGAGAGTATATGGATGAGAACAAACTAACTAAAAATTCAGAAAAAAACTGTTAAAACCTAGAAATGATGATGATTATATAATTATTTTTTATAAATGGTTGATGAAATGTTATAAGTTGATAATATATAATGTTATAAGTATTTAAATGTTTATATTATATAATTATAATAAATTAAAATATATTTTAGAGTTAGATTGAGTTCTTACAAAGAATTCCAAAATTGAGGTAATGGTTCTTCATCTTTATATTATTTTATTGAGATATGTTTAATGTTGATGACCTATTAATGTTTTAAAAGTGTACGTACTTACCATTTTAAATTTTTTACCATAATGTTCCTTAGGTTAATTATATGTAAAGTTTTATTTTATTTTATTCTTTCACGAGTTTTATGATTCAAATTTTACCAAAGTGGTAAGTTATATATTTGTTATAATCTCTTTTTTTATTGGGATTATTTATAAATAATTTTTCAATGATGAAATTATATTTTCTTTATATCCAAAATCATATTTATTTTCTTGTACTTTTTTTATTTATGTATATTGATTGTTTTCCTTCCATCTTCCTCTCATTAAGTAATCAATATATTGAATGAATAATTTTAGGAAAACCAACATGGTATAAGAATTCGATGGGGTGTCATTTTATTCCACATCCATATTTTCTTTAAAATGTTTTTAAATGTTTCTATAATACCCCAATGATTTTATAAAATCATTTTTACCATTTTTTGAATTTATATATATATATTAAATAATATTTTTATAGAGTTTTTATTTCTATTAAATTTTTACCGAAAATGTGAAAGGACTCCTTGTTTAATATACATAAAATGTAATTATTTTCCTGTTTTGATGACAAATATTTGAATTGAATATTAAATTAAAAATATCCATGGTTATTTTAAAAGAAATAATTTTCCTTAAAATTTTTCAAATTTTTAGATTTTAAATAATTTATTTCACAATGGAAAGGTTATATTCCTCAAGAAATGATTCAGTTATGTTTTAATGGAATCATTATATATGATAACATAATTTTATCTTACTTATGATTAAATATGGATATTATCCTATTATGTTATTATTATTATTTTTATGGATAGTTTCTAATTTTTAGGACTAAATATTTATGAAACTAGTTTTCTTTTCCATGGGTTAAGCTATGATGAAATGATATATGTTACCATGATTTTGTGGCATACATATAAATTTTTTATGATTATGTTAGGGGTGGGTATGTTATATACCTCCAATGAATTATGTAAATATTAAAGTTTTATGAGATCAAAGGCTACACTATAAGTTATGTCAATCCCAAAAATAAAGTATATGGTATGTTATCCTAATCTTAAAGTAGGTACACTGGAGGTTAGACCAAACAGAATTTGTAAAAAACATCTTGGTGGGTAGCCTTGACATTATATTTATATGATTATTATTATTAAAAACATTATTCCACTATTTTATAATATGATATTATTCTAATTTTATTATCCCATACATCATGTACGTCGATATTTTTATAACTTATGTGTTACCAACAATCATGATTTATTCCATGACTCATGATTATGATCAATTAATTACCTGGTATGATCTTAAAATGTTTTGATCATGTACTCATACACTTGTAATCATGTTATGCATAAATAATCAATTATATCTCCAATTTTTACCCTTATTGATAATCTAATATCACCTTTTATCATATTTGTTTTTTTTCCTCAGGATTTGAATAATTGTTTTTAAAAATTATTTGTCTAATAAGGGTGATAGTTATGAAATTTTTTTTATAAATAATATAAATCCTTTATGTACTAAATATTTAAGTATATAAGATTCCAAATTCACAAAACCTTTATGATTATTAAATTAATTATAATGATATGTAATTAATATTAATCTAATAGGGTGTTATATTTATTTATATAAATTATAGGTTGCCTCAGTTGGTTTCATGTCACGGTTTATTTATTTTTGGAAAATAGTATGTGAAAAAATTAATGAGAACCCTTGGGAATATATTTAGTATATGATATCATCCTATGTTATTGAAAAAATAATTTAATTTTCCTATAAAATAAATCTTTTAATTGATAATAGATTTTTTATTTGACAATGGAATAGATGCACTAAGGAGTAACAACTCTGACTGGTGAGAATTGGGTATTTCATTGATCGTCACTAGTACATGATGATTGGGCCAAAGACTACACACCTAGATAGAAATTATTGGGAGATATTATTATGCTAATTGAAATTTTATTTATGAAAAATTATGAAGGATTTGAATACATGATGAAAACATTTGAAAATGTTTAAACCTAAGGTTTCATATAATTAAAATTAGTTTCATGATTTAGACATCCAAAAAATTATTTTGCTTTATTTTAGGTTTTTCATAATGATTATTGTTTCTCAAACTATGATTTTTGATTTTAATCAATCCATGAAACCAGAAGAAACAATGATAATAATAAATTTGATGGAAAATTAAATGAATATCATATTTAAAAATATATTGATATGAGAGATATAATATAAAATATCATTGTTATTCATACAAAAATTTCTCAAAAAATAAATAATGAAGAGATTAAAAATGATAAAAAAAAAGGGAAAAGATATGTTACGCCCTCCCCCCATGAGGTGACATCCAACCTCTTTTAGTGGGTCCACTAATCCACTGGTTTATGAGAAATGGATTGGTACCACTAAAAATATTTTTTCTACTCTCTTGTTTTGTAACATGAAAACATTATTTTAGCCGTTTATGATTTGGAAGGTAAAGTAGACCAGTGTCAGACTATTATCAAGTACACAAGGCAATATGAGTAAATTAATTCTATAGAGGGGAATGAGTTTAGAAAATTATTTTTTTATAATTAATTTCCATTTATTATTAATATAAAAATAGAGGACAAATTCATTGAGCTAAATCAGAAGGACAACAGATCAATTTTTGCATATGAGGAATATTTTACAAGACATTTGAGTTACATGTATAGAATTATAATTAAACCATACAGTAATATTGATTGATTCTTAAATGAATTAAAACCATATATCTAAATGGTGTTATCCATATGGTACATTATTAGCTATAAATAAATCATTCAGTGGGATACTAAGGGAAAATCAAGATTGGAATAACCAATCAATTTTATAGATTTGATAAGAAAAGAAATATTTAAATTATATTAATAAAATATGTAGAGGAAGGATTATGAGTTTTTCTTTGTTCTAGATGTGTGGAAAGAAACATAAAAGAAATTTCTATAGGGTAACTATTAAATTCTTTAAGTGTTTAAAGGATTAACATTGGGTAAATCAATATTTAAGTGAGAGAAGAAGTTTACTACTGATGTGAATTGATAGAAATATCCACCAAATGAACCACCTTCTATCTATTGTTTCAAATGAAAATATTATTGGAATAATTCTAAATAGTGTTTGAGTTTTAGAGTTAATTATGATGAAGATTGTTATTAGACTCTTAAGCTTTGTGTTAAATGATAATCTCATTTGATAAATATTTTTGTTGTGGGGTATAATAACAAAGTGGTGACTGTTACACTTACCATGAACTCTAGACCTATTAATGTCCTATTGGATTCATGATCTACCCAATGTTTTATATCTGAAGAATTTTATAAGGTTTTAAAAATACCACCTCAATGATTAGATGTTAATTTTTCAATTAACACTATTATTTGTGTAATTATCTCATATCAATTCTATTATTCTTACCTAGTTTAATTTTTTGAGAATGTGCATCCAGGAAATATCATTATTCTCACTCTAGTTTAATTTTATGTTAATTTTATAATGCATTGGATTTAATTATATAAATCTCATATCAATTGAAAATAAGGGAAAACAAATTTTATATTCTAAACCAACCTATGATATTATATCAATAAGAGGATAAATATGATAATCCATTGGAATATTATTTCATTTTGTAGGTCATTACTCTCATTCAAAAGCATTATTTATCGCATATGCTTCAGGAGAAACTCAACATCAAAGAGATTACTATTGTATGAGAGTTTGTTGGATGTATTTCTAAAAGATTTTCCTTGTCTTATTCAGTATCATGGAGTTTCATTTTCTATAGAACTCATATTTTTTGGTACACCAACTTCAAATATTCCCTATAGAATGCCCCCAATTGAGTTTCAAGAAATGAAGAAGAAAATCCAAGATAATCTTGATAAGGTACTCATTAGTCCAAGTGCATCTCTATGGGGTGATCCTATCCTTTATAAGGGACTATTCATCCTTCTTGTTAAGAAAAAATATGAATCTATATTGATTATCATGAATTGAATAATATCATAGTTCAAAAAAAGTATCATATACCATATATTGTTTATTTATTTGATCAATTACATATAGATAAATATTATTTAAATATTGATCTTTGATAAAGATACTATTAATTTAGGGTCAATAATTAATACATTCCAATGAAAATATTTTGTATGAAGTATGGACACTATGATTTTTTATTGATTCCATTTTATCATACTAATTATACTTTTATCATCATGGATTTAATGGATAAATTCTTTTGATATTTTTTGATTAGTTTTTGGTTGTATTTATAGGCAGTATTCTTATATAATCCAAGAGTAAGAAATATCATGAAGATAACTTGAGTATTGTACTAAAAATCAAATTTAATGACGGTAAATTTACAAAGTGTGAATTTTGGATACCAAATGTTTCATTTTTGGGTCATATAATCTAAATCCATGGTATATTAGTGGATCCATCAATGATGGATGTTATTGAACATTTTACCAAACCAACCATTTTGAATAAAGTCTATAGTTTTCATGGTTTGAATTGATATTATCGATTCTTTATAGATAATGTTTCATGAGTATATAGTCCCATCACCGATTTAACTAAGAAAAGTGTCATGTTCCTTTAGACTTATGAATTTTGAGGATAATTTTATTTATATGAAAAGAAGGTTGGAAGCACACATATACTCACACTAACCTATCGTAGAGAGGGGTCCGTGTTATATAATGATGAAATGAATAAGGTTTTAAGGTATGTTATTATTTATAATGATACAATGATAACTTATGCAACACGAAGAATACTTTTTCTCAAGAAAACATACTCATGTCCTGAGTTGGAGTTTATAAAAGTAATCTTTATATTAAAGGTATGGATGTATTATATTTATTGATAAGTGTGTGAAATATATAATGATAAAAAAAATTAAAGTATATATCCACCGATAAATATTTATATATTATCTATATAGGATGGCAGGTTTTGCATAAATATTATAAATTATCAACACATTACCACCCTTGGAATGTGAATAATATGGTTGATTCATTGAGTAGAAAATATAATGCTAGATTATCTATTATGAGTATCATAAAATATCTAAAATTTATGAATTCTTAAAGGATTGAACATGAAATATTAAAGGGTTTAAATACTATATTTCTCAAATGTGTACTCAACCATCTATCCATGTTAATATTAAATAGGCACACAAGGAAAATATATAGATAGAAAATGAGGTTAAAATTACTCTTCTGTTTAACCAATATTGTGATGGAATTATACAGTTCTAGAATCAAATATGTGTCCCATCAATACTAGACATTAATAAATATTTTTTGGATGAAGATCATAATTCATCAATATTGATTCATCCATGAATTACAAATATGTATAAAGATATAAAAGTGTATCTCTAGTGGGAAAACCTGATGATAAAAATTATATAATATGTTATTATCTCTTGGTATTTTGAAAAGTTAAGGTTGAGAGAATATAATTTGAAGTGGATGTTAAAATAATTCCCTATACTAGAAATGAAACTGAAAAAACGTCACTAGGTATTTCATCACTGGACTTCGCATAACATCCAAAAGCCATATTTCTATTTGGTTTTTATTATATCACCCTATGAATTTATCACACTTCATCTCTATTAGATAATATTTCAATCTTGATCGTCTTTCCATAATATAAATTAATGAAGTTGTACGGTTTCTTGAAGTACAACATTCTGTTGTATCTAATAAAGATCTAGGTTTTACCTCAATGTTCTGGTGAAGTCTTCATCAAGCTCTAGATATGGAGTAATGTTATCATACTACCTATCTTTCTTAAATAGATGGTTATTCTAATGGAGAAATTCAAATCCTATAGGATATATTGATATCCAGTTCACTAGATTTAAAAGGTGTTTCCTTCCTCTAGTAGAGTTTTCATTCAAAAATATCTTTCACTGAAGAATTTATACGACTCCTTATAATAATTTTATTGTAAATAAGTTTAGAACTATAAAATTATGAGATCAACTTGGAGAATAAATCCTATTGGGACCTGATCTAGATGAGGAAATGGAAAAGAAGTTAATATCTATTAAGAAATACATCAAGAAGGATCAGTGTCATCAAAAGGGTTATTTTGACAACCATGAGTGAGATATTGAATTCAATGTTTGTGAGAATATATTCCATTGAGTTTCTCTATGGAATAAGGTTATGATATTTGAAAATAAGGGAAATATAAGACCTATATATATTGGTTTTTATGAGATTCATGATCTATTTATGATTGTATCTTATTGCTTAGTTAATCCACTAAACCTATTCAAGTTCATGATGTTTTACATGTATCTATATTTAAGAATTGAATTCTTTATCCATTACATATAATAAACAAAGAGTTTATACAATTGGAGTGTGATCATTTCAAGAAATAAAAATAAGTAAAAGTCTTGTATCATAGGGATAAAGTTCAACCAAACAAGTTTAATCACTTTGATAAAGTTCTTAAGAGGAATTAATAATTCATTGACGTTTCATGGGAACCTGAGGATGTGTTGAAACTTAGATATCATAATTTATTTGTATTAGTGTAATAAAATTTGAGAGAAAAATCACTTTAATGGGGTTTAAATGTAACATCCTATACCATCCGATATTTTCAAGGAGTTATAGATACATATAAAAACACTATTCAAAACATCTTATTTTATGCTAGCAAAGTTACTAATGGGATAAGGAGAGGTATACTAGTTTTTTGGGTATGTTCGGAGCCTAAAGCTCAAAATTTTGGGGAGACAGACTGAGCGGCATGGTTATCACTCTATTGGAGCTAACAGTACCCCTCAACCATGAATGGTGGTCTAGTGCACTATATGGGGGGCCACATGGTATTTTCTTTCCATGATACCCATGTCACATGACTATGAATGTGTTTCATACTTCATAGAAGTGGTTTTTTTCATGAGCAGTGCATGGCAAGAAAAAAACTGCACCAAGCCTATATAAGGGGTGTTTTGGGGTAGTGTTTGGCACATGATTTAGCCAACCATGTAATCAAACGGTTAAACCCATTAAAAAAATGGTAAAATTAGGATTTCAACTACTTTAAATTTAATTCATCCATTATTTTTATTAATACTTCTATGCACAATAGGTCCTCCCTCCACTAGACCTATCTATATTCTTCAAACCTAGGAATTGAAGCAGCTCTCTTTATTGGACTTCAATTCACCCACAATCAATTTCGTTGGATAAAAAATCATATCCTCTCAACTTATCTTCCTCAATTTCATAGTTTATCTTTTCTTCTTTGGTTATATTTTGTTATGATATTATATTCCCTATTTTTAGGGCTTCTCTATATTTAGAATATTTCTAATATTTTTCCACAATTCATGGGAGAACAATAGATGAGTGGTCATTTACCAAACTATGGTTGATGGTCTAGTTATTTCCCTAAAATTATTATTTTATTTACCATGAGAAATTGTGTCATGCGCTTTAATACTCCATTGAAAACTCCAAAATTACAAATTAATTATATTAAATGAAATTATAAACCATGTTTAATGTAGTCATATAAAATTGAGAATTAACATCATAGGGAGACCACCCTGATGTGAACCACTCTAAATAGTGATCCATATTTAAAGGGATAAGACCATAATTCCTTGAATTGATTTAAAAAAACAATTGGGTTGCATAAAATTTCATTTTAATAAATTCAACTAATTTAATTAAGTGGTATGAATTACATATAGGCTAATCCATCATCCTTTTATCAAGTAAAGGGATATGCAAGGGTTCAAACTTATGGATGAATTGGAAGACAGCATAGATATTTATAATTAGATATTTTTAACTGATATCAATTTTTATAGAGAGATACTTGGTTTCTGTTATATAATTACTTAGACAAGATCACTAAGGTGATGCCTTATGTACCTTACCTGTGAGTTATACCTAGTTGCATAGTGGATTACCTTGTAATTTCTCAGCGGTCAATGATGTTATACCATGACAGAAGATATTTCATATTCCCTATGTGGAATACTGTGTATAGGAATAGAGGGATAACCATTTGGTCCATAATGTGAGTGATAATTGGGTTCCAATCACCTCAAACAAACTCTTACAGTAATGGATAATTATTTTACTCTTAATGAAAAACTCTAGTTCCTCCTTACATATCAACTTGAATGGGTTCAAGTTGTCTTTTTATTAAGAACTTAAAATTCATTTTTATTAGAAAATAAGGATTGATTTTTTTTAAGTTTATGGATGCATACTATAATCTAAAAATATGCTTGGATTCATTCTATCTTACACTTATCTCTTCAATAGCCCAATTATATTTATATACATGTATACTAGAAAATTTATAATTTGTATACATATATATAGTTATATATTTATATGCATTCATATATACACTACATCTGTATTGGTTAAACTTTGTTCAGAGATATATGTCTTAGGAAGAAGTAGGTAGTGTTAGTTGGGTATCCTATGAGGAGCCCAAAATGATATGATCTATTTATTTATTACTTTACCTTTAGCATTTTTTACACACTACGTATTTTATATGAATAGACTGGATAGTTCAAGACACTATTTTTGGTGGTCTACTGAATACATATCACACACTATTTGGGAGACCCATGATACATGAAGTAACTTCCTAGATGTATATATAGACAATGGGAAGCATCTGGTTTCAGATGTTTTATTTTCAATACTAGAATGGAGTACAAGAGTAAAGGAATGGGCTTATTCTCATGATGCTAGTGGAGGAAGGTTTTGGTCTATTTTTCATTTTTTCAACATGATTTTATTTTCTTGTAACCTTTAATCTTATGTTATTACTTTTGTATAACATCAATACATGATCATAATTTTTTGTATCTGATATTGATTTAGTTACCACCTATCTATTATCTGGATGATTTATTATACCAAATATGGTAAATTATTCTTATTTCTAATGGTTTTAATTATTATTCACCACTATAATATACTCTTATCAGGGGATAAAAGTCCCTCCCACAAATACACCCTAGGACCTTAGAGCTTTTCGATAGCCTCTGTCATACATTGATACTCACTTGAGGTCATGTGACCAATCGACTCGAGGCCCCAAACATCATATTCAGGATCGAGATGCTAAATTTTTTCATCAGTGGTATTTTTATTTTTTCGTTGCTGATTTGGTATTATAAATGAGACAAAGAATGTATCATAATATAAAAATGAGAATGTTCTTGGAAGTAGTAAGCCCACATATATGGGAACGACAAATTACCTGGGTTGGGATTTTACTATTTTGGTTTTCCATGTTATTGTTTTACTTATTTCACCATTGGGTGAAGAACATGTTTTGAGTTTTATTATTGTTTTTATTTTTATTATTTACTTCAATTACCATATCCAAAAAAGTAACAGGTGTGTCATCTCATTCATCATCTTACACACCTGAGGAATAACATTTCATGCATTATGTTATGCCATATAGGTATATCTTTTTTCATCCATTTCCTATATTTCTTATTATTTTCATGAGTGAATGAATTTTAATATATGGATATGTTCTAACACTTCTTTAAGGGATATTATAATTATTTGAATTAATGTTTTTGAATCAATATAAATGGTGTATTCCCATACAGATTGATGAAGAAAACATAATTAAATAATTATTCCTTGTTTAATCCATGATCCATAGGTTTTATGAACTGAAACATTAGTTGATTTGATTACATGAGTTCCAATTGTAATTTATGTAGCATATAATCTATAAATTTTTATTTCTTGTTTATTTAATCAAATATTTTTTCTAGACTTATTACATCCTCATACTGAATGTAAGTCTCATGTTTCAGTTAAATGACTTTTCAATTGCAATTTTTAGAGAATGAGACTTTATTACATTGGAATGGCGAGGAATATAACTATAATATTAGTTGTATATACAAGTAAATGAGTACAAATTTAAATAAATTTTAAATTTTAAATGAAACAATTACAATTTAATGGGGATTACAATTGCAAAGTAAATGTTTTTGTTCGTATATACATTGTAATTGACTCTCTATATACCAGAACCATTATGGTGTTATATGAGTATTGAACCTACCCGACCATAGTAATGTGAAGTAGGTGGTGTATATTGTGACTAATGAGAGCTATAATACCATATATACATGGATTTTAAAGTAGATAGAGAGGTGTGTCTTGTTTATAATGAGTTTATATACCAATATTATTCGGTTATCTTGGTTAATTGAGTGTTAAACCAATAGAAAATTTTAATATTTTCAATTAAAAAAAGTTCAAATCCTATTTTATGGTCATATTTAGGCCCTATATCATCCTACCTTGAAATCCATATCCATTTAGAATTATTTTTCTTAATAATTTAGTATTATATTTTATTCTTTTGAGAAATTCCACGGGTTTCCTCTCCCCCACTTATAAGATGATTCCCCTTCTAATATCATATAAATGATTCAAAATAATATACAATAAAACAATACCAACCCAATTTTTTTAACATCCCTCCCTAAAAAATAGAGTTATTATTTGTTCACATGCATTATTTCTTAGCTTAAGGTGTAATCCAAATGAGGTTTCTCAGTAAAGTGGCACTACTCTAATTTAAAATATTTCAATTTTATTTCTTATCCATCCTTCTATAAAAAAATTATATCCATCATAAAATGATGAATCCAGTGTAAAAAATCTATTTATATTTTATTATGATGATTTCAAAACAATCTTCTACCACTTTTCCGTCAAATGGTAAATTAAAGTATCACTTGTGCGTAAGAGTGGACTACCACCACCACACATAGATATGAATCATTTTACTTCACCACCTAACATGGATATTTATAATGTTGTATTTACTAAATATATATGATATTTATTCTTTAAAAATGATTTTGTAATGATAAAATATTATTTATCTTTCTTTAAATTTTTCATTTGAAAATTTATATTGAATTCATGCATACATAGAGATTACCATCTCCATGAATGGTGTAATTAAAATTTATATATATTCAATTTATTTATGATTATAAATATTTATATAATGAATATATGGATATTTATATAACTTTATAATTATTGAAATTATGGAAACCTAATAAAAGAATGAGGATTCTAACTAATGAACAAAATCATTCAGGAAAAATATAATAGTTAACACCCCAAAACAACAATTTTTATTACTAATTATTAAAAAATAAGTGTTTAAATGGTATAAGTTGGGTCATATATGATATTATATATATTCATATTGTTTTTATAAAATTAAAAGTTATTTTAATTTATTATAAATTAGATTAGATCACTAGAAAATCAAGTAAATCTTTAGGTAAAGGTTCTTTATCGCAATATTGTTTCATTGAGACATGTTCTTTGTTGTGCACCTATTTATGTTTTAGAGTGTATATAATCCCAATTTGACATGTTATATCATGAATAACCTTATTTTTTGTATATATAATGTTTTATTCTATGTTATTTTATCATGGGGATCATTATTAAAATGTTACCAATGTGGTTATGGTTTTAAATTACAATCAAATTTTTTACCATGAATATTTATGCTTAAATTTATAATGAAAAACATTATTTGATATTTATATCCCAAATAATATGTATTTTCATATAATATATTTATTTTTATATATTTCATATTTTCTTTAAAATTAAACTTTTTTATGTAATCAAGATCCCAAAATAATGTTTTTAATGAAAACCAAATATTTTTTACTATATGGATAAGAATTTATTACTTTCATGTCTATATTTTTTCAAATGTTTTCAAGAATATATTTACCATTACTGAATGGTGTTATAAATTATTTCTTAACCATGTTTGAATTGAAATAAAAAATTAAAAGGAATCTTATTTTCATTTTCCAAAATAGGAAATTTTGAATTTTAACAAAAAATGTGAAAGGGATCATTGTATTAACATACACTACATGAATGAAATTTACCATTATCTTAACAAATAAATTATTTGAAGATTAATTTAATATTTTTGTGGTAATTTTGAATGAAATGTTTTCCATAAAATTTTACACTATTAATATTTTAAATAATTTATTTCCAAAATAAATTGATATATTCCTTAAGAAAATTTTAGTAATATTTTAGAGTAATTTTTACCTATGTTAATATCATTGTTATGACTTATTCTTGGAGTAATATATGATCCAGTGATAGTGTCACGAACCATCCCAGATACCCTGGTAACCTAGTAAATGATCTGGTCCTGACATATCCCAAAGGGTGTTCCCAATCCTCCTAGATTGATGACTAGCACCTAGCATCACAGAATATGAAAGCGGGAACGAATTTTCCACAGACCCAATAGAGTAAATTAAAACAAGTCAGTAATAATACAAGAAAAAAACTATAGGGATAAGTGTTCTAGAAGTCAAAAATACTAAATTACTACTCAAATTACTAGAATAATAGGATAAAAACCCATGTCCCCGGGGACACAACTCTCCAAGCCCAATGATCAATAGCTACTACCACCTCTAAGTGGCACCTTACCCTTACTCGAACCTGGAAGAAGATAATCTAAAAACACATGAATGAATGGGTAGGGTGTGAGATAAAAGACCTGTAGGGTCTTAAAATAGATTCCAGAAAATATTCTCACATTTAATTAAGAAAATAGAGATTTCAATTTTAAATAAAAAGTTATGTAATTTCCAAATAATATTAAAAAAAAATTCTTTACATTTCAGGTGATCGAAATACATTAAAAAATGGATTAATAAACATTTTATATAAAATAGTTTATATAAATTTAGATGGAATAAATAATAATGATTTAAAAATAGAATATATTTAAAATAAGAAAAATGAGCAACATGATCATCTACCAAAATGTACGATAGTTCTAGGTTATGAGATCCTCGCACACTCAGATGATAATAACTATAATTTGTACACACATCCCTCAACACTGCATAGAGAGGAAATAATCTATATCCTATCAAGTAATAATATGTGGTAATAATATTTTTTTAGTGTTTAAAGCATCAATTTATTTCTTGGGAAATTCAATCCTAGAAAGTTTGTCCCAAATAACTCACTAACTACCTAGGCTTTCATGTGATCTAATAAAAATAAATGATGATAAATTTATTTTAAGACTTATTAAAATAAAATTCATTATATTACCCCATTTTAAATTTTCCAACAACCATTTAAAAAACTAATATGGGTTTTTAATCAAAACATTTTATTTACACTATTAAACTAATGGATTTTGATCAAAATAATCAAATCCTTTCTTATCATATAAGATTTTAAGACAAATTCAAAATTAAAATTCAAAATTTAAATTAAACAAATTAAATTTCAATTTTTTTTATCAATTTTACAAACACACCCCAATTCTATAGAATTGTGTTTTTTTCAATTTCATTGCAAAAAAATCCAAAATCCAAAATTCATTGAACATGATTTTTTAATAAATTAATTAAAATAAACCTAATATAAATATATAAATTGAATTTAAATCAAACCCCTGAATTTAAATCAAGAAATTTAGGGTTAATCAAGTTATCCAATCAAAATATAACCACGAAACTCAGGATCAAGGGTTCTCGAAACACAAAACCCTAATTGGGTAAATCTAATTAGTAAATTTTGGGAAAAAATAACTCAAGGTATTATTAATGCATTTTGAGGTGATTTTATTTGTTGACTAATCATGCCTCCATATTGTGTTTGACGAAAAAGTAGACTGCGATGTATAATTTTTGACAAAGGGGGTTTGCATGGGTATTAGTCAGGTTCAAGAGATGTTGTCAACAATCCTTGTTTGATTGAAGAACCCAGACAAATGAATGGACGATTTGGTGGTGGTACAAAAAGTTAAGATATAAGGTGGTGTAGTTTTCCAGTTTTTTCCAAATTTTTGGGCTTGAAAATCGGAAAATGGAGAGATGTGTTTTTCTAAAAGGGAGGTGCGCAAAATATTAGACTGGTTCACGAAATAATGGCATGGTAAGAAAAATATAGAAATGGAGTTTTTCACGCAAGAGGTGTTTCAAGATCAAAATCATGAAAATTGGAAAAGGCATGATGTGCATGAAAAATTGGAGTATTGCACGAAATAGGTTGTTGTGTGGAAGATGTGTTTTTCGCACTCAAAGTGGATTATGCGTGTAATGAGGGTTTTTTGACCAGGGGTCATTTTTCCCTATAAATATGATGTGACCCCCTCATTTGATGAAGCTCAAGACTTATAGATTATCCGAGCTCTGGCATGAAAAATTGGAGTACACAATGGAGTTGCGCGTAAAAGACAAGTTTGTGCATGAAATAATTGTTTGCACGGAAAGAAAAGGGTGCGTGTAAAAGATATTTGTTGCTTGTAAAAGAAGTGTTTGCACGTAAATAAAATGTTCTACATAAAATAAGGTTATTTCATGTAAAATAATTGATTGTGTGTAAAAGTGGTGTTTCAAAAAAAGTGGATTTCATGCAAAAGTAGTGAATTACGTGCAAGGCCCATTAAAGGTTGCACGTAAAAATTAGGGTTGCTTGGTACTCCCGGTGCAAAGAGAGATTCATCTGTAGATGAAATTGGGACATCAATAGAGTATATATCAATATTTAAGGATGCAGATTTCATTAGAGATAATGAAGAGACCTACAAGTCCATATACTGTGGGTGGATCCTTTCTAGAGTAGTGAGCGAAGGAAGCAGAAGAATGTTATCATTTCTACTGGCAGTGATCCACTGAGAGAGAGACAACAAGTGACCCTTGGTAAAGTAGTGATCTAACCCTAAACATTGTAAAGGAAGTGATCTTGAGCATATAAGTGATCTAGCATGAACATTATTTGCAGTGAGATTTAGTGGATTTGGTACAATGGCATATTGTAGTTGTATGCTCCTTAGACGTATCCCAGTGATGGTTAACCAAGTAAAAATCTCAGTGTCTGCCTGCTTACTTCCCTATATTGCATCCAAAGCATCATCATTATATTAAAGAAAGAATGAATAAGATCAACAGTAAAATATAAGTGCAAACAAAGTAACCCTTATAATAAAGAGGTCAAGATCCACTGGGGGTGGATTATCTTGGAAATAATATCCATACCCTAATTCACCCCCCTTCAAGGTATCTAGGCCTATTTTGGTACTAAACATTAGTATCATATGGAAGGTTTATTTTATCAGATTTGTATTCTCTAACTTGGTTTAGTTTATTGGTGAAATTAACATTATAGTTTGATCATAACTTGGTGTTCAATAGAAAAGTGTAGAAATTCAAAGAAGAAGTATAATTCTAGTGAAATTACTCAAAGAGGAAGTGTCTATGGAAGAAGTGTGATTTAGATAAAGGAATAAATTAGTTAATAGAATAATGATTTTGATAAATCATATAGTGAAAATACTTACTCATTCAATGATGCATACGAAATGAGTGAAGAACCTGATATTCCAGGTGATGGTGGAACCACTTATGATGAAGAAAGTCTAAGAATTCAAAAAGTGGATGTTGTACACAAGACAAAGAAATTGGATCAGAAATTGGATGAAGAGATGAAATATAATGAAATAAGGATCAAATAAATGGAAATTGAAGTTAACAAGCTAAGTGGATTAAATCAAAGGCTTATTGACGTGGCCACTGATCTGAGGGAGAAGAATGATTCTGAAGCTGAATTACTGTAAAAGCTATATTCAAATTGAGAAAAACACAAAGCTAATGACAAGGGGGAGAATTAGAAGTCAAATGAAATTCAGAATCTGAAATCCAAAAATGATGATGTGGATGAAAAACTATCTAAACTCATTCAGGAGAATCAAAGGCTACACCAAGAGAATGCATGTTGTTTTGATTCTGTTGCGCAAAAAAAATTGAAAGTAAATGAGCAAAGTGAAATTGTGGATAAGATGAAAAGTGAATTGGAAGATGAGATGAGTAGAGGGAAGCTTCTCAAGAGATAACTTGATACCCAACTTGAATCAAGGTATATAAAGATTAAAAAGTTTGAATAATCAATAGAATCAATCAAGAATGAAATAGAGAAATAAAATTCTAAAAAAGACCATGTTGATGGATTCCTTGCACTTACTATTTAATTATCCTTAGGCAGGTGATGATGAAATGAAATACAAATATGCTATATCTGAGGAGAAGCATAAAAGGACTGTATAATCCCAAAGGCCATCTATTTTAGGAGAATCTGGTATTGTATATGATAATCCCACTCCTATGAATGATAGTAAAAGAGCAGTGGAAATCTCCAGAGATAAGAAAAACCTTGTAGGTTCTAGAGATAGAACTAAAAAATATTTATAGGAAGCAATGATAGCATTTCCTATTTTTGTGGTATTCATGTTCACACATCAAGCTTCTATTCAAAGGATCATGAATATATTTCATGTTATAAAAGTAGAAACATGACTAAATATGAGATATCAGAAAGAATAGTCTTTCAGATGAAAGTATTTATTAGATTCTATTACTGTGGAAGAATGAGTCACACCATGACTATGTGTCAGGAAGCTCAAGAGATCATTGTCAGAAGAAGAACTCAAGCTATATCAATATATCGACATTGAAATGATTATATGAGGTATGCCATTAATGGAATATGTTTCATATGCTCTGATCATGGACATTTGGAAATACATTGAAGCAAGAAGAATGCATGAAATAAAAAGGAATCCAGAAGGATATTCACAAAACAGGAAGTGTATAATGAAGAATCATATACTAGAAGACAACATAGAAAGCAAAAAAAACAGGTTTACAATCTTTGTGGAATAACAAGTAGCATAAATAAAAGTGTATCATTCACATCCTCTATCACACTCACAATGGCTCTCATGGTGATAATGTGAACAAACATGGAACGTTAAGGGGAGGTCCACTCCATCTATGAGTAAGAATTATTCATGTTAATCGGACTCACCACCAGCGCAAAAAAGTTTGGTGACTCACATATCTGATAAAATAATGATGAAAAAATAATGCATTGAAAAATTCACAAGTCATGTGCCACAACGAGATGTGGGGGGAAAGAGAAAGATCCCTGCAATGGTGGAAGAATCAAGGGAATATAACAACAAAAGATATTCCTACTCAGAGAAATAAATCAATGTAAATGGAATTTTGGTGGAAAAACAAAGAAAGAAATGTGTAATAGTGGGTTTAAACCCCAATTGGAGATAAAGGCTGGGCATGAAGAATGTACATATCAGAAAAATTCTTAGTATGTGGGTAATAAATGCTTAGTCATATGACCCGAGTAGTTGAAGTTGGATACGCAACTAGATGAAATGAGGAAGGAGTGTGATGCTCTACAATAAAGAATCAAATGGTTGACCCATCTGGATCAACCACAATCCTCATTTGAGGATTTCATAATATCCCCTCTCTCTATGTATATAAATGTTATTAACTGATAATTAATGTGTTTCAGGTTTTTGGGAGATATGATCTAAGGGGAAGTGGCATCTAAAGATGCAAAGTGGAGAAGTGATATGATTAAGAATGTAAACTGATTCAAATTAGTTACCAGAGTTAAAGAAATAATTTGGGTGAATTCCATGAATGGAGTTAATGTTATATGGCTACATAAGATAGGTGGAAGTAATTGAGCACAACAGATAGTGATTGTGTTATTAACTTTATCTCTTATTTCCTGCACCGAGTTCCGACTCGGTAGGCTTAGAGATTTTATTGAGAGCTCATTGCTAAGTGGTGAATTCTACCAATGATGATCTCATTGATATTAGTGATCTGGAAAAGTTTTTCAAATCTGCAATCACATGTGATGAAATGATGTAGGAGAATAAAAATATTTATTGGTCTAAACAATAGGATTTATAACCGGAAGAGCTAGAAATCATAGGTAGAGAATTCTACCTTTAGATCAGATGAAATTTCTCAAAGGGATATGATGGTTGATGGAATTATGTGAGAATAGAATGATCAGAATAGTTAAACGTGACATATGATATCAAATTCAATAATTTCTATTACACAATAGTTCCATCATTCAAATCTGTCTCACAAAGTTGTGTTCTATAGAAAGAGGAGATGATATGATAAGGAGTCCACATTGAAACTAAAGATCTCTCAATGATATAAATGGATGATCCGGTTGTTTTAAGTTGCATTGAATATATATCCATTGGTATCATTACCTAGTTAAAATATTAAGTGTTAGTTGTCTTTCCAGAGAAGACATGTTGCAGGAGAAGCAGTAAAATTCATATATTTCATGATTATCTATTTTTTATAATAATATGGTACCAGCTGACTATTTTTAGGAAACCAAGAAGCTATGAGATAATATCAACGGGTCTTAAAAAAATCTAAGAAAAGTAGTTGTAAGAAATGACGTCATTTAACAATGACATAGTGACAAGTTTTCGGTTGAAAATGTTGAAGTGGTAAGAAACTCAGGAGGAGTAAAAGTGGAAAATTCTAATTCAGAAGTAGATACTGATAATGAAAATGAGGTAGGAAAATTCATATCCTCCTGAAAGATGAAGAGATAAGTTAAAATTGACTTGAAAGATATAATTGGAAATCGGATAGTCCCAGTGTGTACATGGATGATGGGTACTCTATAGGAAGCATCATAATTATCATAGGTAGTGCCTAATTGATTTATTGATTCAATTGAAGAAGAGAACTGAGTTCAGGATATGAATATAGAGCTTAACCAAATTGAAAATAATTTTAAGTGGGAGATTATTTCAAGGCCGACAGAGAAAATTAATCTTGTCCATTGCAGTGCAATAGAGTTTCAGGGTGTTCCAGATTCATGTTAAGTCAGTATTTTTGATTGGGGTTCTAGAAGTAGAATTGAATATTGAGTTGTTAGAAGATCATGGTATTCAATTATGGATTAGTTTTTGAAGAAGATCAATTTTGGGCGAGGTAGAATTGATAGCAATCTGTATGCCAACAATGATTCTAATCAAAGGATGTTGGTTCTAGTATATTTCAAAAACATGATATTCGAAGGAACTGGTGAAGTATAGTGTAAGTAGTTTTCTGAATTTTGAAAAGGAGGGGTTGGGAACCATTTGAAATGGATAATTACATGGATATGAAGTCTTTGGTTGTTACCCAAAGGAAGTTTTTGAAAGATGGTGATGGAAATAAAGTTAATATCACAGAATACAGGTAGATTATTGGATGTTTATTGTACCTAACAGCCATAAGACCTGATATTTTTTATCACCACATTCTAAGAAGCACGATATCAAATTAATTACAAGGAAAGAAATATGCTTTCATTTAAAAGAATACTTCAATATATCAAAGGAACTATGGATTTCAGATTGATGTATAAAGAAAAATATCAGTAAGAGATATATGGATATATAGATTCAAATTTGGCTGGTTCGATAGATGATTGGAAATCAACATCAGGAGGTTCTCCCTATCTTGGTGGTATATTTATTTCTTGTCTAAGTAAGAAGAAATATTGTATTTCATTGAGTATCACATAAGCTAAGTATATAGATACCACTCAAGCATGCACACAGTTATTGTGGATGAAGCAACATCTTGATGATATGTTCCTTGAAGTGAAGTCTCTAATCAGAATATAGTGAGAAAACTCGAGTGTTATAAATCTCAGAAAAAATCCCATCCATCACTCAAGAATGAATTACATTGAGATAAAGTATCATTTTATCAAGGAGAAGGTTGATCAAGGGCTAGTGAAGTTCGAGTATGTGCCTATAGAGCTACTGGTTGATGACATTCTGACAAAGCTCATACACAAGGATGCATTTGAGAAGCATTTGCTGGTGTTGGGAGTCTATTTGACACCCCACACCTGAAAAAGTGTGGATGTTGAAACCTCTTCTCCCCGAGGTATGGTGTGTTTTCCTTATTGTACTAATATGTGATCTCTACTCTGTTTTAGAACACAAAGGAGTGACCTTTGGGTTCGTTGAAAAATGGGGAGAAAGAGTGACTCCTAAAAGTGGGATAAACTATGGCTAGACACGGGAGACAACGTCTTTTTCAAAGACATGGGGAGAAGCTAATAGGTGTAGCAATGAGATAGGGGGAGTTGAAAGTTGATGTGGAGTTGAAGCTGTAAATAGATAGGTTACGTTTTAAATATTATGATTCTAGAATTGATTGACCAAAGAGTAGATATCATGAAAAAAAAGGATCGTGATAAAATATAAGAGTGGTGTTGTAATGCTGTTAGATGTTTTCTAACTATCACCAATTGCTGTCAGTGTGGTATCAACTATTGGTATTAGTTTAGAAATTGTTCTCAGTTTGGTGTCAGCAATTGATTGTCTAAAATGAAGTGATTCTTTGATGAAATTTTCATTTACTCTTGTTTCTCACACCAAGCATTGCTCATGCGGGCTTAAAGTATCTATTGATTTAATTCTTGATCACTATCTGAATCCCATGAGGTTAATGGTGGTAGCATTTAGAAGAAGCTTTAATGAGGAATCAAACTGTAGAGAATTTTTATGAGAAGAGTTGTCGACAAACCCAAAGGGGGATATTGTTGGGAAAAAAATCCCTCAAGGTATCATTGAATCATTTTTGAGGTGATTGTGATTGTTGACAAAGCATGACTCCATGTTGTGTTTATTGAAAAAGAAAACCATGATGTATAATTTTTTGATAAAGGGGGTTTAAATGGTGACTTTTATGGTTTAGGATATGCTGTAAACAATCCATGTTTGATTTAAGAACCTAGACAAAGTAATTGACGATCTGGAGGAATGGAGTTTTTCACGCAATAGGAGTTTCGAGATCAGAAGCTCGAAAATTTCCAAAGGCATGAGGTGCGTGAAAAATTGGAGCATTGTAGGAAATATGGTGTTAAACAGAAGATGTGTTTTTCGTGCTAAAAAACGAATATGTGCGAAAGGAGAGTTTTTCACATAGGGGTCATATTTGCCTATAAATATGAAGTGACCCCCTCATTCGGTGAAGCTCAAGACTTAGAGAGTATCTGAGCCCTGGCGTGCGAAATTGGAGTATGCAAAGGAGTTGTGCATAAAAGACAAGTTTTTGCATAAAAGAATTGTTTTCACGTAAAGAAAAGGGTGCATGTAAAATAGATTTATTGCATGTAAAATAAGTGTTTGTGCATAAAAAAAGGTTACACATAAGTGAAGGCTGTTGCGCGTAAAATAATTGGTTATGCGTAAAAGAGGTGTTGCGCGAAAAGTGGATTTCACGCAAAAGTAGTGAATTCCATGCAAGGCCCAATAAAGGCAGTGTGTAAAAATTGAGGTTTCCCAGTACACCCGGTGCAAAGATAGATTCAAATATGGATGATATTTGGACATCAAGAGAGCATCTATAAATAGTTAAGGATGAAGATTTCATTAGAGATAATGAAGGGACCTACAAGTCCATAAACTTTGAGTGGATCCTTTCTAGAGTAGTGAGCGATGGAAGAGGAAGAATGTTATCCATTCTACTATCAACGAGCCAGTGAGAGAGAGACAAGGAGTGGACCTTGGTAAAGAACTGAGATAACCCAAAACATTGTAAAGGCATTGGGCCTAGGAAAATAAGTAATCTAGCCCGAACATTATTTGCAGTGAGCTTTAGTGGATTTTGTACAGTGGCATATTGCCATTGTATGATCCTTGGATGTAGCCTAGTGAGGGTGATCCCAGGAAAAATCTATGTGTCTTCCTGCTTTCTTCCCTGCATTGCATCTAATGAATCATCATCAGATAAAGAAGAAAAGAATAAGATCAACAGAAAAATATAAGTGCAAATAAAGTGACCCTTATAATAAAGAGTTCAAGATCTAGTGGGGCAGGGATAATCTCGAAAATAATATCCATACCCTGATTCACCCCCTATTAGGGTATCTAGGCCCCTTTTAGTCCTAACAATAAGATAAAAAATGAAGATACAAGAATAAATCAAAGATTCAAGACCTAAAACATCGGATATGAGATACTCCAACAATTTAGGGATATCTACAAAACCCTAGCAAGAAAAGAGGATAACATGGGAAAGATAATGGGAAGAGGAAACCCACATAGTAGATATTAGGTGTCATTATCCTAGATTTGACCCAATTCATAAATAATGTATAGGGACCAAAATCACCTCTTGGGATCTCATTTGGAATAATAAAATGTTATGGGGTCGTACATTATGATCGAGCATCTAAAAATGGGGTTTTGGGGTTTTTAAATTAATTTTATGATTTAAAAATCCATATGTATGGTTATCTTGGTAGGGAAATGTGGTTAGACAAAGAAACTGTTCCCTTTTTGTGATCCCCTTTTAATGGGTTCCATGATTCCTTCTTTGTGGGTGCATATCTTGTAAGAACATGCGCCAACTAAACAAAACATCACTAACTCTGTATTCGTGATTTGATCAAGAAAGGCACATGATTTGGGAATATCATTCTCCAACAGTACATTGCCCAAAAACATTCCAAATTTACAAATTTTTCACCCGAAAAAACGAAAACACCCAACCAAAGCATGGTAAAAATAGGGGTTTATGAATACCTAAAAATAGTAACCAGATGTTACAACCTCCCCACCATAGATACTTTATATCCTTAGAAGGCCAACTAAGAAGCTTCCATGTCAAAAAGATGTGTCTATTGATTCCTTATTAGCTACTACCTCTCCAATGTATCATTAGAATCAATACCATGAAACCATATAACATGAAAAAAGGTTTCTTCCTTCCACTAAGTTCCTTGGTTTCAAAATAAACTAACCTAGTGTGATGCATATTCATTGATAACTCAGTTTTGACCTCAAGATCACTTAATCTTAATACATGTGATTGATGAGATAGACAATTTTCTTACTAAGATAAATAGAACACATTATGTATCGATGTCAGATATGGTAGAAGTGCTAAATGGTAAGAAATTTTTTCCACCTGATCAACTATATCAAATGGTCCTAGAAAGTGGGGAGAATTATTCCCCTACTTCCTAAGACATTGAAGACCTAATTGGTGTGAAAATAACAATAACATGTGGCCACCAAATAAAAATTACAATGGTTTATGATGACGATCAACATAAGACTTATTTTAGCTTTGTTCCATCAACATTATTTTATAAATCAATTGAATCTTTACTATTGCCTCTTAAATTAAGCTCGGTCCAACCAAGGAACATTCACCAATCTCTGAACAACATAATATAGATCTGTAAGGATGACCATGTAACGACCCAAAATTTTATTAATGAAAATTCATATTGATATAATTAAATGTATTACTATGTGAAATAGTTATATAAGATATATTCACTTCCTTGGTTTTAGTTTTTTGGATTTTTAAAAACCATTATGAATTGTTAATGCTGTTAGTATAGTCATTGAACAATGATAACATGATTAGTATAAATATAGATCTTTAACAAATTCAATTTACTCCAAAAAAGGATGCGATGGCCTCATATAGTAGAATTGATCCATATATATCCCATTGGTCAGATATCGAAAATGAGGTAGCATCACTGGGATTTTCTCTTGACCAATCCCAAGTTGAGCTTCAATATATTTAACTTTAATGGAATCGCTTATGGGATAAGAGAGTGTTAATAATGATTACCACCTGAGCAATGTTATCCGATCCATCCCAAGAGTCTGTCACCTTCACAAACCCTACCCTTAAGTCTTATGTGGGTGTTATAAGGGGTTATGTAACAATACCCTAGCACTATGATTATGTGCATTATTTTTTATAAATAATATACATTCATTTTATTATTATTACTTGGTAAATGTTTTTTTAAAGTAGAAATATTATGTTTAGTTAATATTTAAACTCAATTAGAAAATATATTTTGATGAATTAATGAATTTTTGAATTAAATAATATTTTAATAAAATATTATTACTAAATTACATTTCTATTAAATATAAATGATCATATAATTTTTAGGAATACAAATTTAATTTTTATTATAGTTTGAAAACTATTTTTTTCAAAACCAATCAATTTTCAATAAATGTCAATTTTTATTTTAAAAATTGGTATTAAAAAATATAGAAAATTCTTAAGATAAAATGAATATAATTTTTGGATTCAGGACATCAAATTATCTAACAGTGAATTTTTCATAATTTTCTAAGACAACCAATGTTTTTGGTAAAAATTAAATACCGTTTAAATATATAATGTGTTTTATGACATCATAATGACTCAATAGTGATTAAATAAAGTATTATAAAAGTTATGTTGTTCAAATATATTTTTTACCTATAAAATAATTTTATGTTATATTTTTTTATTAATTTTATGATGCCTTGGTGCACCCTTCAAGACTTATAATATATTTTATCATTTTAAAATGATTTCCATAAGAGTGAGACTCACCTTCAGATAAGAAAGACTAATATTTTAATAATTTAGGCCATTGTAAATATAAAATAATGTTTTCCACTCCCATTTTAAGAAACACATGTTCAAGAATCATGGTTTGGATTGCGGTTTTGAATATTTAATTATATAAATTCCAAAACCAATATTTGTGAAATATCAAAGCATTCCCCTCTATTTTCCTATATAAAACCACACAATATCCCACTTATCTTGACTGAAAACCCTTTTATTACATCACTAATCTACCCTCCTATATCTAGAATCCTCCCAAGGCTCTCAAATCTCCCAATAAGCCTCTCTCAACCTTCTACCAAGCCTTTGGGATCACACTTCCAATAAGGAATTTCTTCTTTTATACATTTTATTCAATTAACAATGTTCAGGTATGATTTTTAATCTCCCCTATACTTACCTTATTATGTTTTAATGATTTGATTCCCCTTTATCTCTCATCAATTCCTCCCATGTACACCCGTTACCATGCCAAAATTCTGTAAGGGATTTCTCTCTCCTCATTTACATTCATGAAATTGTTTTATATTATGAATATAAATTCCATTAAATATTTTGGGACATGTATCTATATGACCCCCTTACTTTCCATTTCATTTACATATTATTAGATACCCATTTCTCTCTCATCAAACATTTTTATGAATTATTATGTCATGCTGTTATACTGCCAAAATTGCACCACAATTTTCCAAGACAAAGTCATTCTATAGTGAATACCATTCCCATTTCTCTATCAAGGGTATTCACCTTCATAAAAATTTAAATATTGATTATAGAGTTTCATGTATTAATTCCACATTCCTTTATTAGAAAAAAATGATGATTTTTAATAAATCCATGTGGTATGATCTATGTGGAACACTTATGCATGAAATGAAATGATTAAGAAGGGTGTGCCTTGATAGAAATCAAATGCACTGGGTAAAGATTAGTATCATGATACATCAAGTGAAATGAATTTTTACTCATGATAATTCACGTTTAATGAGGGTTTACTCGTGCCCCATGTGCAATGAGCCTTGACATATGCTAATATCTTGTTAAATTTTGTTTCCACATTTCCATGTTATGATAATTATGCTATATCATGCCTTTAGGTTCATGTTTCTCTTGTTCTCCATTGATATGAATATTTCCTAACATATACTGTATTCTTCATGATATGCCTTTTTTACTCACTTACTGGGCTTTATAGATCACCCTTTTCTTTTGCATGTCATCAGGTTATCCCATGTAATGATAAGTATGAAGGAATGTTGTGGTCATGTAAAAGAAGTTTTAAATAAAGATTTTGTGTTTTATGTTCTAAGTTGTTATGTAATTTTCTTAATTTACCTAAAAACTAGACCTCTCAATCCTCAGAGTATTATTAAGTGCACGTTTATGTAATAAATCATGTTTAAGTGTGTAATAAAGAGTAGGGTTGTTATAGTTTGAATTAGAGGATGGGTTTAGTTATTTTTGGGATTAGGATTATAAAAACCTAGTAAAATACTTATAGATAATAATAAGTACAATAAAAACATCCATAAATTTTGGTGAGTATTTATTAAGTGGTTTATCAAGAAAATACATCCTTATCAGGATATGAGAAGGTAGAGATGCCTCTTGAAAAGATGTATCTAGGGGAAAACCTGAAAACACTACTTTGAGTTAGACTTAAATGTGAACTAGTGCATGACAATGGGCCTTGCTACACACTTGGTTACAACACTCTCATGGGATATGTTTTGGTAAATTCATAAGCTTAGTATGAACCATTGTTAATGGAATTAAAAAAAATCCCCTAAGAATATATGTTGGGATGTAGATAATGGATAACATAGATAAGTTAAGGAAATAAATGTAATTAATAAGTTATCCTTTTTTTACTTTGGATTCCCCTTTATGCGTTACTGTGAACATTAATTTTATTCCAGAAAATGGATGGTAATAAGAGGAATCAGTCTAACAACCGATGCGAAGATCGATGTGATGACTGTTCTAATGAGATGCCCAATCTTATGGGAGTAGGAATCACAATATTTTTCCTGACACTCACTCAGTTAAATAATATTTTGAATAGAATCATAGGTCAAGTGGAACGTTTACCCCTAGAAAGAACAATCCATAATCGAGAGCTTCATGAGACAGAGGCCTCCTACTTTTAATAGATCATTTGATCCCTCGATTGCTGAAAAATTGACAAACTCCATTGAAAAGATCTTCCCCACCCTTCATTGTTCTGAACAAGAGAAGGTACTTCTAGATTTTTATCATATGGAGGGTGAAGATGATCAATGGTGGACATTGACCAAAAATATGAAGCTTAAGGAGGAGATATAGGTGTTGTAATTGAAGTATTGTGAATTTTTTTTTCGATAAATATTTTCCTCGGACCCTCTAACTTAAGATGGAAAGGGACTTCCTTGACCTAAAGAAAAAAGAAGAATAATCCATCAGATCGTATGAGGAAAAATTCACAAGGCTTGAACGATATGCCTCTGGCTTTGTCATTACCCCCAAATACAATCTTGACTACTTATTTGGTGGGATAAAACCTTACCTATAGAAAGAATTGGTGATCCGTAACTTTGATAGTTATGAGGAAATTTTTTGATGTGCCCTCAAAGTGTATATGGAGATTGTAAAATCTAAAGGGTATTGTAACACCCCGAGCTTCCACGATACGCTTCTCATTCAATAATGCAATAGCTTGCATTGTACGCAAGTTCGAGTTCTAACACACCGCAACTAATCAAAATAGCCGTTATGAATAGTAATAACCACTTTTTAAAATTATAGAAATTTTATATTTCAAAATGGACTTCATTTTTGTATTCGTAATATCGAAATTAGCCTATGTTGAATTTTTGGTATTTTTCTGAGAACTTCTAATTTTTTATGAATAGTGAAAAATACATAAAAACAACTTTTTTAATCAAAATAATTTATACAGATAAATTATACTATTTAGTGGTTTTAAGGTATAATTAGAAAATATTTTTACCATTTTATCCAATGGTGGTCATTAGAATTAATTTAACATTGAAATTGGACATAAACAATTGCCAAACTTTTGATATAAATTGTTTCTTAAAAACACGCTATTTGTTGTAACAGCGGGAATTAATTATGAAATTAATTAATACAACTTATATGTTTGGAATTTTGTAAAATAGACATCATTTTTGAATTCGGAATATCAATTATAGCTTAGGGTGAAATTTTGGCCTTATTCTGAAAAACTTCAATTTTTGATGAATAGTGAAACCACTAAGTGGTAGTTAAATAACTGATTTTTCGTTTAAATGAAATATTACAACTTCTGTGATTTGATTTTCAAAAATCCGACATACATGGTTGTCATTAAGAAGTAAAATGTGGTTCAATGAGATCAAAATAATTTTTTGGTGAATAGTAACTTTTAAGTTCTTAATCGCGATTAGTGGTAATTAGTGTAGTTTAAGGTATAAATAATACATTAATAATATGAAATGACCTAGACACATGTCCCAACCTCATTGGTTGAGTCATGGCCGACCAAGACAAGCCATGGCCTAACTTGGGGACCCCATGGATCCACTTTTGTTGGGAAATAACATAAATTACTTTTTATTTAATGTTAAAGTGAAAATGACACTAACATAAATTGTTCTACTAAAACAATTTTTAATTGGGGTTATACAAGTACAAATTTTGATTATAAATAGTCATTGGAAAGATAAAAAGATTTCCTACATCATAGTATTTGTTTTATAATTTTTAGACATTAAATAAATTAAAGTATTTATGACATAATAATGATGCAGCGATGACATCATTATTTGACGATTTAAATAAAATGAGAAGATAATGCAAAATCCGAGGCTTACACTTGTCCAAAGCCTATTGGATGAAGATATTTCGAAACCTTATCACCTTATCCTCGAATTATATAGATGTGGGACCTTTAGAATCCGAAAAGCATTTTGAAATAATGTAACATTTCATTACTTTCCAAAAGTGCCCCTCCTCTCCACTTATAAAAGGCCCCCACCTCTCCCACCTTATTCACACCATCAAGCCATTTGGCTCGGCCAACCTCTGCCCAAATACTCTCCCAACATTCCTTCCTTACTCCTAGAAACCTCACTTTGGGCAGAACTCTTCCCAAGGAAGCCTTTAGCTCAAATCAAAAAGAGTTACCCGATTTTGAGGTAATGTCTTTTCTAATGTTGTTTTGTTTTATTTTTCTTCTCCAACCCCCTAAACTCTTTTTATTCATTTCTTTTGTAACAACACCAGTATCCTCAATATACTAGGATGTTGTTATAAGTAGGATTCTAGCTACACTTACACACACCTACATCTAATGGTTAAAGAACATATGGTTTCTGTGGATGGCGAATTTCTGCCTCACGAAACGATGATTGTTCAACACTCATATAACACCTCCAAAGGTGGCCATTAAGATGTCACTATTTTTATATATGATATATAATATGTTTTTGTTTTACTTATGCTTCTGTATTTCTCATTTATGGCATACTTTATGATTTCCATTATGGGTAAAACGCGATAATTTCATTTTAGGAAGTGCGGACTACCGCCCCCTCAAAGTGATTTGAATCGTTAATGCCATGTGTGGGATGTATAAAGGATGGAGTAAATGGTATTATACACTATATTATACTGGAATTATATTATACATTTATATCATTATGATTTCATTCCATTAAATATGAAATTGAAATGAAAGTAGCGTTCATGCGTACGTACGGCTTACCGTCTCCATGAACGGTGCATTTCATTTCTTACCTCTAAATGTTACGTAATATTATAAATGAATGTATATACTGTATATATATGATATATATGATATCTACATCATTAATATAATTCTGGATATAATGGATATTTCACCACATGAACAACTTATAATTATAAGAAGTTTATTGTTGACTCATGTACCAAAGATCGACAAAACGACCGTTATTAACTTAAATAATTACATAATGTTCATAACATTGTAATAAGTGATATAAAAAGGATAATGAAATTGAAAATGGTTCTTAATAAGGTAGATATTAACTCTAGTTTATTATTCAGGAGGTTAAAGAACGGTTGAGTCAAGTCGGACACAAGGTAAGGGAACTTCTTAACCCAACTTCCATTCTTTGGGTTAATCTCCTACTTTCAAATTATGTCATGATGTTATTATGTCCTATTTTGTATTTTTACTTTCTTTATGTGTACCTATAGTGAATACACATAATATATCTATTTTATTTTAAAAATGATCTTTTTAAGGACTTCGTCTCAATCTCCTTTCATTGAGGCATATTTTGTTTTATACACAAATTTCTTTTATACGGTGTATAAACCCCCTTTGACTTTTACGGTTATTCAAAAGGAATCTTTTTATACGAAGCATTTTGCTAAACGAAAAAAGGGAATGTTTTTATTTCCGTACTTATGCGGCGACAATGACTTCTCCGCCGTCGTGACCATTATTTGAGTTTCGGCTTCCTCTACAAGCCATCATTTTTTTAAATGAAAAATAAATACAAAGTTTTAACTTTCTTTTATTTTGGTATTGAAAATGGTTTTGAAAGTGTTTTTATTATATCAATGTGTTGTATTGATATCTTGTGATTGAAATGTGGAAATGTTATGTTTCCTTTATGCATGTTTTATGTGATATGATTATGTTATGGTTTATGATATGTTTAAACCTATTCATATGAGGAATGCATTGGACTTAACAAGTGACGGGTGGAGCCCGCTATAGCTCCTCGATGCATCGGCAGGTCTCATGAGACAAACTAGTGTCTTGGCACAAGGCCTTGACAAAATCTTATTTGTGGTCTTGGCACGAGGCCTTGACTACGCGGTTATGATAGTCTGGCATTATGCATTCCATCATTATGAAAGTGGTTATTGATATTGCATGTGATTATTCGACCAGTAGAATATCCATGTGAAGAAGTAAATGGCATTATCTCATTTTACTTTTGCCATATTATGTTGAAGTTAAAGTTTAAAAGGCTTTTGTTTTAGTTATACATTGCCTTAAATTTTAATGTTTATTTATGAAAGCTTCCGCATTATTGTTATCCTTACTGAGCATCTGAGCTCACCCCTTTCAATGTTTTAATATTTTCCAGGATGTGAAGAAGTATTTTATGAATGACCTACAGGGATAGTCGGAAGAGGATATGAGTGTGGACTATGGAGACTTTGTTATTGTAGTTTTTCACTTTTTGATGTAATGAAAGACTTATGAATGTATCTAGTGTTTCCAAGGCTACTAAACTAATCGGTCTTTCGAGACTTGATCTTTTGTGATCATGCCAATGTTACGAAGTAATGCACCGACTCTGGGTAGCTGGGGTCGGGGCGTTACAGTTGGTATCAGAGGCAGTTTAGTACTAACCTTGGAAGCTAGATTTAGATAAACTCTGATTAGAGCACATAGCCCAAAGATAGACTTTGAGGATTAGTATAGAAGAACTTCCTATAATTTTAGTATTGTAGAGATGTTGTGAGTTTTCCGAGCAATACATCCCTGTCTGGATACGAGCAGGTAGAGGTGGCTCTGGCACAGATGTACCTAGGGGTAAAACCCGAAAACACCGCTTTGAGCTAGACTCAAACGGGAACTGGTGCACGACAACGGGCCTTGCTGCACTCTTGGTTATGACACTCCCGGGGGATATGCTTAGGATAATTCTCATTTTCTTTACAAACCATTATGTAAGGTTTATGAGTACATACTTCCTCAAAGGAAACATTTCTTTTTATGATTATGGATTATATCCATAAATAGTTCAATTTATGTTAAGTATTATACAAGTATGGAATTATGTATTTTGATTCATAAACTAATCTGGATTATGCCATTGTTTAGAAATGGCGCCTAGTAGAAGGAATGGAAACTGTATCAATGCACGAACTCCGTGTAGGGATTGCCCTCCTGCTCAAGATAATTATTGTGGACCTGGAGATACAACTGGTGCTGATCAACTTATTACCATACTGGGACAACTCACGCAGGTTATGAATAACAACCTTACTCGTATGGAGCACCCTGATTCGCAACGTGGAGGATCAATGCTAGACCGTTTCATGAGGCAACAACCGCCAACCTTCAATGGGAGTACAAATCCTACAGTAGCTGAGCAATGGATAAATTCCTTAGAGAAAATATTCCATGCCTTGGGGAGTAGTGAAAGGGAGAAGGTTGTCATGGCAGTTTACCGCCTCACTGGAGATGCCGATCAGTGGTGGTCACTGATCCAAAACACAAAGGAAGATGATGACGTATCGAATATGGAATGGAGGGAGTTCAAAGAGCTTTTCTTAGAAAAATACTTTCCTCGTGACCATCGAGCAGATATGGAAAGGCAATTTCTGAGTCTGAGGCAGAAGGAGGATGAGAATGTCGCAAAGTATGAGGCTAACTTTACAAGGTTAGCGAGGCATGCTGCCGATTATATACGTAACCCAAGGAGTAAGATTGATCGTTTCTTTGATGGGTTAAAACCATTTCTCCGACGAGCTTTAGTATCACAATCCTTCTCATCATACGAAGATATAGTCTCATGTGCTATCAAGACAGAAAAGGAATTCTCTAAGTCTTATGACAACAAAGTAAAGCAAGAGAAGAAGAGAATGGTGGAACAAGAGACAGATAAAGGGAAAAAGGGAAAGAAGGATTTTCCATTATGTGATAATTGTGGGAAGAATCACCCTGGTACTTGCCTAAAAGGAATGGGAGTCTGTTATAAATGTGGAGAAAAAGGTCACCAGGCACGTGATTGCAAGGGAAAGAAAGAGGCTGTCAAAGTTGAATGCTACAATTGTAGAGAAATGGGTCATTACGCAAATGAATGTCCTAAGCGTCAAGGAATCTTACCTCAGAAAAGGCCAAGGGATCAAGGACAATCTTATGCTATTACTACAGTTGAAGCAGAATAACTAATGTATTGATGCTTTCGGACTCATGGATTATATTCTGGTTATTAGAATAATGTGATCTATATAAGGATTGTACTGCAGTACTTGTTGGTTTCAGTAAGGTTTTAATATGATTAAGGTAATCATATTTTTAGTATGTGACAATAAGAGAAACTTTTCTTTGTTTGGGGAATCTGATGTTACAATTGATTTTGGAATTAAGAGACCTTTTAGAGAAAGTTTGGACAGAGGTATTTTGGATAACTATAAATGTTGGGATGGATTAAGTTGAACTTTGAATAGTATTGTTTAAGGTTAAAACTTTTCTGAAGATTATTTCTGGAATACTATAATACTATATTTTTAGAAAAAGGACAACCTGTAGGGTGGGGAATAACCCGTCGCGTCGGACACAGCTGCAGGAATCGAACCCACAACCATAGTGCGACAAGCCTTTATTTCCTACCACTAGCCTACAGGAAGTCCCTGGTTATTACAAAATCGTTTTACTAATCTAAATGGTATGTGTTAACATTTGGAACCTTATACAATTAGGATAAATAGAATATTTTTGAGTTCCGTTACCATTTGGAGTAAAAGTTGGGTTTGTGGTAAAAATTTATTAACGAATGAAAGTATACATAACAAGTATGTATATTCCCCTACGTTCTTAGTAAATCTCATAAATAAATTCCTCAACATAATAAAAGGTAACTTAAAACAAAAATGTTGTCGGTTAACTTTTCCAACTGGGGATTCAATGACCGTTTAACCAATCACAAGTTTGTGATTTTCTTATGGTTAAACTTTCTCCTAATCCTGTTTTCTATAACTCTCCATCAGACCTTGATGGTTTGTTTCTCCTCCATATCCATATTTTCATAGAATCCTAGAATGGGCTATATCGGGTGACCTTTGTACTTATCCTGCTTTCTTTTAATGTTATATATTTATTAACCTTATTTCCGATGTGGGTTTTCCACAAAGGTATTTTCTATTTTCAGCCTTTTATTATCAAAGAAAAATTTCAAATTGCGAGGACGCAATTTATTGAAGGAGGGGAGAATGTAACACCCCGAGCTTCCACGATACGCTTCTCATTCAATAATGCAATAGCTTGCATTGTACGCAAGTTCGAGTTCTAACACACCGCAACTAATCAAAATAGCCGTTATGAATAGTAATAACCACTTTTTAAAATTATAGAAATTTTATATTTCAAAATGGACTTCATTTTTGTATTCGTAATATCGAAATTAGCCTATGTTGAATTTTTGGTATTTTTCTGAGAACTTCTAATTTTTTATGAATAGTGAAAAATACATAAAAACAACTTTTTTAATCAAAATAATTTATACAGATAAATTATACTATTTAGTGGTTTTAAGGTATAATTAGAAAATATTTTTACCATTTTATCCAATGGTGGTCATTAGAATTAATTTAACATTGAAATTGGACATAAACAATTGCCAAACTTTTGATATAAATTGTTTCTTAAAAACACGCTATTTGTTGTAACAGCGGGAATTAATTATGAAATTAATTAATACAACTTATATGTTTGGAATTTTGTAAAATAGACATCATTTTTGAATTCGGAATATCAATTATAGCTTAGGGTGAAATTTTGGCCTTATTCTGAAAAACTTCAATTTTTGATGAATAGTGAAACCACTAAGTGGTAGTTAAATAACTGATTTTTCGTTTAAATGAAATATTACAACTTCTGTGATTTGATTTTCAAAAATCCGACATACATGGTTGTCATTAAGAAGTAAAATGTGGTTCAATGAGATCAAAATAATTTTTTGGTGAATAGTAACTTTTAAGTTCTTAATCGCGATTAGTGGTAATTAGTGTAGTTTAAGGTATAAATAATACATTAATAATATGAAATGACCTAGACACATGTCCCAACCTCATTGGTTGAGTCATGGCCGACCAAGACAAGCCATGGCCTAACTTGGGGACCCCATGGATCCACTTTTGTTGGGAAATAACATAAATTACTTTTTATTTAATGTTAAAGTGAAAATGACACTAACATAAATTGTTCTACTAAAACAATTTTTAATTGGGGTTATACAAGTCCAAATTTTGATTATAAATAGTCATTGGAAAGATAAAAATATTTCCTACATCATAGTATTTGTTTTATAATTTTTAGACATTAAATAAATTAAAGTATTTATGACATAATAATGATGCAGCGATGACATCATTATTTGACGATTTAAATAAAATGAGAAGATAATGCAAAATCCGAGGCTTACACTTGTCCAAAGCCTATTGGATGAAGATATTTCGAAACCTTATCACCTTAGCCTCGAATTATATAGATGTGGGACCTTTAGAATCCGAAAAGCATTTTGAAATAATGTAACATTTCATTACTTTCCAAAAGTGCCCCTCCTCTCCACTTATAAAAGGCCCCCACCTCTCCCACCTTATTCACACCATCAAGCCATTTGGCTCGGCCAACCTCTGCCCAAATACTCTCCCAACATTCCTTCCTTACTCCTAGAAACCTCACTTTGGGCAGAACTCTTCCCAATGAAGCCTTTAGCTCAAATCAAAAAGAGTTACCCGATTTTGAGGTAATGTCTTTTCTAATGTTGTTTTGTTTTATTTTTCTTCTCCAACCCCCTAAACTCTTTTTATTCATTTCTTTTGTAACAACACCAGTATCCTCAATATACTAGGATGTTGTTATAAGTAGGATTCGAGCTACACTTACACACACCTACATCTAATGGTTAAAGAACATATGGTTTCTGTGGATGGCGAATTTCTGCCTCACGAAACGATGATTGTTCAACACTCATATAACACCTCCAAAGGTGGCCATTAAGATGTCACTATTTTTATATATGATATATAATATGTTTTTGTTTTACTTATGCTTCTGTATTTCTCATTTATGGCATACTTTATGATTTCCATTATGGGTAAAACGCGATAATTTCATTTTAGGAAGTGCGGACTACCGCCCCCTCAAAGTGATTTGAATCGTTAATGCCATGTGTGGGATGTATAAAGGATGGAGTAAATGGTATTATACACTATATTATACTGGAATTATATTATACATTTATATCATTATGATTTCATTCCATTAAATATGAAATTGAAATGAAAGTAGCGTTCATGCGTACGTACGGCTTACCGTCTTCATGAACGGTGCATTTCATTTCTTACCTCTAAATGTTACGTAATATTATAAATGAATGTATATACTGTATATATATGATATATATGATATCTACATCATTAATATAATTCTGGATATAATGGATATTTCACCACATGAACAACTTATAATTATAAGAAGTTTATTGTTGACTCATGTACCAAAGATCGACAAAACGACCGTTATTAACTTAAATAATTACATAATGTTCATAACATTGTAATAAGTGATATAAAAAGGATAATGAAATTGAAAATGGTTCTTAATAAGGTAGATATTAACTCTAGTTTATTATTCAGGAGGTTAAAGAACGGTTGAGTCAAGTCGGACACAAGGTAAGGGAACTTCTTAACCCAACTTCCATTCTTTGGGTTAATCTCCTACTTTCAAATTATGTCATGATGTTATTATGTCCTATTTTGTATTTTTACTTTCTTTATGTGTACCTATAGTGAATACACATAATATATCTATTTTATTTTAAAAATGATCTTTTTAAGGACTTCGTCTCAATCTCCTTTCATTGAGGCATATTTTGTTTTATACACAAATTTCTTTTATACGGTGTATAAACCCCCTTTGACTTTTACGGTTATTCAAAAGGAATCTTTTTATACGAAGCATTTTGCTAAACGAAAAAAGGGAATGTTTTTATTTCCGTACTTATGCGGCGACAATGACTTCTCCGCCGTCGTGACCATTATTTGAGTTTCGGCTTCCTCTACAAGCCATCATTTTTTTAAATGAAAAATAAATACAAAGTTTTAACTTTCTTTTATTTTGGTATTGAAAATGGTTTTGAAAGTGTTTTTATTATATCAATGTGTTGTATTGATATCTTGTGATTGAAATGTGGAAATGTTATGTTTCCTTTATGCATGTTTTATGTGATATGATTATGTTATGGTTTATGATATGTTTAAACCTATTCATATGAGGAATGCATTGGACTTAACAAGTGACGGGTGGAGCCCGCTATAGCTCCTCGATGCATCGGCAGGTCTCATGAGACAAACTAGTGTCTTGGCACAAGGCCTTGACAAAATCTTATTTGTGGTCTTGGCACGAGGCCTTGACTACGTGGTTATGATAGTCTGGCATTATGCATTCCATCATTATGAAAGTGGTTATTGATATTGCATGTGATTATTCGACCAGTAGAATATCCATGTGAAGAAGTAAATGGCATTATCTCATTTTACTTTTGCCATATTATGTTGAAGTTCAAGTTTAAAAGGCTTTTGTTTTAGTTATACATTGCCTTAAATTTTAATGTTTATTTATGAAAGCTTCCGCATTATTGTTATCCTTACTGAGCATCTGAGCTCACCCCTTTCAATGTTTTAATATTTTCCAGGATGTGAAGAAGTATTTTATGAATGACCTACAGGGATAGTCGGAAGAGGATATGAGTGTGGACTATGGAGACTTTGTTATTGTAGTTTTTCACTTTTTGATGTAATGAAAGACTTATGAATGTATCTAGTGTTTCCAAGGCTACTAAACTAATCGGTCTTTCGAGACTTGATCTTTTGTGATCATGCCAATGTTACGAAGTAATGCACCGACTCTGGGTAGCTGGGGTCGGGGCGTTACAGGTATCATGGGGATATGAAGAAGAAAGTGGTCTTTAATTGTTTTGGTTCGATGGATAAATCGAATGGTTCTAAAAAATTATCGCACCACATTTTACCAAGGTGTAGAAAGAAGAACCCTAGAAACTTCCTTAAGGGGATGAGGAAATGATTTAGGAGTGGAAAATAAAGGGCACCTGGCTATTAACTATCATTAAGAAAAACTCGCTGCTACGACTGAGGAGAGGAATGCTCTGTTTGAACCTGAATTCATTTTAATTTCTTCAACTGCAAATATCCAGGGCACTTTACAACTATTTCCCTAATCTAAGGGTTTTTGGAGTCAACCTACAATCTCCAAGGTAGCGAGGGATATATTTTTCCATCACTACCGCTAAATAAAACCACAAAAATGAAGTGGTGACACGTACGCTAGTTATTAATTCAAGAATAGATAATATACTTTTTGATTCTATTTATAGGGGAGGTTTTATATCCTGAATGATTAGTAGAAAAATTCATAGACCACCATAGATAATGGAGGTAAAGATATCAGTGAGAATGGGAAATGAGGAAATCATTACAACCCATGAATATAGTTCCCCCTATCAAAATTTTTGGTTTAAACTTCCTGGTGAATCTATTCATACTCCCTTTGGTGTAATTTTATGAAATTAATGTCATGGATTGGATTTACCTATATAAAGCCAATATAAATTGCAGTGAGAGATAAATCTCTCTTTATATAGAGAATCATCCCCTCAATTCTGTACAAGTTAAATGAATAGGAAGAATCTTATTTAACACCATCATCTCAAGCATGGATATTACTACCCTATGAGAATGCATATATTGCTCATATGATCGAGTATATGGAAGAAACCATCCTTGAAGGCATGCCTATTATGAGGGAATTTTCTAAAGTGTTTCCTGAAGAATTGCTTGGTCTTCCTCTTAGATAAGATGTTTAATTGTTGATTGATCTTATACCTGGGGGATTGCAAATATCCTAGACTCTATATCAAAAGGTTGTTTTTGAGTTTGAATAGATGAAGAAACAACTATAAGGGAATCTTGATAAAGGGTTTATACGCCAAAGTTCTTCCCCATGGGGTGCACCAGTTCTCTTCATCAAGAAGAAGGATGTGTCAATGTGTTATTCCATTGATAATCATGAGCTCAAAAAAAGAACGATAAATAACAATTATCCTTTGAACCAAATTGATGACTTATTAGATCAACTATGTGTATAATAATACTTATCAAATATGGATATGTGGTTGAGATATTACCAAGTAAGGGTAAAGAATAAGGATATTCTCAAGACTTCTTTTCGTACAAGGTTCGCGCACTATTAATTCATAGTAATGAATTATGTACTCACTAATGGTCAAACAATCATCATGGACTTGATGAATAGTGTATTTAGAGATTACCTTAACAAATTTGTGGTAGCCTTTATATACAATATTCTAATATACTCAAAAATCATGGAGGAGCATGAGGACCATCTAAGCATTTCACTAGAGACCTTGCGAAAGGAGAATCTCTAGAAAAATTACATCAAGTGTGAGTACTGGTTGAAGGAAGTCCCATTATTAGGTCATGTAATCACAAGAAATGGGGTATCTATGGATCCCTCCAAGACAGTTTCAGTAGATGGATGGTCAAGACCAACATCTCTGATAGATATCTGTGGCATCTTGGGGTTAAGTAGATATTGTTGCCAATTTGTGAGAAATTTCTCACTATTTTCAAACCCTCTATCCAAGATAACTTAGAAGGGAGTAAATTTTTCTTGGAATGATGAATGTGAAGATAGATTCAAGGAGTTGAAAAAGAGGTTTATCACTGTTCCCATGCTGAAATTACCCACAAGTGGAGAACATTTTGTGATATTCAACGATGCTTCGAAGAACGACATGGGATGTGTGTTTATTCAAAATTACAATGTCATTTACTATGATTCAATGAAATTGAAAGTTCATGAGAAAAACTACCCAACACATGATATGTAGTTGGATTCAATGAATTTTTTTTAAAAATTTGGTGAAATTATTTTTTAGGGAGAAGTGTGAAATATATACGGATATGAAAAGCCTCAAGTATATATTCACACATAAATAGATGAATATGTGCCAACAAAGATGGTTGTAGTTGATCAAAGGCTATGAAAAATCAATCCATTATCACCATGAGAAAGCGAAAAATGTGTAAAATTATCTAAGTAGAAAGGACCCATCGATTCTATCATTGTTGAGAATTGAAAAGGATCCAACCTTCTTAGATTTGATGAAGATAGACATTGGAATCATAAAGATGGGAACATCATCAATCCTTTCAAAAATGATTGCTCAACCCTATCTTTTAAAAAGGTTAATGGATGCTAAAAAAGATGATGATGGAATTAAATTAAAGTGGAAACTATTATAAAAGGGAAATCCTTAGTGTTCAATATTAATGAAGAAGGAATTGTGAGATTTGGGACAAGACTATGCGTTCCCTCAAATCTAGAGTTAAAAAAAGAACTTCTGGATGATATACATGGTTCAAATTTGTCCATTCACCCAGGAAACAAAAAGATGTATTGAGATATCCAAGAGAATTATTGGTGGGATACCAAGAATAATGATATTGTAGAGTATACATCAAAGTGTCTGGTATTTCAGTAAGTGTAGGCTGAGAGTTAGAAGTCTAAGGGGATGATGCAACCATTACCTATAATAACATGGAAATGGGAGAACATCACCATGGAATTTTTCATCAGACTTTCGAAGACATCCAAAGGAAATAATTATATCTGGGTTGTTATGGATCATCTTACAAATACTACACACATCATTGCAGTTTGAGAGGATTTTTCATCGGATCAAATGACACGAATATACATCAGAGAAGTGGTAAGGCTATATGGAGTACCGCTATCTGTTATATCCAATCAAGATCCAAGATTCACCTCTATGTTCTAGAAGAGTATTCAATATTCTCTAAAAACTAAGCTAAAATTCCATACGACGTATCATCCTCAAACTGGTGTCCAATTTGAGGAATTTATCAAAAAAATTGGGGACATGTTGATAGCTTTCTCAATAGATTTCAAAGGAGGATGATATCAACATCTTCCACTAGTTGAGTTCTCTTACAATAATAGTTTCCACTCAATAATCCAAATGTCTTGTTATGAATTCCTTTATGAGAAGAGGTTCAAAACACCAACATATTGAAATGAAGTTGGGGTGCGAAAACTACTAGGTCCAGAAATGGTCTATGAAATGGTGGAGAAGGTTATGACCATCCAGCGACACATTAAAGCTTCTTAGAGTTGAAAAAATAGCAATGTTGATAATTGTTGACAAGACCTAGATTTTGATTTTGGGGAAATGCTATTCCTCGGCATATCACTATGGAATAGATTTAGGAGATTGGGGATAAAGGAAAATCTTAGTTCAAGGTACATCGTCCCTTTTGAGATCATTAATCGCATTGGAGTAGTGGCCTATCGACTAGCACTCCCATTGAACCTATCTCAAGTACATGATGAATTACATGTATAACTCTTGAGGAAGTACATACCTGACCCATCAAATGTACTCAGTCTAGAGGTGGTACCATTGAAGAATTAACTATCCTATAAAGAGAATCCGTTGGAGATATTAGATCATAGGGAAAAAGTTCTACGAAATAAGAAATTACCCTCATAAAGGTTTTGTGGTGAAACCACAAGTTTGAAGAGGTGTTGTGGGAATTAGAGGAAGTGATGAAGTAGAGTTAAACTTATCTGCTTTAGTGTGGGAAAAGGAAATTTCAGGGGAAAAATTTCTTAAGGGGGAAGATTGTAACGACCCAAACTTTTATTAATAAAATTTTTTCTTAATCAGATTAAATGTGTCACTATGTAAAATGGTTATATAAGAAATATACACTTCCCTGGTTTTATGTTTTTTATTTTAAAATAATGTTATGAATTTTTTCTGCTCCTAATATATCCATTTAACAGTCATCACGTGATTAGTATAAATATAGGGCATTAACAAATCCAATTTACTCAGACAAAGGAAGCGATGAACACATTCAGTAGAATTGATCGATATGAAGCCCCTTTATAGGACCTCAGAAAGAAGGTAGCATTAATGGGGTTCGATCCAGACCAATACCAATCTGAGATTCAACATGTTAAGTGTGAATAGAATTGCCTGTGAGGGAATTTTAAGTTAATAGAGATTACCACCCGAGCAATGTTATCCGAGCCACCCCAAGAGTCTGTCACAACCACATGCCTTACCCTTAGGTCTTAAGAAGGTGTTATAAGGGTTTATGTAACAAGAACCTATCACTATTATTATATTCATTATTTTTTATAAATAATATAGATTCATTTTATAATTGTTACTTTATAAATGTTTTTTAAAGAAGTAATAATATATTTAGTTAATATTTAAATTCAATGAAGAAATATATTTTGATGAATTAATGGTTTTTTGAATTAAATTAAATTTTAATTAAATATTATTATAAATTACTTTTTATCACAAAAAATGATCATATAATTTACAGGAATACAATTTTAATTTTTATTAAGGTTTGAAAACTGTTTTTGTCAAAACCTATGAATTTTCTATAAATGTCAGTTCTTATTTAAAAAATCAAAATTCACATATTTATAAAATTATTTAGATAAAGTGAGTATCATTTTTAGATTCAGGACATCGAAATTATCTAATGGTGATTTTTTCATAATTTTCTGAGACAGTCGAATTTTTGGGTAAAAATTAAATACTGTTTAAATATATAATGTGTTTTATGAAATCATGATGACCTAATAGTGATGTAATAAAATAATATAAAAGGTTTCTTCAAAAATATATGTTTTACCTCTAAAATAATTTGATTTTATATTTTTTTGACCAATTTTATGATGCCTTTGTGGACCCTCCCAGACTTAGAAAATATTTTATGATTTTAAAATGATTTCCTTGAGAGTGTGAATCACCTCCACATAAGCAAGACTAATAGTTTAATAAGTTTGACTTTTGGCCTTATAAAATAATTTTTTTCAGTCCCCTTTGTTAAAGTCCATGGTAAAAACCATGGTTTTGTTTGTGGTTTTAAATATTTAATTATATAGATTCCAAAACCAATGTTAGTGAAATATTAATGTATTCCCCTCTCTTTTCCTATATAAATCAACACAATATCCCACTTATCTTCAATAAAAACCCTTATATCACGTCCCTACTCTACCCTCCACTTTCTATAATACTCTCAAGGCACCCGAAGCTTCCAATAAGCTTTTCTTAAGCCTCTCCCAAGCTTTTGGGATGACACTTCCAAGTAAGGGATTTCTTCCTTTCTCGTTTTGTCCAAATTTCATTATATTGTTATAACCTTATGGTTTAAATTATAATTGTTTGGGTATGATTTTTCACCTTCCCTATAATTCCGTCATTATGTTTTAATTATGATATACCCTTTCATTAATTCCTCCAAGGTACACCTGTTACCATGCTGAAATTCCATAAGGGATTTCTCTCTCCTCATTTAGATTCAAGCAATTGTTTTATATTATGAATCTAAATTCCATTACATATTTTTGGGAAAGGTATCTATATGACCCACTTACTAAACATTTCATTTAAATGTGGGTAGACACCTGTTTCTTTCTCATTAACCATTTTTATGAATTCTTATGTCATGACGTTATGATGTCGAAATTGCTCCACGATTTTCCAAGCCAAAGTCATTGTTTAGTGAATACCATGCCCATTTTTCTATCAATGGTATTCACCTTTATGCACATTCACTTTTTGATTATATAGTATCATGTATTAATTATACATTACTTTATCTTGGAATAAATTATGATGTTTAATGAATCCATGTTTTATGATCTATGTGGCACACTTATGCATGAAATGAAATGATTAAGAAGGGTGCGCCATGATTGCAGTCCAATGCATTGGGTAAAGATTAATATCATGATAATTCCAATGAAATTAGGTTTTACCTATGTTAATTCAATTTCAATGAGGTTTTTTATCATGCTCCATGGGAAATGAGCCTTGTCTCATGAAAATATCATGTTAAATGTTATTGCCACATTTCCATGTTATGATAATCATGATATATCATGCCTTTATGTTAATATTTATCTTGTTCTCCATTGATATGCCTAGTTATTAACATGAACTATATTCTTCATGTTGTTCATTTTTTAATCCCTTACTGGGCTTTATAGCTCACCCTTTTCTTATGCATGTCCTTAGGTTATCCCATGAAATGCTATGTATGAAGAAATGTCGTGGTCATATAAAAGTAGTTTTCAATAATGATGTTGTGTTTTATATTCTATGTTGTTATATAATGTTCCTAATTTACCAAGAATCTAGAAATATCAATCCTTAGATTTTTGTTAAGTGAATGTTTATTTAATAAATCATGTTTAAGCGTGTAATAAAGAGTAGGTTTGTTATAGACCATACAAGGCCTCAAATGAAGCCATTATAATCACTGGATGGTAACTATTGTTACAGGAAAAATCATCCAAGAATAGATGATAATCACAATCCCCACCAAAGTCTAGAAAACAATTTCTAAAAATATCCTAATTAATCTATATTTATCTTACTGTCTGGTCATCTGACCGTGGATAGAATATCATACATAGACAAACCTAATATCCTAGTTCCTCATGAAGTACTCTTCATGAACATAAGTAAATTGAGGATCTCTATCAGAGCCTATAGTAGATGTAACTCCATGAAAAAGACCAATCTATTTCACATAGATATTTTCCAACTCCCCAAAATTGGATGTATCCCGAATGGGTATAAAGTGATCTGATTTAATAATGTAAGAACCCGAGTTTTTAGAAACGGGTCAAAACCCGGCCCTGTTTAAACTTTTAACTAGTTTTTGAGAAGTCTGGAAAATCTGGACAGTTTCTGGAAATTTCCAGACTACACGCCGTGTACTTTAAGTAAACGCCGTGTATGAGTTGGCCGAGTGACCGGCCGTGTGCTCGCCGAGTACATGCCGTGTGAATGCCGTGTAGAACTTACCTACTAAAAGGCATGTATTTATAGACACGCCATGTATCCCTTACCCATGCGAGGCCAGATACATGTCGTGTGGTGCCCAGGTGTAAATTTCCATCTACACGACATGTAGCCTTCCTTGACACGCCGTGTACCCTTTCCCTGTGTAGCGGCCGAGACCTTGGCCGTGTGCTAACCATGTACCCAGTCCAGACCATGTGCCGGACTCCGCTTAAGTCGGAGTTTGGAAACACATATACACGGAGTTTACTTGGGAAATACACGCCATGTATTTTTTTTGATCGTCCGAGATGCCGTCATGTCTTATTGTGGAAAAAATCTTCTTCTTTCCCTTTAGATGAACCCTTCATCCGAAAACCTCCAAGAACTCAAACCCTTCAAGAATCTCGGTACAACCTCCATTCATCGATCCGTCAGTGGCAACGCGACCGCATCGGAATGGCTAACCCCGCGCACCCTTCTTCATCCTTTATTCCTCACCCGTTTCTCTGAAATTTCCATCCGAACAGAATTTCAGGATATGACGGAAACGCAGATCTACCGCGACTCAGCCCGATTCATAGGCTGAAATCAAAGGAGTGTCATCGTACGAGTATGAGGTAGGTGGTGCATACCTTCTTTCGTGTTTTCGTAGACAATTTGGGGTTGGACCTTTGGGTGCGATGTCGGGTGTTGAGAGAGACCCTGTTTATTTGTTTTTATTTAATTATATGCAATGTGGAATGCCTCTGGGTATTCCTTAACCCTATTGCGATTGAGTGAGACCGGGTTAGAGGTCGTTTCTCATTTGGGGAAATTCGGCCGGGGGTGCCGAAATGCGTGTGAATTGGACCATTGTTTAAACTGCTGTGTTATACTGCTTATTGAATGTCTCGAGTTAAACTGTTTAGTTTAATTGTTAAATCATGAATGAGTTAGGTGCTGGTATGGGATAGCACATGTTAGTACAATTTGACTGTTTAGTAATTTTCTGTTTAAAGTGATGCTTTCGAGTATGAGTATGCAATGTGTGATATTGCCTGTGTTGAACTGCTTGTTGTGTTGGGAGTGGCCCAGATGTATTTTGAGTGATGGGGATCACAGGTTGGGGCTCTGGCTCAGGATACTTTGGGTTGTTGATACCACATGATTGGGCGTCATGGATGTTGGTTGAGGTAGTTGGATTGTCAAGTTGGGCTTTGTCCCAGGTTACTTGGATGGCGAGGCCATCTGACTTGAGCGACAGGTTCGCACGGACACAAGGTGTTAGAGGTGTTGTGGCTTGGGACATACTGAGGTGATTACTACTCACTAGGTACTTTTGAGTAGTGTGCACACAGATAGACTCCGAGATGAGGTGGTATGGCCACTCGCTGGGTAGAGACCCCCGATAGATGCGGTTAGGTATATTTGGTTTGGGGGTTCTTACCATAGGAAGACACATGGAAGGTGAAGAGACTTCAGGAGATAGCTTGAGGCAGTCAGGTTGGGGGTAGAGGCTCACCGTGATTTGAGGGCAGACATCACTGTCCCTCTGGTTATCCTTTGCGGTCAGGTATCGCTGTTCCTCTGGATGTTGTTCCATGGGAAGGTTCAGCTTTCGAGCTGGGTTACGACGGTTGGGCGTGCCTTCGGGACGTCGGTACTTGAGACACATGGTGTTAGGTGGCACGAGGTGCTGGGCTGCAGATCAGACTTTCAGCGTTGGCCGAAGCAGGTGACACTTCCTGGTGGTTTCTGAGCACCAGTGAAGTCCTTGTTTACTTTTGGGAATTGCACTATTTACTGTTTTTCTTATATAAGAATGTCTGCCTAAACACTTATATCAGGTACGCACCTTTGGGTGGTATCCTACTGAGACTTGTCTCACACCCTACACGGGCCCATCGGGACATGTGTAGACTTTATGAAATTGCGTGCAGGTAGGGGGTCATCCCCATGAGCTGGACTTTAGTGTTGTTGACTTGGAGACTGGCATGGACCTTGAGGTCGTGCCATACTGAAGTTACTTGTTCATTATTCTTTTTCTTGCATCATCATATTTACTTTATATTGTAGCTACTACTAGTTAGCCATTGGCACCATTATATATGTATTGATTTGTATGACTTTCTTGGATGCATGCTTGGTTGTTTTGGCAGTTATTGTAGTTGATTCCTGGCATGATGTTTTGCTTACTCTCTGCTACTATTGCTTCTATATTTCTTCCGCTGTTTATTGTTATTGAATGTGCTTCTGCTCTGCGGGTTTGGTTCGAGTCTACTGAGTCATTTATTTCCGCTGCATATTTTAGTTTATTACTTGGACCAGCACCATTAATTCCTTCGAGAGGGTATACCCTCCCCACTATACCTATTTAGACCCTCACTGCTAGTCGGCAGCCTTTGGCGTTCAGGGGAGGTGCGCCTAAGGTAATAACACCCGACCCGTTTGGCACTGTTCGGGTGGCTGGCCGGGTCCGGGTCGTTACAAAGTTGTATCAGAGGAGGTTTCATGAAAAGGATTTAGTAGCATTGCTTTGCTGGCTACTAATGAGTTTGAGACTTCTCTTTTTATTTTCTTCTGCTTTTACTATTTGGGATACGGTAGACTAGAGATAAGTTGTTGTTGGAACTTGATTTTTGAACATGTGCTTGGGTGCCTGCAGCCCCATGTACGAGTGATGGATTGAGTTTCCAGGGGTGGGAATTGCTGTTTGCTTTTTGCTCAGATTATAGTTGATATGATTTCCACCTCGGTGGCTCACTTTTTGTGCGATGTTATTGATTAAAATATAAAAACCTTGGCCGGTATGGAAAGGGTTGCTTGCTTGGCTTTTGATAGGCACATTTTAGGGTATTTCAATTTCATAACTGCATTTATGCTTTGTGAAGTGATAATACCATGTGAATAAAATCAATTTCCATGTTATGTATGCTCTGAAATATGGAATGGTAAAACTCCTGATAGAATTTCTTGTTTATGGAAACATATATTCTATGCTTTGTATTTTTTTTAGAATTGCATGTTGCAGGATATTTGGGTCTGGCTCTTGTGAGAGCAGACAGGTACTATGATTAAGGCAGTGTAACTGTTAGGATTGGGCGACACAGTCGTCGGTTTGAGGCAACGTGAGTTGTCGGGACGGGCATGGCCTGAGGTACTTTTGATACTTGGCTCTGTTGAGGGCGGGTAAGGAGGCCATGAGGCCGGGATGCCATGGGGCATGGTTTGCGGTGAGGGGGAGTAAGGGTAGTTGTTATGCACTGCCTTTTAATGCTTTCCTTATATGCGTAGAATATGTTGTTATATAGATTTATGTGGGCTGTCTGACCATTTATGGTATTCAGCAGGTTACTTCTTCATGACACGATGGAGCGACAGGTAGGAGAGGATATGGTACCGCAGGATCAGGTTCAGAATCCGGTGCAGGCAGAGCATGAGCCGCAGGTACAGGCTCAGGGATAGGATCAGGTTCAGGATCCAGTGCAGGCAGGGCAGCAGCCGGGTTTGGCAGCATTCAGACCGTGGCTTGACGAGCAGCTCCGATCTAGCCTAGTACGCTTCTTTCAGGGGATTGACAGAGGCACGCATGGTATAGAGCCTTCCATGGCGTATCTGACATGGTAGTTCCAGTCGCAACACCCGCCGCTTTTTCAGGGTGAGGGTGGTCCACAGGCGGCAGAGAACTGGATATAGAGTATTCACATGATCTTCGAGTAGATCGAGACGCCTCCAGGGTGGAGGGTCAAACTGGAGACGTACATGCTGAGGGGACTGACGAAACGTTGGTGGGATGTGAAGGTACAGGCTCGTAGGCATGAGGGATTGGTGTGGAAGGACTTCGAGGACAGGTTCTTCGAGCACTTTTATCTGTAGATGCTGAGGGAAGAGAGAGCTCGAGAGTTCTTTAGTCTTCATTAGGGAGATATTTCCGTTATGGACTACACAACTACTTTCACAAAGTTGTCCCATTTTGCAACTGGCATGGTGAGCAAGGATGCAGCTATGGTAACGCGCTTTGAGGACGGCTTACGACACACCATTCGAGTCCAGGTGAAAATCTTCAGGATGGGTTATTTCTCTGAGGCGGTGAATCAGGCACTCATAGACGAGGGAAACAAGAGAGATAAATCTCTTTTTGGTAGGGTGACAACCCCAGGTGACGGTTCAGACAGCAGGTAGCGAGGGAGAGATGAGTTCCAGTAAGGCGGGCATGACAAGGACTCAACTAGACCACCTCATGGAAGTTTAGCGGTGGTTTGCTTTCAGTGCGGACAACTGGGACATGTTCGGGCTCAGTGCGATAGGCCCCCGAAGGAGTGCCAGGCATCTAGAGAGGTTTTGCAGGTAGCCTTCTCAGACAGTCAGCAGGCAGGGACCAGGAAAGACTGTGGCGTTAGGAGCTGGTTCAGGTTCGGTACAAGGAGAGGGTAGTCGAGGTTCAGCTGCACGCGGAGGATGTGACCGGGATAGCGGGATTCAACTAAGGAGCCAGTGACTGTTTACTGGAGTAGCATCACAGGGAGGTCAGGCATCAGGCAGTCAGGCTTTAGGCCAGGTGCACGCTGTAGTGCTGCCAAGGATTGAGCAGGCTGGAGAGCCGACGACGGTGGTAGGTACACCGCGGGTGTGGCTGTGAGTTTCTTTACTTTATTTTGGCATGGCCTCTTGAGGCATGTCTGGTTGAGTGCACAGGCTTCACAGGATACTTGTGGACTGACTAGATGCTAGTTAGTGGGATTGGAATCATATCAGATGCATTTTATGATTTATTTATATATTTGAGATGCGTGGCATCAGGAGCATAAAGGATGCAGGTTACTTGAGGTGTCATGAGAATCAGGGCATCATGGATGCGGGTTATTTGAGGTGCATGGCACCAGGTTGGAATTGAGCATTTATTAGATGCAGTACCTGAGGGAGGTGGATGCCGATGTGGTGAGAGTTACGTTGGGTGTCAGAAGCGACACGTGAGCACCGAGGAGGTGCAGGGGTGACGATGCATCACGGGAGGACCATGGGTCTGGGAAATAGGTCATTGGGACTTGCTTGTCTATTTGTTTTCTTTGAGTTTTGTTCGGGTTGATACCGAGTAGGCGATTCCTAAAGTGGGGAGACCTTTTTAAGAATTTATCCAGAACCTTGAGACCGGGGTAGTCTGGGTTGTTTAACCGGAATGGGCGTGTTCGGTTCCATCTCTTGGTTTCGTTTGGTAGCTCGGGGACGAGCTACGTTAAGGTGGGGAGTTTGTAAGAACCCGAGTTTTTAAAAACAGGTCAAAACCCGGCCCTATTTAAACTTTTGACTAGTTTTTGAGAAGTCTGGAAAATCTGGGCAGTTTATGGAAATTTCCAGACTACACGCCGTGTACTTTAAGTACATGCTATGTATGAGTTGGCCGAGTGACCGACCGTGTGCTCACCGAGTACATGCTGTGTGAAGACCGTGTAGAACTTTCCTACTACATGATGTGTATTTATAGACACGCTGTGTATCCCTTACCCGTGCGAGGCCAGGTACATGTCATCTGGTTCCTAGGTGTAAATTTCCATCTACACGGTGTGTAGCCTTCCTTGACATGCCGTGTACCCTTGCCCCATGTAGCGGCCGTGACCCTGGCCGTGTGCTGACCGTGTACCCAGTCCAGACCGTGTGCCGGACTCCTCTTAAGTCGGAGTACAGAAACACGTATAAACGGCGTGTACATGGGAAATACACGTTGTGTACTTCTTTTATTTGATCATCTGAGACGCCTTCACATCTTATTGTGGAAAACATCTTTTTCTTTCGCTTTGGATGAACCCTTCATCCGAAAAACCTCCAAGAACTCAAACCCTTCCAGAATCTCCGTACGGCCTCCGTTCTTCGATCCGTCAGTGGCAGTGGGACCGAATCGGAAAGGTTAACCCCGTGCACCCTTCTTCATCCTTGATCCATCACCTGTTTCTATGCAATTTCCATCCTAACGAAATTGCCATATTTGATGGAAACACAGATCTACCGCGACTCAGCCCGATTAAGAGGCTGAAATCAAAGGAGTGTCATCGTATGAGTACGAGGTAGGTGGTACATACCTTCTTTCGTGTTTTCGTAGACAATTTGGGGTTGTGACCTTTGGGCGCGACGTCGGGTGTTGAGCGAGACCCTATTTATTTGTTTCTATTTAATTATATGCAATGTGGAATGCCTATGGGTATTCCCTAACCCTGTTGAGATTGAGCGAGACTAGGTTAGAAGTCGTTGCTCATTTGGGACAATTCGGCCAGGGGTGCCGAAATGCGTGTGAATTGGACCATTGTTTAAACTGATGTGTTATACTACTTATTGAATGTCTCGAGTTAAACTGTTTAGTTTAATTGTTAAATCGTGAATGATTTAGGTGCTGGTATGGGATAGCATAGGTTAGTACAATTTGACTGTTTAGTAATTGCCTGTTTAAAGTGATGCTTCCGAGTATGAGTATGCAATGTGTGATAATGCATGTGTTGAAATGCTTGTTGTGTTGGGCAGGTCCTGGATGTATTGTTGAGTGATGGGGATCACAGGTTGGGGCTCTGTCTCGGGATACTTTGGGTGGTTTCTACCACAGGATTCGGCGTCATGGACGTTGGTTGAGAAAGTTGGATTGTCAGGTCGGTCTTTGGCCCGAGTTACTTGGATGGCGAGGCCATATGACTTGAGCGACAGGTTCAAAGGGATACAAGGTGTCAGATGTGTTGTGCCTTGGGACATACTGAGGTGATTAACGCTCACCGGGTACTTTTGAGTAGTGTGCACACAGATAGACTCCGAGATGATGTGGTACGACCACTCGTTGGGTAGAGACCCCTGGTAGATGTGGTTTGGTATATTTGGTTTGGGGTGCTTAGCATAGGAAGCCACGTGGAAGGTGAGGAGCCTTTGGGAGACAACTTGAGGCGGTCAGGTTGGGGGCAGAGGCTCGCCGTGATTTGAGGGCAGACATCGCTGTCCCTCTGGTTATCCTTTGAGGTCAGGTATCGATGTTCCTCCGGATGTTGTGCCATGTGAAGTTTGAGCTTTAGAGCTGGGGTACGACGGTTGGGCGTGCCTTAGGGATGTCAGTACTTGAGACACATGGTGTCAGGTGGCACGAGGTGCCGGGCTGTAGATCAGACTTCTGGCATTGGCCGAAGCAGGCGACACTTCCTGGTGGCTGCTGAGCACTAGTGAAGTCCTTGTTTACTTTTGGGCATTGCACTTTTTACTATTTTTCTTATATATGAATGTCTGCCTAAACACTTATATTAGGTACGCACCTCTGGGTGGTATCCTACTGAGACTTGTCTCAAACCCTACACAGGACCTTCGAGATGCGTGTAGACTTTATGAAATTACATGCAGGTAGGGGGTCAGCCCCAGGAGCTGGACTTTAGTGCTGTTGACTTGGAGACTGACATGGACCTTGAGGTCATGCCGTACTGGAGTTACTTGTTCAGTATTATTTTTCTTTCATAAGTATGTTTACTTTATATTGTAGCTACTAGTGGTTAGCCATCGACGCCATTATATATGTATTGATTTGTATGACTTGCTTGGATGCATGCTTGGTTGTTTTGGTAGTTATTGTAGTTGATTACTGGCATGATTTTTTGTTTACTCTCCACTGTTGTTGCTTCTATATTGCTTCCTCTGTTTATTGTTATTGAATGTGCTTCTGCTCTACGGGTCTGGTTCGAGTCTGCTGAGTCATTTATTTCCGCTTCATATTTTAGTTTCTTACTTGGACCAGCACCATTAATTCCTCCGAGAGGGTATAGCCTCCCCACTATACCTATTCAGACCCCCGTTTCTAGTCGGCAACCTTTGGCGTTCAGGGGAGGTGCACCTAAGGTAGTAACACCCGACCCATTTGGCACTGTTCGGGTGGCTGGCCGGGTCCGGGTCATTACAATTAAGCCTATGAATCACAACACATGTCATGTTCTTCTTTTTATGGGTATAAGAAAACCTAACCACATAGTCCATAGAGATCTCATCCCACTTCCAAGTTGGAACTGAAAGTTACTTAATCAAACATTACAGTTTTTTTGCTTGTACTTGAATAGTTGTCGTGTGTAATAATGAGAGAAAAATTCAATAATCTAACCTCTCATAACTATACACCAAAATCATTACCATGTTTCTTATAGCATCTTCATGTTTTTTAGGTGAAATTACCACTAAGAATAATGGAAATCCAACATTTTAGATTTCCTTACCAATAACAGTTAATCAAATTGATTTCGATAACATATAATTACACCAGTGGAGAAGTACCATTCATGAATGGAATCCCAATAATAAAGAGGGTCCCTGATTCTAAAAAATTTATCTTCAAGATGTTGTTCCAGATGAATAATCTCGAGAAGAGAGGATTTCAACTAAACACTAGAAATAAAACCTCATCTCATGATTCCTTGACTCCAATATGAAACTATACTAAAAGAACCATCAATTTACACTCTTCTAATGATTATTTCACTAATTGGGGCAGAATGTTTTTGATCAGTGCATCCACAATGACATTCCCTTTCCCTAGGGTATAACCGATATTAATTTCAAAAGATTTTGGGTCTTCCACTCAATGACTCCAATAGATATTCAAATATTTTAATAAAAAGATAAATCAATATATTATGGTCATAATACACAATAAACCTATTTCCATAAAGGTAGTTCCACCAACTTTTAAGAGTGTACATCACAACTATGAGTTCTAGGTCATGGGCCATGTAGTTCCTCTCATGTAGCATAAATAGGAGAGATACCTGATCAATGAAATGATCTCCTTCCATAAGAACATAACCCAAACATTAACTCGATGCATAAAAAAAGACCATATAGCCATTCCCAGACATTGGGAGAGTCAACACTGATGCAGTATTCCAAATATGTTTCATATCAACAAAATAATTCTAACACTTATGATAGAAATATAACCATACCCCCTTCTGAGTTTGAGAAATCATCATACAAACCAACTTTGAGATGTCCTTAATGGTTTTATGATAATACCCATCTTAACCTAAGAATCTATAATTCATGAAAACAGTTTTTGTTTGTTCCCAGGTCCTAACACCTTCAACATTTTCATGATAAAAAATATACCATGTTCTGACACCAAGTTTCTTAATAACATCATTTCTTGAATCCATAATCCACATTTCAAAATCATGGAATAAAGTTGGTGATTTCTCAACAATTCCAAAAAATTTCTTAGATAACGCAAATGTTTCTCCTCGAACATAGAGTAAACGAGGATTTCATCTATAAATACTACCACAAAATCATCAAGGTTCACATGGAAAATAATCTTCATTAAAGTGATAAATACTTCAGGAGAATTTTATATACCAAATGACATGACAATGTACTGATAATGGTTGTACCGGCTCCGAACAATGGTTTTATGAATATTATATTATTTTATTCTTAAATGATTGTAAACCGATCGACGATCAATCTTATAGAACTAATTTTCCTCCTTTAACTAATCAAACATATAATCATTCCTTATCAACAAATATGTTTACCTTTATTATAAATCAATTTATTTTTCAGTAATCAACATAAAGGTGAAGTTACCCCAATGATTTCTTAGAAAAGAGATCTGACACCACCCAAGGTGACACACTCCGGTGTATAAATAATTTATAAAGAAGATCATAGAAATAAGCCTTAAAACCCATTATTTATTCTAGTGTAATGCGGTATGAAATAATAGAAATTGGTTTAGTACCATGAATTAGTCAATATAAATTTAAAGTTCTATTACTGATGAAAAACTGGAGAAGTTAGAAGGGAACAAATTATGAAACTTGAAAAAAACTGGAGGGATATCACCACTAAAGGATTCCCATTCTAGATTAAAAGAAAATAAATATATCACTTTACCCAGCTATAGATAATAGGGTCCATCTCTACTCGACCTCAGGTCCCATTCTCCATAAATGATATGGAGTGCACCATTAGGTGTATTGAAGGAGACCCGTCGAAGGGAATAATAAATCCGGGATTTTTTTGTAAATAATCCAATCCATCCTGAATACAAATTCATGCAGTCTCATGTAATGAACCAAAAAACATTATGCAAGTTCAACATATGATATAGATAAGGAACAAGAGAGACTTCAAAGACCCTCATCTCTCTTCATTTTTAGGGGTGTAGTAATATCATTCACATATGAAAAAAAATACATAAGAATATTTAGGAGATTGTAAATATGAGTTGAAATAAATGATTGAGATTAAAAAAATATCAAATAAAGAAATCACTAATGAAAATTTTATAGTTATGGTACCTCATATGATTGCTAGACCCATTTATACTTCATTCAGAGACTCTCCCATTATGTGAAGAATATTTGTTCCAGATGCCTATGGATGGAACCCCTTTTTCATTGATTAATCTAAATTACTAATTTATTTAGAAGGTATTGATGATCTTGTTCCACTACATGGAGTGGAATAGATATGGAATAAATTTTGAAAGTGACTTGAGCATCCATAAGAACGACATAACTTGGGTTCCGTTGTGAAAACCTACTTAGAATAACCAGACATGAAACTCCAATATAAAATAAAAGGGATTATTTGAAGAACTACATGATGTACAGAATGACCCTATTGTCGATAAACACTATGAAAATTATCATGCTTCCTGTTTCCATTAAACAAACTCACGTTTACACTTGGATATAATGTAAATCCCATCAACCCAAACATTATAGCTAGGTCTATGACGACTATAAAAACTATCTCTATAACATCTTCATAAAAATGAATATTTTGTAAGAAAACCTAATAAAAAATATCAGCTTGATTTCCCAACATGATCCATAAAGTATGAATTTTGTCATTTGATACTATCTTAGATGAAACATTCACAATCTCAATAACACAGTTTTCATATTCTATCATGGTTATATTAGCCTGCCCAAGTTTGAATAACTCTGTATCCTTAGATAACAACATTGAATTTTGATACAACTAGTCATTTAAAAGTACTCTGATGTCCTTCCACTCTAAGTCCACATGTTTATTCACTGTTACCCTTGTTTTCCACCATTTCATTCTTGAGCCCTCTAACATGAAGGTGACATTCTTTACCTTGATCTCATCAGGTGCCTCAAAGAGATCAAACATACTCTCCATCCTACCAAACCATTCCTCGGCCTCTTTAGGATCATTATAGCCTTTGAATGCTGGTGTATTCTTTGTAATGAACTATTGAGAACAATTTCGAAAAACATCCCAATAAGGTTCCACATCAGGAGCTTGAATGTGAACTGATGGTTGTTCCTATCTCAGAGCTTGGATAATAGGCACAATCACCGCAACCATACATAGTTCCACAAGTGGATTCACTCATTTATGTTCACTAGAAAAATTACTCCTAGATTCGATTCACACATATTATTAGAGCTATGATGCTACAAAAAATTAGTAGGAAACATCAACGAATACCATATTAACACTCATACAGAGAAATAATGTAAATTAATCCCAATAGGTAGAAGAAAATTAGTATTTCAATCCTTCCAATCAAGATTTTGCAGATTATTATAACTAATCCTTAAGACTCCTTTCCAAAAACCACATTTGGTGACTCAAGTCACATTTAATTGAGAGCTGGCTAGACACTCAATCACAATTATCTCTTAAACTCAAACTAGATTACTCAACTACATACAAAAATCAAGGAAAAATAAATAATCTACACCTTTGATACCACATTGTCGCAAAACAGCCTAGATACCCTAGTAACCCAATAATCAAGCAAGTATTGACATAACCTATGTGCGTTATCGATCCCCATTGGTTGGAAACTAGCATCTAGAATCATACAATACGAATTTGTGAATGGATTTTAGACAAAAAATAGAAGCAAGATAAACAATTCTATATTCAAACAAAGAAAATACATAGGGAGAAGTTTACTAGAATTCAAAAAGGCATAAACATCCGAAATTACAACTTAAATTAGAAGAAATATAGGGTAAAAATCTATGTCCCATCAGAAAAAATCTCAAATATCAAGGATTAATAGATACTACCACCTCCATGTGGCACCTTACCATTAGTGAAACTTGGAAGAAGATAATATACAAACACCTAAAGGCATAGTTAGGGTGTGAGATAAAATACAATCAGGGATTGACCAATGATTCTGTAAAATATTCCAATAATTATTTAACCAAATAGAGCGTTAAATTTAAAATAAATAGGTATGACATTTCTAAAAATTAGTTTAAAAAATCATTCTTTACATTTTCAATGATGGAAATAATTTTAAAAAGATTATTAATAAATATTTTATATAAAATAGTTTATATAAATTCAGAATGAGTATGTAATAATACTTATAAAACAAATTAAATATATTTTAAATAAAAACAATGAGAAAAATGGTCATATGCAAAAGGGAGGATATTTCCAGGTTATGATCATATGATAATAACTAAAATGTGTAAACACCTCTATCAACACTGTCTAGAGAAGATTCATCTATATCCTATCTAGAAATAATATCTTTTAATAACATTCCTGTTAGTGTTGTAAAGTATCAATGATTTTCTATAGAAATTACAACCTAGTGTGCTTATCCAAAATAACTCACTAACTAAATAGGATTTCAGGTGCTCTAATAATAGTCATTGATGGGAAATGTATTTCCAGACTACTTAAAATACAATTCATCTCATTCCCCAAGTTCAAATATGTCAATTTAAATTTTAAAAACCAAATCGGGTTTTTAATTAAAACATGCCTTTTCCCCAAATAAACCAATGAGTTTCAATCAAAATGTTTAAGGTGTTTTTATCATTTAGTAATTTGAAATCAATTAAAAATCCAATTTAAAAATTAAATTTTATAATTTAAACACATGAATTTCAATTTTAAAAATTTCCACCAATTTCATAAACACACCCCAATTCAAGGGAATTGGGGTTTTTATTTTTGATTTCATGCCAAAAGAAATCAAAAACTCTAAATTCAAAGGAATTGGTTTTTTAATAATTACATTAAAATAAATTTAATATAAATATAGAAATTTAATTTAATTAAAACTATTGAATTTAAATAATGAAATTTAGGGTTAATCAAATTGGCCAATCATAACAGAACCACCTACATCGGGACAATAGGATGTCGAAACACCAAACCCAAATCAGGAAACTCTAATCAGGAACATAGAAAAAGAAGATACAAGATTCATCTTGGGATTCATGATCTAAAATAGAAGATATTTATCCTCAAATAACACATTGAGGAATAAAAAATCCTAGAGAATAAAGAGGAGAGAGTGGGAGAAAGAGAACACGAAGAGGAAACTTACTAGGTAGAGATTGAACATCATTTTACAATATTAGTTTAGATTTAGAAAGGGTATAGAGGAGAAAAAATAACCTCTAGGATTATCATGTATAATAATACAAAATTCTGGGGTTTTATAGGCCCATCATGCAAATAAAAATGTGGTTTCAAAATTTTAAAAATTAATTTTCAAATTAAAAAATCATGTATGCTTGGTCAGTTAGGCAAGGCTGCACAATTTGACAAAATGATGTGCCCTATCTGTTCTCCCATTTTAATGGGTTGTAAATCCTATCCTAGGTGGTTGAAAATATTTCTAAACAATTAACCAACCATTAAAAACTTCACTACCATGTTTTGTACGGTTAGATCTAGTAGAGTGCATAGTTTGGACAAATCATTCACAAATTGTACATATCCTAGAAACATTCAAAATATCCAATTTTTTCACATAAAACAAACCCCAAAAAATCCTACCCAAAAGGTAAAAATATGGGTTTAGGAGTACCTGAATATATTAAATGGATGTTAAAAATACTATCCTTATTCATTCTCTAGATGGTTTACAATTTTGTTGATGAAATATTTATGAAACACATTTTTGGTTATACTAGTTAATCTATGATAATAGTATAAAATTTTTCATGATATTATTTAATATATATGAATGGATTAGGCTTATATTATGGGTTGTTCCATTATATCTCTATAATTTATTGGGTAAAGATTAATTTTTTTTGGTCTCAATGACTATATGAGAGGTTATCCCATTCCCAAAAACTCGGTGCACAAGAGGCCATCCCAACCATGAAGTAGGTATAAGATCAGTTATCCCAATCCTAACAAGTGAATAATTTCTTAATGGGTATCCATAGAATAATATTTTTATTATTTTCATTATAAAACACTTTATTCTAATCTTTTATGTGGCTATCTTATGCCAATTTGTTTCTCATGTGGATTATGTTCATTATTTTCTTTATCAATAATTTCTTATGAAATACCCAGATTTGTTCCATTAATGGAGACTATGATAAATGAATTAATGTATATGATTTTAAAATGTTAATCTCATAATCTCAGACCTTATACCCATTTTATAATTAAATGATTATTTATATCTCCCATATTTACAATTACAAATCATTTCTATTCACCCTTTATTGGGTTTTCTTTTCCCTAGGATTTGAAGAAATTTATTAAGTATTATGTGTATAAGAAGGGTTTTAATTGTGAAGAACATAGTGGGAAATCTAGTAAATATTTTATGTACTAGTTTATTTATGCATCATGATTTCAAAAGATATTAAACCTTTGTAGTTTTGGATTGGGTAGTAATTAAATGTAATGAAAATTCTTATAATAATATGTAATATCTATGTATGTGACATTTGGGGCACCCAAATGTTTTCATAGAATGAAACATAATCGGGTTCCTAGATAAGAAGATCATTGTTGGGAAGTTAAAAAATAAACATGGAGGAGAAAGATAATTTATAAAGAGTAATGATAATGAGAATATTAATGAATATAAAACCATAAGTCAGTGAGAGGTGAAAATATCCATTAATTTTTCAAATATTATTATAAAATGTAAAAACTCATTTTTAGGTTTTTTTCCCTAGAGTTAAGGAATTATTTTACCGTAGAATATGAGAAAATATACTTACATGATTTATCCAAATCCATAATTGTCATTTTATCAATTTTCTGGGTGTTCCAACTATTTTACACCACTTTTAGCATATATTTCAGTGACTAATGAATTGTATGAATTATTCATGTCTGAAGCAATAAAATAAACTTCTAATAGATCATAAGTTATATAAAATGATGTAAAGTTATTCTTCCCCTCTTTATTTAGTTAATGAAAAAACGGTAAGTAAATAATAAGATAACTAATATGAATAAACTATCATTTAAATGATTTTTCTAAATTATTTCAATAATAATACAGAACGTCCTACTTAATTTATTCCACAAATAGCTAAATTACGAAACTCCTCAAAGAATTCTTAACCAGTATTAAAAATCAAACAAAATTACAAAAAGTTGTAATAAAATTTCTAAAATCATTTTAAATTTAATCCTTAAACTACATAATTCAACTCATAATGTCACATACTAAACATATTAATAACTTGATCATATTTTATTCTAAAAAATGATAATAAAGTTAATTTCCATAAAACCTAAATGGAAACATATATGATTCAAAAACATAACTCTATACTTTTTCCTAAAATATAATCATAGACTATCAAAAATATTGTGTAAATCAAAAGTTGCAATAAACATAAATTAAGATAACTTAAATCTTGTTGTCATCAAATAACTAATAAATTTCATTATCATCAATACAATAAAATCTATTTTAAAAATGTAAATCATCTTTTTATCCTAAATAAACATTATTATATAAATATACGACACATATTAAGTGTTATATATACCTCAATAAAGGGTATTCAAAAAATTTAATTTTACCACTAACTCAATTTTATTGGTTATCAAAACCATTCAATATATGTTTAAAAACTATTAATGAAAAACAACTATAGAAAAATCCTTATATGTTTCATGATTCTCATAACTATAATATCATTGATAAATAACTTCAAGAATATAATTATTGAATCCCAATATATAAATAATTCAATCATTATAATGTAATGACTTGAATAATAGAGACACTTCCCTGGTTCAAGTGTTATCCCTTGGATTTGGTAATTGACTCAAAAAATACCAAAGTTACCCCCACATAAGATATTAAACTATAAAATATTTCTTTATATGTTCTTAATTTCTATCCATTAAACTTTTAATTTTTCATTAACAACTGGTTTCTTATTATCTTATTATCTAAAAAAACTATCTTCTAATTCCTTTTAGATATTTCCCTAGGTTATTTTTGCCACATTGTTTAACATTTAAAAATCCAAACCTTCATTCCATAGTGTTCTTAATAAAACTCTATTTATATATTATTTGTTATTTTCAATAACTCACCTATGTTCAGGTTGTTACTTATATTTCAATATACCTTCTTTGGAATAATCATAAGATTTCTTATTCAATATCCCATTTATTTTGGTTTCTCATGAGGAAAATCATTAGAACATCGATAAAATTTAGTGTTATAACAATTCGTATGGGTACCATAAATTAATTAAAAAAAATTCATAATATGATAAAAATTATCATAATGAGAAATTATATAATCATGAAAACCATTTTTAGGATGTCTAGATCATGATACAATTATTTCAATCTGTGACACCTTAGGTTTTTCCAAGGTTATCCAGAGTCAATATCTATTCAAGAAATTCTAAATTTTTCATAATGAAAATGTAAATTAACCCCAGAATATCTATTGATTGTTTCTTACTAGGTGTACATTCTTAGGCCCACTCATGATGCACTAGTGATGATCAGGTTAATACCCAATCCTCTCTATTTAAAGTCTTTAACCATAGTTGCATCTATTCTATATATGTATCCACCTTACAATATATAAACTTAGATATTGTTTATATTAAAACAAAAATTCATTATTTTACATAATTTTGGATGTTCAAAAATACTTAGCCTTATCCCGAGGGTTCTAAAAACATTTCTCAACCAAGTTTTGAAAAATAACTAAACTATAAATTGATACCAATTGATGTGACCCAATAATTTCATAGATAAATATAACATAATATAATATGAATATTTATTAGGTATTATTATGATCCATGATTTAACCATATTGTTTTAGTGTCTCTATAAAATTAAATATGAAATAAATTAGTAGATAAAAGATATACATCATGTCCCAATAATTTATCCAAAACAAGAACCCTTCTTTGACTTATCATACTTAAAATGAATATTCATATCATTGAAAAAATTTAATATAATATACGTTGATATAATTATATCATTAAGGGTATGTTTTGCACAGAATCCGGGGATGACCTCCTGGACGGGAGATTCAAACGTTCTGATCGGTTTCTAACGGGTTTGTTCGTAGAACCGGAAACATCCAATGATTCCACATCCGTTTGGACCTACTTTCCAAAGGCAGACACTCATTAGCTTGTGGACTAATGAGGCTTAGGAATTTTCATTGGTCGAGAGGATGAGAAGTCGGACTCATCACACCTTTTTGAGGGGAATTATTGTCTACTCCGGGACTCTCTTTATAGATTTAAGTTATGTTCGTGAATCCTTATTACATTACCAAGTAAAAAATGTGTTTTCTTTTAGTTTTAACAATCAATGATTAAATATGAAATAAATTTAGAGAATCTTTTATATGTATTCGAGGTTCTTCATCAATAGAGAATCATCTATATCTGTTTAGAGATTCTTGGTCAATGGTATCCTTCAAAACATTTATATAAAAGTCTCTTGGTCATTATGATGACCAGGCTAGTTTTAAAGCCACTCAGTGGGGCACTTGAAGTTTATCGTCATTCAGAAGGACAGAGATTATTTCAAAGTTGGGATCGAACCCATAAATGGGATACCTACGTATCCTTTGTTTTGGAAAAGGAATCAGAACCCACGTAGTTTGAGAAATGGAGTATGATGTTTATGATTGATGGCTCAAAGATGAATGTCATAATTACTTTTACACTCTAAGCTCACGTGAGTCATGCTCGGTGTGAGAAACAAGAGGTATTAATAAAATTTAGACAATTGTGCCATGAAAGATGCAATCATAAGAATTTATTTGGGGCTTATGTATGGATGACTTCCCAAGTAGATGAAGGTTTAGGATCTACTATTAGGGAGAAAATCCATGAACAGGGTCCATAAAGTTATATGTGCTTCATGGAGATTTGAATACTCTAATCTTGGGGCTTACTCCTAAGGAGGATGCCCAAGTTAGGAGGGGACTTATGATTGGGTTTTACTCCTGAAAAGGAAACCCAAATCAAAGGTAAATTATGACTGGTTAAGAGAAATTTAAGGGGACTTGGGGCTTATTCCTGAAAAGGAAACCCAAGGTTATGACTGAGTCTTATTCCTGAAAAGGAGACCCAGATTAGAGGATTAAGGTTTGGGGCTTACTCCTGAGGAGGATTCCCATATTATGACTGAGTCTTATTCCTAAAAAGGAGACCCAGGTTAGGGATTAAGGTTTGGGGCTTACTCCTGAGGAGGATGACCATATTTGAGGTTGGGGATTATTCTTAAGGAAGATGCCCAAGATTAAAGGACTTGATTGGGGATTACTCCTGAGGAGGATGCCCAAGATTGGGAACTTTAAGAATTTGGGGCTTACTCCTAAGGAAGATGCCCAGATTAAAGGTTTTATAACTGGGGATTATTCCTGAAAAGGAGACCCAGGTTAAGATTCTCTCATTTTAAAGGATGAGGTTGAATGAATGAATTCTCCGTATTTTAGTGACATAAGGATATTTACATCACTAGATTTTAAGAGAGATTCCACAGAATTCCTTTCAGATAGGAAAGTCAAATCAAGAAATCATGCCATAAATGGCTTTGAAGAGTGTCTTGAAGACTGAATCTTGAAAAAGGAAAGGTTAAATGGATTAAGAGGGGTAAAAATGGGCAAGATGGGAACCCAAGAAGATAGGGGCACGCAAGTCTTGCAAGGCGCGCAAGTCTTCCATGGGCGCGCAAGTGTTGGTCGCGCAGGTATACCTGTGCGACACATAGTGTACTTGCGTGATTTTTAACCAGCAATGAAATACTTGAGCGACTCTTTTTAAAACCCTTTAGAATGTTCTCGAGGTTCTTCCAGAAAAGGGACGTGCAAGTTATATTGAAGGAAATAATTCAGCGCGCAAGTGTTTGATAAGTTTCAACACTTAGGCCTTCCTTCTTCTCTTTAGATCTTCCGTTCTAGGTAAGAAATTACCTTAGAAGTGTTCCGAAAGCTTTGAGAAGAGACTTGGGCGTCGGGAGCTTCAATCCGATTTTCTGGAGAAAAAAAAGATCCTCTCGAATGAGGGGCCCACAGGGTCTATTTATAGGCAAAAGAAGACCCTGGGCGGTTACCGGGCGGTTATCACTTAGGTCGCGCAAGTCACTTGCACGACCATAAGGCGTCGCGCAAGTACTTGCACGACCACTAGGCGGCGCGCAAGTGTACTTGCGCGACCATGAGGGAACTTGCGCGACCTATGGGCAATGTTCTCCTTGTTCATCCCTTTGTCGATTTTTGATGTTTCTTCAAAGGATAAATCACTTTATGCTCAGATATTCCCCTTTTCCGATCCTTAGATTCTGTGACGAAAGGAGCGTCAACAAAAGTCCCCCCTTAGAGTTGGATCCGGAGAGAAATGAGGATTTGACTCTGAGGAAATCAAAGACATCCAAAGGAAAAGGGTGGTGCGCAAGTCTTCAGTGTGCAGAAGGCAGCGCGCAAGTGTGCTGGAACTTGACTTTTATTCAGATTTCCTTTGTCTTTTGTGGGCAGTTTAAAGTCATGCATGCCGGACATAAAGGGGCTAATGTTTAAGGTCGAAATAGCTTTGACCAAAAATGGATTAAAATGGATTCAATTCCTTGACAATTTATCTGAAAACATATTACCATACTCAAGTATGAGAGAAAATATGTAAACTATGGCTTAAGAATATTTGAATCTGAGGAATGATATGAAAAAGAGCTAAAAGGAATTTGAAGAAGTAGTTTCCAAGAATGAAGTTACTATTATTTAACAAAACCCGTTAGGGGGTTGAAATATTCAGGGCCACCTATGGGCATTCACTGCATGGTCAAATAAATAGCATCTTTCGGCTGACAAGTCTGTTATGTGGACTGTTTATGGAAGGCCACCTATGGGCACGTGCTGCATAGTCAGGCGAAAGAACTCATAGAAATTTACTTTCCTAGTGCTAAAAGCCAGTGAAAGTTTATGGAGATTCAAATTTTCTAAAGTATAGAGTTTGTTGTATGGAAAGAGGTACTTTAATATGGAGAAGATATTTCCGAACAAGAATATCGAAGAACTGGATGAATATCACTCCTACGAAGGTCTGACCCAAACGTAGGGAAGAAGAATAAACCATAGACTTGAATACTTTCATATCATGTAAAAGGATATGGGACAAATATGTTAAGGATGGCTATTTTTTTGCGGATCCCTACATATTGTCATTTAAGAAAAATAAGGACAAAAGGGGCATTCTTCCCAAGAATGAAGTTACTATTATTTAACAAAACCCGTTAGGGGGTTGAAATATGCAGGGCCACCTATGGGCATTGGCTGCATGGTCAAATGAATAGCATCTTTTGGCTGACAAGTCTGTTATGTGGACTGCTTATGCAAGGCCACCTATGGGCACATGCTGCATAGTCAGGAAAAATAATTCTCAGAAGTTTGACATTTTTGTGACTAGAAGTCATGAAAAGGGTTATGAAGATCTGAAAATATTTAAGTTTAGGATTATAACACATAAAGATGGGTATTGTCCAATGTATATAGAGATACATAGGTCAATGAAAACCATAATCATGTTGTGGCTGGGTCCTGAATTGAAACTTGGACTTCACTACGTATCTCATAAGAATGAGAATCAAGCCATACGTAGTTCTTGAAATGCAGTTTAACGTCATGCAGGACGAAAGTATGAATGATCTTAGTTTAGGGTCATAGAATTCAGACCATAATAATGAATACACAGTGTGTGTTTTCATGAGGACTTTTCAGCCAAGGGACTGAAAGTGAAATTTGGGGTTAGGCCCAAAAGACTTGGGACTGGATTCGAGGGACACTCGAATGTTCCTACATATCCCATAAGGATGGGAATCAAGTCCACGTAGTTCTAGAACTACCCTTTGTACAAATTTGGTTCGTACATGTGAAGGGTGAAAGGGGACTTTAGTGCAATGATGGTTTAACCTGAGATAAAAAGTTTAGGCATTACCATGTATTCACATAGTCTTTTGAAAATTAAACATGATTTAAAAAATCAATGTCAATAATGGTTCCTTCTCAAATGAGGAAATCAAAGAAATTTGTAGTTTATTGTCGTACCGGACAAAAGTGTTGTATAGTTTAACGTCATATAACAAGGACGAAAGTGAATCAATGTAAAGATATTGATTCCAGGGGCGGTTTCACAAATCAACATCATATGAGGCTGTGGTGAACCGATGTGAAGAGATTGTTTTTGGGCTTGAACCCTAGGAGGTTGCCTACATACCCAGCCTGGAGGGCGAGGATCAAAGTCTGTGTAGTTCAATTAAAGAATGAATTAATGATCAAGTTGTTATTGTGGACACTGATCTAAATAAAAAAATGTTGGGACTTACACATGGTTAGTGGCCCAAAGGGAATGTTATGGTTGATGTTCGCTCTAAGCTCACGTGAGTCATACTCGGTGTGAGAAACAAGAGGTAATAACAACCTTAACGATGCACAGTTTAATGTCATGTAGGACATTAAAAAAAAGGGACTATGCAGTTTAAAGTCTTGCAGTTAGGACTATTGGTGCTGCATAGTTTAGTGTCATGTATCAGGGAAAAAATAACAGTTTAATGTCATGTAGGACATATCAAGGATTTTCTGTATAGTTTAGCGTCATGTAGTTAGGACGATGGGGAAAAAATAGTTTAACGTCATATTGGACGAAAGGGGGACTGTGCAATTTAATGTCATGCAGTAAGGACAAAAGAGTGTACCATTTTAACGTCATGTCGGACGAAAGTGCGAATAGTTTAAGGTCATATGCATGGACCGTGAATGGTGCAGTTTAATGTCATACTGGACCTTTGATGATTATATAGTTTAACGTCTTTCCGGACGTGAGGGACTTTCATACAGTTTAGCGTCATGTAGTTAGGACATCACAGTTTAACGTCTTGCTGGACCAGGGATGATGCAGTTTAAGGTCATGCTGGACGGTTTAGGGAACTTTTTCACAGTTTAATGTCGTGTGGGACGAAGTTGTAGTTTAAAGTCATACTGGACCATTGCTGTATAGTTTAACGTCATATAGAAAGGACGAACTGGTGCTGTACAGTTTAAAGTCTTGTGGCTAGGACTAAGGTGAACCAATATGAGGATATCAGTTCTGGGGACTTTTTATAGTTTAACGTCATGCTGGACGATGAAAGTGCCACACATTTTAATGTCATGTTGCTAGGACACAATATAGTTTAATGTCATCTCGGACAATTTATAGTTTAATGTCATCTCGGACATTGAAGGTGACACAGTTAAACGTCATGTTGGACGAAGTTGCAGTTTAAGGTCATACTGGACCATTGCTGTATGAACCAATTGTAAGAGTCTTGGTTCTGGGAACAATATTTTGTGTTTATACAAAATACTTCTTCAGAAATCTGGCATTAGTTGGAGTCGTGATGTGTTCTCCATCCATTGAGATCAGAGAATACGCTCCATTGGAGTAGACCTTATGTATTGAATAAGGTCCTTCCCATTTTGGTTCAAGCTTGGGAGGCTTCTTTCCTGGTATCATTGGTGCTCTGAGAACCAATACCAATTCTACCTGAATGAATGAACGAAGACGAACTTTTTTGTTAAAAGCTCGTGCTATCCGATTCTGATAGATTTCCAAGTGGTGCAAAGTGCACAATCTTTTCTCATCTAACTGTTCCAATTCATTCAACCGCTTTTGGGATTTCTCATCTGTTGATAACTGATCACAAATGGCTATTCTGAGTGAGGTCAATTGAACTTCAATTGGCAAGACTGCTTCTGTTCCATATACCAATGAATATGGAGTAGACCGCGTTGCATTGCGAGTGGTAGTCCGATAAGCCCATAAAGCATGAAAGAGTTTATCAGGCCATGACCTCTTATCTTTATCCACCATCTTTTGCAGTATGTTTGAAAGAGTCTTGTTGAAGGCCTCTATCTGTCCATTAGCCGCTACATGATATCGAGATTAATGGTTGGACTTAATGTTGTATTCTTGATACAATTTCTTTACCTCAGAAGAACAGAAGTTGGTGCCGTTGTCCGTCAATATGGTATGAGGGACACCAAATATAGTAATGATGTTAGACTTGATGAAGCTAAAAATGCATTTAGAACTGACTTCTTTGAGAGGTTCTGCCTCTGCCCATTTGGAAAAGAAATCAGTAGCAGTAAGAATGTACTTAAACTGCTTGGCCGTAGCTGAAGGGTAAGGTCCCACCACATCCATTCCCCATGTGGAAAATGGCCATGAGTATTTAGCTGTATGAAGCAACTCTGGAGGTTGATGAATGAAGTTGGCATATACTTGGCATGAATGACACTTCTTTGTGAAATTAACACAATCTTGTATCATTGAAGGCCAGAAGTATCCAAGCCTTCGAATTTGATCAGACAGTCTATGTCCAGACTGGTGGGCACCACAGACTCCTGCATGCACTTCTTTTATGACAGCCATTGTCTCTTCACCATCAATACATCTGAAGAGAACTCCATCAAAACCACGTTTGTAGAGAATTTTCTAGAGGTGGTTTGGACCATCATAAAGAGTAAAATTGACCACACGTCGCCGAATTTGTTCTTTCTCAGCTCTATCAGGTGGAAGTGTTCCATTTTGAAGGTATTCCTTGATAGGTGACATCCATCCTGTAGTATGACCATACGGTTTAGGAATGGGACTAATTTCATTAATTTCCTCTGTTCTGACTTGAACATAAGGTGAAATTGCACGATGGTGGGAAATACAGATGGTTGTCTCGTCCCGATTTGGATCTGCTAAAGCTGTGGCTATATTAGCCAGTGCATCAGCTTGAGCATTTTGTGATCTTGGGACATAAGAAAATGTCGGTTCTGAAGGGAATTCAGACATTAACTCTCTGACGTAATCATACAAAGGGATTAATTCTTATTTTCTGATGGCATAATCCCCATTGACTTGTTTGATTACCAGGTCTGAATCACCTTTCACCTTTAAGTGATTCACTTGTGCTTGAAGCGCTAACTCCAAGCCTGTAATGAGAGCTTGGTATTCAGCTTCATTATTGGTACCACCTTCCCACAACAAAAAGGAATAATGTAACACTGCCTTATCTGGAGAAATGAGCACAATTCCTAAACCAACTTTGTTGAATTTAGGATTTTCCATTTTCTTCCCTGTTGGACTTCTAGAAGCACCATCAAAATACATTTCCCATGTTTGAGGACTCTCTTGAATAGAGAAAACTTCCTCATCAGGGAGTTCGATATCTGAATACGTGTCTTCCACTGAAGGATGTTCAGCCAGGAAATCATCCAGAGCTTGGCCCTTAATTGCCTTTTGAGACACATACTGGATGTCGAACTGCTGTAGAATAACCGCCCACCTTGCCAGACGTCCTGTAAGCATTGGACGACTAAGGATGAATTTGAGTGGATTATTACGAGATACCAATTGGACCTCGTGATGTTGCAGGTAGTGTCTCAGTTTCTGAACTGAAAAGATTAATGCTAGGCAGCACTTTTCAATATTCGAATACTGGGTTTCTGCTTCAAGCATAGTTCTACTGAGATAGTAGATACTATTTTCATTCCCAGCATCATTCTTTTGAGCGAGAAAGGCACCCAATGATCGCTCTAAAGCTATCACATAGAGGATAAGAGGTCTACCCTCAACAGGTGTCATGAGTACTGGTGGACTCAAGAGGTATTTCTTGAGAACATCAAATGCTTCTTGACATTCTTCAGTCCACTGGTAAGTGACTCCTTTCTTTAATAATTTGGTAAAAGGTAAACTTTTGCCTGCCAAATTGGCGATGAAATGCCGAATGTAGGCTAAGTGTCCTTGAAGTCCTCTTAATTCTTTCAAATTCTTAGGAGGTGACATACCAAGGATTGATTTGGTCTTCTCAGGATCGACTTCAATACCACGATGGCGTACAACAAAGCCGAGGAATTTTCCTGAGGTTACCCCAAAAGCACACTTTAAGGGGTTCATCTTCAAATTATGTTGTCGAAGCTTGTGGAATACGACTTCCAAATCAGCCAAGTGATCAAAACGTTGTTTGGATTTAACCACCAAATCATCTACATAGCATTCAACAAATTTCCCTAAAGAGGTTTGAAGATACGATGCATGGCGCGTTGATATGTTGCACCTGCATTCTTTAAACCAAATGGCATCACCCGGTAACAAAACACACCTTGAGGAGCTCTGAAGGATGTATATTCCTCATCTTCTGGGGCCATTCGGATCTGATTATATCCAGAATATCCATCCATGAAAGAAAGTACTTCATAGCCAGCCGTCGCATCAATTAAGAGTTCTGTAATCGGAACTGGGAAATCATCTTTAGGACAATACCAATTAAGATCTCTGAAATCGATGCAAACCCTAATTTGTCCGTTCTTCTTCTTTACAGGGACAATATTAGCCAACCACTTGGGATATTGAACTTCTATGACGAAGTTAGCTTTGATAAGCTTATCCACTTCAGCCTCGATTTTGGCAGCATAGGTTGGGTGTGTTCTTCTCGCGGCTTGCTTGAATCCTCGATGTTCTTTTGGCAAACCCAAATGATGGGTGGCAACATCAGGATCAAGGCCAGGCATCTCTGTATAATTCCAAGCAAAAATATCTTTATTTTTCTTTAAAAAAGAAATATACATCTCTTGCTCTTCAAGGGTCATGGCCGCACTAATTAAAGTGGGGCGTGGATCTTTCTCTGTACCCAGATTTACTTCTCTGAGTTCATCCACAGTGGTAGAGATACCCTCTTCAAATGCTGGAGGAGCATCTCTAAGATCTTCCTCTTCCTCTTCATCATGTGTTATTTCTTTTGTTTCTACTTGCAAAGTAGATGAAAAAACGAAATTCTCATGATCATAAGAGATGTCAAAATTTTCACATTTTGAAGAAGAAGCTTCCATTTCCGACCCTATTGACGATAAAGGGTCTTCTTTGGGAAATAAAGAGGAGATGATGGATTGAGAATCGACATCAATATTCACCTCTGGTGTTGCTATAACTTCTTATGGCCTGATTAGCGAAGTATAAACTTGTTGGATTTCAGCAGATGAAATGAAAACGTCACCACTTATGCTTTCATCACTACTTGGTAAGTTACCAATTTCTCTCATGTGGTCTGGCTCGATTGCCGTAATTGACATTATGGATCTTTCCATAAGAGTATTTTTATTTGGGCCTATTTTGTCAATTTGACTGATAGGTAACACATAATCTGTACTCACATGTGAAAATGGATTTATTGGAATTTTTTCCAAACCATACGGAGCATTAACTTTGGTAATTTCCTTCATTGTAGATTTTTCTCTTCCCTTCATGTGATAAAATTCCGCCTCAATGTATTGAGACTCACATGTCTTGAACGGGGCCTTATCACCATACAATGTTCCAACTTGACCATCGAAACAGTATTTGAGACATTGATGGTATGATGACGGAATAACTGCATGCTGATGTAGCCAGGGTCTTCCAAGCAAGATATTGAAAGCTGAGTCTTCATCAACAATCATGAAATCCGAATTGGAAACGAGATCTCCAAACTAAGTTCTGAGCGTAACTTCTCCCAGTGGTTCTTGTTCATTTTTATCATATCCTTGCAACATCATGGTAGAAGGAGATAAATCAGATTCCGTGAGGCCCAATCGACGAAGTGTGCGAATGGGCATTAGGTTGACTCCTGAACCATTGTCAATGAAAGCTCTTCGAACATCTATACCATTGACTTTTCCAGATAAGTACAAAGGTTTTATGTGCCCATGCACAACATCATCTTCATCTTTATCAGTAAAAGATATCACTGCATGGCCTTCCGCAGGATTATTCTCTATGTGATAGATTTCAGCTGCAGCAATTTCAGTTTCAAACTCCTGAGGACTTGACAAAGCTTCGATGAGTGCTTCCCGAAGATCTCTTGACAGATTCAAAGCATCCAAAATTGATAACTTGGCTGGTACTTGGGCCAAGTGTTTCAATATATCATACTTTTGATCTAGAGGTCTGCATTTCCCAATAGGAATATGCGGTTTAGCAGGTACTTTGGAAGCAGATGCTTTGGAAGCTGATGCATCTTGTATTGAAGTTGGAAACATCCTTGGTTTTGGAAAATTATACTGATTAGATCCATTTACTTGCTGAGATAAAGAAGATGGAACTTTTAATCGGTCTTCCAAAATAACTGTGCCGAAACTGAGTTGGCCATTGGCAGAAGAACTTGCTTGTTCTTTTTGAGCTCGCTGAAGGGCTTTACCACGAGTTTCTGCTGCATATATAGTGCTAGCAGGGGTAGAATTAGAGTAGTGGCTTCGGAAAGATCCATGTCTTCCCCTGTATCCTGAACCTCTAGAACTTCCTTGGGTTCCCTTATTTGATACAGGGAATTCAGGTTCATCAAGACTGGAATATGAATCTGTTAATTGAATCATATTAACAGAACCAAAGATTAATTCTTCGTCTGATAAAGACTCTGCCTGGTTAGCCTGTTTAGGCTGTGCCGTTTGGTGGGACGGTGCCCGTGGCTTTGAAGTAGATGGCATGAAATCTGCCAGAGTCAAAGACAATTTAGGCTTTGATACATACTCATCTTCTCCTAATTCCTCTTTCCTCTTTGAATTGAGCTTCCCTTTTGAGGATTTGTCTTTTGATAGAGGCTTTACTACAGCTTTTATAGGAGACACAATTGGCTTCTTCAATTGTGTTCGCAAAATGGAATGGGTCCGATTGATTGTCTTTCTGACCATCCAATCATCATATTTTTTCGCAGTTTTGCTTTTGACTTCCTACCACTCACCTCCTTCCTCTGGATCTGTAGCGGTAATACATGCTACATGAGCTGAAGAGCCCTTCAATTTGACTTTTCCCAAGTCGACCATCTTTTGCAGGAGGTCTTTAAAGACAAAACACTCCTGGATGGGATGCCCCAACATTTGATGAAAGGGACAATAATTGGGACGGTCTTCATCTCCTTCCTTGTTTGGCCTCTTCGGCACTGGTAATTGAACCAAATTATTTTCCAGAGCTGAAATGAAGTAACCAGGAACTTGCTCACTTCGGAAAGAGTATGTTTTACTCTTCATATCCTCAAATTGTTTTCGTCGTTGATCTTTTTGATCATTTGGACGAAACAGCCTTTGTTTTTTGCGTTCAGGAGGTGGAGCCCTTCGAGAAGATGAAGGTTTTGAAGTAGAAATAGGTACAGGTGCCTATTTAAGCATAACTGTAGCAGTTTCTGCTTTACCCATTCTTCTTCCTAGAGCTGATGGAATTACACGAGATTTAACCTTAGCTTGTATAAGGGAATCTTCAATCTGTTGAGCGATTGAAGTAAGGTCTCGAAACCCTCCTGTGTATTTCACAGGGATCAATGGCGTGCGTAATTCGTCACGCAAATTTGCCACACAGATTGGAAACAATTCCTCCTGAGGGAGTGCTAAACTCAAGGAATATGTTAATCCCTTCCAACGAGCAATGAAATCAGACACTCTTTCATTTTCCCTTTGCTTGCAGTTTGTAAGATCGAAAACTGTCGTTTTTGGCAAAGTTGAGCTAAACTGAAGAAGGAATTTTTGACAAAGATCCTCCCATCCGATGACTGACCGGGATTGCAAGCTTGTATACCGGACAAAAGCTGGTCCTTGCAAGGTTCGCATGAAGCATCTGAGTTTCACTGCTTCTTGCTGCTATGGAGTTCCCATCATAGGATCACCACAAGACACGTAATGCGTCAAATGTTGTTCAGGGTCGCTAGATCCATTGAAAGTAGGGAAAATAGGGTTTCCAAAACTGGATGGAGGAGAAATTGAATCCACCCATTCAGGGTAAACTTTCTTTTCAGGTTGAACTTGCGCCCGTTTCCCTTCCATAGTTTCTAACCGAGCTGTTAATGACTCAATAGTAGTTATTAACTTTTGAGAAACGTCAGGTTGAACTTGGTTTTGGGTAGGTGCAATGAATGGAGCTTGGACAGACATGGTGGTTGGTGCTGCAACTGATGGTAGTGCTGCCAACCGTTGTTGCATTTGACCCGTAGGATTAGACCTCTGTGGGTGTACTGATAAAGGAGGATATTCTTGATCCATCTCAGTAGTTACAACAAATTCCTTCGGCTGTCGGACTTCAGCATTCTTAAGAAGAATACTATTCTGAAGTAGTTCTGCATTCAACCTTCTTAATTCTTTCATTTCTTCCTCCTGTTGTGCAAACCTTTTCTCTAATGAGAGCGATTGACCTCCTTCAGAGGAAGGGTGAGGAGTAACCTAATTCTTTCCTTTCCCCTTATTGGATCCTTTTCGGAGAGGGGGATGTGGGTTACTTGAAGGAATACCCATATTTTGGGTAAGCCTTTGATTACGTGTGCGCACACCTTCTTCATTTAGGTCTGTGTGCGCAACTTCTTGAGCAGGAACCTCTTCGTCTGATCCCTCTGATTGAGCTTCATCTGGTGAATCAGCAGCAATGGAATTGATGACATTAATGGATGCATATTGCATGGAATCCTTTCTATCAGCATTTCTGTGATATTGTCTCCTTCTATGTCCAAGATGAGACATGGCATTCCGTTGACTTGATCCCTCAGGAATTTCTTGGAGAACCGTCACTTGGAGAGAATCTCCTGACAGTTTGGCTCTTCGTTCCTCTTGAGGCTTATTCCCTAATCGAGAGAATACTGATTTTCTCTGAGGGAGGGATTGAGGATTTGAAAAAGTCCCCAGTCCGGTGGACTGGGGATGTTCCTGCTGTTTCCGCTCAACTCCTCGAATCCCATTCGTTGATTCTGAGGGTTGGGTTAGAGAAGTCCCCAGTCTGGAAAGCTGGGGTGTCTCTTGACATGCTATGTCTGAGATCTTCTTGAAATCTCTCTTGATCTTGCGAATCTTAGTTCGGAAATTAGCTGGATGCATTAACCTGTATCCACTTTTATCACCTGGTTCAACAGACCGTTGGATGATTTCCGAAACTTCTGTCATTTGATGACGTGTTTGCTCCAGACGAGAGGCTTGTGCAATATTCTCGCCTGCTTGATGTAGGAGCAATTCAACAACTTGTTCTCTATATATTTGATTTTGAGAAGAACTAGTTGAAGATTGTTCTTGAGAAAGCTTTTGATTATGAACAAAGCCCATTGACTGTGGCCGGCCATGGGCAATAACATTGCATGAGACCATTTTCGGCGGGCTTTGCTGACCGGAAAGCACTGTGAAATGTAGTGCTCCGTGAACACCCCATCCTCTGATATGAACATCAGATGGATCATTGGCAATCAACTGACGCAATCTTCTTAGTGCGCCAAGGCATGAACGCTGAAGGGTTCTCTGTTGCTTTTCGGCCTTTGGATACCGAGAGACTGATAGAGATGCCAAATCAATCTGGCGTTGTAACCCTTCTATTATCTTAAGATGATTTTCATATTCATCGTAAGATAATACCTTCTTCTTTAATTGACAAAGAGTTTTCCATATGTTGAGACGAATATCATGGATTCCATCATCCGTCAACATCTTTGGAATGTCGTACTGGGAGTCAGCCAAAGGCCAAAACATGACTGGTACTTCACCTTTTTCCAGTTTTTTCCTCATGTTCAGCATTTCCTCTTTATCATTAAATGAAGATTCTTCTACCTGTTTGGACCAGAGTTGGTGTTTCCTTGTTGCTTCATCGGATTCAACAAGATTGGTAGAGAAATCACTATTCATGCTGGAAGATGAATGACCCAGGGATGGTTCGGAGACTAACCTGAACCCCAGGCTATCTTCTGGTGGAGAAAGAGTTTCACCTGCCGATAGTAAAGCATCAGACATGACTAGTTTTACGTTTGCAAGTGCCTCGAGATAGGATGGCTTTCTCGTCACTACATTGCCTTCTGAAGAATTTTCGAGACAACGTGAATCACTACTGTGGAGAGGACTTTCGCAGCGAAGTTCATCACCATGAGGAGGACCGTCATGATGGGTTACAGCAAAAGATGAAATCTCTTGCTCCTTGGTCTTCTGACCACACAGAGGGTTCCTGTGGCTCTCATTTGAAGAAGAAACTTCAAGATTGACCGAATTTTAATGAAGCAAGTCTTCATGAGGAAGTGTCTGTTGAAGACCTTTAGAATTAATGTTCCCGTTATTGGGAAATGAGGGAGTAGAATCTTGAATTCCGACAGATAAGTGTCTGAGGGCTTCAAGAACTCCAGCATCGAGCAAGGCCTTGTTGCAGATTGGCCTTTGATCTCCTGACTGTGCTGGGCAGATCTTTTTCTTAGATGCCTTCTTACTCACTTTAGAAACCACTTGATGACGAAAGTGATTGCTCTGAGCAGGTGTATGTGCCTGATCCGGAAAGATGGTTAGGTTAGGCTGACGATCTCCACTCAAATCAGGTGTATGTGCCTGACTTGGTTGTCCGTATGATATGGGGGAGTATGCCCCATAACCCTCTTGGACTGGAACAGATGTGTGTGTCTGTTCCGGAGTGAATCATTGATGTGTCACTCCATTGCTAGGGATATATTTATGTGTCTGTCCCTGAGATGATGCTGAAGTTGTTATGATATCCTGGCAAGCATCCAGAATATGAGCAGGAATTTTCTTCTGCTCTTCCACCATTGACAAAATATGTTTGGTGACTTCAGCCGCCGGAACGGGGATATACGTCCATTCCGGGCTTGGAGTAGGTGTATGTGCCTGCTCCTGTCCTCCTTTTCCTGTCAGTGAATCCTGACAGTACTCAAGTGTGGAGACAGAGAGTTGAGTCTGCCTCCTGTTTGTCGTCGGGACTTTCCGACTGACTTCTCCGGACGCTACCAAGCGAGACTGTTGGTAGGCCTGATTAGTATTAGCAGGTGTATGTGCCTGCTGATTACACTTCGCCAAACGCGGTTGACGAGATCCACCATATGTAGTCAGACGAGCCTGCTGACTAACTGGTGATGTATAAGCAGGTGTATGTTCCTGCCTATGGTACTCTGCCGGAATTGCCTGGCGGGATCGGCTTGATGCTGCCAGACGAGTCTGCTGGACAGCGGAATTAAAACGGACAGGTGTGTATGCCTTCTCATTGTTTTCCACCAAGTTAGGTTGGTGGACTTCTCTAGAGATGCCAGGGATGACAACCTGCTTATTATTAACCGGATTCCGTCTCTGGCGGTTCATCTTGCCTGCTCGGGTTCGAGGAACCTGAGCTGAATGCCTGGAGTCGGTACCCTCATCATGTTGAGGGCGCACTACCGCACGAGTCTGGCGGCGATTGTTGATGGGAGCCCTTGAGAAGGACTCCTGTCTTTTTGAATTAAGGTCCTGCGGGACCTGCTCATTCACTTCCTCAGAGTAAGGGAGTGAATGGAAATTGTGTTCCGGGGATAACGACCCAAAACGGTTGGAGACTGTAGTCAGCACCGCCTGCTTCTTGATTGCTGGTTGCCGTTGTCCGGACGACTAGGTAGAGTTGTTAACTTGGAGGGCTTGACGAGCGGCCTCCAGAGTTGGGATAGTACCGTTGCGACGATACTCCTTAACCAGTGCATTAGAAACACAGCGTTGAAGACGCTGAGTTGGTGATGTCATCCTCAGAGCGGATGATGTTCCAGCAGGAGTAGCAGCATTGGTTTTCACAGTAGCAGACCTCACAGTAGAGGTGTTTACAGCAGCAGTATTCACAGGGGTGAATTTAAGGAAAGCCATTTTTGCAGAAGATCTTGATAAAAGAGTGCATGTTCCATGTAACAGACATAATCAAGATGAATCCAGCCACTGCATCTTTTGGATGATCACATGTCAATGATTGCTTTTTTGGCCCAAGGGGCTTTAACAAATAAGAAGAACATCACTTTCACTTGGTTAAGGATTCACGTCGGGTTCACCATTTTTTGTTTCGCACGGAATCCGGGGATGACCTCCTGGACGGGAGATTCAAACGTTCCGATCGGTTTCTAACGGGTTTGTTCGTAGAACCGGAAACATCCAATGATTCCACATCCGTTTGGACCTACTTTCCAAAGGCAGGCGCTCATTAGCTTGTGGACTAATGAGGCTTAGGAATTTGCATTGGTCGAGAGGATGAGAGGTCGGACTCATCACACCTTTTTGAGGGGAATTATTGTCTACTCTGGGACTCTCTTTATAGATTTAATTTATGTTCGTGAATCCTTATTACATTACCAAGTAAAAAATGTGTTTTCTTTTAGTTTTAACAATCTATGATTAAATATGCAAGAAATTTAGAGAATTTTTTATATGTATTCGAGGTTCTTCATCAATAGAGAATCATCTATATCTGTTTAGAGATTCTTGGTCAATGGTATCCTTCAAAACATTTATATAAAAGTCTCTTAGTCATTATGATGACCAGGCTGGTTTTAAAGCCACTCAGTGGGGCACTTGAAGTTTATCGTCATTCAGAAGGACAAAGATTATTTGAAAGTTGCGATCGAACCCATAAATGGGCTACCTACGTATCCTTTGTTTTGGAAAAGGAATCAGAACCCACGTAGTTCGAGAAATGGAGTATGATGTTTATGATTGATGACTCAAAGATGAATGTCATAATTACTTTTACACTCTAAGCTCACGTGAGTCATGCTCGGTGTGAGAAACAAGAGGTATTAGTAAAATTTAGACAATTGTGCCATGAAAGATGCAATCATAAGAATTTATTTGGGGCTTATGTATGGATGACTGCCCAAGTAGATGAAGGTTTAGGATATACTTTTAGGGAGAAAATCCATGAATAGGGTCCATAAAGTTATATGTGCTTCATGGAGATTTGAATACTCTAATCTTGGGGCTTACTCCTAAGGAGGATGCCCAAGTTAGGAGGGGACTTATGATTGGGTTTTACTCCTGAAAAGGAAACCCAAATCAAAGGTAAATTATGACTGGTTAAGAGAAATTTAAGGGGACTTGGGGCTTATTCCTGAAAAGGAAGCCCAAGGTTATGACTGAGTCTTATTCCTGAAAAGGAGACCCAGATTAGAGGATTAAGGTTTGGGGCTTACTCCTGAGGAGGATGCCCATATTATGACTGAGTCTTATTCCTGAAAATGAGACCCAGGTTAGGGATTATGGTTTGGGGCTTACTCCTGAGGAGGATGCCCATATTTGAGGTTGGGGCTTATTCTTAAGGAAGATGCCCAAGATTAAAGGACTTGATTGGGGCTTACTCCTGAGGAGGATGCCCAAGATTGGGAACTTTAAGAATTTGGGGCTTACTCCTGAGGAAGATGCCCAGATTAAAGGTTTTATAACTGGGGATTATTCCTGAAAAGGAGACCCAGGTTAAGATTCTCTCATTTTAAAGGATGAGGTTGAATGAATGAATTCTCCGTATTTTAGTGATATAAGGATATTTACATCACTAGATTTTAAGAGAGATTCCACAGAATTCCTTTCAGATAGGAAAGTCAAATCAAGAAATCATGCCATAAATGGATTTGAAGAGTGTCTTGAAGATTGAATCTTGAAAAAGGAAAGGTGAAATGGCTTAAGAGGGGTAAAAATGGGCAAGATGGGAACCCAAGAAGATAGGGGCGCGCAAGTCTTGCATGGCGCGCAAGTCTTCCGTGGGCGCGCAAGTGTTGGTCGCGCAGGTATACCTGCGCGACACATAGTGTACTTGCGCGATTTTTAACCAGCAATGAAATACTTGAGCGACTCTTTTTAAAACCCTTTAGAATGTTCTCAAGGTTCTTCTAGAAAAGGGACGCGCAAGTTATATTGAAGGAAATAATTCGGCGCGCAAGTGTTTGATAAGTTTCAACACTTAGGCCTTCCTTCTTCTCTTTAGATCTTCCGTTCTAGGTAAGAAATTACCTTAGAAGTGTTCCGGAAGCTTTGAGAAGAGACTTGGGCGTCGGGAGCTTCAATCCGAGTTTCTGAAAAAAAAAAGATCCTCTCGAATGAGGGGCCCACAGGGTCTATTTATAGGCAAAAGAAGACCCTGGGCGGTTACCGGGCGGTTACCGGGCAGTTATCACTTAGGTCGCGCAAGTCACTTGCACGACCATAAGGCGTCGCGCAAGTACTTGCACGACCACTAGGTGGCGCGCAAGTGTACTTGCGCGACCATGAGGGAACTTGCGTGACCTATGGGCAATGTTCTCCTTGTTCATCCCTTTGTCGATTTTTGATGTTTCTTCAAAGGATAAATCACTTTATGCTCAGATATTCCCCTTTTCCGATCCTTATATTCTGTGACGAAAGGAGCGTCAACAGGGTAAAAAATTATATATCTACAAAAATATAATTTTAATAATAGTATGAGAATAAAAATATGAGAACATAAGATTAATATTTGAAATATTGATCCATCAATTTGTAAATCATAATAATGAGTCATCGAATAAATATTTTAATATCTTATGACATGAATCATAAATAAATGAACCTAATCCATGAGAATAATTCATTGGAATAATATAATTTCACCAAAGAGTGAAATAATGTGTGCTATAATAATAATAATAATATAAACTTTATATCACGGATACTCACTAAGTCATTCATCGCATGTTAGGATGTGGATAACCACCCATATACCTATAATGGGATTATCATAACCTCATGTGTACACTTTTTAGGATTAGGGTAACCTATTGTGTACCATTTGAGATCCTAAATTGTAAATAATTAAAAAATTAAATGGAAGGATATAATATAAGCATCCATTATATAATCATAATCCATTCTTATGTATTCCACATGAACACATATTTTTTAATCGTTTCTTAGTAGCTTTAGTCTAAGAAATTAAAATGTGTTTCTTCAATATTTCATCATTCTAATCATAAAACATATTTATAAAGAACAAGGATGGTAATATAGGTTCATATCACAATTAAATCATATGTAACATCAAAGTATGTTATCATAGATTAGAAATGAATTTAAATGTTCAAAAGAAGTTTTCTTGAGGAAAATATACTTTTTATTTTCACCTCAGTTGTGGAAAATAAAAATAATTATTAATATTAGTAAAATTAATTTATTTTAAAATAAAAATGACAACTTATAAAGTGATCATAAATTTAATACATTTTTATGATGATTGGGAAATCTATTCGTGTGGTTTACATTAAAAAAATATTCCTTTCAAAGCTTTTGTAAAACGACCAAAGCACCTAGCTCAGAAAATGAAAAGAATATTCCATTTAGTTATTTTCATAGAAAGTAATACATGGATAAAAATAAATTTTAAAAATGTTTTTAGAATATTAAAATCATTATTGTAAACCTTTTGATGAAAATATGGACAAGGAATAAAAGATTTCGGGATGAATATAGAACAAGGTTAGTTTTCTTTTAAAACATTTTTTTTAACATTGATTACTTAGAGAGAAGAAGGTGAAATGAAAAATTCTGATTTATATAAATAAATATAGGTTTAAATGATACATAATATTTTTCTGATATAGATCTTATAATTTCATCCTCTAGAATTTATGCATAATCAATCTCGGTAAAAATTAAGAACATAACATAAAACCCTACCAATTCAGGGAATCTTAAATAAAACCCCCCATTTAAAATGAAACTTATAAAAAAATGAATTTTAATAAATTAATTATGAAATGTATCAAAGTTTAATTTTATACACTACTTGAAATAAAGAGGTGGTTAATATGGAAATTTTCTTACAATATCATAAGTGATATGATAAACCCTTACCTAAAGTCTAACTTACTTTATGGGCATTATAATCACCTATATAATAAATTTAAATTTATTATAATTATATAAAATTACCATATAAATACTATTAATATCATGTTTTATCTATTTATAACCTTTAAACATGTGGTAATTAATAATTCTCTATTAAAATCATCATTTCACGGTGTTAACAATTTCAGTTTTTCTGAATGATTGTTTCGGCCATCCTTGTCCTCAAACATTGATCATGCTTCTATAATCTCCATAATATTTATGATTTCATAAGTACCGTATTCAATAATTATATAAACACTTTTAACCATTAATATTAATCTGTGATGAAAATGAATAACATCACTTCATGGAGAGAGCTGTCCATACGCAAGAACAAGTTATGCTTCCATGTTTCGATAGATGGAATGAAAGAAAGGTAATTAGAAATTAAGCTTTCTAGAATCATTATAACATAATAAATATATTATATATTCATTATATCTATTATTATTACTATATATTTAAATTATAAATGGATAAATAATCACATTGCTCTTTGAAGATGGTAGTCCACACGTATGCACGAGTGACATTATCGTTTTCAAATGGATGGGAAGGTAAGAAGGTATTCGACATGTCTTCACGAGCTATACTTTGATTTCTCATTCGATAGAAAGGACGGGGAAAACGATATAGTATTATTATAATAACATCTCAATATATTCATGATACATAAATCATTATTTATTATAGATATAACATATTTATAAAACATGTAAGAGGAAATAAAATTGAATGAACTCTTTTAATATTTATACCCTTTCTTTGAGAGACCAAATTTGGATTATACCTTAAGTCTTGATATATTTATCTTACAAGGGGATATAAGATGAAGGGAAGGACAATCATAAGCTATTAGGACAAGAGTTCCCTAATATAGTGTGAAAAATATTTATGAATAAAGAATAAGAGGATATTTCCCATTATAAGTGAGGATTAGACATATTTAGAATTAAATATAAGATTTAAATATAGTTACTGTCTATCTCCAATATAATGCCTGAAATGGATAGGTATTCAAATTTAAGATAAAATAGGGTATGATTATTTAAAATTTATATTAATTATATGATTTTATATGGAATTCTTAACCTTATATATTAATTTAACCCCCAATAAACACGTTTTAACTCTAATAGGGGTAATAATTTTCAATGATTTTACTAATCATTATTAACAAAAATAAAAGTAGCCAGATTAAGAAATATGAATATGATGATTAATAATATTAAATCCATTTTTAAATTCAATATCTATAATTTTAAGGAATATTTTTTCATAAAAAATCCTAAAACACACAATAAAATAGCTTTTAATACAAATGTATTGTAAGTACAAAAATGAAATTATATTGAAATAAAGTAGAATAGTGATTTATATGTAATTAATTATATTATATATAATTAAAAGAGACATATATTAAATTAATATAAAATTAAAACATAATGGTACTTTTAAATTTCTTAATTTAATTAAATAATGATTTTTTAAACGGTAAATTTAATTATTCACTTAAAAATTTATATATTCATAAAAAGCCCAAAAAATAGCCTTAAGATAATATTGACCAGATGATTGAAAAATTATATTCATTTAACCAAATAAAATTTCAAAATATTTTATATATTAATAATAATTTTTGTGCAAAAAAATCAATAAAACCGTTTTTAACAAAATAATATTTTGAGGCTAAAAATGAATTGATTCAAAATTGTGTACTTTCTTATTATGAATGTCCCAATAGAATTTAATTATTTAAAAAATTACACATATTTTAATAATGTGGTTATTTATATTAATACATACGAGTATACCGTCTAGGTTATAATAATCATATTTAAATAGCAATATTTTTATGGTATATCTCAGTTCTCTTTGAGCTCGGTGTTGTGTGTTATATAAGTTACTAATATTATTGTTTATTTAAAATAATTATTAAGGATATTAAATTATCCCGCAAAATTTTTTGAATCTATTAAATTTTTTATCTAAATTGTAAAATGTTAAATATTTATAAATACATTTTTTTTTGAAAACCCACATCTTATACGGTGATAATAAAACATCCTTTGAAAAGTGAAAGTGGGAAACATAAAGGTTACCCAAAATAACACATAATCTAGTTCCTAAATATGGAAAAATTTAGGAGGTTGTTAAAATTTATACATAGAGGACAAAGATAATTTAAAAATAGTAACCATCATGAGAATATTAATGAAAACAAAACCATATGTCATTAAAGAGTGTAAATGACCATAAATTCATCAAAAATAACATTAAAAATAAATTTAAATAAATAAATTTTAAGGTCCTTTTTGCAAGAACTAAATAAATATTTTACCATGTATTATGTTTAAATATTCTTACTTGATTCATCAAAATACAAAAAACCTAATTTCATCCTTTATATGAATGTTTCATTTATTCTTTACCTCTTTCTATCCCATATTCCAATGATAAATGAACAATATGAATTTTTCATGTGTGAAGCACTAAAATAAATATCAAATAGATCATAATATCTAAAAAAGGATGATAATATAATCCTATTGTCTCTATTTAGTTATTTAAATGAAAATAGGTGTAAATTATAATATAAATAATATTAATAAACTATAATTTGAAAGATTATTCTCAACCATTTGAATAATATTACCCAATGATCTAATCAATTATTTCCACAAATAAGTACATTCCAAAAGTCATCAAATAATTTTTAACTAGTCTTAAACAACCAAAAATAAAATAAAAAAATCTTCAAAAAACTTCCTAGATAATTTTAACATTAATTACCAAAAATCTTAATGTATCTCATAATTCCACATTCCAAACATGTGAACACCTTGATAATATATGCTTTTAAAACATGTTAATAACCTGAATCACCATAAAACCTCACTGAAAATATACATGATTCAAAAAAATTAACTAATATATTATTCCTAAAATAAAATGAAAAACTACAAATTATAGTCCCTAAATCAAAAATGTTGAAACAAAATTCAACAAAGAAAACATAAATCAGTTTTTCATCAAATAAACAATCGATTTCAAGGTCACCAATTCTATCCAATTTACCTATCTATAACAATTTTATTTTACCCTAACTAAACATTAATATCTCAACATGAGGAATATATTAAAGTATTTCTATCCCTCAATCATATGTTTTCAAACATTTAACTTACTATTAATTAACTTATCATGGTTATAAATACCATATAACATATTCTTGCAAATCATCAGAGAAAAACCAATAAAGAACATACCTTGGATTTTTCTTACATATTATATCCAAAAAATCATTGATAAAAATACTTTTGCCATATAATTATTGAATATCAATACATAAATAAATAAATAATTATTCATTAGTGGTTGGAATAAAATTTACCATTACATGGTCTAGGATTCATCCATTTTATTTCCGCATTGAATTGGATAATTACATTTTCCCGACACATAATAAATTGAACTATAAATGGTACCTTAGGATGTACATTATTTCCCACCATTGAACTCTTTATTTTACCTTAGTAATTAGTTTCTTTATGACTTATTTATTCATAAAACATATTACGATTCATTTTAGACATTTCTGTAGTTTTTCATCCCCACATCCTCGACATGCATGAACAAAAAAATTCATTTATCCGTGCTTTATGAAACTCCACCTTTTTATTAATTGGATTATTCAGAAACTTATCAATGTTTATATAATTAATTATATATTAGGATAGTTGGACATCCAAAGTCACAATATTTTAAATTCTATATCCATTTTCATTTGAGTTATCGTGAGGAAAATCATTTTATTGTCCATCATTTTCAACATTGAAAAGATTTCTCATAGTTCTGTCTTTTGGATAAAAAAACATAATACAAAAACAATAATTACAGTGAGAAGTCATATAGTCATTAAAATAATTTACAGTATCATTACATCATGAAACTGTATTTTAAATCAATAAAACCATTGTTTTTATTATAAGTCATCCATGGTCATTATTTATTCATATATATAATTGTGGTTTATAAGTAAAATTTGACTAAACCCATGAATACCCCCCATAAGTGTCTCCCTAGGAGTGAATTATATAGCCCACTCATTGTGAACCACTGTTTTTTGGGTTAATACCCAATTCTATCCCTTCCATATAGGTATATGTTTTTTATTAAACCAACACTTCTTTCTTTACAATAATTCAAGATGTTCCTCTATATATGGTGTAAATTTCTGGTTCTGCAAGCCAGCCAAAGGCACCCCGTACCCTGTTGGTCACATGGCCTCAAGCGCATTTCCCCGAATTCCATAGGTAGCGAACTAGCAGCAAGGGCCTTGGGTGTGATAGTGGGGAAACTATGCCCTTATTAGCAGAGTACACTGTGGAAGTAAAAAATACATACAATAGCGGAAGCAGTAAATATCCAACAACGGTTACAGTGGAAGACTGGAATAATAAAATAACTGGAGCACATATATATATATATATAATTGATGCATGATACATATTTCTAGGAAATCAGCCAAACAAGTCACAATGCTGGAATACAAATAGTACTAAACAAAAGTACAAAATAAAAGATAAACAACTCTTCAGCATCGCAAGAACATGCTTGGTCCCATGCTCTCCAGCTCCACAACATCTCAAGTACCTAAAGTAGAAGGGAGCTTGACCTTATTTATACCTACAACAATATAATCTGTTTGGGCCCAAAATCATGACCCAAATAGGGTGTGAGACTAAATCTCAATAGGAAACCAACCGAATATCTATGCCTAATAGTTTGTGAGTATATGGTAAGTAAATGTACAGAAAGCAGTAAACTATAAAGCACTAGGCAGTAACCAATCCATAGTTTAAAGCATTCAAATCACCACATAGAATGAAAAGACTAAAAAAATAAGATAAAACAATAGGTATCCCTATGGGAATTACCCACAACCTATCCCCTCTAGTCCTACCTAGAAACCCAAGCAAGTAGCTAAACACATGGTAACCCTCTGGGAAGTACTCACAGCCTATCCCCTCGGGTACTACCTATCAAGTACAAGCAACCCTCTGGGTAGTACAATCAGTCTAACCCCTCTGGTTTAGCTTAATCATAGACTCTATAAGTTAGCACTCACCATAAATTCCACCTATAGTCTCGTATCGGTACTAGAGGCGCTCTAGAGAAGCACTCAACATCACATTAACCCTATGGCTCGCGTCAAGGAACTACAGACACTCTGGAAAGCACTCAACGTCAATTCCCCCTATGGTCTCGCATAATAAATTATAAAGACACTATGGAGTATACTGCAGGTTCTCACATCCCTATGTAATTCAATAAGGTGTAGCAATTTGTAACTGCCATGGTAGACCTCATGAACTACTTGGCTAGAATTCTACAATACAACAGGATAACAGAACAATAATCATACTATCCTATAATACTAGTCATGGGAAAGTAAACAACCACCTAACAGGCAAACAAGACCCAAAAGTCAAAACTAAAAAAGCATACATGGGAAATACATCAGAAGCACAAAAATTCACCCGATTAATAAACAATAATAATCTACTCAGGCATACTAGCACAACAAAGAAATAATAGGGCTAGAACGGTAATCACGAAATACCCCGTTCAAGGGTATTGGTCGAATTTGCACATAAAACTCAAGAAATTTCAACAGAAAGGAAAAAAACACCTACCTCTGGGTTATGAGATCAATATAATTAAACCACGAAGCTTGAATCTTCTTATAACACCTTATATCTAAGAAAAGGTCTAAAAGTTTCAACCCTTGTTAACTTGGAAAAGAAGAGAAATCATGAAATGAGGTTCCAGCAGAAGAGATAAATCATTTATGCGATTCCAATGCAATCAATGGTGTTTGAATTGGAAGACAGATGGAGGCTCGGGGGCTCGTCAAAGACCCATAGTCGTACTGGTTCTCTTAGATGAAGACGACCTAGAAGAAGTGAGTTCTTGTGATTAGACGTGACCCTGATGTGTTTAATGAAAAAAATAAAGTACACAACTTGTATTTTTGAAGTACAGGGTGTGTACTCACCTTTTTTGTACTCCTCTTTAAGAGGCCTCCAAGTCACTCGCACATGGCTGTGTGTGTGGCTACTACACGGCCAACACACGGTATGCTGCGGTAAAGAAGTACACGACGTGTACTTATAAAGAACACGACGTGTACTTGGAAAATTTTCAGAATTTTCTTTTTGACAAATAAAACAACCAGAATAGAAAAACATACTTGAAAAGTAGGTCCAGGTTCTTAAAAAATTTCCCCCTTAAAGAAATTCGTCCTCTAATTTTCCTAACATGGTGTAGAAGAAGAAACCTCGAACAGTTCCGGCCACTATGCTCGTACATCAGCCTCCCTCTCCCAAGTCTCGTCCTACACTCACCCGTGCTGCCATAGAACTCATACCAAAGGAATAGAATGACCACGAATAACCTTTGTACTACGATCCACAATAAGATATGATGCTCTTCAAATGATTCATCCACTTTGATCTCAACCTCCTCAGGTTGAATGACATGAGATGGGTCTGAAAAGTAACATCGAAGCTGAGAAATGTTAAAGACGTCATGCATTGCTCAGTACCTATGAGGTAACTACAAACGATAGGCAACCAATCCAAATCTCTCCAACACCTCAAATGGCCCAATGTACCTTGGTGAAAGCCTACACTATCTCCTAATCCTCTTGTGTCCCAACCTCGGTGTGACACACAAGAAAACCTGATCCCTGACCTCAAACTCCATAGGTCGTCTCTGCGGATCACCATTAGACTTCTGTCGAGACTGTGTAGTAGCCATCCTCTTCTAAATCAATTATATCTGCTATGAGGTCTCCTAAACAAGATGAGGTCACATAAAAGCTACCTCTCCTGCCTCCAACCATCATAAGGGTGATCGGAATGGCCTACCGTACAAATCCTCATAAGGTTCCATCTGAATAGTCGCCTGAAAACTATTATTGTAGGAAAACACCACAAGAGGTATGTGCTTCTCCTAAGAACCTCCAAAATCCAGAATGCATGCTTGGATCATGTCCTCAAGCACCTGAATCGTATGCTTCGACTAACCATCAGTCTGGGGGAGGTAAGCTATACTCAAAAGTACTTGTGTAACCAAAGCCTTCTATAGTCCATGCAAGACCAGAGAAGTAAAATGGTCATCCTTGTCTGAAACAATGGAATGTGGAACTCCATGTAGACGTACAATCTCTCAGATGTACATCCATCCTAGCTCATCAACACTGAAGGTCTCCATGATCATAAATAAGTGAGCAACCTTCATGAGTCTGTCAATGACAACCCAAACCATGACATTCCCTCAATGCGACCTTGGAAAACCGGTCACGAAGTCCATTGCGACGTCTTTTCACTTCCACTCATGAATGGGCAACTGCTGTAAAAGACCTACTGGTCGCTGATGCTCCAACTTCACCTACTAAGAAATGGAACACCTCATGACGAAACCAGCAACGTCCCTCTTCATAGCCGGCCACCAATACTGATGGTGTAGATCATGATACATCTTGGTGATTCTAGGATGAACTGCCCAAAATGAGGAATAAAAACCCTGCATCAGCTCCTCGCGTATGTCTGCTGGCACCCATACGCGCCCATGGAAACGCAAGATCTCATCCTCACCTATAGTCCATCTAAGAATAGGGTCATCTCCTGACATGATTTCCCGTAGGAGTCTTCCTTCAAAATATGATAGATGCCTTATTCGAACTCGATCAAGAAGAGTAGAGGTAATAACTACAGAAGATAGAAACGTCTTCCCCTGTTTATTGTGCACCTCCAAATACATCTCAGAGAATAGAGCCATAAGCTACCATTCACTACTGGCCTCCTAAACTGCATGTATCTGAGTCCTGCTGCTCAAAGCATCGACCACTGCATTGACTTTCCCTGGCATATTGGCAAGCTCAAAGTCAAAGGACTATAGGTACTCAACCCACTTGTGCTATCACAAATTCAGATCACGTTGAGTGAAAATTTACTTGATACTCTTGTGGTCAGTGAAAACCACAAAGTGCTCTCCCCGAAGATAATGTCTCCAATAGCGTAGGTCATGAGCAACACCTGCCAACTCTAGATTGTGAGTCAGGTAATTCCTCTCATGTGGCCTCAACTACCGAGACCCGTATGCAACGACTCCATCTCCCTGATAAGCACAACTCCCAGCCCGATACCTAATGCATCACAGTAAACAGTATAAATCTTTCCCGGATCTAGAAATACTAGTATCGGTGCTGAAGTCAACCTCCCTTTCACCTCTTGAAAGGACAACTCACAATAATATGACCATAAGAACTTCGTACCCTTCTTGGTCAGACCTGTCAGCGGTGCTGCTAAGTGTGAAAAGTTCTCTATGAAAAATATGTTGTATCCAACCAGCCTTAGAAAATCCTCACATCAAAGACGTTCTTCGGATGCTCCTAGGAAACTACAGCTCTCACTTTCTCTGGGTCTACTGATACTCCTGCCTCTCAGATAACATGACCCAGGAAGTGGATCTGATCTATCCAAAAGTGTCACTTTGAGAGATTAGCATATAACTGATGCTCCCTCGGTGTACTCAAAATGATCTCAATGTGGGTAGCATGGTCATGTCAAGTGTGAGAGTGAACCAAGATACTTCCCATGAAGACCACCATGAAAGAATCCAAGTAAGGATGGAACACTCGGTTAATCAGTTCTATGAAAATTGTAGGCACGTTCGTGTGACCAAACGGCATAACCAAATACTTGTATAGACCATACCTACTCTTGAAGGCTGTAAGAGGTATATCTGATGGTCTAACATGCAACTAATGATAACCGGACCTCAAGTCAATCTTCGAGAACACCCGGGATCCTCAAAGCTGATCAAAGATATCATCGATCCTCAGCAAGGGATATTAGTTCTTTACCGTCAACTAGTTAAAATTCTGATAGTACACACAAACCCTGAGGGTACCATCTACCTTCTTCTCAAACATGACAGGAGAACCCCAAAGAGAGGTATTGGGTCGGATGAAACCCTTTTCCTGTAACTCCTCCAACTGCTTCTTGAGTTCCTACAGCTCAAGAGTATCCATTCGATAATGAGGAATGGACACCAGTTCTTCTCCTGGAACAAGATCAATGGAGAAGTATACCTCACACTCCGGAGGAAAACCTGAAAAGTCCTCGGAAAATACATATCTAAAAAGATCCACCACTGGATGAAAGTATAACTATGAAGTCACATGGTCATCCAGATATAGACTTGCAATCTGGGCTATAACTCCTCCCAACCCATGATGCTTTGGACCTGCTCTGATCGCCAGGACATCCCACTCACGCCTATGAAGAAAGGATCCACCATCTGATGATATTAAACTCAACCTATAGCGATAACAGTCTAAAAATTCTTGGAATGGAAATAACCAGTTCATCCTGAGAATGACATCATAGCCAGTCATATCTAGGACATAGAGGTCTAATAAGAAGTGACATCCACAAACCTGTAGAGGGAACTCTCTGTACTGACGTACACTAGCCGTTCTAGTCCCCAAAAAAGTTTCTAGCATCAAGATATCAGCAGAAGAGAAGATACAGATCCAAATGATCTCCAAAACAACAACAGATATAAAGTTATAGGAAGCCCCTGTATCAAAAAGAGTAGATGATAAGAATGAGGCTACCAAGATCGTACCTCGAATGGTAGAACATCTGGGATCCTGCTCCTGCTGGGTCTGCTCCACTGAAAACACCTTGCCTGTACCGCAGCCCTGTGACCATGTCTGACCACTCTGAGCTAATCCTCCCTAATTTCTCGGAAAACCGGGTGACTGGCTACCATTTCCATGACCTCCACCTTATCCTGAATGGTCGAAAGAACTCCTGTTCCCTGACTGGTGAGAAACTGGTAGTGATACTCTTGAACGAGGAGTCATAGAAGAACCCCTGTCACCAGCTACGGGAGAAAAGATCTGATAGAAGCGTCGAAGATGAACCATCTTACCGCAATATCGGCACTCCACTGGGTCTCTCAGGCAGTGTGGTCTCGTCTTCCTTATCTTTCCGCACTGATAGCACTCTACCTGGCTACCATAAGAAGTATCTCTCCTCCTCGGATCACCACATGAAGACTCCCTACGGTGCTTCCTGCTGTCAGTAGGAGGAACACTAACCCCAGATGTCGAGCCGCCCTGGATCCCAATTACAGAATCCCTCAGATTGCGCTCTGTGATCAGTGACTGGTTGACTATAGAAGTGATAGAATTCAACCAGAAGATGTTCACCTATGATCAGATGTTGTGCCTCAGACCATCCTCAAACTTCCTTGGCATGAACAACTGATAAACTCCTGGAATAGGTGTGAAGCACTACATCTTGGTAAAGTGGGAGGCATACTCCATGACAAAAAGAGTACCCTGCTCTTGACTCATAAACTCCCAGGATCGATTGTCCCTTAGGGTCTCTGGGTAGAAGTAGTCAAATAAAATGCGTTGAAACTCATCCCACGCAATAACCTGCTGGCGTCCCACCTGTGAGATCGCGTCCCACCACCTCTTGGCAGAGTCTCAGAGAATGTAGGTAGCAAGCTTGACCCTCCTCTCTGGAGGTGTCTCTAGATGCTCAAATATCATCATAATGGATTCTATCCAAGACTCAGAATCATGAGGTCCTCCTTCCCCTGAGAAAGTGGGAGGATGCTGCTACTGGAAGGCCCACATCAAATATGCCATTGGTAGGGTAGGAGGAGATGCTCCCTGAAAGGTCTAAATCATCCTCAGAATGCTCTCCCTGAACTGTGCATCAACACCTATGTATGGTACAATAGCTGGTGCCAAGGCTGGAAGAACTGGAGGATCTGCAGGTAGTCCCTGAGCGGCCATGTCTGGTGTCTGATCACTGCTTGGAAACTGGCATAAAACTGGAGGATGTCTCGGTGGCATGACTCTGCAAGGTCAAACGCACACCTTAGATCATGATTATCATGGACTGAAATACAAGAAGTGTAATAAGAGAAGAATAGAAAGAAACATTCAAGATTACAAAACATGACTACACGACGTGTAAATTTCCAACACGATGTGTTCCCTGAAGTCATTCAGAGGGGCATGTACTCCTGCCTAAACTGGTCATGTAACACCCCAGACACACGGCGTGTTGTCTTAACACACGGTGTGTACTTGAATCGTCTTTCTGTGCCCGATTCCTTCTACACAGTTAAGCCACACGACTCTCCTAAGGCAATACTACACGATGTGTAAAGTTCTTACACGATGTGTACTAGAAAAGATTCACCTGGCCCATGTTGTTAGTAACACGACCTAACACATGGTTCAAACTACACGGCATGTTCCAGACAAACATGGCGTGTATGGGAATGGATAACATCAGCTCATGTTGTTAGTGACACGGTCGAGTACCTGGGCCAGACTACATGGCGTGTTTAGATGGAACACGGTGTGTATTAGACACGACTCAGCCAAACTATGTTGTTAATTACACAGGTGGGCACAGGGTTGACACAACACGGTGTGTATGGATGATACATGATGTGTTTACTCCAGATTTTCCCTATACTATGTCTTTTCTCACACGACCTATGAAATGGTAAGAGACTACATGGCGTGTACATATAGTACCGAACACGTACTTAAGAAAAATAGTATCTTCTCAACTAGAAGAACACACGATGTGTACTTAACATTACACGACATGTATTATTGGTTTTTCCAGATAGTAAGCCTCAGAAACTACTCTAAAACCTATAAAACATTGAAATGAGTATAGAAAGTGTGAAATTATGATTTGTGAGGGCCCATACTCCCCACGAATCAATGTTTGGAATCTTATACGAGTTATAACAAGGAAAATAAGGCAATGATCCACCAAATTCTGGTCCATGAGGGCCCATAACACCTCAAGAACCAAATTTTGGTGTTCATTCAAGAAAATATCTACAAAAACAATACCCAATAAAACAATAGGTATTTCTATCTAGGTAACTATCACAACAACAAGCATATTTTACAAATCATCTATCACAACAACATGCAATCACTAATTCATCCTAGATGGCCTGAAAAAAATGCATGACATGTGATTTCTAGCAAGTGACTATATGATGCCTGAGATGGAATACCCTCATCTCACCGGGTTGTAACATAAATAGAACCTCAATATCATCAACAATAACAACCAAAATCATGTGAATCACTCCAGGTGAAATCAGACCAACTATAATAATTGCAAAACCAGAAAAATTGAAATTTAAGTAAAGTAGATTGGCTTTTCCCTATACACGAGTTAGCTACTCCCAAGCACAACTTATTACCAAGTAACTATTCCATCCTATACCTGGATAAGGCTCTAAGTAGTAATTAAATAGAAAAGAAACCATATGATACCACTTTTTAACATCCCGGTTCCAAAATCCAGCCAGAGGCGCCCCGTACTTGGTTGGTCACATGGCCTCAAGCGCATTTCTCCGAATACCAGAGGCTGCCACCTAACAGCGAGGGCCTTGGGTTTGATAGTGGAGAAATTATTCCCTCATTGGTAGAGTACACATCGGAAGTAACCAACACATAAAATAGTGGAAGCAGTAAATATCCAACAACGGTAATAGTGGAAGACTGGAATAATAAAACAACTGCAACACACACACAAAAAAAAATATATATATATATATATATAAATGATGCATGATACATATGTCTAGGAAAGCAGCCAAACAAGTCACAATGCTTGAATACAAATTGTACTAAACCCATGTACAAAATAAAAGATAAATAGCTCCTCATCATCGCAAACAAATGCTTGGTCCCATGCTCTCTAGCTCTACAACATGTCAAGTACCTGAAGTAGAAGGGTGATTGCCCTTATCTATACTTACAACAATATAATCCATTTGAGCCCAAAAGCATGACCCAAACAGGGTGTGAGACTAAATCTCAGTAGGCAACCACCTGAAGATCTATGCCTAATAGTCAGTGAGTATATGGCAGGTAAAGGTACAGAACGCAGTAAATATGAAATCACTAGGTAGTAACCAATCCACAGTTTAAATCATTCAAATAACCACATAGCATGAAATAGCTAAAAAAAAGAAGATAACATAATAGGTAACCCTTTGGGAAGTACCCACAACCTATCCCCTCTGGTCCAACCTAGCGACCCAATCAATAAGCTAAAAAAAAGGTAACCCTCTAGAAAGTAATCACAACCTATCCCCTCTGGTCCTACCTATCAAGTACAAGAAACCCTTTGGGCCGTACAATCTGTCTAACCCCTCTAGTTCAGCTTAAGAATAGACTCTCTGAGGAAGCAATCACCGTCAATTCCCCCCTATAGTATCGTATCGGTACTAAAGGCACTCTAAGAAAGCACTCAACATCACATTCCCCCTGTGGCCCACATTGAGGAACTACAGACACTCTGGGGAAGCACTCAATGCCAATTTCCCCTATGGTATCACATCGTAAATTATAAAGACACTCTAGAGAAGACCTCATCGTCAATTATCCATATGGTCTATACACCAGGTTCCCACAGCCCTGTGTAAGTCAAGCAGTTGTATAAGCACGTAACGACCAAGGTAAACCTCATGAACTACTTGGCTAGCATTCTACAACACAATAGGATAACAGAACAACAATCATACCATCCTACAATACTAGGAATGGGAAAGTAAATAGCCGCCTAAGAGGAAAACAAGACCCAATGGTCAAAATAGGAAAAACATGAATGGGAAACACATACAAATTAAAACAATTCACCCTATTCACAAAAAATAATCTTCTACTTAGGCATACCAGCACAGTAGAGAAACAATAGGGCTAGAAAGGTGAACATTCAATACCCCATTCAAGGGTATTGGCAGAATTTGCACATAAAACTCAAGAAATTTCAATAAAAAGACAAAAACCACCTACCTCGAGGTTATGAGATCAATATACATGCACCACAAAGCTTGAATATCTTTAAAACACTATAGATCTAATAAAACATATAGAACGTTCAACCCACAATAACTTGGAAAAGAAGAGAAATCATGAAACGAGGTTCTAGCAGAAGAGATAACCCACGAATGTGATTCCAACACAATCAACGGTGTTCAAATCGGAAGATAGACGAAGGCTCGGGGGCTCATCGAAGATCCATGGTCGTACAAGTTCTCTCAGAAGAAGACGACCAAGAAGAAGTGAGTTATGGCGATTAGACTCAACCCTGATGCATTTAATGAAAAAAATACAGTACAAGGCATGTATTTTTGAAGTACATGACCTGTACTCACCTTTTCCATACTCTTCTTTAAGAAGCCTCCAAGTCACTCCCACATGGCCATGTGTGTGGCTACTACACGGTCAACACACGGTCTGCTACGACAAATAAGTACACGGCGTGTACTTATTAAGTACACGACATGTAGTTGGAAAATTTCTAGAATTTCCTTTTTTCCAAAAAAACAACCAAAAAAGAAAAACATACCTTAAAATAAGGTCCGGGTTCTTACATATGGTATTATCCTAAGGGTTCTCACTTATGTTTTATTGTCATAGTATTCAAAAATAACTAAAACATTATTTGATACCAACAAATATGACCGAATCATTTCATACATAATTATTATACCTTATTAAATTAATATTAATTAAATATCATTGTGATCCATTACATATCTATACTAGTTCAAAGTCTTTGAAAACTTGGATACATGAAAAACACTTATATAAATGATCAAGATAATCTTCCACTATGTTCTTGATGACTAAAAACCTTATTAGAAATATAACAAATAAATAATTTCTTTATATTCTAGGGTAAATAATGTATAAAAAAGGGTGATCTTATACACACCGTATGGTTAAACAAGGGAGATATAACTCAATGATTATTTTTAAGAATTAAATTATTATAAGAGTAAGATAACCTGAGATTAATATTTGAAAATTATACCCATAAATTCATATATCACAATCATGATTCATGGAATAAATAATGGTAGTTTATAAGACACAAATCATAAAGGAAACAATGAACATAAGCAATGAAATCATAACATTGGTATAAGATCATGTCATTAAAGATGTAAATAAAGTGTTGAATAATCATAATCATAGATATATTATTTCAACAATACCAACTAATACATTTATTTCATCATAGGGATTGGCTAATCAACATGTTACTTGATTTTGGTTTGGTATAACATTTATGTACCTTTTTGGGATTGCGACAACACCCAGTGTTCCCTTTTATATCATAAAAACATTATCATTACATAATTAATTGGAGGGATATAACGGATCCACCCATAAAATAATCACAATAAATTCATATTTATGCGACATGATCATGAGAAAATTTAACATTTTATCCTAGCATAACCAATGGGAAAGAAAATAGGTTTCATTAAAATGTCATCATCCAAATTATAAAAAATACAAAGAAACATTGAGGATGGTATCATAGGAACATATCACCAGTGAAGTATATGTAACATCAAAGTATATAATAATATATTAATGTTTTTAGATGATCATTGGGATATTTATTGTATAAAATATACTTTTTGAAATCACTTATTTATAATCATAAACTTTTCAAAATATTAGGAGAATCATATTCTTTGTAAATAGATATGTAAACATTTAAATGAATATTCAAAGTAAATAATGGTCATGATGGTGGGAAATTAATTCAGGAGGTATACATTAAATAAATATTCCTTTCACAAATACACTACAAATTCAAATGTAACACATTCAATATACTAAAAAAGTATTCCATTTAATAAATTTTATATAAATTCAAAAATGGTAAAAAGTTCATTAATACATATTGGGAGAATTATAAAAATATTATTAAGGACTTTTTAAAGACATTATGGAAATGAAAGAAATGATTATATGTCAAATATAAATGAGATTTTATTTTTCTTAATAAATCTATTATTGAATATTATGATATAGAAAATCAATGGGTATGCATATACACCATATTAATTATAAGAGTGGAAAATATAGAGTATGTCTCACATAGACAAAAGTGAGATAAGTAACCCTTACCTCAAGTTTGACTTGATTCCAAATTGCTCTACCCTCCATTAAAATAATTTTAAATTTATTATAAGTATATTATAAAACCATATACACAGCTATAATCTAATTAAAAAATTTCATCACCTATTTATTATTAATTCCGTATTCAAATTATTGGTTTTGTGTGTTAACTATTTCATTTTTCATGGAAAATTCATTTGGAATGTTTCTATCCATTCACATAGATCATGGTTAATTCATCTATTTTTTTTATAATTTCATAATTAACATATTTAATCATCATTACACATTTATAACCATTAATATTATTTACTAATGAAAAATAACTTACATCACTTTAGAGAGAGTATAATCTGTAGATATGTAATACAGATGTTTCCACATTGCGATGGATGTAAATAAATAAAGTTAAATAAAAATTTAACATTATAGAATCATTATTTTATCATAAATATTGTATATATTCATTAAATACTTTATTATTACAAGAAATCATCATTGAAAATGTAAAAAGAATCACAACACTTTATGGAGGTGGTTGTTTACACATACACATGAGAGACTTTATCATAATCCAATGGATGGAAAGGTAAAAAGGTATAAAAAATCCTATAATTATTGATTAATAATACAAAAATTATATAAAGAAGACTAGGTTGATCTTTTATGGTAGAAAATTTTATAACATTCCCATTTATGGGCCAATTTTTACCTTATATCTAAAAATTACAACCCATTACTATTGAATTTTTTTATCATATTTAAAATAAAAACTGATTATATATGAGTTAATCAAAATAATAAGGTATAAAATGACACAAAAACTTATCTAAAATATATTTTTTGAAAGTATTAAAACCCTATAATACCTAGACTTAAATCCTTATTCATTTGGAATAATATTTCTTGAAAATGAATGTATTATAATTTAATCATTTGTGAAATTTAAAAAGTTCCCCTCAACTCAATTATAAAAGGGAACCTCATCCATCACTTAGCTACATAATATTTAGCTTTCTATGTCAAAAAAATATTCCAATTTATCTTATAGACATTTTTAGACACATTATATAGGTTTGTTTCTTCCCAAAAGCCCATCTGTATAGTCTTTTGGAGGAGATCTGATGGAGCCCTTTCATAAATGAGGTGATCACCATAACCGATCAATGTATTTTATACTCTTATTTACCACCTAAATATATGTTGTATTTATCAAAATAGAATAAATTCATCATAAATAATATTCATAAATTTTATTTGTATTATGAAAATACCATCATACACCATCTTTCCCTTAAAAATTGAAGTGAATGTATCAATCGTGTGTACACACAACTTATCGTCACCATGTAGTGATACAATTAATTTTTCTTTATTTAATGGGTAAGTATTATGATGGTTTTAATTTTTATATATTATATATAGGTTATAATAGTATTTATTTAATAATAATATCCCATCTACCTACTTTCCATTCAATCCATTGGTAAATGATAATGTCGTTCACAGATATGTGCGGACTACCACCTCTATGAAGTAATGTGATTCGTTATTCATTTATATTTTACAAGTATGATAGTGGTAAATAATTTGATAAATATATATGATATATATGATATAATAATTATTAAAAAGATGAATTAATATTTAACTTTCTTTTATTCTATCCATCAATGAATGAAAAGAACGTTCATGTATATGTAGGACCTACCATCTCCATGAAATATGTAATTCATTTTTATATATCCAAGTATATGAATGAATATAAAAATATATAATAAAAATATTTATGATATTTATATCATGTTTTAAATTTTGGATCATATGTAACCTTGATCAAAATACAAGTCCTAAAACTACTGAACCATTACATTAATGAATAACAAAGCCAATATCACCTGGAACTATGATTTTAAAAAAGAAGTGTTATAAAATGGGTGATAAAATGTAACAATTAAATCATATATAGAATGATATATATTATTATGGTTATTTAATATATTGATAATAAATAAATATTTTTTATACATGAGTTTCCAACACATACAAAAGAAGTCAGACATAAGGTTAGATATTTTTATCACTTTTATTCTTATGGAAAACATGCCATATTCATAAATTGTTTCTTTTTCATGGAATATATACTTAACTTGAATTTATTTTATGATTATTTTTATGAATTTTATTCTAATTTACATATAATTATATGGTTATTTCTATCATGGGGATTATGATTCAAATGAAACCAATGAGGTAAGTGTTTATTATTACTATATATTCCTTTATTGAGAATGTTTATGATCAAGTTTACAATGGAAAAATATTATAAAATATCTCTCAAGAAATTAATTAAATTTATAACCCTGTTTATTTCTTTAATATAAATTTTTTCCTTTCATTTCTCTCACCTTAAGTACTCAAGACACTGAAAATAATGTTTTTAGGAAAATGGATTTCATTTCTCTCTTCAGTAAAATAGTCTTTTTATTTCATATCTATATTTTCTAAAAGTGAAATTTAGAAGGATTTTAATATTATAATATGATTTAGAATATAATTTTTACCCTAGTTTTAATTTTTATAAAATGGTTTTAATGGAATCTTCTTATCATTTTTCAAATTAGGTACTTTGTGACTTTTTTGATAAATGCATAGACTAAATGTTTTTTTAACATATACGACATGAACATATTTTCCCACCATCATGAATAAATTTTTATTTTAATATTCCTTTACAAGTTTACATGCATCATTGTAAATGAATTTTTTCCATTAATAATTTCAATGTTTCCATAAATAAGATATTTTAAAATAAATTTTTTTTTTCATGAAGAGTGTATTAATGGTCTTTTTATGGTATTTTTATTCCTCAAAGACTCTAGACATTGATTTAAATTATGAGTCACATGATATATGATACAAGGGTACTATAATTATTCTTTGTTTGGATGTTTTATGAATATTATAAAACAATGCTTATAAAACCCATTTATTTTCCACATCTTACACTGTGACGAAATGATGAAATACTTATGGGACCCATTTATTTTACATGAGGGATTCTATGGTGAAATGTTTATGAAGAGTATTTATTTTCATGAGTTATAATATGATAAATTATTATTTATATTATGCCACACATATGCATGATTTTCATTATTTTATGGGTGGGACCAATATCTTCGTTCAACTCATTGGGTGAATATTGATATCCCATGATATAAATAAGACTCTAATGGGTAGTGAACCCATTTTAGTAATGGAATATGTAAAATATGGTAGTATTCAGAGGGAACCATGACTATTATGATAGTTTGGGGAGTGAAACCATTCCATTATAATAGTCATGGAAATGATCATTGAAGACCAATGAAATTATTTTCTATAATTATGTGTATTCCAAATAATTATGTCTTATAAGAATGTTATGATTTCATGGATCATGTTTATTAATTATTTTGTGATTCATTTATTATGGAATACAATGATTTAATCCATGAATAAATATTATGATTTATGATATGCAGGGTATGATTTTCAAATTTTATTTTCAAGTTCTTATACCCTTATGTTCATGTAATTCTGAAGTGATCATTTATATATCCTTTATTTACGGTTATGGGGAATTTTATCTCACTATTCCTTATCTTTATTTTATCCCTGTTATGAATAAAATTAATAAGTATCATAGCTCTATGAAGGGTTCTAGTCATACATAATTTAGTGAGATATGAAGTAGATATTTTACAAACAAGTTATTCATATGTTAGAGTATTCAAAGGTACCATAACTATATTATTATAGCATGGATCATTATTTTATTCAATAAATATTCATCCATTAGGATGTGATATTTATTTATGAGAGTTTTTGATTATAATAGTTGGAATTTGATAAAGGATTAGTTAACCATTATAATCTAGTATGAGAAAATATTAGTGAGAACCCCAAGGATAAGTCTGAGTATAGGATAAAATACTAAACTGTTGGTAATGATAATGGATGACATTGGTTGAACATAAGGTTTTTTTAGTTTTAAAATGAGGTGTCATGATTTAGAAAACCTATAAATTATATTTCTTTATTCCTAACAATGACTATTTATTCACATACTATCCTTTATTATTTTAGTCAATGGATGAAACTATGAAGATTTATGTTAATGATAAAGTAAAATGGAATGATTATCCTCAAGAGAAACCAAATGAATTAGAAACTAGAATGTAAAACTTTTTGATTATACCGGACCAGATCTCTCATTATATGATTAATAATTCAACATTAGTGAGTTTCATGAAAAACCTAAAAAAAATGGGGTCTTATAAATATCATGGTGAATGAATATTTATATTACAAAATGTATATAGTGTGGGAATAATAACACAAGTTATTGTCTTAGAGGAATGAGAATATTTTTTAATTGTGGAAAAGGACATAAAATAAGTAATTTTTAAGGAAAAATGAATAGATCGACTAATGTAATGTATGAGAATAATGGTCTCCCTAAGTTATCCTTTATATTTGAGAATTTTAAATTTGGAGATTATGGTAATTATTCAAATCTCTATCCTAGGGGGAATTATTGATAATAGAATCAGTAAGGTTGTACAAGTAATGGTTTTACCAATGATTATAAATAATCTAGGAATGAATTATGAAAGGTATGTTCTTTTTAACTATTTTTATTATGTTAAATGTAAGTTAAATGAATCAATTGAGTATGGTGAAAAATATAACATGATTCACAATTCATAGTATTGGAAGGAATTATTGAGGAATTAGATGATGAGGAATAGTTAATGATTTTAGAAGGATGTTGGACGATTAAAGAGTTTATGTATTTTGATGCAAGATGTAAGTTTTATAAGTGTCATTATAATGACATTCTTATTATAAAATCATCAAGAATCTAATTATTTTCTAAAATAGTTTTACATTAATAATTTTAAATCATATTTTGAATGTTAATCATAAAAAATAAAATTTATTTTTCGGGAAGGTGGTATTTTTTGTAGAACACATGATTTAGGGAAAATATAAATCTTAATTTGTGTTTTCTGTTGAGTTAAAGATGTTTAGTTGGGGGTAAATAACTGATTTACATTGATAAGTATAACCTTTAATTTTGTTGGTGAATTAATAAAAATTGATTATGTTCATATTTGATTATTTTTATTTCATTTTTCTATTTACGGAATACATTCAATAGTTGAGAAAAGTTTTAAGGAATAAGTATTATTCTAATTTTGGAAAAATATACTCATTCATCTGAGGTTAGCTTGAATGAAATGGATATCATTATGGATTTATAAGTTTATGGTTTATCATATTCAAAAGCACAAACACCCACTTTTAATATTTTATGTGATGTTATTTTTGTACTATATTGTGGTTCAAATACCCTTTTGGGTTGGTACATGATTTGGTGATAAATTAAATTTTCACTAATTGATACTGGGATATAGATAGTCTTGAGGATTGAAATGTGATTCATTGAGAATGTGATATCCTCATATATATTTACAGTCATGTTAAGGATTACCTTTCAAGTTAGTATTTAAATATGACTCCTGAAATTTTGATGATGTTCATAATGTTACAGGATTATATAGTAATTTATCACGCTGATTAATTATATTTAGGTGAATTTTAATTGGGTTGATGAATACATTACCATTAAGTTTATTATGTAATTTAACATGAAAAAAATTTGGAAGATTAAATTTTAAATTTTTGAGATATAAAATGATTCGTATGAGATCAGCTGTGAGGTTAATTGTTTTATTGAGTTTATTAAGGTTAATTTTGATATATGGTTATTTAATCCATAATCTATGTAGATAATTATGGTTATTCTAGAAATGTTTGGAGTTCAATGTATTATTTCATGGTTTATTAGTTTTTGGAATTATATTACCATGTTATAACAATTTTTGGTTTTAGATAATGCCTAAATATAGGTGGAATGACATGACTAAATTTTTTTTATATGTTAGAATTTTATTTTAATGCTTCTAGCATAAAAAAATCATCGTAAACTATCATCATTTGTAGAAATAAGTTATACTATGGTGTAGATTTATTAAATTACAAAATACTTATTTTCAAAAAATTATATTTCCATATTTTATTATTATAGATGGTAAAGTAAAACCTTTACTCTCTGAAAAGGGAACTAAGATAAAAAAAATTATCCTATAAACTTCTATTCCATTGTATTGATCTTCTTTTGACACCCTAACTGACTAATGGTTTTGTGGTAGTAAACTTTCTCCTGACTATGTTCTCTATCACTCCTTATTATTCGTTGGGAATTATTTTTCTCCTTCATGTCCATATTTTCACTTCTTAATGATTCTATCCTACTCTGAAACGTAGTTTTGCGGTGAACTTCATACATCTATTTCCCCATATTTATAGAGATGTTTTATTATCCCCTTTTTAGATGTGTATTTTCAACAATGGATTTTTAAAATACAAAACTTTTTATTACCAACCACACGATCAAATTGTGAGTATTAAATTTATTAAAGGGTTTATAATGTATCACCCCCGAATTTTAGATAATATTTCTCCTTAAAAAATTTATTTAATCAATAATGTTCATTATAAGAAAAACTAAGTATAAGAAAAATATAATATACTATAATAATATTATTCTTATTTTAGTTATAACCTAGCCATAAAATTGGAGAGAATGAATAGTATTAAATAATTTATGAAATATATATAAATTTTTAACTCAGTATATATTTATTGATTAATACTTAGTAAATAATCACTAAATTTTAATAAAAGTAATTTTATTGTATAAAAATATGAATTCTTCAAAAAACAATTAATTATTTTTGTGAGAAAATATTATGATTATTTTTTACAAATTTGGGAAATTTTATTTTATAAAAAGAAAATAAATGTATGAAATTACCATATTAATATTATCATAGGATATATTTTAGAGACGTTTTGAGAATGATTTATTTTACACTGAATAGTAAAAAAATGTTGTTTATATTGGATGTTTTAATTTAGTATAATAACATTTTATAGGTAAAAATGCATTTTTCTGTAAACAATTTTTTGTGCACAATGTGTTTTAAACATAATAAATTAAAATGATCACAATTTTTGAATGATTTTAATAAAATTTATATATTATATACTCAATAATTTTTTTAACATTTATAGAAGATTTTTCTATTCATGGGATTAAAATTAATTTTATTTTATACTTAATAATTACATTTTTCTAAAAATCATTTTTCATCACATCTTGAACACTCGTTTTAAAATTAATTTATTCAACTTATAGGTATTTAATTTTAAAAAATGTATTCCATATTTTGAATTATGAAGTTACAATTTTGTAAATATGAAATTTTTTTGTCAATATAAAAAATAACTAGGGAATAATTTACCAACTCAGAATATACTTAATCAGATTAATCTAGTTTAAAACTAATTGACATGGCCGTTATCATTCATCCTAATTATTATTATAAAAAAGAAATTGTAAAATTATCACATTAGGCCCTAAATTTAGTTAGTTATTAGAAACTTTCCCATGAACCCGACTGATGTATTATTTATATCAAATAAAGTTGAAAAATAGAACTCTCTTAGTCATAAATATCCATTATGTTTTCACCATAAGAGAAAACTAGTTAAGAATGAGTATCAATAGTAATTTTGTGTAAATTGAATTTATATTCCTGATGATAATTTATTTATAATTTTTAGGTACTATATAATTACCTCAAATGCATACACAGTTCCAAAACAATATTTATTCAATTAGTATACAACTAAAATCAATTATTTTGAAAATATTAATAGTTATATAATTTTAGTATGTTATAGTGCTACAAAAATTTTAGAGTTTTATATGGTGTATTATTTTTTTTGTTAAAATAATATATTTGAATTCAAACATTTTATTTATGTCATTTAAGTGAAATTAAAGGAATAATGCAAAAATTAGAAATAATAATATTTTTAAAAAATAATAATTTAATAATTTCTTTAAAATTTAGAAAAATATTTAAATAAGAAAAATAGAATAAGTTATGCTCTTAAATTTCATAAATTGAAAATTTATGGTTGAATTTTCCCCTTATAAGTTAAAATTAAAACCTTCTAACAATGAAAAAGATGTTTCCTTTATAAAAATAAATAAAAAATTAACTAATGGTTAATCAAAATGAAAAGCTTTAAAATGACCCTAAAATAAGTCAAAATTATATTGGGTGATTTTATTTAAATAATATAAATAATAAACTTAAAATAATTATTCATTTGTGGCGTCTTTTTATAAATAATTACTTTATTATAATTTAATCTTTTTAAATTTCAAAAGTTCCCCTCACCTCAATTATAAAATGAAATATGCTCCCTTACTTTTTAACCCAACATTGAGCCTTATATATTTTATAAAATCTATAAATTTCTCTTCTAAAATTCCATAGACACATTCTATAGGTTATGGTATCTCCAAAAGACCATCCCTAGAGAACTTTAGAGTAGATCTAAAAGAGTCATTTCAAAGAAGAGGTACCTTAACTAATCAAATTATTTTAAACTCATATTTACCTCTACTAAATATATTATATTTATTATAAAATAGTAACATCAGTATCCTAAATATTTTTAAATATTAATATTACTATTAAAACTCCATTATAGACCCTCATTCCCATCAAATGATATTTGAAATTATCTTTTGTGTGTATGAATGATTTGTTGTCTCCACGGAGTGACATAATTTATTTTTCTTCACCAAATTTAATGGATGGGTATTATGATGGGGTTATAATTTATATATTATAATTATTAAATAAATAAAATTCTTTAATTATAGTATCACATATACCTTCTTATCATTCTATCCTTTTGTAAATGATAACTTCGTTTCTGCGTGTGTGTGGACTACCACCTCCATGAAGCGTTGCGTTTTAATTTTCATTTATAAATTACAAGGAATATAATGATTAATAATTAAATGAATATATTTGGTATATATGGTATAATAATGATCCAATAATGTTTATTTAATACTTACTTTTCATTTTTTATAGACTTTAAAATATAAAAATAACAACTATGTGTGCATGCGACCTACCATATCCTTGAATGGTGTAATTCATTTTTCTATCTATAATTTTTTGAATAAATCTAAAAATGTTTAAAATTAATATGTATGATATTTATATCATTATTAATCTTCTTGAGCTTATGTAACCATGATCTAAATACAAGGAACAAAACTACCAGACCCAAATAGATTTGCTAAATGAAGTGAATATCACCAGGAATAACGATTTTTATAAAGATGTGTTTCTAAATGGGTGATAAAAGGTTAGGAGTACATAACATATGGTATAATATATATGAGTAGATATTTTTAATATATGTATAATAAATATAATTATTGTACAAAATGTTCTTAAAATGTACAAATTAAGTCATACCTATGGTATGTGATTTTTATCTAACTTTTATTTATGTGAGACACATGATATATTCCCAAATTATTTATTTTTTCTATGAATATACTACACTTGAATGTGTTTTATGATTAGTTTTATAAATTATATTTTAAGGTACATATCATTGTATGTTTATTTCATTAATGGGTTTTTGAATCATATGTTACCCAAGTAGTAAGGGTTTTATGTTTAAATCTCATTATTTTCCAGGATTGTTTATGATTAAATTTCAAAGGATGAAATGTTATTACCTATATCTCAAGAAAATCATGAATATTATATTATAATGTTTATTTCTTAAAAATACAATGTATCATTTCATTTCAATCACATTATGTACTCATGGGATCAATTTTTTTCAAGGATACTCGACTTCATTTCTCTCTTCGGTCAAAACACCATTTTCATATATATCCATATATCTAATTTTTTTTAAAGATGGTTTTATATTAAATTATGATTATTTAAATTAATTTATTCATATGTATGAATTTTAACAAAACCATTTTGAAATTATTATTATTTCTGTTTTCTAAACAAGGTACTTTGTGAATTTTCTAAAAAAGTATGGATGTAATCTTTTTTTTAACATATACAGCAGAAACATATTTTTTTGTCACTATCAATAATTGTTTCAATAAATTTTACTTTACAAGTTTAAATGGTTATTTTTAAAGAAACTTATTTACCTTATATTTTCACAGATGTATTAAATAAATGTTTCCAAAATAGAAAGATAATTTTCATCTTGAATGTTTTAAAGGGATTTTAATGGAATTTGTATTCATCAAAGAAAAAAACTTGTTTTAAATTATTATTTACTTCGGATATGATCTAAGGATACCATCCTTATTCTTCCAATGTATGATTTATAAATATTATGACATGAAATTTATGAAACATATTTATTTTCCATGGGTTATTCTATGATTAAAGAATTCAATGTTTATAAAACCATTCTCATTTAAAAGGGTTACACTATGATGAAATGTTAGTGAAACCCATCTATTTTTATGGGTTATGATATGATGGATGATTTATGATATTATGGAACACATATTTATTATTTTAATTATGAAATGTGTGGGACCTATATATCCCTCCAATGCATTGGTTAAAGATTGATATTTCATGAGATAAATAGGACTAGAATGGGGAGTGAAACAAATTCCATAAGGGAATTTGTCCATTATGATACTCTTGGGAGTAAAAATTGAATAATATGATAGTTTAAAGAGTGAACCCATTACAATATTATTTTTCTTGAAATTATACTTAATTACTATGAAATTTTTTTTCATTGTTTATGTTTTTGACAAAAACTTATGTATTATGAGAATGTGACAATTTAATGGATGATATCATTTAATTATTTTATGATCCATGCATTTTACACTGAAAATATTTATTCCATGACTCAAGATTATTATTTGTGATATTTAGAGTATGATATTGAAATATTATGCTAATGTTCCCATACCCTTATGTTCATGTAATTATTAAGCGATCTTTGATATTTCTCTTGTTTAACCTTACTGATATTATGATCTCACCCATTCTTATGTTTTTCCCCAGGTTATGAGTAAATGTATTTAGTATTATTTTTTAATGAAGGATGATAGTTTTGAAGACTGAGTGTGAGGTGATTAAAATGTTTTATTAACCGGTTGTTTATATGTTTAGGTTTTCAAAGGCACTCTACCAATACAATATTATAATGGATCATTATATTATGCATTGAATATTCATATATTAAGATGTGATGTCTCCATATGAAGAGTTTTGGTAGCTATATGGACACTCATGGAATTAAATAAAAATACATAAATAAAATTAATAACATTATAATGTATAATGGATCCAAATGGAAATGGCATCAAAGGTAAGACAATATAGGGCATAACTATCTTAAAACAATTATAATTACATATGTTTATGTAGAATTATACCCCTTATCACATAGTTTCCCCCCATAAAACTCATTTTAACCCTAATCATGGTAAATGAAATTTTTATATTTTTTATAAATCTGTTTTAATAAAAATGTGTAAAATGCAATGGAAAACGTTTTTTAGAACATGCATTTTTAAGCCCAAAAAATGAACCCATACCAAAATTAAGTATAATTATGATTCAAATGTAATTAATTATATTATTTATAACTAAATAATGATTATGTTAATTTATTATCAAATGGAAAACATTATTATACTTTGAAATCAATTTATTTATTGAAAGAATTGTGGTTTTACAAAAATTGGTATTTTCTACTATTCACTAAAAAATATTTTTTTTAGAAAAATGGAAAAATATTCACCCAAAGATTATATTGAAATTATTATTTAATAATAATATTTATTTAAAACATAATAATTTTATTAAGATGGTATAAATTAATTAAAATACCCAAAAACAAAATGTAGTAAATCCACTTTTGAAGAACACATATTTTCTTAAGCATAAAAAGACTATTGAAAATTGAGTACATTTTTATTATGAATCAGTCAATAAATCTCATTGTTGAAAAAAATTATAACAAATTTTTCTAATATTATTTTTTTATTCATACTTCACAATTTAATGTTTATATTATAGAATTAACATTTATTTAATAAAAGTTTTGTTATATATCATAGTTTTCTTATTTCACTATGTTTTGTGTTAAGTAAGCTATCAAGCTTATTATTATTTTAAACTAAACATTCATGGTTTTATATAATAACTCTCAATGAACCACATTGGTTATCAGATTAAACCATCAATTCAATAATTTTAATTTGTGATATTATTGCATATTATATCTGTCTAATAAAAAATCACGCACATTTACCTATCTAAAACATGTCTTAATATCACCGCACTTTTCAATACTTTCATATATATTTTACATGACATTAAAAATGTAATAATTATAAATAAGGGAACGTTCTCATTCCATGTCACATATCATCACATATAATGCTTCATAATAATTCATATTTTAATATAAAAACCATTAATTAAAATTAATATGAATGTTTTCTTAAAAAAGCTAACAATAATTCTCTATTGATACTTATAAAAATTTTAAACATGTTTTTTCCAATTTCATATCATATCATATTCAAAAAATACATTATACAACATATTGGAAAATATAAAAATATAACCAATTCTTTCATGTTTTATATCCATTACTATGTATACCGAACAATGAATTAATAACAAAATAGTACTTATATAGTTATTTTGAATTAAGTAACCCCCAATAAATATTTAAGAAGAAAAAAATACATATTATTTTCATTAATTAATCAAAAAATATTTCCATATTTGTGTGATTTATATACCTTTATCATTAACCATTTACTTAGACATAAAAGAAATAATTGTATATAATAATATGTAATTTTGTATGACACATATACTCAACATATATTTTCATATTTTGGAATGACAATAAAGATATAGTAATTGCAAACTAATACTTTGTCATAACAAAATTCAAAAACGAAGAAATCATTATCCAATTTAATCTCAAATCACAATGATAAAATGAACTTCCACTTATTTTAGTTTTTAATAATTATATCTTATATTTCATGTTTTATTGATTCTATATATCATTTGAAAATATTTCCTATGCCATAAAAACAAATAAAACTAGGATCCAATAATAAGTTTTATTATAGAATCCCATGGTGTGACTAGAGAGCCTAAGATATTATACTATTAGGACTTGAGAATCATTCATCTTGATATTGGAAAATAGTGTTGGGGGTTTATTTGGATATCATTGTCGATGGATTTACCCTCATTTTAAATTCTACACATAGATTATAAGAAATTAAATAATTATCATAACAACTAACCAATCCAAAATAAATTAGTATAACCTTACTGAATAAAATAAATTTTTTTTACCATTAATCAATGGGTTATAATATAAAATGTTTTATATGATTTATGCACATTATATCATCCACTTCCTAGTAATTATAGTACAAAAAAGTAAAATAAAATAATAATTAACAAAATTAACAATTAGGTTGGAAATAGAACAAAACCCTACTCTTAGACGCTAATTCAATAATCTTTATCAAATAACAATAACAATAAAAAATCAATAAATTATACTTTTCCCTTTATATATCAACGGAAACATAGGTTAAAAATATATACAAAGGTTTTGGGTGTGGATACAGTGACATGGTAGATTGTCAAAAAATGACCCCGAACATTCTCCAAGAGGCATCTTTCTGTGAAAATACACATGTTGACATGAGAGACCATGTGTATCCAAATAAATACACTATTTTATATTTATAATCATAATTTAAATATTAAATATCAATTAATGGTAATCATATAGTTTAACAAATTACCTATATTTAATATTGAGTTTCATATGCTTAATAGGCTACCATAGAAACCAAAAAAACATTTTTCAGTTATAATTTAAATGGACAGACTAATAAAATCAATATAGGTAACTATTAAATGTATATAGGATAAGTATAGAGATAAAACATTATCTTGAGAAGGAAAATAATAATGGAAATAACTTCCCTGATGAAATATATATATAGGGTCCCCACTTTACCACAACCCTCATGCCCATACAAACTACTCTAATATAGGTTTTTTTGGACCTTATTACCCTTAAAATAATTCACTTTGTTATATTTATCTCTTATTATCCATTAATAATCCCATTAACTCTCTATACCACTTTGATATCCAATAATAACATCTTCAAGCTTCTTCAACCAGTGGGTCCTTTAGAATAACCTAAAAACAGCACACTATCCCATAAAGACAAAAAGGTTAACAAGAAAATGTCACAAAGTTTATATGAAAACATTCCATGTTTATCCTTATTACATAGATTACTAGGTAAGAGATTAAATTCCATGAATCTATCTATTTATATATTTTTCTTGAAACTGAACAATTAAAATATTAAAAAACAACACCTCTAATCACAAGATAATAGATGGAATGTGGAATAAATTAAATCATAATATGAAAATTATAAGCTGTTTTAAATCCAATAAATGAATGAAACCCCTGATTCCCGCCTATCCAAATAAAATATAACTATTAAAAAGTTTAACTTGAAAAAACCAGCTGAATTTCATCCAAAATGAGATCAATTGAAGACTTTATAAGTTGCAATAAATTAATAAAATTAATTATATATTTAAAATTTTATTTAAGGATAAGATTACACCACCATTGACTCCTTGAAAAATTCAAACTTGACTTCATCCCACATTTCCCCTCCAATAAATTCAACATCGATATTGATTTTAGTAAAAATTTTAAGAGTAAACTACAAACAACCACAAAACTCTTCTAAATGTATTCTCTAAAATAGAAAAATTATTGCCCTCAATAAAACCTAACATCCATAAAATTATTTACCCACTAAATCCATTAAATCTTAATGAATCCCATATGAAATTATTAAATATCTTGGAAATGAAATTTCAATAATAAATAAAATAAAATAAACTAATGAAGGCCAATTAATTGATGTAATTTATACCACATAAGTTTATATGGTCATCCTTGCCGGTATGATGCTCACTAGGGATTGTAGATGGGTTGACATCATCGTTGAATCTGACTGCCTCACCGTAATCAATGCTATTAACAACAATGATGGAGGACTCCAGTCATTTGGCTTCATCACCAAGAGAATTCTCTCGCTTCGCCAAGGCTTCTCTTGTTGTACCTTATCCTTTACCAAAAGGTAAGGAAACAATGCGGCCCATCAGCTGGAAGCCTCAGGCCCCTTCGATGTCAATCAGCTCTGGCTGGATAATTTCCCTTCATGGGTTTTCTCTTATACGTCTGCAGATCTTCATCATTAATGTTATCTGTCCTTCATTTCAAAAAACAAACTAGTGAATTATATGTTATTTATATATAGGTTGAGAAATTATATAATCAATGAGTCACTTATGTTTAAAATAATTAAAACTAAAATTGGGAGGGCTTGTTTTCTTTATAATTCATATACTATAATTTAAATTAATTTATAATTTTTTATTATGTGTGACCACGTATATATGTGATAGAAATACATATAGAGAGATTGTAAAATTATTCTGATTATATGTGGACAGTTTTGGTTATTATTATAGATATTATAATATAGTTTAATCAATTCATAAACTATTAGCCCATGGAAACCACTATCTTCCTAAAAACTCCTTATAGACACTTAAATATTCATCCAAAAATTAAAGGTTTTTATAAGGTTTCTTTTTATTCATTCTATGAGTATTCAAGTAATTTTAGTAAATGATATATAGTTTTTGTACCCCCCTTTGTTAATTTCTCTCTTAATATATTTATGTATGTCTTAGTTTGTCTCCGCATAAATTTCACCAATTAATTCATCATTCACCTCTAAGGACCTATTGATTTGTGATTAAGAAATCAAACCGCTAAGAATAAAAAAAATATTGAATTAATTTTTTGATAAATCACTAAAATTAACCTACCTATATCCCCTAAATTTATATTATATAATTTATTAAAGTTTTTTACATGATCAATTAATGAAAAGTATTAAAATAAAATTAAGGAATGTAGAAATCTTATCCAGTATGTCTTTCCCCTACTTGGAGTTATTTATTCTCCTCTATTATTCATTTCCCACAAAATTATTACTATTCTAAGTAAATTAATATTGATATCCTCTTATTTAATATGTATTGTTCCTTTTTTAATTCCATTTATTATCACCACATTTAATTCCACATCATTGTTGGATTCTAATACATTGATTATGAATGCTTAAAATCTATCCGTAAGATTTTTTATGCTATTTATTCACTACGATATACAAGGTTACTATACCCATAACATGATATTCTTTGGTTATGATTACTTTAAAATCCATGCATTAAATATTATCATACCAGTTTTTCCATAATCACATTATTCCCCACTAATGGTAGTAAATAAAAAGTGGTTTAGGTGAGTAATGATATCATGATGAATTGAAGTCCATTGCTTATTATATTTCAATAATTACAAGTCCATTTACACTTTTGAGTGACAATAATGATAGGGATTCTCAATCAATTTCTATATATGTACCCTTACTCTTTATCCCAAGGAATATTCACACATTTTATCATTTTATATTAATTTTATTCCTTATGTGATATATTTTTGTAATGGTTATATAAATTCTATATAACACTTTCATAACACCTTATTGTCTTTTTTCCAGTATCATCACTTATAATGATGCACCAGCTCTCATTAGACAAAAAATCATAAACTATTATGTACAAATACCTCTACTCCACCCAACCAATCAATGAAATCCCAATAAACATTTCCAATATCACTATCATATCACTCACTAATTTTATATTCTATGAATATTGTGATTCTATATTATAATTTTATTTTTAGTCTCATTTATATTACCATACAGAACATAAATGATTTAATAAAACGCATATTCATGAAAATATATTGTGGAAAAATACTATTTTATTATCCAAAATTTAGGTCGCTCGTAAATAAACTCAACTGTTTCACTATGTGAAGTCTTTCCATAATCTTCCACCATCATATTATGTACTATTATGATTTATCTCAGACATAATTATACTATATGTAGTTAAATGTTACACCTAAAATCCCTTTCCCTCGATTAAAGTTTGGGGTTGTAGGTAGTGTTTACACACACACACACACTTGTGCAATAAATATAGAATCATTACCAAATATAGGACACTACTTGATATCCACCGGATCAAACTTATTAGCTAAAATATCTTTTATTTTGTTTTGGTATGACTGTTATAGCTTACAAAAAATTAATTCCACAATAATTATCCCAATAATACTTTTGTCCCAAATAATTTCTATGTTCTTTTAAAATAGAGAATCATGTTTGCAATAATATTTTATTTGTACAGAAATTTGTAGTTGACATCAATGATATTTCGATTCAACCCTTATATTTTCACAATCAACCATTCTATATTAGTTTTTTAAAAATAATTATTTCTATATAGAATCTTCAATATGACTATATTTTTAATCATGTAGTTTATAATTTTGAAATTCATGATCACTTTTATTTATTTTTCTTTATGAACCAAGGGTGGGGAAGGGTCCAACATAATTTACAAAAAGTTTCTCAAAATAACCAAATGATTTTTTATCCATATAAAACCTAATATTATACTCTTCAAAGAACTTATATATCATTTTAAATGATAAGTTGAAAAAATCTATAATGTTACTTAAAACATATAAAAAATAAAACTAAAATTATATTAAAATTACACATGCTTCTGGAATATTAATTTTATTGAAATTTACAACATAATTTAATAAATATGTTCATTGAACTTGATATAAATTATACCATATTAAATGATTTTTATCATAATTGATTGGAATTAAACATTCCAAACTCCATACTACTTTAGAAAAATGGCCACTAAACCAAAATAATTATCCTAAATTAAAAACATTTATAAATAGAATCATTTTATTAGGAGGGGTGTGTTTTAGTGTGTCCTGGTATAGGAGGTCATTATGAGTTTCTTAGAAGAAATGGTTGTTTTATAGTCTGCTATATAAAACTATAGACTAATGAGCTATGATAATTTTTATGTGTTGTAGGATGATGGAGGATCTGTGAAATTTTTTGTTGCGCTGTCTTAGAAGGGAAGTCTGGATGAATTGTGAAAAGAATTGGGTGTGGTGTAAAGGTTCCCAAGTTATTCTTATGTTTCAAATAAATTAAGTTTATTTAATGAATAGTGAGTGGAAGTTTTTAGTTTGAGTCATCTAATAGTGGTCATGGGGGTTTTCAAAATTTTCCTATGTAGGTTTGTTATTATTTGCGGTCCTTGAGATTTATCCTACATGATCATTTTAATTAATATTCCATGGAGGCACCTCCATCATGCCTCCTCCGACTATGACATGGAGTCTTGGGTGTTGGTTATTTGATTTAACATTCTTTTATGTCATTGTAAATGATACTTTTATCGCACTGTGGATTGGTTTGGATGTGATTGGTTTGGAGAGAGAAGGCTAATAATTGTACTATGATCCACAAAAGTTTGAGAATTTTGGTATGATATTTGATGTTATTCTGTGACCATTGTTAAATACATTAGTTTTAATGTGGGTTTACCCCTATGATTCATGTGATATTGCATCATATTATTCATATCATATCATTAGTATGGATTGATGACCACTACCACAACATCATTATTTATTTTTCCAAATTTATATTAAATTTATGACTTTCCTTGAATTAATTCATATTTCCATGAATTATTCTATACCCTTAATAATAAACATAGTATATTTAGAAATTTATGGACATTCATTGGTTGGTTTTTTACCCTTGACTTCAGGTCTGAAGATCCACTTATTCTAAGGATAATTTCTATTCTATTTCAATTGATTCTATTCTCATCCTTTCTTCTTATGGATATTTTGACCATATTCATAATGTAATTTTGATTTTTTTAATTTGACATGGAATGGTCATGTATAGTATTTTTTATTGATCTTTACTGACATTCTAGTGTTTTATTGGATCATTCTCATCCCCTCATGAAATAATTTTTACTTCTTTGGTAGGGGTGAGGGATTCGAGACTTCTCTTTATAATATTATGTGGAAATTTTGATTAATATTGACTGTTAGTACATTATGTGAAAATTTTAGATTAATATAATAATATATTAAATTAATATAAATTAAATTGAAATGAATATGGTGATTCACATATTTTTCATGAAATTTATTAATAACTCTTATATATTGAGGTTTTTATATGGTTTCCAAGAGTTTTAGTCTACTACCATGTTCCTACTACAATTGATATTTTATAATTACCATTAAATATGAGTTGATAACTTAAATTAGGTTATGAATTATTTATGTATAAATTCTTTATTAATGTGTAAATGATTTATCTTAGACCTCTCATTTAATATGTAAAGATTGATTAAGTGGAAGTACTTTAATATACATTTGTTTTGTGTTTCCCCTAAATTTTTATTGAATAAATGGCCTGAATTTTGGTGATCAGAAGGGAATATTTTTAATTGGTTTTTGGGAATGATTAAATGTGTATTAGAAATAAAACATATTAATGGTTTGTTGTGTGGTTTTTTAATGGTGTTAGTGTTGGTTGACTAGAAATGAGATTGTTTTGTGACATTATTGATTGTTTTTGGTATGTGTTGTTGGGAGGTTTATGTAGTCATGGTTTAGTTATTATGGGGATGTGTTTTAGTTTTATAGAATCATGGAGTGTGTATTTAATTAATAAAATGGATATTTTATGAGTCTAAAATGAAATGTTAAAAAATGAATAAAGAATTGATTGAACTAAAAAAAGTTTGAATTTTATTTTTCATTAAATATGAAAAAAATTGAATTGGCCTTATAAAGGTAATAATTATAAATTTATATGATGAAAAATGGGAAATTGTTAATATTTATATATTTATTATTTGTGACTATATTGTTCCATGTTCTGACATACTGATGGTAGTGTTTTTTACTAATTTTTCGTAATGGTATGATGGCTATTATTGGTATTTAATGTGATGGTTTGGTGTAAACATTTATGTTTTTCATTTTATAGATTATATATATGATACTTTATTCTTATTTTCTTACACACCAAAACTAATTTTTGTATCATTATCGATACCCATATGAATACATAGTTTCTATATGTTTTCTCATACAACCTAGATATAGATGATATGAATGGTTAAATACTCCATATTACATGATTTTCATTCGGATAGAGCATGTGAAGTGATGAATTTATTATATATGAGTTTATATATATATAGATAAATATGTGTGTCATTTTATGGCTAGTTGTTATAGTATATATGTTATCACTAACATGGTTTTTGGTTTTTATTTGTTTATAAGGGGGTCATGTATGGAAGGAGGAGGGAATGAGGTTGATGTACATTACTTTCATATGACCTTAATGAAATGAGGAGGTGATGTGCTTTTGGGATATAGTTATATAGTATATGGATATGGATATGTTTATATGGTTGGGTTATTTATATGTGGATACATAAATATGGAAGGGACTGAATAACATGAAATTTTTCTTTGGGGTGTGAGAGAAATTGAATTAATGGGGAAGTAGATGTGGGGTAACATCTTAAAATATTTATTATTTTGATATTATGTTAATATAATTTGATTTTTTATTAGGTGATTAATCCTTAGAGAGGGTTTATGATGGTGGGACTAGTTTTGGGGAGTGTTGGTTCTGTTATTTATTCACTGAGGAATACACAAGATTACTTTTCACTTCTTCATGATACATTCTAGGGGGTATCTAATTAAGTATAATTTTATTCTCACTAATATATATATATAAATTGATTTATTGGTTTTTAGAAGATATTTTACAATATATTTGGGTCGTTCTAGTTCACAGAGGTTTTTGTTCGATGTTTACAATAAAATCATAGGTGTTAATACTTGAATTCTATTTTAAAGGCCTTGGTTGTGTATGAAATTTTTATGAATTATGAATGAGGTTTTATTTTATATTATATTGATTGCATTGGTGTGTCAATTTATTTTTCCTACAAGTTAAATAAATCACATTTATGTGTGATTATACCCTCAATGCTAGTTCTCATCTCATGGTGCATTCAAGACATGCTTCAAGGGCATTGTTATCTTCATTGTGTAACCCAAAGGGATTTCTAGTGGGTGAATTTCAAGATAGTGTTGTGTTAGGGATTTGGATGAAAATTAAGATAGTGTTTCATGTTAGAAACTAGTTATAAATACATGAGTTTGGTTGGGAAGATATATTTACTATATAAAGTGTGTGATTTAGTAAGGGAGACCAATTAGGATATAATAAATTTTCCCACCAGGATATGATGGAAGGCCCATAGACTACTAATCACACTATGTGAGATGATATTAATTGTGGGGGATATACTTAAGAGAGGTACATTCACTATACTTTATTTCATTTTTTTTGAATTAGGCTGATTTTGGGAAGATAAATTGAATCTAATTAAATGATATTTAATGAATTCCATGTTCCCAAGATTAAAAAATTTCATTTATTCACACTTATAAACACTTGGTAGTTTTCGACCAAGTGTTTTTCTAGAGTTGTATGGACTTAATGAATGATCTGATTGATCATATGATGGTAGTATCATTCATTGAGGATAGGTCTTAAAGGAATACATTGCATGAATTTCTGTGTAAGATTTCAGATAAGTATGAGAGGGTGTCTCTGATCTAAACATAGAGTGATTTATATATTATTTAGAGTTTTATTTTAGCCTAATATAAGCTATACTAAAACATTGTCTCACATTGGTTGTTCTTTATTTGAGATATTTTTTTTGTTAGTGGTGGTTTTTATATCTTGGCGGAGCAAGGAGTGAATAGTTTTTCAAGAAAATATCTAAAATATGTATCATATAGAGTTTCATTCATAAATGATGAATGTAGTAATGTGGAAGGGGTTTCATTATCTTCAAGAAGGTAGTACGAGAGTGTAAGATAATAGGATTCAATTCATACACATTCTACCTTATTCCCTAAATCTTTTTTTGTATGGGGAGGCCATGAAACATCATTTTGAGGAGGTATTACATCTCTCTATTCATCAAAAAGTTTCACTATCTGTGTCACCAATTTATATATTATTTCTCTCTATGTTATATGTGATTGATAGGATGCATGCATGCTCAGGGTCATCTCAATAGTGTGGTCATCAGAATATCCAAATAAGTAGGTATATAGATGGATGATATTGAATGTTTGGGTAGTCTATGTTTCAATTTCTTGGGATTTGATATCAAAAGTATTATTTACATGTATCTAGAGATATTAGTCTTCATTCATCTATTTGGGGATCCGTTCCAGTGAGAATTTATTATATTGTCTTATGTTATCAGTGATTTCAATTCTTGGTTATTCCTTGTGTCCAATTTGATGAAGTCAATAAATTCCTAATTAAGCCTTAGTAGTAGTTTCCTCCTTGTTCTAATTAGAATTAGCAATAATAGACTATGAATCAGCAGAAAAGTGATAATATAGGTATTGGAAAACCCCATAACACCCCTCACCCTCAAGGAAATAGGGTTGATCAGCGTCAGGGATGTTGTCTTCTACATGTGAAATGAGGTAGACGAGTAGGAAATGATCATTTTCATACAATTAGGATTCCAACAAGAGGAAAGATTTTGATTTTTTTGGATCTACCATCTACATATATTCTTTATTAGTTTTCTATTATTTGATTTTGAGGTTTTACATTCAATTATTTCACCCACCTTGGTCTATGACATAGGAGTTACAGTAGAGTATAATTAGTTTACCTATTGTTTACTATGAATGTATAATTTTTGTCTTATTTATTTGATGTGTTATAGGGTAACAAGATAATGATAGAGAAACATCAATATTTTGGGGGTTTCTTCATGATACAGATATAACAGTATGATGTCATTCTTACTATGGATGGATTTTATTAACTTCATTATGTGAATGATTTATTCTAGAGAAGAGTTTTTTCCTTAATATAGAAGTCTAGAGTGTGGTTTTAACTAGTTAATGAAACCAACCTATGGACTTAATAATTTAGATCATGTTTCTTAGATAGTGAAGTTGGATTTTTGAATAGTAAAGGTTTAAGTAGCAGTTTTTCCTAGGTTTTTTGTAAAATTACTATATTTATTTATCAATGACATTGAGAGTTTACCTGGTGATGAAAATTTGATTTTGAGATAGATTGTTAACCCAGTTCCACATTTATTTTGATGTCTCATTATCTGATGAAACCTATTAAGTTGTGTAGATTCAAATCAATGATTTTATACCTAAAGATTTTATTTATCCCAGTGTGTCATCATGGGGTTCTCAAGTGTAATTTTCCATGAAATTGGAAGGTAGTTTTGAGTTTTATGGAGATTAATAGTGGTTGAACTAGGTAGTAGTTAAGAATTATTACCCTATTTTTTATATAAATAATTTATATGGTCAGTTTAATAAATACAACTAGTTTTTAAAGATCATTTTATAGTCATGAAATCATCATCCAATATAGTATGAGGCTGATATATCAATGGATTACTTTTGGTTTTTTTAGGAACATCTATTGTTTAGTTATGATGTTATATGTTAGGAATTCTCCAACTATTTTAATAGGACACGTGAACTCCTTGTTTCATGAGTACATATGTTAGTTTGTGGTAGTATTAATCAGTGAAATTCTAATACACTCAAAGATTTAGGAGAATGATTCTAATAACCCTAGAACCATTATTCAAGTCCTCCAATACCACTAGATTTATAGGAATCTAAATAATTGTAGGTTTGTGAACTGTGAGGTATATTTTTTAGGCAAGTAGTGTCTTAGAATGGAGTCAAAGTTGATTGTTGTAAGACTAATATATTTTTTTCTTCAGTACAACCCAAGCATGTTATGATGTTTCATAGTTTCCTTAGTATTGTGGGATATTATTTGAGGTTTATATAAAATTTCTCCTAGATTTTCCCCTCTTAACATCCTTGACCAAGAATAAAAAAGACATCCTATGGAATGATCAATGTTATCTAGATCTTAATTACCTGGATAATAAGTTTACTTGTGATCATTTGAATTGGATACCCATGGAATGAGTCATTTTTGAGGTTCTCACTGACTCTTACCATCTTATTTTGGGATTATTTTTAATGAAATAGCGTAAAATGATATCATTTGGGTCTTGGGGTTTATTTACCAGCAATAATAATTATTCCATCCATGATCTCGAGTTGGTAGTTGTGGTTTATCATTTAATGTTATGGTGTCATTAGCTATACAGTGAATGTTGTTTTGATTTCACATGTCCTAAATGATTGAGGAACAACTTCTCTTAGTGGGAATTTGATATGAATTAGGGGAGGAATTTTAAGAGTCATTTTGGACTATGAATTTGATATCTCATACACCGCTTGGATAGGGAATTTAATTTTATATGTGCTAATTAAGAAGACACATGGATATATTTTTTGGGAGTTTGGGAGTGCATGATGATTAATAGAACTACTTACTATGATACATCTTTATGTGGAGGGTTTTTGTGGTAGAGTATTATTATACTAGAGGATTGGAAAATATTCCTTGTTTAAAAAAGGAGATATGTCTCATTGGGTAAATTAGATGGGGGTTATTTTAAGAAATATTATTTTTCAGTGATACTATAGAGGGATTTTCAGAGTATTGTCGAAATCAAGTGTTCTTTCGAGTGAAGTAGTTCTTCCCATCAGTGATGTGGTAGGTGGTTCTTCGTGAGTTTCATTGATCACCATTGGTTATGAATCTTGGTATATCCAAGATATATCATTCCCTGAAGGGTATAATCTGGTGGAAAGGGATAACATAATCTTTAGTGGAGTATAGGTGGAATTGTTTGTTTTTTCAATATGTAAATGCAGTGTACCATGCTCTATGAGGTTGTTTTACGACAGTATATGTCCCATGTTAGAAGAGGGATAAAATTTTAAATTGATTTATTTAATGATTTTCCATTAGATCAAAGTGGATGGGATTATATTTGGGTTATTGTGAATAATTTTATGAATTTGGATCTTTTTTATTGATCTATGAGTAGAGTAAAATGGAGACCTAAGCATGGAAGTATATAGATGAGGTAGTGATACTTCTTATGGTTCTAAAGATGATTATTTTAGATCATGATCCGTTTTAACATCAAGAATCTTATGATTAATGTTGCATGATTTTGGATATTTATTATACCTTATAACTTATTTTCATCCTTGGATAGATGGTTATACCGACAATAATATTCAAATTATCAAGTACATATTATTTACATGGGTTCTAGATTTTTTAGATTCTTTATATATAAATGTACCATTGTTTCATTTTCCCATAAAAATAGATATCAATATTATATTAGTATGGATTTATTTGGTTCATTTCATGGTACATTGTCCGTATAACCATTGTCTTTTATTGAGGTTCTATAGAAGGTGGTCCTTGTACCAGATATGGTGAAGGAAATGACATAGAAGGTGAAAATGATTCATGTGTCGATGAAGGTCATGTAAAATTTATCAAAAGTAATATGAAAATTTTAGGAGGAAACATATAGATTTTAAAGATAGTGTTCTTATATTATTGAAGGTTGCTCTTCATTGTATACAATTATGGTTCAATCATGTGAGTAAGTTTTCCCATTAGTTTATCAAAAAATTTAAGGTGGTTGAGTATATTGGCATGATGTTAAATTAGATAGACCTTACTCTATATATGGATCAAATTAAGGAATTCATTAATAAATCACAACTTCCTTAGTATCTTTATGATGTCTCTCATGTTGCTGATTGGGGTGATTTGAATGTTTATGATGGAATGATGTTCATTCAGTGGATGATTGAGATTTAGGATTTTTTCGAGAATGTAATTCACAGATGCCTCATTCCCATGGTTTTTGTCTTATGAAGTAATATTCACTTGGAAGAGTATACACATGAATCTAAATCGTAGATTCATGATTAGTATCTTGATTTGTATTTAACCTTGTTCTGATTGATAATTAAACCCAATATTTTTTCTCTTTCTATTGAGGTTTTATTGTGTTTTCTTTTTCATGGTGAAGATTTTTTTCTTGTTTGAGATGTATCCTCCTGTGAGGTTTTTGGGTTTTATGTATGTTGTTTGTTTCTGATATTTTTTTAATTATCAAGGAAAATAATAATTTTATAGGTATCTAATGAAATGAAACAAACATTCTCAAAATGATACATTAAATATTTTGGGAGTTTGAGTTTCCTAGAGTAGGTATGAGCATAAAAGATAGAATTGAACATGAAATTTCATTTGGAGGTGTGAATTATGGAATGAGACGATGTACTAAGACAAAAAATTATTTATTATGGGAGTTGATTTTTCTATAGTATAGCGTTTCAAGTTATAGAGTATTGGTTTGTGGAAAGGTTATTTTTTTTATGATGGGGAGGATTCATGAGGTTTTCTAGTTTCTTATCATACAATGGGAGGCTATATATGGTGTTAAAATGTTTGATTATGACCTAAATTTTATTATGTTATTATAATATAGAAAGGTCTCCATAGTTTAAGCTACATGAGATTGGTTTCTTTGTGGTTGTTTGTGTTTTGATGAGGAGGTATTATCGTTTTTTGAATTTATCCTATGCATATTGGTTATCAGATGGGGTATTTAAGATTTATCATATAAAATAATTTCAATTTTTCTTTTTTGGAGGAAGTTTCTAACTCTACCCACTATAACATGGAGTTTTGGAGGTTGATTATTTAGTTCTTCCTTATTTGGTTTCTTTCAACCATGGTGATTTTTTTAAACCATGGTTTATTTTAGGGTATTTATTATTGAAAGGGAGAAATTACTAGATTACACCATGATCTTCAAATGTTTGATAACTACGGAGTAACTCTTTTTATTTAACAAAGACCATCATTAAATGCATCATTTTTCAGGTAATTTTACTCCCATGAAATTGGGATATCTCTCACTATGGTGTTTTGATATGATATTCACGGTGGTGTGATAAAAATTATCATAACATGATTAATTAGTTTTTTTAAAAGTGATTATATATTAAAACCTTTCCATAAACTCATTCTTATTTCCCTATCTACCACAAAAAATAGTAAATAATCATTGGAATTCTATGGTTATTCTTTGTTTGGTTTTGTCCCTTGTCTTTAATATGTGAATGAATTATGGTCCAAGGTGAATTCATATTCTTTTATTATTCATTATACTATTTTCCTTTCTTATTACAGAGAATATAGCAAGGTTTTTAATTTTTTTGGGTTTTAGTTTTTATTGGGAATGGTCATATGCAAGAATTTCCATTGATCATTGTGATTTGGGTAGTATTTTATTTGGGTTCTCTCATTTCTTTATATATAGGTTTTACGTATTTAATTTAGGTATAGGATACAAGAAATATTATTATTTATTTATTTAATAACATGTAATAATAATGATTTTACTTTAATTTTTTGGATTAAATATATTATCCTCATAATAAAACGAATTGCACAAAAGAAAACTAATGGGAACAGGGTTATTGACATGTGATTTATGAAATTTCCTGATATCTCTTATATGTTGAATTTTTTTTGATGTTTCTAAAAAAAGTTTCATGTATTATGTTGTGATATAACTTTCTTGATAATATTTATTTATTTTAATCTCTTTTTATAATGGGTTAATCACATAATATGGTTAATGAATTGTTAGTGTAGAAATATATAATTTGTGTGTTGATTTTTTATCCTAGAACTATATATGAATATGTAAGGTGATATTATGTGGAAGATCACCAATGTAAATTAAATATTTATTTTCATTATTTATTTATTTTATATGGGTCCTTATTTATAGTGATTAGAGGTGAATTGGTTGGTTGTTTTTGCTGGTTGGAAGGATGAATTGTGGATTGGTTGTGGAATTGGTGGATGGATTATTATGTGTTTATGGTAATGGATGAATGGATATTTTAGTATATAATATGTGGTTTTATTGATGTTATAGTGGTATTAGGTATGTGCTATGGGGATGATTAAGTGGTGACAGTTTGGTTATTATGGGGTTTTGTTATAGTTTCCTAAAATCATGGAACATGTCTTGAATTAGAGAATTCAATAATTATAGGGGGTGGAATGAAATGAAAAAAAAAATAATGACTGTCCTGAAGTGAAAAGTGTTTTAACATATTTTTTGAACTTAAATATGGATTAATGAATGAAATTTTTATGGTAATGGTAATTTTTAGATATTTTTGTGATAAATGAAATAAGAAAATTTTAATATTATTATAGTAGTTTTGTGTGATTATATAGGACTGGTTTATTTACTAATGATGGTTGTTGTTGTTAGTTATTTACAGCAACATTGTATCAACTATTGTGGCTATTGATAGTGTTAGTTTATTTTGAAACCATAGGGTTTAATTTGTGTGGATTATGTATATGATAGTTTATTGTTATTTTCTTACACACCAATACCTAATTCAGGTAACATAACTGATACTATTATGAAGAAATGTGTTCTATCTCCATTCAATTATCTTTAGGTTGTATAAGATACATATAGATGACTTCTACCTCTTCATAGATCTCTTTTGAAAAATAGGTTTTGATGGATGAAGGGATTATGTATATAAATATCATATATAATATGATAGTAGTTATAATATATCTACTAGATGACATTGTTTATGGTTATGATGACATTGCATTATGGGGACAGACATGCAAGAATATGATTTGAAGCTGATGTTGTTCTTGTTCATGTTTCCCTAATGTGATGAGGGTGCGATGGGTGGTTATGATGTAGTGATATAATATATATTTTTAGATATATTTTCATGGATGTGATGTGTGTATATAGATATATGGATATAAAAGGGATTGAAGGCCATGGAATATTTCTTTTTGGCATGAGAGTGACCAAATCAACGGGAAATTAGATGTGGGGTATAATTAAGAAATATATATTATTTTGATATTTTGTTAATATATTTGGATGTGTTATTGGGTGAGAGTGCCTTGGTGATTTTGGGTGACAGTTGACCTAGATTATGCATGAGTTTTTTCATCAGTTTATTTAATTAGTTTTTAGTACGATTTTGCGACATTTTGATGAGGTGTTTTAGGAAGGTTCCTACTAATTACATGATCACACTCATATCTATATATGTGAATCTCTTTTATAGGATTTCAAGAGGAGGTTTTTATCTATCTGGTATATACTATTTTATAGAGTTTTTTTGTTGGTGTTATTGTTTCTACCATATGAGTTTTCATTGAGTATTATATTTTGTAAACCATGATTACACTTGAAATTTAAATGAATTATTTATTGGTAAGTATTTTATATTATATCGAGTTCATTGGTGGTTATTTATAATATTAAATGGATTATAATTATAATTCCTCCCATTTATGTGGGATTATACCCCCCTATGTTATTCTCCAACGTAGGGACTGTTATAGGCGAGCTTCAAGGGCTAGGCATATCTTCACCTCCAACCCATGATGGGTTCCCAGTGGAAGTGGGTTTTGGTGAAAAATATGTTTTCTTAATTTTATATATTTTCATTCTCAATATATACACTACTGAATTTAAATATTTATCATGTATTATCATGCATTTTGTATTACAATTAGTTTCATATGTTTAACCATCATCAACTCCATTATAGTTCTCTTATTATAGAAATGTTATATAAGAAGGAGACTTCTTATTTATTATGTATTCAGTTAATTAATGTAGAAATTCAAAACAAAATGAATATTATAATACCTAACATGTTATATATAATTCACCCCCATGTTTTTATGGTTCTCTTTTACAAGATATGAAATTCTTTTTGTTGACATGTCTATAAAATCAAAAATGGAATCACCCAATTTAGGATATATCACTAGTGCAGAAAATGTTTTTTACGTCACCATTTTTTACGTCGGTTATATAAAACCGACATCATAATATGTAAAACGAGGTTTTTTACGTCGGTTATTTAATAACCGACGTAAAAACCTGTGTTCGGTACACCTTTAACGTCGGTTATTTTTATAACCGACGTTATTAATTGCGCGGCTTCGTTTTTTACGTCGGTTATACATTAACCGCCGTAAAAAACAGAAGCGGGGGGTGTTTGTTACGTCGGTTATTGAATAACCGACGTAACAAATCGACATTTGTACGAGTTATTACGTCGGTTATTCAATAACCGACGTAAAAAACGCGGTTTTTGAAGGCCTTTTTACATCGGTTATTTTATAACCGACGTTAAAAAAGAATCCGCAGATGTTTTTGACGCCGGTTATGGAATAACCGACGTGATAACTCATTTAAAAATTTACCCAGACCCATGGATTGTCATTCGCGAGTTTACCTTCGACAGTCGCGACTCGTCTCTCTCGCGCGTAAACCCGAATCGGCTCGTCCATTTCGTTGGTTTAGATTTGTTTTGCGATCATCGTTTCTCTTATTTAATCTCCTCGGATCAATCATCTAAACTCGCAGCACTCAGGTAATCCTCCCACTCGTTCGTTTTTTTTTCGCGGATAGTATATATATATGTGTTGCGATTTTTTTTGTTGAAACTAGATAAGATTCTTTGATTGCGAACCCTTTTAACTCGTTTTGGCACCATAATCTTATTTATCATCCCTAGATCTATTTTTTCGACTTGCAATATTGACTAATTTTATGATTTCACTAATTTTTCATCGTTTTCTATAAATCCCCGAGAGGGTTTGGGCGTGTCCATTTGGATGGGTTGCCCTTTTACAGTTGTTACTACTTTATTCAGACATAACCATGGCATAGGTGCATGGATTTGGGATCACATCACCATTTTCACCCCCTGCAAACAAAGTTTCACGAGGAGGACTCGCCATATTTCCCCTCGGCATGTTAAAAATTTTAGATACCCTCTTTTCAGCAAGTAAAAAATTAACTAGTTTTTTCTTCACTACATATCCTAAACAAATAAAACCACCTTCTTTCTAGAACCTCTACTAGATCCATTGCATCCATCAACATACATATTTGGATCTGAAAGCATCCCTTAAGCCTTATGTTCGATGCTAACATCCTTTACTGATCTATAGAAAATATGATGGTCTGCTAAGCTCTCCATTTAAAAGTCAAACCCCACCAATTATTCATCCTCATCATGAGAAAATGTCACAACATCTGAATTTCTGATTCAATCTCTTGGGTCACTGAACAAACATTAACTCCTTCAAATCCACACCTGGAATAGACAACCTAATGTCGAGTTCCTTCTCTATCTATTGAAACTCAGTTCTTCCTCCACACCTAAAAACATTCTTTGAATGGCCCAACTTCTTGTTATGGTAAATTTTCAGTGATTCCAGGGGGGTGGGAGGGCTATCAAGAGGGTTGGGGGGTGTCCAGGGGGGTGTCCAAGGGGGTAGGGTGTGGGGCGTGGTGTCCAGGAGGGGTGGGGGCTGTCCAGATGGGTCGGGGGGTGTCCAGGGGGGTTTACAAGGGGGTGGGTGGGTGTGGGGGGTTGTCCAAGGGTGTGGGTGGGTGTTGGGGGGTGTCCAGGGGGGTGTCCAAAGGGGTAGGGGGTGGGGGGTGGTGTTTAGGAGGGGTGGGGGGCTGTCCAGAGGGTTGGGGGGTGTCCAGGGGGGTGTCCAAGCAGGTCGGGGGTGGGGGGTTGTGTCCAGGAGGGGTGGGGGTGCTTTCTAGAGGGGTCGGGGGCTGTCCAGAGGGGTCGGGGGGTGTCCAGGGTGGTGTCCAAGGGGATGGGTGGGTGTGGGGGGCTGTCCAAGGGGGTGGCGGCCTGTCCAGAGGGGTCAGTGGGGTGTCCAGGGGGGTGTCCAAGGGGTTGGATGGGTGTGGGGGGCTGTCCAAGTGGGTGGCGGCCTCTCTAGAGGGTATTTGGGGTTGTCCGGGTGGGTGGGGGGGCTGTCCAGAGGGTTGGGGGATGTCCAGTGGGTGTCCAAGGGGGTAGGGGGTGGGGGTGGTGTCCAGGAGGGGCGGGGGGCTGTCCAGAGGGGTCGGGGGGTGTCCAGGGGGGTTTACAAGGGGGTGGGTGGGTGTGGGGGGCTGTCCAAGGGTGTGGGTGGGTGTTGGGGGGTGTCCAGGGGGTGTCCAAGGGGGTAGGGGGTGGGGGTGGTGTTTAGGAGGGGTGGGGGGCTGTCCAGAGGGTTGGGGGGTGTCCAGGGGGGTGTCCAAGCAGGTCGGGGGTGGGGGGTTGTGTCCAGGAGGGGTGGGGGTGCTTTCTAGAGGGGTAGGGGGCTGTCCAGAGGGGTCGGGGGGTGTCCAGGGTGGTGTCCAAGGGGATGGGTGGGTGTGGGGGGCTGTCCAAGGGGGTGGCGGCCTGTCCAGAGGGGTCGGTGGGGTGTCCAGGGGGGTGTCCAAGGGGGTGGATGGGTGTAGGGGGCTGTCCAAGTGGGTGGCGGCCTCTCCAGAGGGTATTTGGGGTTGTCCGGGTGGGTGGGGGGGCTGCCCAGAGGGTTGGGGGGTGTCCAGTGGGGTGTCCAAGGGGGTAGGGTGTGGGGGGTGGTGTCCAGGAGGGGTGGGGGGCTGTCCAGAGGGGTCGGGGGGTGTCCAGGGGGGTTTACAAGGGGGTGGGTGGGTGTGGGGGGCTGTCCAAGGGTGTGGGTGGGTGTTGGGGGGTGTCCAGGGGGTGTCCAAGGGGGTAGGGGGTGGGGGTGGTGTTTAGGAGGGGTGGGGGGGGGGGGGGGCTGTCTAGAGGGTTGGGGGTGTCCAGGGGGGTGTCCAAGCAGGTCGGGGGTGGGGGGTTGTGTCCAGGAGGGGTGGGGGTGCTTTCTAGAGGGGTCGGGGGCTGTCCAGAGGGGTCGGGGGGTGTCCAGGGTGGTGTCCAAGGGGATGGGTGGGTGTGGGGGGCTGTCCAAGGGGGTGGAGGCCTGTCCAGAGGGGTCGGTGGGGTGTCCAGGGGGGTGTCCAAGGGGGTGGATGGGTGTGGGGGGCTGTCCAAGTGGGTGGCGGCCTCTCCAGAGGGTATTTGGGGTTGTCTGGGTGGGTGGGGGGGCTGTCCAGAGGGTTGGGGGATGTCCAGTGGGGTGTCCAAGGGGGTAGGGGGTGGGGGGTGGTGTCCAGGAGGGGCGGGGGGCTATCCAAAGGGGTCAGGGGGTGTCTAGGGGGTGTTATATCTTACTATATTTTAACAAAAAATAATATTCAAGCATATTTTTTTAAATACACATTGATTTGTTTTATATTTCAAAATTGTTTACATTCAAATTATGATTTTTTTCATATAAACATATATTTGTCTTATCTAAAAATATATATATATTTTTGCTATTTGTTATAGGTAATAATGAGTCGAAGTTGGATTACGGCACATCGAATGAGCAATGAATATGTGGAAGGTGTTGATGACTTTTTGGAATTTGCTAAACGAAATGTTCCAAGTAGTGACATTTTTTTCTGTCCATGCCTGAAATGTCTGAATATGAAGAAGTTGAAAAGTAGAGAGATAAAAGATCATCTGATTTGTCATGATTTCAATCCGAGTTACAACCCTTGGATTTGGCATGGCGAAACTGGACAGAATGTCACTGATGATAATGAATCGCAAGATGGTAACTCCGATGGAATTGAAGAAATGATTCGCGATATTGTAGCAGAACAAATTGAGATAGAACCGACAGTTGCACGTCTATATGGTGATGCCGAAAAACCATTATATCCTGGTTGTACAGATTTTACGGTTTTGTCGGCGGTGTTAAGATTGATTAACCTGAAGGCGAAACATGGATGGAGTGACAGAAGTTTTACAGAGCTGCTAAAATTGATGAAAGACATTCTTCCAAAAGATAACGATCTTCCAGATTCACATTATAAGGCCAAAAAAATATTATGCCCGATGGGATTGGGATACAGGAAAATACATGCCTGTCCGAATGACTGCATTATATATAGGAAGGAATATGAATTTCTGAAAGAGTGTCCTAAATGTGGGACATCACGGTATAAGGTGAAAGAAAAATCACAAGCGGATGTAGAGATTACAAAGCTTCCTTCAAAGGTATTTTGGTATCTTTCTATAATTCCTCGTTTCAAACGTTTATTTGCTAATTCACATGATGCAAAAAGGTTAAGATGGCATGCTGATGAGCGGGTATGTGATGGAAAAATACGTCATCCAGCTGATTGTCCACAATGGAAGAAAATTGATGCCCAGTACCCTACATTTGGAAATGAAATTAGAAATCTGAGACTAGGCTTGTGCACAGATGGAATGAATCCATACCGAACCCTCAGTAGCACACATAGTTCATGGCCTGTTTTATTGGTAATTTACAACCTCTCTCCTGAAGTTTGTATGAAGCGCAAATATGTCATGTTGAGTATCATGATCTCTGGTCCAAAGCAACCCGGCAATGATATTGATGTATACTTGTCACCGCTGATTGATGATTTGAAACTGTTATGGGCTGATGGTATTAGGGTGTATGATTCTTATAAAATGGAATATTTTCAACTCCATGCAGTGCTTCTATTCACTATAAATGACTTCCCAGCATATGGAAATTTGTCTGGATACAGTGTTAAAGGGCATAAAGCATGTCCAATTTGCGAACAACAGACGTCATATTGTCAATTGCATCATGGGAGGAAAACAGTGTACATGGGTCATCGAAAGTTTTTGCCTATGGATCACCCTTATAGAAGACTAAAAAAGGCATTCAATGGCTCACAAGAATTTGATACTGCTCCAAAACCTTTATCCCCAGATTTGTATTTTGAGAGGGTGAAAAACCTTGATGTGACATTGGGAAAGACACAGAAATCTGGTAATGATAGACATATTTGGAAGAAAAGGTCAATATTTTTTGAGCTACCATATTGGAGGTATCATGAAGTCAAACATAATATTGATGTCATGCACGTGGAGAAGAATATCTGTGATTCTTTGATCGGAACATTGCTAGATATTAAAGGAAAGACAAAAGATGGGTTGAATGCAAGGTTAGACCTACTATCAATGGGAATACGTTTGGAGTTAGCTCCCACTCCTAAAGGAATATGAACATTTCTTCCCCCGGCTTGTCATACATTATCGAAGAGGGAGAAAAGTAGCTTCTGTCAGTGTCTTCATGATATCAAAGTGCCTCAAGGTTATTCTTCAAATGTAAAAAATTTTGTCTCATTGAAAGACTTGAAGTTGATAGGTATGAAATCACATGATTTTCACGTCATGATGCAACAAATTCTACCAGTTGCACTGCGTGGAATATTTCCCATCCGTGTCAGAAAGACTATAATGAGGTTGTGTTATTTTTTCAATTCAATTTGTAACAAGGCAATTGATGTGAATGCTTTGAACATTTTGGAAAAGGATGTAATTTTTATACTTTGTCATTTGGAAATGTATTTTCCTCCAACTTTTTTTGATATGATGGTGCATTTAATGATTCATCTGGTTCAAGAAATAAAGCTTTGTGGACCTGTATATCTTCGTTGGATGTATCCTTTTGAAAGGTATATGAAAATATTAAAGGGATATGTTAAAAATACATATCGACCTGAAGCATCCATTATTGAAAAGTATATTTCTGAGGAGGTAGCAGAGTTTTGTACGAGCTACTTGGCTACGGCGCAACACATAGGTTTGCCTCCATCTCGCCATGAACGGGTTAATAATGAGGGAAAGGGGATTCGTGGCTTGAAAGTCAAATCAATGTCAGCTGAACAGATGAAGAAGTTAGAATCATACATCTTGAATAACATATCTGATGTTCAACCGTATATCACATTGCATATTAATGAGTTGAAACAATGTCATCCAAAGAAGAAAGAAATGTGGATTTTGAATGAGCACAACAAAACTTTTTTGCCATGGTTTAAAAAGACCTTGCTTGGTAGATCAGATGTATTAGAGAAATTAAAATGGATAGTGGGTGGTCCATCTTTAAATGTGATAACATGGTCCGCTTATGACATTAATGGCTATACATTTCATACGAAAGCTCAGGACAACAGAAGTGCAGTTCAGAATAGTGGTGTATTGGTGTTTGCAGAAGCAATGCATTTTTCGAGTGCTAAGGACAAAAACCCAATTTCGGCATCAAGTTCATATTATGGAGTGATTGAAGACATATGGGAGGCTGATTACTTTAAAATTAAAGTTCCTGTTTTTAACTGTAAATGGTTTATCGGTAACAACAATGTCAGACACGATGAATTTGGAATGACACTTGTTAATCTGAATAGATTGGAAGACACAGCTGATTCTTTTATAATGGAAACACATGCCAAACAAATTTTCTATGTAGTAGATCAATCAGATATGCAGTGGGCTGTTGTTTTACAAGGGAAAAAACAATATATTGGTGAGGATGAATTTGATGAAGATGCTGATTTATGTGAGATCCCTACTTCCATGGAAAGATTAACAGAACATAATGATGAGTATGTTGAAAACATGGATTGTGCCATAAGGAACGATCACGACGAAGGAATTTGGGAAAACAATCCAACTGTACATTCCTAAAATTACAGGTAACACATGTTTATTTCTTGTTTACATTTAGTTTTTTCATATAATGTTAGATATTGTAAATTTTTTACTTATTAAAACATGTATCAAACCAAAATGATAAAACAATAAAAACCGTAAAGAGGAGAAGTCCTGGGCGCACCGGCCGGCCGGTGGTGGATCACCGGTTGGCCGGTGGTCCAGACAAAAAAGCTCTGTCTGGTCCACCGGCCGGTCGGTGATGAGCCAACGGCCGGCCGGTGGTCCAGACAGAGAGGAAGGCTCTCTGTCTGGTCCACCGGCCGGTGGTGAGCCAGCGGCCGGCCGGTGACACCAGACAGTGGGCAAGTCTACTGCCTGGGTCCTCCGGCTGGCCAGTGAGCTCACACCGGCTGACCGGTGGACTCAGTGAGTCCACTTTTCAGCTTTCTTGGGCCAACTCCTTGGCAACCTTTTTCCTATCAACAAAAACACTTGAAAATAAGTTAGAACATAATAAGAGTGATTGTGATAATTAAAATCCAAGAGAGAGGGGTACAACAGACTGTGTTTACCATGTTTATCATTGTTTAACATGCTTACCATATTACCAATGTTTACTATTATGTAATTTAGTACACTTTTCTATTTTCTGATTAAGTAGTATTACAATATTTGAATTTGTATATTTGTGAACTAATGTTTGTTTTTTTGATTTGAAGGAAAATGACAGATCAATCAGTTGATCAGCCACATGATTCTGGAGATGAGCATATTGGTCATACATCTGGGGAGGAACATTCACATGCTCCTATTACGAAAAAGAGTTCAACGGTTGGTAAGCGTGGGTGCACACGTTTACCAAAATTATCACTTGCCCGTACGAAGGAGGAGAGGATAGTCTTGGAGTTTGATGATGATGATCTTCCTAGAGGTCCAAATGCTAAAGATTTTAAGGGTTTTGTAGCAACTCAGGCTAAGAGCAAAGTAAGCATTCTCTATGATGATTGGAGAAGTGTGGATAAGGGGATAATTTCTCAGCTGTGGGAGACCATTTTGGTAAGATCTTATGCTATTGTTTGACTGTTCTTTAAATGTTTCTAGTATATATAATATTTCTAACCTCTTTTTTATCAGATGACATTTGATATTCCTGACACTGGAGGAGTCAGGAAGAAATGCTTATCGTTGGCTGCTAGGAGATGGAGGGATTTCAAATCAACCCTCTCATCTGATTTCATTTATGGTCATAGGAGTCGTGAGAATCCATTTCGTATATATCCTTTTATAGATGAAGACACATGGAGAAAATTTTTTGAAAGTAGAAGAAAAGAATCATTTTTGGTAAGGGCAATGTAAACTTTTATAAGCTTTCTTATATAAATGATCTTATTATTGTTTTGTTAATGATTACTTATTCTTAATTTACAGCAAACAAGGAAAGCTCATCAAGAGAACCAATCTAAAAATGTATACCCTCATAGTTTATCTCGGGGAGGGTATGCATTATTGGAAGAACAAATGATGGCAGAAAAATTTCAACAACTAAGAGCTGAGTCTTCAAGATCTGGAGAGGTGGACCCTCTATCCCCTCCATCTAGACATGAGAAATGGAAAAGAGCTCGGAAGGGCAAAAAAGGACAATATCTTTCGGAAGAATCGAGACTCGTAGTTGAGAGGATTGTAAGATATCTATTTTATTTATTTAAGTTTACTATTTTTGTCATATATTTCCAATCATTATAGAAATGTTCAATTAATTATTACAGGACTCTCTTGAGGAGTAGAGTTCACAGGGGACATTTACACCATCTGGGAGGGAAGATATTTTATCCGTGGCATTGGGAAAGCCCGAACATCCTGGCCGTGTAAGAGGATATCCGGCAGGTGTATCGGTAAGAAAAGTGTTGCCACGTTCCTCAACTTCTAACGTTGAGGGAGTTTATAAAAAAAAATAGAATCCTTGGAGGCTGAAGTCCATAATATTAATGCGACAATGGAGGACAAGATTAGAGCATCGGTGAAGTTTATGTTTGCAGACTTGCAAAGACAATTTCAGGGTGCAGCTCCCACTCCACCTCTCCCAGTAGCTCCTACTCCCCCACCTCAGCCTGCGGACCCCATTTTTGATCCTCCTCCTTCGCCACAGCTACCTACTTATTGTGAGTTGTATGTTGATGATCCTCAACATCATATAGTTGCATATGGGATGGTATATTGTATAGGAGATACAGTTCATCATCAACAGTTAGAGGTAGAGAATCAGAGGGTCACTGTACAGGATATTATAGATAGATCATCTCGGATACCATTACCTACAGATGAGGTGACGACAGTTGGAAATAGTATCGGCCATTTTTTACTTTGGCCATCCAGACTTCTTCGACTCATTACCATAGAGGTATGGATGTTATATCTTTTATTTTATATTTGTATTAATGTTTTATCATTTGAAAACTAATATATTTTTCAATTTATTTTTACAGGAATACTTCAAAGGTAAAGAAATATTGTATAGACAACAACAAAGATAGATAGCTATGACCTCAGATGCAGATACTAGCAGTCTTGACAAATTGTCAAGATATTCAAATTTGTTGGCGGATCATTATGACTTTACAATGGAAGCTCATGTCTGTGGACGTGAACTAAGTGTGGGGATTATGAAAACTGATATCATGGAGTTTTTCACTGGAGATAAGTTGGGCATCAACGTGGTGCAAATTTTTATCATGTAAGTCTTAACACCTTTTCCTTGCGTTATATTTATTAAAAATGTATACTTATGTCTGCTTTGTATTAGGTATCTGTATAAAATTTGTGAGAGGAATGAGCTGACAGATGTATATGGATTCGTGGACCCACAATTGATTTCCCCTGAAGCATGTGCATTGGATGAGGAACAAAGAATGATGTATATTGCTGATAGATTTGAAAAGAATGTAATCACACAGTGTTGGATGATGCCTTTTTGTGAGAGGTATGAAACACATCCCTCTCAAAGAGTTAATTATCTTTTAACATAAAAAACCACTAACGTTAAATTTCTTTTTATCAGGGATCATTGGATGTTAGGGGTTTTTTGCCCTAGGGAGAAAGCACTTTATTGGATATTCTCTCTCCATGATGATGTGCGAGAAAGTTTTAAGAATATATTGGAAACGTAAGTTTCAATTTCAAAATAGTTTTATATATTATAATGAATTTTAAATTTACCCCATTCGTATTATTTTTTAACAGGGCATGGGTCCACTTTCGAAAAAGCGCAAAGAAAAGGAATTTCAAGATCAAATATGTACATGCGAAGGTAAATATCCATTTATAATTTGTACATTTTGATTTATTACATAAAAATAATATATTTAATTTACACTCATTCAAACAGAAATGTCATGAGCAACAAGGCATCATCAAATGCAGATATTACATGTTAAGATTTATGTATGAAATAATAACAACTGGGACAGTTCTGAGTTTTGACCTGGTAAGATTTCCTCTTTCTCATAATATTTCAATTTGATTTATTCATTATACACGTTGACTACTATCCTTTTCCTTTGTAGCTTTTTGATGACCCTCAACCCTTTACTCCTGAAGATATCAAACACTTACAAGTGGAGTGGTCAAATTATTTTACAGGTTTGATTGACTTTTAGTTGTTTGTAATGTAAAATGTAATTTTGAATATTGTCAATGTAATTGTGTATTTCGTAGTCGTTTAGGTTGGATTTAGTTTTTTTTGAAGTTGACAGTGTAAGTTTTGAATGTTATATAAGTGAATGTTTAATTTTTCTCTACTTCTTGTTTTGGTCTACTGTTGATGGTTTTTCTGGTCTGGATTTTGGTATGGGGGGAGAGGTTCCAAGGGGTGGGTGTTTGGGGGGTGTCCAAGGGATATGGGAGGGGTGTCCAAGGTGTGTTTGGGGCTGTCCTAGGGGTCGGGGGGGGGGGGGGGGTGTAAATGAGGGTGGGGGTGTCCAAGGGGTGGGGGGTGTCCAAGGGATATGGGAGGGGTGTCCAAGGTGTGTTTGGGGCTGTCCAAGGGGTCGGTTGGGTGTAAATGAGGGTGGGGGGGGGGGCTGTCCAAGGGGTGGGGGGTGTCCAAGTGGTGGGGGTGTCCAAGGGATATAGGAGGGGTGTCCAAGGGGTGTTTGGGGCTGTCCAAGGGGATGAGGGGGGTTTCCAAGGGGTCGGGGGGGGGGGTGTCCCGGGGGTGGGGGGCTGTCCAAGGGGTGGGGGGTGTCCAAGGGGTGGGGGGTGTCCAAGGGATATGGGAGGGGTGTCCAAGGGGTGTTTGGGGCTGTCCTAGTGTTCGGGGGGTGTAAATGAGGGTGGGGGGCTGTCGAAGGGGTGGGGGGTGTCCAAGGGGTGGGGGGTGTCCAAGGGATATGGGAGTGGTGTCCAAGGTGTCTGGGAGTTCTGTCCAAGGGGCCGGTTGGGTGTAAATGAGGGTGGGGGGGCTTTCCACGGGGTGGGGGGTGTCCAAGGGGTGGGGGTGTCCAAGGGATATGGGAGGGGTGTCCAAGGGGTGTTTGGGGCTGTCCAAGGGCTCGGGGGGGTGTCCAGGGGTCGGGGGGTGTCCAATGGGTGTTTGAGGCTGTACTAGGGGTCTTGGGGGTGTAAATGAGGGTGGGGGGGCTGTCCAAGGGGTGGGGGGGTGTCCAAGGGGTGGGGGGTGTCCAAGGGATATGGGAGGGGTGTCCAATGGGTGTTTGAGGCTGTACTAGGGGTCGTGGGGGTGTAAATGAGGGTGGGGGGGGGGGGCTGTCCAAGGGGTGGGGGGTGTCCAAGGGTTGTGGTGGGGCTCCAATGTGGTGGGGGAGGGCTGGCCAGGTTGTTAGGTGGGTATAGATGAGGGTGGGGTTCAGTTGGGGCTTGGGGGAGGGCTGGCATGGTTATTTTTGTTGTTTGGTTTCTGGTTGCTTTTTAGTGAGAGCAGTGCAATTATTTTAAAAAAAAAATATATATATCGCTTTCACGTCGGTTATTTTATAACCGACGTGGTAAATAAATCGGTAGGGGTTTATCACGTCGGTTTTTTCGAGAACCGACGTGATAAACCGTTCCCGGGCCTTTTATCACGTCGGTTCTTAATATAACCGACGTGCTAAAAGGCCTGGGAATCGATTTACCATGTCGGTTATTGGATAACCGACGTGCTAAAACGTTTCCCAGGCCTTTTTATCACGTCGGTTATTTAAGAAACCGACGTGATAATAGGCCCGGGGAAGGGTTAATCACGTTGGTTATGTCATAACCGACGTGATAAACGATATCCCAGGCGTTTTATCACATCGGTTTAGAAAATAACCGATGTGATAAACCCCCCCTGCGCATATTTATCACGTCGGTTATTATATGAACCGACGTGATAAACACCGTGATGTTAGGGATGTTACATTGGGTTTTAAATAACCGACGTAAAAAACGTTATTTATAACGTCGTCCATATTAACATCACCTAAAAACCGACGTAAATAATGAAAAATAACCGACGTAAAAAATGTTTTTTGCACTAGTGTATCATTTGATTGTAGTAAAACAAAACAAAACATTTAATAATATAAATGAGATTTAATAGGCTTGGGTTTACTCCTTATAATGGTATTCTATATTTCTTTATCAAAACAACTTAACAATAGACATTTAATACTCAAGTAACTATCTTGTCAAATTAATATCCATTTTGGTATGGTTTTATACTTTATCCATTAAGAGAAAATGTTGTTTGTTTATTGGTAATTAATCACATAGATATAGAGATATTATATTTAGAAAATCTAAATTTTCCCAAATAGCTTTAATTTAATTTCCAAAGGTAGTATATTAACCTTGAGTTGAATAGTTTTAATTTTTTCCTTAATTTAAACTGTGTGATTTTAATTTAAATGTCTTAAAATTTCAAAGTTATTTTCCTAAAAATCCTTGAAATTTAATTTGAATCCATTATTATTACTTTAAATAATTCATTTGAGGTATCATCATTTCAATATTATAGTTTATATAATAATCCATAGTTTAAAAAATATAAAAAAGTTTTTCTATAATTATATAGGAAGGTGACATGAATTACCAAAAACTAAAATCCACAAGGTTTATTATTTATTGTTTCCTTGAGTTATTTAGTGTCTTTTAAAAAATAACCTTGATATATTTTTTATTAATTCAAAATATAAAATTTTATAATCATGATATATTTTTCATATATTTTTATACTCCCAGTTGTTTCTGTTAGAGTCGCAAATTTGTGATTTTTTAAATTTACTACATTTTCACTAATTATTTGTTTCAGATCCTAAAATATATAACTTTTTTGTTCATAAAAAATAAAATTACACTAAATCATATGTTATTCGATAACGAAATTGCTTCAAACAACTTCAATACATAATTTTCTACCCCCAATATATAATTATTCCCCTATTATATTGGTATTCGTCTTATAGAATCCAATCCCAAAGAATAAAATTTTTACACTTATAATATTTCATCTATTGGAAAATTATATATATATTTTTTATTGTATATATATATATACACAATTTTTTAAATTCAATTAATTTTATTATCTCATATATATGTTTGGATAAAAAAATCCCCAAAAAAACAAATTCTTTGCAATCTTCTCACTCCCATGGTGGCTCTATAAGGAAGAGTATGCTAATGGTTTAGAACTAAAATAATATCTTCCAATAAAATACATTTTCTAACTTAAAATAATATCCATATTTAAATAATATTATATATATAAAAATATATTTTATTTTAATTAAATTTTATCTTCTAGTTCTTGGATTATTTTTTAAAATAATCAACGTTTCTATATAATTATCTATATCTGAAAATCATTTAAGTACCCTTATTTATACTACTAAAATTTGATAATATGATAGGTTTTTAATTTTAGAAGTGAGATTTAATTATTTTTTATCTCATTACCATAAATAAAATGTATCAAAGAATTATATGCTCTTTTATTGTCTCTCATTTCCAATTAAATATTTTATATAAGAAAATACCAATAGATTATCCTTAGTGTATAATTTTTCGTGGAATGTAGGTACATATATTTTTAATTATTAATATATAATATCACTATAATTTCAATTAAGTAGGATTATAATTTATCCATACCATTAATAATTGGTCATGGATAATTCTATTTTTTTCATAATTTTATTGTGAACCTTTCAAAAGATCACTAGAATAAGAAATCACATAATGCCTTTTAGATAATATTTTTTTCTAAAAAATAAAACATAATAATTAATTTAATAACATATAATCTAAAATGGTATAACATTTTACAATTTAATTACTAAGGTCACTAAAACAAGTTACTTTTATTTCCTTAAATACATTAAAATAGTTTTTTGTAAAAGTAGAATAAACATTTTTTCATAAAAAATGAATGAATGTTTCTTATAATTCTTGAAATATTACTTATAAACAACATACATTAATCCATGAACTAAAAACATTATAACATATTTTATTAATTTAGGTGTAGGTATTATAAAAATTACCGTAATTTTATTCCTCTCAAAATCAATTACTTCCATTGAAATATTGCGTCACAAAAATAAAAAAAATACCATAAAATGCCTCTTTTCCTAATTTAGAAGAAGATTTATCTCTTTATTCCTTTTCAATGCCAATAAAATTTTTTCTTTTTAGTTAGTAAATTAAAATCTAGTTACTAAAAAATCATTTATAAATGGTCAATGATTTTATTAACCATGTCATAGAATATTGACAACATAAACCTCTAAAAGTTTTTTTGATATCTTTGTTAGAAAATGAAAATATTTCATTGAGAGAACGTTTTATAGTGTAATACTAAAATTATATTCTCCTTGTCCTCTTGAGCTTTATTCACTTTATTATTTCATAAAAATCTATTTAAGTTGAAAAACTCCTTGTAACATGAAAATCATTAAAAAAATATTATAAATAAATGAAAAAAAGACATTATCTTCTGAGGTGGATAAATTTAGTTAGTTTATGGATGACCTACATCCCATCGTGGTTATTATTAATATCGTCTCATCCATATCATTTAACATAATATTGATTCCTCCTTTATTGGGAACTATATTAATTGGACTCTCCCGTGGGACTTCTAAGATGGGGTAGATTATTCTAGTATCCAAAAAATTTATAATCACCACTCTCACAACATCATTATTATTATAGTAGCATTTATTTTTTACATTCAAATATTAGTTTGGTGCTAGAATCTATTTGTAATCTATGAATTAAAATTAAAAAATCCTTTAATATCAAAAATATACCATCCTATTACAGCTTTATGGGTCTTCAAAACATCTAAAAACACTTTTCTCTTGAACTATTTAAAAATCTATTAAACTTACCACAAGAAGTGTGATTTTTTTGAATAATGAATATCTCAGTGTTAAAAGGGGTTACTCTGGATTAAATATAGGTTTTTTATGAACAAATGAGAAAACACCCTTTCTTGGTATTAAATCCACTACTGGATTTCGTGAATAATTCCCATTTAAATGTTTATAACATGAAATTATTATCTTCACAATACTACTAAGATCCAAATTATTTTAATGAACAAATTACTTTCAAAAAATATATGCATTGAAAAATATTGTAAAATTTAATATTACATATATTCAATGAAATATACTAATATATAATTATATATAATGTTTTAATTATTTAATTTCAATAATAAAATTAATTATCAATTTTCATCATAAGCTTGAAAAGATAGCATTTTTATCGAAAATGGATCAATTCCTTTCCAGTTTTTAAGAATAATCAATATAAGTTATAAAAAATACAATAAAAAACTCTATGTCTAACATAAGAAAACCAGTTAGTTAAATTATCCTACCAATCCACTTATATTGGTATTTAATGACCCCATAAGGATATGTAATTTTTTTTTATTTTTCTATAAAGACACTATGGTAGGTTGAATATCTCCATTACACAATACCATGAATACTAGGAGTGGTATGCTGTTAATTCATCTTTAATGATCCTTTAAACATGTTAAATATTTAATTCATTTAATTTAATAAGAAGTAATGACAATCTTTGAATGTTTCATCATATTGGATGTTTTATTTCAATTAATTCACTACACATTTCTATGAGTGAAACAATAATATATTCCTTACCTTTTTCAAATTTTAAATTATATTATATAAATAATATTTTTATAAGTAAATAGTTGAGTTGGATTCAAAAAATGGTATATTGTTAATAATTCTCTAGAAAATTTCATGAAACCACTTAATTTTTTTGAATAATCCCTTTTAAAATTATTTACACCTTGAGGGAAAAGGAATTAGTAGTTTTAAATTATTTAAATCCATATTTGAAAAATATCCAATTACTCTCCCATGATTCTCTATCCTTGATAACTTTTGATTATTTTTTATATAGAAACAATTTAAATCTACTCACTATATTATTTTTTTATTCTTATTTTAATTATCATATTGATCATTCCCTTTCAAGTATTTAGTTTATTTATCTAAAAGTTCATTGGAACAATTTTCTTCAACATGTTTTCCATTTTGAATTATTAATTCCATAACTCCTTCAATTGGATTTTCGTTTTTCACACGCACAAAATAACTTTTTATTAGATGGTATACTCCACACTAGGTACGTAGAATTGAAGTATCGTCATTTAAAAACTCCATACATCTTATGATGGTGTACTCAATAGACTAAGGGGTTGGCCCTTTTCCAGTGACCTCATTAAAAAAAGTGACGAAATCAATTTCAATCTCTTACAGAGGTATATTTCTCTATTTTCAAAGATCCAGATTGATTAACAACACTTGGGAATTATCTTGGAGATCATCAGTATTCCTGAAGAAATAATATAAATAATCAATGAAAAAGATATTGTAATCCTTAAGAAGGACCCACCATGCATATAGGCCAATATGAAAAAACCATCCAAGTTTAGTTTGTATCCCTGAGCAAGAGGAGGATAGATAATCCATCTCCCATGGGTGAAGATATTTCCCAAGGATCTAGGGAACAACAGAAAGAATTTGATATAATGGGTTGTCTACAGGATAATACATAATCTTTTCAGATTTTCAATTAAAATTTTAGATTAAAATAGAATACCTGGGATAGAACCTGGAGAATTTTTGTGTCAAATAATTTTTTTGAAGACGATAGGATCTAGAATATTGCTAAAAAAATTAGATACTTGGTTATCCTCTTCACCCAACCCATTGAGAACCATAGAACTAGTTGAAATGGAATAAATTAGTAGAAAAATCTTGGTCAGACCACTGAGTAAATTGACTAAACTGGCCCCAAATATATTTATCCAACTGATAATTAAATAATTAATTCTTTTTTAGGCTCGACCATCGAAACCTTACATCAGGTAAATTTCAAGATAAGATAAATACACTTCATCTATATATTATCATAAGTAGGACAAGATTAATGTTAGAAACACCAAAACAAAAAATTGAAATTTGGGGGAAGCACTTTTCTCCACAAAAACTCTCCCCATGAGTCCTTAGATAATTAATTTTCTTGCAGCTTCAGGTAGTTCTTAACAGATAAAGAACCTGAAGTTATGACTGAAAAAACACACATATCAGGTGTATCATTGAGCACAATGTTGTTGAAGAAATCCTACTGGTTTTTATCTAATGTAGAAAGAATAAAATTTGGATGGTCACTGACATTTTTGAAGTTGATTTCCATAGTAGGACACCCACGAAATCCCAATGTAGTTTCAGACCAATTCTGGTTCCAAAAATTAATATCACCCTTACTAATAATCCATCACAATGAAGTTAGAGGGTAGGAATATAGGGATGGACAGTCTTATAGATGATTGATGTCCTTAATCTGTGTGAGATCATATCCAATCAATAAGTAAGATACATATTTCTTCCCCACAAAGGCTTCCCTTCAATGATCTCCCTGGCCAGTTTATCATGAAACACCAGAATGGATCCAGAAACACTCAAGATATTGATGCATCCTTCCATAATGGTATTAACAACATTTTTTTCAAGAAACCCATTTATACTTGTCTTCCCTATGACTATCCCATAGTAAGGAGTTTATAACACTCTGTAGATTTGATATCACTTTCTTTGAAACATTCATAGTATAGAGGACATGTAGTGTAATGGAAGAAATAACACTATTGATGAGAGTGATCCTCCCTCTAAAGGAAGGGAATCTACTTTTCCAGCTATGGATACACCCCAAAATCTTATCAATAAAAATATCAAAGTGACTAATGATGATTTTTTAGGGGGAAAAAAAGAAACCAAGTATTCCATATAGAAAGAGCCCTAGGAAATGGTAATTCCACTTTCTAGAGATCGAACACTATATTATAAACACTTAATAGAGGAAATGAATAATCTTTTATCACAGTTTATGACTTGAATACTCCATGCACAATAATCCTACAAGGCACTTTTTACCCCCTCAATAAATCTCAGAAATTAACAAGGATAATGGTATCATCAACAAAAATGAGGTGAGAGATATTCTCAATTTGATGCTTATTGTAATAAAGTATAATTATGACCACATAAATTTTTTAGTTGAATAACTGAACTAAACCATCTTGGGTGATGATAAATAAATAATGGGATAGGGGATCTCTTTGTCTCAAACCTTTAAAATATTTAAAGAAACTAAACTACTGGACCAGGAAATTAGTGCACAACTAAGAAGATATAAATCATCTGAAAATATGTCTATAGCCCAAATCAGAAAACCCAAACAAGACTGAACCCTGATGATAAGGTTCCAATCAACCCTATCAAAATATTTATTAATATCAATCTATATGGCCCCATATCTGCCAATGTTTTTCATATTAACATCACTGATGAATACATGATCTAGAACAATGGAACCGTGAATGGAACAACCTTTGATAAACCTATGTTGATCCCTGACCACCCAGAAAGTAAGATAAGGATAAAGCCTCATTTTAAGTAATCTATAAATCACTTTATAGGGAATATTACTCCAAATAATAGGCTGATATTGGTTCAAGTAATAAGTGTCTTTGATCTTGGGAACCAGAACAATCTTAGTAGCATAGGCCACGTGAGGAAAGTTGCCACCTGGAAAGTAGTATTGAATCAAAGTCATTAAGATCATCCAAAAAACAACCCATGAGACCATATAGAAAGAGGTAATCGACCCATTTGGTCCCAGTGAATGATCTGGATTCAAGGACCAAACCACATCTTGAATTTCATCATCATCCAGAATAGCTTCCAAGTTGCTATTATGCTCCTGTGTCACTAAGAAAGGAATAATCTCATAAAGAGTAGCCGAGTCTCTCATATAACTTGTTTCCAATATCAGGTTAGGGGAAACTGAAATGGGTTCAAAGTAGTTATCAACCTAATTCCCTACCACTTCTCTATTATTATAATAAGAACAATTATCCAAGAGAAATTCGGGAATCTTGATCCAGTGTTTTTCATTGATACATGCATTAAAATATCATGTACTTCTATCAACTTCAAAAATTCACCTCACCATAGGCTTCTCATGAGATAAGAACTCCTACTTCAATAATAAATCTTCTAGAGAACATTTCTTAACTAAGAGAATAGAAAAAATAGAATCATCTAATCCAGGTTCTAAGCATAGGTTCAACTGAAAGATTTCTCTACTGATCCCCTCTGTTTCCTGGTTATAAGAGGATATATTTTTAGACAAGGAGTTTAAAGTACCCTTGATGTGCCTAAGGGTATTATGAAAATAAATCCTAGGGTTTCCTTTAGAAGACAGTTCACATATCCTTACACCATCTCCAAAAAAACATGATTCAACTACCTAAGTGCGAGAGAAGAAAAAGGTGTCATTACGGACCATACAAGATTCCAAAAAAATATGAATGGGGGAATGATCTGAGAGTTTTTTATTCGTATGAGTGACTTTGATATGAGTAATGGTTGAGAGGGTATAACCATTCTCCAAAAAGTTCAGGAAGACTCTACAAACAATGGGTCCCACACTTGTTTTTACACCTAGTAAATGGGTCACTAGTGAAGAAAACATCCATAAGTCCATTACTAGACATAATCTTCACAAGGGACTGTATTTTTCACCCTGGAAAATTTAAACTACCTTTTTCTCTTATGGACTAGCCACAACGTTGAAATCACCACAATCCTTCCTTAATAAGTGTCCCAGAATGAGTGATCTCAGTTCACAACAATGATACTTCCTCGCTTGGGGATCAAATTTAACATACACTACTGATAGCACAATGCTATGAGAACCCACTAAATCCTTTGTATTGAGAAATTGATCCAATGAAGATAGCAAGATGACTAAGATATAAGACTAACAGAAAATCCATACATGTGAATTAGATGGAGAACCATGAAGAAATACCTGAACTCTCATACGTTGGGAAAACATTTTGATCCTTGAAGAATCCAACTTGGGTTCAACAGTTACAACCATAGATATACTGTTATTACAAAGTTCTTTAGAAATAAAATCTAATTTTACCCAATCACCCAATCTATGGGAATTTCAAATGAGGTGACTAATCATCACTAGGAAAAAAGGCTGGATTTGGCCCTATACCTATGGACCTACATTCCTTTTAAATATCTAATTTCTAATTTTTGGTCCTAGAACAGGTACATACTCTACATGGGATCTTGGCACATGAAGCTATAGGGATTCACGATATGTGCATCGTGACTGTCAGCGAGGAAGGGGTACTAGCCATAGGCGAGTCCAGAAGAATCATAACCATCACTAGGGAGGTAGAAGTCAAGGAGAAAATAGATAGGGGAGGAATAAAAGGATCCTTTGAATCCAGTTCTCATATTTCCAACTAAGACTAAGAAGAAAAAGACTATGGGGATGCATAGATCCACCCATACAAATGTCGGAGTAAAAGAAACTCAAGCAGAAATATCTGGGTATCCAGTATGTGGGGTGCTCTCTGAGGGAAAAAACCACCAAATCATGGCAGGGTGCCTATATCCAATAGGGAAGTAGCTGCCTAAGAAGAATAAGATTATGATGGTGGGGGAGAGCGAAGGGCCCCATTTCTACAATCACTCAGACCATGGTTATGGGAAGAGGAGATTAGGGAGCCATCAAGTAAAGAGGGAGACTTCCCCTAGTGAAGATGGACCTTATTCTCATGACCCCAGGATTCCAAGTGAGATTTTAAACACTCAATAAAGGAATGACCTTGGTGTTGGAAATGAGAGAAGAAGCATAGTAGAGCTGCAAAAACCAAAATCTATGATTAGACTGGCATTCCTTCCACCCATGCAGAGGTGGGTATGAAAATACTCAGTAGAACACCCTGAAACCAAAAAGAAATACCCAAAGTAAAGGTACCGCCATCTCTAAACAATATATGTCTATAATATATATAACAATACCATATCTAGATATACTCAAACCTAAAAAACAAAGTTTAGAGGTACGACATAACTACCACATACAGACACTATAGATTCAATATAGAGATTCTACAAAGTAACTCATCTACGAGAACAAACTCTTCAGTTGGATAACACTAATGAAATACACTTGGGAATTACTGTTCATCATGAAAAATTGTGAGAGAGATACATTTATTGACATGAAGAGAGATACAATACACTCACTCTGGGAGTACTCACTCCGTGAGTAGGGAAGATCTGGATTCACATATGAGGATCACTGGAAGGGCCGTGGGATGATACCATGACTCTTATGGATTCACATTCTAAGTAGAAGATCGATGTATGGTAGGATTGGTTGTTCCAAAACCAAGACTCTACTTAGGGCACAAGAATGGATATAGGATCCTACTTCGGGCCTCTTGGAGGTGATTCCTAACTATATCACTTAAAATCCTGCTAAAGGGGCCATACTTCTATGAATAAAAAATGATACCAACAAAAATTTAGAGGAATATTAAAGGGAACCAGCCCTAAAAAAACATGTCCAAGATATAGTGGAAAATAGATTCAAGACATGTAGGAAGGGGTACACAACTGGTAGTATGGTCACACACCATATCCCATGACCCTAGGTACTGCTCGTGTTCAACGAACCTCACCAACAGAACATGCCATGTAGTAGTGGTATAGATGGTGTATAGAAAGGATCACATGCCCTATGATACTATTTGGGGTCCACCCACATACTCTAGCTGTGTTCCAGTATAGTGTGTCAACTCGTGTTCTCCTACCTATGTACCAATACACAAGGCAACCCATATATTTAGTCTAGGTATAGCAGTGTAGTGGGGTACATGTCATGTACAGAAGTCATGTACACCACCCCATTTCTATGTAACCCTTGAGATATAGGCCGAGCCTTGGAGAAGGTCCCATATACTGTGTGATAGGGTTCACACATCATGTGACCATTTATTACCTCCCTAAACCCTAGCCACCATTCATTGGGTCCCACATACCATGTATTCCAAAATACATGTCGTGTTCATCAAGATTATCCAGAACACAAGTTCTTCTTACGCAAGCCTCAGATGATCCTCTAGAGTTCAATATGACGATCTGTTCACCTCGAAACTAACAAGTTGGGGATGTCTTTCCATGAAAACACTGAATCGGTGGGTTTTGGGCCTCTAATCAACTCTGATAATTGGTTATGATCATCCATATAAAATTCACTTGAAGAATGGTATCTTGTGAAATACATTAATCTATCTACCACCGTCATCATCACACCTCCACTATATCATCACAAGGATGGTTCTCTAATTTTGGATCATTGTGCTAATAAACAGAGTCACAATGATCATCCATTCATATTCTATGAAGAATGTGAAGAACACAAGATCATTGGGAAGAAAATCACAATTGTAAACCCCAAGGAAAACCTATATCAATTGTTTGTTTCCATCGTCGATCTATTATAAAAGAATGATCAAGATAATAAAATAACCATCTCCAAACAATACCTGCTATCAAAACCCTTCAACAAGAATGATTGAACCACGGGTCAACCTATTCATGGGTTGATCTGCATTCATTATTAAATCCAACAACATAGAAGAGAAGTAATTAAAAAAACACACCCTACATTGGGGTTATCATTTACTGAAGAGGTTGGATTATCACATCATCACCATTGGCGAGATTCATCAAGAACTTCTCTCATCGATCTTCGATCCAACTTTCATCATCTTTTTTCATCAAGGAAATTTTCAATATCCTATCCAGAGCCTCTAGGGAGTTCAATGGTTATGATCCCAACCCTGGATCCCTTATTAAATGGTAAATTAGATTAAATGAGTCATTTCATTGAAATAAAATATTTTTATTAAATATTTTTTTATTGATAGCCCCAAAAACTAAATTTAACAGACAACTCGCGTCGGTCGATGTTAGGCCTCACATAGGGTAAATTTGTTGCTCTAAAATTAATGGTTTCCTCAGATTTATGATCTAGGAACCCATTTTGATGTTATTCCACCTTTTTTCTAGAAAACCGCTCATGTGTGTTGTTTAATATGTTTCAAACATTTATTCCGGGCACATCGGGACTCAGAATCGCAAGTCATATCATCTCCCGGTCTTGAATTAATTACATATAATATTTAAAAAATAATACATGGAAAATTATGGGACATTAAAAATTATTGAAAACTATTCATAGAAAATAAATTTTCACTTGTGCAATTTAGAAAACTTCTCCATCATGTCATCACTTGAAGAATGATTGGATTATATTTTCTATAAATATTACACGATTTTATATATTACATTGTCTTATAATGATGAATAACAAGCCTAAATTTTAGTTCCATTTTCACAACGAGTTTGGTAGGGATTCTACATATTTTATTAGGTTTTAATTTTTAAAATTAGGGTAATTTTACACCATATATTCTATGAGTTTGAAAATGGTTCATTCTTTACTTATTTTAATTCTTGGTAATATCTCATTTAATTGAAATATCCCATGTATAGTACTATATTGAAATTTATAGGTATATCAATGTTATGGAAATACTTTTCATTATTTATAAAAATGATAGAATAATAAAATTATTAGTTGTTTCTTTATGATTTTAACATCAAAGCTTATATTTATTATGGTAATTTACCAATCTTTGAATTCATATCAATTGAGATATCCACTTCATTGACTACATGACTTTTTCATCGAACTAATTACTATTATTGTTCATAATAAACATATTATTAATATTTTTTTACTCATTAGAAGTCATATCACAATGATTTTATTTAATGTTTATAATAATGAAATTAGTCCTTATTTGTTATAAATTATTATAAAATATTACATTAATAATGAAAATGAAATTTATGGGTTGGTCATTATAGGAGATAGTATTAACACCTCTCCCTTGATTTATGAATTTTTTTAAAAGGTGATGCCTTGGCCAAAAAATGACCAAAGCACAAATATTATTAAAAGAAAGGTTAAAGGTTTATAAAAAACGGGATCATATGACAATCTTTTTCATGAAATGAAATAAGAGTTGTAGGAAGTTATTCTCACTAGGTAATGTCTTGGTTTACACCCATGTTGTCCAGACCATCTACAACTACGTTTTATTCTCGATAGACATGTTTGATGATATAGTTATGATCAATAAGAGAATGGGTGAATTCCATCCATCGGGTTATAACCAGCCAAGAAAGATGAGTGGTTCCATTCCAAATCACTTAAACGATAGTCATAAAGCCACTTTTAATCCAATAGTTGTTCCAACCAAATAGCTTGGAAAAGGAAATAGCATGTAACAAACCCAACATATAATCTTCAAGGGAGGTGGAAATTCCATATTTACCCATGAAGCATCCAAGTATTTGACTGAGGTGATTCCTAAAAATAGCACCACACCCTACCAGTCCCATATTTCCCTTAAAGGCTCCATCAATATTGATCTTGATCCATCCAGGTAGGGGGGATATCCAGAACACCTCTAGTGTGTGATGTGGATGCCATAAATATCCTTTAATCCTTATATGCTTCAGGATCCCAAATTCATGCATGGTGTTGTGACAATTCCCCTTTTGAATTAAGGCAGCTTCATATATGGAAATTATAATCTTCATCTAACCTACATTTTTATTAAATGATTAATTGATATGAATAACAACATTCTAATCATACTAGAACATGTGGTGAAGTTCAGAAACCGCAACAAGGAGGAGGTTCCTAATTTTTTGAGATCTATCCATTTCTACACATTTTTTAAGTTTAGCTTTGACGAAATTAAAAATCATACATCTACAGTAAAAAATGTCAAGAATATAGTTCTAAAGAGAAGAAGTAGTAGCAGAAGAGAGAAATTGATGGTTAGAATCTTCTCTGTGTTGATTATAGATTTTTCACTTAGAGTGGCACTGGATTCCAAAAGATTGGAGGAAAATTTCAGTTGGTACTCTATTGTGAGAAAGAAGAAAGATGAGGATGAATCTAGAAGATTTTATCCAAGGTTTGATGAACTATTTTAACCAGCTGTAATCACCTTCAGAGCTGCAGAAATAGTTATTGTAGACATTTTTTGAGTTAAGCATACCATTGTGTATAGGTTCCCAAGTTAAGAAATAATTAATGTCAGAAAAAATATATTTTTCAATGACATTCATAATTGTGTCAGGAAGGTGATCATTTTGAGAGTTTATAATATCTCGGATAGATATGTTGATATTACAAGGTGTTTGATCAGGAGATGTAATAGAAATTGAAGGCCTGGTAGTCTTGTTATCCAACCAAAATTTCATGGAGGAGTCTATGGAGACCATCCATATATAGTTATTCATAATATTGTAGAATGAGTATTTGATGGATGGTGAGATTGAATAATTAATGAAGTTTTAATTGGACATTTTAGGTTTTTCATGAAATCTATTTTTGATAAATGTAATATATTCAGATGTATTCTGAAAAAGGTTCCAAGTGAGTCTATCCCAAAATACTTTATTAAAGTATTTGAATTTTTTTCCAATACCACAATTTTGAATGGTCTTGAAATAAGCTGACCAAGGAACAGTCACATATTTACTTTCCAAAATACTACCAGTCTAGATGAAGTTCTTTATGGTGGTGTTAATTTTTTTAAGGAGACCAACTGTCTATTTATAGATCATCATGGAGTAAACCATCTTGGAGATAATAGTGGAGTTAACAAGGTAAGTCCTTCCTACCATAGAGAGAGATTTATCTTTCCAAGAAGATATCTGATTTACAACATGGTCAACACTAATAACAAATCATCAAGATTTAGGTCCACCACAAAAAAATAGTAACACCAAGATAAGTGAAAGGGAGTATACCTTCTTTTAGACCAAGGTCACTGATGATGTTATATTTTCTCTTGGGAGGGATATTCTTTCCAAATAAGATACAAGACTTGTTCCAACTAATGGTTTGACCAGAAACCTCTTCATAGTGTGAGAGCACATTTTTGAGATTAGGAATGTTTCTTTTACCCCCTTTAAGGAAAATGATGATGTCGTCAACATAAAAAAAGATGAGAAGGATTATTCATGTTCTCAGAGGCATGTATGGGATTTAGTTTGTTCTGATCTACCAGACGGTTGATCATATGACTGAGGTAGTCTTCTTCTATCGAGAAGAGAATGGAAGATAGGGGGTCACCTTGCCTAACACCTTTGTTTCATTTAATGTAGCCCTTAGGTGAACCATTTATCAGAATGAAGATAGAAAGCGAGTAAAAGAGGGTTTTTATTGTAGTGATAAAATGGGTGTTAGAACCATACCCTTGATGGAATTTGAAGATAAAAATTAGTCCATGGTGTTGAAAGATTTTTTGATGTCAAGTTTAATAGATATGTTTCCACCTCTATTAGTTTTATTCAAATTATTGACACACTCAGGGGAAAGGAAAATATAGTCTTGGATGGATCTACCCTTTAAAAAAACCAAATTGGATCGAAGAGACAATTTTTTCCAAGAGAGTGGAAAGTCTATTAGCAATGATTTTGGTGATGATTTTATAAAGAGTGTTGATAAGAGAAATGGGTCTAAACAGATGAATATTAGGGGCATTATCCACTTTTAGGATCAAGGTGAAAATTGGGCATTCAAATCGTGAGGGAGAACAACATTGGTGTAGAAGGTTTTTACCAGTTTACAAACATCAATATGAATCACATCCCAATAATGTTGTAAGTAACCATTATTAAAGCCATCAGGACCCAGAGAACTATCAGGATTAAGACTAAAGATAGTGTCCTTGATTTCGTGATCCAACAGTGTTATGGGAAGGAATTGGTTGTCCTCATCAATGATCACTAGTGGAATGACTTCAGGTATGAGGTCTTTGATTATATCAGGACCATTGAAAATGGTTTCATTGTAGGAGAAAATATGATGAGATATGTCATCTTCATTATCAAGGAGCCTATCCCCATCCATTAAAAAGTTTAACATCCTATAGTCCATCCTGATTCTTTCAAGAGAATTGTATAATTTAGTATTTCTATCACCGTATGTTAACCATTTCACTTTAAAAATTTGTTTTCTCATATTTTCTTTGAATGTGAGTGAAGAGTTATGTTTTACCAAAATTTTTAGTTCTTGAGTGGGGTCAATTTTGAGGTCATAGTGGGTGTTTGAGTTTTGAATATCATTGAGATCTTTCTCAAGAATCATGATGTAATTATTAATTTGCTTGAATTTAGAGTTGCAGCAAAATTTTAAAGTTTATTTTAGATGTTTTAATTTGAGGTTATAGTTAGGGATATCATTGTTATGAGACATTGAGGAAAAATATTTTTTTATTATATGAGATCAATCGTCATCAGAGAACTATGATTTGTTAAATCTATAAGGCAAACAGGGTTTCATGTATTTGATGAGACACTCACCCAGATGGGGTGGTGATTAGAGTTCAGCCTATGAAGATTAATACTGGAAATTATGTCCCATTTATCTAAAGAATTAGCATTCATGAAGGCTCTATCCAACTTGGATTCTATTACTTTGTTGTAGGGTCTTCTATTCCAATTGTATCTTTCACTAGTGTGACTGATTTCAATGAGATTCATGTCATCTATTGAGGATTTAAATTATATCGTGAAAATAGAAGCGTAAGAAGGTCCAATTTTCTGTCTTGAGTTGAGAATGGCATTAAAATCACCCATAATAAACCAGGGTGCATTAATGTTAGTTCCAAGATAAGAGAGGTCATTCCAAAGTGTCCATCTTTCTTAGTATCTATTCTTAGCATAAACAAAAGATCAGAAAATAAGTGTTTCATCTATATTAAAATTTCAAGTAAAAACCTGATTAGAGATATTGTAAACACTAATATTCTATAAATAAGTGTGAGAAAAAGTCCATAAAGATTCTATATTGAGTTTATTAGTGATTGAACCAGTAAAAAAATAATTCTTATGACATAAGTAAGAGTATTTAGAGGTATATCTAATATTTGGTTCCGCAATAGCAAATAATAAAGGATAATGAGTTTCGATCCTTCTATTTAACACAATGAAGGTGTCATAGTTAGCAATACCTTGACAATTCCAAAAACAATTATCTTTAATAAATCCTCAGTTTGGAGTTAGAACCCTCCATTTTTTTAAGAGCCTTTATTTATAGAAGACCTTGTAACTGTTTTATTATCAGAGGTTTGTTCTTGTTTATTTCTGGATTTAGTGGTGTTCTTATTTTTAGGTTCAGATATTAGATCACTCATAGAAGATACTATAGGTTACTTAGAATACAGTATAAAAGCATTGGAATTATGTTTTAAAATAGAATTTTTAGAATTTATAGCACAACCCTCACTATTTGTAGGTAGATAAATAATTATACCTGGTGCTTGTGAAGAAACTATGTGTTGTTTTTTGATTTTTTCAAGATCTGGACAACACTGAATTTTCACCGTAGATATGGTCATTGTAACAGCCCGAGATTTTATGAAAAAATATTCTTTTTATTTTACTAATGTCTTCTGTTATACGCTACACCAAAAGGAGCTTGCACAACACGCATCCTTGACTTACCTTACATTACACGCAATCGCAACCTTCCTCGATAGCGTGTGTGGTACGTAATCCTGAGTTTCACGAAACAATGATATGCGATTAAAATATTATTAAAACTAGCCGTTATGAATAGTAATAACCACTTTTTAAATTTTAGAAATTTTAACTCTCAAAATGGACTTCATTTTTGGATTCGGAGTATCGAATTTAGCCTAAGGTGAAATTTTGGTACTTTTCGGATAACTTTCATATTCTGATGAATAGTGAAAATTACCAAATTATAATTAAAAACAACTTTTTTAATCGAAATAATTAATAGTGATAAATCATTAATTTGAGTGGTTTTAAAGTATATTTAGAATATATTTTTACAATTTAATACAATTTTGGTCATTGGATGTAATTTCACATTTAAACTAGACATAAACAAGTGTCAATCTTTTGATAGATTTTGTTTCTTAAAAACACGCTATTTGTTTTAACAGCGGGATTTAATTATAAAATTAATTAATGCAACTTATATGTTGGGAATTTTGTAAAATAGAAATCATTTTTGAATTCGGAATATCAATTATAGCTTAGGGTGAAATTTTGGCATTTTTCTGAAAAACTTCAATTTTTGATGAATAGTGAAACCACTAAGTGGTAGGTTAAAAACTGAATTTTGCATAAAACTTAATTTTACCGCTTCTGTGAATGGAATTTCGAAAATCCGAGAGACACGGTTAATATCAAGGACTAAAATGTGGTTCAATGAGATGAAAATAATTTTTGGTGAATAGTAACTTTTTACTTTTTTTACCGCGGTTAATAGTAAATAGGGTAACTAAGGGTAAATATGATATTAATATTACCCTAACACATGTCCTAATTCTATTGGACAAGTGGAATTAGACCAAAAACAAACTTAGGAATAAAATATGACCATTTAGGCCCACTTGGATTAGATTAGGACTTTTATTATTAATTTATTTAAAGAAGGGTTAAAATAGTTAAAATCAAAGTTTAATAAGTAAATCATTTTTAATATGGGGTTATACATAAGATAAATTCGACTATAAATATTCATTAGAAAGCTAAAAAGATTTCCTACATTATGGTATTTTATTTGTAATTTTTAGACATCAAATAATTTAATTTATTTATGACACAAAGATGATGCAGTAATTATCTTATTAATGAAATATTGACATAATTGATGTTATAAACACCAAAATAAATGTAATTTGAGACTTTTTATGAATTACACTAATTTTCTAGGTTACTATGATATAGTAATGTTGATTTAATCAACTTGGTTCGAACATTTAATTCTGTTATGACTTTCACAAAAATCATATATCAAATAGTGTCAAAATTGACACAAAATAGTTTTTAAATCAAATATTATATTATTAATTGTTATTGTATTCCTAAAAATCTAAGGTTCGGCCAAATGACTTAGATAAGGATATATATATTAATAATAAACAATTTGGGGTTCGTTTGGCATGTTATAGTAAGTGTCTTAACCATATAGTGTAAGAAAACAAAAAGACACGGTAAAAGTTAAATTATTTAACTTATAGTTAAATCTAATTGATAAGGTTAAAATAATACCCTAAACTTGTCTAAATCCTATTGGTTGATAGTATTTCGACCCATCCCCACTTTAGCTTCGAAATAAGACCCTTTGGAACCATTATAAACCGATTTTGACTTTAATATAAAATAATATTTTGAGATATTCCTAAGGTGCCCCTCTCCTCCCCTATAAAAGGACACCTCCTCCCCCTCCTCCTCACACCAATTTGAGCACTCAAGCTCGGCCAACCCCTGCCAATATATCCTCTCCACTTCCCTATCAACATCCTAGAGGTTCTGGTCTTCCTCAAAGACCAATTTTAGTGCCCTAAGAGGAGGTCTCAAAGAGGCACTTCAAAGAAGAGGTAATTACCGTTACCAATTCTTTCATCTTTATTTCTTCTTCCACTTCTTCTTCTTAGGTTGTTTCATTATGAAGTAATAACATCAGTATCACTCATATACTGATATGTTATTATAAGTATGAAACAACCCTATTTCACCATCTATCCATCCTACGGAAAAAGAAATCACCGCGCGTGCGTACGTACGGAATACCGTCTCCACGCCGTGGTGTAATCTATTTTCCACCGCCACCTTACATGGATGGGTATAATGGTGTAAAGAATAACTATACATAGTTATTACAACATCATATTGATTCTGATATATTGTATAATCCACTCAAATTCAATTCAATATTTATAGAAATGATATCATCGCTCGTGCGTACGTACGGACTACCGTCTCCACGACGCGATGAGATTCATTCTCCATGTTAACCATTTAAGAATGATTATAATGTATATATAAGAAATAATAATGAAATATATGACATTATAAAGCTACTGGATTTATGTATATATATACATATGTATGTCATCTACTTACTTCCATTTCAAGACAATAAGGAAAGAAAAACAACGTTCATGCGTACGTACGGACTACCGTCTCCATGAACGGTGTTTTTTATTTTATTTATCTATCTATTATATATATATATATATACTGAATATATATGATATATAAATCATATTTTATATTCTGGAAGTAAGTAAATCATGATATAAGTAATAATAATGTCAATAACAACAAGTCAAAATACCTATGATAAAAGAAACGATTTTACCCAAAACGCTTCTTTAACATGGAATTTACAAAAGAACGGGTAATATAATGTCATAAGTGAACCATATATGATATCATAACAATGAATATGATTCTGTAATAAGTCAATGACATTATTTAAATCATTATACAGGAGGTTCGGACACATACGAAGCAAATTGGACCTAAGGTAAGGGAAATATCACAATCTCATTTTTATCCGAGATTGTTTTTACTTTGGTAATTACTGGGGTGTATTTTATCATCCACATCCATGTTTCCTCAATATGTAATGTTATTTACATCCACCTACAATTGTTTAAATCCAATTTTACCCTTCGGTGAGTTTTTAGTAAAAGATATGAAAGGAATCTTTTGTCGTTTTTCATACGAGGTAATTTTTGACTTTTCCGACAAAAGTACGAGAAGAATGTTTTTTTAAACGGCACGAACGGATTTTTACGGTTTTATAAAGCCTTATTTTTATGAAGATTCCTCCAAAAGATTTCATGACTATTTTCAATAAAATCTCTTTCTTTTAAAAATTTCATGATGTTTTGTGAAAAGAAATTGATTTTGAAGAAGAAAGGATATTTTCCTCAAGAATTCAATTCAAGTGTTTTATCAAAATTATTTTCCATCTAAGATAATAAAGGGTTCTGTTTCTATCCATATTTTTACACTGATTTGACTATGTTGTGATGGAATTATGTTTATGAATTCCTTTATCTTATATGAATGGTTTTATGATGTCATGTTGTTTAAGAATCCCATTTTTATTACATGGGTTATGCAATGATGTATGATTTATGATTCTATGGCACACATAAGAAAGGATTCATTAAGTGATGGGTGGGACCTATATCTCCCTCCAATGCATTGGGTAAAGATTTTATATCTCATGAGATAGACATGGCTGGAACGGAAGGTTATTTCGGTTCAGTGATACAGGACTGAAACGAGGAGTGAACTCGGTTCAGAAAGGGACTTTGTCCACTAAGATAGTCTTGGCAATGAGTCTTGACTAACAAGAAATGATTTTCCATGATTATGTGTGCATGCCACAAAGTTTCAAGTTTCATGTTATGATTATGGGGATCTCATTTTCACTTCTATGATTTATCCCATGTTATGATATTATGAGCTCTTTTGTAGGTTAAGATTTCCAAAGGCTATGTTCTTATGTATATGATGTGATTGATATTTCATTTGTTTACCCTTACTGAGCATTTGAGCTCACCCTTTTATGTTTTCTTTTCCCCAGGATATAAAGAAAGGTTTTAGGTAAAAAAAAGGAAGATCTTTATGGGAGATTTTGAAGATCTTTCACCACGATTAGAAGATTATAGTCCGAGTTTCCAAAGACACTAAACTATTACGGTCCTTGTGTGTGTGTTTTTGTAATGTACTAAGTATTCCGCAATAGTAATGTAATGTCCATGTACGATAAGCTTCGGGTCTCTACAGTTGGTATCAGAGGAAAGGTTTAGTCAACCTTTGGAAACTAGGATGCGAAAACGTTAGTGAGATCCCTAGAGATATTTCTAAGGTATGTCTAGGTATGTCTCTAAGGTTAAGTATACGTATAGGTTATAGTCCTAGAATTGCGCTAACGATCTTCAAATTTAACCTAAGATGTTAGATATTGAGGGTACTAACCCTTTATTATGTTGTTTTCCCTAGCATGATTTTTGCCTCTCACACAATTCTTTTGGGGTTTTAGACGATGGCTGGAACCCGAAGGAACCGTGTTAATGCGGAATGTGATGGGCAATGCAATGATTGTACCCCTGAGCAACCAAACGATATAGGAGCTGGAATGCAAAATCTTGTAGCCATGCTAACACAACTTTCTCAAGCTATGAATCATGCAGGACTTCCAAACGAGCAAAGGAAGGAGCAACATTCTGTTGAATCCTTCATGAGGCAGCGTCCACCTTCTTTCAGTGGGTCTACTGATCCATTAGTTGTTGAACAATGGATTAGTACTACTGAAAAGATATTTTCAGTTCTTCAATGTTCTGAACATGATAAAGTCATCCTAGCAGTGTATCGTTTGGAAGGAGATGCTGATCAATGGTGGAATCTTATTAAGAATACAAGGCAAAGGGATGAAATTGAGTCTATGGAATGGGACGAGTTCAAGAACTTATTTTTCAATAAGTACTTCCCTCGTATTCTTCGAACAAAGATAGAGAAAGAGTTTCTTGAACTGAAGCAAAGGGACGATGAATCTGTTGGTACCTATGAAGCAAATTTTACAAGACTTGCAAGGTATGCTTCTAGAATTATCATCCAACCTGAAAGTAAAGTTGATCGATTTTTCAGTGGCTTAAAACCAAGTCTTCGAAGGGCATTAGCTATAAGAGACTTCAGTAGCTATGAAGAAATTGTGCGTTGTGCTATCAAGGTAGAAATGGAAGTTTGTGTTACATATCCATCTCATGGTTTTGACAAGAAACGAAAGATGGAGTTCAAGGAGAAATCTCAGAATAATGGTGAAAAGAAGATGAATGTTTCCTTATGCACAAAGTGTGGAAAGAAGCATGGTGGAGATTGTCTAAAAGGGACTAGAAAATGTTTTAAGTGTGGAAAAGAAGGTCATCGAGCAGCTGAGTGTCGAAGTAATGGAAAAAGGGTTTCTAATGATAAAGCAAACACTGCAGAGAACGCACCGCCAACACTTCAATGCTTCAAGTGCAAGGAAATGGGGCATTATGCTAATAATTGCCCTAATCCAAGGGTTAGTGATGATCAACATGGGCAACCACTGAAGGCAAAGGACAAAGGGAAATCACATGCGATCACTATTGGCAATGTTGAATATGACAACGATGTGGTGGAATGATTAAGTGTTTATGTAATGGGATTCCAAAATAATGTTGTATCATTGAGTATTGCAATATTTATTGATGTGGTATTCAAAGTGATTGAGATATTTTTTGGAAATAACATGATATGCGCATAATGAAGATGAGAAAATGAAATGTTTAATAGTATTCATGAGCTCATGATTGATATAAGGACTAAGTGATATCATGGTTTGAGTATATAGAATTTTGAGGATTTTGGTATGTGGAAAGTGTTAACTTTTAACTGCACTCATGTTTTCACTAAGGTATTCAAGAGAATACACGATTAAGGACTTTGAATGTTTGGATATCTTATGATATGTGGGGATCAACGACAGTATTAAATCTCCGGTAATCGTTGTCACTATATTATGAGAGTGGACTGCAGTATTATGTATAAGCCTAAAGATTAGACTGGATTATGTTGGACAGAAGTTAGTATTGTTTAAGGATATAAGATTTTCGATATTATTGATGGGATGTTATAGTAACGTAGTTTTAGAAAAAAGGATAACCTGCAGGACGGGCGACAACCCATCGCTTCGGACAAGGCTGTAGGAATCGAACCCACAACCGAAGTGCGACTGGCCTTTATCGCCTACCACTGACCTACAGGAAGTCCCTGTTTAGTAGAAACTAGTTTTATTATATTAAGCAGTATGATATATGAATTATAAGTCCATTTTAGAAACCATATGTGATTAATCTCACTATAGATCGTCTTATGTATATAATTTTGCTAACCTTTTGTTTGAAACAGATGGAATGACCCGTCATTCTATCACATGATCTGCTAGCACTTCACGAATAACAAATTCAACTTCATTTATTTAAGAGATGAAGTGGAAATTGTTAAAGGCACGAACAACAGTGAGATTGTACTGAAATAAAGTAAGTATTTATTCTAATTCAAATTCTTTAACTTTAGGGAAATGATCTTGAAAACCAAAAATGTTGTCCTAGTTCTCTTATACCTGATGAATCAGATGGTACCTTAGATCGTCACAAATTTATGGATTTGTGATTACTGGCTTTTCCATAGCCATGTTCTCTACCACTCTCCATCAGAACATGATGGTTAGATTTCTCTTCCATATCCATATTTTCACCTATGTGGAAACCCAGTGATTAGTTTATTTGGGTAATCGTTACATTTCATACTTTAGTTTTTAAAAGCCAAGTTTTGGTATTCCCTTTTACGATGTGGGTTTCTATTAAAGAAACTTTCAAATAGTAAACCATTTATAACCCCGACGAATTTCGAGGGCGAAATTCATTTTAAGGGGGGTAGAATGTAACAGCCCGAGATTTTATGAAAAAATATTCTTTTTATTTTACTAATGTCTTGTGTTATACGCTACACCAAAAAGAGCTTGCACAACACGCATCCTTGACTTACCTTGCATTACACGCAATCGCAACCTTCCTCGATAGCGTGTGTGGTACGTAATCCTGAGTTTCACGAAACAATGATATGCTATTAAAATATTATTAAAACTAGCCGTTATGAATAGTAATAACCACTTTTTAAATTTTATAAATTTTAACTCTCAAAATGGACTTCATTTTTGGATTCGGAGTATCGAATTTAGCCTAAGGTGAAATTTTGGTACTTTTCGGATAACTTTCATATTCTGATGAATAGTGAAAATTACCAAATTATAATTAAAAACAGCTTTTTTAATCGAAATAATTAATAGTGATAAATCATTAATTTTAGTGGTTTTAAAGTATATTTAGAATATATTTTTACAATTTAATACAATGTTGGTCATTGGATGTAATTTCACATTTAAACTAGACATAAACAAGTGTCAATCTTTTGATAGATTTTGTTTCTTAAAAACACGCTATTTGTTTTAACAGCGGGATTTAATTATAAAATTAATTAATGCAAATTATATGTTGGGAATTTTGTAAAATAGAAATCATTTTTGAATTCGGAATATCAATTATAGCTTAGGGTGAAATTTTGGCATTTTTCTGAAAAACTTCAATTTTTGATGAATAGTGAAACCACTAAGTGGTAGGTTAAAAACTGAATTTTGCATAAAACTTAATTTTACCGCTTCTGTGAATGGAATTTCGAAATTCCGAGAGACACGGTTAATATCCAGGACCAAAATGTGGTTCAATGAGATGAAAATAATTTTTGGTGAATAGTAACTTTTTACTTTTTTTTACCGCGGTTAATAGTAAATAGGGTAACTAAGGGTAAATATGACATTAATATTACCCTAACACATGTCCTAATTCTATTGGACAAGTGGAATTCGACCAAAAACAAACTTAGGAATAAAATATGACCATTTAGGCCCACTTGGATTAGATTAGGACTTTTATTATTAATTTATTTAAAGAAGGGTTAAAATAGTTAAAATCAAAGTTTAATAAGTAAATCATTTTTAATATGGGGTTATACATAAGATAAATTCGACTATAAATATTCATTAGAAAGCTAAAAAGATTTCCTACATTATGGTATTTTATTTTTAATTTTTAGACATCAAATAAGTTAATTTATTTATGACACAATGATGATGCAGTAATTATCTTATTAATGAAATATTGACATAATTGATGTTATAAACACCAAAATAAATGTAATTTGAGACTTTTTATGAATTCCACTAATTTTCTAGGTTACTATGATATATTAATGTTGATTTAATCAACTTGGTTCGAACATTTAATTCTGTTATGACTTTCACAAAAATCATATATCAAATAGTGTCAAAATTGACACAAAATAGTTTTTAAATCAAATATTATATTATTAATTGTTATTGTATTCCTAAAAATCTAAGGTTCGGCCAAACGACTTAGATAAGGATATATATATTAATAATAAACAATTTGGGGTTCGTTTGGCATGTTATAGTAAGTCTATTAACCATATAGTGTAAGAAAACAAAAAGACACGGTAAAAGTTAAATTATTTAACTTATAGTTAAATCTAATTGATAAGGTTAAAATAATACCCTAAACTTGTCTAAATCCTATTGGTTGATAGGATTTCGACCCATCCCCACTTTAGATTCGAAATAAGACCCTTTGGAACCATTATAAACCGATTTTGACTTTAATATAAAATAATATTTTGAGATATTCCTAAGGTGCCCCTCTCCTCCCCTATAAAAGGACACCTCCTCCCCCTCCTCCTCACACCAATTTGAGCACTCAAGCTCGGCCAACCCCTGCCAATTTATCCTCTCCACTTCCCTAGCAACATCCTAGAGGTTCTGGTCTTCCTCAAAGACCAATTTTATTGCCCTAAGAGGAGGTCTCAAAGAGGCACTTCAAAGAAGAGGTAATTACCGTTACCAATTCTTTCATCTTTATTTCTTCTTCCACTTCTTCTTCTTAGGTTGTTTCATTATGAAGTAATAACATCAGTATCACTCATATACTGATATGTTATTATAAGTATGAAACAACCCTATTTCACCATCTATCTATCCTACGGAAAAAGAAATCACCGCGCGTGCGTACGTACGGAATACCGTCTCCACGCCGTGGTGTAATCTATTTTCCACCGCCACCTTACATGGATGGGTATAATGGTGTAAAGAATAACTATACATAGTTATTACAACATCATATTGATTCTGATATATTGTATAATCCACTCCAATTCAATTCAATATTTATAGAAATGATATCATCGCTCGTGCGTACGTACGGACTACCGTCTCCACGACGCGATGAGATTCATTCTCCATGTTAACCATTTAAGAATGATTATAATGTATATATAAGAAATAATAATGAAATATATGACATTATAAAGCTACTAGATTTATGTATATATATACATATGTATGTCATCTACTTACTTCCATTTCAAGACAATAAGGAAAGAAAAACAGCGTTCATGCGTACGTACGGACTACCGTCTCCATGAACGGTGTTTTTTATTTTATTTATCTATCTATTATATATATATATATATAATGAATATATATGATATATAAATCATATTTTATATTCTGGAAGTAAGTAAATCATGATATAAGTAATAATAATGTCAATAACAACAAGTCAAAATACCTACGATAAAAGAAACGATTTTACCCAAAATGCTTCTTTAACATGGAATTTACAAAAGAACGGGTAATATAATGTCATAAGTGAACCATATATGATATCATAACAATGAATATGATTCTGTAATAAGTCAATGACATTATTTAAATCATTATACAGGAGGTTCGGACACATACGAAGCAAATTGGACCTTAGGTAAGGGAAATATCACAATCTCATTTTTATCCGAGATTGTTTTTACTTTGGTAATTACTGGGGTGTATTTTATCATCCACATCCATGTTTCCTCAATATGTAATGTTATTTACATCCACCTACAATTGTTTAAATCCAATTTTACCCTTCGGTTAGTTTTTAGTAAAAGATATGAAAGGAATCTTTTGTCGTTTTTCATACGAGGTAATTTTTGACTTTTCCGACAAAAGTACGAGAAGAATGTTTTTTTAAACGACACGAACGGATTTTTACGGTTTTATAAAGCCTTATTTTTATGAAGATTCCTCCAAAAGATTTCATGACTATTTTCAATAAAATCTCTTTCTTTTAAAAATTTCATGATGTTTTGTGAAAAGAAATTGATTTTGAAGAAGGAAGGATATTTTCCTCAAGAATTCAATTCAAGTGTTTTATCAAAATTATTTTCCATCTAAGATAATAAAGGGTTCTGTTTCTATCCATATTTTTACACTGATTTGACTATGTTGTGATGGAATTATGTTTATGAATTCCTTTATCTTATATGAATGGTTTTATGATGTCATGTTGTTTAAGAATCCCATTTTTATTACATGGGTTATGCAATGATGTATGATTTATGATTCTGTGGCACACATAAGAAAGGATTCATTAAGAGATGGGTGGGACCTATATCTCCCTCCAATGCATTGGGTAAAGATTTTATATCTCATGAGATAGACATGGCTGGAACGGAAGGTTATTTCGGTTCAGTGATACAGGACTGAAACGAGGAGTGAACTCGGTTCAGAAAGGGACTTTGTCCACTAAGATAGTCTTGGCAATGAGTCTTGACTAACAAGAAATGATTTTCCATGATTATGTGTGCATGCCACAAAGTTTCAAGTTTCATGTTATGATTATGGGGATCTCATTTTCACTTCTATGATTTATCCCATGTTATGATATTATGAGCTCTTTTGCAGGTTAAGATTTCCAAAGGCTATGTTCTTATGTATATGATGTGATTGATATTTATTTTATTTACCCTTACTGAGCATTTGAGCTCACCCTTTTATGTTTTCTTTTCCCCAGGATATAAAGAAAGGTTTTAGGTAAAAAAAAGGAAGATCTTTATGGGAGATTTTGAAGATCTTTCACCACGATTAGAAGATTATAGTCCGAGTTTCCAAAGACACTAAACTATTACGGTCCTTGTGTGTGTATTTTTGTAATGTACTAAGTATTCCGCAAAAGTAATGTAATGTCCATGTACGATAAGCTTCGGGTCTCTACAGTCATAATCTACATAATCCTATAATTCTTTATCGATTGTGTGGTACCATGTTCAACTAATTCAGAAGCCATGACAGTAAGTTTACAGGGCATAAATTGTGGATCGACATACCCAGAATTGATATTATTTCTAATTGAATTAGTGTGATTAATAATAAATGATTCATTATCTTGAATTTTGATTTTAGTTTTTGGTCCAAGAGTAGTGTCCTCATTAGCAGGTTGTATTATTGGGTCTTTAAGGATTGGGGTTTTAGGTTTCAAATTAAAAAACAACATAGAAATTGCATCATCACTAATGACAGAAGGTTGAGGCCCATCAGAATAAGTATTTATGGCAGTGGAGATTCTTGTTCCTGGGTCAATTTTCTTCTCCACCCCAAGATTCTCTATTTCTATCTGCTTAGTGAATCTATTTATTTTTTTTCTTTGTATAGGAACCTATACTGAGGGTGTAGTTCCCTTTAAAGGATTAACATATAACAATTTTTTGACGACAGTTTCAGTCACTTTAATAGTAGAGTACCGTGTTGTGTCCTCACTATCCTTCTAAGTATACATTAATTTTTTAGATTTTAAAGTATGTCTAGTGGAGTCTTGATCATTAGAGCATATAACAGAAGATTATTGAGCATAGGGGTGGGATTATAAGTTATCTGTTCTGTTACTGGATTCTTTCTGTAATTCTGAATTATTAGTGGAATTTAAGTGGGGGGTATTCTAGATTTATCCAATACCTAAAAATAAGGTGTGATTCACCACTGTTTGAGTGGAAACTATCTCAGGGAAATCACCATTAGGAGTTGTTGCAGTACAAGTGTTGCAAGTATTGAAATTCACCTATTTAGGTGTATTGTCCCTCTTACCTAGGTTATAATCCTCATCTTGGATGACGATAGACCTTGAGGTCTGACCAGATTGAAAATTATTGGAATATACCTTTTTGTTGGATAGCCTTACAGTGTCTAAGACTAGATTTTTTATTTATTACAAGAGGCCTTGGTCTTTAATGTAGTTTTCTTCCTCTTTAGAAAAATCTGCCTAGTTTATACCTGAGGTATCCCCCATGTGCGTTAAACATTGTTTTTTGACACAGATTTGAGCTTTCTTCTTGGGAGGTATAGATATCTCCATCATGGGGGTGTTATCTTTTTTGTTTCTCCTTGTTTCCATCCAATAATTCTCAATTGGTTGGGTTACTTGTCTTGTAATCACCCTAAAATCGGTGATTTTGCGAGTAATAATCTTAAAAAGGTCACAGAAGGGAGGTTTCCTCTCATATTCAATTCAAATTTCTATTTTGTATTCATTCACAGTGAAATTGATTGTATTAGAGAGCTTTGAATCTATATTAATATCCACCATAACCCTAGAAAAGAACCCTAGGTCAGAATTTAAGGTTCTATGGTCAATTTTAAGAGGATTCCCTATGCAGGAAACAATATCATTTAAGAATTTTGGCTTCCAAAAGAACCAATTAATTCCATGAAGTTTAACCCATACTTGTGGCATTTTTTTCCTATATGTTTGCGAATTGAAAGAAGAGTCCCAGTCAAAAATTATAAGTAATATCGGCTCTAGGATAAGGTTTCAAGTCTTCCAAAATTTATCTAAGTCATCATCTGATTTTAGCACTATGTGAATGTAACCTTTTCCTATTGGAATTAGATTCTTGTTTAATGAATTCCAACAGTGAGCAATACGCATATGAAATTAAAGGAGAGGCCAAGGATGATCACTTTTGAGGTAGGAGATACAACCCATAACAGAAAATTTGCACATTTTCATGCATTGTTAAAGAGCGTCTAGATCCGATTCCACCAAAAACCCACCATCATCATGTCTCTTGACACGGGGAGGCTTCATCATAATTTATGTGTTTTTATCGGTGCTCTTCAGTGCATCCAGAAACAATATCCCTTGGAATATTCAAGTTATAAGAATTGTCATATTATACACACTGAACAATTTTCATAAAATCATTAATAAATTTGAATTCATCATTTGATGTCATACCATTGAATGTGTATCAATATTGTAAATGGTGGTTCTTAGGCTCACCGTTTAGAGAATTATTTCTTAACACTATATAACAATAATTTATAACAACATGAGGTATAAATATACCCCCCAATCAAGGAGATACTTTCTTAGAAATTTATTCTATGAAAATTTTATCTTATGGAATACATAAATATTGTTTATTTTAAATGAATTTTCATATTCAATTTCTATGTTGATTTATCTAGATCTTAATGAAACAGTTATTAAATAACAGTATTTCAATGTATTAGATCTACATATAGTGATCTTGAAATACTCAAAATCTATCTCTATAATTAGAATATTAATAATTAAAATCTAATCATGTTGATAATTTTATATGATTAATGAATTATTGATAAGTTTTTTTTCATTTTCAAATTTAATAATAATAAATTAAAATTTTAAATAGATTATTAATGAATAGTATCTCTAATAGTGATGTCAAACCTTATTGATGTATTTTAAAACCTATAAGTGTACACGATTATAATTATCACATTAACATATGAGTTTCTCAATTTTTTATAAGGAATGAACTGGTTTAATCAAGGATTCTTTTATTTTTAAAACAAAATAAAATTAAATTGGGGGGAGGGGTTGTTTCATGTACCATAATTTAAATGTTTATGCCTTTTTTTAAAGTGTTTATAAGTGATTTAAATAGTAAAAAATAAATTATAAATTATATTATAGAGTATTAGGGAGTTTAGTGTATTAAATAATATTGTATATAGTAGTTTAGTCAATTTATAATCCATTAGTTATTGAAAACCACCCTCAATTTAATCACACCATCAAATAGATTGTACTTATCCGTAAGAAAGATGGATCCAAGAGGTTACCTGAACCCCACAATGAAGTATAGTCAAGCCTTGAGCTGATTATATAAAATTTGCATTAAAATAAAAGTAGATAGTGAATAAAAATTCTACCTCTTTTCACTTCCCTGTTTTAGGCACTCTCTTCTTCAATGTTCCTTTATTCCCCAATAAAAAATTTAGTTTCATATCACCTTATAAAATTATAAATATTTATTGAATCATTTCATTGGTATCCACATCACTATTATAGTCTTTCATAATGATTCCATGGATTTATGATATATCTATGGCCATTTTACGAATATTAATTTGTTATAATGGATTGGGCTATGATACCCTTCCTAGAATCATATTTTACTTTAATTCCCATAAAAGCAATTCATGTAAAAAATAATAATAATTAAACCACAATCTCATTATTCACTGTTGATGATTGTTAAGGAAAAAACAATTTAATACATAAATGGGATTATGGTGTGAAGAATTCCATTTCTACATTCATTTTCTTGTTATCTATCCTCTAATGAAATTTTTATACAATGGAAATGTTTTGTAATATCAATTAATTTTATCAACTTTACATACACTTCTTATCAATTTCTATTATCTATCATAAAATCATTTTAGATACATTGCATTCCTTCTTATGAGATCTTCTCAGAAGGGTTGTTTCCCCACCATGTATCTCTTATCCAAAAACCTAGACCCAATTTTTTTATTATCCTGATTTATCAACTACTCTCTTATAGAATCTATCATTAAGAACCAATTCACCATTTATGTCAAACAAATATAACTACTTTTCTTATGTATTGGTTGCATCCAAATATTTCAGTCCACTATCAATATCCTAACACTCAATAATATTATTCCTTATAATAAAGGTGGATTTTTATTAATTTATAAGTTGTTTTCACATATCCTTTACAATATACAACATTTATAATGATCTGACATTTGGGATCCTTTAAAATACATAAGAATAGCTATAACTTTTGTCACACGATAAATCCAATAAAAAGAAACTAGAACATAGTTACATAATATTATTAATTAATCTATAATAAATACTAATATACTAGTCTATTTATTTTTCAAAAGGTAAATAATTAATAAGAGTTAGTATTGAAAAATGTTGTTTTCAATAAAATCTATTTTCTTTGTATTATATATTTTATTTTAAAAGATAAATTAAAAAAAATGAATTTTAATTTTAGAAAATAGAATTTATTTTTTGAATTCTATTCATTATAATTTACTTGGTATTAATTTTTTTGAACAGGTTTATTTTGAGTTCAGAATGGTGATTTGATAATTATAGTTTTTATAATTTTATATTTTCGTGAGCTTGTCCTAAAAAATTAAATAAAAATTTTATGTAATAGAATATATATTTAATGAATAAAATTATTCATTTTAAAATATTATCTACTCTTTTAACTATATTCCCAATCTTTTTTAAAACAAGATTAAATTTTACTAAAATAAAAAAGTTTGTTTTCTCTCTTTTTCCTCTAATTATGTGTCGAGATGGTGAAATTTGGTTTTTTATTTTCCTAAAAGAATCATTCAATCTATTGTTTTATAATAAATCAATTTATTTCATTAAAATTATTATCCAAAATAATTATATATTATATAAAAATTTAATTCTTTAAAAAATTATTTTTCTGAAAAATGTTTTTACGCGATTAAGCATGTCTATTTTATGCTTCAAATTTTACAAATTTAAAATTTTTATGTGATAATTTATTTTTCGTATTTGAATTCACAAGGTACAAATTATTTAAAAGGACCCAAAATTAATTTTTTGTTTATTTTTATTACCAATTATAAACATTAATTACCAAGGTAAAAGTAAGTTTCCATAAAAGGTTAACACTAATAAACAAAATCCTTGAATAACTATTACCATGCATCAAAATGAATGTAAGAGATTATTTTTGGCTTTATCATTTCACAAACCCATAATTTATCCACTTTTAATTCATTGAACCATCAATATTGAAAAATAATGTGTATTTCCAAAAGTTCCCCATTTCGCCTCTTATTCAAAGGTACCATATCAAACATACAAAGATGAAATTAAACGTTGATTTACTCAATGAAAATCTACCATTTTACTATCCAAATTACCATATCCCACAAAAATAATCATTTTTGCACTCATAGTTAGCCATATCGCTTCAATTTTAAGGGAAATTTTTAAGGAAAGAGAAAGTCTCCAACATAAGTGTTATTTACTTCTTACGTTTTCCTCTTAATCATACTCATAAAAATATCTTATAAACATTATAGTATGATGAAATTAGTACCATTATTTTATATTTTTCTATATTAATGGTAAAAACCTTAGTTATTCATTTACATCTACTTAAAATATCAATAGAATATATTTAGTGTGTTGGTAAGACTATCGAATCCACAAAGTGGTGTCATTTGTTTTTTTCATTACTACCCTTTGTGGATTGTATTAATGGTGGTAATGATGAATAATTATGATATAACTCATGAAAATATTATTATTATTAAATTCCAATTTAATATCCATATTTACTATCTCTTAAGCATTGAGAAATGAGAATTCCAGACATACATATATGAGGACTTCCACCTCCATGATGAAACATTTTTTTTCATCTAATTTTTTATAAATTATCAAAAAATCAAAAAATATGGTCTCCATCGTAAATATATAGAAATAATATCATTATAATTCTATTATAATGATATTATTTCAAAATAAACACGTCTATGAAAATAATCACTAATCCATTTTAGGTGTTTCTATGTTTGGGATAATTTAGTAACCTTCATGAACAATGATTTAAAATATGAGTATGGATTAATGTGGAAACCTAAAATATAATTTTATTTTAATTAATTAAAAAACCATTTTTATTATATTATTATTGATATATTATAATATGAATGTAACTAATTATTAATGTAGAATTTTCTTTCTAAGAGTACGAAAATAGCAAGACAATGATTGAATTTTTATACAAACACATAGAGGAAGTATATAACAAAAAAATAATAATTTCATAATAAGTAGTCCATTTTTAAAAAAAAAATATAAAAGTATAAGGTTCCTAATAATGTATCTAATAATCATATTTTGTTTATTCAGGATGCTATGCGGGTGCACATAATTAATCTTGAACAAGGTAATAGATTCCATCTCAATTTACCTTCATTGATACATAGTTCATATTTATAAACCAATTTTTATTTATGTTGGGTGTATACAACCTAATTGATACTTTTTTGAATTATCTTTTATTCATGATATTTAAGTTTAATTATATAAAACCCCAATTTGAATAGCATAAATCCAGTGGTAACATTATTACATTGGTACTAGATACATGTAATATAATCTCAAATGACCAGATAGGTTAGTAGACATATGGGACTAGATACAAACATTAATCTAACATTAAATAAGAAACATGAAATGTAATATGATAGTTATACTGAAAATCTTGTTATTTAATCTATTAAATCTATTATTTCATTCGTAGATCCCTTCTTGGTATACTGGGAAAAGGAAGACATAATAAAGGGTGATATCAGATGCTATATAGAGAAAAGAGTGCAACTGAAGCTATCAAAATGTAAATAAAACACGAATATTTTGGATGATATATAAAATAATCAAATATTTCATTTTAATAATACTGTAAAAATGGAATTAAATCCATTTATAACATAACAACATAAATACTTACATGGATAATAATAGTGGGTTTCATAATTATATAATGCATAATATTAGACATAATAGTCATAACATCAAGGCTGTATGCTAAGGAAACAAATGTAAATAGTTAATTCATACCCCAAATAACCATACTAGATTATAAAATGACACCTATCGATACATCAAGTGGTTATAATGGTCCCCGCCTATCACTTACCAAGTCTAATGCATTTATCATGTGAATGGGGTGAAACATAATCAATGTAAACATTTATATTAAAAAACTATCTAAAAAAGGTTAATAATTTCTTCAATCAATAAACATAATCATAATACATCTAGAGTAATATGGTGAAGGGTATAAAAATAGTACATCCCAATAAAATCATAATATTTACCAAATAATGTTGACAAGGATGAATATACTTTAAAATAGTCGGTGAAATATTCCTTGAGTAAAATATTGTTTTCTTTTAGAAACCACTTAATAAAATATAAAAAATTCCAAACTGTTAAGGAAAAAATTTCCTCTAAAAGGAACCTTTTAAATTTTAATGGAATGTTTAAATAATTTTGTTAACATTATGGTATAAAATTCTATTCATGATATGTACATAAAAATAAATATTATTTCACATTTTTTATTAAAAGTCAAAAAGTAATGTTTTTAAAAAAATGATAAAAATATTTAATGAAAATAATTTTGTAGAGTGTACAAAATGGGAATAAATTATATTAAAAAATAATAGTATTATAGTAAAAAAATTCTTTCAAACCTTATAATGAAAATATGGACACTACTTAAAATTATTATCGATTAAAAAGAAAACAAAGTTGGATTTCCTTAAAAAACATTTGGTCTCTTGAGTACATAAAAGTGGAAAATGAAAAGAAAAAATTACAATTTTTATAATTAACCATATGATAAAAAAATATATTGGGTTTATATGACAACCCTGCTTTTTATTACAACTTAAGCATGATTTATTACATAAAACTTCACTTGACACAATAAATAATATCGGGAGGTTTAGTGTCTTTGGGGCTTAGGATCATTACATAAAAACTTGAAACATGAAATATAAAATCTTTATTGAAAACTTCCTTTACATGACCACTACATTCCCTCGTACTTAGCATTGCATGGGATAACCTGAGGACATGCATAAGAAAAGGGTGAGATATAAAGCCCAGTAAGGGAATACACATGGAATAACATGAGGATTACAATAAATGTTAGACATTAGGAATATCAATAGATCACAAGGGAAACATGAACATAAAGGCCTGATAAATCATGGTAATCATAACATGAAAATGTTGCATTAACACTTAACATGGAATTAACATGAGCTAAGGATCATTGCACATAGAGCATGAGTAAATTCTCATTGCACATGAAGCACGAGTAAACCCTCGTTTCACATGAATTAGCATGAGTCAACACTCATTACACATGATGTATCATTATATTATACTTTATCCAATGCATTGGAGCGCTATATGGGCACACCTTCTTAAACATTTCATTTCATGCATAAGTGTGCCACATGGATCATAAAACATGGATTCATAAAACATAATCATTTATTACACGATAAATGAATGAGGAATTCATACATGAAACTTTATAATCAATAATTAAATGTTCATAAAGGTGGATACCCTTGATGGATAAATGAGCATGGTATTCACTACACAATGGCATTGGCTTAGAAAATCGGTGTGATTTCGGCAACGTAAAGGCGTGACATAAGAATTCATAAAAATGGTTGATGAGAGATAAATGGGTTCCTCATCATATTTACATGTAATGTATAGTAAATAGTTCATATAGATACATGTCCCAACAATTGTAATGGAATTTAGATTCATGATACAATAGTGTTGCTTGAATGTAAATGAGGAGAGAGAAGTTCTTTTCAGAATTTCGGCATAGAAATGGGTGTACATGAGAGGCTTTTAATGAGATAGAAAGGGTCTTCCATCATTCAAACATAAAGAGGGATGTATGATGGAGTTGAGAAATCATACCCTAACATTCATGATTTAAATTAAAAGGGAAAACAACTTAAGGAAAATTGGACAAAAATGAGAAAGGAAGAAAAACCCCTTACTTGGAAGTGTGCTTCCAAAGTCTAGAGAGAGGCTTCTGAGAGACTTCCTGGGAGCTTGGAGCACCTTGGGAGGATTATAGAGAGAGTAGGGCAAGGGTTGTATGAACTCCAAAGGCTTTGAGTGAGGAGGAAGTGGGAGCTTGGTGAGTTTATATAGGAAAGGTGAGTGAATTATTTATTATTTAGGTTTAGATCCCCTTACATTAAATTAATCCAAACCACAAACCATCCCATGGTTTTTGCCCATGGTTTTTGGAAAATAGAAGAAGAAAACAATATTATATAAGTCCAAAGTCCTAATTTATTAAAATAATAGGGTTGCTTATGTGGAGGTGAGTCACACTCCCATGGAAATTAATTTAAAAAGACAAGGTGTTTAATAAGTTTTGAGGGGTCCATTAATGCATTGAAAAGTAAGTAAAACAAACCCAAAATCACATTATTTTAATGTTAAAACAAATATTGGCCGAACATGAAGATTATAGTATTTTATTACATCACTATTGGGTAATTATGATGTCATAAAGCACATTATATATTTAAACGGTATTTAATTTTTACCCAAAACTTTGACTGTCTCAGAAAATTATGAAAAATTCACCATTGGATAATTTCGACATCCTGATTCCAGAAATATCATTTATTTTATCTAAATAATTTTCTAAATATTTTAATTTTCACTTTTAAAATAAAAACGGACATTTATCGAAAATTCAAGGGTTTTGATAGAAATGGATTTCAAACCATAATAAAAATTATAATTGTATTCATAAAATTATAAGATCATTTATATTTAATAAAAATTAATTTAATAATATTAATAATATTTTATTAAAATAATATTTAATTCAAAAATCCCTTAATTTAATAAAATAGAATTCTTAATTAAATAATAACTAAAAATACTATTTGTACTTTAAAAACTATTTACAATGTATCGATAATGACAAGAAGGTATATTTATTATTATATAAAAAAAATAATATATATGAACATAGAACTAGCGATTTGTTACATAACCCCTTAAAACAGCTGCATAAGACCTAAGGGTAAGGTGTGCGATGGTGACAGACTCTTGGGGTGGCTCGGATAACATCGCTCGAGTGGTAATTTCTATCAACTTCCATTTTTCCCGTAGATAGTCCCGTTTGAGCTTGACATGATGAAGCTTAGCTTAGGATTGTTCAAGAGTGAAGCCCAAGGATGCTAGCTCTTTTCTGAGCTCCGACAAATGGGCTTCGTATGAAGCAATTCTACTGAATAAGGTCATCGCTTCGTTTGTCTAAGTAAATTTGATTTGTTAAAGACGTATATTTATAATAATCATGTGATCCCTCTTCAACGGCTATATTAGCAATGGTAAACATGCATAACATAAAACCAAATAAGTTGACATTTTATATAATCATAAAGAGACATTTAATTAGATCAAGTGGGATTTCCATTAAATAAACTTTGGGTCGTTTCAATATTCCCCCCTTAAGAAATTTCTCCCTCGAAATTTTCCTTTTACAACACTAAAACAGATGAGTGTAACTCAACTTCATCATTTCCTCCGATTCCCAAGTCGCTTCCTCAAACGTGTGGTTTCTCCACAACACGTTGATGAGGGGCATTGTCTTATTTTGTAGAACTTTTTCTCTACCATCTAAGATCTTCCCTGGTTGCTCCTCATAAGAAAGATCATCTTCCAATTGTACCACCTCAGAAGAGAGTACATGTGAACGGTCCGGATTGTACTTCCTTAAGAGGGATACATGAAAGACAACATGTACTTTGGACATGGTAGGTGGAAGTGCTAGTCGATAGGCCACAACCCCGACACAATCAAGAATCTCGAAGGGGCCGATGTAACTTGGACTTAAACTTCCCTTTCTTTCCAAAACTCATGACCTTATTCCACGGAGATATGTGTAGAAACACCATGTCCCCAACTTTAAACTCAAGGTATCATCTATGGTTATCTTCATAACTCTTCTGTCGACTCTGGGCTGCCTTGATATGCTGCTGAATTATTTTCACCTTCTCCACCATTTCTTCGACCATTTTCTATCCAAGCAGTTTACGTTCACCGACCTCATCCCAACATGCCGGTGTTCTGCACATTTTCCCATAAATAGCTTCATATGGTGCCTTTTGGATGCTTGAGTGGAAACTATTATTATAAGATAACTCAACCTGAGGAAGATGTTGATCCCATCCTTCTTTAAAGTCCATTGAGCATTCTCTCAACATATCCTAAAGTGTTTGGATAGTCTGCTCAGATTATCCATCAGTTTGAGAATGATAGGCCGTACTGAAGTTCAGTTCAATATTCAGAGCATGTTAAAGACTCTTTCAAAACATAGAGGTGAATATTGGATCTCGGTCAGACCCAATAGATAGTGGTACTCCTTGCAACCTTACCTCTTCCCTGATATATATCCATGCTAGTTGATTAAAAGAGAAATCCTCCCGAATAGAAATGAAGTGTGCAGTATTTGTAAGATGATCCACAACAACCCAGATTGCATTGTTGTCTTTGGATGTCCTTGAAAGTCTGGTGAAAATGTCCATGGTGATGTTCTACCATTTCCATTCTGGTATGGGCAATGGTTGCATCATCCCCTTAGACTTCTGCCTCTCTGCCTTCACTTGCTAACACACCAGGAACTTTGATGTATATTCACCGATCTCCTTCTTCATATTATCCCACCAAATGTTTTCTCGGAGATCTCGATACATCTTTGTGCTCCCTGGGTGAATAGATAAATTTGAACTATGTGCATCATCCAAAAGTTCCTTATTCAGCTCTGGACTCTATGGAACACATAGTCTTTTCCCAAATTGCACAATTCCTTCTTTATTAACATTAAACTCTAAGGATTTCCCTTTTTTGATAACTTCCACTTTTTCTGGAATTCCCACATCATCCTTTTGAGAATCCTTTAACCTTTCCAAAAGAGACAGTTGACCAATCATTTGTGAAAGGATTGATGATGTTCCCTTATTTATGATTCCCATGTCCATCTTCATCAAGTCTAAAAAGATTGGATCATTCTCAATTCTCATCATTTATAGAATCGCTGGGTCCTTTCTACTTAGGGAATCTACCACCTTGTTCGCTTTCCCAGGGTGTTAATGTATTGAACAGTCATAATCCTTGATGAGATCTATCCATATTCTCTGGCACATATTAAGCTCTTTCTGTGTGAATATATATTTAAGACTCTTGTGATCAGTATATATCTCACATTTCTCCTCATAGAGATAATGCCGCCATATTTTTAAGGAAAAGATCACCGCTGCCAACTCCAGATCATGAGTTGGATAGTTTCGCTCATGAATTTTCAACTGCCTTAAGGCATAAGATATCACTTTATCATTCTCCATCAGTACACAACCTAAGACCTTCTTTGAATAATCACTGAATACCACAAAATGTTCCCCACTTGTGGGTAGAGTGAGCCCGGGCACAGTGATAAGCCTCCTTTTCAACTCCTTAAATCTTTTTCGCTTTCTTCACTCCACGAAAACTTTACTCCCTTATGAGTTATCTTGGTAAGAGGGTTGGACAATCATGAGAAATTACTCACAAATCATCTATAATATCCAACTAACCCCAAGAAGCTACAGATATCCGTTACCGATGTTGGCCTCGACCATCCCTCAATTGCATCTATTTTGGAGGGATCCAATGATATCCCATTTCTTGTGATGATATGTCCTAAGAATGAGACCTCCTTTAACTAGAAATCACACTTTCTGTACTTTGAATAGAGCTTCTCCTTCCACAAAGTCTCTAGTACAGTTCTTAAATGCTCTTCATGATCCTCCTCGGTTTTGGAGTATATTAGAATATCATCTATAATGACTACCAAAAATTTGTCAAGGTAATCTCTAAAGACTCTATTCATTAAGTCCATGAAGATTTTTAGAGCATTAGTGAGTCTGAAAGGAATTACTATGAATTCATAGTTCCCATATCTTGTGCGAAAAGAAGTCTTGGGGATATCTTCCTTCTTCACCCTTACTTGATAATATCTCGACCGCAAGTCTACCTTGTAGAAGTATTGTGCTCCATGAAGCTGATCAAACAAGCCATCAATTCGTGGGAGAGGATACTTGTTCTTTATTGTGATTTTTTTGAGCTCACAATAATCGATGCAAAGGCGGATTGACCCATCCTTCATCTTGTGAAGAGAACTGGTGCACCTCATGGTGAAGAACATGGGCGTATAAACCCTTTATCCAGATTCTCCTGTAGTTGTTTCTTCAGTTCTTCAAGATCTAGAACATCCATTCTATATGGAGTCTTGGATATTGGTAAAGCCATGGGTATAAGTTCCATTGATAATTCAACATCTCTTCTACGAGGAAGACCAGGCAGTTCCTCGGGAAACACTTCAGTGCATTCCCTCACAATAAGAATTTCCTCAAGGATGGTATCTTCCTTGGACTCAATCATCTGACCTAGATACACATGCTCATAGGGCAGTAATATCTATTCTTGAGATGATGGAGCTAAAGAAGATTCATCTTCCTCCTTACACATGTAAAGAATTGGGGGTCGATTCTCCATATGGAGTGTGATTTCCCTCTCCCGAAAATTTATGTTGGCTCTATATAAGGAAATCCAATCCATGCTAAGAATTGCATCAATTTCCACCAGAGGGGGTATGATAAGGTTCGCTGGGAAATTCAATCCACAGATTATAACAGGGGAGGAATTATATTCATGGGATGCAATGATTTCCCCATTTTTCGTACTCATCGACATCTTCACTTCCATGAATTGTGTTGGTGATGGGATTGTTTTACTAAACATTCGAGATATAAAAGAATTCATAGACCCTAAATCAAAAAGTACATTCGCTATTTTTGAATGAATAACTGGCGTACCTGTCACCACTTCGTTGTTGGGGTACACTTCGGTAGAAGTGATGGAAAAAGCTCTTCCTTGCTGCCTTGGAGGTTGTTGGTTTCCTCTGATAACCATTGGATTCACTACTACAATTAAGCCTTTTAGCGACCACCAAAAGTGGCCACCAAAGGTCTTTAGCGGCCACCTTGCAACCGCTTTTGGTGGTCGTTGTTTCTTCATCGGTAAAGACCAACAACGACCACCATTGGCGGCCGCTATTGGTCCTTTTAAAAAAATACAGAATTCATGTGTGTAGGATTATAGGTGGGTGCGACTATAGACACACGAGGATAACTGGCAGATGCGACATGGGGTCGAAACCTTGGGTCACCGGCCATGGCGGATCTACGGTGGCCGGAGGGAGGGACAAGAGCGTTGTTGAGCGATTAGGCAGGCAGATGACAGAGATGGGTTAAGTGGCTGGTGAGGTAGGTGCGACGGGAGGTGACGGGGGGTCGCGATGGGGGTGAGTGAGGGTTGTAGTGTGGTGTTGGGGGACTTATCACGGTGGCATGAGAATTGCAGTGGCGACAGGGGGCGGTAGTGGCGGCGGAAAATTGGTGTACACGAAGAAGATGAGTGGAAGCGGGAAAAATCCCGCCTGTTTTTTTGACGGAATTAGCGACCGCGATTGGCGGTCGCTAATGCCTGTAGGCGCAGAAGCCTAGATTTTTTGTAGTGATTAGGGAACTGATTTGAAAAATGACATGGTTCTTTGCATTTGTTGCATTGAACAATGAGTTGAGGTTAAAATGGATAGTTTCACTTCTCTTTCACAGCCGTAGGTCTTTATTGCCGACAGTTAACAGCTAGGTGCCCTTCCTTTCCACACCTGAAGCATTTCCTCGTCCCCTTAATGCAATTTCCAGGGTGCTTCTTTCTGCACTTTTGGAAAGTGGGGTGCTGGATCATCTTAGCACCGTTGGATTTATCCATCGAACCAACAACATTGAATTCCACCTTACGCTTCTTATCCCCATGATACCCCTGTAATTCTCCGATCTCCATTTCGACCTTGAGGGAACATCGGACAATTTCTTGATAGCTGTCGAAGTCACAGATCTCTAATGCTTTCCCCAGGCTAGGCTTCAGCCCACCAAAGAAGCGGTCAACTTTGCATTCTGGGGTAACGACAAAGCTGAAAGTGTATCGTGAAAGCCTTATGATGTTTTCCACTTACGCTCCAACAGATTATTCGTCTTTTTGCTTGAGGGAAAGGAATTCCCTTTCCGTCTTAAGCCAGAGGGTGCACGAAAAATATTTATCGAAAAACATCTTCCAGAAATCCTTCCATTACAACACCTCAATCTCCTCCTCAGGCTTCATATTTTTGATCAACGTCCACCATTGATCAACTTCACCCTCCATATTATAAGATTCTAGGAGAACCTTCTCTTGTTAAGAACATTGAAGGATGGAGAAAATCTTTTCAATGGAGTTTATCCATTATTTAGCAATCCTGGGATCAGATGATCCACTAAAAGTAGGAGGTCTTTGTCTCATGAAGCTCTCGATAGTGACTTGTTATTTCTTGGGGGGGGGGTTGAACCTTCCTCTTGACCTGTGTTTCTATTCAAAACTTGAGTTAGCAGAGAGAGAAGAGTGACAAAGTTTGCGATTCCCGCTCCCATTAGATTGGGAATCTCATTAGTACAGTCGTCACACTGATCGTCACATCGGTTGTTAGACTGTGTCCTCCTATTATCGTCCATTGGATGGAATAAAAGTAAAATTAGGGGTAACACATAAAGGGTTATCCAAAGACAAAAGTTGATGACTTATAAATAAACTTTCATTTCCTTAACTCGTGAGTCTATAGGCTTTAATCAAGGCTTTTCATGATCTACTTTCTAACATATATTCTTAAGGGAATTTTTTTTATTCCCTTAATAAGGGTTCATAATAAGCTTGTGAATTTATTAGAACATATCCCCCGGCAGTTTCGTAACCAAGATTTCAGCAAGGCCCATTGTCGTGAACCAGTTCCCGTTCGAGTCTAGCTCAAAGCAGTGTTTTCGGGTATTACCCCTAGGATACATCTGTGCTAGAGCCGCCTCTACCTGCTCGTATCCAGACAGGGATGTATTTTCTTGATAAACCACTTACTCAATACTCACCAAAACATAGGGATTTTTTTATTATACTTAGTCTTATCTCTAAGGTTTTACTAGGTTTTCTAATCCTGATCCCAAAAATAACTAAACCTATCCTCTGATACCAACTATGACAACCCTTCTTTTTATTACAACATAAACATGATTTATTACATAAAACCTCACTTGATACAACAAAGAAGATCAAGAGTTTTAGTGTCTTGGGGGCATATTATCATTACGTAAAAACTTGAAACATGAAATACAACATCTTTATTGAAAACTTCCTTTACATGACCACTACATTCCCTCATACTTAGCATTGCATGGGATAACCTGAGGACATGCATAAGAAAAGGGTGAGCTATAAAGCCCAGTATGGGAATACACATGGAATAACATGAGGATTACAATAAATGTTAGACATTATGCATATCAATAGAGCACAAGAAAAACATTAACATAAAGGCATGATAAATCATGATAATCATAACATGGAAATGTGGCAACAACACTTAACATGGAATTAGCATGAGCCAAGGCTCATTGCACATAGAGCATGAGTAAATTATCATTGCACATGAAGCATGAGTAAACCCTCATTGCACTTTAATTATCATGATTCAACACTCATTTCACATGACGTATCATGATACTACACATTACCCAATGCATTGGAGCGCTATAAGGGTGCACCCTTCTTAAACATTTTATTCCATGCATAAGTGTGCCACATGGATCATAAAACATGGATTCATAAAACATAATCATTTATTCCACGATAAAGAAATGTGTAATTCATACATGAAACTTTATAATCAATATTTAAATGTTCATAAAGGTGAATACCCTTGATGGAGAAATGGGCATGGTATTCACTACACAATGGCATTGGCTTAGAAAATCGGTACGATTTCGGCAGCGTAACGGCATGACATAAGAATTTATAAAAACGGTTGATGAGAGAGAAAGAGGTTCCTAATCATATTTAAATGTAATGGACATTAAGGAGTTAATATAGATACATGTCCCAAAAATTGTAATGGAATTTAGATTCATGATACAAAAGTATTGCTTGAATGTAAATGAGGAGAGAGAAGTTCCTTTCAGAATTTCGGCATAGTAACGGGTGTACATGGGAGGAATTTAATGAGAGATAAATGGTCTCCTATCATTAAAACATAAATAAGGAAGTATGAGGGAGGTGAAAAACCAAACCCCAAAATTAATGATTTAAATTAAAAGGGCAAAACCACTTAAGGAAAATTAGACAAAATGAGAAAGGAAGAAAAAACCCTAACTTGGAAGTGTGCTTCCAAAGGCTAGAGAGAGGCTTATGAGAGGATTATTTGGAGGATAGGGCACCTTGGAAGGATTCTAGAGAGAGTAGGGAAGAGGTTTGATGAACTCCAAAGGCTCTGAGTGAGGTGGAAGTGGGATCTTGGGTGGGTTTATATAGGAAAGGTGAGTGAATTCTTTATTATTTAGGTTTGGGTCCCCATACATTAAATTAATCCAAACCACAAACCATCCCATGGTTTTTGTCCATGGTTTTTGGAAAATGGAAGAGTAAAACAATATTTTATAAGGAAAAAGTCAGAAATTCTTAAAATAATAGGGTTTCTTATGTGGAGGTGAGTCACACTCCCATGGAAATTAATTTAAAAAGACAAGGTGTTTAATAAGTCTTGAGGGGTCCATTAATGCTTTTAAAAGTAAGTCAAAAAAACCATAAATCACATTATTTTAATTTTAAAACATATATTTGCTTAACATAAAGATTATATTATTTTATTACATCACTATTGGGTCATTATGATGTCACAAAACATATTATATATTTAAACGATATTTAATTTTTACCCAAAAATTTGACTGTCTCAGAAAATTCTGAAAAATTCACCGTTGGATAATTTCGACGTCCTGATTCCAGAAATAACATTTATTTTATCTAAATAATTTTATAAATATGTTAATTTTCAATTTTAAAATAAAAACCGACATTTATCGAAAATTCACGGGTTTTGACAGAAATGGCTTTCAAACCATAATAAAAATTATAATTTCATTCATAAAATTATAAGATCATTTATATTTAATAAATATTAATTTAATAATAATAATAATAATATTTTATTAAAATAATATTTAATTCAAAAATCCATTAATTTTATAAAGTAGAATTTTTAATTAAATATTAACTAAAAATACTATTTGTACCTTAAAAACTATTTACAATGTATCGATAATGACAAGAAGGTATATTTATTATTATATAAAAAAATAATATACATGAACATAGTACTAGATATTTGTTATATAACCCCTTAAAACAACTGCATAATACCTAAGGGTAAAGTGTGCGATTGTGACAGACTCTTGGGGTGGCTCAGATAACATCGCTCGAGTGGTAATTTCTATCAACTTCGACTTCTCCCTTAGACTGTCACGTTCGAGCTTGACATGATGAAGCTCAGCTTGGGCTTGTTCAAGAGCGAAGCCCAAGGATGCCACCTCTTTTTTATGCTCCAAAAAATGGGCTTCGTATGGAGAAATTCTACTGGATGAGGACATCACTTCTTTTGTCTGAGTAAATTGGATTTGTTAAAGCCCTATATTTATACTAATCATGTGATCACTGTTCAAAGACTATATTAGAAACGGTCAAAATTCATAACATAAAACCAAAGAAGTTGACATTTTATATAAAAATAAAGAGAAATCTAATTATATGAAGAGGGATTTCCATTAATGAAACTTTGGGTCATTACAGTTTAATAAAGAAATATAATATAATTTCCCAAATGGATACCTAAATATAAACAATTATGAATAATGATGTGACTATAAAAAAACACTTACCTTAAGTCTAACTTGCATTGTAAATGACTTTAGGCTCCTGTATAATAAATTTTAATTTCTTATAATCATTTAATATACACATAAAAATAATTATAATATCATATATTATCCAATTTTAATATTTCAATACCCATTTATCAATAATTATTTTTAAAATTTGTTTTTTTAATGTTAACTATTTTGTATTTCAGATATGTTTCAGTTTAGTTGTTTTGGTGCATAAATATCACTTAGGGATCAAAAATAAATATGATATTAATCATGAAATAAAGATCATATATATTCCTTATACATATATTTTTATTCATACTTTAATGGAATACATGAAAAATGAACACTATCACATCGTGGTGGTGGTAGTCTGCACGTACATACGAGTGATGTTATCATTTTTAACAAGTTGAAGGGTAAATGGGTAAATATGGTATTATAATTTGGTAATAATAATTATTTCCTAAATATAAAATAAAATAACCACATCCATATTTATAACCATCCAAGTCAGGTGGAGATGGAAGATAAAATACATTGCTACTTGAAGACGGTATGTCATAACTACACACAAACAATGTTTTTTTTGTAGTATAAAAGGGATGAATCAAGGTTAGACTATAATCATAATAACATATCATTATATTTATGTTAATTTATTTTTTATTTTATTATTATTGAAATATATTTATAGGAATTTCATGAATAATTAAATTTGAAAGAGTCGGTAAATATGATTACCTCTTCTTCGAAAGAGCTCCTTTAGGTCTTTTTTAAGGGGCCCAGGGTTTGTATGTTTGGTTGAAAAGTATCTATAGATTATGGATGAGGATGTTTAGAAGAGTTTTTTAATATTGTTTTTGAGCAATGAGATTCTAGGTGTCGTATAAAAGAGAGGAGAGGTCGTGACTTTTATAGGGAATGAATGCACACAAATGGGATTAATAAAACAATTTAAATCTAATAAATTTATTGTCTTGCAAATGTGTAAGAATTTGGATATAATTAAATTGATAAGATAATATATGGTGTAAATTAATTCAAACATTAAATGGGTACATTTTTAGTTGTATTTTAATCCATATATTTGGATTCAACCTATTATCAATTCTATTATAAACTTGATCAAGGTAATACCTTTTTCACTATTAAAGTGTTATGATTTTAATTATAATGATAAAATTTTTCCATAAATGGCCTCGGGATGAAAATTTAGAACAAATCTTATCATCATTTTATGGTTTAAATATTCTTTTATGTCTTTTAGTAGTTTAACAAAATATTATTTTCATAAAATATCATTAATATAATTTTTGACATTATTTATTTAATTAAACTATAAATACATTAAGACACCTGTATAATTTGAATATAGAAATTAAAAAACCCTAACATTTCATATCCATCTACAAAATATTTGGTTAAATGTAACTCACTCAAAAAATATTACCTTTACTATTTTTAAAATTATTTATTAAATTTTTATATTAATAAAAAAAGTACTATATCGACATTGCGTAAACATTTGAGGTAATTATTTAATAACTAAAAATTAGAAATAAATTACCAAGAAAAACCCATTTATCAATAAAATAGACATTTAAACCAATATTCCCCCATTTTTTTCCTCATAATAAAGATTAGAGTTATTAGCGTCAAGAAATTGACATTTTTTATTTATTTATTTACTAAATTACTATAATGATTGAAATCAAAGAAATTTAGAACCAAGTGTTTGTATATTTTACCATTGGATGGGAATGGATGAACTCCTCTCATCAAATAGAGAATCATAAAGTGTTAGGATTATTTTTTGTCCTTTTAATATTATTTTTTACCATAATGATCGATTTACCAGTATCTTGGTGACCATTATTTAATATTGTTTACTATTCATAAATAACAAAAATAAAATTTAACTTGTTAATAAATTTGGCACTAATGATTCCAAATATGAAATCAGTATCACAATATTCAACATCTATATGACGAAGAAATTAATTTATGATTAATATTCAAAACACAAATTGAAATTGTTTTTTAGAAAAATTCATTTCTAAGTATAAAAGTGTTTTCTTTCCAAATTAAACACTAAAATTGATGACAATGAATTAAATTAGATTATTAAGAAATTATAGAACTAATTTCACATTTAAACCATTTGTAAATAAAATTTATCTTTGTAAATGATTGAAATAAAAATAGTTTTTTAATGAAATGTATTATTTTTAATAATTTTTTGGAAAATTATATAATTCAAAAAAAAAACTTCATCCTAATTAAATTTTTATATGATGATTTCAATAATAGAATTAATCTAGAAAAATTAAATTTATTAAATATTATAATTTAGATTTTAATTATATTCTTAACTAAATGTATGTGTATTATTTATTATTTATTCAAAATAAAATATTACTATAATTAAATATCGTGTGTTATATTATACCATCCTTTTAAAAAATTTAAATTCTTGAAATTTCTAGAATATCACCTCACAATTTTTTTTTGCGAATTCTTCATCATAAATTAGTTCCCAATTATATTTTAATAGAGGTGAGCCCATGTGTTTGATCTGCAATCTACTTCCTTAATTAAGAGATATAGAACACATCATTTACTTTAGAGATTCTAGGAGGAATTACCAAATGGTACGCCACAACAACAGTTTATTCTATAATTTCAAAAGGTCCAGTGTACCTGAGGCTCATATTTAATTTCTAACCAAATATTATGACATCCTTCCACGGAGATACCTTCAATAAGATATTATATCCCACATGAAATTCCTAATCTTTCCTCCAGTTATTTTCATATATGTTTTCAAACATTGAGTTTCTTTAATATCTGTGTTAATAGTCTAAATATGTCATTGTCTCTTCACCATGTTTTGTCCCTACATGATCCCTTTCACTAACTAAATCTTAACTAGTAGAAGTACAACTTCTATTTCCATTTAAGTTTTCATATGACTCAGAAAGGCTCAGAGAATGATTACAACTCATGCTCCCCAAAATTTATTAATAAATAGATAAAATTCGGGTGATTACACGAGGTACAATGAGCTTGTACCAACAAGAGAAAAAAGTGAAAAGAAGAAATAAATTAGAAAGAACACTAAAAGAAGATTTCAATTTCATGGAAGTTATTTTTGGATAGGGAGGCGGTTTAAACCACCACCATATGCTTCTGTGGTGGTTTCTGAAACCCGCCGCTAAATTACATGTAGAGAAACTATTTGCGACGGTTAAAGTGGTCTAGTGACGATTTATGGGAATTGTTGTAGTTGGTGCATTTTTGCAGAAGTTATATTATTTTTCACAGATGTTTTTATGGTTAGGGGAATACATTTTTTAGAGTTAGTTCTAACTACCACTAAAAAAGGTAATGGACTACCAGGAGAAACCGTCGTGACAAATAATATTACCACCGGAAAAATAGCGCGGAAGATGGGCACTATAGAGGCGGTTATAACTGCCTCTATATTTAAGACTGTACTGGTAGTTTAAACTGTCACTAGTTGAAAAATATAGACATTTAGTGGTGATTAAAACCACTGCTAAAGAGTAGATTTACAAAAAAAGAACCAGATTCTGGAGACCCTGTATGAGTTCCATGAAAAAAACCATTCTAAGAATACCAAAACACCAACACAATACATACTACAGTCAATATAAAAAGATATTCTTTACTAAGAACAACCAAATGCATCATTTAGTGAGTTAAGGAATGAAGATAAACATATCACATGGCATAATTTTAGTATCCAAAAAATTTAGTGGTGAATTTAAACATTTACCCCTATCCTATTCTTATACCACTTTCCCTTTTCTATTTCATATTCCAGTTATTTTGAATTCTTTAACCTCTTGTATCACTCAAATTTAATTAAAATAGGGTCATCCATATCTCTATCATTAGACACCCAATTCATGATCCAATGGAAGCATTGTATAGCTCAACATAAGGCAAACCCCACTCATACATCCTATTTATGTTTCCCATTGGATCCTTTGTGATGTATGGACATAGGAACATTTTCCATACTATCATAGAACTAAAACATTTCTCAAATTATTATGACTTTATTATTTATATGGTGTAGATATAATAGATGGATGTGAGGTAATTCCACTTGCTAGATATATTTAATATATGCCTTTATAGAGGTTCTGGTATGATGGTTTCAGATTGTTGGGAAAGGAGATATCACAATTCCTTACATCAGGTGTTGAGCATGGTGTATCACAAAAATGTTACTATATAAGTATTGTGATTTACTCACCACATTACATGACTATAATTTTGACATTATGGAACACTCAACATCCCATGTGTTGTTTCATGGTGTCTCTCACTCTATTGGGATATAGGGAATGTACCCAATTACATGAGCACATAGTTTATTTAAAATTTTTCTAGGTTAGGTGTTCTAAATAATATACTTGGAGTTTCTCATCGGCATGTCATTCCTATAGAGATAATGGAAATTTTCATTTACATTGTGTGACTATTCTTGGAGGCCACTTTGGAAATGGTGGGAAAACCCCATTTCAGACAGTGTAGAAAAATTTCCCCTAATCTCATATTAGTATCTATGGATTCCAACTATTTCTTGAACTTTTGGATAATAGGATTATACCACACTAAAGGGTGATATATCTTAAACATGTTAGCAAGACACACATTCTGATCCCCAAGTATTGATACAAGAGCATAACTAATAAGTACTTCATAGAAATGGAAATGTAATGGTAAATGCATTGGGTTAGAAAATGTCGGATAAGTTATTATAATGAAAATATTAATTTAGTTAAAATGAATCATAAAAAATGAATAATCATAATAAAGAGTTGATATATATAGTGCATACCACACTCAAGAAATCAATACATAAAAGGAAACATCAGAAATCAATAAAATACAAAAAAGGAAACATCAAAAATCAAGAAAATGTTATGTCATGAAAATGTTTGGAGGAAACTATGTTGCACACATGATACATATACAAATTTACTGTTACAATATTTGTACACATATAGAAAATACTACTAATCACTTTACAATGATGAACAAATATCATCACCCTCTCCAAACCATCTCCACTTCCTGCTACCACCTATAAGAACATTATATTGAAAATTAAATAGTGTTTCCTATTTATATTTGGACTTAAAACCAATAAATGTTTGAAAATTAAATGATTCTGAATTTTTGTGATTTACCTACTCACCACCAGTTGATGAAATAACACCAGGAGGATATCCGCTCATTTGCTGACGTACATCAGTCAACACTTTCTGCAAAGCGGGTATCTGAGCCCCCTGGTCTTGAACTGTGTTTCGTAGAGAAACAATCTCTCTCTGAGCATCTCTAGGTACGGAATTAGTACAACCAAGAGTAGATGTATCTGAAATCCCCAATGGACTACCAAATACCTCAGATGGTATGAGTCCCAAACCCATACCGCACACTCTACTAGGATTCTCCTTCCCAAAGACTTTAACAACCGGGTCATCCTGGGAGACTAAGCAGGACTACCCAAGATTGACATCCCATATTTCTTTAATTTTTACTGATAAATCAAATATCAATATATATTAACATAGTTAAAACTTATAATAAGTTATTATAATGAAAAAATGAGTTCATACCCCAAATTCTTTAGCAGACTCATTAACTAAACTTCCATCATATTTTCTGTGAACATCCAACCACACTTCAGTTCAGGATGATTCCTGAACTAAAATCTGTGACTGTATTGAACAATGATAAATGAACAGTTTAATATATTAAACATATAATATTGTCTTATAAATATTTAAACTAATGAAAATATTAACAGAGTCAATCGGCTTCTAGAAATGTTTTTTTACCCCGTAGTGTTAGAGATGACTTTCTTAGCCCGACTTGATGCAATATTTCTTGAGAAATCCTGAAATAAATAAAATGAAATTTAGTAATAATGTATCCAATGTTATACTCTCTTTATATTCATGTATAAATGTAAAATGAGGTTATTATATTATATATATTTAAATACCATCTTCTTCTCATCACGATGTCTGTCAACAAAAACTTTCCATTGTTCTTTGGGTACCCCATTGGGTAGAATCTCATACATTTGTTGGATTCTCAATGAATTATCATTGAAATCGCTCCACAATCTCCATTTTAAGTCTTTCCATTTCTTACCATGATTTTTCAATGTCCACTTTCATGCTATCACATCAGCAACTATAAAGTGGAAAAACATCTATATACAGAAATTCATTTTGAACATATTAATAACATGACATTCAATTACAACATAATGTATTAAAATTACCATTATTTGGGAATAAAAAACTTTATTTTTCCAACTTGGAGGAATATGTCTCCAATCATCATAAGAGATAAGAAGGGAAATGGGATCCGCTGCCAGATGGCCTTGAATTTGGCCAAGTAATCCAGTGGCATCATCCGTAGGGACCCAATATGAATCAAATGAGACAACTATCTTCTCTCCATTCATATTCCACACATCTCAACTTTTTTATATTTTTTCCCACAATTGTATTTTCTAATCTTTTATTAACAAAAAAATGGTATAAAAAAGTGAAATAAATTTATTTATATTAAAAAAATTTCCTATAACAGTGACTCTCCAGTATGTACATGATGAACTAGATGTGGCGCACTGCTGCCCCCCTGATAAGGATGATGAAGGGGGAGTCGATGACTCAGCCTCTAAAGGGATTCTCACAAAGGGTGTGAGAGATGAGGCAAAGGGGCAGGCAACTGATGGCTCAGATTCCATAGGGAGGGAGATAGATAGATCGTCATCTGTTGCAGTAGTGTATGAAATAGTGTATCGCTTCCTACTTGGAATTCTTGTAATTTAATGAAATAAAATTAAGTTCAAAATATATATTTCAAAATAGAAATTCAGAAAAAAATATAAAGATGATAATATTTTCCCAATACTAACAAACAAAATATACATAACAATGATAATGAATGACTACACAAATTAAATATGTAGTTTCTGAATGAATAAATAACTGTACATACAATAATTTTCTCATACAATCATGTCGGTTTCCTACTCCATTACTTCATGCAATTTATTCATCCATACTAGACTAATATTTTCAATATCGTGATGGAAAAATAATTTTGCTACTTGTTGTTGACGAGATTCAATTTCAGAGGTCAAATCTTCCACTTCATCACCCATATCATACAAATCTTTTTGTATTATGTGAGAAACTACACTCCACCCTTCATCCATTACATCATTAAAATAATTTACCATTATTGATTGCGATGATAAGATATATGGATCATACAATTCATGATCACCAACATCCATCAAGCAAGAGAAGTTCACAAAAGTAAATTTCAAGGAATCTTTTTTAACACCTCTAATAATATCGACCCAATTTAATTTGAATAAAACAACTAAAAAAAGATCGTGGTAGTTTAATTCAATAATATCAGTCAGTATTCCATAGTATCCCACTTCAAAAAATGCAAATATACCACTATTCTATTTTTTCAAACCCCTTTCTTGATCGACTGTATGAAATCTAAATCCATTCACGTTGCAAGTGTTGAATTTTCTATCTTGTTTTAGAGGACCTTGAGAAAAAACCTCAAATCTTCTGAAAACTTTTCTTGAGTGTCAGTATTCATAATATAAAAAATAAATCTACTTTATTATATTTACAAAATATATTTTTCGAACTATTATTCATATTTATTGCAATATTTATGAACTTACACATCGTGCAAACCATTCTACAAGATCATTATTAACAGATTTTGTTATATCATTCTCATTTCGTGTTCGGCATCTCATTTGTCTCTTTGTTTGTATACTCAACTCTTCAATAAATTGATATTAAATTTCACTATTTATCAGCACATATATTTATACCTGTAATAATCCCAATTTTGTTAGTGTCATATTTGAGGTATGCCCAATTGATCATCCAATAGTAGGAAATATTTTTGATTTTTGATGTAGTTGAGATTGAGTCGTTGTGTTGTCAACACGTCCAACTTGATTAAATCTTGTCTCAATATCATCCAAGTATCTAGAACAAAAGGTAATACACTCCTATTCCAAATAGCCTTTTGCAATAGATCCTTATGGTTGAGTTTTATTTCTCCTGTATTATTTCAAATGGCAAAAATATATGTGAAATAAAATAAACATAATTATGCATTTAATTAAGTGCCAAATTTTTTTACATAACTAAAAAACATATAAATAAAGTACCTCTAAATTGGATACATGCATTTATAATGAACAGGGCCTCCTAATTTATCTTCCTTAACCAAATGCATAGTTAAATGCATCATGACAGTAAAAAACTTTTAAGGAAAGATCATCTCCATTGTAAAAAGGGTCAATACAAACCTTTCCTAGAGGTTTTCAAGATGAAATGGATGTAGAGATTTTTCACATGGTTGTCTAAAAAATACACATAATTGGTGTACAACAACAATAACTTTTTTAGGTAATACTTTACGCAATGCCAATGGTAGTAACTGTTGTAACAAAATATGTGAATTGTGACTTTTCAATCCATGTAACTGACTATTCATCAAGTAAAAACACCTCAAAATGTTACTTTAATACCCATAAAATACCTTCACATTAATTAAATATAAATGGAATGTATCTTTATCCCTATTTTTCATTGAAAAAATTTTCGGACCATACTTTCTTTCTCATCTGGCCAGAGATCACGTTTATGTTCATTACTTGAATGTCTTTGCGAGCATTGAGATGATCCTTCGACTTTCCATGCTCATTAAAAAATATGAAAATAAAATTTTCACACACATTCTTTTCAATATATATCACATAAACATTATGCCATAACAAATTAAACTCTCAATATGGAATTTTTAAGAATATACTTTTTTTCTTCCATTATTGCATACTGATTTCACTTGATGATGCACTTTAAACCAATTTACCTCTATCATTAAAATGATGATCCTTTCAAAATTTAATTCCAACATTTTCAAGTTGTTTCAATATTTCAGAACCAGTTAACAACTTTGGAGGTGGTCTACGATTAATTAAACCGTTAAATTTTGATCTGTTCAACCGAAATCTATGAGATGCATCAAGAAATATTCAATGGAACAAGAAGCACGATTTTCTACTATGAGGTAGCCATTTGGGCTCAAAATCAATGTTACTAATATGACAAGACAAACCCATGTAAATGTTCTAATGAGATAAATTCCCAAGCCCAAGGAAGTCACTAATGATCCACATTAAAGCAGCATGCATTTTGAATATTGTTTTAGAAGAAGCATCAAATGTCTCAACACCGTTGCTCCACAACTCCTATAATTCTTCAATAAAAAGCTGCAAGTATACACCAATATAATTTTCATGCATTTTTTTTCTAGGAATAATCATCAAAATGATAAAACTTAATTGTTTCATAAACATCCACGGAGGTAGATTGTAAGGGATCAAAACAACTGGCCAAATGCTATAACTGGTACTCAATGTCTGAAATGGGTTGAATCCATTGCCAACCAATCCCAATCGAACATTCCTAGGATCAGATGAGAAATATGGATGTAATGAATCAAATGTCTTCCACGATTTTGAATTTCATGGTTGTCTCATTAACCCATCATTATTATTATCTACATAATTCCACTTCATGTGTTCAGTGGTTTTTGAGGACAGTAATAATCTTTGCAATTGAGGATTTAAAGGAAAGTAATGTAAAACATTTATAAGTGTGTTTCATTTCTTATTCTTCATGAAACTATGTTGATTTATACTTACAACATCACCCATTTACTTCCATCTTGAAGAAGAACATTTTTTGTAATTCTATCAACATGAATCCTCTCGCCAATAAAGCATATAGTCATTGGGACACACATGTATTTTTTTTATAATTCAAACTAAGGCTGTTAACAACTTTTTTCAGATCATAAAAAGAATCAGGGATTTTTTCTTCAAAAAAATCATCACGCCACAATTCCAATAGCATGGACATTTCCTTATTTTTAATTCTACATATACATTTGATATGGTACAACTTCAGCAGAAAAAAAGGCTTTGAATATTTTAAACATCCACTATACAAATCTTGATTTCCATTGTCAACTAAATCATAAAATGTATTTTTCTAAGTGAATCTTTATCTAACATGTTTCTCCACATAATCAAGAGGAGGATCAAATGATATGTTACAATATTGATATGGTTCTGTTACAGTCTCAAAAAAATCACTTGTCAAGTTGCAATTTCTAGCACCCTCGTATGGTTGTTCGTTATGTTTTTATGTTGACAGTGGTGACTTTCAATGCTGAATACATCATTTATGATGTTTTTCATTTCATTTTCCATTGTCAAAGAAGTTGGGAGCTCATTTTGTGGATTAACACCAGTGCTCAAAATTTATGTAACTTTCGATTCTACATGCTAAATCCAACACAAATATTGATGAGGGAATTGATTCAGTATTAAATGTTCATAAACTTCATCTATCTTCAACCATATTATAAATTTACATTTAGGACATGGACATCTTATTCTCCCTTCAATGGATTTATTAGAAATTGAAAAATCTAAAAAATTCTTCAATCCCTTAACATACTGAGGTGTGTTCCTCAGTAATGTGATCCAAATTTTATCCATGTATAACACAATGTGCCTACACAATTTTTAAAAAATTAAAACACATAGTTACTACTAAATAAATAAAGATATTCATACATACTAGATGAAAAATAGGGGTTTTTCCATTAACATGATACATAAATAAATAAAATATAAAACATGAACTTTATTAATGCACAACATTTTTAAAACATCGTATAAAGATGTTTTTCCAGAAAAAATTCCAATTCAAAACTCATTCAGTTATCCTTAAAACATCACCCCTTTCATAAAAAAACCTTACATGGTTTAAAAAAATATCAAAGGAATTTATAATAATGGCTTGAAAATTTAAAAAAATTCCCCTCACTTGAAAGCTTTAACAAAAAAAACACAATGTAAGTAAGAAAACAAGAATAAATAGGAAGAAAAATTCCCTATATAAAGTCGTAATGTATGCCAATAAACATGTGGAACAACACTAATCAATATCAGTACTGAATCATTGGAGGATAAATGCTTCAATGAAATTCCATCCAAGTAAAAAAGCAATACACAATCTAATAAATAATTATTGGCATAAAACATGATAAATATCATGATAAATCACATTAGGAACTAATGGGAAAAGTATAATACATGAAAAGGTGGGCCTATTTCCAACAGGTTAACAGTCACACGTCCATCAAACAAATCACTCTAAACCCAATCTCATCCATGACACCCCACTAGCTCAGTATTTGGTACATCTAGTGGTAACTAGAAAGTGTGTAATCTCAATGTTCCTAGAAACATCCCATGACTTCCCACTTAGTATCCTAGGGTTCGTTATAAAATAACTAAATGAGGTGATACTCTTTCAATGTGAATGTCATACAATGAAAATAATAATATCCAAAGGCTATCATAATAATGAAATCTTTACCACATCCCACATTAATCTTATAATGAACCCCCAACTATAAGAAAATCATGAATCACATCACAAAAAACCATCACATGGATACACATGACATCATAAATAAATTAAAAGGGGCTCAACGAGGGAATAACAAACCAATCAACTCAAATATCACATCACAAAGTGCCATCCATGACTTTCAATTATCACATATAATATATAAATTTGTAAATCCCTTTTTAAAATGTTTTTGAATCCAAACACCAATATAAGGGAAATCATAATCTTTTCCAAAACACAACCAAAATAACCCAAATAAATCACAATTCCATTTCATAAAACAACATGTACCTTTGAAACATGGAAACCATTTAACCCCCAAAGGGAAACCCACTTTGAAAAACTAATTTCCCATAAAATCAAATGACCATGTGTCTTTCTTATATAAAACCATTCTTTTAATCTTATAAAACATGTTGAATTTATAAAATACAAATTTACATAAAAATTTCATTTAAACATGAAATTAAAACCTTTAAGACACATGAAAATAATTTTATGTTATATAAAACCATTATAAACCAAACCTATATAACCCACACCTTCATTATCTGGATTATAAATAAATTTATAAATACAAGTACACATAAATATATTAAATAAAATTCCATGAAATGGAAACACTAGCCTAAATAAAATTAACAGGAGGAAGGGAGGAGAGATAGGGTTCAGCTCTCATGGGGGTCGGGGGAAGAAGGTGAGGTCACAGGGGTCGAGGGGAGAAAGGGGTTCAGGGTCGGGTGTTGGGTGTTGGGGGGAAGTGGCGCAGACGGCCGAACGGTGGCGGGGAGGTGAGCTGGGGTTCAGGGATCGCTCACAGAGGTCTATGTAAAAAATTAAATGACCCTATAATGAAGGGGTCTAAGTAAAAAATCCTAATGGGATGCAAATTTATACCAAAATCGACCACATTCTTTAATGGGATAGAAGTTATTCATGCATTAATTTTTAAAACATACTTAAGAGCTTGAGTTAAGTCATTTCCCCATTGATTAGGTTGTGTATACAAAAATGATTCCATTGACCCCATTTCCATTTTCACCATACATCCAAGGAAAACCCTATAAAAAACAATAAAATTAAAATTAGGAGCTATAACCCATAACTGGTAATCAATATGAATTTTCAAATTCAATATTCAAATCTCAACAATCCATAGTGGTTGAAGTTCCATCATAATGGGTGGTGATTAATTACTCACTAATAAACTACTTCTAGAGTCCCAATAATAAAACTAACTAAATCAAACCCTAATTCACTCATATAAAAATATATTTCATTCAGAATTTTGGTCCCTTTTGGGAAACCAATGTTTTGATTCAATTTTTAATGAATCTACCCTGGATGAGTTGATATGTTACCCAAACCAATATTTCATAAGGGATAAATGGAATTCTTGATACCTATAGGATATAAAAAACTCAAGGGTATCAAGACCATTAACTTGATAATGGTAGAACCATTATATGGTAATAATAAACAAATGAAAAATATATTAAAAATAATAATTACAATTCCATGAATTGGAATTCCTTGAAAATTAAAAAATCATAAATGAAATAGATGAATAATAAAATAGATAATTATTAAACAAAAAATCTTCCAAAAAAATAAAAAAAATTAAATATAGTATAAGTATAACTTACACCTAGAAAAAATGGCTAATACAACATACCAAGGGAAAAAATAAATGGAACCTGAACAGCTCCTACATCACCACTAATGAACCACATCCACTAAATATACAACAATCATCCATAAAAGGTCCAAACTAAGAATCAATTAATAAAAAATAACTATGAACCTAAAAAGGAAACCTAAGATCTACATACACCTAGATGTGCATGTATGGTGTGAACTAAACAATCCATGTGGTATCTCCCTATGGAATATTGGAAATTTCTTTTATAAAACATTTGATATATTCTAGATTGAACTAAAATATTAATATAGATCTTTTACCTCCATGTAAAAATTAAACCATGTCATAATTCATTTCATGATTATAAAACACCCATAATTTCTAATTTAAAACATGGGTTGGAAAACTCACTTTCATTATACATAATGAAACATGAGAAAGAGTTACTTTAAAATTATGGTTAAAAATAAAAGTCTTCTAATCATCCAACTTTTGATAAAAGGTTAAAAAAGACCATTGATACCAAAACCAATTGGATTATAATTTAATACCTCAATTTCTAAACCATTATATAATGTATTTTGAAAATAAACCAAAGGTGAACTCAATGGAAAATACAATCAATATCTTTCACCATGGTGTCTGAAACAGAACATAATATAATATCATACAGTCATTGGTTTCTCAAAATTTCCAAAAAGAGGATAAAAATAATGAACAAAATTAGACACCCTAAAATGTACTAAAAATAAACCCAGCATCTTGGGGAACTCACTATGTATCAATTACCATACCCGAGATTCGAGAAAGGGCTTCAGGGGGTCAGCGGAGATGAGTGGTGAGGCGCCTTGATGGTTGGTAGGGCATGGTTATGGGTGAAGAGGTCACTGGAGGCACGGGTGGGGAGATGATCTAGGGTTTGGGGCTCACCGGGAGGAGAAGGCGACGTTGCAGGGGTCGGGGCTCCCTGGGGTCTAGGGGAGAAGGTGGCGTCACGAGGTTCAAGGATCACTGGGGTCAGGGGGAGAAGGCGGTGTCGCGGGGGTCAGGGGAGAAGGGGGATCAGGGGGGAAGGGGGTCGGGGAGGGGGGTCGAGGTCATGTGGTGGGGGGAAGTGTTGGCGCTATAAAAGGGGGGGGGGGTTAGTAGCTATTTTAAAAACTTCCGCTAAAGGAGATTTATGTTTTAGTGGAAGTAGCCCAAAAGTATCCATGAAAAATCAAAAGAGTTCTTGGCATGCATACATACAAACCAAAGAAGTATCCACCGATGTCTGAGTATTCACCAAAAGAAACATGTAAAGCTGGTAATTAGTCTATCTCAAGCCCAGCATGAAAGTACCCCATATAGAGATAGCAAAAAACTGAGTCCAACATAGTACCCTAATTTCCCATTCTCTATCAAAAGCATCTTCCAAGTTCGTCCACACCTGAACCAAAAACATCTCTGTAATCCCATGGTAGCCCCTGATTTCTAGGACTTCACTAAAAAAACATGTCTTAAACATGTCACTACACCTTCGTAGATTAATAGTGCCTTAGAAATCTATACACATAGTAGGAAGAAACAACCTTAGGGGGAGAGAAAACAGCACACATTGCTTCAAAAAAATATGCCCAAATAGGATCAAACAAACCAATACATTTCCCATAGAGAAACATACCCTCCCTAAGGCCTCCAAACATCTTTACATAAAAAATACTATGAGGCCATCTTGGTAAACCCCTTCACTCATGCAGTGGAACAAAAAAATAGGAGCTATAGAAGAACAATGGCAACAATTTTGACATAGGTAATCCTCATCCGTATAAGAAAATTTAGCAATAGACCTCTACAATAGATATACTCAAAACCATCCCTTTAAGAGAATAGGAAGTTGAGGCATAGAGACTCGCAAATAACCAAATAAACTAAGAAGAACACATGAAGTATGGTTTCACAACCTCCTATAGTTGTAGAATCATGAAAGCAGCAGGAAGCATCCCATACAATCCTAGGAAAGAGCTATTCCCACTAAAGTAGAAAATAATTAAAATCATGGTTTTAGTCAAGCTCAAATTACACTCTTCAAACATTGAGTCCCTGATACTGAGATAGACATCAAAAGATAATTCCTTGTTATGATATCATATAAAAGACAAAAGACAACCTTTCTTGTTCCCTAATATTAGTGTAGAAGCATCCTTGTATCCTTCCTTAAGCACACGAGTGAAATCGATATGATTAATAATATCCTATTGTTCCTCAATCCAATGGTAGGGTTCCTCTTCACCCAATGAGGAGGATATACCCTCTTTATAGGATGCTAATGTAGATGGATTTTCATTGAGCACTAGCTATGGAGGGATGTTAATTTCCATCATTCGAATCCCTAAAGGCCTAATTATAATGACTCTCTACATATTATAGTAATCAATGCAATTTTGAGTCTTTTGGGGATGTGGAGTGATATAACCATTAGGATTAGTAAGAGGATTTTTTTACCTTTTTTGGCACTCGAATGCATATAACCATCCTCAATTTGAAGTGCATGCTCATTATCAACATTATTAGAATCACCAAAAATAGAGTGAGTCTCTTGTGCAATATCATTATAAGGTGGAACTGCACTTAAATTGTAAATAATATGTTCATTATTATGGACCACACCCACAAACACCTAAAAACATAAACTTGAGCACACAGAGGCTGTGCTAGGCATGAATCTGGGATATATGAAGACATAATTTTTGCATTACCATTGGAGAGTTTAACTGGTTCAATAAGAGAACTTCTCTATTTCTTAACCCAAATTGATTTCCCTTTACTCTACGGAGGTTTTACAAGATAGCAATTACTCCAAGGGTCCTTCCAAGATCCACAATATCTTAGGGTGTGTTAAAAATTAGGCAATTAGAATAGTATTTAGGTCAGTTTTCATAAAAAACTTCTTGAAAAAAACCAACATCACTATTCTGGATCCAAATAACTGAAGGTAGGTGTTGTGTAAGGTCAAACTCAACACAAACATGTGAATATAATGATCTTGTGATATTTTTAGAAGCATAATCCAACTTAAGGTGATGAACTATAAGCTATGCAATAGGAAAGATTCTAATTTGTTTGATGAAATGCAAAGGTAGACCTAGGAACCCTAACCAGACAGGGACAATTGGGAATTCAGTGCTAAAATCAGACGCATGGGATCATTTTTGGACCTTCATTGTGAAACCCTCAAAATTACACAACCCCATATACCATAACTGATAGTAATTATTTTTAGAGGAGAAGTTCATTGAAATATTCAGAGAGTTGAGAAGGTTGATTTCAAAATCAGTAATCCAATGGATTCAAATGCTTTCTGTAGGATGATCGAAGAGGGATGACACTTAAAGAATTTACCAAAAAGAACAGATTTGGGATAAGAAGATAGAAAATGAACCGCCTTATTCAAAATAGTGATGGTTTTGTGGCCTCTATGGTGAAAGGTGTTCAGATGAAAAAAATTAATGAGTTTATGGTAGAAATTAGGGGCAACAGATCTGTCATGAGTAGTCCTAACAACCATGTCTGCAATGCATTGAAAGTCACAATGTCCACACTCATCGCCCTCTCTCAGCCACTATATCTCCCTAATTTTTCATACGATGTTGTTTGAATACTTTAAAAGATTAAATTTTTATCGGAAAACTCTACCAAAGATAAATAATGATACCATATACCTTAAAAGTCAAGTGAGTGTAACATCAACATGTCCTATAATATTTGGATAATTATTTTAGAATGTCAATCAATTTGAGGGTGATATAAAGTGATCAAATGAGTCTTAGTATCAATATATTATTAAATAAATTTCTTTAATTTAGATGTAAATCACAGTCCACGATTAAGAAAAAATTGAAATCGTTTCACCATGAAGTCTTATAACATCATTAATAGAGTCATGAAAGGCTCTATAGAGGTAAATATTCTTTTATGGTTATTAGTTTTCATATTTTGAATGCTGATCAATAATAACTGATATTATTTCATTATTTCTAATAGTAATTAGTAATCTAGTGTCAATGTCCATAGTAATTTCATCGTATTACTTCATAGTAATAGGTATAGAATTCATAATTTTTCTTGGATTCTATATCTCAGCCCTATACTATTGAAAATTAAAATATCTTAACATATAATCAATGATTTCCCACTTTATATTTTCCCAACCAAAATCTTCATTAAAATACCAATGTATATTTATGCTAAAATGGTGCATAGAGAAATTAAATCTATGATAATTTTTTAATAGCTCATTTTTTCCTTAGATATAGATCAAAAAAACATCCTCTATACAAATTTCATAATTCTATATTCATTTATTAATTATTCCAATTTCCCATCACTCATGGATTCAATTTTATTTTTATGATTCTCATCATTAGGATAATTTTTTTATCTTTTCCAACTAATATGGTGTTGAAATCATTTGAAAAGGGATTAATGTTTTCCCTTAATTAGTAATTACCATATCCATCTTTAATAAATTTATAAATATAGGATCCATGTAAATCTATATTTCGGTCAGGAATCCATGATATTTCTAGATTTATACATATTCTCCCATATGTTACATCCCTAAGTGGTAATGTATTGATAAATCATAATACTTTAGTAGTTAAATGTAATGTCCTGACATAACATACCACTAAACCATTAGTCGCACCGATAGCCACATGGCTTCAAGCACATCTTCCTGCATGCTTGAGGCTACTGAATATGAAGCATGGGTGTAAAGGTAGTTTAGTGGGGAGAATATACCCTCAAAATCAAAGTACACAATATTAAATAGGTATTAATACTCAGATTTCAAAAATAGTAGTATAAATAAATACTAAGCAGTGCAATAAAATGGTAATAACAATTGAATATAGAATATTTACAACACCAGTTTATACAATGCTTGCATACTAGAGGATAATTACATAAAATAAAAGAGTAGCATACATTTTGATTTACATTAGAGTAATGAATATTTACAAGACTGAAAATACCCAAGGGTGATTGATCGCGTTGTCGAGCGCGTCAAATTAGTTGTTTCAATTTTGAATAGAATTTCTGCAGTATAGCAGAAAACCTAGGTTGTCTCTCGATGGAGCCTTAGATAAGTAATTTAAAAATAGGATTTTTATTATAAAATTATAAAGTAAATGAGGTTTTGTAAAACTTGGGAGTATTATGATTAAAGATGAAAATAGAAAATGAAAGCGATAAAACAATGTAGAGATTAACAGAATTAATTAAGCGTGATCAACCCGGGGTACTCTCATGATGTTTATCCTTCATCGCTTCATGATATAGGGTTATGATCTTTTAAACCCCAGTTTGTAACACCTAGAACTAGAATTTTACTGAGTTTATACTAGGATACCTCCTAGGGTTTAGTCGAAAACACACAATGATTCACCGGACACCACCGATGATTGGGTGAATTGTGTTTGACTTCATAACCAGAAATCACCAAGGCAACACACAAAAAACTTGATGCGCTATCCTGGTTTGTATTTTATTTCTTTGTGATACCATAAAATAAATGTACATGGCCTTGATAGTGCTTGTGTGAGTTCTATTGACCAATATGAACCACACAAGCACTGCAATTGAAAGGGGGAAAAGAAAGTGGTGAACGGTGTGTGAAACATCACATGAATGGGTACCCCCAAACATGATCATATGAGTTGACCATGACATACAAATACATAAATCAATAAAATAAGAATATATGATGATGAAAAACAACACAACAACCTATAATTCAAAAGATCATTCAAATATTACACACATGAAGCTTGGGATTTACATCACGTTCCTCCCCGGGTGATCACAAGGGGTTTAGAAACCCATGGGAGAGGAGGAAGAGAATGATGTTGGGGTAGAACTTCCCATATCCTCTAGAACTGCTAGGGATGTTGAGAAGACTCCTTGGGAACTCCAAAATGGCAACACCTTGCCTCCTGGCCGAACTTGCAAATGGGGTGCCCAAGGTGTCATTTTATAGGAAAATTGGAAGGTGGTTTTAGGCACACAGATTTCTTCTATCCACTTGTACCATGCATTTTGGCCTTCATACAGTCTTATCTCGCTTTGGAGAAAATAGAAAAGTTTTAGCCGCACCCCTTTTCTGTCTTTACAGAATGTTTTGTACCGTTTGGAAAAATAAAGCTCGAGATATTAAGAAAATACAGAACGCCACTTTTGACTTTGTTCATATTCGGTGGCTTGGACAGATTAGTTCGGATGGGCATTATAGATACCGAATCAGGCTTCAATTCCTTAATATAAAATGTATGATAATAAATTTTGGATAGGACCACATAATTTCATCCCATTTAAATTAACGGATTTCATGTACTAATCAAAATAGTGGACATATGTCCATGGATCCATGCAATTTTGGCCCATATTTCTTCCACTTCATCAAGGGCCCTCCAAATCACCTCCACCTACATTGAAATAATAAAAACAAGTAACATTAACAATTCTAATATTGATTAACATTAACTAATTTATTCAAACATAAAGTGCAATTTATTATTATATTTGGAATATTCATTACAAAACTAGTTTAAAACAGCGATGTAAGGGTGGAATAAAACAGTGAATCGTGGTACGATCAGACCCCCACACCTAAACATTTGCACTCCTGGGAAAAGCCACATATCCAAATAAAATGATACATATATATATATATACATCATCATGAAGATTTAATATTTGAGGAAATTTTATTTAATATAATGTGATCAATTCATGAACCACACCAAAGAGTTCTTCCTAGTGAAAATATAAAAAGATGTCTCATAAATCATATCATAGCGAAATTCAAAAAGATTCATGATACCAAATTGAGAAAAGAATACATAAATAAACCATGAAACTAACTCTACATGTGTGTGTGTGAAAACCATTCCATGCTATTCTTTCTAATAGCTATCCAATAAATATATGTTATTTTAACATTTTTCAGCTTAAATGATTTCGTCCACCGAACCTACCATACATCCTTTACAATCATATTTCAAGACCCACTCACTTAATCATTCCCAGAAGTCGAACCATAATCTCCCGACCAAGATACCCCTATATGTTTTACATTTCATCACTCCCCTCATTTATTTATTTTTTAGAAGTTGCATTTGGAACAAATCTTACACTCATCTCTCAACCCTTGTTTAATCTCCTCATGACACTAATTGCAATGGTTATAACAAGATCAAAGGTTGAAGAGGAGTGGTTTTTGACTTGACCAAGACACAACAATTATATATTTATTGAGGGCGTACAACAGTCGGACATTAGGTACACACACATAGGTCTATCTGGTACAGTAATGAAACATATCAGATAAGGAACGAACATATGGAAATATCATTTAAAGCTGAAAAATATTAAACCAACATATATTTACCTTATTTTAAGTAAGAAATATTCACACTTTGTGGTTTGGTGCAAATATTTTTGGAGTTATTAGTGACACAGTTTTCCCAAAAACTACTCACACAAGGAGCATCGATCATCTCAAGGGATTCACATAGATACAACCATTTATATCATTGACATAAAATCAATTCACTAAAATAAAATAAATCCTTGATGTTAAATTCATACAAAAATTCTTTTTAGCCTTCGTTATGGTATTTTTACTTTCCCCCATTTATGGTGACAAAATCATCGAACTTCAAAATTGTTGATGGGGAACATGAAAATACCATAAAGAATGATAAAAAGAGAAGAAAGGAGAAAACTATGAAAATTCCTAACTAACCCAGGAATGTATCCACCCCCCACACCTAGAATGTGTAGCGTCCTCACTGAAATAATTGATAATGTGAGAAGGAAGGATAAAATCTGGTGTGTTTTATTGGTATGATGCCTCGAGAAGGTGGATTTCCTCCACCAGATTCTTTGGAAAATCCTCATAGAAGTGTTTAAGTCACTTCCCATTGATGGTAATACTTCATCCACTTTGCTCATGCAAAACCTGTATTGCACCAAAAGGGTAAACATTGGTAACAGTAAAAGGACTGAGCCTTCGGGAACGAAGCTTACCTGGGTGGAGCATAATCCTGGAATTGTACACGAGGACCTTATCACCAATATGGAACTTTAGTTGGTGAATCATGATATCATGAATAGCCTTTGTATTCTATTTATAGATCTGAGAGTTCTCATATGCATCACGTCGAATTTCTTCCAACTCTTGAATCTGCAACTTTCTTTGCTCACCTGCATCTGAAAGGTTCATATTACATTGTTTAATAGCCCAATATGCACGGTGTTCTACCTCCACTGGGAAGTGATAAGACTTTCCAAACACAATTCTATATGGTGACATTCTGATTGGGGTTTTAAAAGCTATACAGTACGCCCAAAGTGCATCATCCAAGCGCAAACTCCAATCTTTCTTATTGGGTTGTACCATTTTCTCCAAGATTCGCTTAACTTCCCGATTTGAAATTTCCACTTGTCTGATAGTTTGGGGATGATATGCAGTGGAGAATTTATGAACAACCCCATACTTACGAAGCACATTTTTCATGTTACGATTGCAAAAATGTGAACTCTGATCATTAATGATGAATCTTAGTAAACCAAACCTACTGAAAATTTGGGACCTCACAAAATCAACAACCACTCGAGAGTCATTGGTCTTGGTGGCCTTTTCTTCCACCCATTTAGATACATAGTCAATAGCCAATAAGATGTATACAAATACAAATGAATTTGTAAAAGGTCCCATGAAGTTAATGCCCCATGTATCGAAGATCTCACAAAATAACATGGGCTGTTGGGGTATTTCATTCCTCTTGGAGAAATTCCCTGTGAATTGAAAATGACTACATGACATGAAAAATATATGGGAATCCCTATATAAATTTGGGCAATAAAGTCCTGAATCAAGGACCTTTCGAGCTGTACGTTGAGAGCCAAAGTGGCCCCCACATGCCAAGGTGTGGAAGAAGGTCAAAACAGAGGTGAACTCATGGTCAGGGACACACCGACGAAATACTTGGTCACTACAAATTCTCCACAAGTATGGGTCATCCCAAATGTAACACCGATAATCATGTTTAAGTCTTTGGGATTGTGCAATGCTAAAATCAGTGGGGACCCTAGATGTTGCAAGAAAATTCACAATGTTCGCATACCAGGGGGTAAGGTCCACAACATCACAAATGTTCTCATGAGGGAAGAATTCTCCAATGGGGAGAGGTGAGTCTACATGATGGTCCAGTGGTGGGGAAATCCTACTAATGTGGTCAGCTACCACATTCTCCACTCCTCTCTTATCTCAAATCTCAAGTTCAAACTCTTGGAAGAGGAGCATCCACTGAATGAGGCGGGTCTTGGCTTTAGGTTTCTTTAGGAGGAAACGAAGGGCAGCATGATTAGAGAAGATGATGATTTTTGACCCTAGAAGATATGAATGGAATTTTTCCAAGGCAAACACAATATAAAGGAGTTCTTTTTTGTGGTTGTGTAGTTTACCTGGGCAAGGTCAAGGGTACGTGAGGAATACGCAATGACATGAGGGGACTTCTCAACCCTTTGTGATAAAACTGTCCCAACTGCAAAGTTAGAGGCATCACACATAAGTTCGAAGGGCAGATCCCACCATGGTGGTTGGATGACGGGAGGTGATGTGGGACTCATTTTTAGTGAATTAAAATCATCCTCGCAATTTTTATCAAAAAAAAATCATAATCCTTTTGTAATAACCGAGATAAGGGAAGTGCGATCTTACTAAAGTCCTTAATGAATCGGCGGTAAAAACCAGAATGACCCAAGAAAGATCGAACCTCACAAACACATTTTGGATATGGAAGGGATGAAATTAATTCAATTTTAGATTTATCAACTTGAATTCCCTTATTTTAAATGGCATGCCCAAGAACTATCCCCCGCTCAACCATGAAATGACATTTTTCATAATTTAAAACAAGATATTTCTCAATGCAGCGGCGGAGGATAGAACCTAGGTTTTCCAAACAATCATCGAAAGAAGAACCATAAACCATAAAATCATCCATAAATACTTCCATACAACTCTCAAGGTACTCAGAAAAAATACTCAACATACATCGCTAAAAAGTACCAGGAGCATTACATAGGCCAAAAAGAATTCTTCTGTATGAAAATGTGTCAAATGGATAGGTAAATGTGGGATTTTCTTGATCCTCAGGGGCTATATGAATTTGGAAATAACCCAAATATCCATCAAGGAAACAATAATGGGACTTACCAGCCAATCGTTCTAACATTTGGTCAATGAAAGGTAATGGAAAGTGGTCCTTCTGCGTGGCTTGATTCAGTCGACGGTAGTCAATACAAACTCACCAACTGTTTTGCACATGTGTTGGAACCAATTAATTCCTTTCATTTGACAAAACTGTTATTCCTATTTTTTTAGGCACAATTTACACTAGGCTAACCCATTTTCTATCAGATATAGGATAAATGATCCTTGCAGCACGTAATTTATTGACTTCCAATTTGACCACTTCAAGGAGAGTGGGATTCAACCAGTGTTTAGATTGTCTTAAGGGTTTAGCCACAACATACAAAAGTATATGGTGTATACAAATAGATGGGATAATCCCGGGAATATCATCCAATGTCTATCCTATTTCCTTTTTACACTCTATCAAAAGTTTGATCAGTTTTGATTCCTGTTGTGGAGAGAGGTTATTGGCAATAATGATGGGAAATTGGTCAATACCCTCAAGATATGCATATTTTAAATTAGAAGGAAGTTGTTTAAGTTCCAACACAGGTTGTTTTTGGATTGAGGGAGTGGATTTAGAGGGAGTGAGGTCCATGAAACTATTTATCTCTTCATGTTTATTCTCAAAGGAAAGAGAATCTATTGAAATGAGATTTTCATAATCATCGATAGTCATGGGTACCTCAGAATAAACACACTCATCAATTAAAGCACAAAATTTACATTTTTCTGAACCCACACAACATTAAAAATAAGAACCAAAACTAAAATCATCCATGGGTGAATAAGAGGAAAATAAATCAGAGGATGGGTCGAGGATAGAATTATGTGTGTGTTTGTCGTTAGAGAGCACTTCCATCGAATAGATAGGAAGATTGGAGTACTCTTCAACGGGGTGTTTCATAGCCTGAAGGATGTTGAAACTTACCTTTTCTCCACCAAACTCCATGGAAAACGTACCATTGTGAACATTTATGATCGTCTTTGCTGTTTTGAGGAATGGCCTCCCATGTATGAGAGGAGCTTGTCCTTGGGTTCGGTTATCTTCCATCTCAAGAATGTAAAAGTCTGCAGGGAAGATGAGATTATTCACTCATACTAGGAAATCCTCAATCACTCCTTTTGGATGCATTGTACTCCGATTGGAAAGTTTCATGACAACACATGTTGGTTGAAGCTCCCCAACCTACAGAGAAGTATACATAGAGTGAGGAATTACATTAATGGAAGCACCTAAATCTAGCATAGCATTAGAAAAGAAAGTCTCCCCTATGGTACACGAAATCGTGAATGTGCTTGTATCCTTGCATTTAGTTGGCATTGCTGGTGGAATCAAGGCTGAGACATTCCTACCCAAGTTGACTCTCTCATTCCCCTTCATCCTTCGTCTATGGGTGAAAAGTTCTTTAAGAAATTTGGCATAACAGGGAATTTTCTTGACTGCATCCAATAAAGGAATATTAACATGAACTTTTTTAAATGTATCCATTATCTCATTATCAATATCATTATCAAAAAATTTCTTAGATTTAGAGAGTCTTTGAGTGAAAGGAAGAGAAATTGATTGTTCATTTAAATCATCAATGATAATTTGATTGCCCTTTTTATTTTATTTTTCATTACTTGGAATTTTGAGGGTTGGGAAGGAGTGTTTTCAAGAGGGGGACATACCTGTTTCATCGAATCAGTAGAAGGAGAAGCTTCATTACCCCTAGGAAGTGTAATTTCACATACATTACCTTTGTCCTTCAGATTGGAAATGGGTTGGGATGGTAGTTGTCCAGACCCTTGCATATTAAGCTCACTGATGGTGTTCGCCAATTGTCCCACTTGAGTTCGTAGGTCTTGAATAGATGATTGCGTGGTTTGTTGGAACTGGAGGTTCTGGGTTGCCATTTGTTTCACCATATCCTCAAGGCTTGGTTCAGACTTGGGAGGAGGAGGATTGTTTTGAGATGTTGAAGGATAAGAAGGTTTCATACCTTGTCCTTGTTGATACCAGTTCTGCTTGGGGTAGCTTGAGTTTCCTCCTTGTCAGTTTTGGAGTTGTTCTTGCACCCTGTATTCAGATTTGGCCTGAATTGTTCTTTCTTGAAGGGTGGTGCTTGTTGGAATGGACTCCCTAGGAACACAGCTGCACAATACTCCGATGAATCTTGAAGTTGTGGGAACTGGTCAGAAAAATTTGTGTTATTAGAAAAAATACCACAATGTAATGTAATAGAAGTAGAGTTTGAGTTACCTAGTGCTTGATCTAATTGCCTTAAAAGGGTATTAATCTCATCAAGTCTAGTATCTACGTTTTGTTCTAGGGATGAATGACTTACCTCATGAACTCCTCGGGTTGGTGCAATTTCTCGTGTACCAAATTGTTGTGCATTTTGAGCCATGTTGGCTATTAAGTCACAAGCGGCAGAAGGAGTTTTGTCAACTAGGGAACCACCAGTTGTAGCATCAATCATTCCACAACACATGGGGATAAGTCCCTCATAGAAGTACTGAATTAAAAGTTGTTCACTAATCTGGTGGTGGGGGCAACTTGAACAAAGTCTTTTGAATCTCTCCCAGTATTCATGAAGGGTCTCTCCTTGTAACTGCCTAATGCCACAAATTTCTTTCCTAATTGATGCAGTTCAGGAGGAAGGAAAAAACTTCTCTAGAAAGAGTCATTTAAGGTCATTCCAGTCCCCAATTGTGGTAGGCAGAGATTATATCCAATCTTTGGCTACACCATCAAGCGAGAAAGGGAAGTCCCTAAACTTGATTATGTCCTTAGACACATTTTGGGGTTTCATGGTGGAGCACACTATGTAAAACTTCTTTAGATGTTTGTGAGGATCCTCACCGGGAAGACCATGGAATTTTGGAAGAAGGTGGATGAGACCTTATCTCAGCTCAAAGTTGGCTGCTTCCTTGGGATATTGTATGTAAGCAGGTTGGTACTCCACATCAGGGGTGGTCAGTTCTTTTAAAGTTCGATTATTTACAGCCATGTTTTCTTGGGTTTGATTGGGTTCAATTTTGGATTGGTTTAGAACCACTTGAGGTTCCCACATGGGTTCCTCAATGTTACTTGATTGACCTTCTCTAGATGCCTTGATTTGTGTATGAAGTGACTTTACAATTACAGGGTTAAATTCAAGTAGTGTTTTTTACGAGATTGGGTCATACAAATAATTTGTAAAGATTTTTTTTAATATAGATAAAATAAATTATGAAGTGTGAAAGAAAAATAGAATGTTATACTATAGAATTAGAGAGGGAGATGAAGAAGAAGATAGAGAGAGAGATAAAGAACACACCAAAAACAACCAAAAATAAAGACAAAACCCAAAAACAAAAACAATCAAATTGGGGTGGGGTATTTAAAGGAGTAATAATTAAGAATTAAAATAAATAAATAAAAATAAATAAAGAAAAAAAATCATCTTGTATCCCCAGAAAACGACACCAAAATTTGATCGCGTTGTCGAGCGCGTCAAATTAGTTGTTTCAATTTTGACAAGAATTACTGTAGTATAACTGCATCCCTAGGTCGTCTCTCGACGGAGCCATAGATAAGTAATTTAAAAAGAGGTTTTTTATTATGAAAGTATAAAGTGAATGAGGTTTTGTAAAACTTGGGGGTTTTATGATTAAAGATGAAAATAGAAAATGAAAGCGATAAAACAATGTAGAGATTAACAGAATTAATTAAGCGTGATCAACCCGGGGTACTCTCATGATGTTTATCATTCATCTCTTCATGATATAGGGTTATGATATTTTAATCCCTAGTTTTTAACACCTATAACTAGAATTTTACTGAGTTTATACTAGGATACCTCCTAGGGTTCAGTCGAAAACACACAATGATTCACCAGACACCACCGATGATTGGGTGAATTGTGTTTGACTTCATAACCAAAACTCACCAAGGAAACACACAAAAAACTCAATGCACTGTCCAAGTTTGTATGTTAATTCTTTGTGATACCATGAAATAAACTTACATGGAATTGACAGTGCTTTTTTGAGTTCTATTGACCAATATGAACCACACAAGCACCGCAATTGAAAGGGGGAAAAGAAAGTGGTGAACGGTGTGTGAAACATCACATGAATGGGTACCCCCAAACATGATCATATGAGTTGATCATGACATACCAGTACATAAATCAATAAAATAAGAATATATGATGATAAAAAACAACACAACAACCTATAATTCAAAAGATATTTCAAATATTACATGCATAAAGCTTGGGATTTACATCACGTTCCTCCCTGGGTGATCACAAGCGGTTTAGAAACCCATGGGAGAGGAGGAAGAGAATGATGTTTGGGTAGAACTTCTCATACCCTACATAACTTATAGGTATGTTGAGAAGACTCCTTGGGAACTCCAAAATGGCAGAACCTTGCCTCCTGGCCGAACTTGCAAATGGGGAGCCCAAGGTGTCATTTTATAGGAAAATTGGAAGGTGGTTTTAGGCACACAGATTTCATCAATCCACTTGTACTATGCGTTTTGGCCTTCAGACAGTATTATCTCGCTTTGGAGAAAATACAAAGGTTGTATCCCCACCTCTTGGCTGTCTCCAATAAAATTATGGCACCATTTGGAAAAATACAGCTCGAGATATTGATAAAATACCAAACGCCACTTTTGACTTTGTTCATATTCTGTGGCTTGGACAGACCAGTTCGGATGTGACCCTTAGAAGTCGAATCAGGATTCAGTTCCTTAATATGAAATATATCCTAATAAAGTTCGGACAAGAACGCACAAGTTTATCCCATTTTAATGCACGGATTTCATTTACTAATCAAAACAGTGGACAGATGTCCATGGATCCATGCAATTTTGGCCCATATTTCTTCCACTTCATCAAGGGCCCTCCAAATCACCTCCAACTACATTGAAATATTAAAAACAAGTAACATTTCCCATTAAAATATTTATTAACATTAATTAATTAATTGAAACATAAAGTGCAGTTTATTTTTATATTTGGAATAGTCATTAAAAAACTATTTTAAAACAGCGGTGTATGGGTGGAATAAAATAGTGAATCGTGATATGATCGGTGATCCCCACGAGCATCCCGATCTCCAGCTCAATCCTTTTGCACTCAACTTCCAGATACATTCAATACATCAAAAACAAGGTCCAAAGGCTTGAAAACAAGTATGTCTACTTAGGGACCTATAGTACATGATCAGGGTGTGAGATTTACATCTCACTAGGCTGGCACCCACACTGTTGATCCCAATACAACATGTGTAGTGAAAATTTAATAGTGCAAGAAGATATATAACAAGGAAGTAAGTACTCAAAAGTATGAAACCTATAAATTCTATACTTCCATGTCTACTCAGATACATTTAATAAATTTCATTTATGTTAAAAATATATTATTTAATAGTCATGAATGTTTCATTTACCAAACTCAAATGAGGTTCTAACACATTAATTAAAAAGTCTCGAGACTCGATGCGTAGCCCGACATTTCCAATAAATATATAATAAATTTTTTCTAAAAAGGCCATCTATATATCATAATCCAAACCAAATATGAACTTGTTTTTTTTCTTAGAAGACACATCTTAAGTCAATTTAATCTCATTTAAAACCCTATGAACATGAAAATTTCTTTTACATTACTAAGATGGAATTCTAATATCATTCAAGGTATTGTATCAACAAACACCCTAGAATCCGGTCCTTGATGAACCTATTTGGTACCCGGTATCACTCTTGGTGAGGTATAAAATCCAAGTCAGTTGGTTCAGCCCTAGTTAGTCCTACAAGAAAGACTTAAGTATCACCTATGATATAATGAAATCCCCTTGAGTTTATCCAAGGAATCCATCATATAACAGGATGAATGTATCACTTGACATATAAGAAAAAAATATCCTATGAGGCTATCCTAGGAAACCAAGTATCAAAAGGGCATAAAATTCAAGCCTCAAAGAGTCTTTCTATGATATACCTCATAGAGATCCATGTATACCATGTGGCTTAATTATATTTAACCACTAATTCCATCCATGGAATCTTAAATTGGATTTATGTATCACCCAAGGTATAATGGTTGAGCCTCGATGAGTATGTATGTGGAATCCCTCATATAGATCTATGTATCACCCATGGATTAATTATATTTAACTATTTAAACTCCATTTAAACATTTCATTTAACATGCCATGGTCAAAACCAAGAGCATCTAGTTTCAAACTCACCTCAAGGGGGTGACTCAAGCATTGGACAACGTCATAAGGTTTTTCCTTTCTTTTACTCACATGGGAATAATTCATATAACAAGCACGAATTATATAAAAAATCCATAAATGTATTTAACATCATTTAACTCATGTGGGAACAACATGATAATGAGATTCCTACACCTAATAAATTCCTTACATAGAATGGTCTCAACATATCTCACATAGTCTCGTAATTCAACACACATTCAAATCCTCACATGGCTATTTCCACTATAATAAGACTGACAAGCCTATCTTCCTATCACAAGTATTATTTATCATTTCAATCAAATATTAAATTATTTATAATAATATTCTCAAGTTTATAAACCTACTACATGGAGTGGTAGTGTCTATCTCACATGGGTCTAGCCATATGAAAGAGAATCATTCTTAATCAAGAAATAACAATATAAGGTCCAAGGGTCATGGTCATCATACCTTCCCAGTTTAACCCTTTAATTTACAATTTTATATACAAATAAATATCCAGTTTGAAATCCCATGATGTGGGGTAAAAGATACATCTAATGTTTTCCAAGGGAAAAATCCATTTAAGTATCATTTGTTAATAAAACTTAATGGGTGCTTCAAATTTAACAATCTATTTTTCCTGAAATAGACTTAACATACTCATGGGGGGAACCAGTGATAAAAAAAGCATTTCATGATTAAAAACAACTACATGGTCAAATCCTATTTTAAATAACATGGTAAATATCAATTAATAACATTAAATGGGCCATGCAATAACATACCATAGGTGACTAGCAACATAAAGACATATGAAATTCCCAAACCAAATCTATGCTTTATATAACACAATCACTACATTTTGGGTTAAACTAAGTGAACCTCTATTAGAGGTGTTTTATTATAAAAATATGACTTTTTCTATAAAGAAGTTATTTATAACATTAAAGAATTTCAATCAAGATTTTTAGTTCTACATTCTAATGAATCTCATAATTCATCTTACTTTAATAAGAACTTAAAGCATTCTTAAAAAAACGTTTAAGGGTTGGTATCCTACCTAAAAAGAAGACCAAGACAATTCTTTGGTACTTTATACTTCCTAACTCAAATCTATTGTCCACTCACATGCACATACCTCCATATATATATACACCCATACCCCAATGAAAATATTCCATGTTCCATGAGGGAAAACACACATGGGGGATATACATTTCCTTATATATACATACCATTTTATATGATCACATGTATTCCAAGGGAACCAAAACACACTACATGTAACACCCAGGACCCATAAACACCTTATGGCCCTAAAATAAAAGGCATGAAAAACAAAAATGGGTTTAAACCCCTACCACAGATGGCAGAGGTGAACTAAAACAACCTAAACCACATCACCTTTGATGTTGGTTGTTAGAACAAGATCCCACAAATCTTGAGGAGGCCTTTGCATGCCCTAATGAGGGAAGAACAACCAAAATATGATTAAACCCTAAGATGGGGTTTCAACTGAACCATCCGGGGTGCGGGGGAGTTTGAAAAATCATTGTAAATAGGGAGGATAAGGGAAAAGTTATTATACCTTTAATAATTGGACCAAGAACTGGTGAAAATCTGATTAAAATCGAGATCAGAGTGGGGTGATGGAAGAGGGTGCATCACGCCTCAAAGGGGACCCCCCCATGAGCGTCGTTCGTGTGAGGTGTGAGGGGGTAGGGTGTTTTTGTGTGTTAATTCTATTTTAATTTAATTTTATAATAATTAAAATTTTAACACATTTCATCATGCTTGGTTTGGGCCGCACGGCTGAACAGATCGTGTGCCAATTATGCGCCCTATACTGGGCACCTGGAGCACCCTACACTGCTGGTCCTGCATGGATTAGAAAACAAGAGCTAACTGTGCGGTGAAAAGTGATTAGCTACTACCTTATCCGATAATTGTGCAGGCAAGGTACATAGTTTTAGAAAACCATGCACAACCTATTTGAAACTCCTCTACCACACCTAAAAAAATCCACATGGTTACTGCTATGGATTGTTTGGTTTTAGACAAACCTTGCACCCTCTACAGGTACTTAAAAACCTACCTTTCCCATTCAAGTTCTCCTGAAACTCCTCAGGCTTCTAGTGAAATATTTCAATCCATCCCCCAAGTAAAAAAATCACTTTTAAACATTCAAACCCTTATAATTCTCTTCTAAGGTTCCTTTTTAAAAATAACATGTCCAGTAAAAACAAAAAAATTAAATTCCCATGGAATTTCATTTGGTTCAAAATCACGAGTTCATACAAACTCCCTACCATAGAACTTATCATCCCTAATAATACCTAGGGAAAACAACGAAGACATAACCCAACCTACAATGGTGGTGAAACAACATTTAAATGGTCTTTTCACATTTCCAAACACCCAAAGAACCTCTAAGTATCACTTAAAGATTCAAAACTCGTGTCATCGAAACTCGATCCAATTCCCCATGTCCAAATCAAACATTTAATTGGCCCTTTTAAAAGCTTGATTAACCAAATTATGATAATGTCGTCATATTTTTAAGTACCTGACCATGGGTCCTCCCCCTCATAGGATTTTACATTATAAACAGTAAAATTTCCAATTAGGGATTTCTCCCCACAACTAATTTTTTTTTAAAAAAACACACCCTTAAGAGTTTTATAATAAAAGAGTCCACAAAAACTCACACCTGACTTCCAGTGAATTTTCATGACCAAACCAATCCTTTTCCAATTAAAACCTTTATGCCTCAGCACAAAAGAAGATGTAGACTGGAGCATCACTTATAGTCTAGATAACATGTACAGGATAACCTCGTATCCAATGCACTAGATTCAATGTAACTATCCATTGGTAGTCCATAACCCATTCTAAAAGTGAGATGTTGGTACATTGAAAAAACATCCACATAAGAACATTGAATAAGCCCAGAGTGCCATCCGCATTACTGTCATGTCAATGAAGTATTGGCTATCCAAAATTCCAGCCAATGCATTCCTACATGAGAATCCATGTATCACTTAGGACTAAAAACGACTCAAGAAAAAAATCCACGCATCAGGTGTACACCACAAAAGATATCTCAATATATCACTATTGCTTTTAATCTTTAGTGTGGTGTATTACTAACCTGATCTTAGCACATCATGGATGATGTCATTACAAGGGACATGCTCATCTCATTTAGAAGATTACACTATGTGTATACCAAATAGAAATAGCAAAACCACTATTGGTCAACTATTTACCAAAATCACAACTTCACCTTCAAACACATAGCCAAATGAAAAAATATTCTCATACCGCTTGAGGAATTCAAGTTCTTTCAAACATTACTACTGAAACCCTTCTAAGATTAAAATGGTTCTTAAAGGGATGTACATACTTCCAACCTCATTAAATATGTTCTTTCAAGAAATAATCATCATTTAAACTTGAACTAATAGGATGCTCCCAGATCCACAATCAAGTACGCTAAAACATTTGGTCATAAAATCCAAGATCAAACTGACTGACATGTGAAAAAACCAGTGTCCAGATAGTCCTACCGAGCAATGCGATGAACTTTATTTTCAAATGTTCATGTCCCTCTACCCTAGAGATGACCTAAAAACATACTCAACAACTAAAAGATCTTGATTAAACCAAAGACAAATTTCTTTTATTTAACATTTAACACTCGATGGGTATTGTGTATGTCAACACATACTATCCTAAGTTTACAAATGAAAGGTCACATCCTGAGTACCATCTATAGGATGTATTCCATATGCAATCAAGTATCTGGTAGATCAAGTGGAAACTAACCCAAAAGAACCATCCCAAATATCCATTTACTTGGATGATGAAATATCGATCCCTCCATTACTGAAGAAAAAAGAGGTTCATGCGACGTCTTAAGGAGTTGACCATGCCCGAGACATTTCTAACCTGCTGAATCGATCATTCCTCGATGCTCACTCCCATTAAATGGGTCAAGATAAAATTTCCTTGTAATGGCCAGGACCTCTCCGACCCATTCCTTTTTCAAAAATTAGGTCACGAAGTGTTCTGGAGGGTAAAATGGATTTTTCCCACACTTTCTATAAATTTGAAACAACACGCCGTGTAGTGCGAGTACACGCCGTGTACCCCCTTTCCGGGTCTACCCCATGTTGAAGTTCGTTTCCTTGCCATGTGAAATAAATGGGTACACGCCGTGTGTCCAGTACTACACACTGTGTAGTCCTTCCATGCATACACGTTACCAGTCAATGACAGTGTGTCGTGTTGGAGTCGTGTCCTTGCCGTGTGCAATAAATGGGTACACACCGTTTGTCCAATACTACAAGCCGTGTAGTCCTTCCCCGCGTGCACGTTACCAGTCAACGAACATGTGCCGTGTTGGAGCCGTGTCCTTGCCATGTGCAGTAAATGGATACACTCCATGTGTCCATTACTACACGTCGTGTAGTCCCTCCCCGCGTATGTGTTACCCTCAAACCGAGTGTTGACCAATCAACGACCATGGAGCCGTGTTGGAAGCCGCGTGGAGACCGTGTGAAATAACCGAGTACATTCCATGTAACATAAAGTACACACCGTGTACTTTTTCTTTTCTCGCCCATAAAGGGAGGGGTCCCCTTCTCCTTTTCAACTCACCCCTCTCCTCCCCTTTCCTCTGAGCAGAGTTCTCCCAAGAGACTCGAAGGCTCTTTTCTTCCATAACTTCTTCGTCCGAGCTCCGATTTACGATTCTTCAGCGGCCAAGGGATCGTAACGAAGAGGAGGAACTTATGAACTTGGATCTGTTGTCTTTCCCTCGGCCTTTCCTTTTCTACTTCCACCCGAGGAGGTTTTTCCAGGACCCAACAAAAGTGAAAAACGCCGACGGACGTCTTCTAAGGTTGATCCGGGGGAGTGTTGCGATCAGAACCTGTTGAGGTAGGGATTTTACCTTCGTCTCTCTAATTTGTGCATCATGTGGGGTGGGTTTCCTCTTGTTTATGTGAAACACTTTTGAACCGGTTTAATAAAGATAATAACTGGATTATATAACGGGGATGGGAAGTTTGTGAATAAAGTTACATTATTTATATCCTATGATATTATGTTATGAATTGAATGAGCTTCTACCTACTGAAAATAACGGTCGTTGAGGGCCTTTGATTTCACAATTAAATGTTTCCCTATCTTCTAGATCGTTTTTGTCAATGGAACTTTGTTGAATGTTGAATTTGGTTAATCACGTAAAGTTGGATGATTAAAATTTGGAGCCCTTGTGTGATCACCCCGGTTGAACAAAATGGAATAATGAACATGTGGGTGTTGGCTTGGATACGTGGCATATGGTGGGGGTGTTTTTTGGATTATTGTGGATCGGGTGAGCAGTGGGGCTGCGATTGACTTGGTTGTGGGTTGGTGTGAATGTTATGTTGGTAACAGGCAGCGGGGCTACAATAAATGTTATTAAAGGGATAATGATGTATGGGTTTCAGTGTGGTTGTGGTTATGGTGGTTGGTAGCAGGGCTGAAGGTATGGGTTTAAATGTGAACGGACTATGGGTTGTGAATATTAAATAAAATTTGGAAGAGTTAATGAATGGTGGGGCATGATTGTGAAACGAGATTAATAATCAATAGGGTTGGTTGGTTAATAAGAAGGACTTGGTTGTGTTGCTTGTGTTTTCCTAACATGATTTGTGGATGGAAAGGATATGCTTTACGAATGATCGATGTGGTTGGATGTGGATAGTTTCCCAATAGTTAAGGAACTAATAAGCTATTTCTGTTGAAATGTGAAAACCTAAATGGGGATGGAGTTGTTTGTTGTATGCATGCTTCGTAGTAGTAGTGCCGATGCACGTGCACAGTTTCTCTATTTAGAAGCCACAGGTTGGGATGAGTGTTTGGTGTGTATATATATATATATATATATATATCTGTATCTTTTGTGTTTTATCGCACCCCACCCCTGCTGAGCACTTAGTGCCGAACACTCCCATTTCATGGGAGAAGGTGTTTTTTCCCATAGTTACTAGCTCCTTCCGGCTCCTTCTCCCCTAGGTTGTGATGGCTTGAGGCGAACTTACACCTAATACTCTTCGGGTAGGTTTCGATTGGGGTGGATTGGCCCAATACTCTTCAGGCAGGCTTACTATTTCTCAAGAACCTTCGGGATGAGTCCCAGGTGTGTGCGGGCGGGATACATAGTTGTGAGGCCCAGGTGTGTGCGGGCGGGATATGTGGTTGTGAGGCCCAGGTGTGTGCAAGCGGGATATGTGGTTTGTGAGGCCCAGGTGTGTGTGGGTGGGGAGAGTGTGGCAGCGTCAGGACGTTCGCCGTTAGGAAGAGCAGCTAACTACTGGGAAATGGTGTGGGGTACCCAATACTCTTGTTTCTTATATACTACTACCTGTTGTGATTGTGTTTTTGGAGAGTGTGGCTGGTGAGGTTGGGTGGATAGAATTCCTTGCTAGGTTTCTTATGTTGTTCTCACCGGACATTAGGATGTCTCCCCACTTGTGCACGAGAGATTTAGGTTTCCCTACTGAGTATTCTTGTATGCTCACCCTACGTTTACTTTCAGGTTTCTAGGAGGACTACTAGGGCTGTGCGGGACCCTACTAGTCAGAAAGTTAGATTTGTTGCTGTTGTTGTACACTTGTTTCTTTTGGTATTGTACTTTGAGCTTTCTTGTAGTTTCACCTTGTTATAAAATTGTTTAAACATGCATGCGGGCTTGGTTTGGGTTTATTTCTATACACTTGTTCTTTTCCTTTTTGGTGGTTGACTTGTCCTATTTCCTGATCCTAAATAATAAAAAGGTTAATGCCTCCCATATTTGTGAAAACTCATACCCTTGGTGCTAGTCGCCACCCCGGGGCCTACTGGAGCTGGGACTCGGGGGTCATTATCTCCCTTTCACTATTTCCAGCTCAGGAGGGGCATCTTTGGTGGGAGGTGGTCATGACAGAATGGTATCAGAGCTGATGTTTGAGAGATAGGATGGAGTCTGGAGTTAGACATAATGAGGATTGCATGTGATGGTAGGGAAATAGTGTTGGTTAATCTTAGTGCGTGACATAGGCCAGGGAAGACCGACTAGGAGATAGGATTTTAGGGCCCCCTGTGATCCAATGCAAGGACTCTGAGCCTACCGAATGACCAAGTAAGACTACACTGATTGTAGTTTAGAGACCCTAGGGAAGGTACATGCATCCTCATGATTGTGTTTTACTTGATTTGGGTGTTCTGGGAAAGAAATTGAAATAAATGATACAATAAAACCTTGAGAAATTTCCTTACTACTTGGGCTTAAGTGATCTTTGTTTACCGTACAACTATGGAACCTGGACGTCATCACTGGGTGGCTTAGACAGTCGAGGATCAGCAGATTCAGGTGGTCGATCAGTTGAAAAATGATTGAGAGGAGGACGATAGCTAGTGGCAGAAGACTCTCCGTTCGTTCCAATGGCAGACCCTCAAGAAGTACGAGGGTAGTACTTCGGATACGGAGACGGAAGGGTGGCTTGAGGAGCTAGGGATCGCTTTTACCTTGATTCGTGCACCAAGGGAGTACTGGGTTCCCCTAGCAGTCAGTCAGCTGAGAGGTGTGGTGCGAAAGTGGTGGAAGCTCTACCTCAGAGAGAGGATAGAGGCAGAGGTTTTGTGGGATGACTTTGAGAAGGAATTCCGAGAGGAATTCCTTTCTTCCATGATCAAGGTGGAGAAGCGGCAGGAGTTACTCTCCCATCAGCAGGGGATTATGACAGTACGAGAGTTGGGGATCAAGTTCAAGGATCTCCTGCATTTTTCTCGGGATCTCTTTTTGGATGAGGAGTCTCGGGCAAGACGTTTGGAGGAGGAACTTTGTCCTTCTCTCGAGTATGATGTCACCCCCCTTCACCCTTCCGACGTAGTTGGTAGTACAGAAGAAGGTAGAGGTTGTAGAGAGGATGCACTCACTGGGAGGTGCACCTTGAGAGGGGATCCATCCGGGCTCGTCGAAGGGGAAGGCAGTCAGTAGTAGGTCTCCTGCGACGGGACCTTCCAGGTTCAGGCCCCAGTAGTTCCAGTTCAAATCTTCGGGTCCTCGTCCCTTTTTCACGAGCCCAGGAATGAAGTGTTTTTATTATGGAGGTTTCGGGCACGTTTAGAGTCGGCACCCGACCCAAGATAAGTACAGTGGAGGTGGGCATGTTCAGATCCCACCTCAGCAGCACTAGTTTCCAGTGAGGCCCTTCCAGTAGCAGTAGGACCACGCCCCTCCGAGGGCAGACATTCCAGGAGGAGGCCGACCTCAGGGTGCTCCCCAGGGACCTCGACCAGGGCGTGGTCGGGGAGGTGGACGACATCATAGAGGAAGAGGATCTGGGCGTGGATAGTTGCATGTAGCAGAGTTGACAGCTCCGGTAGGACCAGAGGTGGTGCGAGGTATGATTTGTTTGTTCAGCACTCTCATTTGTGCTTTGTTCGATTCAGGAGCTTCGCAATCCTTTTTTGCACCTGGTCTATCCCATTCTTTGGGACTAGATGTATAGAGACTTTCTGTACTGCTGGTGTTGAGTACACCGGTTAGAGGCCAGACCAACATGTCTTGTGTTTGCTAGGGATATGGGCTGACGTTGGGACCACATCGATCTAGTGGGGACCTTCTTCTGTTACAGATGCAGCCATACGATGTCATCCTAGGCATTGACTGGTTTTTTTCTGTTAGTTCCGTTATCAACTGCTTCCGGATAAGAGTCGTGTTCTCCGACATGGATGGGCAGCGCGTATCTTTTTTTGGCGAGAGGAGGTATCAGGTAGGAAGCCGGCATGTGAATCCTCTCCTTTCCTTGTTAGGCGGGTTATCAGTGGTTCCAGCTGATATACAGATGATGGATATCCTAGAGGTTGTTGGGGAGTTCCTCGATTTTTTTTCCGAGGACATTGTGACTCTACCCCCCCCCCCCTCGACGTGACGTTGAGTTCAGGATAGACTTACAGCTTGGTGCCCGTCCGATTTCGATGGCCCCTTATCGGATATCACCTTCGGTGATGTGGGATTTGCGGATTCAGATTGACTATTTGATGGAAAAGGGTTTTGTTCGACCCAGCGTATCACCATGGAGTGCTCTAGTTTTGTTCGTGAAAAAGGCAGATGGTGGTCTCAGGCTATGCATAGACTACAGAAGGTTGAACCAGGTAATGGTCAAGAACTGCTACCCCCCTTTCAAGGATAGATGATCTCTTCGACCAACTAAGGGGAGAAGGTTGGTTTTCCAAGATTGATCTACGATCTGGATATCATCAGCTGAGGGTAAAGGACAGTGACATCTCGATGATGGCTTTCAGGTGCAGGTATGTCCACTTCGAGTATGTAGTGATGCCTTTTGGAGTTACGCATGCACCAGCTGTGTTCATGGGACTTATGAACTTTGTCTTCCGAGAGTTTCTGGACCGGTTCGTCGTTGTGTTTATCGATGACATCCTGATCTACTCAAAATTAGAGGAGGAGCACGTTGAGCATATCAGGGCAGTCTTGGAAGTCCTTCAACACCACCATCTTTATGGGAAATTGTCAAAGTGTAAGTTCTTAATGCAAAAAGTACACTTCCTTGGGCACGTGGTGTCTCAGCATGGAGTGTGAGTGGACCCATCGAAGGTGGAGGAAGTTGTTTCTTGGGTTGCACCCAAGATCATGGCGGATGTTCGTAGTTTCCTATGGTTGGAAGGTTATTATCGGAGGTTCTTTTCGGACTTCTCTAGAGTTTTTTCTCCATTGACAACTTTGACTAGGAAGAACCAGGTCTTCCTATGGAGCAAGTAGTGCCAGAAATCTTTCGACTACCTAAAGGAGAAGTTGGTCAGTGCTCCCGTAATCAAGTTTCCAGAGGAAGGGTTGTTTTATGAAGTGTTTTGTGATGCTTCTGGCCTTGGTCTGTGGTGCGTGCTGATGCAGAAGAAGGGAGTGATCTATTATGGGTCTAGGCAGTTACACCCTCACGAGCGTAACTATGCCACCCATGACCTAGATCTTGCAGCAGTAGTGTTCACATTGAAGTTGTGGAGACAATACCTCTTTCGGGAGTGCTTTGTGGTCTTCTCAGATCACAAGATCCAACGTTACATCTTCTCCCAGCGTGACCTGAACTTACGGCAGTGGATATGGGTCGAGTTTCTCCAAGACTATGACTTTGAGATTTCTTACACTGAAGGTAAGGGAAACGTTGTGGCTGATTCCCTGAGCAGGAAGTCGCATAATGAAGTGGTTTGAGATTCCACTGATGCTTGGAGAGCGATGGGAGAGTTGGCCGCCTTGCACTTTGATTCTAGGGTAGAAGGTGTTAGAGGCTATTTGTTTCAGATGACGGTACATTCCTACTTTTTGCAACAGGTGGAAGAGTCTCAATGGGGGGACTCCGAGGCGGAAGTGATGCGGGATCGTGTCGATCAGGGGAACGCTCCAGAAGGATGGTCAGAGGACAGCTGACATTAGATGATTTTCCATGGAAGGTTGTTTGTTCCGGAGGTGATGCGTGAGGTAGTTCTCCGTGAGTTCCATAGCTCAGCCTTGGCGGTACATCCAGGAGTTTCAAAAATGTACCGAGGCCTGATGGATCAGTTTTGGTGGCCCGGGGTGAAATGGGCAGTGGCAGAGTTTGTGGTAAATGCCAAGTGTGTCAGCAAGTGAAGGCTGAACACCATGTTCCCAGTGGTTTGTTTCATCCTTTAGATTTCCCCGAGTGGAAGTGGGATGACATCTCAATGGACTTCGTCACAGAACTACCCAGATCTCAGGGTTGTTATGATGCTATCTGGGTAGTGGTGGATCGACTGACGAAATCAGCTCACTTCTTAGCAATTAAGGAGTCGGGCTCGGTGAGTACTTTAGCACAGAGGTACGTAGATGAGGTGGTGTGTTTTCATGGAGTCCCAAAGACTATCATCTCAGATCGGGATATTCGGTTTACCTCATGAGTCTGGAGGGGGTTATAACATGCTTTTGGCACCCAACTACGCCTTAGCACTGCTTTCCACCCCCAGACCGATGGGCAGACGGAGCGGACTATCCAGACTTTGGAGGAAATGCTACGAGTATGCGTTCTAGATTTCGTAGGATCATGGGTACGACACTTGACTTTAGTAGAGATTGCCTACAACAATAGCTTCCACTCTACTATTGGCATGGCACCATTTGAGGATTTGTATGGAAGACCATGTCATTCACCCATTTGTTGGGAAGAGGTTGGTGAGACAGGTGCTCTTGGGACAAAGGTAGTGCAAAGAACCACAGATAATGTCCAGCTTGTAAATGAGAGGATGAAAGCGGCTCAGTACCAACAGAAGTCTTATGGTGATCGTCGAAGGAGGCCCTTGGAGTTTGAGGTGGGAGATCATGTGTTCTTGAAGGTTTTCCCTCAACGGGGGAAGAGGAGGTTTGGGAAAGGGAGCAAGCTCTCACCTAGGTTTATCGGACCTTTTGAGGTGCTGAGGTGAGTCAGCAAGGGGGCATATCAGCTGGCCCAGCCACATCAGTTGGAGAAAGTTCATGACGTCTTCCACGTCTCCCAGCTTCGTCGGTACTTACATGACGACTCCCACGTTATCGACTGGGGAGAGATAGATATGGGAGACGACGTGAACATCGATGAACGACTAGTCAGAATCGAGGATCATAAAGAGAAGGTGCTTCGTGGACAAACCATTTTGTTGGTTTGTGTGTTGTGGAGGCATGGCAGGCTCGAGGAGAGAACTTGGGAGCGGGAGACCCAGATGCACGCTCAGTACCTGGAGTTGTTTTGACTTGTGTTTTCCCTTTTTCTTCTGAGCTTTGTGTTGATTTTGTACTCTGTACCTTTGATATATGGAATGCTTGTCTTGTCTGTTGTGAGGCCTTTTGTTTCCTTGTTCTCTAGAAGTGTGTAGCATGTCCGGATGTGTGGGGAAAGGGAAAAACCTGACTCTTAATCGAGACACATTAATGAGGATGCGATTGAACCCGTGCGGGCGAGTCAGTTCCGCCTAAAGCGGATAATATCTCGACATAGAAGAAGTAAGTTTCCCCAAACCACGTTTTCGGGAAATGTGTGGGTTGTATGGTGTTAGGGGCAGTGTAAGTTGGGAAATCCTAATGTATGAAAGTGAGAAGACCCAATTCTTAATCGAGACACATTAATGAGGATGTGATTAACCCATGCATGCGAGTCAGTTCCGCCTAAAGTGGATAATATCTCAACGTAGGAGAAGGGATTCCTAACCATATGATTAGGGTTGTTGGTTGGGTTCCTATTATAACGAGAACCCTAAAAGGTATCTTGTTGGGTTCCTCTGGGATGGTTTTGAATTCTTGGGGACGAGAATGTTTTAAGAGGTATCTGATGTAATGTCCCGGACCTCTCCGACCCATTCCTTTGTCAAAAAGAAGGTCACGAAGTGTTCTGGAGTGTAAAATGGATTTTCCCCACACTTTCTAGAATTTTGAAACTACACTCCGTGTAGTGCGAGTACACGTCGTGTACCCCCTTGTCGGGTATACCCCGTGTTGAAGGTCGTGTCCTTTCCGTGTGCAATAAATGGGTAAACGTCGTGTGTCCGGTACTACATGCCATGTAGTCCTTCCTCGTGTACGTTTTAACAGTCAACGGCCGTGTGCCGTGTTGGAGTCGTGTCCTTGGCGTGTGCAATAAATGGGTACACGCCGTTTTTCCAGTACTACAAGTTGTGTAGTCCTTCCCCACGTACGTGTTACCAGTCAACGGTTGTGTGCCATGTTGGATATGTGTCCTTGCCATGTGAAATAAATGGATACATGTCGTGTGTCCAGTACTACACGTCGTGTAGTCCATCCCCGCGTATGTGTTACCCTCAAACCGTGTGTTGACCAGTCAATGTCCGTGAAGCCGTGTTGGAAGCCGCGTGGAGACCGTTTGAAATAACCGAGTACACACCGTGTACCATAAAGTACACGCCATGTACGTTTTCTTTTCTCGCCTATAAAAGGAGGGTTCCCCTCCTCCTTTTCAACTCACCCCTCTCCTCCCCTTTCCACTGAGCAGAGTTCTCCCAAGATACTTGAAAGATCTTTTCTTCCACAACTTCTTCGTCTGAGCTCCAATTTACGATCTGTCAGCGGCCACGGGATCGTAATGATGAGGCAGAACTTCTGAGCTTGGATCTGTTGTCTTTCCCTCGGCCTTTCCTTTCCGACTTCCACCCGAGGAGTTTTTTCCGGGACCCGACAGAAGTGACAGACGCCGACGGACGTCTTCTAAGGTTGATCCGGGGGAGCGTTGAAATCGGAACCTATTGAGGTAGGGATTTTACCTTTGTCTCTCTAATTTTTGCATCATGCAGGGTGGGTTTCCTCTTGTTTACGTGAAACCATTTTGAACCAGTTTAATAAAGATAATAACTGGCTTATATAATGTGGATGAGAAGTTTGTGAATAAAGTTACATTATTTATATCCTGTGATATTATGTTGTGAATTGAATGAGCTTCTGCCAACTGAAAATCATGGTCGTTGGGGGTCTTTTCTTGCGAAATTAAATGTTTCCCTATCTTCTAGATCATTTTTGTGAATGGAACATTGTTTAATGTGTAATTTGGTTAATCACGTAAAGTTGGATGATTAAAATTTGGAGCCCTTGTGTGATCACCCCGGTTGAAAAAAATGGAATAATGAACATGTGGGTGTTGGATTGGATACGTGGCATGTGGTGGGGGTGTTTTGTGGATTGTTGTGGATCGGGTGAGCAGCGGGGCTGCGATTGACTTGTTTGTGGGTTGGTGTGAATGTTATGTTGGTAACAGGCAGCGGGGCTACAATAAATGGTATTAAAGTGATAATGATGTACAGGTTTCAGTGTGGTTCTTATTATGGTAGTTGGCAGCGTGGCTACAGGGATGGGTTTAAATGTGAACGGACTATGGGTTGTGAATATTAAATAAAATGTGGAAGAGTTAATTAATGTTGGGGCATGATTGTGAAACATGATTAATAATCAATAGGGTTGGTTGGTTAATAAGAAGTACTTGGTTGTGTTGCTTGTGTTTTCCTAACTTGATTTGTGGATGGAAGGGATATGCTTTACGAACGATCGATGTGGTTGGATGTGGATAGTTTCCCAGTAGTTAAAAAACTAATAATCAATTTCTATTGAAATGTGAAAACCTAAATGGGGTTGGGGTTGTTTTTTGTATGCATGCTTCGTAGTAGCAGTGCCGAGGCACGTTCTCAGTTTCTCTGTTTAGAAGCCACAGGTTGGGCTGAGTGTTTGGTGTGTATATATATATGTATCTTTTGTGTTCTATCACACCCCACCCATGTTGAGCACTTAGTTCGAAACACTCCCATTTCATGGGAGAGGGTGTTTTTCCCCTTAGTTACTAGCTCTTTCCTGCTCCTTCTCCCCTAGGTTGTGATGGCTTGAGGCGACCTTACACCTAAGACTCTTCGGGTAGGTTTTGATTGGGGTGTATTGGACCAAGACTCTTCGGGAAGGCTTACTATTTCCCAAGAGCCTTCGGGATGAGGCTAAAGTGTGTGTGGGCAGGATAAGTGGTTGTGAGGCCCAGGTGTGTGCGGGCGGGATATGTGGTTGTGAGGCCCAGGTTTGTGCGGGCAGGGAGAGTGTGGCAGCGTCAGGACGTTCGTAGCTAGGAAGAGCAGCTAACTACTGGGAAATGGTGCGGGGTACCCAATACTCTTGTTTCTTATATACTACTACCTGTTGTGATTGTGTTTTTGGAGAGTGTGGCTGGTGAGGTTGGTTGGATATAATTTCTTTCTAGGTTTCTTCTGTTGTTCTCACGGGACATTAGGATGTCTCCCCACTTGGGTACAAGAACTTTAGGATTCCCTACTAAGTATACTTGTATGCTCACCCTACATTTACTTTATAGTTTCCAGGAGGAATACCAGGGCCGTGCGGTACCCTACTAGTCGGACAATTGGAGTTGTTGCTGTTGTTGCACACTTGTTTCTTTTGGTATTGTACTTTGAGCTTTCTTGTACTTGCGCCTTATTATAAAATTGTTTAAACATGCATGCGGGCTTGGTTTGGGTTTATTTCTATACACTTGTTCTTTTCCTTTTTGGTGGTTGACTTGTCCTATTTTCTGATACTAAATAATAAAAAGGGTAATGCCTCCCATATTTGTGAAAACTCATACCCTTGGTGCTAGTCGCGACCCCGGGGCCTACTGGAGGCGGGACTCAGGGGTCATTATCTCCCTTTCACCATTTCCAGCTCAGGAGGGGCATCTTTGTTGGGAGGTGGTCCTGATAGTCCTTCTGTCCTAATAGGGGTTTCCTTTTAAAAAACATCATACTAGATAAAATGACACCCGAGTAGAACCAAACATCAAAAATCTCACAGTGGAATGTAAGACAATATGACATAATGATGCTACCTACCATGGGATATCCCCTTACGAAGCATAAGAATTGACCTTATCTCTTGGTCACACAAATCATATTTAACTAGGCTCAAGATACCTTTTCATTTATCCCAAATCTAAAAGAATCAGCCTATGGATAAAAGCTTATGACTATGTTCCAAAGCATACTATCAAAACATTTAAACTACCCTTAAAGATGGGTCTAAAAAGGATAACACTTCGAGTTCAAATTTTAAAAAAAAATTAATTAATTTCACTACTACCTTTAGATGTTTGAAATAATTTTAGGAAATTCACATGTACCATTTTAGAAAATAAGGCACATGGAATAAACTATAGCTAAAATCTCAAAGTAAAAACTGGCCAGTCCATCAACTTCCTTTCAAAACATTTAACATTCTTTGACATTCTATCATATCTGTATATTTAGATTATAAATTTTTCTTAATAGGTTAGGTGTCCTATGAGGGTCCCATTATACCAACATGGGTTATTAAAAAAATCACCCCATTATTAGTTGTTTATCCACTGAAAAAATAATAACCATAACGATTTATGTTATCGAAGCATGCCCCAACTTACCTACATGGGTCCAGTTGATCATTTTAAATGTTAACCAACCATTAAATTTCAAAACATAATAGATTTTACAATTATAAACATTCCCAAATATACCATGGTTATATAAAGGCTCAGTCACATGGGTGGCCATATACCAATCCATAAAGTGACCATACAGTTTATAGGTGGCATTTTTATCCCATTCATTCAAAATCAATTCCAAAACACTTTATCATTTAACATTAGCATAATTTTACATTTCAAAAAAATATATAAATATTTATAAAGGTTCATAGATGGTTTGAGTATATGGGATTCCCTTTTCCAAATCATAAGTCACCCATACACCATACAATTGAAAACTGGATCCCACCTAATATATAACCAGCAAGTTTTTAGCTCAGGCATCCATTTTCATATATCAAAACTAGCATGCTATAACCATCTCAAAATAAACACATCTATCATCAAATAATGTTTTACCAGAAGAATGGAATGATAGATAAATATTAATACAAAATGATCACCACAACAAGTACCAAAATAAGAATGGAATCACTCAAGTAGCACTATTATACTCCATAGACAACCTACTAATAGAAGTACATGGAATATATTATGCATGGACTGTGAATTTCTATGTTCCTAAAATGTTTCATGTCATGTTCATTCAATTCCATTTTGGTCCAATGGAAAGGTTACCATAAATTCCATAAATCCATACGCCAAAGAAAATACGCCATTCACCCAAGGTGAAATAACATCAACTGTAACATCTAATTGTATAATCAAAAATTCCCAGCCTTGACCACTTGGTCATTTCATGTAAGTGGGGTGATCAGTCCCAATAAAAACTATTTGCCAAGCACCAACAATTTCTTAGTATCCTGTCTACCAGCCCAAAATAGTAAGATAAAGGAAATAACATCCCCTAATACCACTTTTGAATTCCTCGGCCTGACTTACCATTAAACCGATAACCAGGCTGATCACCACATGGCTTCAGGAACGTCTCCCTATGTGACAGAGGCTACCAAATAGAATCAAGGGTGTAAAAGTAGTTCAGTTTGGAGACTATGCCCTTAAAATTCGAGAACACAATAGAAAACATGTAGTAAAACTCATATATCAAAGGAAGTAGTATAAATAAATAATTAGCAGCAAAGGACAATTGCATTAACAACTTAATATACAATATAGAAAAAGCCAGTTTATACAATCCATGAATTCTCTTTGATGATTACATAAACTAAATTAGTAACATAGATCATGCTTTACATTTTAGTACAGAATAAGGAATAGACATAAATTCCCACATGTGATCCCCATGACCATCCTAAGCTCCAACTCTGTCCTCTACTCCAAACTTTCTGATACACACAGTACGTGAAAATCAAGGTCCATATCCTAGAAAAAAAGTATATATACTCAAGAACCAATGGTACCCAAGAAGGGAGTGAGATATAAATTCTAGTAGGATGGAACCCATAGTTTCAATCCCAATACAACATGTTTTATAAAAATTTAACAGTGTAAGAAGATATATAACAAGTAAGGAAGTACTCAAAATTAAGAAACCTATAAATTCCTAGAATCCACATATAATCAAATATCTTAAATAAATTTCATTTAAGTGAGAATTATTTGATTTAATATCTAGAACTATTCCATTTACCAAACTAAAAAGATGTTCCAAGTCATTAATTAAACAAGTCACGATACCCTACACGTTGCCCGATGTCCCTTATAAAGTTATAATAATTCATTCCTAATCAGAACATCTAAAAATCATAATCCATACTGAAATAAAGATTTTGATTTGTCTGGGAAGATGTGTCTTACATCACATTAATCTCATTTAAAACCCTTAGATCATGATTCCTTCCTTGAAATTTCTTATCTAGAATTCAAGAATCACTCATGGTATTGTATAAATAAACACCCTACATGCCATTCCTTGGAGAACCTATTATGATACCAGTATCACTCTAGGTGAGGTATAAAATCTACCTCATCTGAGTTCATCCTTGGGGGTCTTACATGGAAACCCCATGTATCACTCATGACATAATCAAATCCCCTTGAGTCTGTCCATGGAATCCCTAATATAACTGGATCCATGTATGACTTTTCATATAAGTATCAAAATACCCAATTACTCTATCCTTAAAAATAAAGTATCACTCATGCATAAAACTCATGCCTCAATGATTCTATCCCTGGAAACCCACATATAGATCCATAAATCACCTATGGCATAGTTATATTTAACCATTGAGTCCATCCCTGGAATCCTAAAGTGGATCCATGAATTACCCAAGGTATAATGGTCGAGCCTCAACGAGTCCATCCCATGCATCCTTCATATAAATAGATGTATCACCCATGAATTAATTATATTTAACCATTTTAATTCCATTTAAAAATTGCATTTAACATTCCAAGGTCAAAACCAAGAGCATATAGTTTGAAACTCACCGCGGGGGGGTGACTCAAGCATTGGCCAGCCTAATGAGGCTTGGCCTTTGATTTACTCATGTGGGCATAGTTTATACCAAAAGAACCACTTATATAACAAACCAATACATGGATTCAATATCATTTTACTCACGTTGGAAACACATGATTACTAGATTCTCATTCCTAATAAATTCCTTACATATCATGGCCTCAGAAATATCTCACATGGTCTAGAAATTCAAGTTCCATTCAAATCCTCACATGGCCATTTCCAATATAACAATCTTAACAAGCCTATTAATCCATAATATGGCTTATTTTTCATTTAACTCACATAGTAAAATCATTATAATAATCTTATCAAGCTTAATAACCTACTAAAATGTGTGGTAGTGTTTATCTTACATGGGCCTATCCATACGAAGGCAAATCATGCTTAATCAAGCAATAACAAAATATGGTCTAAGAGTCATGGTTATTCATCCCTTTCTAATTTACCTCTTTAATTAATAAATTAATATAAAAATCAATTTCAATATTGAAATCACATGACATGGTTAAAAAGGCACAACTAAGTTGTATATAACACTATCACTAATAACATTCAAAGTTCCATGCGATAACATACCATATGTCAATAACAATATGAATACATTTTAATAAATAAAATCTCATCTATTTTTGATATAACACTATCACTACTTTTTGTGATGATGGCAGTGCACCTCTTTTGGAGGGGTTTTATTATAAAAACATGAATTTATCTATCAAAAAATCATTTATCTCAACTAAGCATTTCCATCAATATTTGAAATTCCATAATCCAAGTAATCTCACAATTCAACTTACTTTAAGAAGAACTTAAATTATTCTTAAATAAAAAGGATAAGGATAGGGATCCTAACTCAAATGAAGACAAAACCAATGATTTGGAACTTGACACTTCCAAACGTGAAGATTATATACACTCGCGCACACATAACCCTAAATATAAATATACTTACCCTTAACCTGATATAGGTATTCCCTGTGCTGTGAGGGAAAATTCACATGGAGGATATATATATTCACATACATACAAAACTTTGTGTATGATCTCAGGTCCTCTAAGGGAACCAAAACTCACTACACATAACACTCGGGGCCCATAAACATCCACTACTACAAAAACGAGAAAGGGAAGTGCCACCCTTTATCAACGCTAAGAAAAAAGAGATAATAAAGGGATTATTTATTAGATCTAGAAAAGTGATGATAAAGTGAGCCTTTATCAACACTAAAATTTTAGTGCTCATGAAAGGTGCCTTTATCAGCATGTTTCTAGCACAGATAAAACCATAGTCCCATTTTATAAAATGGGGTGCACAATGCCCTCTGTTTATCACGCTCTAAAGCTCTCGTGGGACTGTACCCCTACAACATCTCCCCTTCCCCCGATCTTCTCTATGCCAGACTTCCGCTGCCGCTAGCCATACTCTACTGCTATCCTTACTCCACCGATCTTCTCCTTTCCATACTTCAATAGCCACTAGCCCTACTCTGCTTCTAGACCTACTCTACCGCCCTTCTCTTTTTCAGACCTCCACCGCCTCTAGCCCTACTCTGCCGGTAGCCCTACTCCGCCATGAACCCTACTTCAAGTGTTTGGGATTCCTTTTTGACATGTTTTGTTTCTCAGCTTCCCATCTTTGACCTTCGGTGATTTCTCTGCTCATCCTAATCTGTTTACTTTTGTTCTTATTATAATTTTCACAATGGTGGTTTAGTTTAGTTTGGTTTGGGTTATGTTTTGTTTTTGGGAAACGTTTTTAGGTCACATTCTTTCAAAAATGCATGAAGTGATTAAATTTTTACCAAGATAATTGTTTATTACTTATAAGGTTTTGTTAAGTTATTTTCAAGATTAAGATTATTCTAGACACTCTATTTTAAATGTGTGTAGTGAGAAGGAGAAAAAATGTTGTTAGATTTTTTTATGGATTTCAGAATGGTGGCATAAGGTGATGAGGTGGTTGTGTTATTGGAGGGTCTGATGGTGACGATTTCATAGGAATATAATATTATGTAATGGATTATGAATTGGTTTTGTAGTTTATAAGTGGTGGGGTATATATGATTCTTTTACTGTGGAAGAGTATCCCTTGGTGTTGGTAAATTATTTAATATTTTGGATTAAATTTATTAATTTTGATGTTGATACATGTTGAATCATTGTCATGGTAAAGTGAATAGGAAGTAGAAAGAGACATGGGATAGAGTGTTGTCGAATTTCAATAGTAGGAGGTGTTGATGTTTATTATCTAAGTGTTGGGTAGTAAGGTTAAGAATTGGCTATAAGAAGTTGAGTAGGGTTCTGAATTGGAAAATATTCTAGCTCATTTATAAGTTTCCTTAGTATTCAGATTACTTTTAAGGGTGTCTTGAGAATGATGGATGGAAAATCATGTTCATTAAAAAGTGGTTTTACGAAGTGTTTTATTCCCTAGATATAGAAGGATGAGTGTATACAGAATAACATGGAATTCAATCAAGTTGGATATAGTGTTCTTTCCCTTGGGATTCACATCTGTTCATTGATATTATAGTTTTAGTGCACATGGTTTATGAATAAATGAAATCCTATAAATTTGAGTCATCTTTGAGGTTAGAGATTATAAGGAAGTTTTTGAGTTTATGTTTGAGTTTTTGGTTGTAGATGTGGGATTGTGATGAAGTTATGAAGAGTGGTTTTCCTGGAGTTTCTTAGATGGCTAAAGATGGTGCCTTGACCTATGGTCCTAATAGAATGAGGAATAAGGGAGTGATGAGATTTTCTAGATATAGGGTGGGGATTATGCCCTAGGGTTGAGTATCTCTAGGTGTACCATAATTGTATAGTTGGTCTATTTAAATGGTGATGCATTGGGGCATCAATAGTATGAGTTCCCCATGATTCATGGTGTTTCTTGGTTTCATTAAGGTGCAGTATTATTTAGTCAGATGGTTATGTTTTAGTTGAATTTTTTTTGGATGTGTTGAGTTTGGTTAAAGAGTCTAGGTGTGATTTTGTCCTGATTTATTGACCTCATCCCTTAATTAACCAATACCCTCTTTCAATTGATACTAAAAAATTTAGTTGAATTATTTTAAATGGAATTATTTATCTCTCTTTACCTTGAAATTCCTGTGAAAATATGAATTTTATTGAGGTGGTGAGTGTGTTTCTCCAAATTTAATGATTCATAAGAAAAAAAGGAAGCATATTTATATTTTCCCTAAATAGATGGGAATTTTTCTAATCTAAAGTTCATGATTTTGGGAAATAATTTATATATAAAATTAATTTCACAATTTGTTTCTTTATTATGAAAGGTATTAACAGTTAGGGAGAGGAGGTTTGAGTTTTGGGTAGGGATGGTCGATGTGGTCCTTCTCCTTCATGTGTGAGTTTTTTAACACTAAGGTATTGTTGTTTATCCCTTTGTATGGGAATGTGATTTTTTATAGAATGGATGTAAGATGTTCCTGTGCATATTAGATACAAGTTTAGGAAATGTGAGGGAGAGTTATTGTATATCCTTTCGATGTTCATGATAGAATTTATGATCACTAACCTCAATTTTCTATTTCTTATGTTAATTTGGGTAACAAAACCTATTATATTCCATAGTAATTTTGGATAAATCAAGGTTATTTTTCTCCCATGTGAACCCTTTTTGTTTGGAAATGTATATACTGTATTAGTTTTCTCATCAAAATTGCATCCTTGTTTTCATTTTATTTAAGTTTGTTCACTATTTTTGGGTTCTTTAATGTGATTATTTTATTATGAATGTGGTGGCTAGTATGGGTGGTTAAAAGGATGTTTAATGTTTTGCTACAAGGGTGGTGGATGATAAAACTATTGGAAAGGGGGATAAAAAGTGTGTTGATTTTGATGGGGGTCTATCCTAGTTCTGTTTATTTCAAAATCTTTATTGGAAATGGTTAAGCTCTATTAATCTCTATTTTTATAAAGAAGTGGTTCTATTATACTATATTTGGAAGTCTTGTTTTGTGTATTTGAATCATAAATAATAATATTTTAGATTAAAATAGGAAGGATATGAATAAATATTTGATGGATGTTAATCATTTGAAAATAGAGTATGAGAATGGAGTGAAAGAGTTCATCAATTTTGAAAAGGATCACGCAATAGATACTTCTCAAATCATTTGTCTTTGTTTATGTTGTTTCTATTCTAGGCTAATTACTCTATAGGAGTTTGAAGAACATATGATATGTCACAGAATAGATCAGAGTTATAAATGTTGGAATAAACATAGAGAAAAAGTGAATGTAGCAACTAGCTGGGATAAAACTACATTTTATGGATCATCACATATGATTAAAAATATGAAAAATGAAGAAGACCTTATGGAGGATGTGATTATAGATTTCAATGATGATGATGATTGTATTGAATAAATGACAAGGATAGTTGAATATGAACTCCGTGATTGCCCAAAATTGTTTGAAAAGTTAAAGAGTTGTGAAAAGACGCCATTGTATGCTGGTTGCACTAAATATACAACATTTTCAGTTGTACTAAAGTTGTATAAATTAAATATAGGAAATATATGGAGTGATGTCAGTTTTAAAGAACTAATTTCTCTCTATAATGACATGCTCCTGGAAGATAATGAGCTCCCAAGACAGATATATGAAGCTAAAAGAATGCTACACTCGATGGGTATGATTTCGGAAAGAATACATGCTTGCCTAAAAGACTGTATATTGTTTCTCATGGAGAAAAAATCACTTACATATTGCCCAAAGTGTTGTGCTTCCCGATAGAAGAAAGATGAATCCAGTCCTACAAAAGTTGTATGGTACTTTCTAATCATTCCAAGGTTTAGGCATCTATATGTATGTGAAGAAACTGCAAGGCAATTGTTGTGGCATGTAGATAAAAGAAATAAAGATTGGAAATTACCTCACCCAACCGACTCGCCACAAAGGAAGATAATTGATCATGATTATCCTGAATTTGGAAATGAACTGAGAAACCTACATCTTTCATTATCTACAAATGGAGTGAATCCTTTTGGTTTTCAAACCATCACTCACAATACATGGCCTATTATGTTGGTAAATTATAACTTTCTACCCTAGTTATTGATGAAACAGAAATTTATTATGCTATATATGCTTATATCAGGACCAAACCAACCAGGTAATGATATTGATGTTTATTTGGATCCTTTGATTGAGGATTTGAAGTAATTGTGGGATTCAGGTGTTATGTTATATGATGCTTATAAAAGTGAATACTTCACATTGAGAGAGATGTTTTATGGGATGATATATTATTTCCCTTATTATGGAATTTTTTTCAGGCTGTATTATTAAAGGAACTCAAGGGTGTCCCATGTTCAAAGAATATACATAAGCAATTGGGTTTAAACATTCATCGAAATATGTGTTTCTAGGACATCATATATTTATACCTCGTCAGTATAAGTACCGATCTTGGACGACATCATTCAATGGAAGTTCAGAACAACTCAAAATTCGGTCTCCACTAATAGATGATCAGATGTTTGAGAAAGTAAAAGATGTTAACACTGTTTTTGGTAAACCATTTTCTAAAAACCTTAGGAAAATCGGTTGGAAAAAGTGATTATTTTTTTTAAATTACCAAACTGGAATTATCTGTACATCATATATTTTCTTGATGTGATGCATGTGGAAAAAAATGTATGTGACATTGTTATCAGAACGTTTCTAAATGCCCCTAAAAAAATAAAGGATGGAATTAAGGAATGTTTGGACATGGTTTTCATGAGAATACGAGAAGAGTTGTCTCCCGTGAAGAGTGAAAATCAAATGTTTCTTCCTCCAGCTACTAACACTATTTTGAGGGAAGAGATATATCATTTTTTCAACTTCTTCAATGATGTAAAGGTTCCAGAGGGGTATTCCTAAAATATCAAGAACATTGTGTCAATGAATGGTTTGATGTCAAAAGGATTGAAATCACATGACTGCCATGTTTTGATGCAAGATTTAATTCCTATAGCTTTACATTTCATTTTTTCATGAATGTTCATTATATATTAGCCAAACGTTGTTTCTTTTTCAAATCTATATGAAGAAAAGTTTTAGACCCAACGAAATTTCCAGCTTTGGAAAGAGAAATTTTTATCATATTATGTAAATTAGAAATGTTCTTCCTTCCATCATTATTTGATTTGTTGGTTAATTTGAAGGTTCACTTGGTGAGAGATATTCGACTTTGTGGCCCTGTTCACTATTGACGGATATACCCAATTGATTGGTATATGATGATTTTTGAAAGGGTATGTCAAAAATAAAATTCGTCCAAAGGGTAGTATTGTGAAGCGATATATTGTTGAGGAATCCACTGAATTATGTACCGAATACTTATCTGATGTGGAAATCATTGGTCTCTCGAAATCTCGTCACACTGGATGTATTGAGGGTGAGGGAATTACTATAAGAGATGTTGTGATAATCAATATTACATATCGGGAGTAGGGACACCTTTATGTTTTTCATAACAGTTGGGAGGTTTCTCTATATATTGAAACCCACAAAGAAATTATTAGGCAGTTGAATCCATCAAGGTAAAAAATGGATATCAAATACACATAATCACTAGTTTATAGGATGGTTTCGAGACCATATTTTTAAGGAGTTAGCTATAAATTCAAATTCAACTTTGGAACGACTTTGATGGCTAGCCACCTTACCAAGTGTGTATGTACTATCTTGCAATGGTTATGTAATTAATGGTTATACATTCCATACAGATCAACATGATGAAGATAGAACCATGAAAAATAGTACAGTTACACTTGTGGATAAATCGATTCCTATTTCTGGTAGTAAGGAATGATATCCAATTTATACGAATATGTCATACTTTGGCATTATCAAACAAATATGGGAGTTGGATTATAGGACCTTCCAATTTTGGATTTTTCAATGAAAATGTGTTGATAACAATAACTGTGTTAAAATAGTTGAATTGGGATTTATGAAAGTTGATTTTATTAAAGAAGGGTGCAAAGATGAACAATTTATAATGGCATCAGAACCGGTACAAGTATTTTATGTTCCAAATCCCGCAAAACAAAAGTGGTTGAATATTCTGTTATCGTCCAAAACTACTAAAGGGTAATATGAAAATTCAACTGAGGATGATCCATTCTGTGGTATGTCACAATCATTTTGCAGCAGTCCCAATGTAGATGATGTTGTTTTTGTTAGAGGATACCACAATGAAGGGATTTGGATAATCGATAGATGTTTCAAATCCGTTCAGCCTTTGAAAAATAGAAAGAGAGTTAAATAAACATGTTCTATTTTTTTAATATATATCTTGTTATCTCATGTTATTATCTTATCATTATTTAATTTATGTAATATAAATTAATTTTTCAACCACTTTTGCACATTATGGTGGTCCTAACCTTGAGGCTGAACAAGTCTCTCAAGCTGTTGTTGTTGTTGCTGCTACTGATACTCACAGTGCAGAGCAACAACATGTTTTTGAACCCGTTGTTTCCCCTAGTGTTGAGTTTCAACAACCATCAGCACATGTCTTTGATACCATTTCAGATGAAAATATTGATTATGTTGATATTGATTAAATGGTCAGAGATAAAAGACCAACGTCGCAGAAAACACAGGTGCATCATAGTTTGATGGTGTTATCCAAATTTCTTAAGGAAAAAGTAAAGGCATCAAATTTGATGTCAGATGGATTTCACGAGTCCAACATGTGAATTCCAATAAGGATATGTTTAGTAGTTACATTGGAATTGTCACTGGAAACATGTGTTGATTGACATAGATTCATGGCACCATGTTGGGTATGGGCTGAAGGCTATGATCTAGGAAGAAATTACGGTAACATTATGATATTATTTGTTTAACTTAATAACAAATAAAATAATGAAATAGTGTATTACTCTTTTCAATCACTTAAAGATTACATTTATAGTAGATGATTCACACAAGAATTATGTACCAAGGCTTGTAGGAATGACTCATCAAGGTTTTTGCAATATTTTATCAAAATGTCACCTGAAAGATTCCAAAGGTAAAATAAACCTTCACCAACCCCTTGTCTAAGATCACTTGATATCCCAAGAAGCATGGGATGCATTTATTGGCCTCCATGGGGATGAGAAATTTTAGGTACATGGTGGATGATAATACATTGTTTGAGGATATTTGTATTCATCTCCTTGATTGTCAATATTTAATTTATGAAACAGAAACTTAGTAATGAAAATAAGGTACGCGAATCAAAACCAACATACCCCCTATCATAAAGAAAGGATTGGGTATGCTTCACTAGAAAAGAAAATGGTATGTATTTTAAATTTATAGTAATATTTTTATGTTCCAAGAAACAACATCTTAATTATTTTTCAATATTTATATGTAGATTGGTGAGTCTAAATCCAAATACACTTCCAATCCACATCATGTTATATAGAAGGAGGCACGTGTGAATAAGGAAGGGAAGCTAGTAGATGAAAATAAAAACAATTTGGGAAATATGTGTAAGTATGAAATGATAAAAAGTTTTGTTTTCAATTTCTATTACATAATAATAAGTACTCATTTTCCAATATCTGACATTCACAAAAACCAGTTACTCCTGTAGCAGATGTAGACCTATTATTGATAGCTTTGAATTGTCTAGAACAATACAATCATGTCAGAAGTGCATGGTTTGGGGTGACACCCTGAGTATATTTTGAGAAAAAAAAACAAACAGATGATATAAATGAAAAAATAAAACAAATGACCAAAAGACTATAAACTCTTGAAGAATGATTTCAATTGCAGGGAGGGTTGCTAGATACTTTTATGGTTGGGAAGAGAGAAGAAGAAACAACCCAGGAACAACCAATGCGTGAAGATCCTGCCCCACCCCCCACCAGCTTTGAGGCGATCCATTCCTCTCAAAGAGTTGTCTTAGATGTGGTAATAAATATTCTAATAATTGTTCCCATGAAATGTGAATCAGACAAATACTGATACTTTTATTGTACTGATCTTCTACAGGGTGATAATGACTTTGATTTATATATACCAACACCCACCTATCACCTTGTAGCGAGGGATATGATGTTCAACATCTCATAGGAAAAGCTACATAATAGACCACTTCCAATAGATCATCTGAAAGTAACGATTACAATAGATCATGAGCCAAATGTAGAGATACCTATTCCACTTGATGACAATGATATTCACATGGTTGAAAATGATATTGGGACATTCATTGCATGGTTATCCCAACTTTTAAGAGTTCATGTGGAAAAGAGGTATTTATTTCCATTTTTTTAAGGTAAACCTTTAATAATTAAAGAAAAAGGTCTGAACCAATGAATGTTATTATAGTTGGAGAAAGGGAAGGGGGTGACTAGAAATGTGGGCTCAAAAGCATCTAAAGGACCGACCAACTGATCTAAAATATCTACTTAATGCACAATAACACCGCCTATTCTCTATCCACATTTACTAGCATTGAAGACTCATGTGGATACGAAGCTAAAAAGTGGTAGTAGTTATATAGTTGTTTTTGAAAAGAATATATATGGAGAGAAAATTCAAGATTTCATTGCTACTAAAAATTTAAATGATATCCTTGAATACAGTTGGCAAGGCATCATAGTTGTAAATTTATATATGAGGTATCTTTTCATGAACTGATTTTCTAAAATGTGATATAATGTGCTAATTATGACTAAATGAATTTTATATTATTGGCAGGCGTATATATGAAAAATAGTTGAAAAACTTTCTCCATGAGTCAAAATTCGGACTTGTTAGTCCTCATACCACATCAACACAACTAATGAAATTAGATCATTTAAAAAGGGTTGAAATAGTGAATGTCTTGCTGAAAACATTTGAAAGAAAGATTACGAATGACAAACTCTTCCTAATACCAACCATGCAGGGGTAAAAATATACAATTAAATCATATCAATTATATTTTCATGTCTTTAATTAATTATTCCTTTTTGTTTTTTAGGCAACATTGGCTCCTAAATACGATGAAGTTGGATACTCCAAGGATTTATTTTCTGGATTCAATGCAAAGATATCCAACAAACTGACCACACAGGATGGAGTTTGTGAATCTGTAAGAAAATACATCCTACGTTTTAGGATGAAACATCAATTTATATAATTTATATTATCTTTTTCTAAGGATTCTATTATTATAGAAAATTATATCAATATTTTCTAAAAAAAAGGAATGACGACAAGGGATAAGAATAAGGAGGAGAGCAAGTACTATGTTTGGACAAGTATCATGGTATATATAATAAAATTTCACTATCCAAACAAATATAAAAAAAGTTACTTATTATCCTAATGATCAATGTTTTTGTAGTGTCCAAAACAAACAAAATAAAAATATTGTGGTTAATGTGTTTTTAAATTTAGGAGAGAGATCCTTTTTCATCAACAAACTAGAATCCCTAAAGAGGTATTTTCAAAAACAATTTATATTTCATTTAAATTATATATTAATTCTTTATTTATATATTTTTTGTACTACTCTGACTCTTAAAAAGCCTCATATTCACAAGAATATATAGATTTGTTCAGAAATGAGTGGTCCACATACCTGATAGAAGATGGTACACAAATAGCATGAAGATATCACTTGGGGAGGTGTGAAATTGGCAGACATTTTTGAGAGGGGTTCACGAAGATCAAAAGATGATAAATTGTTGTATGTAAATGTTCGTAAAAAATTGTAATTTATATTAAATAAAACATCCTTTCTCCAATGCGTCATTTTTCCATTTTAACAGATGAAATTCACCAGCAATATGTAGGAATGATGAACAAATTTTCTTTGGGATTTGGATAAGAAAACCCAGTAAAATCACTAAAATACCTTCATATCACGCATTCCAAATAAAATTCAAATAAAATATGAGTAAAAGTATCCACCCTAAATTTATTATAGTATGAGCATCAATATTTCAAATTTATTCCCATGCATTGAACATTTTAATTGGTAGAAATTGTATGTTTTCTGATTATCCATAATAAGAAAATAAACATTTTAGGAACCTCCTTCCTCCATAGGGTCTCCCCCCCCCCCACATTAATGTTTTAAATTTAGAACAACAATACATGGGTCATGTGTGTCGTGTATGAGTCAAAACTTCCTCAATATGAGGCACGGTGTGACCTGTATCACTCAAAGTGTCTTTCATTGGTTTAAAATGGATAGAATTTTAAATGAAAACAACAACTAACATATGAAAAACTGACCAAACACATTCGGATTGTGTTGATAATTTAGTTCAATGATTTATAGATCAGGTGTGACTTTTACAAGTGAACCCCACCTCAATATGAGGCATGGTGTGGACAGTATCATTCAAAGTGTCTCTCTTTTGTTTAAAATGGACAGAATTTTAAATGAAAACAACAATTGGCATACATAAAAATGACCAAACGCATTCAGATAGTATTAATACTCTAGTAGAAAGATCCATGGGCCATTTGGACATGTACAAGTCATTATAGCCTCAATCCGAGGCACGGTGTGACTGGTATCACTCAAAGTACCTCTCTTTTGTTTAAAATGGACAGAATTTTAAGTCAAAACAACAACTGAAATACAGAAAACCAACCAAACGCATTTAGATTGTGTTGATACTTCATTCCAATGATACATGGGTCATTTTTGATGTGATAGATTCAACCCTGCACCAATACAAGGAACGATGTGACCAATATCACTAAAAGTGTCTCTCTCTTTTTTAAAATGGAAAGAATTTTAAGTGAAAACAGTAACTAACATACGGAAAACTGACAAAACACATTCATATTGTGTTGATACATTAGTAGAAAGATCCATGGGTAATTTGTGACATTTATGAGTCATCCTCGCCTCAATCTAAGGCATAGTGTAATCAGTATCACTCACAGTGTCTCTCTTTTGTTTAAAATGGAGAAAAGTTTAAGTGAAAACAACAACTGATGTACAGAAAACCGATCATACTCATTCGCATTGTGTTGATATGTTAGAAGAAATATCCATGGGTAATTTCTGACGGGTATGAGTCAATCCCATCTCAATATGTGGCACATTTGGACCGGTATCACTCAAATTGTTTCTCTTTTGTTTATAGTGGACAAAATTTCAAGTGAAAACAACAACTGACGTACGGAAAGCTGACCAAACACATTCGGATTGTATTGATTCCTTAAGAGAACAATAAATGGGTTATTTTAGATGTTTAAGAGTCAACATCTCCTCAATATGTGACATGATGTGACCGGTATCACTAAAAGTGTCTCTCTTTTGTTTAAAATGGATAGAATTTTAAGTGAAAACAACAACTAACATACGAAAAATAGACCAAACACATTTATATTGTGTTGATACTTTAGGATATTGATCCATGAGTAATTTATGATGAGAAAGTTCCAACCCTGCCACAATAAGAGGCACAATGTTGCCGATCTCAGTCAAAGTGTCTCTTTTCTTTTAAAAATGGACAGAATTTTAAGTGAAAACAACAACTGACGTACAGAAAACTGTCCAAAAGCATTATGATTTTTTTGATAAATTAGGAGAACAATACATGAATCATTTTTTACATATATCAGTCAACACCACACCAATATGAGGCCTGGTGTGGCTGGTATCAGTCAAGGTGTCTCCCTTTTGTTAAAAATGGACAAAATTTTAAGTGAAAACAACAACCAACGTACATAAAACTGACCAAACACATTATGATTGTGTTGATACATTATTAGAACGATACATGGGTCAAATTTGATGTGTAATAGTCATCCCATTCTAAATATGAGGTATGGTGTGACTAGTATCACTCAAAGTGTCTCTCTTTTGTTTAAAATGGACATAAATTTTAGTGAAACAACAACTGAAATATAGAAAACCAACCAAAAGTATTATGATTGTTTTGATAATTTATTACCATGATAAATGGGTAATTTTTTATTTTTAAGAGTCATCCCCACCATAATATGAGGCACAATGTGTATGGTGTCACTCAAAGTGTCTTTCTTTTGTTTAAGATGGACATAATTTTACCTGAAAACAAAAACTGTCATATGAAAAACCAACCAAATGCATTCTTATTCTATTGATAGTTTAGAAGAAATATAAATGGGTCATTTTTGATGTTTATGAGTTAACCCCACCTCAATATAAGTTATGGTGTGACCGGTATCTGTCAAAGTGTCTCTCTTTTGTTTAAAATGGACAAAAATTTAAGTGAAAACAACAACTGACATACGAAAAACCAACCAAACACATTCAGATTGCGTTGAAACTTTAGGAAAATTATTAATGGGTCTTGTGTGATGTTTATGAGTCAACCCCACCTCAATAAGAGGCACGGTGTGGCTGGTATCACTCAAAGTGTCTCTCTTTTGTTTAAAATAGACAGAATTTTAAGTGAAAACAACAACTAACGTACGGAAAACTGACCAAATGGATTTGGATTGTGTTGATACTATAGGAAAATTATCCACGGTTAATTTTTGAAGTTTAAAAGACACCCATGACTCAATACAAGGAATGTTGTGACCAGTATCACTCAAAATATCTCTCTTTTGTCTAAAATGTACATAATTTTAAGTGAAAATAACAATTTTCATACAGAAAACTAAAAAATGCATTTGGATTGTGTTTATACATTATGAGAACGATCCATTAATCATTTTTGATGTGTAAGAGTCAATCCAACATCAATACAAGGCATGGTTTGGTCGGTATCACTGAAAGTTTCTCTCTTTTGATTAAAATGGACATAATTTTAAGTAAAAACAAAAACTGACATACAAAAAACGGACCAAACACATGAGTATTGTGTTGATACTTTATTCCAATGATCCATGGGTAATTTTTGATGTGTAAAATTAAAACAACCCTCAATATATGGCACGGTTTGATCAGTATCACACAAAATGCCATTCTTTTGTTTAAAATGGACAGAATTTTAAGTGAAAACAACAACTAACGTACAGAAAACAATCCAAAAGTCCATAACTATGACATAAGACACTTAGACAAGCCTCATAGAGTCCTAAGTCGTCCTTAGACAATAAAAACAAATTAATAATTCATCACACACCCTAAATATAAAGCTTTATCCCTAGAGTTCATGGTGAGGGATGAAAACAAAGAGGGAAGAGAGAGGGAGAAGAACGAAAGGGAATGAAAAAATAATAGAGGATTTAAATTGGATAATGTTTCTTGATAAAGGTCTCTTATACTATGTTTTTGGAAGGGTATGGGAAGAAATAGTTTGAAATACCTTAAATTATGCCATGTCATCGGCAACATTAAAGGTCTGGTTGGGGTAGTTTTTCAAACTGTTCACCTACTTTTGGGGAGCCATTAGATAGGAAGCCCTCTTCTACACAGTTCAGACAAACAGTTAACTAAACATGTTACAATCATTCAAAATTACTTTGTTAAACTATATATCCATACCACATGGTTTCTCCTAACTATGAACAACCCGTTTTCTTAACAACTCCCTCAAATAGGTAAGTTTCATGGTTTTTACTTGGAGGCATAAAACCCATCCTTTTCCTATGTATGTAAAACAGTAAAAGATAAAAATTAATAAGAAACATCCCCATTAAAGTGTAATCACATGGGTTCTTCTAAATTGTGTCCCCCAATAAAATCACTATATGACTACTAATCATGAGTCTAGGATAGAAAAATAATAAGCATATATCTCCCCACAATTTATAAATTCTATAAATGGTGTGAAAAGTAGACAACACACCATAAGATAAAGGCATCAACCACAAGAACACATTTCATTGAGTGTCCTAAGAATCACCCAAATCCATCTACCATGAGGAATCTACCGGAGAAAATCTTTAATTCATAAGGCAACATATCCCAAAAAAACTCAAAATATATAAACAAATTCCATATCCAAGCTTGAAATGAATCTTAAACACAAAAAAAAATGAAGAATAACTCGCATGCATGCGTTAATAAAATTTTTCTTAAGGTTCTGACCTTGAACTATCTCTATATAATTAATCTAAGGTAATGTAAGATATCATTTAGAGGAGATAGTATTTAATGGAACCTTTTTATAATCATAATGAATAATTAGTACATCACATTAGGTATGAATATTTTTCCATCATTTGATCCCAAATTGACTACCACTTCATATTTTATCTTCATGAATTGCTTGTTTGATATGATGATATTTTTGCAGGTCTTCTTTCGGTGTGCTGTTGCAGAATTTTATGTTACAGAATGAAGGTAATGTATCAGCGCATATTTAGTAATGATAAAGTCTCCCTTTATTAGCTCTTTTTAATGCTGATAAAGGCTCCCTTTATCAGCAAGTTTTGAGTGCTGATAAAGGGGACCCCTATCAGTGCTGAGCTTTACAACACTTTTTTAGCACTATTAAAGCCCATTTTGAGCACTGATAAAGCCCAATTTTGTTGTAGTGACCTTATGGCCCTAAAATATAATGTGTGAAAAGATACAATGTGTATAAACCCTTACCTCAGATGGTAGATAAAAACCAAAACAACCCGAACTGGCTCTACTTTGGCAGAAGTTGTCAGAACACTGACCCATGATTCTGGAGGAGGCCTTTTCCTTCCCTAATGTTTGAAGAAAAAAATAAGATCAAACCCTAAGCTAGGGATTTGTATGAACTATCCTGGGAAAAGGGGAGTCTGAAAAATCACCAAAATATGGAGGATAATGGAGGAGGTGTCTTAAGTGGAAGAATCAGACCATGAACTAGTAAAAATCCAACTATAATCGAGATTAGATAGGGCTGCTGGAGGAGGGGTGCATTGAGACTCAAAGGGAAACCTCCATGAGCATTATTCAAGTGAAGGGTGAGGGGGTTGGGTGTGTTGTTATATTTTAATTATATTTTTATTTTATTTTAAAATAATTAAATTTTCAACATAGTTCATTATACACAGTTTGGGCCACTCAGTTTAATGGACCATGCACCAACTGTGTGACCATTACTAGTCACCCAGAGCACCCCGTATGGATTATCCCACATGGTTTGGAAACCACGCACTGATCATATTGTTAATAGTGATTAGATACTCCCTCTTTCACTAAGAAAATGGGAAAGGCATATAGTTTGGAAAACTGTCCACAACCCATGTGAAATGCCTCGTCCTCACCCAAATAAACTGAACTATTATTGCTTTGGGCCACATTGTTTCAGAAACATTGTGCACCCTCTTCAGGCCCTAAAAAAATTCCTTTCCAAGTCTAGAACTCCCAAAACTACTCTTTCTACACGATATAGTTATAGGCCCTTCACCAAGTCTATAAAAAACACTTTTAAACATTTAAAATCTCAGAATTTAGTTCTAAAGTTCTATTTTAAAAATGACCCATCCAATAAATACAAAAAATTCAAATTTCCATGGAATTATACCTTTTTAAAAACACAGGTTATTACACTCTAGCTATGTCCTTTTACTCATTTTTACCACTTTCTATGAAAATATGTTGTTAATTATTATTATCCAAATATATATCACATTTTATATCATATAAATAATGTCTCCATATCTACAGATAAATAATTAAATCTTCCAACTCCTCATCATGGGTTATAACATTTTCTTCTTGAGTCTTTAACTACATGGATGCATAGGATATAGATTTATCATTCTGTATAAGTGTATAACTATTTTCATTCTTCGATGAATCACTATATACCAATAAACAATTATTTCACAATGGATGAGTTAAAATTGGAAATTTCACAAATATGATCTTAAATAATTCAAAAAAGCATTCTATTTTCTTTGTCTATATGAACTTAACCCCTTACCAGTAAGCTTGGATAAAGGTTTATCCAATTTGGATTTTTAATATATTAATGATGATAATTTTACAATCCAGTGAAACTACATGCCTCAATTATGTTCATTGGTGTATGATATTATTTGACTTATTTTTTCATTTCACGATCAACATATATTCCATTCCTAGATAAAATATATCCAATAAAATAAAATTTCAAAATCTATAATTCAAATATACTAAATTTCCTATATAATTTTTATCTTATAAGAGGTTCATGAATGATCAAAAAGTGATTATTATAGTCCATGGATATTATATATTACATGAATATATAAATAATAAAAGACATAAAAATATATAAAGATATTATTTGAATACTATTTGAATTAGATCCATTTAAACAAAGGGTGTATGAGTAAATATAAATGTCCTTACTGAAAATGTTTATTGTCCATACCTTGAATAAAACGTTTTCTTAAGAATATATTCCTTATTTACTCACAGTTGATAATACCAAGAATGAAGGTCAATATTTGAAGAATATTGAGCTCCATAAAATAGATTAAAAAATTTATCAATTCCGTGTATAGGATACACTTTTTTGATAGGCAATGACATTTATTCCCTTATAACCAATAAAATACCTCATAGATATATATTTCATAAATGCAGTACATGGGATCCCTATGGTTAAAGACTAGGGAGTGTAAATACCTTGTCACACAAATCCATTAGTTTCTTATCCAAATCAACTAATTAAACAGGGGCCATTATTTATGGATTATTTCATATTGGTCTTTTTAACAAATATTAAATTAATGAAAAACACAACTTCACATTCGGGTGGATTTGCAGGTTACTCCATAGGAAATAAATAAATGGATTATTGTATAGTTAAGACATCCTTAATTTGAATATTATCTTATTCCATAATAATTTCACTTAGAAGATCTATTGTTGGTGGATATATATATATAACTCATATGGTAAATTTCCCATCTAAAGATAATTAACTACACATCCTCATCATGCATCATAATTTCCTTCTTTTGGAGATAAAATTTTTAATTATTTTTTGAAATCTAATCCATACCAAGGATTATATAAAATTATACCTTAAGAATACTAATAATATTTTCAAATATGGAACATTAATCTATCATAATGGTAACTGATTGACATATACTTATTGTGGTGAGACTTCCTCTAGGAGTCTTAACTGGAAACTCCCTTCTTAAGGTGTTAGGAAAATATATAATTTTATAATCAAACAAGGAAATATAAATGAGTGAGAAGATATAAAATAAAATAAACAAAATAAATAACTTTGATCATATGATGAATGTACCTTCAATCAGATCTTTAGAAACTATAGGCTCGGCTTTAGTTATTACATAATCTTGGCCTTTCTCCGTTGGCCCTTTCTGATGAAAATTACTTTGAAACCTATGACAATAATTATTATAATTCCCCATATCCATACAGTTGAAGAATTAAACCATGGAAATTTTTTATTCACATAAAAATAATGAACCTTATGGCCTATCTATCCACAAAAGTATCAAACACCTATTCCTATCAAGCATGATCTAGGGTGTTTCTCTCTACATTTATTACATGTTAGAAATTAAACCCTTCCATTTTCCCACTTTACCTTATTTACTTTTCGAAATTTATTATCTACCGTAATATTATATTTGTTTCCTTTAAAGTATTATGACTTGGGTAATTATAAATTAATTTATAAATTCTCTGTAAATAATCAATTAGTTTTTTAGTAAAGTAATTTTAATCATGAAAAAAATATTTTATTCAAAAATTATTTCTATTGCTTTTAATGTGAAAATAAAATAAAAAATTTATATATATTTTAGAAAATTGATTTAATGAAATTAACTTATTTTCTTAAATAATCATATCAAACTAAACTTTAGCTGATTTGTTTTGAATTTTTTAGAAAATATAGATTTTTTAAATGAACAGTGGAAAATACTGATTTTAATAAAACTATCATTTCTTTTAAAAAAACTAACTAATTTAAATTCTAAATTATAATTTAAATTAAAATAATAATTATTTATTTATATCTAATCCACATATTTAATTTTTAATCAAATTTATGTCTTATTTTATTAATATTTTTGTGGGTCTAAATAGGGGTTCAACTCAAATCAATTTTAAAATGCATAATGTTTATGAATTATAATTAATAAATATATTTACTAATGATTAATGTATAAAAATAAATTTATAGATTATATATCAATTAACTTTAATTGATATTCATACAATGAATATTATCATAAATAGAGTTAATATTAAATCATCTTTTCCATGAAAATACACTTCTCAAAAACTTTCTCTTTCATCAATTATGAAGGTATTTTTTTTCAATTTAAATTATAAAATTTTTATTAAATTTATTTTAAGAATAAATTTTATTTTTGAATCATAAATTCAAAATTTTATTGTGGATTATTTTTCTTAATATTCTTGAAATATTAATTTGTTTGATGAATAGGAGAAAACAATGGGTTTTAATTGAAAATTGTCTTTTAGTTTAAATTATTTATAATGATATATTATATTTATAATTAGGATTAAACTAAAATTATTTAATTATTTATCTATTAATATAAATTTGGTCAATTTATTCAACTTGATTTCGAATTTTGAAATAAAAACTTTTGAAACATTTGATCATTTTTTATTAGAAAGAAAACTTTCTCATTGCATCCACGTGATTAATTTTCAATTAAAATTTTTCCCTTATGAGAATGGAATTTGGAAATAAAGATTCCATATTTTTAATAATAATAATTTATTTTATATAATATGGTAAAATTATATTTTTATAGGAATGAGTAGCAAAAAGAGTAAAAATTATTTACCATGGTTAAGGTAAAAAAGTGTTCTCTAAAGAGTTAAACTATTAAAATAACATATATACTTTTCTAAAATCAATTTTATTGACATATTAATACATTAAAATTTAAAATGTTATAATTTGAACATTTTGGGCATTTTTTTAATCTAAAAAATTTTGTTACACATTTGTCTTTCAAAAACATACAAGTGTGCCACTCACCTCACTTATAAACGACCACCCCCTCTCATCAATTATTGACACATTAAAACCTCTCTCCAAGCCATTAAATACCAAAAAACCTTCCCAAAATATCTCCTGTAATGTTATATTCTTTATTTAGTGCATAAATTCTTCTTAGTAAGGATTTTGGTGCCAACCAATGGTGGACACCTGAAGAAGAGGTTACGTTATCAACAAGCATTTTGGATTAATTTCTTTCTTAAATTCCAAATATTAATAATATATAATAATGATATAATAAAATCAATATATAAAATACAATGATATTTTTTATGTTAATTTCATCACATAAAATCATCTCCTCTTCTGTCAAATGGGTTACGAAATCATTGTTTGTGTGTACAGTAGACTACTGCCTCACAAACCAATGTCAGTAATTTTTCCATTAAAAGTTATCAATGATATACATAATGATATATTTATTTTTTATATATGATATTTTCACTATTATTATTATTTTGGAATTATTATATTACGCATACCATCATGATTTCAATTTTATGGGAATATGATAATGTCGCTCGTGTGTAAGGTGGACCACCACGTTACAAACTGATGTGATTCATTCATGTATTTAATTGAATGAAATAAGGATTAATTTAATGATAATATGTGATATATATTTAATAAATATTAATATGTAATTATATTATACCATTTATCATTGTTTTTATCAATCTGAAAGGAAAATAGAAAAAACATTAATGCATACGTACGACCTTCCGTCTCTATAAATGATGTATTTCGTTTTCTATTAATAAATTTATTGGATTACAATAAATGAATATAAACTGAATATATATGATTTATATATCACTATTAACATTATAGAGATTATTTATCCATGATAAAAGTTAAAGGACATAATATAATCAATCGAAAAATACCTGAAGTACAAATCTATTACTACATTAAATGTAACATTAATAAAGAATTGTTAATTAACGGGTAATAAAAGGTAATAAGAAAAAAATTGGTTTGAAATATATAAATATTATTCTTTAATATATTTATAGTAAACTTTTATATATTATAAATGAGGTTTTAATGTGTATGATTAAATTAGATACTTAGTAAGATATTTTTGTCTCACTTTTCTACTTCTTTGCGACACATAAAATATTCACCGCATATTTATGTTATATTTTGTATACAATAAAAATGAATATATATAATGAATATTATTATTGAACATATTGGGGTTAATATATCCATTTCTCTATCTCTCTTTTGTGGGGTTATAGTTTAAAATATAAAAACTAGTTAAGGGATTTTGACTCAATTTATTATCATTAAGACGTATGTTATGTTATGCAACAATATTCTTTCATGATGTGTATATATAACCCATTTTTCATTTAATATCATTAATTTATTTATCCTAATTATTTTTAGGTTCCATTTAAAGTTATTAATTTATGTTTATTGTGATTGAACAATACCAAAACGGTAACGATTTTAGGTTATAATCTCATCATTTATCAAGATTATTTATGATTATGTTTATGATGAAAAATATTACTATAAATATATAAATAAAAAGAATAATTGTATTCTCCTCTGATTATTAATAAAATTTTAAAGTCATTTAACCATTATTTCACAAATTGGTACTTACAATAACTGATTTTCTTAAAATAAAACCTGCCTTTATTTTACTATGTGGTAGAAATAAAATTTTCTTACAAACTCGTGTTTCTTAAAAATGTTTTCAAAAAATGTTTTAATATTATCTTATTATTTTTAAAGTAATGTTTTAATCATGTTTTAATTTTTAAGATTAGTTTAAAAAATAAATCTTCATGGTTTTTTAGAAACAATTCCCATTTGGATTTTAATGGAAAAGTGAAAGAAATATTTGTTTTAACATGTATGGAATGAATGAACCATCATGTCTCCATGAAAATTATTTTCTTTGTAGATATATTTATACGTTTTCAAGGTAATTTTCAAATAAATATATGTTTATAATTTTTTATGATTTAATTTTTTTCAAAGTAGAAAGTTTATTTCTCTAATGAAATTTTTTAAATGATTTTTAAATATTCCTTTATGATTTTTAAAGTTTATTTTCAAAATAAATGAGTTCCAAATTTTTTCCTATTATAAAATTTTATTTTCAAAGATTTTGTATTTTTAGTAAAATAAATTTTCAAATTGTTCTTTGAAAATCATTTTCCACATAAAATAAAATCCATTGATGTTACTAATGCTTTATTTTTGTTATGATAGAAGGATTTTGTTCTTATTCGTTCTCTAAATGGATTATGATTATGATGACATGATGTTTATGAAACCCATTTATTTTCCATGGGTCATACCACATTGAAATTCTTATGAAACCCACTTATTTTTTTATTGGTTAATATATGATGAAAATATGAAATGATTACGAACCATTCATTTTTCTATAAGTTAGGGTATGATTAAATTTTTAAAATTCCTATTTAATTTAAGGGTTATGATATGATGAATATTTTAGGATATTATGGAACAAATAAATATGGTTTTCATTATTGGATGTTTAGTACATATATCTCCCACAAATTAATTGGGTAATTATTAATGTTATGTGAGGCTTAAGGTTAGATGGGAGGTTATCCCATGCCTAAATAAGTGTATATAAGGGGTTATCTCAAGCCCAATGTGGGTACACTGGTGGTTAGGAAAATCCTAAAAAGTTATGAATGTCTCAGTGGGTATCCCTGACATGGGATTTTCTATTGTTATGTGTTTTCAAAAAATATTTTTCTTATAACAATTTTATGCTCCCATGGATTATTCTCTTTTATTTCCTTATGATTCATGTATTATGAACTTTCAATATGTATTCCATAAGTCAATATTATAATCATGGATATATAGGGTATATCATACCCTTATGTTCTTATTGTACTTATGTATCTCCCATTTTATTTTTATTGTTCATCTAAGATAACCCTTTATTATGTTTCATTTCCCCATGTTTTGTTTATTATGTATGATATATATAAGAAGGGTGATAGTTCTGAATATCATAGTGGGAGATGATGTAGTTTACCAATGGACCAGTTTTTTATGTTTCTATTTTTTCAAATACACTGAAATATTATAGTAATCAATCATTCATTTGTGAATTGTAATGAATATTAATATAAAAGGACGTAATATACTTTTATGAAAATCCTACGTCTCTGTAGATATGGTAGATGATTTTTGTGAGGAAAAAACCTAGTATGAAAGTTTATTCTCTAGGGAAGAACAACCTTGCCCCAATGAGACGGTAATGATGGATAGTGTGGTGGTCCATAATGTTTGAGAACTATTTCTATATGTTCCAATGAGAAATGAAACCTAATTACAACCAATTTCTAGCCTCATGGGTGAGATCATTTGAAAGATCAAAACACCCATGTTCCAATGGGAGTATGTATTACAAGGATGTTATCTTGAGTAGTTGGTAGGACTCCCAGTGATGTTTAGAGGTTCAATAGGGCTTTAATAGTTTCCTTGTCACTAGTTTATGTCTATTATTCTTATATACTAGGGATTATTCTGATGATTATACATCATTCTAGAAATAATAGGGGATTTTATTTTATGATTTTATTATATTCCTCTAGTTTGGTGACTATATTAGAATTATTAATTGATTATTTTCCCTTGATGTTTGGTGAAATAATATGGGTTATACATCACCTTATCTGTGTTTGGATTACTTTCACATGAATTGTTGTATACTGATTTTAAAGTATGACTTGAATAGGAAAATTGTTTGGGAATTTCTTTTGGTGTTTTAAATAAATGGTACTTCCTCGAAAGTTTTTATGAAAATGTTTTTTTGAGATATTGGTGAATGGGGAACATGTTTTTATTGTTTTCATCAAATTTATGGTTTAATTTGAAAGGATTGACTATCCTTCTATTTATTTCATAAAAATGGTAGTTTTTTGAATGAGTGTATATGGTTGTGTTTTATCAATAATATAAATTCCAATATTTATATTTTATGTTCACACCAAAAATTATAAAAAATTTAATAAGGGACTATAATAGATTTTGTGGGTTGCCATTACCTAGTTGGTGCATTGTGCCTATGCCTATCATATTTCAGTTTCAATTTTCTAGTTCATTTTTTAAACATTGTTGATATTATTTATACTTTTGTAGTTAGTTTTTATTTTATTTCATTCATCTAGTTTTTCCTATTACTTGATTTTAGTCAGTCATGATTTTATTTTCCTATAATTCTTGTATAGTTGTTCAATTGAAATTGTATACCTTGGTCAATTAAGATTAAAATACTTTCTATTAGTGGATTTGATTTTATATTGCAATTTTTGTGGATAGGCACTAGGAGGACATTCTACAGGTTTATAAGAATGGTGTGTGAGAGAGGATTTTGGTGCTCATGTTATTTATTAATTTTATATTTTGATTCATGTTTATTTCATTCTTCAATTTTCATTTATGCATGGATCTTCAAAATAAGAATGGGTCAGTCTAGAATTTGGTTTATATTTTTTATGTCAAATTTACTCTGATTCATGGAATAATAAATTCCCATATGTTTTTATTTGATGCCAAGTAACTTGTTTCCTTATTATTGGGATCAGAAACACCCTTCCATCCAACAAAGAACCATTTTGGGAATTCATCATACTAATTACCCAGGTCAATTTTTCACAAATGGTATCTGAGTTTTTGTTTCTTCACCATATGAGATTATGTTTTTTAAAAACCTCTTTTATTTGAGGTTTCATTTTATGATCGAGTCATAATTTTTCATTAGGAATTAGGAGGAATGTACATGGAGAGTCAAGTTATATCTTTCTAACCCTGATCCTTGAGGTTACATGGGGATTGTCTTTTAATTTAGAATTTAGAATTTTTAGTTTTTACTATTGAGGTTGCCCCTTAGTAGAATAGTGTATGCTTCCATGGGGGTTGGGGTTGATTTTGGGATGGAAAATAAATATGGATCCGTTGAACGAGGTTGGTTTTCATGGCCTGATAAACTAGTTAATGACTAACCACTCAATCATGAAACACTTTAGGAGTTTTTTCATGGCTATATGGAGGGTCAATGGGACACATGGTTGAGGCATAAATGGTCCCCAGTCTTGTTTGGATTGATTTTTAGATCACTATTGAGACATCCCTAATGGTTATGGAAGAGTCAAGGTTTGACTTTTGATATATGGATGATGTGAATTCAAAATTTTTATGTTCATCCTTTTCATGTAATTTTGGTGTGAAATGGGTTTTTTTGAAAAAATGGAGACTATTTGGAAAAAAAATTGTTTTTAAATAAAACATTGGGATTATTTATAAATTAGGTATGATTTTATTAAATCATTTTTGGTTTAGTAATTTTGTATTTATGATTTTTATAAAATGAAATTGGATTTTAGGATTGATTTGTGCATTTTTAGGTGTTTTAAATGATTGATTTTGTTTTCATTAAAATTTATTTGGTTTAAAATATGCTGGTTGTTTAATTTTAAAAAAATTTACAACTAAATTGCATGATTCTGAAAAAGTAATTTTTTTCCTTTTAATGGAAATTATATGAGAAATGATTTTAAATTGATTCAAATTTGTATATTTATTATTATTATGTATTTTTAAAATATGGTCAAAAAATTAGTCTTCCTTAGATAATTGGGGAATTTTAATAGTGCTTTCATTTTTAGAAAATGTGTTTTTGGATAATGGTTTTTATTATTTTAGGAATGAGATAGTTTTAAATAGAATGGTTTTTGGAATTTGAGTTTCCATTTTTAGTTTTTCTTTTCCTAAATATTTTCACTTTTTTGGGACCAATTATTTTATTTATGAAACTATGTCAATTGATTCCATGTTATGTGGTATATAAAGTGTTCCTCTGAGAAGAGTATCAATAAAGGGTGAGTGTTTTATTTTTGTAAATTTACTCCCTTATTCCATTAGGTCTTTCTTAAACAATATGTGAGTGAAAATTGATTCCCTCACACTTCTATATTTGGGGGTTATGTGGTATCATGTTACATATCATTATTTCTTGGTATATGTGGCTTGGTTAGACATGGTTAGTAATTTTGGGTTTCATTGATGAAGATTGATTTTTGTGATATTTTGGATTTAGATTTTATATTCCAATGATGGCCTATCTTCAAGTTTCATGTTTGAATAGTTTATAGATTATGTGACCTTTATGTGGATTTTTTTGGTGTGATAATTGGGTTACTTTTTCATTACTCTTTTTTTATTGGTGATTGTTTGAGTTCATTCACGCCTCATTGTTACTTGTGACTTGTGTGTGGAATATTTTGAGGGATGATATCTTAGTGGAGATGGGCATTAAATAATGTTTCTTCATTTTTTAGATGTGATGTGTCCTTGGTGGAGTGGTTTGGGTGGCTAGGACCAATATGGAATCAATTAATATTATGGACTAACTAGTTTCAAATTAGATATGGGTGTGTTCACAATGAGTGGGTAGCCAAGGAATGAGGTCCCATTTCACCCATTTTCTATTTATTTATGATGAAAGGTTTGATTCCATGTTATTTATTTTGAGTCATGTGTTTAATAACTTCTTACATTGGGTATCTTGGTGGAACATTGGTTTCGGTAACATTCTCCTTTGACCTTAGTTTGTTTTTGGATGTTTTTGATATTGTTTGTTTTAGGGAACTAATCTAATGATCCTAGATTTTCTTGTTTTTTTAGATAATTTGGTTATTTTTTAGACCATGATTTGTCTTTGAATATTATTTTTTGTGTGGATATATATGGTTAGTGTAATTAAATTGTGTATTTTGGTTTTGATGGAATTTTCATTGTCTTGTTGATTCACCTATTGTGGGAGTGGTCATTTTATGATTCAACATTTTTATTAATTATAAATACGGGTATAACATCACTCAGTCTACCTTTATTTCAATATTCTTTTCTGATTCTTGTGGATGACTCCTATTTAAGGTTGTTATCATTTTTTGAGAATTTTACTGGTTTTGTTGAAGTTGAACTTGTTGACTATCTACCTTCCAAAAGTCTAGGTGGACGATACTTTTACCCTGATTATGATCATTTAAAGGGAAGAAAGTAAAATGGTGTGTGGATTTTGACACCCACTGTGTCACTATCACATTAATTAATTAATTTGAAGACTTTTTGGGTTCTCAATAGTTTAATAGTGTAATTTTAAATATTTTGAAGGAATTTGTGTTGCGAATGGTTCACTCATAATTATGAGTAACCATGTGCCGAATGGGAATAGTGTTTTGTTAACAATATAGTTATAATTGAAATATTTGGTTCAAAGTTATTTAGAACATATGGGGGTCTTAGAAGTAATTGTTCATGGCCTTACTTTATGAAAATATGGGATTCAAAACAAATTCATGGTTTGAAAAATCATGTCAGAAAACCATTCTGGTTACCCAATTTTCATAATTAAATATCTTTCTTTTCCACTTTCCTATTTTACTGTAAATGTTTTTAGGTAATTTCAATACTATACCTTTCTCAATTATGTCACATGAAATGCCACCCTCAATCCTACTTGGAATTCACAATTTCTCCCTATTGGACTCCTATAATCTTGAGTTAGAACCAAATTTCTTCTTGATTTATGGTTGATCCTCTGAGGAAAGGTCTCTTCTCCTCTTCCTCTACCTTTATGTGGTGTCTTCCCCTCTCTTCATCATCCCTAATATTCAGCTAAACCTCAGTAAAGGTTGATTGATCTAATTTTTAGTTTTTTTCTATTTTTCTAGAGTGTGATGGGTCTCTCAGGTAGACTTCCTTTTCATTTCAACATCCACCACTAAATATAAATCATTTCAAACATTTTTACTCTCCTACCACTTATTTGAGGTAGGTGTATCTATAAAACCCCTTGAATTACAAGTTATATATTTCTTGTGTGATTGTAAATAATGTTTTTAGATTTTAAAGCCTTTTATAAGATAAGTTATACATGAAATGAAATTGTATTTTTGTTATCACTTGAAATCAGCCTTGGATTCATGATAAGTTATTATAATATTTTCCATGTGGATCTTTAAAAAATATTTGAGCATTTAAAAAAAATTCTTTTATTTAGATGGGTGAACAATCCTCATTCGTTTTGATGAATTTAAAAACATTTTGAGGCATAGAATGTTCCTTGGTCTCATGATCAGTGTTGGATTAAATATGTGGTTTTCATTCCTAAAGGTATTTTAATATTTTTTAAGATGAATTTATTTTTGAAAAGTGTGTGTTTTTTAATTCTTGTATTTATAAAAATTATGGACCTATCCTTATTTTTAAATTATTTTGAAGTAGTGAGTCACAGGCTGTTTTGGAGAGGTCTTTAGAATGGTAATTATTGTTTTTGATAAAAATAGTGATTTGAAATATTTTGTTTTATTTAAAGAAGAATATTTGTTTTAAATGGGAATTTGTGAAATAGTTGTATTTCAAATGGTATTTCACTGTGTTTTGAAATATTTTTTTAAAATTGGTATTTGAATTGACATTTCAAACAATATTAATAATTATGTACATGTCTCGGTATCTCGATTGGTGTGTTTTAAAGGAATGTTTGGAACATTAAATAATTTTTATAAATGGGTTTTCCCCTTGATCCTAATGTGTTTACCTTTCCTATTATAGATTATTACCCTATGGAGAATTCCTTGTATTGATATGAATGTTGTGATTCTTTTTCTTGGATTTGTTTATGGGGATGTTTTTTATGAGGGTGTGGTAAGTGAGGCGTATATGATTTTTAAATACATTACATTTGACACAAGTGATTCTTGATTTTTGACCTCTTTTCTTGAATTGTCATAGGAGTCCTAAGATATGGTAGATGACCTATGGGAGGGAAAACCCTAGTTTGAAAGTGGGTTTTTTGGGGAAGATAGTCCTCATCATAATGATATAGTTATGATAAAAAAAGTGGTAGACCCTAATGATTGTGAATTTTTTTATAGGTTCCTATGGAAAATTGATCTAGGGACACCACGTTATGAGTAATGTGGTTGATTGAATCCAAGAAAACAATAAAAAACTTTTTCCCATGGACAGATGTGTTCTAGGGACTTTATCACATATAGATTGGCTAGACTTCTGATGATGTTGACAGGTTTAGTAGGGTTGGACTTGGTTCATTATACACAGTTATGGTCTATTATTACTATACCCTTAGGATGATTCCCATGATGCTATGGATTTTTCAAATTATAGTGGATTTCATTTAATAATTATCATTTATTCCCCAAGTTTGGATGATTTTACTTGTAATAGTCTAAGATTTTATGAATTTGTTTTCAAATAAATTTAGTTTAATTTATTAGTTTTACTACACATAAGACTGAGTTCTAAAGAACCACTATATACTATTAATATTACTATTTAACATGGAAGTTATGAACAATTTGTTAAAATTAGAGATACGAATAGGAATGATTTTTTTAAATATTAATTATAATAAATATAAATAATTAGCTTATATTAGTAAAACATTACTACATTTTTTATAATTTTTTTCTATGTTTTAACAATATTATTTTCCAAAAAAACCCATTATTTTTTCTGATCAAATAATAAATGTAATTTTTGAAATTTAAAAAAAATTAAATTTGTTAATTGAATATCAGTTTTGGAATGAAAATTTCAAGATTAACATATAGATCATTTTTGTGTTTTTTCAAAAAAATATTAATTTTTCAAACATGCAAGCATGATCGACTACCTCAGTATAGTTTCCCAACATGAACAAGAAGACCTAAGAGTAAATTTATAGCCGCAACCCCTTATCAAACTTCTGATCTTTAATATATTCATTAGATTCAATCTCAGGTACATACCACACTAGCACAGAAAAACATTTAGCATATTCCATCACTAAAAGATCTCCCTAGAAAAGATCCATGAATTCTGAGGATCTGTCATAGGCTATGAATGCTCATCGAATATGTCCTTGATATACTTCCAACCCATTTTATCATACTTCCCAGCATGAATCATTGAGTCCCACCACTTTTGACTGGGACCCTCTATCAATAATAAGATACACTTTACTGTGACTTATTCAAGAGTTTCAATAAACTCAAACATGATCTAGATATTTTTGAGCCACTCCTCTGATTCCTGAAGATCATCATTTCACTTACATGTAGGAGGTTGGTTCTTAAGAAACTCCAATGATTTTTCCTTCCTAGGACCAGATTCATATTATCTAACTAGAGTCAGATTAGGATCTTCTCCCTGTCCGAGATCTTGTACAACCCAGACCATATCTTCCACTAACCTTTGATCATGTCGTCCATGTGAACTCTATTAGGATTCCTTCTATGGTCATAAGGTGGCTCTTGGGGGAGGCATGTTTTTGCAAAAAGAAACATTCATAAAATAAAACATTAGTTGAATTTTCCTGAAAATTTGAGCAATAACATCAAATATAAATAAATTAAACACACTATAATAATAAAATGACCAAACCACTTCACCCCCACATAGTGTCTCTTTGCAGTTTGTAGCCTGCACATCCCACTTTATAGATAAGTCAAAAAAATGTACCAACATCCCATAGTGACTCAAGGTCTATATTGAGGGGTGCTAGCCAGACATTCAACTCACAACAAGAACTCTGAGTCCTGATAGCCCTAGATTATGTACAACCAGACACATCCCAAATAAAATGACCCAAAGAGCTAAACCTGGCTTTAATATAATTTTTTCATAAACCAAGACGACTTTTCCTCTGAAACAGTTCCCGAACCAATTTTTGGAAAGTCCCGAATGACATTCCCAATCTCTATGGGAAAGCACAAGTGCCTGGGTATCATAAATAAATATCCGGAACAATTTACCTGAATTTATAATCATAAAACAACCCAAAAAAATAGTAAACTGAATCTAAAAATTTAAACCAAACAAACCATAACGAATTTCTAGAATTTAATTACAACGTTTTAAACCAACATCTGAAATGGAAAATACAAAATGGTGCAACAAATCAATCTCAAAACCCATGAAAAGTAAATAGTGCATCTCCCTCCAGCCACCTCCACAACACCACACCAAGAAGAAAACTAGAAACTTGAACCACCATCACCAAAATCCTTTTCCTTACCTGTGTTAAACAATACCAAGTATACTAGCACCTAAATGTGTAAGTAGGGTGTGATCTTAATCCTAGTAGGATTCCACCCAAGAATAGATTTCATGCACCAATCATTATAAGGTAAATAACTACATGATTTTACACAATGGAACTGATAGTAATAATTTTAAGAAAAACAATATTAAATGAAAGACAATTTTAAAGAATTTGTTTATATAGAACAAACTTTCTTCTGAAAATTTATAACCAAACACTACCGTATACTGATGGTAAGTGAATTATATCTAGTGATTACAAATCATGGAAAATACCATTATTTACTTGCTTGCAGTGGGACCTTGGAACCTCATATCATGGTGAAATGTGGTATAGAAACCATGAAAAACAACTTTCTCATTCACATTCTCCTTGAGGGGAACAATTTACAATGTTCTAGTGGTCTCAAATCATTTTCCATATATAGTTATTGTTTTCATTTTCAATCATGTTTAATGAAATTGGGCCATAAACACCTCTAAATCAATAGCATACTAGTACTAATACACCCACTTATGAAAATGGGATTTCCTTTTGTGCTAAAAAAAGTTTCACATATCACATAACACCACTTCCACATCCAAATTCCATTTTAAAATCATATGCACACCATAACATTTCCCAAACCTGATACCCACTGCTTATACAACTCAATAAACCATTCAGTAGATTTATAAAATAATTTTCATGAAAACCATAAGACTTTTCCACCAAAAAATTCACCAAAGTCCTCTTTTCAAAACAAACCAAAATAAACTCCATACTGAAATCTGAATTTCATCCCATACATAATATAATAAACCCATTGATTATTTTTTAAAATCATGTCAGGTGACACAATAACAATTTACACATGAAAACACCCAATTTCATATGTAAAAGTGCCACTTAAAAATCAAATGCACACTTAATACATTTGAAAAAAACTTTTTCACCACACATAATGATCAAGGAACATTCAAAATGAAACATGAAAGAAAATTAAATTCACCAAATAATGTTTATATGTAGAACAACCTAAGTTTGAGGTCAAAATAACCAAAAATAGGTGGGAATCTTCAACCTCACCTCAAACGCACCACAAGAAAGAATGAACGAACCTTAATCCAAGATATCAAACCCAAAACCCAAGATTAAACCCTAGGAATGAAACCCTGTCTACCGGGAAAATAAAACTCCACTAAAGATGGAAGAAAATCAAAAATGAATGGGAAAAAAGGGAGTAATCCACTTACATGATGATTCTTGATGTTTTTCCCACTAAAAACCACTCAAAAATAGACGCCAAGGGAGATTGAGGGATCTTTGAGAACTCTTATGGTTGAAAATTCTGAGTGGGTGAGAAGAGGGGTAGATTAGGTTTAATTGTAGAAGTGAAAATGGTAAATATCCATTTTTTTAATGAGTTAGACAACATACTTGGTTTTCCCGTAAAATTTAATAAACTGTATAGAAACCATTGACATGCCCTTTCCATAGAACATGGTTACCTACCTGAGGTGAAAAAATTTCTGATAGTTGTGTGGTAGTATCTTCCTACTACTGCATGGTTACTTGGGCTGGGTTACCAGTTTTCACTAACTGTGTGCCAACCGTTCACCTGAGTCTACCCACCAAAAAACCTGCATTTTTCTCCAAATATTATAGGGAGAACTAGGGGGAAAAGATAGATCAAAAATAAAAAAACAAATACATGGAACGAAAAAACACATATGTGACAATTCTCCCCACTAGGAAAAATTTCCGCCCAGAAATTCAACCTGAAGCTTGATCGAAAAACAAAAATAGATACTCTCGCTCAACCCGTGACTTCCGCTCCCATGTCTCATGTAGATCATTCCAATGATTCCAAAGGGAATGAACCAATGGAATAGACTTTTCTAGAAGAACCTTTTATAGGTAATATACTATTCACATCTATCACTCATAAACTGATAAATCAGGCTTTATCTCCAACTCCTCCCAATTCAGCACATGGGATAGGTCGAGGTTCTATTTAATCAGTTCAGAGACATGAAACACATCATAAAGAGATGTAAACTAATAAGGCAATTCTAGCCTGTATTACACCTTTAAAATCCACTTAGTGATTTCAAAAGGGTTAACATACCTCAAAGTTAGCTATCCCTACTTCTGCAAACAACGATGAACTAAGAGTGGTGAGACCTACAGGAATACACAATATCCCATGAAAAAATCAAGATCATGATGCTTCTAATCAGAAAAATATTCGTTGAGACTCTGAGCTATCAATAATAGCTTCCTAATCAACTTAACTTTCTCTAATATCTCATACCCAAAGCTAGGTCCCAAAAGTGAGGTCTCTCCCACCTCATCCCAACATAGATGAAACCTAAAAGTAAAACCAAAATGTTATTAAAATGGATCCACTAGAATCGAATATTGGTAGCTTTTATTATAATAAAATTCAACCCACACCAAATGGTTATCCCATTATCCCAAAAAATCCAAAACACATGCGTGAAACGTGTCCTCAAAAATCTGATTTTCTTGATCTATATGACCATCTCTTATAGGATGGTATGTCATATTAATCTTAATAGGAGACCACAATTCCTTCTGAAGGACTTACTTAAATCTAGAGGTAAAATTGGGATCTCTATCTGAAAAAACTGCTAACGGCACCCCATGAATCCTTACCACCTCCTGAAGGAGTATTAGTAATTCCAATGATACAATCCATGCCCACCTAATCCCACTTCCAGGTAGGACTGGGTAATGGTTGAAGCAAACCAGAGGGCTTTTGATTCCCATCCTTTACCTGTTGACATGTATAACCCCTAAACAAAATCATCTATTTCCTGCCCCATTCGTGGCAACCTAAACTACCTAAGAACATCATAATACATCATGGTCACCCCAAGACGAATGAAACACTAATATTGGTTGCTACCCTGCATCACCACATTTTTTCAGGGACAATGGAACTGCCGAAAATCCCATGAAGCACAAGACTCCTTCAGGAAATCAAGATTAATTATAAGACGCCTCCACAATATGATGAAACTACATAGACCACTGACATAGCTCATCACTAGGTTGTTCCCACTGAATCAATTCTAGAAGGGAATTATTAAAATGGACGTTCTATATGAACACACCCCCTCTATTCTCTTTGGTCTCCAAATGCAATTAGGAAAAGAGCCCCATCAGAGTCCACTATTAACTGGACATTCTCAAATCCTATAATGGTAGTTTTTGGATCAAGGTGTCAACTAACACATTAAACATTCCTATTTTAGTGATAATATTAAATTAAAATACCTATAAATACCTAATCTATCAGTGCTACCTCATTTTCAAGAATTTCTCAGACAAAATTTAGTCTAAACTTTTATGGTCAGAGTATTCCAAAAATTTATCCCCAAATAGATAATGGTGATAGGTCTTCTGGGTATTCAAAACTGCTTCCATTCCATGTTATGGGTGATGTAATTCTCTTCTTATATTCATAGTTGGTGGGATCCATACCCCACCATATGATCACCATTCATAAGAACAAAACATATACCCATACTTGAAGCATCAAAATATACCATGTAGCCCTTCCCAAACACTGGGATGATCAATACAGGTGCAGTAGTCAACTTCTTCTTTAGCTCCTCAAAAGATTCTTGGAACTCTAGGATCTACTCAACCATCACCCATTTATGAGTTGGTGAGGTCATAGATGAGGCAATATGGGAGAATTATAAAAAAACATCTTTAAAAACCTTCCATAAAAAACATCTAATATTGTACAACTTATTCGGGTTATCCCATAGAACAAAAAAACTAATCTTCTTAGGGTCAATCAAAAAACCATGTTCCTAAATCACATGGCCAAGAAGCATCACCTCCCTAATCAAGAAGTCTCACTTTGAAATCATGTAATATACATGGTGATACCATAGAGTTCCCAAAAATGATCTGCATATGATTTTCATTCGACTCCTTAGATCTAGAATAATTTTGGATGTCATTAAAAATTACCACAACTAAATATTTGAGATACTGGTGGAAGAACCTATTCATGAGTTCCATAAAAACTATTGGATCATTGATCAAGCCAAAATGTATGACCAAATACTAAAAGTGTTCGTACCTTCTTCAAAAAGCTGTCTTCGGGATGTCTTGCTCTCTCACCCTGACTTGTTGATAAACCGAACACAAAATTATCTTGTAAAACCACATTTCACCATTAGTTGATCAAAAAAGTCATCTATTTGGGGTAAATGGTATTAATTATTAATAGTTACATTATTCAGTTTCGGGTAATTAAAGCACAAATGGAGGGATCTATTGGCCTTCTTTGTGAATAAAATAGGAGCATCCCAAGGAGAGAGCATCGGGAAAATGAACCCTCTAGATTCCAAATCGTCTAGTTGTATCTTAAATTCCATAAGATCGGTTTGGTACATGTGATACAAAAGAAGAGAAATGATTTTTTTACCAACATGAAATCAATTGGGAACATCATGTACCACTATGGGGGTAAGCTAAAAATGTCACCTGGAAATACCTTGGGGAACTCATCCATTGCCCTAGGTATTCCACACTCAGGAGAACCACTATCTTCTTCTAATATGAGTGACCATAACTAAAATATAAGATTTCTAAACTTTGGGAGTGTAGGACCTGCATAACCCAACTGAGGATCCTATTACCCAAGAAATACTTGATGACTCCCATTAGGTTCCATGACACTAACCCACCACCTATAATAATCAATATCCACTTGGAAGAACACTATCCAATCTATGCCATGGATCACATAAAATAGATCCTTGTATAGAACTAATAAATCCCACTCTATCTCCACCCCTGAAACGGAGAGCGCACCAGATGGACACCTCATACCCCCACTCATTTTTCCGATAAAATGACGTTACTAAATCCATTTCAATATAAATCATCTCAGTTGGAGTGTTCAATAGATCCAAAAAACCGGAAAAGATAAAATAAATAGTTGAACTAGTATCAAATAAAATAGCTTCTATAGTAGTTGCAATCATATTGGTACCTCAAACTATCGAGGGCCCTGCATCTAGTATCACTAGTGCCTGATCTACAAAAAGAAGATGCTTGGTCTCTGCCTGAGAATGACTAGTTACAAATGGATCTAACCTGAATTTGATCATCGCCAATGATGATCTACTCCTACCATCACTACCACCAAACCGATATCCCACCATCCAAGATGACATTGAATAAACATACAATCCCCATGAAAACATCGATCCTTCCACACTAGGGTATAGGCACATCACCCTGTAGAAACATGGAAAGAGAAACATAATTCCACATTGATGATAAGGTTTATGAGGATATGTGTAAGAATTTTGAATGTGCCCAACCCTCCTTTAGTGATGGAACACAACCAATCTCACATAAAAATCTACAAAAGAAAACTTCCCTGATGGATTTCCTGAACTATCACATCCCTTCTTCCCTCGCTCATCTTGATTCCTCTTTTTCATTAAGTAGATGACACTTCCCACATATGACACAACTCCAAAAAACTCAGTCATTTCTTTTAGTTCAAACTTGACCATGCCAACATGATCAACTACCTTAGCATAGGTTCCCATCTTGAACAAGAAGATATGGGAGTAAATTTCAAGTAGCATCCCCTTCTCAAACTTCTGTGCTTTAAAATATTCATTAGAAACAATATTAGGTTTGAACTGAAGTTTCTCAGAAAATTGATTATCATGTTCCATCATTTACCAATCTCCTTGTGAAAGATCAACAAACTCCCGGGATCTAGAATAATCCAAGGCCTCAGAGCAATACTACTCGTTATTGATGGTCTTGAAATCCATCCATCCCATGTGTTCATGCTTCCAAAGTTTAAGCACTGAGTCCTACCAGCTTTTATTGTCAACCTCTAACAAGAATGAAACATATTGTACTCTAACTTCATCAAGATTTTGAATAAACTCAAACATGTGCTCGATCTTCTCGAGCCACTCCTATACTTCCTTTTGCTTAGTATTTCCTCAAAACGTTGTAGGTTTGTTCTTGAGAAACTCCTGATATTTTTCCTTCCTAAGACCATACTCATCCTCTCTAATTTGAGTGGGAGTAGGGGCCATTCTCTATCATAGAGCTTGGATAGCCCAGACCATTGCTTCCTCCAACCATTGATCAAGTGGTGCAATAGAACTGTTTATGTATTCCTCCTAGATTTTCATGGGATCTATTTGGAGAGGCATTTTTCAAAAAAAAATAAACATTCACAAGAGAAACAATTATTATAAAAATTATGAAAATTTCATAAATAACATCAAATATAAATTAATTAAACATTCCTTGATAATAAAATGACCAAACCACTTCACCCCCACTTAGTGTCCATGTGGAGTCTACATCCTGCACTCCCCACTTGGAAAAGAAGTAAAGCAGAAGTCCCAACATCCCATTGTGAATTGAGTCTTATACTAAGGGGTACAGGATAGACACCCTACTCACAACCAGAACTATGAGTCCTGATAGTCCTAGATCCTACCTAACCAGACTCTTCCCAAATAAAATAACCAAATGATCTAAGCCTGGTTCTGTTACCATTTTCTTCACAAACCTTGATGGTTCGTTATCCGAATTGGTGATCGACCCAGTCTGTAGCAAGGCTCAAAGGGTGTTCTTCATTACCTTGAGCTTTAAAAAGTTCCCAATTATCATAAATAAATATTGGGAATGATTCATCTAAATTTATTAGAATAAAACTACAAGAAAAAATGTACTAAAATAACTTTGAAAATTTAAACCAAACAATCCTTAAGGAATTCTCATAATTTAATTACATGATTTTAAACCTACTTTTAAAAAATACAAACAAAAAAGTGTATCATGTCTAACTTAAAAAAAACCCCAAGGAATCAGGGCATTTCCCTCAAGATACATTCACAACACCACACCAATAATACATCTAGAAACCAGAACCGCCACCACCAAAATCCTTTCCCTTACTTGTGTCAAACATTTCCAAGTATACTTACACCCATAAGTGTAATTGGGGTGTGAGACCAAGCCCATTAGAATGATAAAAAAGAAAATATTCCATTAAATAAACATTATAAGGTAAATAACTTGAAAGATTTTACAAAAAATAAAATTATAGAAACAATTTTAAGAAAAATAGTTTGAAATTAAAGGCAATTTTAATGAAATCAATTTTTATTGTGAGTTTACTTGATTCTAAAAATTTACAACAAAGAAAACCATATTTCAACGGTAAGTGAAATATATCCAATGAGCATTGATCATGGGAACTAATCCTTGGAACTAGCTAGAAGTGGGACCCTAGGAACCTCATAACTTAGTGAAATGTGGTTTAGGTACCACAACCAATAGCTTTCACATGAACAAGACACTAGAGAAAAGAAATATCCAATGTTATTGTGGTCTCAAATAATTTTCCATATATAGTTATTTTTTTCATCATCAATCCCAATAAGTGAAACTAGATTATGCCCACATCCAATTCATTAGTAGACTACTCCTATTCCTCCCACCTAGATACTTGAGCTTCCCTTTTGTGCTCAAACAAGTTTCACATACCAAGTAACACCATATACACATCCAAATCCTATTTTAAAATCATACGCACACCAAAACATTTCCCAAACACTATTCTCACAGCTTATACAACTCTATACACAATTTAATAAATTTAAGAAATAGTTTTCTAGAACAACACAAGGCTTTTCAACACAAATAATCACCCAATGTTCTCTTTTAAAATCAACCCCACATAAATTCCATACCAGAATATGATTTTTATCTCTTACATAATATAATTATCTAATTTCACTTTTTATGAAATAATACCAAGTTACATAATAACATTTTAGACATGAAAAACACACAATTTCATGTAAAAGTGACACTTCAAAATCAAACACACACTTAATCTTTTTGAAAACCACTTTCAAACCATATATAATGATAAAGAATCATGATAAATTAAACATGAAAGAAAAATAATCTCACAAAATAATTTTTATATAAGTAACCAGCTATCATTGATATTAAAACCCTAGAAACATAATGTGAATCTTCAACTACTCCTAAACCACACTAGAAGAAATAAAGAATGAACCCTAATCTAAGAGATCAAACCTAGAAACCCCAGATTTAACCCCCATGGGGAAACCCTAGCTGCTGAAAAAATAGAACTCCAAGAAAGAGGGAAGAAACCATAAAAAGAAGTGAGAAAAAAATAGAGGAATCCACTTACTTGATGATTCTTAAGGTTTCTCCCACCAAAACCCTAAAAATGGAGGCTAAGGGGGATTAAGGGAGTTTGGAGACCTCCTATTATTGAAAATCCTAAGTGGGAGAGAAGAGGGGTGGATTACGTTAAATTCCAAAAAGGAAAAATTGTAAATAGCAGATTTTTTAATGATCTAGACTATAGGAATTGTTAGACCACATGGTTTAATTAATCATGCACATGCTCTGTCCAGAGTAAACTATTACCCAGGCTAAGGAACATGGTCCTTCCATAGGCTCTTCCTACAACCGCATGATTATCTAGGTTGGGTGAACAATTTTTAATTACAATTTTTGATCCATGCACCTGTGTATGATCACCCTAAAACCTCCATTTTTATCAAAAATTCATAGGGGAACCGTGGGGAAAGATGGGCCAAAAATAAAAAAAATACCTAAAAAGAAAAATGTGGATGTGAAACCATCCATTATCTTATTTACTTCACACTTCGAAAACCCTTTTAGTTTGAAAATATATTCCCAATTATAATATTTACTTAAATCCTCTCATCCTATTGGTCTTAGTGTCATTATTAATCCATCCAAAAAATGATTTAGGTAGAAACCTAATTATGCTCTCTGAAAAGAGGTAAAATTATTAAAAATGTGTTTTCTTATTTCCTCCTCCACATCATTCAAATATTATTAAACATTGATAATATAATAACATATCTATCTTCTATATACTTTTCATTTATAATGTTAATGAAATTTTTGTAATTCTTTCTTATCTTCCCTCAAATAGAAAACGAAACCACCTATCATGTGTATGGAAGACTACTATCTCATGAACTAATGTTATTCATTTTCCATCATCACCTTTCACAAAAATATATAATGATGAGTCAATTATTTATATATTATATTTATGATATTATTATGATTATATAATCTCTATATCACATATTTGTACTTACTTTTCTTCTTTTGGGGATATGATAATGTCGATCGTGTGTACAGTGGACTACTGCCTTATAAAGCGATGTAATTATTTTTCCACTAAGTCTTTACATGGAGGGTAATAAATAAAAATTTATTGAATATATACGATATATATAACATAATAATGATTATGTAATGGTGATATAATATTTATCTTCCTTTCATTTGATCCATCGTGAAAATTGAAACAATGTTGATCTTTATGTACATCTTACACTACTAGAATCCTTACCTATACCAATTTTTCTAAACCATATGTATAGCCTAAAATACCATGGGTATAGGCTATATCCATGGTTTTATGCGCATTGGGTGCTTAATTCATCATGATAGGCTAATAACCATTGGTTGACCAAACTGTTGGAATAGACCACATGTACCCATGGTTCTCAAACATTTGGTGCAGATAATTTCAATGGAAAGACCTATACACATAGTTTGGTCAGACCATACATGTCCTTTATTAAAAAACCCCACCACAATGAATTGATCCCAACATCTTCCACATATAAAAAAATAAATTTAACACTATCCTACAACATATTTTTTGTTCTTATATTCAAATATATATATATAATATTATATTTAAGTATTTCATATTATATTCATTATTTGGAAAAAATAATGTGAAAATTGTACCCATGGATTTTTCAAGTCCCGTATATATGTTGTTTATAGAAAACCACTACTAGGAATTAATCCCATCACCTCCCACTTATACTTCAGTGACTTCAAAACTATCCTGCAACACATTTTATGAAATTATATATATATATATATAATTATAATTAAGTATTCATTATTATTGTCATTGTTATAGAAAAATAATGGGCTAACCTATACCCACAATTTGGTCAAACCATGGGTATAAGTGACCAATACCCATTATTTGATCAGAATGTGGGTCTAAGAGACTAGTATAATACGTATACCCATAGTCTAGTCAAACCATGGCTAGATGTTGTCCTAAAACCTTCCCTTGATTTACCCCCCATGTAACATATTTTCTAGATTTAAAAAATTCATTGGTATATGGGTAATTTATAGCTATATTATTTTGGGGAACCATGCTTATAGTTTTTCCATTGAATCCTTATAAAATCCCCCCACCCTGAGAAGGCCTATGCCATGGTTTTCCAAAAAGGTGGCTATAGGTTCAGGTCCAAACAATATTACAATGGTTTGGCCAAAATGTTGTAATAGGGGTGAACTATAACAAAACTTTTGGTAGAAGACTATAGGAATAGCCTAGTTTTCCATTAGGGTTACCATCTCAATGAATAGTGTAACTCATTTTCTAAATCTAAATTTAACAGATTACTCTACATAAATATGTAATGAATATATATTATATTTTTATAATGGATATAATTATAGATATTATGGACCCATTATCAATGTAAACAGAAAAAAATATAAAACAAAAAAATTAATTAAAATCGAACAAACTGTTACTAAAAACATGATATTAACGAGGGATATTTGATAAACAAGATAAAAAGTGTTAATTAAAATATATATCTTATAATAAATATGTGTATGGTTTAATAATTGATGCATTATAAACATATATTTATTATATAGGGTGATTGAATGTGCATGAAGGAAGTCAAAATATCTGGTGAGGTATTTTTTCCATAATTTTTTTACTCAATACATAATATATGTTAGGGATGTATCTTCTTTTAAGAGGTGTATATAATGATCATTGAAATTTTATACCAGGAATATCATTATTTTCATTAAAATTATAATATCATTTTATTTTAATCTTTAGTAGTTCTTACAATTCATTAGGTACAAAAGTGGTAAATATTTTATGTTACAATCTTATCCTTTGGATTATTTATGATTATGTTTCCGATTAAGAAACCTTATGAACTCTATATAAAGAAGTATGAAATTTTTTTATCCTATTTTAACTTTGGAGAATACAATTTTTCCTTTCATTTTTGTCTTTTTATGTACTAAAGGGATAAAAATATTTCATTTTGAAAACAATCAATTTTATTTCACTCTTTGGTTGAAAATGATTTTTCTCCCATATCTATGTTTTCAAAAAAAGTTTTAAATATGTTTTTATAAATATATAAATATTATTTAATGTAAAATATTGTTTTGTTTAACTAATCATAAAAACATTAAATGGTATCTTGTCATTTTTTTCTGAATGTGGTGAATTTAAATTAGGTATGAAATGTGAAAATAATCGTTGTTTTAAAGTGTGGAACATGAATAACAAATGTTGTTATAATAACCAATAAATTTTTTGAGGATTCCATTATATGTTAAAAATATTATTTTAGATAAAAAAATTTCATTAACCTTGGTATTTTTTATATTTTAAACATATATTTTAAAAATGGAAAAGTTATTTTCCCCAATAATGTTTTAATGATATTTTTTTGTTTATATTCATCAATGAAAAAAAAGTTTATGCTTCTTATGTTTAACTTGGGATTCGATATGGTTTTACCATCATTATTATTTCTATTTATGATTTATAACTATGATGAAGATATGTTTATGAATAAAATTAATTTTTAATGGGTTATACTATAATGAATTGTATATGAAACCCATTTATTTTCTAGGGGTTATTCTATGATGCAATGATAATTAATCCCATTTATTTTCATGGGTTTTGATATGATTAATGTTTATAATATTGTGTAATAAATTGGTATGATTTTAAATATGTGAAAGATGGGTCTTATACCTCCATATATTGTAATGGGTGATGGTTGAAATTTCATGAGAGAAATAGGAAAAGAGTGGGTAGTGAACCTACTTCAGTAATGGAATTTTTCCACTATTATATTATTTAAAGTAAAGCATGAATATAATGATTGTTTGGGGAGTGAACCCATTACAATATGATTGACTTGAAAATGTTCCCTGAATAACGAGGAAATAATTTTCTATGCTTATGTGTATGAAGCGGCTCTATTGAATAGGCTTTTGTTATCCTCTCAAATCTTATGTTTATTGATTCTGGTATGATCCATGTATTTTCAACATCCAATCATTGTTGCATGAATTAGTATTTTTATATTTGATATGATGGGTATGGTTTTCATATGTGATTATCATGGCCTTATACCCTTATTCGCATGTTCTGTTTACATATTTACCTTTTTTACCCTTATTGAGCATCAGATACCACCCTTTATTATCTTCTATTTCCTCAGGTTATAATAATAGGTATTAAATGAGAAATGGGTTCTAGTTATGAGGAAAAAAGTGGGAGATAGTGTGGAACTATAATGAACTAGTTTTTTTATGTTTCTATGTTTTCAAAGGCACTATATCTTTATGATCCTCTAGTGTGTGTTTGTTTAATGTAAAGAATAATGATTTAAAAATATGTAATATCTATATAAAAATCATGGTTCATCATAGTTTTTATGAGAGGATAGTATTTTCCAATATTTAAAAATTATGATGAAATAATTATTGTCAGAGCCCTTATGATATGTCTAGCCGCAGGGTAACATAATAATGCATTACTAAGGAAGGTATTTTGCAGTTTACCAATATAGAAACCCATTTATAGAAATTACAAGAGGATATGGTTTTGGAAAAAATGTACCTAGAAGTAATAACATTGACAATTTCACATTGTTCTTGACTTGAGCATTACCCGATACATGAAAACTGGCCTTACTAGGCACCTGGATTGACACTCCTATGTGAAATTCTTTGGTTAATTTACATTTTCATTTAAAACCACCATAATGGATCTAAATAGATGATGTCCACGAATAAGCTATGTTTAAAATTTGGTGTCATTTTTTTAAAGAAGGTGTCTTGATTTTCACATCTTATAAATGATTTTTCATGGATATGTGTTTTCCCACAGTGATTATTATTATTAATACTATTTTATTGTTTTAGTTGATGGTTTTAAACCAAAGTAATAGAGTCGGTTCTGGATTCAACTAAAAATAAAATGAATTTCCACATGAGCCACCGAATCTCATTAGAGATGGAATAAAAATATAGTTCCTTTGCTCGAACAACATTATCATGGTATGAATCATATTTATCTTATAAACAATAAAAAGATAGAACAAAACTCTATTGAGACCTTCATATAGAAATTTACACTATATTTTAGTGATTCTACTGATATGTTAGTTGGTGATAAATGGATTAGTACTACAGAAAATATATTTTACATTATCTAGTGTTCATAACATAAAAAATTCATTTTTTATGTTATTATATACAATGGTGATGTGGATAAATGGTGGAATCTCATCAAGAATACATGGAAATAATATGAAATTGAATCCTTGGTGTGGGAAGAATTTAATAGCTTATTTTTCAATAATTAATTCCCTTGTGTTATTTATTCTGAAATAATGATGTAATTTATAAATAAAAATAGGATGATGTATTCATTGGTACCAATGGGGAAATTCTAAAAGACTTCTGAGGTATGCTTCTAGAATTATCATACATTCTAAAATAATGGTTGATTGATTCTTAGGTGGACTAAAATGAAATCTATGAAGGGAGTTATCCATAATGGACTTAGGTAGCTATGAATAAATCACTGGATGTGTTCTGTATTTGGAAATGTAGATTATAGTAACCATTAAATCATATGGTTTTGATATAAAAATAAACATGGAGTTCAATGGAAACACTAAGAACCATAAATAGAAGAAGATGAGATTTCATTCATGCTCGAAAGTTTTATGAAAAAATGGAAGAAATTATCAAAAGGATAATGGAAAATGTTTTAAATATGGATGAGATAGTAATCAAGAAATCAAATGCTGAAGTGATGGGAAGAAGTTAACTAAGTATGACAATAGAGAGAGAAAATTAATGAATCCACCACCATTACTCCAATTCTTCAAATGCAAGTATTATATGATCTATGATATATTATGCACAAATATAATGGTTAATGATTATTATTGAGGTCAGCAACCACTTAAGCTAAGAGACCGGGATAAATCTCATACAATCACTATTTTCATTGTGGGTTATAATAACAACATGGGGAAATGTACACTTACCATCCACTCTAAAACTACTAGTGTCTTAATTGAATATTGATATTCCAACTCATTTATATCAGAAGAAATTTATATAGTTATCAAGATTCCACACTCATATTTTGATGTATAAATTTCATTGAAAACCCCTAATGGTATGATAATTTCACATCAATTATATTATTATTACCTAGTTCAAGTTTTTTGAAATGTGGTTCCTGGAAACATTGTCATTATTGCTCTGGTTGAATTTGATTTTATCTTAGGCATAGATTTAATTTCACTACATAAACCGCACATCAATTATTGAGGAAGGGAATTCACTTTTGATATTCCATACCAACCTATGATTATATATCAACAAGATTATAGATATAGAAATCTAACTTAAATCACATCCATTTTATGAGTTTTAATTTCTTTTAAAAAGTGGATATTATCTCATATTGTTAGAGAGGAACTCAACATTGAAAATATTCCTATTTCTTGGGAGTTTTTTTGATCTATTTATGGAAGATTTTACCAATCTTCCATTGAATCATGATGTTGATCTTTTAATATAAATCACAAAATATGAAACACTATTTCATAGAATCCCTATATAATTTCCCATATTATGTTTTAAGAATTGAAGTTAAACCCAGAGATTCATGAAAAAGGATTAATTTGGCTCTGTGTTCCCCCTTGGTATGTAATTGTTCTCTATTTCAAAATGAAATTTGGATCAATGTGAATTTGTGTTGATTATCAAGAGCTGAACAAGATCACAATAAAGAACAAGAATCATCTTCCTTGTATTGTAGACTTATTTGATCAATTTTAAAGAGCTCAATAATTTCCTAATACTGATATTAATTATAGATATCATCAATTTTGGGTAAATAAGGGGAATATACACTAAATATTATTTCATATAAGGTATAGACGCAAATGATATGTTGTGATTCCATTTGGTCTGAGTAAAGTTTCCAATATCTTCATGGATTTAATGAATATAGTCTTTAGATATTACCTTGATCATTTTTTGGTATTCCTTATAGATGATATTATTATATATTCTAAGAGAATGGAACAACATTAAGATCACTTTATAAGTGTACTAATAACCCCGATGAAAATGAATTTATATAAAAAAATTACTAAGTGCAATTTTTTTTCTAAAACATTTTTCATTTTTTGTTTATACAGTCCCAAGTGAGTGTATATCAGGGGTTCCCTAAATGATGGAGGCTATTGAATGTTTCCCTAGACTAACCAAAGTGACTAATATTAAAATCCATCTTGTTTTGGATAGTTATTATCGCTCATTTTTTCATTATTTATAACGACTACATAATCCACTCATAAAGTTAACATGAAAGGGAGCGAAGTTACATTATACAGATGAATGCGATGAAAATATCAAGTAATTGAGGATAACATTAGTCAGTGCACCTTTGAATACGTTACCCAATAGTATATAATAGTTTTAAATATTTAGTGATGCATCTAAGAAGGTATTGGGAAATTTTATTATGAATAATAAAATGGTTATAGTTTATGCCACATGAAAATTCATAGTTCATTAGAAAAATTACCCATCTCAGGATTTAGAGTTAGTTATGCTATATTTTTTATTATAGATATTGTGGAATTATATTTATGGGTCATAGTGTGATATATATATTGATCATATTATATTAAAGAATATAGTAACACAAAAGGATTTAATCATGTACTATAGTATATGGTTAGAGCTAATTAAATACTATGACTGTTTAGTACTTTACCACTATCAGCAAGTTAATAAGGTCATAGATTCTTTAAGTCAAAATGATCATGCAATCTTATAAATGATGAGGATAAAAATGATCCAGTACTTATAGATTTGAAATGGATGGATCAGAAAATCTTGAATGAAGGGTAGAAATATTATATTTCTAAAATGAGTGTCAACCATTTATCTTAGTGTGTTTTTAATAGGTTCATAAGGATGATATATAGCTACAAAATAAGGTGAAAAAATTTATGAAGTTTAAGCTTGATTTTCATGTAATTATAATATTTGGGAAACTTTATTTGTTCCATACATTCCAAATTTGAAGGAGTTATTAGAGGAGGTTCATAGTTCTTCATTTTATATTTGTCTTGGAAGTATGAAAATTTATAGGGACTTTAATGAGTATTTATTATGGGATATAATGAAGAGATATATTGTGGAGTATATATATGGATTAAATGGTTTTTAGAATGTTATAGTTGATAACAAAAGTGGATTTTGTATACATTACCCATAAAATAATAAAAATTGCAAAACATTGCCATGTATCTTTTTAATCGAACTCCCAAAATATCTAAAGTGAACAAATGTATATGGGTTATATTCAATCCCCTTAAAAATCCATAATACTTCATTACTATTTGAGAATATTTATCTTTTGATCATCTTTACCAAATATACATTAATGAAGTGACAAGGTAACATGGACTTCCACATTCCACTAGGTCTCATTAGGATCAAAGATTTACCTCCAAGTTCTGTCAAAGTCAAAAGCAAACTCTTGATAGAGAGTTGTGCTTCAAAACTACATATCATCATTAGATAGATGGTTAGTTTGAGTGAAAAACATTAAACGCTAGAGTATATTTTGCAATCTTGTTCTCCGAATTTCAAATGTTGTTAGAATAAACTCCTTCCTTTAGTTGATTTTATAAACAATAAGGACCTTCACATGAATATTCAGATGGATCCTTATAAAGACCTCATTGGAAAGAAATTTTAGATATCGAATGTTATGGAATAATGTTGGATAATAATAGAAATTTGTTATTAAAACGATGAGGAAATAAAATATATTGTCAATTCCATTCAATAACAAATAATGGTAGCACAAAGTCAATAGAAAAGTTATTTTGATAATGCTTGACATGGTCAGGAAGTTGATGCTGGTAAAAAATGTTTCTATGACTTTTTTCCATAGAATAAGGTAATGATATTTTAAATTAAGTAAAAAATGATCCCTAGGTATATCAGTACCTTTGAAATTCATGATTGTATCTGGATGGTATCCTATCTGTTTTTTCTTCCACAAAACACATTTCAAATCCATGATGTATTTCATATATATATATCTTGAGGGAGTACATGACTAACCATTAAAATGAACAAAACACAAAGTTCATACTATTGTGGAATTATCTTAAATGAGATGAAAAATGATTGAGATTCAAGTTTATAGATAGCATTTTATACAAAAAAGCTAACATGTTCGATGTTTGGGGCGAAATGCGTAGCTTGAAAAACCTACGTAGGATCCAGAGAATGTCATGATGAAGAATTATACTCATTTTTATGTCAAAGTGATAAATTTTGGGTTTAAATTTTATTTTAATAATCCAGAATGTAACACCCTCATATTTTATGATTTTTTTATAAATAAATATAATTTCTTCAACAACCTATTCTACTTGCAATATAGAGTTCAAATGTACCGCATTATAGTCATTATATTAATATTAAATAGTGATGTCAGGGAATATTTATAAAAATTATTTCTAATAATGGAAACCCCAAATTTTAAATATTAATTATAACAGTTTTATATAATGAAACCATTTTGATTAAAAATCACTTAATTTTTCGAAATGATTATATATGTTTTAAAAATACTATTTACTCAAAAAATAATTTTAATGTTTTTCTAGAAAAATAATAAAACTAATTTTTGAAACATTTAGAAATGTTATTTTCTAAAGTTAAATTTACTTTTATAATAAACTTATAAAAATTATATTAGGGTGAATTTTTTGGATTTTTTTGTAAACATTAATTTGTCAATGAAAAGTGAAAAATGAGGAATTTTTTAAAAGACTACCATTCTAATATAATAAATTGATAATGTTTAAATTTATAAAATTGTTTAATTATAAAAATAAATTAATTATATTATAATTAAACTAATATAAGTCATTAGAATCAATTTCTTAATGAATTATTATAAAAAAATGATTTAGTTCTTTTGAAAATTTTATCTTTGAAAACCAGCTTTTTCTTTTTTTCTATAGTTTTAATTTTAAGTTAAATTATCCCACTCATGTGAATAGAATTTGAAAAAAATAGATTTCATATTTCGAATCTGTATAAATATTTTTATTTAATATGTTAAATTTAATTTTTTACCATAATTAATATTGAAACAGTAAAAATTAATTACCCTAGTTAAAGATAGAATGGGTTTATCGGGGGTTATAATAAAAAATAAGTAAAAAAATGAAATATAAACTTGTAAAAAATCCATTTTCTATATATATTTTGACCTTATAACATATATTAATTTATAATCAATTTTTTATCCTTTTATCACATAACAAAAATGGGTACAATCTATTCTTTTCAAAAATTCATTTTTTGTCCTCTCCCCCACTAATTAAAGGACACCCCTCTCATCTCTATGTCACACTTCCAAAACCCTTTACTTCAGTAAAAAAAATAAGAAATTACATTCATTAACTCCCATATTTCATGTAACACCCGAGATTTTTATGAGTAATATTTTGTTTTTATATATCATCAAAGGAATCTTTCACTACATACTAGCTTGGCTTACTTTACACGCAATCGCAACCTTCCTCGATAGCTTGCGTCGTACGCAATACTGAGTTTCACTAAACAACGATATGCTATTAAAATATTATTAAAACTAGCAGTTATGAATAGTAATAACCACTTTTTGAAATTTTATAAATTTTATCTTTCAAAATGGACTTCATTTTTGGATTCGGAATACCGAAATTAGACTAGGGTGAAATTTTGGTATTTTTCTGAAAACATTCAATTTTTGATGAATAGTGAAACCACTAAGTGGTAGGTTAAAAACTGAATTTTGCATAAAACTTAATTTTACCACTTCTGTGAATGGAATTTCGAAAATCCGAGAGACACGGTTAAAATCAAGGACTAAAATGTGGTTCAATGAGATGAAAATAATTTTTTGGTGAAGAGTAACTTTTTACTTGTTTTTACCACGGTTAAAAGTAAATAGGGTAATTAAGGGTAAAAATGATATTATTATTACCATAACACATGTCCTAAGTCTATTGGACAAGTTTAATTCGACCAAAAACAAACTTAGGAATAAAATATGACCATTTAGGTCCACTTGGATTAGATTAGGACATTTATTATTAATTTATTTAAAGAAGGGTTAAAATAGTTAAAATCAAAGTTTAATAAGTAAATCATTTTTAATATGGGGTTATACATAAGATAAATTAGACTATAAATATTCATTAGAAAGCTAAAAATATTTCCTACATGATGATATTTTATTTATAATTTTTAGACATTAAATAATTTAATTTATTTATGACACAATTATGATGGAGTAATTATCTTATTTATGAAATATTGACATAATTGATGTTATAAACACAAAAATAAATGTAATTTGAGACTTTTTATGAATTCCACTAATTTTCTAGGTTACTATGATATATTAGTGTTGATTTAATCAACTTGGTTCGAACATATAATTCTGTTATGACTTTCACAAAAATCATATATCAAATAGTGTCAAAATTGACACAAAATAGTTTTTAAATCAAATATTATATTATTAATTGTTATTTTATTACTAAAAATCTAAGGTTCGGCCAAATGACTTAGATAAGGATATATATATTAATAATAAACAATTTTGGGTTCGTTTGGCATGTTATAGTAAGTGTATTAACCATATAGTGTAAGAAAACAAAAAGACACGGTAAAAGTTAAATTATTTAACTTAGAGTTAAATCTAATTGATAAGGTTAAAATAATACCCTAAACTTGTCTAAATCCTATTGGATGATAGGATTGCGACCCATCCCCACTTTAGCTTTGATATAAAACCCTTTAGAACCATTATAAACCGATTTTGACTTTAATATAAAATAATATTTTGAGATATTCCTAAGGTGCCCCTCTCCTCCCTTATAAAAGGGCACCTCCTCCCCCTCCTCCTCACACCAATTTGAGCACTCAAGATCGGCCAACCCCTGCCATTTTCTCCTCTCCACTTCCCTAGAATAATCCTATAGGTCCTGGTCTTCTTCAAAGACCAATCTTAGTTCCCTAAGTGGAGGATTCAAAGAAGCGTTCCAAAGAAGAGGAGCTTCGGACATATACAAAGCAAATCAGACCTAAGGTAAGGGAAATATCACAATCTCATTTTTATCCGAGATTTTTTATTCGTAAGTATTTATTGGGGTGTATTTTATCATCCACATACATGTTACCTCAATATGTAATATTGTTTCCATCCACTTACACTAGTTTAAATCCAATTTTACCCTTCGGTGAGTTTTTAGTAAAGAATATGAAAGGAATCTTTTGTCGTTTTTTTCGTACGAGGTACTTTTTGACTTTTCCGACAAAAGTACGAAGAATGTTTTTTTTAACTTATACGGCATGAATGTATTTCTAAAACATTATTTACAAGAAGCTTCCTTTACAAGTATTCAAGTTTATTTTTAATCAACTTCTTTTAGTTTAAAATTCTATGACATGTTAAGAAAGGAAAAGTGTTTTTGAAGTAGAAAGGATATTTTCCTCAAGAATGAAGTTCAAGTATTTTATCAAAATTATTTTCCATCTAAGATAATAAAAGGGTTCTGTTTTTATCCCTATTATTACATGGATTTGATTATGTTGTGATGGAAATATTTTTATGAATTCCTTTATCTTATATGAATTGTTTTATGATGTCATGTTGTTTAAGAATCCCATTTTTATTACATGGGTTACGCTATGATGTATGGTTTATGATTATGTGGCACACATAAGAAAGGATTCATTATAAGATGGGTGGGACATATATCTCCCTCCAATGCATTGGGTAAAGATTTATATCTCATGAGATAGACATGGCTGGAACGGAAGGTTATTTCGGTTCAGTGATACAGGACTGAAACGAGGAGTGAACTCGGTTCAGAAAGGGACTTTTTCCACTAAGATAGTCTTGGAAATGAGTCATGACTAACAAGAAATTATTTTCCATGATTATGTGTTCATGCCACAAAGTTTCAAGTTTCATGTTATGATTATGGGGATCTCATTTTCACTTCTATGATTTATTCCATGTTAAGATATTATGATCTCTTTTGCAGGTTATGATTTTCAAAAAGATATGATATGATTTTTATTTCCTTTATTTTCCCTTGCTGAGCATTTGAGCTCACCCTTTTATGTTTTCTTTTCCCCAGGTCAGGAAGATGGATATTAAGTAGAATATGCTAAAAGGGACCCCAGATATGATGAAATAAATGGGAGACACTGTAGAAGATTTATGAACCAGTTGTTTATGTTTCCCAGTTTCTAAAGACACTATACCTATACGGTCCTTTGTGGTTTTGTCATATGTTGTAATAAGTGTGCTTCAATTTTGAAGTATTAACAATGTATGTAATGTATGGGTCGTTAAAGTTGGTATCAGAGGGAAGGTATAGTCAACCTTTGGAAACTAGGATGTGAAAGCCTTAGTAAGAACCCTAAAGATAATTCTAAGCATAGAACACAATATTAGTGTTTTAGAAATGGCCATGAATACCCTAGGATAAGACCTTAAGTGTGAAATTTTATTCTTGATTATTTGGTTTTCTTATTATAATTAGTGTTGCTCACACTATTCTTCTTGGTTTTAGTCAATGGATGGAACCCGAAGGAACCGTGTTAATGGGGAATGTGATGGGCAATGCAATGATTGTCCCCCTGAGCAACCAAACGATATGGGAGCTGGAATGAAAAATCTTGTAGCCATGCTCACACAACTTTCTCAAGCTATGAATCATGCAAGACTTCCAAACGAGCAAAGGAAGGAGCAACATTCTGTTGAATCCTTCATGAGGCAGCGTCCACCTTCTTTCAGCGGGTCTACTGATACATTAGTTGCTGAACAATGGATTAGTACTACTGAAAAGATATTTTCAGTTCTTCAATGTTCTGAACATGATAAAGTCATCCTAGTAGTGTATCGTTTGGAAGGAGATGCTGATCAATGGTGGAATCTTATTAAGAATACGAGGCAAAGGGATGAAATTGAGTCTATGGAATGGGACGAGTTCAAGAACTTATTTTTCAATAAGTACTTCCCTCGTATTCTCCGAACAAAGATGGAGAAAGAGTTTTTTGAACTGAAGAAAAGGGATGATGAATCTGTTGGTACCTATGAAGAAAATTTTACAAGACTTGCAAGGTACGCTTCTGGTATTATTATCCAACCTGAGAGTAAGATCGATCGATTCTTTAGTGGCTTAAAACCAAGTCTACGAAGGGCGTTAGCCATAAGGGACTTTAATAGCTACGAGGAAATCGTTCGATGTGCTCTCAAAGTCGAGATGGAGATTGGAGTAACCCATCAGTCACATGGGTTTGATAAGAAGAGGAATATGGAATTCAAAGGAAAATCTAAAGAGCACACTGAAAAGAATATGAGCTTTCCCTTATGCTCAAAGTGTGGAAAGAAACATGGAGGGAGTTGTCTTAAAGGGACAAGTAAATGTTTCAAATGTGGAAAGGAAGGTCATCGCACTACTGGAAATTGCACCTATACCCACGGTTTGAAACCGTGGGTATAGCCCTTCAAACCGTGGGTATAGGGTATACCCACGGTTTCGCCAACCGCGGGCTGGAATGCCGTCGCAATAGCCCTATACCCACGGTTTTTAAAAAACCGTGGGTATAGACCCATAAATTGTTATATTACCCACGGTTCGTTGAACCGTAGGTATATATGTATACCCACGGTTTTATAACCGTGGGTATACTTTTTTGCAGCTCCAGAATATACCCACGGTTCACTTGAACCGTGGGTATATATGTATTCCCACGGTTTTATAACCGTGGGTACACATATTTGCAGCTCCAGAATATACCCACGGTTCACTTGAACCGTGGGTATATATGTATTCCCACGGTTTTATAACCGTGGGTACACATATTTCCAGCTCCAGAATATACCCACGGTTCACTTGAACCGTGGGTATTTGCAATGTCCCCCGCATCAACACAGGCCTGGCAGTAGGCTCTGCAATTCTACCTGAAAACAAAATATAAGAACAAAAAGTATGCAGCTTGCAATTGAGAAAGTTCCGCCAAGTTCTGTTTTCCGCTTAACAAATTTCTGATCATCCTACATGAACAATGTGCAAGTTAAAAATAAGTCTAATTATAGGCATTGAAAACATTACATGGCTATAGCTTGAAACCGCAGGGAAAAAATGAAGCAATACAGATACTACCAGCACAATGGGAATAATGGATATTTCATTAAAGATGTTCAACAAGAATAGTGATTTGGAGACAAGAATTTCATAATAAAAGAAACTTGCAAGCTGCACAACATAAATTAAAATGCATTAAAACATCAATAAAAGCCATGGAAATGAAAACATCTAGAAAAAATTTGTGCCAGCCCCCCCTGCCCACTGCTTGTCCCCCTGCCACCTTCTTGTCCCCCTGCCAGCCCCCCCCCCTGCCACCTGCTTGTCCCCCTGCCAGCCCCCCCCCCCTGCCACCTGCTTGTCCCCCTGCCAGCCCCCCCTGCCCCTTGCTTGTCCCCCTGCCAGCCCCCCCCCCCCCCCCCGCTTGTCCCCCTGCCAGCCCCCCTGCCCCTGCCAGCCCCCCCTGCCCCCTGCTTGCCCCCCTGCCAGCCCCCCCCTTCCCCCTGCCAGCCCCCCCCCCTCCCCCCTGCTTGTCCCCCTGCCAGCCCCCCCCCCCTTCCCCCTGCTTGTCCCCCTACCAGCCCCCCCTGCCCCTGCCAGCCCCCCCCCCCTTCCCCCTGCCAGCCCCCCCTGCTTGTCCCCCTGCCAGCCCCCCCCCCCCTGCCACCTGCTTGTCCCCTGCCAGCCCCCCCCCCTCCCCCCCCTGCCCCTGCCAGCCCCTCCCCCCTTCCCCCTGCTTGTCCCCCTACCAGCCCCCCCCCCCCCCCCCCCTGCCCCTGCCAGCCCCCTCCCCCCCCCATGCCCCTGCCAGCCCCCCCCCCTTCCCCCTGCTTGTCCCCCTACCAGCCCCCCCTGCCCCTGCCAGCCCCCCCCCCTTCCCCCTGCATGTCCCCCTACCAGCCCCCCCTGCCCCTGCCAGCCCCCCCCTCCCCCCTGCTTGTCCCCCTACCAGCCCCCCCTGCCCCTGCCAGCCCCCCCCCCCCCTTCCCCCTGCTTGTCCTCCTGCCAGCCCCCCTGCTTGTCCCCCTGCCAGCCCCCCCCTGCCACCTGCTTGTCCCCTGCCAGCCCCCCCCCCCCTGCTTGTCCCCCTGCCAGCCCCCCCTGCTTGTCCCCCCACCCAGCCCCCCCCCCCCCCTACCCCCTGCCAGCCCCCTGCTTGTCCCCCTGCCAGCCCCCCCCCCCTGCCCCCTGCTTGTCCCCCTGCCAGCCCCCCCTTCCCCCTGCCAGCCCCCCCCCCACCCTGCCCCCTGCTTGTCCCCCTGCCAGAGTTCTTCTTTATTGGTTCATTTCTTGAAGCATTCTTAATTGAGTTTGTAATGTTCATGTTATATAGCATCAACGAAATGGTATTTTGGTTAGATAACAGGGATACAGGCTGTTCATAATAGTTCATATTATCTACAGATTTAGCACCAACAAAAGTTAAATTAATAGAATGAAGAGTAGGTGTACCTGGGTCCTTTGAATCATCTATATTCTGCATCTTGATAGCGTCCAGATCTAATGGAAGGAGCCTCTGCCCGATGGGTTCAAAATGTGCCTGCATTAGCGTGGGGTCTTGTACAGAGGTTGTGCTTCCTTTTGTATGTTTTATAGGTTCCAGTGTCAAGGTACCTTGTTTATCAATGTTAGTGTGTTTTGTTTGTGCCTTAGCCTAAAGAGACTTTAGACTAATATGAGGATTCCTATTTTTTATAGGACAACCAGTGGTATGAATGACGTTTAGATTAGTGGAGAGTTTTCTGGTTTTTATAGCAGTGCCAGTGGCATCCAGAGTTTTAGAGTCATAGGTGTAGTGAGCAGAGGAAAAAGAACCTAAACCATTTGTCTGATTGTTTGACTCATTTATTATCTCTTGGTTTGGTGTGAAATTCAGTCAAAAGCAGACATTGAATTTCTATCACAACAGGCTGATCCGGTTCGGACGACATGTGCAGAGGATGAGGATGATCTGGTTCGGACAACATGAAAGGATGTTTTCTCAGAAGATTTAAAGAAATGAATGCTAATCTGTGATGAATAGAGGATTGGATGACCCCTGATATATCTAATTCGGTGAGGTTTGGAGATCTAGAAATGTGTAGGAATACCTAGAGGAATAAAATATGCCAGACAATTCCAAACCAATGTTTTCAGTTGAATTGAGCTTTTGTACCACCTGCTATGCACGTTTTGTGGAAAGATGGATGAGAGGCAGCGCTGAGAGGAGATATAGTTTAGGAATGAGGAAATACGAAAAATTATAGAGCTAACCATTCAATGTTTCTCTAAGGAGGAGTAACCGCCGCAGGGTGTCGTCTTGGAGCAGGGCCAAATCGCGGCGTGACCGCGGCGTGACCGCGGCGTGACCGCGGCGTGACCGCGGCGTGACCGCGGCGTGACCGCGGCGTGACCGCGGCGTGACCGCGGCGTGACCGCGGCGTGACCGCGGCGTGACCGCAGCGTGACCGCAGCGTGTTGGCCCGGTCCAGCGACATCCGCGGGGCAACATCTTCCACTTAGTTTCAAATAGGATGATATGGATGGCATGAGAGGATGTTTTCTCAGAAGATTTAAAGAAATGAATGCTAATCTGTGATGAATAGAGGATTGGATGACCCTGATATACCTAATTCGGTGAGGTTTGGAGATCTAGAAATGTGTAGGAATACCTAGAGGAATAAAATATGCCAGACAATTCCAAACCAATGTTTTCAGTTGAATTGAGCTTTTGTACCACCTGCTATACACGTTTTGTGGAAAGATGGATGAGAGGCAGCGCTGAGAGGAGATATAGTTTAGGAATGGGGAAATACGAAAAATTATAGAGCTAACCATTCAATGTTTCACTAAGGAGGAGTAACCGCCGCAGGGTGTCGTCCTGGAGCAGGGCCAAATCGCGGCGTGACCGCGGCGTGACCGCGGCGTGACCGCGGCGTGACCGCGGCGTGACCGCGGCGTGACCGCGGCGTGACCGCGGCGTGACCGCGGCGTGACCGCGGCGTGACCGCTGCAAGGTGTCGTCCTGCTTGTCCCCCTGCCAGCACCCCCCCCTCCCCACTGCCCAGCACCCCTCCCCACTGCCCAGCACCCCCCCCCCCTCCCCAGCACCCCCCCCCCTCCCCACTGCCCAGCCCCCCCCCCCCCCTCCCCACTGCCCAGCCCCCAAGGTGTCGTCCTGCTTGTCCCCCTGCCAGCACCCCCCCCCCCCTCCCCACTGCCCAGCACCCCTCCCCACTGCCCAGCACCCCCCCCCCCTCCCCAGCACCCCCCCCCCCTCCCCACTGCCCAGCCCCCCCCCCTCCCCACTGCCCAGCACCCCCCCCCCTCCCCACTGCCCAGCACCCCCCCCCCTCCCCACTACCCAGCACCCCTCCCCACTACTCAAATAAAGATGAAGTGATATAAAGAAGAAGAAAACTGATTATTCCTGGGAACACCATAATATTTCAATTCCATTATGAGAAAACACTTACCAAATTCGGATCCTAAGGAGATAAGGGGATAGGATAGACTTGGTCAAACAGAACGTATCGAGACACACCCACATACTACATACATAACCATTCAAACAGTTTCAACTGTTCAAACAATAGATGGAAAACATATTCAGCACAAAAGTGATGGGAAATGCCAACCAAATGAAAGAAGCTAGATTAAAACCAATGACCGAGCAGGAAAAAAAAATTGGACATTCAGAATGCATGTGTGTTCAATGATTCCAATATCTAAAGTGCGTTTCAGCTAGACTCATAACTCAAATAAGAATTCACATTGATGAGTCATGCATGAATAAGCTCAAATGCCGTGTTAGATTGGCACATAGATTTGTCAGCTCACCTTGATAAAGATCGAATGGCAAACCACTGATTGCTAATCATACTTTAATTTGCTACAATCTGTACATGCAACAAATAAAACCATGAATTATTATTAATGAATATATAAGACTCATAAGAAATGAAATGTCATATAGAACTAAAACAAATGCTGAAAAAAAGTAGAAAAAATGAAAGAAGAAATTGCATAAAGAAATTTTATTATTAGTGCAGGATTCCCACTGCCCAGCCCCTCCCCCTCCCTCCCTACTGCCCTCCCCACTGCCCAACCCTCCCCACTGCCCAGCCCGCCTCCCCCTCCCTCCCTACTGCCCTCCCCACTGCCCAGCCCCCCCCTGCCACCTGCTTGTCCCCTGCCAGCCCCCCCCCCCTCCCGCCCCTACCCCTGCCAGCCCCTCCCCCCTTCCCCCTGCTTGTCCCCCTACCAGCCCCCCCCTGCCCCTGCCAGCCCCCTCCCCCCCTGCCCCTGCCACCCCCCCCCCTTCCCCCTGCTTGTCCCCCTACCAGCCCCCCCTGCCCCTGCCAGCCCCCCCCCCTTCCCCCTGCTTGTCCCCCTACCAGCCCCCCCTGCTCCTGCCAGCCCCCCCTCCCCCCTGCTTGTCCCCCTACCAACCCCCCCCTGCCCCTGCCAGCCCCCCCCCTTCCCCCTGCTTGTCCCCCTGCCAGCCCCCCCTGCTTGTCCCCCTGCCAGCCCCCCCTGCCACCTGCTTGTCCCCTGCCAGCCCCCCTGCTTGTCCCCCTGCCAGCCCCCCCTGCTTGTCCCCCCACCCAGCCCCCCCCCCCCTGCCCCCTGCCAGCCCCCCCCCCCCACCCTGCCCCCTGCTTGTCCCCCTGCCAGAGTTCTTCTTTATTGGTTCATTTCTTGAAGCATTCTTAATTGAGTTTGTAATGTTCATGTTATATAGCATCAACGAAATGGTATTTTGGTTAGATAACAGGGATACAGGCTGTTCATAATAGTTCATATTATCTACAGATTTAGCACCAACAAAAGTTAAATTAATAGAATGAAGAGTAGGTGTACCTGGGTCCTTTGAATCATCTATATTCTGCATCTTGATAGCGTCCAGATCTAATGGAAGGAGCCTCTGCCCGATGGGTTCAAAATGTGCCTGCATTAGCGTGGGGTCTTGTACAGAGGTTGTGCTTCCTTTTGTATGTTTTATAGGTTCCAGTGTCAAGGTACCTTGTTTATCAATGTTAGTGTGTTTTGTTTGTGCCTTATCCTAAAGAGACTTTAGACTAATATTAGGATTCCTATTTTTCATAGGACAACCAGTGGTATGAATGACGTTTAGATTAGTGGAGAGTTTTCTGGTTTTTATAGCAGTGCCAGTGGCATCCAGAGTTTTAGAGTCATAGGTGTAGTGAGCAGAGGAAAAAGAACCTAAAACCATTTGTCTGATTGTTTGACTCATTTATTATCTCTTGGTTTGGTGTGAAATTCAGTCAAAAGCAGACATTGAATTTCTATCACAACAGGGTGATCCGGTTCAGACGACATGTGCAGAGGATGAGGATGATCTGGTTCGGACAACATGAAAGGATGTTTTCTCAGAAGATTTAAAGAAATGAATGCTAATCTGTGATGAATAGAGGATTGGATGACCCCTGATATACCTAATTCGGTGAGGTTTGGAGATCTAGAAATGTGTAGGAATACCTAGAGGAATAAAATATGCCAGACAATTCCAAACCAATGTTTTCAGTTGAATTGAGATTTTGTACCACCTGCTATGCACGTTTTGTGGAAAGATGGATGAGAGGCAGCGCTGAGAGGAGATATAGTTTAGGAATGAGGAAATACGAAAAATTATAGAGCTAACCATTCAATGTTTCTCTAAGGAGGAGTAACCGCCGCAGGGTGTCGTCCTGGAGCAGGGCCAAATCGCGGCGTGACCGCGGCGTGACCGCGGCGTGACCGCGGCGTGACCGCGGCGTGACCGCGGCGTGACCGCGGCGTGACCGCGGCGTGACCGCGGACCGCGGCGTGACCGCAGCTTGACCGCAGCGTGTTGGCCCGGTCCAGCGACATCCGCGTGGCAACATCTTCCACTTAGTTTCAAATAGGATGATATGGATGGCATGAGAGGATGTTTTCTCAGAAGATTTAAAGAAATGAATGCTAATCTGTGATGAATAGAGGATTGGATGACCCCTGATATACCTAATTCGGTAAGGTTTGGAGATCTAGAAATGTGTAGGAATACCTAGAGGAATAAAATATGCCAGACAATTCCAAACCAATGTTTTCAGTTGAATTGAGCTTTTGTACCACCTGCTATGCACGTTTTGTGGAAAGATGGATGAGAGGCAGCGCTGAGAGGAGATATAGTTTAGGAATGAGGAAATACGAAAAATTATAGAGCTAACCATTCAATGTTTCACTAAGGAGGAGTAACCGCCGCAGGGTGTCGTCCTGGAGCAGGGCCAAACCGCGGCGTGACCGCGGCGTGACCGCGGCGTGACCGCGGCGTGACCGCGGCGTGACCGCGGCGTGACCGCGGCGTGACCGCGGCGTGACCGCGGCGTGACCGCGGCGTGACCGCGGCGTGACCGCGGCGTGACCGCGGCGTGACCGCGGCGTGACCGCGGCGTGACCGCGGCGTGACCGCGGCGTGACCGCGGCGTGACCGCGGCGTGACCGCGGCGTGACCGCGGCGTGACCGCGGCGTGACCGCGGCGTGACCGCGGCGTGACCGCGGCGTGACCGCGGCGTGACCGCGGCGTGACCGCGGCGTGACCGCCGCAAGGTGTAAAATGTTTGAGATGAGATTTCCATTGGCAGCTGTAGACTAAAATATCATCGAAAAAAATAAGTACAAACTTTCGTAGGAAAGACCTAAAGAGCTCATTCATCATAGCTAGGAAAGTGTACAAAGCATTGATAAGGCCTAAAGGCATGACCAAGTATTCATATTTTCCACTATGGGTACGAAAAGAAGTTTTTTCATTGTCTTCCTCTTGTATTTGAATCTGATGATAACCTGATTTAATGTCCAATTTAGATTAGTACCTTGCCCCATGTAATTCATCTAACAATTCATCCACTACGGGTATCCGAAATTTATTCGGGATGGTTACTTTATTGAGAGCCTGATATTCAACACATAATTTTCCAGAAGAATCCTTCTTTCTTACTAAAAGAACCGGGCTCGAAAAAGCGTCGAAATTCTGCCTGATATGTCCTGAAAAGAGCATAGCATGAACCTGTCACTCCATTTCATTTTTTTCTGAGAAGACTCTTAACTCAAAGAAGAATTCACATAGATGAGTCATGCATGAATAAGCTCAAATGACGTGTTAGATTGGCACATAGATTTGTCAGCTCACCTTGATAAAGATTGAATGGCAAACCACTGATTGGTAATCATACTTTAATTTGCTACAATCTGTACATGCAACAAATAAAACCATGAATTATTATTAATGAATATATAAGACTCATAAGCAATGAAATGTCATATAGAAATTTTGTTATTACTACATGACAATAAAATACTAAAGTGCAGATTAAAATGCAGAATAAAAATCCTGAATATGTTGATAAGAAATACCAGTCAGTTTCTTCTCCATGCTTGTAAATTGAAGGCATTCATTCCATCAGCCCATGCACATTCACCAATATTTTGGTTCATCGCTATGCTGGGATGAGAACAATCAAAGTATGTCTAGCAACTCTTAGACATGACCCACAAAAATCAATATACAGTGGAGTCAATAGTTAAAACATATCACCTGCATTCATATGTTGGATGAAAAGGGGGTCAACTCCATGATTTTATGACCAATAACCTGCATTCATATAGTGTGTAAATGCAAATGAAAAATGATGCATGGTAGGGAGGTTTATTCCACAATTTTAGGAAAACATACCTGTTGTAGAGATCTCGCACTTATTAGTGCAGGATTCCCACTGCCCAGTCCCTCCCCCCCACTCCCTACTGCCCTCCCCACTGCCCAGCCCCCCCCCCCCCCCACTGCCCAGCCCCCCCCCCCACTGCCCACCCCCTCCCCCTCCTGCCCAGCCCTCCCCCCCACTGCCCAGCCCCCCACTGCCCAGCCCCCCCCCCCCCCCCCACTGCCCTCCCCCTCCTGCCCAGCCCTCCCCCCCCACGGGATGATGATGGCGGCATGTATGGGAACATCCCAGGGGTCTCAAGCGGTGGGAGGACATGTGTGGTAGATGGGATGTCCACTAATGGGTCAGTGTGGGGAGTGGTAAGACGGGAGCTCCGCCTAGGTCTAGGAGGATCCCTACTCGGTCCCATACTGGGAAGAGGATTCTCTGGAGTTACATGTCCCTAAATAATTGGATCAAAAATATGAACTTGATATTATTTGTAATGCAGAAGATAATTATTTAAATTAATATACTCACTGAAGACAACTCGCGCTCACGTCTAACAGGATCAGCATCAAATAATCTCTTCCTGCGAGCTTCTGTAGTTTTCTTCATAATCTGCATAAGAATGAAATAAATATTTTTTAGCAACAATTTTTACAAATCATAGATACTACTTAAAAAATGTCATAACATCTTTCAGTAATGATAATTTACAACCAAGTTATACAATTTTTAAAACCAAATTTTAAAACCACTTTTCTGAATTGAATGAAATAGAATTAAATGAAACGAAACCAAACATTACTAAAACAGACATATCATTTCAAACAAAAAGTAAATTAAAGTAATTAAATTAGTACCAACCTGAGAAACTCACGTCAAGGTAAACTGAATGAACTCTGAATATATATGGTTGCTTTTATATATTACCCTCCACTACCTCAGGTTCAACATCATCCCTCACAATGGGACAATTTGTGTCATCAAATGCAATATTTTGGCTATCACCGATGGGGGCGTCAATGGTGACAATTTCATCCCCAGCATCATGAAAAATATGTCTTGGGATTACTTCATTAATGACACCGTAATCAGGGTTCAGATGATCTTTCACATAAAACACTTGTTTTGCCATTGATGCCAAAATGTATGGTTCATCGGTATGCAGGAATCGACTCATGTCAATAACTCTAAATCCGCAATCATCAATAAATGTACCATGGCGCGTCATTGAATCAAACCATTTACATTGCATCATAGTGACTCGACCTCGAGAGTAGTAATCCAATAACAATATTTTCTCAACCAGTCCATAGTAATACACATCTTCATATCGAGGTCGACTATCAGATGCACTGGAATAACAATCCGTTCTAGCAATTAACATAACGCCATCATGCTGTGTTCTCATTTTCACCGCTTTATCAGTTATAACAAATTTGTATCCATTGATTATTAAAGATTTGCAGTCACGAACCAAAGAATTGGGACCAAAATCCAACGCTCTTAATTCTTGAGAAATGAAGTCAGCAGGTAAACTCAATACCTGGAATAAATGAGTAATATAATTAAATATATATCTATATTTTAAGGTATTTAATGTAATGGTCATACCTTTTATTTCAACCAAGCTGGGAACTCTTGGCTATGCATAGCCTCTCTCCTTCTCAACGGCAAAGACCGATGAACTCTACTTATAATTTGTTTATGTTCTCTACATAAAATGACAATAAAAGTATAAGGTATATGTGATATGATATCATATGAGATAACATATATATATTCAAATTACTTACTTGATATAGGTATCGAACAAACCACAATTAAACAAGACTGTACGATGTGCCATATTCCGCTCTTCAGAGCTCAATGTAACCAATGTATATGACCCGACAATTCCACCTGTTTGGGGAAGAGATGGAAACGAGGGTTGAATTTCCACATACTGCTCATCTTCATTTCTCATTGGTCGATTATGTCTTGTGCTCACATCAGACAAATACATTGAACAAAAATCCATACATTCTTGGGCCAGATAACTCCTCACAATGGAACCTTCAGGATAATTCTTATTTCGGACATATGATTTCATTGTGCACATATTTCTTTCAGTGGGATACATCCACCGAAAAGCAACTGGTCCCCCAAGAAGTGTCTCAGTTGGAAGATGAACTGTTAAATGCAGCATGCAAGTGAAAAAGGATGGAGGAAAAAATTTTTCCAACTCACACAGAATTAATGGTGCCTCTTGCTGCATTTTTATCAACAATGATTTGGATAACCTTTTAGCACAAAGGTCTCTAAAAAAATGACACAACCGAATCACTGCCACCCTTACATTATTGGATAGCAAATGTCGAATTGCTATTGGAATCAATTCATGAAGAAGGATGTGGTAATCATGAGTTTTTAGGGATTTCAATTTCAAATGTCTTCTGTTGACTCGTTTAGATATGTTGCTGGAATAGCCGTCTGGAACCTTAATATTCTCCAATACTGCCAGAAATTGATCTTTCTCTGCCTGTGTCATCACATAAGAAGCACAGGGAACTTTCCATTTGTTTTCACCGATACAAACAGGATGTAGTTCTGGTCGAATACCCCAATCCAATAAATCCCGACGAGATCGGAAGTCATCTTTGGTCTTCCCCTTAATATTCAAAAGAATTGCAAGAAACATTTCACATATATTTTTCTCAATATGCATTACGTCTAAACAATGACGTAACAAATTAGTAGACCAATATGGCAACACAAAAAAAATACTTCTCTTTTTCCAATTGTAAATGACTTCAGTATCAGCATTCTTCCTCTTTCGAGATGTCAAATGACCTTTTCCTAATGAAAAGCTGAAATCTTTCAATTCATCAAGCACATCACTTCCTGACATACGTTGAGGTGGTTCTTCAGTGTCAACATTATTATCAAACCTCCGACGATTCTTCCTGTATTGATGATCCATTGGAAAGAATCGGCGATGCCCCATGAAACTGAAACTACGACGATATTTAAGCCTTCTCGATCGTGTATTCTTCATACAAACGGGACATGAAAGTTTTCCCTTCGTGATCCACCCAGACATCATTTCATAGGCAGGGAAATCATTTATGGTCCATAGAAGGGCAGCACGCATCTGAAACGTATTCTTTGAAGAAGCATCAAATGTCTGCACACCTAAATCCCAAAGTTGTTTCAACTCTTTTATTAAAGGCTGCAAGTATACATCTATTTCATTACCAGGATCCGAAGGTCCAGATATCAGTATACTCAAGAAAGTGAAAGGTTTTTTCATACACATCCACGGAGGAAGATTATAAACATGAATAAAAACCGGCCACGTGCTATGAGCAGTAAGCATCTGACCAAATGGATTAAAACCATCACATGATAGGCCCAATCTGACATTACGCACCTCAGCTGCAAAATCAGGATGTTGTGCGTCAAATGTCCGCCATGCTAATCCATCTGCTGGATGGACCAGCTCATCATTTCCTTTAATTCTCTCAACATCGTCCCATCGCATATTGGCTGAGATTTCTGGAGACATGAATAGATTTTGATGTCTGGGAATCAATGGAAAGTGCCACATGACTTTCTGTGGCACACGAGACGGTGTTCCATCTGCATTTGTCTTCCATCGAGATGTACCACAGTCTTTACAGTCATTACGGTCAGCTGTTTCCTCCAAAAATAAACTGCAATCTTTCGGACAAGCATGGACTTTATTAGTAGCAAATCCAAGCTGCTTAATTAACTTCCATTCCATGTAATGATTTGAGGGAATATCTGCACCATCAGGAAGCAAGTCCTTCAAAAATGTAAGAATATAATCAATGGCAGTATTAGAAATCCCATACATAGTTTTCCCATGATATAACCGCATTAAAAATTCCAACTTGGTCATTCTAGTACATTCTTGATATACTGGAGTTCTGGCATCATCCAATAAATTTTTCACTATGTCAACATCATCATTTTCAGCATTTTCCTCATGTGTACTGATATCATTGTCTTCTTGCACCGGCATGCTATCTCTCTCGGAATGATGCACATATGGAAACCGATCAAATATCAAATTCTCCATGTCACTTCGTTCATTTCGTTTATGAACAGTCGAAGATTGACTCGTCTCTCCATGGTGAAACCAAACATTATAGTTTGCTTGAAATCCAAATTTCATTAAATGGTAACTAACTTCTTCTCGTCTTAACCATGGTCTTCCAACACAATTATAGCAGGGACACTGTATACAACCTCCATCTGACGCATTGCTAAATGCAAAATCTAAAAAATTCTCCAAATTATTTTGAAACTCGGTTGAAATCCGATCGGTACGATACATCCAGCTTCTATCCATTCTATAACAAGAAAAAAAATTATCACTCAATCAACAATGTAAATCATATTTAAAAAAATCATTACAATCAATTTTATTATTAAATCAATCAAAGCATATAGTAGCTAGCAAACATATTTAATGACAAGTATTTAATGACAAGAGGAGTTCATGATTGAATAAGTAGGGAAAAAGAGAAAAAGGTCTTCCTTGAGATGTAAACTAAAGAAAAAAGTTAAAAAAGACACTCCACATGGAAAGTAGTGCAGGGGGAGGGAGAGGGTTGGTTGGTGCAGCAGGGAAAGGGGGGAGGGGCCAGTGCAGCAGGAAAAGTGGGAGGGGAGGGGCTGGTGGTGGGGCTGGGAAGCATGGGGTAAGGGGCTGGTGGGGGTGCAGTGTGGGGGGGGGAGGGGCTGATGTAAGGGAAGGGGGGAGGGGGAGGGGCTGGCTGGTGTAGTGGGGGGGGGGGTAGGGGCTGGTGGGGGGATGGGCTTGGTGCATGGTAGGGGGAGGGGCTGGTGCAAGAGGGGGGAGGGGGAGGGGCTGGTGCAGGGGGAGGGGATGTTGCAGCAGGGGGTTAAGGGAGGGGCTGGTGCAAGGGAAGGGGGAGGGGGAGAGGTTGTGTAGGGTAGGGGGGCTGGTGAGTCTCCCCATACGTTAGAGGTTTTTGACTTGTAGTGAGGGTCTCGAGAGGTGATAGTGGGGACTATACCCTCTTATCACATATACACAGTGGTAAAATTGAATAAATAACAATCAACAATGAAAGAGGTAGTAAATAAATGACAAAGCAGCATAAGATAAATATTATTATAACTGAATTAAAGTGGTCAATGGTAGTTTAAACAACAGATGAATGCATGACATGGTAATGATACATATCTAAAAGTAGTAAACATTACATCATTATTTTCAATAAAATAAAAAAATAATAAAGTCACATCAAAACCCCATGGGCGATCTCCTTGAGCATCCCGAGATCCAACTCAGTCCTTTTCTCCTAACTCTAGTTACAAGCATACATTGAAAGCAAGGTCCAAGGTCCTGAGAAAATGAAAGTATACTCGAGTATCCCAATGTAATAGCGGCCTGAGTAGGGTGTGAGATATAAATAATAATAGGATGGAACCACTGATGTCCAGCCCAATCTAGATAGTGCAGTATAAAATATATAGTTCACTGGTATATAGAATAATAATAGAGAGATAAATAAACATCACCCGTACAGGTTCCTATGGGACACAGAGCAGTTATACCTTCTTTAGCCTTTGACTGGTGTCAGAATGTGTAACCATTTCATTAATCAATTTTATCCAGTTTAAATATAATTTATATGAGAAAGATATTGAGGTTCTAAGATGTGAGAAGAAAACATGTAATGATATTTAATAATGAAGTTCCAAGGTTATAACCAAGGAAACATAGACCTCAAGTGTCAACAACTTAGTAATAACTATAGCCTCACATGGGGTAAGACTGTAATCCAAGGATAACAGTCCAACTAATTCCACAATAAGAGGACTATCTAGTCTAAGAAGTTCATCCAAGGTAAAATGGGTCTAAGAAAAGATTGGGCTAGGATTTAACCATGGCACCTACTTGTCAATTCTGGAACTAAGGAGTGTATCTAAGGAATCTTGTTGTAATACATGAGGGATTATATGGTGTCATACCAGGCATCTAAAGTTAGACAAGGATCAGGTTCTATGTAGGTCTCAACCTAAGAAAGTTGTATCCTTGAATTCGGAATAGGGTCCTTGAGTGCTCAAGGCTTTCTCTCAAGTATCCAAGGTGAGCTTGAGTCAGGCCACACCTACTTTGATATTGAATTCATATAATATTCCATTTGGTTCAAGCCTTTCCTTTGATTAGTGTGACAAGGCCAAGTAGCATGAAACCCTTTAATCAAGTAATAATTAATCAATAAGTCAATTTTGTTCAACCCTAGCCTTTCATTAGTGTGACAAGGCCATGTAGCTTGAAACCACTCATTTAATCCATTTAAGGCATTTTCAATAATCAAGGTTCACTCTGGTACCTTCCATTAACATGGTAAGGGGTTCTATGAATACGCAACATATTTTTCAATTACATCTAATACGGCTAATTCATGTACTTAGTATACTTTACAATTTCTATTTCACAGTTTATTATTACATTGAAGCACTTACATTAGGCGGGTTAAATGTTGTGCATACAGGGTAATTTCCATTCTGAAATTCAAAAGATAATTCAAGCCATTTAATATAGAAAATCATACCCTTAGAAATTTAAATCTAAGGCTCACCGAATGGTGGCTCAAACATGTCAACATACTAAAATGAAAATTATGGGAAACAATTCTACATGGGTAATTCCAATATAAAAAACGGTCAAAGAACTTAAACGGTTCCTTGGTTATTTAATCATTTAAAAAGGAAAACTTAGTTTTTTTAATTCCATTAGGGGTCATATATGACATAATTCAAACATAACATCAATTCATAAAGAAATATCAGTACAACAAGACAATAAATCCTAAAAGTCTAATAATTGTTTTTTAACTTGAAGACAGCGCACCTCCGTTGGAGGGGTTTTAATATATAAACATGATATTTCTTATGAAACAATCATTTATTACCTTTAACTCTTAAATCATGAAACATACTAAATTCAAGATTAAGAGGAATTTAATCTAATGTATTCACTGCATTAACTAAAAACAAAGAAAACGTGTAGTAAGAAACTAATTAATGCATTAATAAATTTGAGGAATTGGAAGGGTACCCTTCCTCAAAGAGGAACCAAGCCAACACCTGAAACTTGATAGATTTATAAACAACCACCCGGAACTGCTCAACATGTGTATGTACATACCTTCATATATACTATTTTAAGGCCAAAATAGTGCATCTTAGGATTATCAATGCTAAATTAATTTGGGGAAATATTCTCACTGGGTTTGATAATCAGGATATTTATATCATTCATCTTTTAGTATTCCGTCATAAAAAAATGAAATTGCTTAAAAAAATTTAGAATCAAACCACTCCATTAACCTATGAATGCATCAACTGCTACCTTTGACTACAACACTAATTGATTATCAAGAGGTAATATGATGAAATTATGGGAAATCAACCAAGACTAAGAAATTACCAGGAAATCTGGGACTCCAGCATAAAAAAAATCACTACTGAGAAGGCCGGGAGGTCCAGGTCGTGAGCCGGGAGGCCGAGCCGGGAGTCGGGAGCCGGGAGTCGGGAGCCGGGAGCCGCGAATCGGGAGCTGCGAGTCGGGAGCCGCGAGTCGGGAGCCGCGAGTCGGGAGCCGCGAGTCGGGAGCCGCGAGTCGGGAGCCGGGAGGCGGAGCCGGGAGTCGGAGCCCGGGGTTGGAGGCCGGGGAGGGGAGTCGGAGGCCGGGGAGGGGAGTCGGAGAGGAGAGGGGAGGGTCGGGAGTCAGTGGTCGGGGAGCGGCGTCGCGGCTTGGGGAGGTAGGGTAGAGCGATGCGTCGTGGATTTGAGGAGAGAATGAGGAGGAGCCCGATACAAGGGCTCGAAAAAAAAATTAATACCCACGGTTTTAATAAAACCGTGGGTATAAACATCAAAAAAACATATTATCCCCACGGTTTAAAGAACCGTGGGAATAGGTGCGTGGGGATAGACCCCATTTCCAGTAGTGTCGGGCATTTTAATGCCGTGATAATGGGAAGAAGATGTCTAATGATGCAAACAAAGGAAGGGATACACAGAATGAACCTACTACACTTCAATGTTTCAAGTGCAAGGAGATGGGGCATTATGCCAATCAATGCCCAAATCCAAGGGTTGATGATGATGGTCGACATCAACAAAATATTAATGCTAAAGACAAAGGAAAGTCACATGCAATTTCTATCAGCGATGTGGAGTACGATAACGAAGTGGTGAAATGTACACTTACCATCCACTCTAAAGTAGAAAATGTTTTATTTGATTCTGGATCCACCCACTCTTTTATTTCTGAAAAATTTTCTAAGGGTATCACCATATTACCTCAGCAATTAGATGTTGAGTTAGCTGTGACAACACCTAATGGCACAACAGTCGCATCAAAAGTTTATAATTCTTCTCAGATCGAAGTTTGTGGGAAAGTGCTTCCTGCAAATCTTGTGATACTTCCTTTATTTGAATTTGATGTGATTCTTGGCATGGATTGGCTTTCTCTACATGGAGCTCATATTAATTTCCAAAGAAGGGAAGTCACATTTCATATTCCAGATCAATCTACGATCGTCTATCGATGCAAGGATGAATATAACCTTCCAGTGGAAATTTCTTCCATCTTATGGGTCTTGATTCCACTAAATGAAGGTTATTTATCTCAAATGGTTGGTGAGAAACTTACGATTAAGAATATTCCCATCGTACGGGAGTTTGATGATGTCTTTCCGGAGGAATTACTGGGTCTTCCACCAAATCGTGAAGTTGAGTTTTCAATAGAACTTGTACCGGGTGCTTTGCCTATTTCAAAGACACCTTATAGAATGGCCCCAATTGAGTTGCAGGAATTGAAGAAGCAACTCTAGGAGAATCTTGATAAAGGATTCATACGCCCTCGTGCGTCACCTTGGGGAGCACCTGTTCTATTTGTTAAGAAGAAAGATGGATCAATGAGGCTCTGCATTGATTATCGAGAACTTAACAAGATCACAATCAAGAACAAATATCCTCTCCCACGCATTGATGACTTATTTGACCAACTACGCGGAGCTCAATACTTTTCCAAGATTGATCTTCATTCAGGGTATCATCAATTAAGGGTCAAAAGGGAGGATATACCAAAGACGGATTTCCGTACAAGGTATGGACACTATGAATTTATAGTGATGCCATTTGGTCTTACTAATGCCCCTGCTATCTTCATGGATCTAATGAATAGAGTCTTTAGAGACTATCTTGATCAATTTGTGGTAGTCTTTATAGAAGATATTCTTGTCTATTCAAAGAGCAAGGAAGAGCATGAAGATCACTTGAGAATTTTATTTAAGACCCTGAGAAAGGAGAAGCTTTATGCCAAATTTACCAAGTGTGAATTTTGGCTTCAAAAAGTTGCATTTTTGGGTCACATAATCTCAAAAGAGGGGATATCTGTGGATCCATCAAAAACAGAGGTTATCGAAAGATGGTCGAGACCAACAGCAGTAACTGAGATCCGAAGTTTTCTTGGTTTGGCTGGATATTATAGACGTTTTGTAAAATATTTTTCACAATTATCTAATCCACTCACCAAGTTGACTTGGAAAGGAGTTAAGTTTGTTTGGACAGAGGAATGTGAATAGAATTTCAAGGAGTTGAAAAGAAGGTTATCCAGTGCACCTGTGCTCACACTGCCTTGTAGTGGAGAAAGGTTTGTGATCTACAGTGATGCATCCAAGAAGGGATTGGGGTGTGTTCTTATGCAAAATGATATGGTGATAGCTTATGCCTCACGACAGTTGAAAATCCATGAGCAAAATTACCCAACACATGATTTGGAGTTGGATGCGGTAATCTTTGCATTAAAGATTTGGAGGCATTACCTTTATGGTGAAAGGTGTGATATTTATATTGATCATAAAAGTTTAAAGTATATTTTCACACAAAAGGAGCTGAATATGCTTCAAAGAAGATGGTTGGAGATGATTAAGGATTACGACTGCTCAATCCATTACCACCCTGGGAAAGCAAACAAGGTGACAGATGCATTAAGTCGACAAGACCATGCTAGTTTATCCATGATGAGGATCACAAAAGATCCAATATTTATGGATTTACAAAGGATGGATCTTGGAATTATAATGGAAGGGGGAAAATCTTATCTTTCTCAAATGAATGTTCAACCATCTATACATGCGAAGATTAAAGAGGCACAGAAACAAGATGTCAAGTTACAAAAGAAGGTGAGAAATGTTCCTGAATTCAACCTTGATTGTGATGGGATAATAATGTTCAGGAATCGGGTTTGTGTTCCTCCCATCCCCGAATTAAAGAAGGAGCTGCTGGATGAGGCTCATAGTTCTTCATTCTCTATTCATAATGGAAGCACGAAGATGTATAAGGACCTGAAAAAGTACTTCTGGTGGGATGGCCTGAAAAGAGATGTTGCTGAATATGTCTCTCGATGCTTGGTTTGTCAACAAGTTAAAGCTGAGAGACAAAAGTCTAAGGGGATGTTACAACCATTACCCATACCCGAATGGAAATGGGAAAACATCACTATGGACTTTGTCACAGGACTTCCTAAAACATCCAAAGGCAATAATGCTATTTGGGTCATAGTTGATCGTCTTACAAAGTCTGCACACTTCATTTCTATTAGAGAGGATTTCTCTCTAGATCAGCTTGCCAGGATATATGTAAAGGAAGTGGTAAGATTGCATGGAGTACCACTTTCTATTATATCTGATCGGGATCTGAGATTTACCTCGAATTTCTGGCGAAGTCTTCAGCATACTCTAGATACATAGTTGAGTTTCAGCACTGCTTATCATCCCCAGACAGACGGTCAGTCTGAGAGAACAATTCAAACCCTAGAAGATATGTTGAGAGCTTGCTCTATGGATTTCAAAGGAGGTTGGGATCAACACCTACCTTTGGTGGAATTTTCTTATAATAATAGCTTTCACTCCAGTATTCAGATGGCTCCTTATTAAGCTCTCTATGGAAAGCAATTCAGGACTCCAACTTTCTGGGATGAAGTTGGGGAAAGAAAGCTATTAGGACCTGATCTCGTTGATGAAATGGCAGAAAAGGTCAGATCTATTCAACAACACATAAGAGCAGCTCATAGTCGACAGAAAAGTAATGCCGACAACCGAAGAAAAGACCTAGAGTTTGAAGTGGGTGATAAAGTGTTCTTACGAATATCTCCCTGGAAGAGGGTTATGAGATTTGGAAAGAAGGGGAAGTTGAGCCCTAGATATATCAGTCCTTTCGAAATACTGGATCGTGTTGGAAAGGTAGCTTACCGATTGGCGCTTCCACCGAATCTCTCTCAAGTTCACGATGTGTTCCATGTATCTCTCCTGAGAAAGTACATACCTGATCCTTCACATGTACTCTGCTCAGAAGTTATACCGCTGGAGCAAGATCTTTCTTATGAAGAACAACCGATAGAGATTCTGGATCATAGCGAAAAAGTCCTACGAAACAAGACCACTCGATTGGTGAAAGTTTTATGGAGGAACCACCAATTAGAAGAAGCTATATGGGAGCTTGAGGATATGATGAGGGAGAAGTATCCTCATCTGTTTGTTATAAAGTGAAGAATTTCGAGGGCGAAATTCTTTTTAAGGGGGGTAGAATGTAACACCCGAGATTTTTATGAGTAATATTTTGTTTTTATATATCATCAAAGGAATCTTTCACTACATACTAGCTTGGCTTACTTTACACGCAATCGCGACCTTCCTCGATAGCTTGCGTCGTACGCAATACTGAGTTTCACTAAACAACGATATGCTATTAAAATATTATTAAAACTAGCCGTTATGAATAGTAATAACCACTTTTTGAAATTTTATAAATTTTATCTTTCAAAATGGACTTCATTTTTGGATTCGGAATACTGAAATTAGCCTAGGGTGAAATTTTGGTATTTTTCTGAAAACTTTCAATTTTTGATGAATAGTGAAACCACTAAGTGGTAGGTTAAAAACTGAATTTTGCATAAAACTTAATTTTACCGCTTCTGTGAATGGAATTTCAAAAATCCGAGAGACACAGTTAATATCAAAGACTAAAATGTGGTTCAATGAGATGAAAATAATTTTTTTGGTGAATAGTAACTTTTTACTTTTTTTTACCACAGTTAAAAGTAAATAGGGTAATTAAGGGTAAAAATGATATTATTATTACCCTAACACATGTCCTAATTCTATTGGACAAGTGTAATTCGACCAAAAACAAACTTAGGAATAAAATATGACCATTTAGGTCCACTTGGATTAGATTAGGACATTTATTATTAATTTATTTAAAGAAGGGTTAAAATAGTTAAAATCAAAGTTTAATAAGTAAATAATTTTTAATATGGGGTTATACATAAGATAAATTCGACTATAAATATTAATTAGAAAGATAAAAATATTTCCTACATGATGGTATTTTATTTATAATTTTTAGACATTAAATAATTTAATTTATTTATGACACAATTATGATGCAGTAATTATCTTATTTATGGAATATTGACATAATTGATGTTATAAACACCAAAATAAATGTAATTTGAGACTTTTTATGAATTAAACTAATTTTATAGGTTACTATGATATATTAGTGTTGATTTAATAAACTTGGTTCGAACATATAATTCTGTTATGACTTTCACAAAAATCATATATCAAATAGTGTCAAAATTGACATAAAATAGTTTTTAAATCAAATATTATATTATTAATTGTTATTTTATTCCTAAAAATCTAAGGTTCAGCCAAAGGACTTATATAAGGATATATATATTAATAATAAACAATTTGGGGTTCGTTTGGTATGTTATAGTAATTTTATTAACCATATAGTGTAAGAAAACAAAAAGACACGGTAAAAGTTAAATTATTTAACTTAGAGTTAAATCTAATTGATAAGGTTAAAATAATACCCTAAACTTGTCTAAATCCTATTGGTTGATAGGATTTAGACCCATTCCCACTTTAGCTTCGAAATAAAACCCTTTGGAACCATTATAAACCGATTTTGACTTTAATATAAAATAATATTTTGAGATATTCCTAAGGTGCCCCTCTCCTCCCTTATAAAAGGGCACCTCCTCCCCCTCCTCCTCACACCAATTTGAGCACTCAAGCTCGGCCAACCCCTTCCATTTTCTCCTCTCCACTTCCCTAGAATAATCCTAGAGGTCCTGGTCTTCTTCAAAGACCAATCTTAGTTCCCTAAGTGGAGGATTCAAAGAAGCGTTCCAAATAAGAGGAGCTTCGGACATATACAATGAAAATCGGACCTAAGGTAAGGGAAATATCACAATCTCATTTTTATCTGAGATTGTTTATTCGTAAGTATTTATTGGGGTGTATTTTATCATCCACATCCATGTTCCCTCAATATGTAATATTTTTTCCATCCACTTACACTAGTTTAAATCCAATTTTACCCTTCGGTGAGTTTTTAGTAAAGAATATGAAAGGAATCTTTTGTCGTTTTTTTCGTACGAGGTACTTTTTGACTTTTCCGACAAAAGTACGAAGAATTTTTTTTTAAATTATACGGCATGAATGGATTTCTAAAACATTATTTCCAAGAATCTTCCTTTACAATTATTCAAGTTTATTTTTAATCAACTTCTTTTAGTTTAAAATTTTATGACATGTTAAGAAAGGAAAAGTGTTTTTGAAGTAGAAAGGATATTTTCCTCAAGAATGAAGTTCAAGTATTTTATCAAAATTATTTTCCATATAAGATAATAAAAGGGTTCTGTTTTTATCCCTATTATTACATGGATTTGATTATGTTGTGATGGAAATATTTTTATGAATTCTTTTATCTTATATGAATTGTTTTATGATGTCATGTTGTTTAAGAATCCCATTTTTATTACATGGGTTACGCTATGATGTATGGTTTATGATTATGTGGAACACATAAGAAAGGATTAATTATAAGATGGGTGGGACCTATATCTCCCTCCAATGCATTGGGTAAAGATTTATATCTCATGATATAGACATGGATGGAACGGAAGGTTATTTCGGTTTAGTGATACAGGACTGAAACGAGGAGTGAACTCAGTTCAGAAAGGGACTTTGTCCACTAAGATAGTCTTGGAAATGAGTCATGACTAACAAGAAATGATTTTCCATGATTAAGTGTGCATGCCACAAAGTTTCAAGTTTCATGTTATGATTATGGGGATCTAATTTTCACTTCTATGATTTATTCCATGTTAAGATATTATGATCTCTTTTATAGGTTATGATTTTCAAAAAGATATGATATGATTTTTATTTCCTTTATTTTCCCTTGCTGATCATTTGAGCTCACCGTTTTATGTTTTCTTTTCCCCAGGTCAGGAAGATGGATATTAAGTAGAATATGCTAAAATGGACCCTAGATATGATGAAATAAATGGGAGACACTATAGAAGATTTATGAACCAGTTGTTTATGTTTCCCAGTTTCTAAAGACACTATACCTATATGGTCCTTTGTGGTTTTGTCATATGTTGTAATAAGTGTGCTTAAATTTTGAAGTATTAACAATGTATGTAATGTATGGGTCATTAAATTTCAACCTCAACATATATGTGTTTTTATTAAAACGTTCTAAGAACAATTTTGGTATGCACCTAAAGAGAAATTCTGAAAAGGAGGTAAAATTATTAAATTTATGTTTTTGTTTTATTTATTCCTCCACCACAATAAAATATTATTAATGAATGATAAGATAATAAAATAAAATTGTTAAAGATATTTATAATATATTATTACAAATTCATGACATATATATTTATACCATTACATCAACTGGGAAACAAAACTATGGATCATGTGGATGGTAGATTACCGCCTCACAACCTGAAGTTATTATTTTTCCATCACCACCTCTAATGGATAGATATATTGATGGTTTTATTGTTTATATATTATATTTGTGATATTATTATTCCTCTTGAATCATTAAATCAAATATTTATTCATACTTTCTATTCTATGGGGATACAATAACATCGCTTGTTTTTACGATGGACTACGACCTCTCAGAGCGGTGTGATTAATTTTTCTATAACTCTTAAAAAAAGGTAATAATGATAGATTTAATTAATATATATTATATATTTGACATCATAATTACCTTTTAAATGTGATATTTTATTTGTATTATTGTATTTCGATCCATTGAGAAAATTGGAGCAACATTCATGTGTATGTACAACTTACCATCTCAAAGAACAGCGTAACTCATTTTCCAGACCAAAAATTAAACTATTACTCAAAATACCTATATAATGAATATATATTATATTAATATAATTTATTGTATTTTGGATATGGTGGAAACATGATCAATATAAAATGAATGGAAAATAAAAAACAAAATCATACATGAAAATGAAGCAGTTATTACCTGAAATGTGATATTAGTAAGAAATTATTGTTATATAGGTAATAAAAAGTCAATATTAAATAATATATGGTATAATAAATATTATTATGGTTCTTTAATATAGTTATAGTAAAAATATAATTATTATAAATGTGGTTTAATGTGTATGAAGAAATTCAAGACTTAAGGTATGAGACTCTTGTCTCAAATTACCTTTTTAGGACATAAGATATGTTATGCACCTATATTATGTTATGAGGTGTATATACTACCCTTTTACATGTTATGCCATTAATATACTTATTTTAATTATAATTAAAGTTTCATATTATTTAATATTTAGTGGTGATTACGATTCAAATGATACCAAAGTGTTAAAGATTTTATGTTACTATCTCGTAGTTTATCAGGATGGTTTATGATTATGTTTCCAATGAAAAAAACTATTAATTTATCTCCCAATTAGATCATGTATTTTCTTATCCTCTATTTATTTCTTTAGAATTCATGTTTCCTTTAATAATCATATTTTTATGTACTCTTGTGATCAAAAATAATTGTTTGTTTAAATCAATTTTATTTATTTCTTCTTTCAAAAATGATTTTTATTCCACATTAATGTTTCAAGAAATGTTTTAAAAATGTTTTTAAAAACATAAAAAGGTTTTTTATATTCATTTTTAGCCTTTTTAATCTTTTTAAAAAAAATTAAAAATTGTCTTCTTTTCATTTTATAAACGGGGTGCTTTTGACTTTTACTATACATGTAAATGAAATATTTGTTTTAAAGTTTACGAAAAGAGTTTTATTTTCAATATTTATGTACTCTCGATGTTTTGAATATTCCATTACAAATTTCTATGATTATTTTCATATAATATTTTTTCTTTAATATTTTTTTATGTTTTTATATTTTAAATATGTTTTTTCAAAATGGAAAATATTTATTCCTCAATGATTTTTTTTGAATTCATCAACAAAAGGATCCTTTGATTATTATTATTTTTTACTAGGGATATGATCTAGTTATAGGATCCATATTATTTCTATGGTTGTTTTATTGTTATGATAGAGACATTTTTATAAAGAAAATTAATTTTACATGGGTTATTCTATGATTAAATGTACATGAATCCATTTTTGGTTCAATGGTTATCCTATGATGAAATTCATATGAAACTTTTTCATTTTCATGGATTATAATATGATGTATTTATTATTATCATGTGTCATATATTTATATGAATTTAATCATTTTATAGGTGGGATTTATATATCCCTCCAATGTAGTGTGTAAAGATTAAAATCTCATGAAAAAAATAAGACTAGAATGGGGAGTGAACCTAGTACAATAATTGAATTTGTACACTATGGTAGACATATGAGTGAACCTTCACTAATATAATGGTTTCAGTAATGAACCCATTATACTATGATGGACTTGGAAATTATCCAAGAATATCATGTGAATAATTTTCTTTGCTTATATGAATTTCACAACTCGATGTCTTATGACTATTTTATGATCTCAAGGATTATTTTCATTGATTAATTTTTAATTCATATATTATGAATGGACAATATTTGTGCCATGAATCAATATTTTTATATTTAATATGTAGTGTATTTTTTCCACATATACTACTCATATTCTTTTACCATTATGCTCTAGTTATGTTTACAATTTCTAGTTGTGCATCTGAGCTCACAATTTATTATGATTATTTTCTCAAGGTTATGATGATAGGAATTATGTGTGTTTTGTATACGATGGGTTCTAGTTATGAGGAACTAAGTGGGGGATGATGTAGAAATATTATGAACCGGTTGTTTATTTAACTATGTTTCCAAATAAAGTATAATTTTACAATGTTCAAGCATTTTTTTAATGTCATGAAAATTCATCTAAAAAGATATAATATATTTGTATGAAAAGACTAGTTTATCATAGTATTGGAACAATTATGTAATTGTATTCCCAGGATGTAGGGTGCCTTTATATGGTTTAGGCATAACCTTATGTGTCTTTGTATTACTTTCAAATAATTTTTTTAATATTTTAAAAATATGATTTGAGAAGGAAGTGGTTTGGGTATTTCTTTAAAATGATTAAATAAATGATATTTCCTTTATTTTTTTTAAATGTTATTCTAATGAGATTTTGTAACATTTGGAAAAACCATTCATTGTTTTCAATTATTTTAAGTCATAATTAAAATTTTAAACAATCCTCAATTTTTATTTTATAAAAAGGTTTGTTTTTCATAAGTATTCATGTGGTTTAGTATTACAAATCATGGAAATCATAATCTGATGCTTGGTGTTTGATCTATAATTCATATAAGGTTTTACTAAGTTATTTCTATAAATTCATCAGATTCTGGTGGCCTACTGAGATCTTTTGTTCTCATGACTATTATGTTTAAGTTACATGTTCTTGGTATATTTTTTCATTTTGACTCTTGAAATCATTAATACTTTTGAGGCTAGTTTTTTATTTTATTTCATTCAACCATTTGTTCATATTATATGGATTTAGTATGACTTTTTATTTTCCTAGAATTTCAATACATCAATTCCATATAATTTTTTTACATTATCAAATTAAGATTTTACAACTTCATATAGTTGTAGGTATAGTAATATTGTTGTTGATAAGGATATGAAATTGGAGGAATTTATGTAGGAAATGGATATTAGGATACGATGGAGGTTTATGGTGCTCATGTAATTAACTAATTTTATATGTGATTACTTGTTTATTTGTATCAAACAATTGTTTTTCATGTGGACATCAAACGTATAGATGCATTATGCCCAAATTTTTTATACATTTTTACTATTGTTCTTACTCTTATTATTGGTTGAAATAATTCCCAATTATGTTCCTGTGATGTAGAAGAACTGGTTTCCGTCCTGAAGGGATCGTGAACACCCTTTAGTCAAATGAAGTACAAGTTTGAGAATCCGTTAAATGGAAGGATTGGTTTGGTTCATTACATGTTGGATATCAACTCAATAATCACCTGATGCTTAAAAATAGGACTAACTAAACACCTGGGTTGACACTCAAATGGGTCCACTTTTGGTTAATCACATTCTCTTTACATTTTATTAGTATGGATTTATTATAATATGGAATTAAAATATGAAATTTTGGAGAACCAAAACTAAATAATTCTAGATTGAACCTAGATTGATTTAAGTTGGACGAAAAGATAATATTTTGGATTTAATGAATTATACATTTAAATGTTGAGTTTTTATTAATTCCCTTACGATGTAAATATTTATCACACATGATGAACTAATTTTTTTATAAATGAATAATGAAAGGAGAAACCATGTTAAAAATATTTGTGATGGAAAATATAGTAATTAGCTAATAAATAAAATATAAGATGAAGTTAAAAACATTTTTGTATACATTACAACCTATTTTAAGTTATGTATAATAGTTTTATTCTTTTAAAACACATGAATAGACCAACTAAGTGAATGATATAGTTTTATATAATATCATATGTAAAATATGATGAAGTAAAAAAGATTTTACTTCCAAAATGTAAAAATTTTGGAAAGAATCACCCAAATGGAAGGACTCAAAGGAACATGAAAGTTGTCATGTATGGATGGATTATCCATCTAGATCATGATTTTCAAGTTGGGATGAAGGATATAATTACTGAAATTGATGTTATGAATGTGTAATGCCTCAAATGTATGGAGTTTGGGAATTTTACAAATCATTCAATAACCCAATGGTAAATGAGTATAACAAAAATCAGTAACCTCTTAAATCAACGAAACAAGGGAAATCCAATTGTATCCCAATATCTGAAAGTTGGTCATTAATAAGGAAGGTAAAGCGTACAGTCACCCTCCAGTCTAAATTTTTGGATATCCAATTGAAATCTAGTTCTAGACACACCAGTCACCCTAGAATATTTTTTAAGATCACCAAATCAACACCCTAATGATTTTATATTTTCTTTAGTTGTTATTATATTATATCATGATATATATGGGAATATTATTTTTGTAAATATTATTAACTATTACATTAGGGGAATTTAATGTGATTTTGGGCATTGAATAGCTCTTGTTACATGGATTTCACATTAATTATGAGAATAATGAACTCAAAATTCATATATCATGTTAAATTATAATCATATATTATTAGAAGGATGACTATGACCTATCTTGGAAAACAAATTCCATTATATGATTTATGATACCTAATCATGAATAGTGTTTAGCTCATATTTTAGAAAGAAACTAAATAATAGGATACTACTATTAAGGAAGAATATAAGAATTTCATAATCTCCCTTGAATTATTACAGTTGATACCAAAAAAGAAATTAACTCTTGATTCATATTAATCATATGGACACCCTTAACTATCTTCCATAGTATGTGATAATTAAAATTGTAAAGTTAAATTTTATTTAGGGTGGATGTAATGACCAAGGATTTGGGATCATTTAAAATACATAATATCTTAAATGACATATGTCATATGATACATAAAACATAAAAAAACCAAAAAAGTAAAAATAAAAAATTATTAATAAATATATAAAAAATACTAAGATGGTATAAAATTAAATATTTAGAAGGTCAATAATTAATAATATTTCTTATTGATTTTTTTAATAAAATCAATTTTTTGTGTTGTTTGTATTATATTAAATGACAGATTCAAAATTTTTGGGATATAAATTTTATAAAATATTTTTTTTAATTCATCACATAAATGCTTTTTAGTACTAATTTTTGTTTTTTTTTGTAACTATTTATTTTCAATAACTAAATATGGCGTCTATAAAAATTACACTTTTTCTGATTTTATCATTATGTATGTTTATACTAGAAAAATAAAAAATATATATTGAGTAATAAAATATGAATTTATGGAATAAAAATATTTATTTTAAACTATTATTTTAACTTATAATTTTTTGTATTATATTTTTTTAAAACTATATAAAAATGATAATTTTATAAAAATATTATCATGGTCTTTTCCTATAATTAATTATTTATATTGTTGAATTTGGTTTTATATTAACTTTAAAAGCTAATTTATTGATTTTTTTTATAGTCAACAAATTTATATCATTAGAATTTGTATCCAAGGAAATAATATTATATATATATATAATGATTAAAAGGTTTATTTTTCTAAAAACAATTATGAAATTATGTGTGTTTATTTTAAAATTAACTTTTCATACATTTATAGGTTTTACGTATTAAAATGAATTCAAAATTTTAAATAAATTGTTTGAATTTTTCTAAGAGATCTAATATTTTTTATCATTATGTTAATTACTAATGTTTGAAATTAATTTATTGGGTAAAAGTTCATTTGTGTAAAAGCATAATAAAATATGTAAATCACTCTAAACATTTCTAAAATGAATTTATGAGATTATTTGTTACCACATATTTTCTCACATCCCCTCTATATAAACTTTTTTATTAATTTAGCCTTGAAAACTGTCACGAAATTATTGAAAAATGATGACCATTTCCAAAAGCTCTTATTTTATCCTCTTATAAATGGGTACCAATTCCACCCTTCAAATATACACTTCACCTTAGATTTCATCTTTGAAACCCTTCCCTTTTACTATCTATAGAACTCTCTCCAAAATACATAATCTATTTTTCACGAATAGTTATCATAATTTTAACACCTAGTTAACTTCCTTCATGTATTCTTTGACTCTTGTTTTGGTTTTCACTTTTTTATTGTTGGTATTGAGGGATTCTTGGTGATAGAAAACCTTTTCTGAGGAAAATGACCTAATGTATGGGGATGTATGTTTTTATGAATTAATGTATTCTAAATGTAAATGTGTAAATGTATTTAGAGGGTACTCCTTGGGATCAAAGAGCCGCAAGAATTGGTTTGGTATTATAAGAAACTGGACTATGTAGGACCAAATTGACATATTCACATCATGAATGGGGTACATGAAATACACCCAATATAAGTACAATTTCAGGAGTCTATTTTAGAGTGTTGAATTTTACAATCCATGAAACCATTTGACAATGTGAATGGGCCAATCAAGAATTAATTTAACCTGAGGTGATTCCTTTTTTATCCTACATGAAATTAAGGTAATTCTCACCATGAAAGGGGTTCATGTCATGAATTTTTTTGGGTTCAATGTTTTTATCCATGATAAAAATTTAACCATTTATTATCTGGTTCTTTGACCTCATACATGAGATTTAGGGGTATTTTGGGATATTTTGGGAGATCTCCCTTCTTCTAGATTGCTATTTTTAGTGTTTGACTCCTGTGACAGTTTGGTTTCATATCCCTAGTATGTGATTTTATTATTTCTTAATTTCATCTAGTTGTGATAGTGGTGATGGATGAATTTTTTATTTAGATAGTGATTGGTTGGTTTTTTATATAGATCCATTGTGTTTCCTTCCATGACTTTTCTTTATTTTGTTAATGTGTGAGTTTTCAATACCATTTGTCAAAGGAGGCTCGTTTAGGATCATTTTTGAGGTAAGAGTATCCAAATAAGTGATTCTAATATTTGAATTGCTATATTTTCTTATGAATTCCATTGTTTTATTGAATGAAAATTCGTGTTTTTTCCATTGAATGGATATATCAGAAATCAATCACATTTTAAATGGATTTGGATTTAAAATTTATTTTTCATTAAAATGAAAATGTTATATTAAATTTGATCATGGATTTTGAAATGATTTTAATAAACATAAGACATTAAGATACTTGTTTTAATTTAGAAAGGGACTTGTCAATTTAGTGTGCCTGAAACCAAAAAGAAGTTTTATGTTATTGATAGACTATGGTATGAATCAATATCGGTGGGATCCAATATATTCCTTCCTTATGCTTGTTTTAAGACTAGTAGGTATTTCCATAGGCTGGAGACCAAATGGTGTGATTTGTTATTTATAATTGGTTTATCATATGATTTATTGTTTCATTGATATTGGATCACACATTTTCTAATAGTGTATCCATGGATATTTTTTCCTAATATTACATTATTTTCATATAAATTTGACATATTTTGGATAATGTAAATATTGTAGGCATATATGAAAAAAATATTTCTTACAAAATGGTTTATTTTCTAAAAATTCATTATAAGATTGATTTTTTAAAGCCTAATGTTCTATATTCTTAATATTAAAAATTTTATATATTATTTGGTGGAATCCCATAAGGATCTATTCTCACATCCCAATATTTCTATCGGGTTCTTATAAACATTATTTTGTGGGAATCTAGAAAAGGGAATGGTATCATGAAGTATGTCGTGGTCACATCCCCATTTTCACCTTTTTAATGTGATAGTTTAGTGGATATGGATGAGAACATGGAGACTTATTTAGTATAGTGTGATCTATCATTCTGGTATGTCATGTTTATCTTGAATATATTGTTCTGGTGGATATGAATTCTTTTCCTCAGTGTTTTACTTTGATGTTTCTTTATTTGTACATGATACTTGTGGTTCTTTGTTATAACTCACCATGTATCATACAAGTCGGGGTGGCTTGTATAGTTGACCAGGGTTGGTTCATTAACAATTAGTATCAAATGGAATACCCAACATTAAGTGTCGTTGACACTACTAGGGTGTGGGTCAGTATTTTGGTAGTCTAAAGATATGACTTTTAGAATTCAGGTAGTAAGTGATGAAAAGAGTCATGTCCATATCACTTTAGTATTTGGATTGAAGTCACCATGGTTGGTTAAGGATATTTACCAAACATGAGACATAGTGGTTGATGTTGTATGAATAAACTATATATGGGTTTTATTATAATGGACATGTTCCTTCCTTTTTTCATTATTTATTTGGAGAATTCATAATTAAATTAAATTAATGTTTTATTAAATCATTGAAATGGATTCCTAAATTTCGTCTTATGATTACCGAATAATATCATTACCAATTTGTTTCTATCTTGGGATTATTAGAAAATTCCTCCTAGAAGAGAACTTCTAGATACCAGTGATGAATCTATGAGATTGTTTTTTAGGATAATACTCTAGTGAAATATCATTTGGTAGAATCTATAATAAATAATATATATTATTAGAAAAGTAGGTGTTGGGAACCCGAGAGGAGAAGGGGATCACATCGTAAAATATAATAAGCAGAATACACATGTCATCTAGGGTGAAATGGGACCCATGGAATCTGATTAATGGCTAGAACAAATTTATAGGATATTCACATTTATAATGACTAATGAAGAATATAAGGTTATTCTTTTCATGTTTATGGTTGTGTTACAAGGAAAGAGATAATGGGAATCTATTGTTAAAATTAATTCACATGAAGATAGTACCAAGGTATCTTTCGAGAAGATCATCAACTAGTAGTTTTATCCTAATACATCACGAGGGGAAAAGAATCTTGAGTTTCTCACCCTAGAGAATGAAGAGAATATAGTTCTGGATTATTCCAACCATTATATTGAGTTGGTTCAGTTGTCACCAGAGATAGTCACCAATGATTAAATAAAGGATAAGAGGTTTGAGTTGGGGCTGAGGGATGATATTTAGTCTATGATGACCCTCATGTGCCTTCTGACCTATGTGAGAGTATTCAATATTAAATCGATGTCATAGGATTACATATTTGAAATAACAGGTTTAGTTGGAGCTTAATTTTGTGATTTTGTATCTTGGGTGCATCTTCTATACAGAAAAATAATCTATATGTTGTTGATTTTCATCAGGATTGGTTTTGGGGGCTTCATCAGGATAGCAATAGGTTGTTTGCTATCAGCATGGAATTTTTTTATCACACTAAGCATAATTATATGGGGGCTCATATGAATATTCATCATTTTATAAAAACATTCCAATTGAAGATTTTTTTGAAAGGATGTGAAAATGATGTAATAATGGATCCAATATCACCAATGGTTCAAAATTTTAGACCAATGATCCTAAGGGTGGTGGATTATATCCTCATTCTATAGGGGTGTCTATGTGGCTATGAAATCTCAGAGAGGATCTGAGAACTGATGTCTTTATTTGGTGGATTATGTACCAAATGAATGTGAAGTTGGGCCTACAACAACATGAGGTATGTTGTTTATTTAATCTTCTATTGTGATAGGTTTTGTTTGATAACGATGCTACTCATTCATTAATATTGTTGAAGTTATTGGACATTTTTGTATCTCATTCAGATCTTATTCCATTCTTTTTGTATCTTTCCACACCATTTTGAAAGAGGGATGAACAATGTTTCAATTGTCTTGTATGTTGAGTGATGATAGAAAACCATGAGGTGGAGTGGTACTTCTTGGTTCTTGATCTAGATATATTTGACCTGTTTAGTAGAATTGATAGGATGATTAGTGTTAAGTCCCAGATTGATTGGTATCACTTTAGAGATTAGTTTGTATCTCTAAATGGAATCACTCATGTCTTTTACAGTGAGGGGTATTCTAGGTATGAAAAATATGGGCCTATTGTTCATTACACAATGGTGATCTCAGGTCCATTTTTGGTGTTGTTCCTAGATTTCATTCATCCTTATTTGAGAAGTTCACTTCCTTAGGCATTGTGTGTATACCCCAAGGTGAGGTTTTTTCTATTTTACCACTATAGAGATAGGTTGAGTTTACTATAGACATTCTACCTAGTATTATTCTAATTTATATTTCATCTTATCATATGGTTCCACCAAATTTGGTAGAACTTAATGTAGAACATACAGAAAATCAGGCCATTGGATTTATTCAATATAGTGTATCACCATGGGGTTTGACTATCCTCCTTTATAAGAAGGTATTGGGAGCCTCATACTTTGTATTTATTATTTACAATTAAATAAGATGAATTTCAAGAATAAATATCCCTTTACTGGGATTAAGGATCTCATTGACTGTTGTAGAAGGGTTTGTTGGATTTCAAATATCGAACTTCAACCAGGGTACCACTAGTTGAGAGTCTAAGTATATGATATACCAAAGACAACATTTAAGAGATGATATGGGTTTTTTGAGTTTCTATTTATTCCATTTAGTCTCACTAATTATCCTATAGTGTTTATGGTATTGATGAAATTGATCTTTTGTTAGTTCTTGGAATCTTTTTTTGTTGTGTTTGTGGTTGATATTTTGGTTTACACTAACTTTAAGGAGGATCAGAGTGATCATTAAGGTATTATTTTTAGACCATTGATTGAACATCAACTACATTGTATGTTTTCCAAAAGTGAGTTTTCGATTCAAGCAGTAATGTTTCTGGGGAATTTTATATCTATGATGGGAATCTCAATGGATACTAGAAATATACAGGTAGTATGTCATTAGATTGGGAGAAAAATGTGTTTTAGGTCTAAAACTTCTTTGGATTTTTTGGTTATTACAGGAATTTTTTTGGGAGTTCTCCAAGATTCCATCTCCGATGATAGCTTTATCTCATAAGGGTGTCATGTTTGAGTATAATGAAAAACTATCTAATATATTTTGAGGAACCTAAGGTGATATAGTATTCAACTCTAGTTTTTATTCTTTCATAACATGTGTTATGATATAATGTTTTCTTTGATGATTTTGGTACGGATTTGGTGCGTTTATTGATGAATTATAGAAAGGTAGTAACCTACAACTCTCCCCAACTATTCCCTTATGAGTGAAACTACCCTACCCATGATCTTGATATAGAAGTTGTTATGAATGGACTCAAAACATGTTGTCACTATGTAATTAATGAGTGGTTTACTATATATTCTGATCATAAGATCTTAATATATATTTTCACTTTGATGGATTTGAACATGTTACATATATATTGGTAGGAGTGACTATATAATTTTTTTTGATATTTTATATACTTTTGAGATGGGTAACTTGGTCACCAATGCACTGAGTATGAAATTATTACTTAAGTAGTGTTGTAATTAGTGTATGTTATTATCTGATGAGTTTATTTACTTATATGTGCTTGATAATGGAAATATATATTGAGAAGTAATGTTTGTATTTTTTTAAATGATTCCTCAGTATCGGATTATCGGTTTTGGATTGATTAGATATTAGACATTGAGTTCCAGAGAATTATAAAAATCCTCTATGGTGGGGAGACCATGGGTGAGTTGTCTCGATCTCCTAGTGGTGCTTTGTGTTTTTGAAATAGGTTATTTTTCCATTTTTCTATGAGGTAGGAGTTGATGGGTAGTTTAAAGCATTATTTTTAGTCTATAAACCTATATAATACCAAGATGTATCATGGTTGGAGACATCAGTATTTGTGGTCGAGAATAGAAAGGTAGATTACGGATTTTGTATCCTGGTGTCTTACATAATAGAGATTTAAGGATGAGCACCAAATACCAACTGGTTTTTGAAACATACCCCTTCCATTATAGAAATGGGATGATATGTCAATGGATTTCATTATTGTTTCACCTTGGAATCCTTTTGGGAAGGATGTGATTTGAGAGATCATTGATTGACTCATGAAATTGGTGAATTTCATCCCTGTTATAGAGATGATGGAAGTGGAACAACATGGGGGGCCAGTATATCTAAGAGATTGTAGGGATTAATGGGGTTACCTCTATGGTTGTTTCTGACATGGACCTTCACATCTGGGTTTTGGAATGGATTGCAGGTGGAAATGGGTTCCCATTTTGAATTGAGTAGAAAACATCATCTAGAGATAGATAGATAGAGAGAGAGGTATGTCCAGGTTTTTGTACACATTCTTAAAACTTGTGTGCTTGATTTAAATGGATATTAGGGATATAATTTTACTTCAATATAGTTTATCTATAACCAATGTTATTTATACTTAATCAAAATGTCACCCAATAATTTTTATGGGTGTCCATGTACATCTGAGTTGTGTTGGAAAGATCATGGAGACAGTCATTGGTTGGGATGAGACTTGATCAAGAGACGTAAAAAGGTATGGATGATCCATAACATATTTTTTATGGAACAGAATCATCATAAATGTTCTGTGGACCATCATTGATATCCACTATAGTTTGAGGTTAGTGAACACATATTTTATTGAGTTTCACTACACCTAGGAAATCATTTGTTGGGTAAGAAGTGTATGATTTTACAAATGTTTTTTGTAATCTTTGAGATAATTGGATGAATTTTAAAGGTGGAATATTGATTGGAATTATTATCTCATTTTACTTCCATCCATGAAATGTTTAATGTTTCCCAATAAAGAAGGTATCAACAAGATCCATCTAATGTGAAATAATTGGAGGATTTTGATCATGAGTTCAACACCTTTATGGTTGAAAAACTAGTTCTAATTATGGATCATTGATAGATTTTGTTTCAAGGTAAAATGATATATTTTTTCAGTATACCATGGCATGGAAGAATAGATAGCCCTCAGATGTGTGTATTCAAATTATTAATGAGGTGGTAGTGGACTTAATTTTTTTAAGGTCCAAGATATTGATGACATTCTGGTTATATAAATAATTTATGGTTTAGAGGTTATAACACTGTGTTACCAGTACCCTGGTATTCTTTGACTCTTGTTTTGGTTTTCTATTTTTTGGGTGAATCATGGGATTATCATGGATAATGATCAATGAGATGGGGAAAATGGGATAAATTGTAGGTATGTATTTTTTTCTTATTTATTGCAGCCTGTCTATAAATTTGTAAATGGATTTTTATGGTTCTCCAGGGGTTTAGAGAGTGTCAAGAATGGGTTCAGTGATTTTCTGTAGGAACCTGGATTATGCACTCCCTACTAGAAAAATTCACATCTTGAATGGGTTTCTTGATGGGAACCTATTGTAGGGAATATTTCCTTAGTCTTGTTCAGAGCATGAAAATTTAAAATCCATAAAACCATTAAGGATGAGAAATGATTTGATTAGGATTTAATTTAACCTAAGGTGACCCCTTTTTTTGTTTACTTTAAATTCAAGTAATTGATGACGTTAAATGAGTTCATGACATGAATTATTTAGGTTAAGTGGTTTTAACGACGTTGCATGCATATCCATTTTTTATTAAGTGTTAAAACCTCCATCTTAGTCTTTAGGGGGATTTTGTGTGATATCTCTCTATCTCGGTCATGTTGTTTGGAATTTTACTCTCATGGTATATGTGTTACATTTCTTTATTAAGCGGTATTACTATTACTCATTACATTTCCTTATTAAGCGTTCTTCCTATTACTCTACTTCCTCTGGTCACTATAGTAGTGTTTTCCTCATTTCTTATTATGATTATGATCAGTTTTTGTTTTTTATTGATCCTTCATAGTTTTATTTCATTCCTTGTCATTCAAAGTCATATCTATTGGTTTATAGTCTCTATTTTCAAATGAATCATGGTTTTTACCATTATTTAGGTAGTTTTATCTGTATAGGTGGTTTTAACTCTTGAATTTCAATATATTTCCAACAATTCCATTGGTTTATTGAATGAAAATTCATGTGTTGAACTTTAAAGTAAATGTTTTTGGGATTTGGCATTTAAAATGGGTTTCCTTTGATATGATTAGGAGGGATTAAATGCGATCATGGATTTTGAAATTGTATTAACAAACATAGAACATTGGAAACCTTAGGTGTGTCAAGAAATGGAAATTTTAGTTTAGTGTGTATGATGCAATTATAGGTTTTGTGATGTACATAGTAAGTTATAACACTTGGATATCATTTGGAACCAACATATGCCTTGTTTTTTATTATTTTTTGTATAATATTTTTTTTCCATAGTACAGTTCCCAAATTGTTTGGTTTTTCATTTATACCTGGTTTATCACATGATGGATTTTTTTATGGATATTTTCTCGCATGTTATCTTATGGGTTATCCATGGATTGGTTTTCTTATTATTACATTATTCTCATTTATATTTGAAATATTCATGGATTTTATGATTATGGTATGAATTTATGGAAAATTAAGGAATGTTTACAAAATGGTTTTTTTTAAATTATGTATTAACTGAATTTTTTAAATATAAAACTTGATTGGTGGAATCTTAATAGGATACGTGCACACACCCTACTACTTCCATTGAGCAGTTGTAGATCTTTTTTTATAAACATGGCTTAGGGGAAGGTCACCATGTAAGATTCTAGGTAAAATTATCATTCATCGCCTTCATAGTGGGATAGTTTTGTGTTGATAGATGCTCATGTGGAGACTTTTTTTATTCTGGTATGCTTTACCCTTTTTGTTTGGCCAGTTTATCTTGACTTTATATGTATCATGGATATGTTTTCCTTTATTCCACGTCATAATTTTGTGTTTTTTCTGTTATAAATGTGACATGTGGTTCTTTTATGTGTCATACCTTGTGGAATACCATTTAAGGTGGCTTATCTAGTTGACCCAAGTTGGTTCATTACAATAATCCCTTCAATTTCATGGTGACATCTAAAGAATGAGCAAGTCCCCAATGCAAGTATAATTTCTTTCTTAAGTTTTTTTTCACAATCTTACTCATCCAAATATTTTAAAAACTTTATAATGTGATTAATTTAGTATCATTATTATAATTATTTTTTCAAATTAATGGTAAATCCCTTAGTTATTCTTTTTCATCCCGTTATAAATGAAAAAGAAACCCATTATTATGATGTGCGGACTACCACCTCCATTAAGTGATGTCGTTTATTTTTTTTATTACTGACATTCATGGATGGTATCAAGGTTGTGAGTTATAAATAAATTTGATATATTTTAAGTAATTATGATTTTAAAATTTCAATTTCATGTCCACCTTCACACCCTCTCAAGCATTGAAAAATAAGAACACAAAACAAGAATATGGGAGGAATCACACCTCTACAAAGAATTGTTTTTCATTATTATTCTATATTTTCAAAAATTATATAAATATATTGAAATATAGTTCCCCCTCATAAATAAATAAAAATTATTTCATTATAAATTTTAATAAATATATTATATCAAAATAGTCACCACCTTAACTTTACTCACCAATTGAGTCAAAGTATATTCATGTTTAGGTTGATTTGACCACATACATAAATAATGATTTAAAATATGATTATAGAGGACTATGGAAACATGAAAATAAATTTTATTATAATATACTAAGAAAAAAAGATTACTATATATTTTTTAAAATAATATAATAAGACTTTAACTTATTATTAATATATTATTTTCATTTTCTATGATTACTAAAATAATCGACACTGATTCTATTTTAATAGAAAAAATTGAGGATCTATATAATAAATAAATTACACATTGTAATAAATGGTTTATATTAAATTAGATTTTGAATAATAGGGTTCATAATCATGCATCTAATAAAATTAAATTGGCTATTCAGGATGTTAAGTGCATGTACATAAAGATTCTAGAACAAGGTATGAAACATAATATCAACTTCCATTTATTGATAAATATGTAGTATTTATGAATAAATTATTATAAATTTTTTTAAAATGAAATATTGATATAAAATTCATTAAGTTTTTTTATTATTGATGTAATTTAATGTTTAATTCTATGTTATCTCTTTTATGGGGTTTTTGATTGATTTTTTACCCTAGTCGTAAGGGTTTCATCTTAAAATTTACTTCTTTGAGACACATATTTTTGTGAACCAAATCCCATTATTTTGTTATATACAATACCTATTAGATATATTGTTTCATTAATTACCTTTTATACTTTAAAAATTAATTTCTATTTTAATCCAACTCTATCCTAATGATTTGATTTAATTACTCTTCAATTTATAATAGATTTTCATGACTCAAATATCTTCCTTGGGTCATAACCACTCTTCATTGCCTATTATTCTTAAAAATTGATCTATTATAACATATAATTATTTATTTTATAAATTTACCTTATTTTATAGGGAAATAATATTTTACCCCAAGGTATTATTTCTTTTTGATTCTTTTCCTTCATGAAAATACAATTTTTGTTAAAAATAATTATCATTCATTTTAATGGATTTTTTCATCAATAGCAATATTTTTACCTCCCAATAATGCATTTCATTTCCTAGTGGCACCTAAAAAATTAATTTATCTCCAATGATCCTTTTTATCCTTTTAATCATATCAAAACAAATGTTTCATTATCCTTTTAAAAATTTGTGTTTTTAACAACATAGTTTCAAAATTTTTAAAAATATTAATATATCCATTCCAAATAAAATGTTTCATCATAAACTACACATTTTTTTCACTTTTATCTTTTTTTATATGTTATATTATTAAATATTATTGTTAGAAATACATGTTTTCAAAATTATTTTCAATTTTTTTATTGGAAACGTTTTGTTTGTTTCATGTTTTTGTTATTAACTATAATATTTAAAATTAAAAGATTTCAATGCATTTTAAGTTCCTTTCCTTGAAAATTTTATATCATTTTCAAATATCCATTATTAAATATTATTTAAAAACTAAACATTTTTTAAATTATTTTCACTATTCTCTCTTTGAATAATTTATTTATTTTCATGGATATTTTATTTGGAATAATTAATTTTAAGATTTTCAAAAGTGTTTTCTTTCCCTTCATTTTTTTCAACGTAAATTATACTTCGATGTTTTAAAATGATTTTTAACATTTGTATAATGACATATATTAATTCTCCAACATTTATCTTTTATGAAGTGATGCTAGATCACACTCTATATTTTAATATGATATGATTTTTTTAGAAAATGATATTCTTGATACCCTATGATTTATTTAGTTCATGTTATGTGATTTTTTGGGTGATCTAATTTTCAATTTAAAATGATTTAATTACTGAGGTTATTTTAGACAATTTTGGAGTTTTATTGAGCCCATTTTATTTTCATGGGATTATTATGAAAATTTAATGATTTCTATTTGGATGTTTGCGAAACCAATTGTTTTTAAGAGGGTTCATTATGATATGTTTATGATTTATTTTTTTGGAACATGTAAGTATAGATGATAATGGAGGTGGTACCATATTTTTTACCAAATCCTTAGTTTAATTTTATGTCTCATGATCTCAAATGCTTACACAATCATATTTCTCCCAATCCAAAAGGTACATGAGAGGATTTATCCCAAGCCAATGAGGTACAAGAGAGGGTTTATCCCAAGTCAGTGGGGTATATGTTAGGATTGGTTCCAATAAAAAGGGTACACGGGGGTATTTATCCAAATCCAATGAGGCACAAAAGATGATTTATCCAAAGAAAAATCATACATGAGAGGATTAATCCCCAATCAAAATGTGAACATGAGAGGTTTTATCCCATGCCCAAAGGTACACTGGAAGATTATCCAAATCCTAAGAAGGTATATGGATTTATTATTATAATTTTTATATTTTTATGGTGATTTAATATTTCAATGATGCTCTGAAAATTATATTAAATTTATATGATGGATTTTATTTCCATAAAATTATATTATTTCATGTATATGTCTTATTTTTAAAGTATTCAACACTTATATGTCATGCTCACATGTGGTATGATTATTGATATGTCTTTGATCCATGTCAAATATTTTTATTTTCCCTTAATCATGTTATAATGATCTTATATTACTCTATAATGTTTTATGACTATAATCTAAGGTATTTTGATATTTTATTATAACATTGATGTCTTCCTAATGTTCTCCATGATTTTTATGATATATTAATAAATGATATGTTTTTCCATTGATGAGTGTTTTTCTCACCCCTTTATTATGTTTTCAATCACTAGGTTATGTAGATGGTTATTTCATGTGATAATTCTAGAAACGTTTCTATAGGTGTATAATTGTAGATGAATTTACACAAGTGTAGTAAAATAATATGTTAGTGAATCTAATCTTTAAGACCATAAATCTATTTGTTCCTGAGTTGTGTGACTATTTGTTAAATGTAATAGTTAAATCATGGTATCAATGTATTATATATTTATATTTATCATAGGTTGATATTACATCATATTTTTAATATATCTCATATCAACACATCACCATTATTGGGGCGAAAAAAAAATTAAGATAGTGCATTTCATAGATATAGTTTATTCTCTTTCAATTCATATATCTTACAGACTACAATCTTAATAGTTAATTTCAATGTTATTATTTTTCTCAAGCTCCATTATGTAAATATGATAGATCTTTTACATGTGGAACATCACATTATCCATTTTTTGTTGTCTAAGGCAGTGTGTCAAAAAAAGTACACAATCATGAGACACATATTTCATCATTCCATTCCCAAAAAACTAACTAAATTCTTATAGCTCAAAATTTAAACCCTCAATATCCCTTATTAATTGTTTCAATTACTATAGTGTCTAGGATGACATTTATTCCACTCCCAATATCAACATAAATATATCATCCCAAATAAATACCACATTCACATAAAAAAATAATCTTTGTTTCATTTTTACATTAAAAAAATATATTTAATGATATTCACATCCAAATACTATATAAAAAGTTTTTACCATTCCTTTTTGGTCTCTTTAGATTCTTCTATTTTGTATGACATATTGATTGCATGACCTTGTAGTTAATCATTTTAAAATTTATGGTTACTCAAATATTTTCATTGAGATCAATAAAGTGTGGGGAATGGTATTGATGCTCCTTTCCGTCATAGAGTCTAAAATGACTAAAAAGGGAAATACATAAACACAAAGTGATTCATACTTTGAAGAAACATGAAAAATTGACAAAGTCATGAACAAGGATTTGCTTCAGCATGGGCCGTGAAAGTTTTATCATGGTCGTGCAAGTATTCTTTCGTGCCTAATATTGGTCACGCAGGTGAATCGCACGCCCTAAGTTATTTTCGTCCAAGGTCTTCAAAGGCCTATAAATACCCCTTGTGGGCCCCCCATTGGAAGACAAAAAATCCATAAACTCATATTTGAGCTCTTGGTGCCCTAGTCTCTTCTAAAATCATTCCGAACACTTCTAAGGTAATTTCATACCTAGAAAGGAAGATCTAAATAGGGAGAACATGGCCTAGGTGTTGAAATTCATCAACACCTGCGTGCCTAAGTGTCTAACCCTTCAGGAAATTGAAGAAACTTGCGCACCACCTTATCCCTTCAACAGAACTTGTGCACCACTCATTTAAAGGTCTTTAGGGATAATATTAAGGGCTTAAGCCAATCCTCGACCAAGTATTACCCCATGGGTTGACCGTCGCGCAAGTACACCTGTGTCGCGTAGATATACCAGCACGACCATGACCTACGCGCCCAAACAGGACCTGTGCCCCTACCTTCCTTTGGGTGACCCTCTTTTCCATTCATCTCTTTTCTTCAAATCCACCTCTCCTATTCAAGATCTAGCCTTCAGAATCCTCCTCAAAGCCATTTATGGCATGATTCCTTGGTTGGATTCCTTATCTAAAAAGAATTTTGTGGAACATCTCTCAAAAAATAGTGATTTAAATATCTTTATGTCACTAAGGTTAGAGATTTAATTCATTCAACTTCATCCTTTAAGATTAGAATATTTAACGGGCATCCTCTTTAGGAGTAAGCCCCAAGCCCTTATTCATGGGCATCCTACTTAGGAGTAATCCCCAAGTTCCCAAATATGGGCACCATTTTCAGGAGTAAGCCCCAGTCTTCAAGTTCCCTTAATTTTGGGCCACTTTCTCAGGAGTAAGTCCCAATCATAATTCCTTAACATGGGCCTCCTTATCATGAGTAAGCCCCAGTCTTCAATTTCCTTTAATTTTGGACCTCTTTCTCCGGAGTAAGTCCCAATCATAATTCCTTATCATGGGCCTCCTTCTCAGGAGTGAGCCATAGTCTTCATGTTCCCTTAATTTTGGGCCTCCTTCTCAGGAGTAAGTCCCAATAATAATTCCTTAACCTGGGCCTCCTTCTTAGGAGTAAGTCCCAATCATAGCCCCTTTAACCTGGGCCTCCTTTTCATAAGTAATCCCCAGTTCTCAAGTCCCTTTATCCTGGGCCTCCTTCTCATGAGTAAGCCCCAGTTCTCAAGTCCCTTTAACCTGGGCCTCCTTCTCAGGAGTAAACCCCAGTCATAATTTTTCTTAACCAGTCTTAACATCTTTTGATTTGGGATTCCTTCTTAGGAATAAAACCCAATCACAAGTCCCCTCTTAATTTGGGAATCCTTCTCAAGAGTAAGACCCATGAAAGAACTTACAAATCTCTATAAATCACATATAACTTTATGGACCTTGTTCCCAGGCTTATTCTCTAAAGTAAGTCCTGATCTTTATCTATTTGGCCAATCATACATACATAAGCCCCATATCATTCCTTGTGACCGCATCTTTTGTGGCACAAATTTTCAGGTTTACTGATGCCTCTTGTTTCTCACACTGATTATGACTCACGAGAGCTTAGAGTGTAAAAGTAACGATGACACATCTCTTTGGGCCATTAATCATACATAAGCCCCACAATTCCCAATCTAACTACGCGGACTTTGATATCTTCCTTAAAAGTGGAGTACGTAGGAATCCTTTATGAAGTTCAAGCCCATCACCCATTAATTCTCATATGTCCTATATGACGTTAAACTATATCCTAATTCCTGAACTATGTGGGTTCTGATTCCTTTTATAATAAGGATACATAGGTAGCCCATCTGCAGGTACGATCCCAACTCTGAAATACTGCATGTCCTTCTGAATGACAATAAACTTCAAGTGACTCACTAAGTGGCTTTAAAACCATTATGGTTATCATAATGACCAAGAGATATTTTTATAATGTGTTGAAGGATACCATTGACTATGAATATCTAACAAATACATATGATTCTCTATTGATGAAGAACATCCAATACATATAAAAGATTTGCTAAATATCATACATATTAATCATTGATTGTCAGATCTTTAGGAAAGATCATTTTCATACTTGGTAGTCTAATAAGGATTCAAGAACATAATTTAAATCTATAAAGAGAGTCCCATAGTAGACAATAATTCCCCTTAAAAAGGTGTGATGATTCCGGCCTCCCATCCTCTCGACCAATGCAAATTCTTAGGCCTCATCAGTCCACAACTAATGAGCACCTACCTTTGGAAAGTAGGTCTAAATGGATATAAAATCATTGGATGTTTCCGGTTTTATTAATAAAATTGTTAGAAACCGATTGGAATGTTTGAACCTTAAACAAATAATGTCATCCCCATTTCCAGAGGAAACAAAAAATGGTGAACCTGATGGGAATTTTTAACCAAGTTAAAATGATGTTTTACCTATTTGTTAGGCCCCTATTTAAACTCAATGAGAGGGCCAACAAAACAATCAATAACATATGTGATCATCCAAAAGATGTAGTGGCTGAACTTAAATTGATTATGTGTGTTATATCAAATAGGCACTCTTTTCCAAGATCTTCTGTGTTACAGAAATGGATTCTCTTAAGTTCACACCTGTGAATGCCTCTGCTGTGAATACCTATGTTGCTACTCCTGCTGGTTCGTTGTCCACTATGAGGACGACATCACCTACTTAGCATATTCAATGCTGGGTATCAAATGCACTGGTTAATAAATACCGTCGACACGGTACCATTCTAACTCCGGAGGCCACTCGATAAGCCCTCCAAGTCAATAATTCTCCCTGGTCGTCCGGACAGCAACGGCCAGCGATCAAGTAGCAGGCGGTGCTTACCACCGTCTCCAACCGTTTCGGGTCGTTATCCCAGGAACACAATCACCAGTCCCTCCTATATTATGAGGAGGTGAATGAGAAGGTCACTCAAGGAATTAATTCAAGGAAACAGGAGTCCTTCCCGAGGGCTCCCACCAAAAATCGCTGCTAGACTCGTGCGGCAGTGTGCCCTCAACATGATGAGGGTGTCGTCTCCAGGCATTCGGCTCCGGTTCCTCGAACCCAAGCAGGCAAGACGAACCACTAGAGGTGATGACCAGTCAACAGTGAGCAGGTTCTTATCTCTGCCATTTTCGGAGAAGTCCACCAACCTAACTTGGTGGAAAGCAACGAGCGGGCACATACACCCGTCCGTTCTAATCCTTCTATCCAGCAGACTCGTGTGGAACGAAAATGCCATTCCCACCAGGAAATTCCAGCGGAGTACTATAGACAAGAACATACACCTATTTATAAATAATCAGCTAGTTAGTAGGCTCATCTGACTACATACGAGGAAGCCCTCCAACCCAATGTGTTGAAAACTGATAACCAGACATATACACCTACTTACACTCATCAATCCTGCCAGTAGTCTCGCCAGTTAGTATTGAAGGAATTTCATCAACCACGTTCGGAAGAGTGCAATCTGCAGGGACATACACCTACTAGTGTTGATCAAGCCTACCAATAGTCTCTTTTGGTAGCACCGATAGAATTCAATTGGAAAGCCCCATTGACAAACAAAAGGTAGACTCATCTCTCTCCCCACACACATAAGTACTGTCAGAACTCACTGACATGAAGAGGAGGACAAGAGTAGAAACACACACCTACTCCAAGTAGATAATGGACGTATATTCCCATTCTGGAAGCTGAAGTCACCAAGCACATTATGACAATGGTGAAGAAGCAGAAGCAAATCCCTGCTCATATTCTGGATGCCTGCCAGGATATTATAACAACTTCAGCAGCATCACAGGGAATGAAATGAAAATTTTTCCCTACTAGTGGGGTGACATGTCAACCGATCACTTCGGAACAGATACACACCTCTATTCCAGTCCAAGAGGGTTTTAGGGAATATTACCCCATATCATACGGACAACCAAGTCAGGCACATACACCTGATTTGAGTGGAGATAATCAGCCTAACCTGACTATTTCACCTGAGCAGGCACATACACCGACCCATAATAACCACTTTAGTCAACAATTGGTTCCCAAATTGAGTAAGAATGTGTCTAAGTAAAAGAAATGTCCAACACAGTCAAGAAATCAAGGGCCAATCTTTAATAAGGCTTTGCTCGATGCTGATGTTCTTGATGCACTCAGACAATTATCTGTTGCAACTCAAGATTCTAAAATCTCATTTCCCAATAGTGGGGACATTAATTCCAAAGGTCTTCATCAGACACTTCCTCATGAAGGCTTTCTTCATGACAGTTCGGTCGATCTCGAAGTATCATCTTCAGATGAGAGCCACAAGAACCCTCTATGTTGCCAGAAGACTAAGGAGAAAAAGGTTTCATCTTTTGCTATAACCCACCATGGTGGTCCTCCCCATGATAATGACTTTATCTACAAATGTCCTCTCTGTAGTAGTAATTCACATTGCCTGGAAAATGATCTAGTGTACAACTTAGTAATGAGAAATCCCTCTTATCTTGAGGCACTTTCAAATGTGAATCCAGTCATGTCTGATGATTTACCGCTATCAGGGGAAATACTTTCTCAACCATAAGATATCTAGGGGTGTAGGTCATTCTCCGAACCACCCCGGAGTCATGCATCTTCTAATTTGGTAAATGAATTCTCTACAAATATTGTTAAATCCGATAAAGCAACAAAGAAGCACCAGATTTGGTCTAATAAGGTAGAATAATCTTCATTGAATGATAAAGAGGAAGTTGTGAATATGAGAAAACAACTGGCCAAAGGTAAAGGGCCTGTTATGTTTTGGCCTTTGGCTGACTCTTAGTATGACATTCCAGAGATGTTGACAGATGATTGTATTCCCGATAATCGTCTCAACATTTGGAAAACTATTTGTTAATTGAAAAGGAAAATATTATCTTCTGATGAATATGAAAATCATGTCAAGATAATAGAAGGGTTACAACGCCAAATTGATTTGGCATCTCTCTTAGTTTCTCGATATCCGAAGGCTGAAAGGCAGCAGAGAGCCCTTCAGTGTTCATGCCTTGGCGCACTAAGAAGGTTGAGCCAGTAAATTTCCGATGCCCCATTTGGTATTCATATCAGGGGATGGGGTGTTCATAGAGCACTAAATTTCACTGTACTCTCCATTCAACAAATCCTGCCAAAAGTGGTCTCATGCAATGTAATTTCCCATGGCTGGCCACAACCAATTGGTTTTGTTTGTAATCAAAGGTTTGCTCAAGAACATGCCTCAACTAGTTATTCTCAAAATTAGAAATACAGAAAATAATTTGTTGAGTTACTTTTGAATCAGGAAAACGAGAACATCGAATAAGCTTCTTGTTTAGAGCGTACACATCATCGAGTGACAGAAGTTTCAGAAATCATCCAATGGTCATTTGAACCAAGTGATTTGAGTGGATGTAGGTTGATGCATATAGCCAATTTCCGGACTAAGGTCCGCAAGATCAGATAAGATTTTAAGAAAGTCTCAGATGTAGCAGCTCAAGACCCACCCCAGCTTGCCATACTGGTGACTCTTTTAGCCCAACCCTCAAAATCAGCAAATAGGATTCGAGGAGTTGAATAGGAATAGCCCCAGTCCACCGGACTGGGGACTTTTTCAAATCCTTAATATCTTCTTTAGAGAAATTCAGTATTCTCTCGATTAGGGAAGAAGCCCTAAGAGGAACGAAGACTTGAATTATCATTAGATTCCTTCCAAATTACGGTTCGTCAAAAAGTTCCTGAGGGATGAACTCAACAGAAGGCAGTGTCTCATTAGGGACATGGAAGAAGACAATATCATAGAAATTATGATAGAAGAGATGAAATGTGTTATATATCAATAAATGTCATCAATTCCATTGTTGCTGATCCTCCAGAACATGAGGCTCATTTAGAAGGATCAGATAAGGATGTTCCTGCTCAAGAGGATGTGCACAGAGAGGAAAATAAAGAAGGTGTGCGTACAAGAAATCAAAGGCTTACCCAGAATCTGGGTATTCCTTCAAATAACCAACTTCCCCCTCTCTAAAAGGCATCCAATAAGGGGAAAGGTAAGAATCAAGTTACATACCCTTTCTCAAGAGAAATCCAATCACTCTCACTACAGAAAAGATTTGCACAACTAGAGGAAAAAGTGAAGGAATTAAGGAGGTTGAATGTAGAACTACTTCAAAGTAGTCTTCCTCCTAAGTGTGCTGGAGTCAGTCAGCCAAGGGAATTTGTTGTGGCTAATGAGATGGATCAAGATTATCCTCCTTTAAAAGTACACCCCCATAGGTCTAATCCTATGGGTTATACGCAACAAGAACCGGCAATACTACCACTGGTGGTAGTCCCAGTCGCCACACCTATCCAAGATCTAGTCATTTCACTTGCAAGAGTCCAAGCTCAAATGGATGTTTCTCAAAAATTAATGACTACCATTGAGTCATTAACAGCTGGGTTGGAAGCTATGGAAGGAAAGTGTTCACCGGTTCAACCAGAAAAGATAGATTACCTTGAATGGGTTGATGCAATTCCTCCCCCATAAAATTTTTCAAGTACCACATTCCCAATCTTTAATGGTTTCGGAGATCCAGAGCAACACTTAACATATTTTGTTTCTCGTTGTGATCCTATGATGGGAAACCCTCAATAACAAGAAGCATATAAGATTAGGTGTTTTGTACAGTCATTACAAGGGACTGCTTTTGTCTTGTATACTAGCTTGCAATCCCGGTCAATTACCGGGTGGGAGGATCTCCATCAACGATTCCTTCTTCAATTCAGATCAACTTTGCCAAAGACAACAGTTTTTTATATTAAAAATTGTAAGCAAAGGGATAATGAAAGGTTTCATATTTCATTGCTTGCTGGAAGGGATTAACATATTCCCTAAGCATAGAACTCCCTCAAGAAGAGTTGTTGCCAATCTGTGTGGAAAATCTACGTGACGAATTACGCACACCATTGATCCCTGTGAAATACACATGAGGGTTTCGAGACCTTAATTCGATCGCTCAGCAGATCGAAGACTCTCATACAAAGACAAAGGATAAAACTCATGTAATTCCATCAGATCCAGGAAGGAAAATGGGGAAAGCAGAGACTGCTACATTTACGCTTAAACAAGCACATGTACCTACTTCTACTTCAAACCCTTCATCTTATCTATGGTCTCCACTTCCTGATCATCAAAAATAGAAGTAATTTCATCAAGATGATCAAATATATCAAAGATGAAAACAATTTGGGGATATGAAGAGCAAAGTTTACTATTTCTGAAATAAACAAGTTCTTGGTTACTTCATTTCGGCTCTGGAAAATAATTTGGTTCAATTTCCAAGGCCCAATAGGCCTAACAAGGAAGGATATGAAGACCGTCCCAACTATTTCCATTTCATCAGATGTTGGGGCATCCCATTCAGAAGTGTTTTGTCTTCAAATAACTCCTTCAAAAGATGGTGGAATCAGGACAAGTAAAATTTAAAGGTTCTTCAGCTCAGGTAGCATGTGTTACTACTACAAATCCAGAGGAAGAAGGTGAGTGGAAAGAAGTCAAAAAAATGCACAGAAATATGATGATTGGACGGTCAGAAAAATGATCAACCGAACTCATGCCATTTTGAGAACTTAATTGAAGTAACTAATAGTGTCTTCTGCTATGAATTCCCTAGAAAAACCCTCTTCATCGGAGGGAAAATTTTCAAAGAAATGACATAATTCAAAGAAAGAGGAACAATAAGAAGAAGATTAGATCGTGTCAAAGGCAAAGTTGTCTTTGACTCTGGTAGATTTTATTCCATCTACTTCAAATCCAAGGGACCGCCCCCCAAAAAGCAAAGCCTAAATTGGCTAATCATGAAAAATCTTCATAAAGTGGGAAGGAACTTACACAATACATAAGGTCTACTCCAATAGAGCTTATTCTTTAATCTCAATGGATGGAGAACTGATTACGACTCCAACCAATGCTGGATTTATGAAGAAGTATTTTGTGTCATACAAATACATTGATGGTCCATGCATATGACCTTGAACTATTTGCACTTACGTACAACATGACGTTAAACTATGAGGTCCTAGCTATATGACGTTAAAATATATAGCCCTTCTTAAGTCCTTACTGCATGAAATTAAACAACATAGTCCCTTATTCGTCCAACATGATGTCAAACTGTGATGTCCTAGCTACATGATGCTAAATTGTACAGAAGTCCCTTATATCCAGAAAGACTTTAAACTGCATAATCGACGGTCCATGCATATGACCTTAAACTATTTGCACCATGGTCCATACATATGACCTTAAACTGTTTTCACCATTGTCCAACATAACGTTAAACTATGCCATCATCCAACATGACGCTAAACTGTGAAAAAGTCCCTAATATGTCCAACGTGACATTAAACTGTGTCCTATTTTTTCCTTACTGCATGATATTAAACTGCACAGTCCCCCTTTCGTCCAACATGACGTTAAACTATATTGTCCCCATCGTCTTAGCTACAGGACGCTAAACTATACAGCGCCCTTATTGTCCAACATGACGTTAAAAAGTGTCCCTATATTTGTCCCACATGATGTTAAACTATACTGCTCATTCGTCCTACATGACGTAAAACTGAACAAAGTCCCTTAATATGTCTTATAGGACATAAAACTGTATTTTGTCCCTGCTACATGACACTAAACTGTACATCACCAATAGTCCTCACTGCAAGACTTTAAACTCCATAGTCCCCTCGTATGTCCTACATGACATTAAACTGGGCATCATTAAGGTTGTTTCTACCTCTTGTTTCTCACACCGAGTATGACTCACGTGAGCTTACAGTAAACTTCAACCATAACACCCTCTCTAGGCTGCTAACCATGTGTAAGTCCCGACACCATTTTTTAGGTCGTTGTACTCAAGAACAACTTGATCACCAATTCATTCTTTAATTGAACTATGTGGACTTTGATCCTTGCCTTCTAGGCTGGGTACGTAGGAAACCTCCTGAGGTTCCAGCCCAAAATCAATCTCATCACATTGTTTTACCTCCATCTCATATAATGTTGATATGTGAAGTAGCCCTAGAACCAATACTTTTTACATTGGTTCACCATCTTTCTTACTATATGATGTTAAAATATTCGCACTTTTTGTCATGTATGACAATAAACTACAACGTTCTTTGACACCCTCACCTGAGATGGAATCATTATTTACATTGATCTCTAATCATGTTATATTCCAAAGACTATGTGCATACATGGCAATTCCCGAACCTTTTATCTTGGGTCAATCCATCATTGCACTAATGTCCCCCTTTCACCCTTCACTTGTACGAACCAAATCTGTACAAAATGTATTTCAAGAACTACGTGCGGCTTGATTCCCATCCTTATGGGATACATAGGAACATTGGAGCATTCCTCGAATCCAGCCCGAAGTCTTTGGGCCTAACCCCAAATTTCACTTTCTCTCTCTTGGCTGAAAGTTTCCCTTGTGAAAACATGAATGTGGTATGAAAACCCTGGTCTTCATTCACATCAGGTTCATAACAAACACACACTATGTATTCCTTATAATGGTCTGAGTTCTATGACCCTAAACTAATATCTCCTATACTCTCGTCCCACATTACGTTAAACTGTATTTCAAGAACTACGTATGGCTTGATTCCTATCCTTATGGGATACGTAGTGAAGTTCAGCACCTCAACTCAGGACCCAGACACAACATAATTATGGTTATCATTGGTCTTTGTATCTCTACATGTATTGAAAAATGCCCATTTTTATGTGTCATAATCCTAACCTTAAATACTTTCAGATCTCCATAATACTTTTTTCTTGACTTCTGGTCACAAAATGTTTGATACCTGAGAGTTTTTTTGTTTGATTATACAACATGTTCCCTTAGGCGGCTTGCATAAATAGTCTACATAACAGATCTTTCCGCCAAAAGAAGCTATTATTTCACTATAAATCTAATGACCTCAGGTGGCCCTGTATAATTCAACCCCCTAACGGGTTTTTTAAATAGTGGTAACTTCATTCTTAAGAGAAAAAACTCTTTTTTTCTTATTTGTCTTAACGACAATATGTAAGGATCCGTAAAAATAGCCATCCTTAACATATTTGTACCATACTCTTTTTCATGATCTGAAAGTATTCAAGTCTATGGTTTATATTTCCCTTCCCTACATTTGGGTCAGACCGTCGTGGGAGTGACATTCATCCAATTCTTTAACAATCTTGATTGGAAATATCCTATCCATATTTTAGTACCTCTATTCATACAATAGACTCTATGCTTTGGAAAATTTGAATCTCCATATACTTTCACTGGATTTTTAGCAGTAGAAAAGTAAATTTCTGAGAGTTCTTTTGCCTGACTATGCAGCACGTGCCCTTAGGCGGCCTTGTATAAGTAGTCAACATAATAGACCTGTCAGCCAAAAGATGATATTATTTGACTATGCATCCAATTCCCTTAGGTGGCCCTGCATAATTCAACCCCCTAACTGGTTTGTTAAATAGTGGTAACTTCATTCTTGGGAAATACTTATTCTAATGTCTTTTATCCCTTTTTCGTATCATTCCTCAGATTCAAAATTTCTTAAGTCGTCGTTTACATGTTTTCCCCCATACTTGAGTGTGGTAATATGTTTTTAGATAAATTATCAAGGAATTTAGTCAATTTTAATCCATTTGGTCAAAGATATTTCAAACATAAACATTATCCTTTTTTATGTCTGATGTGCATGACTTTAAACTGCCCAAAAAAGACAAGGGAACTCTGAACAAAAGTCAAGTTCCAGCTCACTAAACATACATTTTGTATGTTTTAGGAAATATTGATTAATAAAAATATTCAATGTTTGTAGGGTTATTTTAATAATCCTATAAAAAATAAAACTATGATTACTAGGCCCATTACCTTAAGTAAAGATTTAAAGTAGGTAGTAAAAGAATGTAGACACAAATGATTGAAGATAAAAGTGTCTTTCATTGATGCACAAAAATTAGAAGGACATCCATAGACTGGAGTCTCTTATATTTTTTCAGGGATTACAAGATACTTTCATCATAAGTATTCATTTGATTTACTATATCCCAAGATTCATCAGCTGCCACCTGGAATTCATTCATTCAACTAGATACAATAAGAGATGCAGTGATACCAGCTCTTCTTAGAATAATCGTAAAAGAATGTTTTTGAGTGCGGTTTGAGAAAACTTTCTACTGATCAAACAGTGACTCTATTTTTATCCAAGATGTAAAGACCCAGAAATTTCAATGAAATTTTTTTCTTAATTTTCTTTGGAATTTTACAAGAACACAGTTTCTGACGGTGCCTAATTCTGAGGTCTGGTGTGCCCGGAATCATTTTCCGAAGTTTGGCTCGGGTACCTTTAGTGAACGAACGAGTGGGAATTCATATCTTTTGAACCGGTGCTCAGAATCGAATTCCGAGACCACCGATGGAACTGTAGCACTGGTAATTGCTTAGGAACGCCATTTTCGGAGTTGTGTTTTCACGAGAGAAGATGATAAAAATTGTGGAAGTTTAATTTATGAATTAACTACAATTTTTATTTTCTTTTAGTGGTTTAAGGCTTTGGGTGGAAGTTGGGTAACTACACAACTTCCCAAGGGAGGTTTTGAGGGTGGTGGGGCCCACACGAACTCCACCCCTTCACATTCCTTAACTCCCTCAACTCTTGTTTAAATTTGATAACTTAATAATTAATAACTTATGTTATTAATGAGGTGAGTTTAATGTGTGTGTGGGTTTGAAATTCAAACTCATGTCTAGTTATTAAATTAAGTGAGAGCTTAATTTATTTTGGTTTAGTTTCTTGTGGTGGAGTCTTGGGGAGAAAAAGGCTAAGGATTGAGGAACTTCTTCATCTCCGACGAAGAATGTCGAGTTCTCGGAAACCAAATATGCGACGCCGTGTACCGCGACGGTTCTTCCGCGACGTCTCCTTCCGCGACATCTCTACCCGCGATGAATCCTCGTTCGACGAACCTCCGTTCAATCTCGCACGAGGTAGGGGAATTTTATTTTTGTCTTCTCTTATCTTTTGAGAAAAGAATGACGAGCGCAGACCAACAAATTCTAGTTTGATCCGCGGATCATTCATTCATGCAGATTGATGTTGAGGATTATTGTTTTTGTCCGTAAATTATTTCTTTTCTGTGCGTCAACTTATATTAGATGGCCGCATGATATCATTATAATGGGAGGAGGTCGGACCGCACGAACACGACCAACCCTCCTCCTCCCTTGTTGTTTGAATTTGTAGTGGCACCTGAAAGGCAGCACGGTGCCGTTGCACCGCGCGGAAATTGTGAGGAAGGGCTAAGAAGCGCGACGCCACCGAAACCGCGCCGATGAAGTTGAACAAGCCACGGCGCCGTCGCGCCATGCCGGAAAATGACAACGAAGCCGCGAAGGCGTTTTGAAGGCTTTGAAGCGAAGGTCGGGTCCCGAGATGACCTCTGGCGAAGACCGCAGGAAAATCGGACCACCGGAGCGCGTCCGGTGGTCTGCGGAAGCCCCAGCCGGCGTGCCACGCTGGCGCGGCGGTGCCGGCGGTCGGGGGCGGCGGCGCCCGGAGCGCCGCCGGAAAAATCCACCGCGGCTGAATCCGCAGCGGCAGAGCGTTGTCCCGCGATCGCGCGGGACCAGAGGGGAGCGGCGAGACGCGGCCGGCTGCTGTGTCCGCTGGCACGAGTGGCCCCAAGCGGGGCCACGATTCTTCACGTGGGGGCAGCACCCCGCTCGGCTACGCTCGGCCGTAACCGGCCGAGCCGACCCACCGGCCGGGCGGGGTCGCGCCCAGGCTGGGCCGGGTCACGCTATCCGGGTCGGACCCGGACCCGGGTCGGGTCGACCCGGTTCGGTCCGACCCAGGGAGGGTTGGGTCGGGTCGGCCCCGGCCCAGACCCCTCATTTTCAGAACCTTTTCGATCTTTCGCCCGTATCTTTAGCTGTAGACCTTCGATCGACAAACCATCAGCGTCGATGCGATCCTTGGATCGAGACGGTCATTTCGGTATATCGCACTCAAGGTTTCGGAATACATTGTGTTCAGCCGGGTTGGTTTGTATACGAAACCAACCGGGCCCTCGGAGCGGAAACGCTTATATCTTGAGTTCCGGACGTCCGATTAACGTGCCATCGACTTTGTTGGTTTACTCTTGATGAGACGGAAATTTTGGAATACTTCGCCTGATTTTTGGTTGCATTTGGATAGTGTCCAGGTTGGATTATACCCAAAATCCAACTGGGCCCCTGGAACGGAAAAGCTGATAACTTTCAGACTGGACATCTGTTTGAAAAACCGTCTGTGGCGTTGGTGATCACGTTGAGAAACAGTCCCTATGAGTATACCCTATGAGAGTTCGGGGTACAGTTGAGATACGGCTAGGTTGGTTCGGACACGAAACCAACCGAGCCCCTGGGACAAAAAGGCTAATAACTCACAGACCGGGCGTCCGATTGACGCACCGTCTATTGCGTTGAGACCCCTATGACGAGGTGGTCCTTTGAGATACTTCTTTGTGGGAGTTTGAGATACTTGGAGTATCGACCTGTAGCTCGTGGAGCGGACCCTCCCAGAGACGAGCGTGCGGAGTACGGAGACCGTGTAGCTGACTGAGACCTGATGACTGCTTGACCGACTCAACTTAGAGTGAGTCGACTAGCCCAGTGGACAGAGCACTACTTTGTGAGGTGCAGACTCATGGTAGACGGAGCACTACCTGTGTGACAGTGCAGACCCGCGGTACTCGTCCGGAGAGTACCTCTGCAGGCTACTAGGGGGTGTGCACTACTGTGTTTGGGTGGCATACCCTGGTGGGAAGCACTACTGTGTTTAGGTGGCCGACCCACGGTACTCGACAGGAGGAGTACCTCAGCAGTCTTAGGTTAGTAAGCAGTACCTCAGAGTCGTGACAGGACCACTGTACACTCCAGAAACGGAGCTCTTCAGTAGTTACGGTTTCGATAATGAAAATCCTGGTTTGAGATGAAACTTTGATCTTTGTGTTTACCTCTTGATTGAGATGGGTCACTTGATAACTTAGGTATATGTATGGGCATATACCTGGGTGGTGGTTATCCGTTGATTTCATGATCTTTGTGTTTTCCTCATCATTGAGATGGGTTACTTGATAACTTAGGTATATGCATGGGCATATACCTAAGTAGAGGTTATCTGTTGAGATCTTCTTTGTGGTTATCCATGTTAGTTTTACTGAGACCTTGAGGGTCTCGAGGTCCCTACTGAGTATCGTTATACTCACCCCTACACAGGCTATGCCCGCACCTCGTTGTGTTGGTTTTTAGACGACGGACAGTGCTGACGGAGGCCGAGTGTTCGAGGACTGGACAGTACCCGGAGGTGGACCACACGACGAGTCAGTATCCGGAGGTGGACTTAGCGACGAGACGACACAAGAAGGAGGTTGACGGGCGAGAGAGTTGTGGAGGCTATCTGTACCTACCCTTCCGGTAGGATCCGTGGTGGACGATCCAGGAGCTGCACCATCTGTACCTACCATTCAGGTAGGATCCGAGAAGGACGAGCCAGGAGCCGCTTCCGTTCTTCCAGCTGTTGTCTTTTTCTGTTGTACATTGTTCAGTTGTAGTGGTACTTTCATTTGGGTTTGTATTCTGGCCCATTTACCTTTCAGCACTTCTCTTTGTACTTAGTGTTTTACTTCTGCTTGTACTCTGTAGTTTTTTGTTTACTTTTATAAAGGCAATGCCTTCCTAGTTATCGGGATTTATGCATTTGGTGATAGTCACCAGCCCCTGGCCTATGGAAGGCGGTCTTGGGGTATTCACGGCATGGCCCCCAAGGACGGGTCGTGACAAATTGGTATCAGAGGCGTCGGTTCTACCACAGAACTTATAACACTGATATTTTCTTTCTATGAAACAATAGTGTTAAGAGTACTGAGTGTGGTTTTTAGTTCAGGGAGTCCAGTGTTGGTACGGGCGGCCGACGTATCCATACACCAGGACCCTGACAACTAATTTCTGACTTTGTGCACAAAAACACTGATTGCGTGTGTGTTTCCATAAGTTTTTAAATGTCAGCTCAAACCAGGTCATCTCACCAGGTATAATCATTTGACCGTGTCACGTTGTTAATTTCAGGAAGCCTTTTCTCGGACGACCATCTAGAGCCCAGAGGGATGTGCGTACTGACAGCCTGTCGAGCGACTAGGCTTCAGTATAGGGCCCTCTTGCAGTTGAGGCACCAGCGGAGGCACCAGCGGTACTACTATACGTTGGGCCACCGATGCCACCAGCCCCAGCAGTAGGAGATGCAGGCCACTTGAGCGCGCTGCACGAGTTCTAGTGCCAGAGGACACCCAGGTTACGGGGAGAGATGGACCCGCAGGTGGATGAGGATTGGCTGGAGGCTGTGGTGAGAGTCTTCAGGCTAGTGGGGACGCCGGCAGACTTCATGGTGATCTTTCCTGCCAGCCTTCTTCAGGCAGCAGTAGGCAGGTGGTGGATCCACTTGTTCCAGTTTTTCTACAGGATGACCTTCAGATGGGAAGACTTTGAGACCTTCTTTAGGGTGGAGTTTGTGCCAGTAGCTCTACACCCCGAGCGTGTTCAGGAGCTGATGCCTTTGCCGCGTGTTTTTTGATCGGTAGCTGAGTCATCTGTGGGTAGTAGACAGATGATGCAGAGGTCCAAGAGGGCCAGAGCCAGCCATACGAGGAGTAGGAAGTGTTATGAATGCGGCGGAAAGGGTCACCTGGAACGTGACTATCCGACTCCTCGTACAGTTGATCCGCAGGCTTTGGAGTAGCCACAGAGACAGAAGCAGCGGATGGTTCTTGAGCAACAGCCGAGCAGTGGAAAAGGCAGTAGAGCTCCGGGAGCAGGTGGACAGGAGAGGAACTAGTGGATATGTCCCTTGTACTTCTAGTTCCATGTTGCTGTTGTATTCATGTCTTTGTACTATGAGCTGAAATAATAAATAGACATTTATCTTTGTGATGTTTTCTTTCCTGCCCTTTTGTTTGGTTGATACTGAGAGGTCCCAGTTAAAACTGTTGACTTAACCCTCACTTTAGAGATTTCTACTGGAGGATACCTAGTGACCTCACACTGATGCTGACAGTGTGACTCGACCCTTGGAGGCGAGAGTGACAGTTGGATCTCTTGGTAGTTACGTCGAGGCCTTACGACGTCATCCATGTCATGAATGCATCATTCATGTCGGGATTGACTATATTAGGCAATGGGTGTGGTTCATCCAGGGGATGAGACCGAGTTTCTCTTTTCGACAAAGGAGAAATTTTTAGCAGCTCTTTCAGATCATAGGCAAAGAAGGTGCAGGTCATCCAGGAGCGGATAAAGACTGCACGGTGCAGTAAGAAACAGAATACTGACACCAGTCTTAGAGACTCGGGCATGTTAAATGTTTCAAGAAGAAGAATATTTAAGGAGAGATGAGACTGCGAAGCAGCAGACGTGGAGGTAAATCTAGGAGAGCAGCATGAGGTGGTGTACAACTTAACATGATACAACCTCCCGCCTTAGTTATCCCCGCCAGGCTCAGGGAGCTGGAGGGCGAAGGAAGAGTGCGACTGCATGCGGTGAAGGAGTGTGACCCAATGGCTCTAAAATTGATTCAAGGGGCCGTCTATGTCCACTACTAGCTTCCGTAATAACAGGCATTGATACGAATCATTCCTTCCTTCCACAAATCTTGTCCCAGACTTAGAGTTTCCGGTAAGCCGTAGACTTGACCCTCACGTCTGGAGATACCTTGGGAGAAGACTCGATAATCACACTTACGCCGACAGTGTGGTCATACCCTTGAGGCAAGAGTTTCAGTTGGAATCTCTTGGTGGCAACGTAGAGGCCTTACGACGTTGGTTTGAGTATGGACTGGGCAATCACAGTTCATACACAAATTGACGGTTTTAGGCAAAAAGGTTGTGGTTTAACTACGATGTCAGAATGGGTTTTCCTTGGTCGGCGAAAAAGGAAACCCCAGGCAGCACAGGATAAACTCTTGCATAGGAGGGTGTGACCGATCACTCTTGAGTCGGTCAACCTTAACCTCGTGGAAGCAGTCATTTGAGTTTCAGTTCTAACAGGAATTGGAGACCTATGGAGTTCGATGATGACGATCACGTCCTTATACGGGTCTGACCTCAACGAGGTTTATGGAGATGTGGCCAAGGCGGAAAGTTGTCTCTGAGGTTCAACGGACCTTTCTAGGTCCTCAGCTGGGTAGGCGTGGTGGTTTACCGCTTGACCCATCCACCTCAGTTGCACCAGGTGCACGAGTTTTCCAGGTATCTCAACTAAGGAGATACGTGCTCGACCCTTCGCATATCATCGACCATGAGGATCGGGACGATGGAGATGGGGTTACATCCACGAAGGTTCCAGTGGGGATCAAGGATCGACAGGAGAGGATCCTACGAGGACGGTCGATTCCTCAGGTGCGCTTCCTTTGACAGTATAAGAATCTCCAGGTAAGCACATGGGAGCGGAAGGCTCAGATGCGTGCTCAATACCGCTTTTGTGACCCTAGTTTCTGTTGAAGCTTTATGGGGACGTAAAGCCCTGAGGTGGGAGTAATGTAAATACCTGGAAATTTCAAGGAATTTGTTTTCTTAATTTTCTTTGGAATTTTACAAGAACACAGTTTCTAACGGCACCTGATTCCGAGGCCCAGTGTGCCTGGAATCATTTTCCGAAGTTCGGCTCGGGTACGTTCAGTGAACGAATTAGCGGGAATTCCTATATTTTGAACAGGTGCTCAGAATCGAATTCCGAGGGCACTGATGGAACCGTAGAGCCAGTAATTTCTTAGGAATTCCATTTCCAGAGTTTCATTTTCACGAGAGAAGATGATAAAAATTGTGGAAGTTTAATTTATAAATTAACTACAATTTTTATTTTCTTTTAGTGGTTTAAGGCTTTGGGTGGAAGTTGGGTAACTACCCAACTTCCCAAGGGAGGTTATGAGGGTGGTGGGGCCCACACGAACCCCACCCCTTCACATTCCTTAACTCCCTCAACTCTTGTTTAAATTTGATAACTTAATAATTAATAACTTATGTTATTAATGAGGTGAGTTTAATGTGTGTGTGGGTTTGAAATTCAAACTCATGTCTAGTTAATAAATTAAGTGAGAGATTAATTTATTTTGGGTTAGTTTGTTGTGTTGGAGTCTTGGGGAGAAAAAGGATAAGGATTGAGGAACTTCTTCATCTCTGACGAAGAATGCCGAGTTCTCGGAAACCGAATACGCGACGTCGTGTACCGTGACGGTTCTTCTGCGACGTCTCCTTCCGCGACATCTCTACCCGCGACGAATCCTCGTTCGTCGAACCTCCGTTCAATCTCGCACAGGGTAGGGGAATTTTATTTTTGTGTTCTCTTATCTTTTGAGAAAACAAAGACGAGCGCAGACCAACTAATTCCAGGTTGATCCGTGGATCATTCGTTTATGCGGATTGATGTTGAGGATTATTGTTTTTGTCCGTAAATTATTTTTTTGTCGTACGTCGACTTCTATTAGGTGGTCGCATGATATCATTATAACGGGATGAGTTCAGACCGCACGAACACGGCCGAACCTCCTCCCCCCTTGTTGTTTGAATTTGTAGCAGCACGTTAAAGGTAGCGCGGTGCCGTTGCACCGCGCGGAAATTGTGAGGAAGGGCTAAGAAGCGCGGCGCCATCGCGGCCGCGCCGATGAAGTTGAACAATCCAGGGCGCCGTCGCGCCGCGCCGGAAAACGACAATGAATCCTCGACGGAATTTTGAAGGATTTTCAGTGAAGGTCAGGTCCTGAGATGACCTCTGGCGAAGACCGCAGGTGAATCGGACCACCGTAGTGCGTCCAGTGGTCCGCGGAAGCCCCCGCTGGCGCGCCACGCCGGCGCGGCGGCGCCGGCGGTCGGGGGCGGCGGCGCCCGGAGCACCGCCGGAAAAATCCGCCATGACTGAAGCTGCGGCGGCGGAGCGCTGTCCCGCGACCATGCGGGACCGGAGGGGAGCGGCGGGACGCGGCCGGCTGCCGCGTCCGCTGGCATGGGCGGCCCCACGCGGGGCCGTGGTTCTTCACGCGGGGGGCAGCGCTCCGCTCTGCTCTGCTCGGCCGTAACTGGTCGAGCCGACCCACCGGCCAGGCCGGGTCGCGCCCAAGATGGGTCGAGCCCAGGCCGGGCCGGGTTGCGCTATCCGGGTCGGACCTGGACCTGGGTCGGGTTGACCCAGTTCGGGCCGACCCAGGGGGGTTGGGCTGGGTCGGTCCGGGCCCAAACCCCCCGTTTTCGGACCCTTTTCAGTATTTCGCCTGTATCTTCAGTTGTGGACCTCCGATCGACGTACCGTCAGCAGAGATGTGATCCTTAGATCGAGATGGTCATTTCAGTATATTACACTCAAGGTTTCAGAATACTTTGGGTTCAGCCGGGTTGGTTCGGATACGAAACCAACCGGGCCCTCGGAGTGGAAACGCTTATATCTTGAGTTCCGGACGTCCGATTGACGTGTCGTCGACTTTGTTGGTTTCCTCTTGATGATACTGAAATTTTGGCATACTTCGCCTGAGTTTTGGTTGCATTTGGATAGTGTCCAGGTTGGACTGTACCCGAAATCCAACCGGGCCCCTGAAACGGAAAAGCTAATAACTTTCAGACTGGATGTCCGTTTGACGAACTGTCAGCTGTGTTGGTGATCACATTGAGAAATGGTCCCTATGAGTATACCCTATGAGAGTTTGGGGTACAGTTGAGATACGTCAGGGTTGGTTCGCACATGAAACCAACCGGGCCCCTAGGACGAAAAAGCTAATAACTCACAGACCGGGCGTCCGATTGACGCACCGTCTATTGCGTTGAGACCCCTATGACAAGGTGGTCCTTTGAGATACTTCTTCATGGGACTTTGAGATACTTGTATTATCGACCTGTAGCTCATGGAGAGGACCCTCCCAGAGACGAGCGTGCGGAGTACGGAGACCGTGTAGCCGACAGAGACCTGACGACTGCTTGACCGACTCAACTTGGATTGAGTCGACGAGCCTAGTGGACAGAGCACTACTTTGTGAGGTGCAGACCCATGGCGGATGGAACACTACCTGTGTGACAGTGCAGACCCACGGTACACATCTGAAGAGTACCTCTGCAGGCTACTAGGGGGTGTGCACTACTGTGTTTGGGTGGCATACCCCAGCGGGAAGCACTACTGTGTTTGGGTGGCTGACCCACGATACTCGACAGGAGGAGTACCTCAGCAGTCTTAGGTTAGTGAGCAGTACCTCAGAGTCGTGACAGGACCACTGTACACTCCAGATATGGAGCTCTTCAGTAGTTATGGTTTCGATAATGAAAATCCTGGTTTGAGATGAGACTTTGACCTTTCTGTTTACCTCTTGATTGAGATGGGTCACTTGATAACTTAGGTATATGTATGGTCATATACCTGGGTTGTGGTTATCCGTTGATTTCATGATCTTGGTGTTTTCCTCATAATTGAGATGGGTTACTTGATAACTTAGGTATATGCATGGGAATATACCTAAGTAGAGGTTATCTATTGAGATCTTCTTTGTGGTTATCAATGTTGTTTTTAGTGAGACCTTGAGGGTCTCGGGTTCCCTACTGAGTATCGTTATACTCACCCTTGCACAGGCTATGCCCGCACCTCGTTGTGTTGGTTGAAGACGACAGACAGTGCTGATGGAGGCCAAGTGTTTGAGGACTGGACTGTACCCGGAGGTAGACCACATGACGTGTCAGTATCCGGAGGTGGACTTCGCGATGAGACGACACACGGAGGAGGTTGATGGATGAGAGCGTTGTGGAGGCTATCTGTACCTACCTTTCAGGTAGGATCTGTGGTGGACGATCTAGGGGTTGCGCCATCTGTACCTACCCTTCAGGTAGGATCCGAGGAGGATGACCCAGGAGCCGCTTCCGTTCTTCCAGTTGTTGTCTTTTTCTGTTGTACTTTGTTCAGTTGTAGTTTTACTTTCATTTGGGTTTTTATTCTGGCCCATTTACCTTTCAGCACTTCTCTTTGTACTTATTGTTTTACTTCTGCTTGTACTCTGTGGTGTTTTGTTTACTTTTATAAAGGCAATGCCTTCCCAGTTATCGGGATTTACGCCTTTGGTGCTAGTCGCCAGCCCCTGGCCTATGGAAGGTGGGTTTGGGGTAGTCACGGAACGGGCCCCGAGGACGGGTCGTGACACAAGAGACTTAGAGGATGGATACATGGATTTTAGAATGAATCATTGGAAGTAAAGAGCCATTTAGAGAGATAACTCTTTTTAGATATTGTTCTAATTCCATGATAGTCTTTTCTCCACCAACTGGCAGTGGAAAACATTTCATCTCATGGGTTTGCCATTTTCATATCTGCAAAGAAATGGCATGGAGAACAAATTTGAAAGTTCAAACCATTGTTGTTGCACTTAATGAACAACATAACTAAAATAGAGGGACAACAATTTGGTTGCATCTCAGGAGTGTAGTTCTTTTCATCTAAAATATTTACTTCCTGCAGATAACCATGCCCATATAGAGGCAAGTAGATACTCTGTAGGAAATCAAGATGATACTTCTTCAGGTACTTGGCCAAATCTGAGAGAGTGTTGTTGCACATATCATAGTAATCATATCCAAAAACATTCATCATATCATCAATTCTCTTTCTATCCAGTTCAGCATCTGTTCCAATTCTTCTAGGAGCCATTGAATCTGCACAAATGTTGAATAATTAACTCTTAAGTAAGTTGATTTTTCATAAAATTTGTGAAGAAAAGTGAAAAAATGGCTAAGGAATTAAGGAGTGAAAGTCTCAAGATTGATGTGAAAGTATAACTATGTCACGCAAGTATTGGCGCGCAGTTATCACTCTGTAGGTCAAAATACCTCTACATAAACATGACACGAAGGAAAAGCAATGAACTGCAGAAAATCAAGAAACTTGCGCGACGAGGAAAACTTGTGCGGCGAGAGAGAAAATGTTTGAGAGTCGGGTACTTTGCGCGAGAATGAGGCGAATATTTATAGGCAAAGGCCACACCCAGTGCGTAGTAGTCTATGTGCCTTCACCTATGTGCCTTCACCTACGTGCCTCCACCTACGCGCTCAAAACCTGGGCGCCATTCTTCCTTGGTTTTATCCATTACCTCAGAGTTAAATCCTCCTTCCTTTCAGATCCAACTTTGAGGGGGGGTTTTGTTGATGCTCCTTTCCATAAAAGAGTCTAAAACTACTGAAAAGGGAAATACCTAAACACAAAGTGATTCATCATTTGAAGAAACATCAAAAATTGACAAAGGCAAGAACAAGGATTTGCTTCAGCATGGGCCACACAGGTTTCATCATGGTCATGGAAGTATAGTTTCCTGCCTAATATTGGTCGCATAGGTGACTTGCGCGCCCTAAGTTATTTTCTCCCAAGGTCTTCAAAGGCCTATAAATACCCCTTTTGGGCCCCCCATTTGGAAGTTGAAAAATCCATAAACTCAAATTTGAGCTCTCGATGCCCTAGTCTCTTCTCAAAGCCTTTCAAACACTTCTAAGGTAATTTCTTACCTAGAACTGAAGATACAAAGAGGGGAAACAAGGCCTAAGTGTTGAAATTCATCAACACCTGTGTGCCTAAGTGTCTAACCCTTCAGGGAATTGAAGACACTTACGTGCCACCTTATCCCTTCAACAGAACTTGTGCGCCACTCTTTTAGAGGTCTTTAGGGATAATACTAAGGGCTTGAACCAAGCCTCACCCAAGTATTACCCAACGGGTTGACCGTCGCGCAAGTACACCTGTGTCGTACATATATACCTGCGCAACCATGACCTGCGTGCCCAAATAGGACCTGTGCACCTACCTTCTTTTGGGTTCCCCTCCGGTCCATTCATCTCTTTTCTTCAAATCCACCTCTCCTCTTCAAGATTTAGCTGTTAGAATCCTCCTCAATGCCATTTATGGTATGATTCCTTGGTTGGATTCCTTATCTGAAAGGAATTATGTGGAACATCTCTCAAAACCTAGTGATTTACATATCTTTATGTCACTAAGGTGAGAGATTTCATTCAATCAAACTTATCCTTTAAGATGAGAAGATTTAATGGGAATCCTCTTTAGGAGTAATCCCCAAGTCTCCTATTCATGGGCATCATCCTCAAGAGTAATCCCCAAGTTCCGAAATATGGACATCCTCTTCAGGAGTAAGCCCCAGTCTTCAAGTTCCCTTAATTTTGGGCCTCCTTCTTAGGAGTAAGTCCCAATAATAATTCATTAACCTGGGCCTCCTTATCATGAGTAATCCCCAATATTCAAGTTCCATTAATTTTGGGCCTCCTTCTCAGGAGTAAGTCCCACTCATAATTCCTTAACCTGGGCCTCCTTCTCAGGAGTAATCCCCAGTCTTCAAGTTCCCTTGATTTTTGGCCTCCTTCTCAGGAGTAAGTCCCAATCATAATTCCTTAACCTGGGCCTCCTTCTTAGGAGTAATTCCCAATCATAGTCCCTTTAACCTAGGCCTCCTTCTCAAGAGTAAGCCCCAGTTCTCAAGTCCCTTTAATCTGGGCCTCCTTCTTTAGAGTAATCCCCAGTTCTCAAGTCCCTTTAACCTAAGCCTCCTTCTCAGGAGTAAGCCCCAATAAAAATTTCTCTTAACCAGTCTTAACTTCTTTTGATTTGGGTTTCCTTTTCAGGAATAAAACCCAATCAAAAGTCCCCTCTTAATTTGGGCATCCTCCTCAGGAGTAAGCCCCAAGTTAGAGCATCAAAATCTCCATAAATTACATATACCATTATGGAACTTGTTCCCGGGATTATTCTCTAAAGTAAGTCCTGGTCTTTATCTATTTGGGAAATCATACATACATAAGCCCAATATCATTCCTTTTGACCACATCTTTCATGGCACAAATTATCAGGTTTACTGATGCCTCTCGTTTCTCACACCGAGCATGACTCACATGAGTTTAGAGTGTAAAAGTAACCATGACACATCTCTTTGGTCCATTAATCATACGTAAGCCCCGCAATTCCCAAAAGAACTACGTGGACTTTGATCTCTACCTTAAAAGTGAAGTACGTAAGAAGCCTTTCTGATGTTCAATCCCATCACCCATTAATTATCATCCATCCTATAAGATGTTAAACTATATATTAATTCCCGAACTACATGGGTTCTGATTCCTTTTCTAACAAGGATACGTAGGTAGCCCATCTGCGGGTACGATCCCAACTTTGAAATACTCCATGTCCTTCTGAATGACAATAAACTTCAAGTGCCACAATGAGTGGCTTTAAAACCAGTATGGTTATCATAATGACCAAGAGATATTTGTATAATGTGTTGAAAGATACCGTTGACTAAGAATCTCTAACAAATATAGATGATTATCTATCGATGAAGAACCTCAAATACATATAAAAGATTCTCTAAATCAAATATATATTAATCATTGATTTCCAGATATTAAGGAAATATCATTTTCATACTTGGTAGTGTAATAAGGATTCAAGAACATAACTTTAATCTATAAAGAGAGTCCCAGAGTAGACAATAATTCCCCTAAAAAGGTGTGATGATTCCAACCTCCCATCCTCTCGACCAATGAAAATTATTAAGCCTCATCGGTCCACAACTAATGAGCACCTACCTTTGGAAAGTAGGTCCAAATGGATATAGAATCATTGGATGTTTCCGGTTCTATGAATAAACCTGTTAGAAACTGATTGGAATGTTTGAACCATAAACAATAAAGGTCATCCCCATTTCTAGATGAAACAAATGGATAAAGCTTCATTATATACTTTGTCTCAAAAAGAAATAAACATATTTTTATTTACTTGTCCCAAACCACTGGTACCTTTAATGGGTTGGAATCAAGACAAGTTATCGATGCCAATCCTAACTGAAATTAGACATGGGATGGTTATAGGTCCCAAAAAGAAATATCAAATTGATTGAATTTTTTAGAATATATAACATCGGGAAAAACACACATGTTGGAAATATGTTGAATATGAGCACCCTAAGGGGAATGAAACAAGTTTTTCGCCAATAAAAATATTTAAATTGTTCATGTACTCCTGTTTGTTAGATATTATTCCACAATGTAATGGAACTCATTCAATCCCTCACCCTAACTGTCTCTCTCACCAAATTATACATAAATTTACAAATATGAAGTGAATTGAACATAATGATTTCTCATGATTCACTATAATGGACTATATCCAAGGATCACCCGCTGATGATTTTCTTATTTTGTGAAATTTTCTATACTCACATTTGATGTATACAATTTTTTCATGGTCATGACACACCATGGATTATCACCTTTAAAATGTTTTTGGAATAATTCACTCCTCGCCCAAGGATCACTTCCTCTTATTCTTCTTTTTTATTCACTAATTCATGGAATGGTTGGTAATTTTATTGAATTGATGAACTCTTTAATAATTTATAGGCATAAAATTCTCGTCCAAATCAACATAGGTTTTTAATATATCATATATCTTCAAGTCCATAATAGATACATCATTACTCTCCACTTCACTTGCTTCCAATTCTTCAAATTCATAGAATATAAACTCCACAAATAGTGAGATATATATTCTTTCTACAAAACTGGAAAAAAAATTATATCACTTCTTCCCCATGATAAAGAATAATCTGGTATGAGATTTATTATTATTGTGATATTTCAATTGAAATATCTCTTTATCTTTGAAGATTTTTTCTTTAATAAACTACATATGTTTTATGGAAATCTTTTGCGGTTCACCATTATTATTCTTATATTAAAATTAGATATATCAATAATTTATACTCCTTCAATTTCCAGAATAACTATAATCAGATTCTATAAGAGCTTCCATACACCCAACCTTAAAACTAATGGTTGGGATAAGTTTATTTTTATCTCATCCTCCATGATCATTCTTTGTGTCTTTCACTATTAAATATTGTTAAAAACTTACAATAGGCAATTAATTTCTTTTAATTGCAATCCAAAATTTTCCAATTTTTAAAATTAAATCAAAATATTTGGATAGTCTGAAAATATACTAATCAAAGAATGATTCTATGTATTTTAGTGTGTTTTGTCTCAAGTATATCCAAGTTGGACATGATCACCTCCACTTTAGCATTATCATTAGTAAACAACTAGGTATAAAATTTCTTTATAATATCTCAATTAAAATTAATTTACTATCATAATATGATATTGTATATTTCATTGAATATATATTTATCATAGTCACATTATTGTGTGATAGTATTTATCATAGTGCAGGTACTTGCATCCTCAGAAAACCAAAATTTCAACCCTTCTTCCAAAATGAACCACACATGGTATGACCACCATTTCATGGTGTGATAATTTATCAACTCTCAACTAGTAGTGGTTTGGTACTCATATTACGATGTGATCTCGCAGTACAATATAATCTAGAGTCATGTCAATTTTTTTTCAAACTCATACTTTTTTTGTGGAATATCCCTATAATATTTTCATCATCACAAATCCAGGAATTATTATTCCTTTCTAAGCACAACCATATATTTTTACTTATAGATTATCCTTATACATACTAGAGTAGAAATCATATAAATTACAAAACATGGAAGGTGTTTTATCTTTATAGTGCATCAATTATGACTTATCATGAATTTAATATTACATATCTTCTTTTCACCTAACTAGTTAATCCCAAATATATTTTAGATAATGAAAATTATTATTACATGATAAATAATGTGGTGTAATCGGTTTTAATATGTAATGGTATCCCAAACATTATTATATTTAAACTTACATATTAGTAAGGTTATTTTACTTTATAGTGCATCTGAAATGTTTAAATATTCAATGTTGTATAAATTAAAACAGGTATTGATTCAGTCTTACATGGCCTATATTTAAAATCAAATAATAATAGTATGTGGTGTAGTTATAATAAACCATATTTATAATACATTTTATTTCACTATTTTTATTTTAAATATACCAAATATACAATCCCATTGAATGTAGAGGCCGAGTGACTTTGGTTAATTAGAAAAATATACCATAAACGTAGAAATATAAATGAAATATTTATTTCAAATCCCCACAATTTGTTCCCCGATTCCCATGAATACCTAATACTGTATAGGATATATTGGGTAAAATATAAAAAGGGGTAATTTTTAAAGCCTAAATAGGGATCAATTAGAGTAATAATGGTATATATGAGAAAAAATTAATAATATGAAAACATAAAAGGGAATAATATCATGAGATCATGGAATATAAAAGATTATATAATAAGATAATGAAATAAATGGAATGTGAAAATAACATAAAATGTGACATCATAAGCGTAATGTGAGGCTAACCCCAAAGAAAACATAACATTGTGTTCTTAGTATAACCTAATATCCACTATAAATTGTTTCTCATGAGATGAAAATATTAAAATATGCATTAGAGATATTCTAGGGTGCACCCTTCATATATATAACTTTGAAAGTGTAACTTTGATTATATAAGAAATGAAATAATTCCAAAATTTAAATATCATAATTAGAGAATATGTATTTCACAAATGGAAGTCGCAAATAGAAAAATGGTAGTTAAATTAATGTTAATACAGTTGAATGAAAATATTATTGGGTATTACAACACAAAAGTATGAAACAGAAAATCATGGATAATTTCAATAGTATTAAAGGTGTATATGAATGATTATGCAAGGGATTAATGAGAGTGATGGACAATATATCTCTAATAAGACAAAATTTGTCTAGTAATAGGTTACTATGAACATATGAAAAAATAATCAATTGGAAATCAAAATTCTTATAGTAGGGTTGGTGGTTGAATTAAAATTGGAGGGGGAACCCCTTACCATTAGAGGTTGCTTCTTTTAGCTTGGGAGGAGATCCATAAAACCATAAAAACTCCTCATGATGGATATAGAGAGGTTAAATTTGAGGAAAAGGATGTTTAAGGAATTGAAGTGGAGAAAAATGGGATATTTTGTGGGTATTTATAGATTAAGAGGGGGAAATGATTTATCAATTTCCTAACATATGCCTTTAACATCAATTTAATAAAATATACAAAACCATTGGAAATCCAATGGTTTCCCCAATTTTATTTTAAAATGAAAGAATTTTTTAATATTGAAATATCTTTTGGAAAAAAATTATTTAATTGATTATATTTTGGAGGTGGAGGGGTTAATTTGATAAAAAAATTAAAGCAATAAATTATAGTTCCAGTTATGAAAGATTCATTACATCTTTGGAAAATTAATAATATTTCTTTAAACTACCTTATTTTAATTAATATACAATTTTTGGTCAATAAATACCATTATAGTATTTATTACATCACTTTTGAATCATTATGATGTCATAATACTTGATCTATATTTAAATTTTAACTAAATAACCAACTATATCAGAAAATTACAACAAATAAACTATTGTATAATTTAGATATGATGGTTTCAAAAATGAAATTTATTTTATCAAAAAAATATCTAAATATAAAGAATTTAGTTTTTAAAGAAAAGATTTTATCTATTGAATAATAGATTTTTTAGTGAAATATTCATACTTCCAACCCTTAAAAGGAGTACTTTGTACTTCATTAATTATATTATCATTTTTATTCAAGTGAAAAGTGTTTTATATGAAAATATAAATGTAATATGTTTTTAAAAAATTTATCAATCTATCTTATAAGTGTGTTTTTAATTTTAATCATATATTTTCTAACCAATGATTTTGTTTTATTTTTATATGATCTTTATCTCTCATATTTATCTTATATTCACGTGTATTTTAAATAATAATGAAAATGTATTTGGAGTAACCAATATTAAACTTATAACACTAAAATTTACAACTTTTATAACACTAAGAACTAGATACATAATCCCTCATTAATCTTGCATATTCAATAAAGGAAGGTTTGTAATGGTAGTTCTTTCATGGGTTGGTTCAATAAATATATTATAAGAATTGGATTATATAAGCATAGAATTATTCAGTAATCTATTTTTCTCATGTATTAGTAGTTGATACTCAATATGGTCTGGGTAAAGGGTGAATCCTAGTGATTCCATCTCTCATTCTAATAAATAACATTCATATGGGATGATCCTAATAGTTGAGTCCATCTATTTTTCCTTCAACATAAACTAGTTTTTATTATTTATATTAGTATATACTAATCTTAATGGTATATTTATAAAAGATATAATATGAAAAATTTTAATGATCAATGATTATAATAATCAATGATTATATTATCGATTTATTTTATAATAATAATAATTATTATTTATTGATTTTTTATTATGTCATGAAAGTATTTTTTATTATACTACATTACAACATTATTATATATTCATTCAAATGGTAAATTTAATTTATAAATATATGGGTGATTATAATGGTTTCTTTTTGTGAGGTGAGTTTATTTCTTCACTAAAACACATCCACATTTCTGTAAATAACTTCATGTAATATTTTAAGTTTTATAACACCTCAATAGACCAGAATAGATATAGCATGCATCATTTATCACAATTTATTTAGGGATTTTTTATCACACTAAAAATTTTGATCTCATTATAATATGACCCTAATATATAAATATATCATGGTGTATCATATATCGAAGATCTAGATATCCATTTTATTGTCTTAAAAACATTATCATCCTATATTTCATGATCTTACAAAATTTTACTTCCATGTTTTTCAATACAATATTCACCAAATTTGGATCCCTTATATGGTAATAAAAAACAATATCCAATACATCAATAATTTTTTAACTAGGATTATCAAACCATTCTTTTATTAAATACATTTGTTCTCTTTAACAATTAAATATACTATAAAGAGTAATTAACAAGAAAAAATGATTATAATCCCAAGTTTCAATATTCCCCATCGTCCATTATTTTTTCTATTATACCGTATATCAAGCTATATTATATAACACTGTTTACTCCAAATACATGAATGGATTTAAAAATCATTTCCTTCTGTGAATTTGAAAAAAAAAATGGATTTCTTTTTCCATATCTTCCTTTAAATTATTTCCTCTTCAAAAATAAAAAAATTGAGGTTCATTTTAAGCTACACTCTCTCTTAGTCCATGTAATTATCACACTGTATTTTCCCAATGTTCTATTATAGTGACTTTTTGGGATAAGCTAAATCAAAACTTCTGAAATATCAATTTGAAGAGATTTTACTCCCCCTTTTTTATGAACCACTTTTATAATCCCATTTATTTGCCACTGGTTTATATAAAAAATAATACAACTTTTTTAAAAAATTAAATTCATATTTATAGACATTGTCTTATTTTATCTACTTCGAAAAAATATTTATCTCCTCTAATATTATTTAGAATCTTTAGGCTTTGTAAAAAAATGAATTGATACTTCTATTTGGTTGAAACTTTTATATTTTTCCCATTAATAGGACATCATATTAAACACTCCATAAAACCATTGGCCAAATCAACTAACTTGAGCTGAATTAATTGATTTTATTTGTACCAATTGTTGGAAACCATTTCAAAATCATTATTTTATGCCTAAAACACTTCAAACATTAGCTTTATTTTTATAAAATATTTTACTGAGTAAATAATACTTTTGGAAATGAATTATTGAAAAATCCTATATGTATACTAAGATGAAAATCAATTTTAGAAAATTATGTAAAATTATACAAAAAAATGGTATCCATGGCACTAATTTAATTTCATAATCACATGAAACATATAATTATAATTCCTTAAAAAATACACCATATGATCACAATAACACCTACACTAAAAAATTAGTAAATAAAAAAGAAAGTACAAACCACATGAATTACAAATATTATAGAATAAATTGATACCAACTATTATGATATATCATGATACAACTTGATATCTAAGATATTACTTTCAACACAGGGTTATACTTTTATTCTAGATTAGAAATTGAACCTTTAGAACTATAACATCACACTATTTTTAAATTTATTTAAATTTGGATACCTATTATGATATTTGGAACCATTTTTTAATGTAAAACATTGGATTTTCCATTCTACATTTCTGGGTTTCTAAAAAAAGACATCAATTGATACATCATTTTTATCTTATAAAAAATAAAATTGAATTTCATAATTGTTTAGGATTCTTCTTTGAGTTATCATATCCTTATTAGTGTTCCAATGCCACTTGAAATTTAGCCTAATACATTATTACTAAATCCCTATTCATGATTCTTTAACCACCATATATTTCTTAAAGGGGTATTATTCTCTTTCTTGGTGGGACATTTTTTTGAAATCACTATGTTATGCTTCATGTTTGTCTTTGATAGGCATTAAATTCAACACAAAATTTTGTTTCTTTAGGAATATATTTTGACATATTCATCCATAATTTTCATATCTAGATAAGATTTCTTCTTATTTTTCTTATATTCTTTCTATAGCATTATTTCTGAGGGTTTTAGTGAATAATAAATCTCTAGTACTCAATAAAACCATTATTATATTTCTACTTCATATTCCTTCAAGTAGGTGAAAGTTTTTTTCATTTTAATAGATAATTTTTCTTTCTGTTCTTAAATTACCTAATATATTTGAATGTTGGTTATCCTCTTGGAACATTATTCATTTATCATCATATAATTTCATTCCATATATAGATGAATATCATATATAAGACAAGCCTTTTTAAATTCATACCTCAATTTTTCAAGATAATTTTTAGATGTTTTTGAAGCATTTCATTCTAAATTATTGACCCTTTTAGGTTCAAAAAACACACTCATAGTGTGTCCCATTTCTCCAAAATGGTATCATTTTAATAATATCATCCATCGGTTGTCACTTATACATGATTTACCAAGAATATTCCATTTACATAAAATATTCAGATCTAAAACATTACAAATGCAACATGGTGATGTTGTAATTTTAGAATCTTATTCATTTAATTAGAGGTTCTCAACCTATACTTGAGATCCTTGATATTCTCAGTAATTGAGAATCTATTTATTTCAACCCCGAGCTAGTTACTTTTTATATTCTATCTTATAATAAATATATAGGGATAATACATTTTTTATATTTTTTCTCCATCACCATTTGTCTTCCAGGATTCTATGCATGTTCTCTAAGTAAGTGAATTTTTCCCTTTCATATTTTTACCAATATTTATAATTTATTTATTTAACTCTACCTAAAAATTACTTAATCTTTTAATATCCCACATTAAATATATATGAAATTTACAAAAAAACAATGTGAATGATCTCTAGTTGACCCACCTTCTAATATAGGGATTAGATCCAGTTTTGGTTATTTTATCTACACTCTCATGATTGATCACACAACATTGTTGATACTTATTCTATTAAATATTCCTTATCTCCAATTTTTATTGGGTAATACTAGTGGTTGATATAATAATTATTTGATAATTAATTTCATCGGAAAGAATTAATGTACACCTAAAAAGAGAAACAATATTAGGGAGTTATTAAATCTTATATATATATATATGAGTTATAATATGTTTTATAAGCCCTAAAAAATAATATCAGTGATTTTGCATGTCTTCCCAATTATATCAAGGTCACTCTCGTAGATATTTGATCATTATGTGTTATTTTAATTTTTATAAAAACTATCTATATTCCAATTAAATTTCAAGTTACAGTCCAGTGTCTAATATGACCATGATCCCTCATAATTATGATTTAACTTTAATGTTGATAATGATTTCAGTTTCTATATAGTTTTATTTTTACTACACCTTATTCTATATATGGTTAGAGTATACATGAATGATTCTTATCTTGACCAAATGATGAAAAAGGGTTTCAAATCCATGGTTGATTCATAGGAGTTTTCTATTATAAAACTTTGACAGTGAAATCCTGAATAATAATGGGATTAAGAGTGTTATTTACAATTATAATTACAAAATTGACGTGATAAATTTATGTACTGTAGAAAATTTGATATCTTTGATAGATTTATTGATGAATGATTATTTCACAAATATCTATTTTATCATAAATGGTATGAGAATTTTAAAAACTATTTTTCCATGGGAACTATTTATTAATACATTACATCACAATAGTGAATTTGTTATTAAAAAATTTCATAATTTATGTTTGGGTGATAATTTATTTTTCAGATTACGTGTATATTGAATTATAAGAAGATCTGTTCCTGAGGTAATGGTAAAAAGTATTAAAAAGTAAATTTTTCCAATTAAAAGACACCATGGGTCCAAATAAATAACATATATTATATTATTTAGTGAATTGTTTTGGTCCACTTTCTAAAAGTATGTGATAGATTATATGGTTTCATATGACCAATTCTATTGTACAAACATTATGAAGAGAAACAATGTGCCACAAAACATGATACTTGAAGTAAATATATTTTAGGAATGGGGAATTGAATTTTGTAAAATTTTAAAAAATCATAAATATTCCAATTATACTAGTAAATTTAGACTATGTATTTAAATGGGTTATGTTCAATAATAACAAATGTAATTAATATAACAATTAAATCACGGAATAATTTTTTCACTAACATTAAGTACCTCAAATACAAATAACTATATTGTCCAAACACTTAATAAAAATTATATATTAAGATAATTTAAACACATATATTTCATGACAATAAGGAAACCTGTTAATTTATATAAAAAAATAATACAAGTTTGATTATATATTAGATAATTGAAAAATATTACATATAATGTAGTTTTGTTGTGAAATAAATATTGTTCAAATAATCATTAAGATGCATTATAAGTGTAAAAAATGGCATTCAATATTCCATTGAGTTCCTCGCAATTTTAATAGGTGTATGGGAAACCATTCCACCCATTAGTCAATACATACCATATATATTATTTTTCTATCAATGGTCTAATCTCTAATACTCTAACTTCTGGAGGAAGAAGATCGTTATATCTATATGAATGTAATGATATTAGGATGGTTACATATAATATTTTCAATATATATGTTTAAATTATATAGAAAATTATGGAATTACTAACAAATTTTATTTTGTTAAATTAATTTTCTAGACAACATATTAATTTTTATAAAATGTATCAAATTCCTTTTAATATATCATTAGTTTTGTGTTTTTCTCCATTCATAGTAAAGAAGGTGTTTCCATAATATGTTTTGGATATTTAAATAAATAATTTTAAACCATTAATGTTCAATGGAAAATGTGTGAATATGTACTTTAAATCTTCTTTAGTGGGGCCGATCATATACCATAAATTTTATTTTGATGTATATAAGAAAATTATTACTATAGACATAAAATATAGATTTGATTTGGGGACAACCTAGTTGTGATCTTAAAAACATTGACAGTTTTCGGTTTTATGAATATATTATTAGATAGTTTAATTTTATTTATAATCACATTTTTTATTTTTCATTTGATATGGCTATTTTATATTTTAAAAAACATAATAAACTTTACAAGGCAACTTATCAATATTGAATATATTGGGAGGAGTGGAAAAATATATAAAAGTATTAAAAAAATTAGGTGAGAGGAAAGAAATAATGATGTATAAAACTATTTTGGTCTTAACCAAATATTTATTTCATATGATTATAATTAATGTATTATGAAACAATATAAAATATATTATCAAGTACATTGACATGGAATATTTGACATTGAAGTCTAGAACCACCATTTTTCTACCCAGCTAAACATGTATTAAAAATTCACTTGTCATGGTCTATGAGGATTAATAATACCAAAACCATGAATTTGAATCATGATAAATGTTATAAATTTTTTAAAAAAAACTAATCTACCAAAATCAAGAATGAATATTCCTCAACATAATTAATCTAATTTTATTCATTATGAATGTAATCTGATACAACTGAACAACATCTTTCCCAAAAAAATATGTTAAATTCCATGACTACACTATCGTATTGAAATTATTAATTTCTAGAAACACCCCAAGATATTTTTCCACACCCTATTTCATATAAAATAAACCTCAAAACATTCCTGAAACCACACCCTATAAACCTGATATGGTGAAAACCATGGATTATTTATCCAAATCATAGAAACAAAATGTCCAATCATACATTCCATACTCATTTACCCCTATATCATTTTCGCGGGAACTCTACTAGATATAGAATAATATTATTCCCAACACAACATGGAAATATATTTAATTTGAATTTTTTTTATAATAATACTCCACACAACCTATTTTTATACTTGATAATGCATTATGAACCATTTAAGTAGGTTTACTTAACATTTGGAGATTTATTTTCTATTAACTCAAAATTTTAAAATTACTCTTTTCATGAATGGATTATATATATATATATCTCTAAGAATATTCCATCCAAATATATCATTATATTGAATCATGTTTTCCTCACTAAGAAAAACATGAAAGTGTTTTCATTAAAAAACCTATGTTATTTATTTTTATAGTCATTCCTAAACCTTGATACTTTTCCAAAATCTCCGGATCATTATAAAATTCTATTCTCACAAAAATAGTCCAAACCTTCCCCATGATGTCACATTATTGTGTAAAATAATCTTGTATTTTTTACCAATAATTTAGTAATAAAAACACATACTATTATCTAAAAAATATTTTTCTAATGACCATTCCACGGTTTTTTAATTTCCAAAATAAAATGGTTTTAATAGCCTTATTAAATCCATGATTATTTGATTTATATATTTTGATTATTGATGATGAATCTAAATGTTTTGGATAAACTTTTAAAACATTATATGACCCCTAATGCACCCAATTTACATTATCTAACTATAATTTAGTATTTTATTAGGTTGTGATGCCTAGATGTCAAATAGGGTGGAATTATCTAGTTAAAAATTTAGAGTAGTTTTAAAATTAGCATAAATAATAAAAAAATAGATTATGTCTAGTCATAGTGTAAATAATAGAATAAAAATGTAAATTATTATATAGAATAAAATTTAATATAATCTCTAGAATTTTTATAGTAGTTCAGATCAAAATGATCCTAGATGTAATCTTTGCTACTCTCTACTCCTCAAGAGAAACAATATCTACTAAATTGTGATTTATTTTTTTAGAGTCACAAATTAGTTACAACACTCCTTTATGAGGACCAAGTCATAACCCAACAAATAAATTAATTTTATAGGGCCTGATAAACCAATACAAACCAACAATTTATGTATTGATGCACAAAAACATAGAATTCTATTTTATAGTTGGAGGGACAACTAGGAATACATACCTTTTATATTAGAGGTATAACAAATACAAGACATGATTTTTTATTAAAATTTAATAATCTAGACAAAATTATGATATGAAAAATGGAAATATATACATTATAACTTAATAATACAAAAAACTGAACAAATTAAGAAAATTTAACAATTTATTCATATTGACTACATTGAACAATGTGTTGTAGAATTATTTTGATTTCTCAGTGATAAAAAAATATATCATTGATATCTCAATTGAAAAAAATATCTCTAATATTTCATCTATATTTCACTCTCATTCAAGTATATCTTTTATATGGTTCCTTCATTGTATATTGATTGAATAATCGCTCACTGTTTAATCCTATTTATTTACTAAGTCTTGATTAATGGGATGATGATTCAATATTTCAAAATTTATTTTAGACCCACGGTTATTCAAAAAAAAGATCATAATTTCATAGACCAATTTTACATTTAGGTCTTTAAGAGATAAAAAATAGTCATGAATAATAAATATAATAATACTATTTTCGAACTCGAGTACTTCAAAACCTAGATTTTAAAATCTTCATAAGGGTGATCATCAAAAGTTTCATCATCATACAAATCATCATCATAATCTGCATCACTATATTTTTCATATGTATCTTTATAGTATTTATGCTTATATAGTTCATGCTATTGAGAAGGTTTTAAATGATATGAATACTAGAGCACCAAATAATATGATTCAATGGGGTCATAAATATTGAGAATTATGTGAAAACATATTCTAGTATTATAGTGAATATAAATATGAGAAGAAGAAAATAAAAGGAGTTATTTGACACCAAAATAATCAATAATAATATGATATTTAATGAAATATGAGAACTAGTGTTACTTGTCAAGATTATTTCAAGATCGCTAAAGAAATAAAAGAAAAAAAAGAAAATAAATATAAATATAATAATTCGATAGATCATGCATTAGATGATGTCTGGTGTATCAAGCCTAAAATATATATACATAAATTTTATAATTATAAATAACATTAAGGAAACCAATTTTACTATTACAAGTGGGAAAATTAAATCACTCATACAACTTAGGATAGAATTGAGAAAACATTGGATATTTTATTCAACAAAATACAAACCCATTAGCTTGTATGAAGGGAAAAGAATCTGTCACATTCATTAAACATGGTTGGTTCATGAATTATGGGTAAACATTTATTCCATTGTTCATTATTTCTTTGAAAATAATAATAAATTTTTTCATGTTGTAAAAAAACTAGTGTACACCAAGGACGTAGGCATTCATATAGAGTCATATCCTCTTATAAAATCCTAGTACTATTTTGTTGATGCTTTCTAGTTTACATCTAATATAGACCAACTAAAGGAGAGATAAAATAAGAGATTTATCTTATCACCAAACAATTGAGGATGTGATAAGGGAATACAATTATACAAATAGTGACCCCCCCCCTCTCAATGATAAATCGTTCCTTTAATATTGAAAACATTTATATGAAGGTGGGGTTACCCCTTAGTTCAATTCTCATTGTTTTAATGTTTTTTAATAAATTAATTTCACTTTGAAAATAGAGTATGAATATAGGATTTGATGACTATTATATGATTCTAGTCAAAGAAATCATAGAAGATATACCTTCCAAGGCCATGAAGAGTAGAAAGAAAAGTGAAAGAATAATGTTTAAAAAGGACCCATCCAAGGATGGGAATATAATTTAATCTATTAAAATTATTGGTAATCTAAGTATAGTCTTTCAAATATTTCTATAGATAATGTAACTTTTACAAAAAAAATAAATTATTATAATCCAATCCTCTTAGGTAAAAAGAAATAAGTCTTAGTTTCCACATGATGAAATTATATAAAATACAATTTAGATGGGAGAAATAGGTCTTGAGGTGGAATCATATAGTAAAGAGTTATGCATCTGTTCTACCTCATATAGTGAACAATATTTTCAAGATGAAAGAGTAACTAAAATCATTTATAAAAATTTTTAGGAAAATATACAAGTTATCAGTAGGGAAGAATTGAATTATAGGTAATCTAAATATGAATCAGTTGTTGTTTTGAAATACACCATGAAAAACTGCCCTAAATAAATTATGTCACTTTTTTTTGGAATTTCTAATAACACAAATATGTATTTCACCAACTTATAAATATTTGATGAAATAATTGATATAAAATTAAAAAAAAGTGAAAAAAATTATTAATCATTTTAAATGGACAAGAGCACTAAATTACATGAATAAAAAGATTAAATAATTGTTTTATATCTTCGAGAATGAATGGATCACTATAATCCAAGAGAGTAAATAAGATATGAAAAGTCTTTAAAAATTAATCATTATATAAAGAAAAGTAATAATAGTTAAAATTTCTTAACATGAGGTCAAGTATTGAAGGATTAAGGGTCTTGATAATCTACAAAAAAGAAATGGATAGAGTGAACGAAGATCAATTTTAAGTAATAAGAAATACTTGTGAATATTTTTTTAAAAAAAAGTGGATGATGTGAAAAACCCTCTCAATATGAAATAGATAGAGATTTATATTAAAATTAATAATATAGAATCAATTCAGTAAATCTCATTACAAAAATATGAAAAGATATCTACTAATACATAAAATACTAAGGGGGAGTATTGTCCTAAAAGACCTCTATCTGGTGATAAAACGGAATTTAGATTATACTATCATCAATTAAATAATAAAAAATAAAGTAAATTCACCAATCACATCTAAAAATAATGTATTTTATAAAATTTTCCATTTTACTGTGTAGGTTCAAAGTGAAATTAATTACAATTTTAGATAATCAAAAATAGTGAAGAAAACTACTAAATCTAGAGTTGTTAAAAAATAAGAATAATATATTTCCCCTTAAATGATAAAATTATAGGGTTGAAAAGGAATATAAACAATAAGAACTAAAATTTGTTCATAATAATTCAAAAAAAGAGATTGTGATTTGTTGGTTATATTTGATTTGGAAATAGATTTAAGTATAGTTCTTATTATTATTAGTATAATATATCAACATATGATGCTCATAGGAATAATGTATTAAGGGGAGAAACATGGTGATGAAGATTCAGAGACGATAAGAAAAAAAGATGAGTCTGACTATTAAAAAAATATTTGAATTTTTGGAAAATATTTTTTGTGTTTGGAATGGTATTGTTCATAGTGAAAAAGGGTAAAAATTTAAATAATTTAAGAATAAAACATAAATTAGTGATAATAAGGGATACTAGAAGAAAATAAAATAATTAAATCTTGCATTGAGAAATATTTTAAGGGGAATTATTAATGTTAACATTCTAAATAAGTCATCATTGTATAGTAAAAAGAAAAATTATTTTAAGAAAATTAAGGATGATCAAGAAGAATGCTACTCATTGATAAATAAGATTCTATATAAGGCCCCAGCCTTAAACGTTACTTAATATTGAATTAAATGAATAATTCACGTTGAGGATCTTTTCAGGTTTAGAGTTTTAGAGAATTAGAACATAACTATTACATCTTAAAAGATTACAAAGTAGACACTTCTACTAAGTTTCCATAAAATAAAAACTCTTAAAAAGAAAGATGTCTAGATTCCATGTTTTAGATAGAATGACATTACCTTGATCCCATCCTTGACCTTATTCCACTTTAAGTCCTGTGGAAAACATTTCGAAAAACTTGGGGTGAGCATAAAAAGCTCAGTAAGGGATACAGAAAGAATGAAAACTGTTAGTTTTTCAAACATCAAATAAACCATATATACTCTATCAAAGTAATACCTTCACCTTCATGAAGTAGTAAAAACTCTTCACTGAATAAAGTATCATTACTTACCTTTTTGTAACTAAAGGATTACCATAAAACCCATAAAAAGAACACATAACATATATAAAGGTAACTTGGGACATAAACATACTTATGTGGAATAACCATACGGTCGACTTCCACACATATCACTTAATGGAATAGCCATACGGCCAATTTCCATACATACTTAATGGAATAGCCATACGGCCGACTTCCATACCCAATGCATTGGAGGTTATAACGTAACCACTCGTCCTGGTATTCACGGCACCACCCGTCATATGGTTTATAACGTAACCACCCGTTAAAATGTCCAAGTACCAATATAAAATCATAAAACATAAAACCAATATAAAGGAAAGATAACATTTCCACATTTCAATCACAATATATCATAAATATATTGACAAAATAGAATCCTTTATCAAAACCATTTTCAAGACCAAAATACATAAAAGATTATATGGTATTTATTTTATTTTAAAAACATTACGGCTTGTTGAGGAAGCCAAAGACCAAATAATACTCGCGGCGGCGGAAAAAGTTGTTGTCACCGCGTACGTTAAAAAAAACATTCCTTTTTGTCGTTTAGTAAAACGCTTCGTAGAAAAAGATTCCTTTTGTATAAAAGTAAAAGTCAAAGGAGTTTATACACCGTATAAAAGAAAGTTGTGTATAAAACGAAATATGCTTCAATGAAAGGAGATTGAGACGAAGTCCCTTACCTCGGGTCCGACTTGACTCGATCGTTCTTTAACGTCCTTAATAATAAACTTGAGTTAATTTATACTTGATTAAGAACCTTTTTAAGGTTCATTATTCCTTTTATATCACTTATTGCCATGTTATAAACATTATGTAACCATTTAATTTAATAATGTTTGTTTTGTCAATATTTGGTTCTTAAGTCGAAAGTTGACTTCTTACAATTACATGTTGTTCGTGTGGTCAAAAGTTCTTTATATCCAGAATGAAATTCCCGATTTGGATATAATATGTATCATATATATCCAGCATATACATGTATTTATAATATTACATAATCATTTATAGGTAAGAAATGAAATGAACCGTTCATGGAGACGGTAAGCCGTACATACGCATGAACGCTACTTTCATTTCTTTGTCATATTAGTGGAATTAAAACTAAATGAGAGGTATGTATATTTTAATTCCAGAATTATATTCATTATTTAGGTATATCATTAATTATATATATACATTATATACTTGTAATTTTAATAGTACATTACATTTGGGGATAAGAAATGAAATACACCGTTCATGGAGACGGTAAGCCGTACGTACGCATGAACGCTACTTTCATTTCTATCTCATACTTTAATGGAAAGAAATAATAATGATATAGAGGTATATTATAATTCCAGTATAACATCATATATAATAACTTTAAATCCATCCTTTACACGTCCCACATATGGCATTAACAAATCACATCACTTTGAGGGGGCGGTAGTTCGCACTTCCTTAAATGAAGATATCGTGTTTACCCATAATGGAAACCATAAAGGTATGCCAAAAATGAAAAATACAGAAGCTTAAAGAAAACATAAACATATTATATATCATATATAAAAATAGTGACATCATAATGGCCACCCTTGAAGGTGTTAAATGAGTATTGAACAATCATCGTTTCGGGAGGCAGAATTTTGCCATCCACGGAAACCGTATGTTCATTAACCATTTGATGTAGTTGTGTGAGAGTGTAGCTCAAATAAATATTATAACAACATCCTAGTATATTTAAGATACTGGTGTTGTTACAAAAGAAGTAAATAAAAAGAGTTTAGAGGGTTGGAGAAGCAAAATAAAACAAATGAACAAGAGAGAATGAATTACCTTTAAAAGTGTAACTCCTTTTGATTTGAGCCTAAAGGATTCCTTTGAAAGGATTCTTCCCAAAGGGAATCCTCTAGGATGAGGAGAGGGATGTGGAGAGAGTAATTGGGCAGGGGTTGGCCGAGCCAAAGGCTTGAGAAGTGTGTGAAATGAGGTAGAGGTGGGGGCCTTTTATAAGAGGAGAGGTGGGGCACTTTTGGAAAGTAAAGAAATATTACTTTATTTGAAAATTTGTTTCGGTTTTAAAAGGTCCCAAATTGGTATTATTCGTGGATAAGGTGATAAGGGTTCGAAATCCACTCATCCAATTGGTTTTGGACATGTGTAGGTTTTATATTTTTCATTATCTTTCCATTTTATTTAAATCGCCAAATAATGATGTCATCACTGCATCATTATTATGTCATAAATAATTTAATTTATTTAATGTCTAAAAATAATAATAAAAATACTATGATGTAGGAAATCTTTTTAGCTTTCCAATTACTATTTATAATCAAAATTTGGACTTGTATAACCCCACTCAAAAATTATTTTAGTAAAACAATTTATGTTAGTGTCATTTTCACTTTAACATTAAATAAAAATATATTAATGTCATTTTCCAACTAAAGTGGCTCCATGGGGTCCCCAAGATGGCCCATGGCTTTTCTTGGTCGTCCATGACTCACCCAATAGGTGTAGGACAAGTGTCATGGTATTTTCACATTCTTATAATACCATTTTTACCTTAAACTACACTAATTACCTCTAATCGCGATTAATGAAAAAAAGTTACTATTCACCAAAAAATTATTTTAATCTCATTGAACCACATTTTACTTCTTAATGACAACCATGTATGTCGGATTTTCAAAATTCAATACACATTAGTGGTAAACTTTCATTTAACTGAAAAATCAGTTTGCTTGATTACCACTTAGTGGTTTCACTATTCATCAAAAATTGAAGTTTTTCAGAAAATTACCAAAAATTCACCCTAAGCTATATTTGATATTACAAATTCAAAAATGAAGTCCATTTTAAAAAATTAAAAACATATAAGTCAAATTAATTAATTTAATAATTAATTCCCGCTTTCATGACAAATAGCGTGTTTTTGTGAAACAATAAGTATCAAAAGATTGACACTAGTTTAAGTCCAATTTCAAAGTGAAATTGATTCCAATGACCACCATTGGATTAACTGGTAAAAATATTTTCTAATTTCACTTTAAAACCAATTAAAATAATAATCTAATCATATAAATAATTTAGATTAAAAAGAGGTTTTGAATTAAAATACAACATTTTACACTATTCATAAAAAAAATGAACTTTATCAGAAAGGTACCAAAAATTTACACAAAGTAAATTTTGATGTCCCGATTCTAAAGAAGAGTTATATTTGGTCCAAAATAAAGTATAAGAGTGATCAAAACTATATTTAATGACGGTTCACCATTAAAAGGTGATAAGTGAACCTTTACTGAAAATTAGAGTATATATACCCGTAAAATTGAACTCTTTCCGTATTTTAAGCTTTTATCTTTTATTGGGTAAATGTATAAACATTTAAAAACATATCTAATAATATTTTAGTTATTTCTATCCATTCCCGCCAGTACAACGGCTACTTGTTAACTAACATTTAAAATAATATTATTTTATTACTAGTGTGCTACGTAAGTTTCAAAGAAACTCATCGTTGCGTATCGGGTACGCTATCGAACATAGCAACCCCTATAAAACAAAATTAATATTTAATTCGTAAATATTAATAAATATGAAAATTCTTTATTCTTTATTTACCTGGGATGTTACATCCTTCCCCCCTTTTGGGAATTGTGTCCTCGCAATTTTATTCACTTATCAAAATAAGTGGGGGTATTTATCCCTCATAGCATTTTCAGATTCCCACGTTGCCTCTTAAATCACATGGGTTTTCCACAAAACCTTTACCTGATGAATCACCATATTCCGTAACACTTGCTCCCTGTGGTCAAGAATCTGGACCGGTTATTCCTCATAAGATAGGTTCTCTTCTAGCTGAACTACCTCTGGGCTCAAAACATGAGATGGATCTGGCATATACTTTCTCAACATCGAAACGTGAAAAACATTGTGTACCTGAGATAAACTCGGAGGTAAAGCCACTCGGTATGCAACTGATCCAACTCCTTTCAGAATTTCGTATGGTCCAACCAACCATGGACTCAACTTTCCTTTCTTACCAAATCTCATCACACTTTTCCAAGGAGAAACCTTGAGAAAAGCATGATCACCTACCTCAAAAGATAGATCCTTCCTCCGGTTATCCGCATAACTCTTCTGCCTGCTCTGAGCTGTTCTCATGTGTTTTCTGAATCAACTGAACTTTTTCTGCCATCTCTTCTACCAATTCTGGTCCCATCAGCTTCCTTTCACCCACTTCATTCCAAAATGCTGGAGTTCGACACCGCTTCCCATATAATGCCTAAAATGGTGCCATCTGTATACTGGAATGAAAACTGTTATTATAAGAAAACTCAACCAAAGAAAGATGTTGGTCCCAACTTCCCTGATAATCCATCGAACAAGCTCATAGCATATCCTCCAAGGTTTGAATTGTTCGTTCTGACTGCCCGTCTGATTGAGGATGAAAAGCTGTACTAAAATTTAATTCAGTACCCAACGACTTCTGAAGGCCTTTCCAAAAGTTAGATGTGAACCTGGGATCACGATCAGATACAATGGAGAGAGGAACTCCATGTAACCTGACTATCTCTTTAAGATACAAACGGGGAAGTTGATCTAGGGAAAAAGTATCTCGTATAGAAAAGAAATGAGCAGATTTAGTCAAGCGATCAACAATAACCCAGATTGCATTATTACCTCGAGATGTCCTCGGTAATCCCACAACAAATTCCATGGATATGTTTTCCCATTTCCACTCTGGCACTGGTAAAGGCTGAAGCATCCCTTTCGGTAACTGCCGCTCTGCTTTAACCTGTTGACATGTCAAACACTTCACAGTAAAATCAGCAATGTCTCTTTTCATTCCATCCCACCAGTAATACTCCCGCAGACCTCTGTACATCTTAGTACTGCCAGGATGAAAAAACAACTCATTCTTCAACTGTGAATCACAAGGCACACATAACCTCTTCACAAACCTCAAAACACAAACACAAACTTATCCAAGAACTCATGTAAAATTTTATTCATAAGGTCCATGAATACAGCAGGTGCATTGGTTAACCCAAAAGGCATAACTACAAATTCATAATGGCCATATCTAGTACGGAACGCAGTCTTTGGAACGTCTGCTTCTTTTACTTTCAACTGATGGTACCCCGACCTCAAGTCAATCTTAGAAAAATACTGAGCTCCCTGGAGCTGATACCACTTCATTCGATGGCCCAACATCTTCTGAATTTGTTGCAAAGGATTTCGCCACCCCTTTCTGCTTGTAGTCTGGCTGCATTCCCCCAGTTGAGTTATTCGTTGGACACTCGTTTGCATAATGACCCATTTCATTACACTTAAAACATCTTGTCGTTGGCTTTTCATTTCCTGCTTGATCATCTTCCTTACAGTTACGAGCAATATGACCAGACTTACCACACCGAAAGCACTTAACAGACTTGGATAAACATTCTCCAGGATGCATTTTACCACACTTCTCACAGGATGGATATTTGGTTTTCTTACCTCCTTGCTTCTTTGATGAATTCTTCCCCTTTGCCTGCCAACTAGACCTCTTATTCTGTTGTTTGTCATAGAGCACCTGATCATCGGCAAACTCCATTTCCACATTCTCCGCACATCGAACAAGTTTTTCATAACTTTTGAACTCACGAGAAGCTAAAGACCTTCGATACTTTGGATTAAACCCTGAGTAAAAACGGTTTATTTTACTATCAAGATCTTGTATGAAGTTTGGAGCATACCTTGCCAATCGAGTGAACTTTTCTTCATAAGAATCCACTGAATCATCCTCCTGCCTCAATTCTAGGAACTGTTTTTCCATCCTAAGACGAACCACCTTAGGAAAATATTTCTCAAGAAACATACCTTTGAATTCGTCCCAGTGAAGATCCTCAATCTCATCACTATCCCTTATATTTTTCACCATCGACCACCACTGATCAGCTTCACCTTCGAAACGGTAAACAACAAGACTAACCTTTTGATGTTCTGAACACCCCATGACATCAAAAATCTTCTCCAGTGCTTTAATCCACCCTTCAGCTTGCACAGGATCAGATGATCCTCTAAATGATGGGGGATGTTGCCTCATGAAATATTCCACCACTGACAGGTTCCTCTGCGGTTGATCTAGCTGATCTAGTGCATGGATACCACCACCATTTATAGCCTGAGTCAACTGTTCCATCACTGCAACAAACTGTTCAGTTTCGATTCCGACCATCTCAGGTTGCTGATTTGGAAGGTTATCTTCCTCCTGATGTCGTCCCAACATAGCTGCTTTGTTTCTTCTACGGAAAACCATTCTGAACACATAAATATCTTAGGCGAAGCAACATGGTAATCCGTAAATGCTATATCATTTCAATCATATTATAATTTAACACTTTTCTAACTCCTAAAGTTGTCTAAATCGACCTTTGATACCAACTATAAGGCCCCAGCCTTAAACGTTACTTAATATTGAATTAAATGAATAATTCACATTGAGGATCTTTTAAGGTTTAGAGTTTTAGAGAATTAGAACATAACTATTACATCTTAAAAGATTACAAAGTAGACACTTCTACTAAGTTTCCATAAAATAAAAAGTCTTAAAAAGAAAGATGTCTAGATTCCATGTTTTAGATAGCATGACATTCCCTTGATCCCATCCTTGACCTTATTCCACTTTAAGTCCTGTGAAAAACATTTCGAAAAACTTGGGGTGAGCATAAAAAGCTCAGTAAGGGATACAGAAAGAATGAAAACTGTTAGTTTTTAAAACATCAAATAAACCATATATACTCTATCAAAGTAATACCTTCACCTTCATGAAGTAGTAAAAACTCTTCACTGAATAAAGTATCATTACTTACCTTTTTGTAACCAAAGGATTACCATAAAACCCATAAAAAGAACACATAACATATATAAAGGTAACTTAGGACATAAACATACTTAAGTGGAATAACCATATGGTCGACTTCCACACATATCACTTAATGGAATAGCCATACGGCCAATTTCCATACATACTTAATGGAATAGCCATACGGCCGACTTCCATACCCAATGCATTGGAGGTTATAATGCAACCACCCGTCCTGGTATTCACGGCACCACCCGTCATATGGTTTATAACGTAACCACCCGTTAAAATGTCCAAGTACCAATATAAAATCATAAAACATAAAACCAATATAAAGGAAAGATAACATTTCCACATTTCAATCACGATATATCATAAATATATTGACATAATAGAATCCTTTATCAAAACCATTTTCAAGACCAAAATACATAAAAGATTATATGGTATTTATTTTATTTTAAAAACATTACGGCTTGTTGAGGAAGCCAAAGACCAAATAATACTCGCGGCGGCGGAAAACGTCGTTGTCACCGCGTACGTTAAAAAAAACATTCCTTTTTGTCGTTTAGTAAAACGCTTCGTAGAAAAAGATTCCTATTGTATAAAAGTAAAAGTCAAAGGAGTTTATACACCGTATAAAAGAAAGTTGTGTATAAAACGAAATATGCCTCAATGAAAGGAGATTGAGACGAAGTCCCTTACCTCGGGTCCGACTTGACTCGATCGTTCTTTAACGTCCTGAATAATAAACTTGAGTAAATTTATACTTGATTAAGAACCTTTTTAAAGTTCATTATTCCTTTTATATCACTTATTGCCATGTTATAAACATTATGTAACCATTTAAGTTAATAATGTTTGTTTTGTCAATATTTGGTTCTTAAGTCGAAAGTTGACTTCTTACAATTACATGTTGTTCGTGTGGTCAAAAGTTATTTATATCCAGAATGAAATTCCTGATTTGGATATAATATGTATCATATACATCCAGCATATACATGTATTTATAATATTACATAATCATTTAGAGGTAAGAAATGAAATGCACCGTTCATGGAGACGGTAAGCCGTACGTACGCATAAACGCTACTTTCATTTCTTTGTCATATTAGTGGAATTAAAACTAAATGAGAGGTATGTATATTTTAATTCCAGAATTATATTCATCATTTAGATATATAATTAATTATATATATACATTATATACATGTAATTTTAATAGTACATTACATTTGGGGATAAGAAATGAAATACACCGTTCATGGAGACGGTAAGCCGTACGTACGCATGAACGCTACTTTCATTTCTATCTCATACATTAATGGAAAGAAATAATAATGATATAGAGGTATATTATAATTCCAGTATAACATCATATATAATAACTTTAAATCCATCCTTTACACGTCCCACATATGGCATTAACGAATCACATCACTTTGAGGGGGCGGTAGTCCGCACTTCCTTAAATGAAGATATCGTGTTTACCCATAATGGAAACCATAAAGGTATGCCAAAAATGAAAAATACAGAAGCTTAAAGAAAAAATAAACATATTATATATCATATATAAAAATAGTTACATCATAATGGCCACCCTTGAAGGTGTTAAATGAGTATTGAACAATCATCGTTTCGGGAGGCAGAATTTTGTCATCCACGGAAACCGTATGTTCATTAACCATTTGATGTAGTTTTGTGAGAGTGTAGCTCAAATAAATATTATAAAAACATCCTAGTATATTTAATATACTGTTTTTGTTACAAAAGAAGTAAATAAAAAGAGTTTAGAGGGTTGGAGAAGCAAAATAAAACAAATGAACAAGAGAGAATGAATTACCTTTAAAAGTGTAACTCCTTTTGATTTGAGCCTAAAGGCTTCCTTTGAAAGGATTATTCCCAAAGGGAATCCTCTAGGATGAGGATAGGGATGTGGAGAGAGTAATTGGGCAGGGGATGGATGATCCAAAGGCTTGAGAAGTGTGTGAAATGAGGTAGAGGTGGGGGCCTTTTATAAGAGGAGAGGTGGGGCACTTTTGGAAAGTAAAGAAATATTACATTATTTGAAAATGTGTTTCGGTTTTAAAAGGTCCCACATTTGTAGAATTAGTGAATAAGGTGATAAGGGTTCGAAATCCACTCATCCAATTGGTTTTGGACATGTGTAGGTTTTATATTTTTCATTATCTTTCCATTTTATTTAAATCGCCAAATAATGATGTCATCACTGCATCATTATTATGTCATAAATAATTTAATTTATTTAATGTCTAAAAATAATAAAAAAAATACTATGATGTAGTAAATATGTTTAGCTTTCCAATTACTATTTATAATCAAAATTTTGACTTGTATAACCCCACTCAAAAATTATTTTAGTAAAACAATTTATGTTAGTGTCATTTTCACTTTAACATTAAATAAAAATATATTAATGTCATTTTCCAACTAAAGTGGCTCCATGGGGTCCCCAAGTTGGCCCATTGCTTGTATTGGTCGGCCATGACTCACCCAATAGGTGTAGGACAAGTTTCATGGTGTTTTCACATTCTTATAATACCATTTTTACCTTAAACTACACTAATTACCTCTAATCGCGATTAATGAAAAAAAGTTACTATTCACCAAAAAATTATTTTAATCTCATTGAACCACATTTTACTTCTTAATGAAAACCATGTATGTCAGATTTTCAAAATTCAATACACATTAGTGGTAAACTTTCATTTAACTGAAAAATCAGTTTTCTTGATTACCACTTAGTGGTTTCACTATTCATCAAAAATTGAAGTTTTTCAGAAAATTACCAAAAATTCACCCTAAGATATATTTGATATTACAAATTCAGAAATGAAGCCCATTTTACAAAATTCAAAACATATAAGTCAAATTAATTAATTTAATAATTAATTCCCGCTTTCATGACAAATAGCGTGTTTTTGTGAAACAATAAGTATCAAAAGATTGACACCAGTTTAAGTCCAATTTCAAAGTGAAATTGATTCCAATGACCACCATTGGATTAAATGGTAAAAATATTTTCTAATTTCACTTTAAAACCAATTAAAATAATAATCTAATCATATAAATAATTTAGATTAAAAAGAGGTTTTGAATTAAAATACAACATTTTACACTATTCATAAAAAAATGAACTTTATCAGAAAGGTACCAAAAATTTACACAAAGTAAATTTTGATGTCCCGATTCTAAAGAAGAGTTATATTTGGTCCAAAATAAAGTATAAGAGTGATAAAAACTATATTTAATGACGGTTCACCATTAAAAGGTGATAAGTGAACCTTTAGTGAAAATTAGAGTATATATACCCGTAAAATTGAACTCTTTCCGTATTTTAAGCTTTTATCTTTTATTGGGTAAATGTATAAACATTTAAAAACATATCTAATCATATTTTAGTTATTTCTATCCATTCCCGCCAGTACAACGGCTACTTGTTAACTAACATTTAAAATAATATTATTTTATTACTAGTGTGCTACGTAAGTTTCAAAGAAACTCATCGTTGCGTATCGGGTACGCTATCGAACATAGCAACCCCTCTAAAACAAAATTAATATTTAATTCGTAAATATTAATAAATATGAAAATTCTTTATTCTTTATTTACCTGGGATGTTACATTCTACTTTTGTGGAAACACTGGGAAAACCATGATTTATTCTCGTAGGCCTTGGAATAAAAAATTGATGTAGAAAATCTGAAGACACAAATACGAAAACCAGTTCATAAAAGAAACAAAATAACAAAAATAGAGATAACTCATGATATGAAACTTATAACTCTAAAATAGACTATATATATTTATAAATACTATTTATTTATTTTTCCTGCTTATATAAAAAGAAAAAAATAAGTTTATAGAGAATCAAGGGAATAAAAAATTCAAATGGAATGAAAATATTATACATGAAAATGAATATGAGTTTTATGAGAGACTATCATGATATGATAGATTGATATATTAAGAGAAGCTATGTGGTAGGTGCATTTAGGATATAATCAACTTGAACAATTGTATTAAAAATTAGTCAATCCTAAGAAAAATTCATGATTAAAATTAAATCCACATCATGTTACCCATATTATAAATTTTCTTTATAAGAATAAAAATCTCTCACACAAAGAATATGTTGAGAAATATAATGTTTCCATGCTACCAAACACATCCTTGAAACCTTAAAGGGACAATGTGATTATCTAAATAAGGAAATAAAGTAGTGATGATTTTAGTTCAATGGTTGAGATTATTTTATCATCCTTATTTTTCACATTAATAATCATGGAGGTACCCCCTTATTCACTTATTTTTTTATACTGTATATATATTCTAACGATGCATTGAATTTAACATGTTGAATGCTCTAAAATGTATTATAAATGATATTATATAATCTAGAATAAATATTTTTTATTTGAAAATAACCATATTTAAATGGGTCAAATACATTATATATATTCTAAATATTATTTAAAAAATTGAATATGTACAAATGAAAAAATAATAAATGATTCCATATTAGTAATTATCTCAAAAAATAGAATTATAATGATTATTGTATGATGATATTAATGTGGATGATTTGAAGATAAATTTATTACCTTGTGTTGTAATTTGGTCATTGAAAACACATGGATTCACATTCTATCATCATGGGTTAAAAAAATCATACAATGTCATTAAGAGGGAGGGGGAATTAATTTAATCAATGATGAAAAAGTTTAGAAACATATCATGGGTTATTTTTAAATATTTCAATTTTTACAAGAATGGATTTGAACCGTGTTATTATATGAGTATAAGAAATCATTTTTTATTCCAAAATATTAAATTTATCAATTGTAATTTATTTAATTCAACTTGATTATATAGGAATGGAAACTAAAAGTGATGAGGTTATAAACATGATTTTGTATCATTTCATGTATTTATAATGAAATATTTATCTTCTAAATGAAACCCTCATGTTTTCAAAATATATACTTTCTCACAAAGACTCTGAGAGAAATGATTTATGGAACATAGATTAAGAATAAATTGATACCATCATATACTTATTAATGCATTGTATTTTTCATCAAAAAGTGTGATAAAATAAAATAAAAATGAAAATGGGTAAAGGGGGAGTGATTAAAAATAGTATTTGTAGTTGGGAAGAATATATTGACATGAAATTTTACAGTTACTATTGAAATCAAATATGAAGGTTGGGATTGTTGAAGTACACTTCGTGTTATGTTTCATTTATTTTCAATGTGTGTTAACATATGAAGATGAAGAAGAATATAATGGATGGTATGGGGGTGTCATAGAATGTTTCTGAAGGTTTTAAATAAAAATAAATGAAATAAAATTTATATTTATCATGAGAATTTAAGTACAACCTTAATTCGTGGGACATTGGTCAATGTGGTGCTTCACATGTTAAAGATGAATATTTGATGGTACTGTCATAATTTATATGGAAAAGGAGTATAGTTATTAGAGTAATTTTTTTATTTCAGATATTAATATAAGGTAAAATATTGTTAAAGATTTTAGTTTCATCCTGGTGAATTATACCATTCATATGAAAATATATTTGGATGAAGTTAGAATTCAATTGTAATAGTTTGATAACTAGTATTCACGGAATAAGAAAACTAGATAATGATGTTTTGAGATAAAAATTTCATACAAAGGATAATAATACATTAAAGTATTTTTCTAAATTAATTTTTTATTTTAATTTAATATAAAGTAATATTTATAAAAGGAAAGATCATTTTTTGGATGATAATTAAAAGAATAAGTTTTAAAAAGAATCTAGGAATTGGAATTATAATATAGAATATAAATTTAATAGTTAGGATAATTGAAGGTGTTCAATTTTATGATTTATAAAAATATATTTTCATACATATTCTATCCATAAGACCATGATTATGCACCACTTTAGTGGGAATCTGACCAATAATAACCTACTGGGGTGGAAAAAGGAGTGTCAAGATAAGAAAGAGCGTAGTCGAGCCATAACATGAATGAATGCACATAGGTGTGCACATGACAAGTTTGGGTTTCCCTAGGGTTAACACAATGGTATGATGTGCATCGTGAATAGTATGTGTGATGTGTTTCTAGGAGTTGAGTCTGTTGTTGTTGATGGTCAGTAGATTCGAATTCTATGTGTATTTGGAAGCATGAGTTCAAGGAAAATGATTATGTTGGATAAGCGATATTCATGATACTGTTTATCTATACATTTTAGTTATGTATATAATGAGTTATCAAATATAATTGTTTCATATTAATATATCCATCCTTAGGTTAATGGGTTTCAACAATATATCTTTACACCAACCACATGGAAAAGATGGAATTGACTACATAGTTTTATGATCGTCCACAAGAAAATTTTCAAACCCACTATGATATAATTGACCAAAAAACACTTTTATAATTTAATATGAACATTTATTATGTTCTACCCACCATGTGTTTGAGTATATGGACCTTCTTTAATGAACATCTAAACTAACCGTATGATGAAATGTAAACTGACCACAAGAACAGACGAACTAACAATGCTAACTATCATATGTTTTAATGACCTATATATTCATATAAATCATCAATTATCCACATAGTAGGTCAAGTGAAAATTTATTTCTTAGGATAAAAATAAGTACTTTGTGAAGAAGGATTCATGATAGCTTAACCGAGCCTAAGTAAAGAAGCCTTTAGGGAACGAACCACTATTATTAACTAGCCCCATGGATACATACAACATACCATGAGTATCATGATCTAATATAGATGATTTGATCGCATATATAGGATTATTTTAATGTTGAGTGTGATTTCTAGTATTTGTGATAAGGTTATATGTGGAAAAAAAGTTTCACGTATATAATGGGATGATTTCGATGCCATGTGACATAGTTTCACCATGAATTATATAATCTTTTGTGTTTTTTATGAAAATAATAAGTGGGTATATTGAGATTCATGCATGTAGTCCACCAATATGAATACCATGATAAAATTATATAGTGTCTTTATATATCTAAAGGAATATTCTATGATAAAATCTAGTACATATTCATATGTATATTTAAATTAATATGAATAACATGAACGATATAATGAAAAAAATACATTCAAAGAATAATTTTTCTGTTGTAAAAAAGATTGAAACAATAAAATTGACATGATATCATGATGTATGAGAATAATGTTTCAAGATTTGAGGAACTAAAATCTATATCCATGTGTATCAAGTGTTTTTGTGATTAAGATATATAATGAAAAATATTAAAAATCTAACCATTATTTCCTGACTATAATCTCATGATGATTTATATGTATTAATAAATGAATCATTATAGAGATAATTAAAAGAGTTACAATGTAAAAAGTGGTGATATATGGGGAAAATAGATATTATGTGTGGCTTGATTCATTCAATGAAGTCATGGAAAAACTAAAAAAGATCCATTATCATAATTTAGAGATACAAGCATCAAGTTATGCTTTATAAATACATGCCAAAAATGTTGAAGTAGTGAATCTAAGAGATAATCAATAATTAATTTAATTTCAAGTGATGTTTAGAGTTGAGTTTTCCAGATCATATACATTAGTTTATTTAATATTTAAATGAGTTTTAATAAAAATTCCTCAAAATTATTTAAATGAGATATTGTCCGTGATATTACTGAAATGGTGAAGTCCATATATTTTGGAAGTTTTAAATTCAAAGAATATTGGAGAAACAATGAGTGGGAATCAAGGAGATCATGAATATTTATAATTATAAGAAAATATATTCTCATGTCAATATGAATATAAATATGATAATAAAGAAAGGGAGAGGATTAATTTGACACTAATATTATCAAGAATATTTTGATAGTCAGATAACTTTGAGAACCAGTGGTCCATGTCAAGATTATTTCCTATGTACTAAGGATGAAGAAGTTAATAATATAGAGATATGATCATAATTATTTTTATCATATACTTGCATATGTTTTGAGTATCTGGACTAATATATATATATATATATAGTAGGTGTTTTTTGAACATTTAGGAAGCCCATCAGACTGCAACAAGTGAGGGAAGAATATCATCCAAAGAGTCTAGGAGGGACTCCATCCAATACTAGATTTATTTCTTCAAGAAATTAAATTCTGATTATATTTTATAAAGGGAAATAAAGACATCATTTTATTTGAACTTCGTTCATTCTTAGATATTGAGTAAAATTTACTACCCTTTATCATTATTTCTTTGATAAAAAAGAAATTTTTTTTAGAGTGGGATAAAAAAAATTATACATTAGGGATACATTCATCTTTATTAAGTTGATACCCATTATCAAATAATATTTATCCTATTTTGGCACATTCCAACTTATATCTGTAAAAAACCAACCAAATTAGATATAAATGAAAAGAAAGACCTATTCACTTAATAAGCGAGAGGTGAAAATGGAATAAAAGAATTGAAATACTAATTCACTCCCCTCATAGTGTTGGATCATCCATTTTAAAACCTAAATAGTTCATAATAGGACAATTCATATATATATTCACAATTTTCATATATTTCATTGTAATGTTCTCTACAACCTTCGTAAGGTTTATAAATTCATGCAGTTCCATATTTTTATTATTAACTACAATCTTCATGAGGTTTTTTAAATTAAAAAAATACTTTATAAGGTTAAAAACTGCAACATCTCAAGATTTTATAGTGTAACCCTTTTTATATATATTCAATATCTTTGAAAGATTACATTACATATAACAATAATCTTTAAAAAATAATTAAATATTAAAATTTAATTGTGATAGTTATAACCTATCCATTTGAATGGATGAAATGAATGATATTAACTAAATTATAAAAATATAGTTTAAACATGTTTAAAAAATGAATTCATTGGTTACTAATTAATTATAAATAAAAATGAGGCAAATTAAACATAAAGGTTGTGTTTTTATAAAAAAACTATTGTATGCCCATAATGGAATTTTATCTTAATAAATTAATTTTAACACAATTAGGGAAATATTTTAATTGGATATATATTTATATATTCAATTTTTTTAAATCATCCAACAAGTCTGACAGGCTTAAGATAATAATTAATCCAATTTTATGATTAAAATGCTATTTATTTATAAAGGAAGTACTATTGAATTTTACTGACACACCTATTTTAAATCAAAATAATTATATTTTTATATGTTTTACATGATTAAATAAATTATGTTTTTTTAAATATTAATATCAATATTATATTACGTATATAGATTGGTATTTTTTAGGGAAGTTTCATTTTTTTTATGAATATTGAAAATTATGGAATTTTAATTTACAATGGATTTTTATTATAATTTATTTATATAGTATAATTATATATTAAATTGGGTTTTATGTATATTTAGTTCCATTATACCTAAATTTAAAAAATTAGTTCACTGGAATCAATTTCACATTTAAATTAGACAAAAAAATTTCAAACTTTTGAACATTTCACTTTAAAAACCTGTTTTTTTCATTGTCCCTACGGGATTAATTTTAAATCCCAAATTTCGAATTATATTAAATTAATTTGTTATAATAGATTAAATATTTGAAATCAGAAGGTCCAATTTATTTTTTATGGTCAATATTATTTTTTGGAAAAAAAATTACCATGGAAAAAAAATTACCGCTGTATAGGTAAAAAAATGAAACGGGTTATAGTTAAAATACTAAACAACTAAAATTTCTAAAATCAACACAATATAATGGTTTTTGAGGTATTTTTTTGACCCTAACCACACAATAAAAGATTAATTGACCTCAATATTCAGGTAAATTAATTCCACCTCAATGTGGTTTGTTTTAAATATAAAATAATCATTATTTTAATCACTTAAACACATATCTCCCCAAATATATGTACCACCCTCACCACCCCATTTTGACTCCAAATACATGTACATATTCAAATTTAAGAAAACAAATATCCTTATAAATCTTAAAAAATTAAATTTGTTCTTGTCTCACCATAATACCAAAACCAAGTTCCACAAGGTGTCTTCCAAGGAGGTGATATTCAAGAATTAATTTTATCACAACATCTCTAATTTTATTTTTTTCTTCTAATTTCTCTTAATATCCTTCATATATTAAGTCATGGTAAACTCATAATCATTTATAAACTATATATGTATGTTTCAAATGGAATATATTATATAAATCTCATTTATTACCTCCTTTTATTTAAATAAACAAAACAATTTTCCAAGTTATGTTGGTTAATCACCTTCATTAATAGTGTTTCTATCCTTTTGCAATTACCACTTTAATTTATTGTTATAAAACTATTATTATGGTTAAATGTGATTTTCATAGGTATATTATAACATATTTAATTTTACTTAACTAATATATATACATAATATTAAATAAAACAAAACTATTTTGTGATGTTATGAAAAAACGCCAAAATAAACTTATTGTTTATCATTAATATTTTATCAAATGAGTCATTATCATGTTAGAAAAAAAAATATGGGAAAATTTATACTCCTTGATTTTAATTAATACCATTTCATTCCACATATGTAGTTGTATCCCCATTTTACAAGATAATATATAATTATACAAAAATGAACTGATTATGAAACCATGAAATAGATGCACCCAACACAATGAAAATAATGAAATATTTTTAATGATTGGGTTATAGGATGTTATAAAAGGGTCATATGAGGTCTTAAAAATATAAAAATAGTTCTTTAATGATTTAATAACATTCTATAAATCATTATACAGTAGAATAATGTATACAAAACTAAATAAAAACATGATGTAGGGGTTTTCTCATCTCACTTTTTATTTTTGTGAGATATCTGAATTATTCAACACTTAATTATTGTGTGTAATTTATGTACTTCCCTTTAAAACATTATATCATTAATATCATTATATTTATGGTATTAAATGTTTCTTTTGATAATTATTACTTTTATGGGTCACATGTTTCGACTGATTACAAAATGGAAAGAGATTTCTTAACACAAATTACATCCATTAGGATGAATTTCTACTTAATTGATTTTGCCACTTTGAAATAATGGATTGAATAATTTTTATTACCTTATGTCATATTTCCATTAGTTTTCTGTGTATTTACATTGAATACTCACAATCTATTCATTTTAATAATAACATAATCTTTGTAAGGGACTTTGTCTCAATCCCCTTTCATTTAGGAAGATTTTGATGTTATATACCCACCATCTTTTATGAGGAATATATATATCCCATTCGAAATATCATATTCTGAATTAATTTATTCTCATTTTATTAATTTTTTTCAAATGGTATTCCTTCATGGATATTATGATTCAAATGTTTAAAAGTGGTATGGGACGCTTTGATTTAAAAATATATTTTTAAATAGATTATTTGATATATGAGAAATGCTTTTGACATGGAAGACACATGTTGGGGACCGATTAATGAAAGTCCCATGATGAATCAGTAGTCTCATTGGATAAATTTAGTTGGTAAAAAACCCTTCACAATTGTTTCCAAGATGTTTTAAACTGTCTGGTGGATAAATCTTTAGTGTAGTTACTTGTAAAAGGTCTTGACATAAATTATACAGGCTTATACCCACAGAAATAAACTAGAAAGAGAATTGATCTTGATAGTGAATATCTAGATGATATATCTTTATATTCCATATGTTCAACATTATGAATTCCTTAATAATTTTTATTACACGAAATTAATTTATTAGTTGGAACACTCATGGTCATATTCCAAGATAATATGATTATTTATATGGCATTATATGGTCATATTTTATTCCTACCATATTAATCTCAAGTTATTGATTAATTTTATAGTGTTTTAGTCATTTCCCTTCACACAATTATTATACTTTATTAATTTTTGATAGATTACAGTTTACATAGCCCTTAGTGAACAATTGAGCACACCCATTTCTTTTATTATATTTCCTCAAGTTTCCAAGACATTTTTTATGATTTATATGAAGGGATATAGTAAGGGGGAAAATGACATTCTAAAAGAAAATACTTTTTTTATTTTATGTTTAAAATTATATTTTAATTTCAAATATTTAACTAGTTTACTGTAACACCCTGACCCCAATTACCTAGATTTGGTGAATTATTTTAATACATTATCATGATTACATGGAATCAATTCTTGAAGGACTGATTAGTTTAGCAGTATTGGAATATAGATTACATACATGAACATTACATAACATTATAAAATGAAAACAACAACAACATTGTCTCCATTTATTACATTCATATCCCTTAGACTATCCCTACAGGTCAGTCATAATATACTTCTTCGCATCCTAGAAAAAATAAAAATAGAAAGGGGTGAGCTCAAATTCTCAGTAAGGATAACAATATAACAGAATCTTGTATAAATAACCATAAACAATTAAGGCAATGTATAAAACTATAACAAAATCCTTTTAAACTTAAACTTCAGTATAATATTGTAATGGTAAATAAAATAATTCCATTTACATATTCACATGGATATTCTACAAGTAGAATAATCAAATGTAATATCAATAGCTAATTTCATAATGATGGAATACATAATAGCGGACATCATATACACATAGTAAAGGCCTCATGCAAGGACTAACAATAATATTTTTTCAAGGCCTTGATCCAAGACACTAGTTTGTCTCATGAGACCTAATAATGCATCGAGGAGATATAATGGGCACCACGCATCACTTACTAAGTCCAATGCGTTACTCATATGAAATTATTGAAAAATAACATAAACATTTGTATTAAAACTAGCATGTGAAATGTAAATACTTTAACCAAAAATCATGAATGGTATAAAAATAGCACATTCACAATCAATCATATCATAACTCATTCAATAAAATATTGACGATTATATTTATAATAAATCAACCTCAACCAAGGATAATATACAAAAGGATGTTGACATAATTGAAAATGATTAGTAAAACTCTTTGAGATAAATATCCCTTTTTCATGAAAACATTTAAAAGTCTAACAATTTATAAAGGAAGACTTTTAAAATAAATTTTTGAATCAAAATTCTCCATACAAATTTGAAACTTTTTAATTAATTAACATTTAAAATCATTCATGTTCATATAAATAAATCATTTTAAACCAATTATGAAAACCTGGATATTAATTAGAATATTTAGAAGAATAAATATTTAATATATTAAAATGATATTTTAGTTAATGATTTCCTTAAAAATAATCCTTTTGAAAACTCCTTTATCTAACATGGTCATGGATAATAAATATGTCCTAGAAAATACTCACACATAAACAATCTCGAATAATACCGAGATTTAGGAATTAACCCTTACCTTGTATTCTTTGGTTGAGGGTATGTGAACCTCTTATATAATAGCTAAATCATTGTTATTAAATTATACAGGAAACAAATACATTAATATGATATCATATATGATATTCTAATATTTATTTGTTAATATTATTTTCGTAGTATCATTGTTTCGGTTGTTAACTGATTTGTTTTCCTTTATATGTTTTGGTATGTAAGCCATGTTTGTTATGGATAAGATGTATTTGATTAATATACTGAATTATATTTATTTCTTAAACATTATTTTTATTAATAAAATAAAAATTATTCTTTAATGGTTATGATGGGTAATGAATCTCATCGCGTTCGTGGAGACCGTAATCTGTACGTACGCACAAACTCTACTTCCATTTCATTTTTTTAAAAGGACTGAAACAGAAATGATTCATAGGTATATTATTATTACAATATAACATAATATTTCATATATGTTATGTAAGTTCATTAACACCATCCTTAATACGTTACATGTATTGAATGAATGAGTCATATCACTTTGAGGGGGCGGTAGTCTGCACTTCCTCAAATGAAATTATTTTATATATACTACATGAAAAGAATAAAGGTATGCTATATAAGAGAATTAAATAAGATTATAGATAAAATAAATATCATAAATATCATATATAAGTATATTTCCATCATAATTTCCACCATAAGAGGTGGTAGTAGAATATTGAACAATCATCATTTCGGGAGGCAATAGTTCACCGTCCACAGAAACATTATGTTTTATACCCATTAGATAGAGGGTTTTGTAAGTTTAGTTAAACTAATTCTCATAACAAACCTAGTATATTTAGGATACTATTTTTATTATAAAATAAAAGAATATATATAGTTTAGGGGGTCGGAGAAGTAAAATAAAAAAAGAACTTAAGAGGAGATGTTACCTTTAAATCGGGTAACTGCCTTTGGTTTGAACCAAAATGATTCCTAGAAGTTCCTTTAGCATAATTTAAGGCATATTAAAGAAATATAGGTATATATAAAGCTTAATTAGTTATAGGTTGGATGAGACAAGTGGTTGAGAGGTGTGATAAATGGGTTAGAGGTGAGGGATTTTTATAAGGGGGAGGAGGGGCTATTTAGAAAAGTTGGAAAATATTATTTTATTATATAATGATTTTTAGTTTCTAAAGGTCCAAAACTCATAAATTTTAAGATACAATGACCCATTCTATAAATCAAATCATCCAATAATAATGGGATATGTTTTAGATATTGTTTTAATTTTTATAATATCATTTATTTAAATAATTCATTAATCAGGTAAACACTACATCATTATTGTGTCATAAATAATTTTATTTATTTTATGTATAAAAATTATTAAAAAAATACCATGTTGTAGGAAATATTTTTATATTTAAGATGATTATTTATAGTCTAAATTATAAATTATATAACCCCTTGTAAATTTTTTTTTACTAAAAGATATATGTTTATGTTATTTTTTTCCTTACTTTAAAAGAATGAATATAAAGTGTCATTATCACTCTCAAGTGGATCAATGTGGTCCCAAAATCGACCCAAGGAAGCCCATGGTCGGAAATATATCAAAAAATAAAAATATAAAACATGTTAGTGTAATTTAATAGTATAATAATATTATTATTTTACCATTATTTACTAGATTTACCCTTTAACCATGGTAAATAAAATATTTACTGAAGTAAATAGTCATAATGTCTAAAAATAAAATTTAACTATTTAAACAATTTTTAACTCCTAATTCCAAATATGTAATCCATTTATACAAATGTAAAATACATATGTTTCAGAAATTAATTTAAAATTAATTCTCGTAGTCAAAAAAGCTTGTTTTTAATAAATAATAACTGTCAAAAGATTGACACTTGTTTATATCTAGTTTAAATGTGAAATTACATACAATGACCAAAATTGTATTAAATGATAATAATATAATCTAATGATACTTTAAAACCACTAAAATTTATAATTTAAGACTACAAATTATTTTGATTAAAAAGTTTCTTTCAATTAAAATTTAGTATTGTCACTATTCATCAAAATATAAAAGTTATCATAAAAGTACCAAAAATTTATCCTAAATAAATTTTTATGTCCCAATTATAAATAATAATTTAATTTCATGAAATTGAATATATAAAAGTGTCAAATATTGGTTTTCAAAAAGGTTCTCCATTAAAAGGCGGTAAAATTTCATTTTTTGAAAAATACTTCTTTTATCTAAAAAAATTAAATTGTTCTTATATTATGCCTAAGAAACACATAATATGGATTCTAAAATTATATGGAGTATATGAAATTCAAAATTCAGTTAATACTATTCATAACCTCATTTTGAATGGCTAGTATGGTAAGTCGTGGTGCGCACGAACTCGGTAATGCATGTAACACAAGTTATTGAATTTCGTTGAAGATATAACGTACTATAAAACCTTGGGGTGTTTAATTATACCCTCCTTAAATAAATTTAATCCTATCAAATTGAAATTTTTCTTTGAAAATAAAAGGTTAAAAATAGAAAAATACCTTTGTGGAAAACCCACATCAGAAATTGGGTTTGAGAAATTTAGGCTTAATAAGAGGGAAAGAGAAATGAAAATGCCACCACCAAATTCTGATCCTGATTGGGAGAACATTGGTGTAATTAGAGACACATAATCTGAGGAAAAATGAAAATAATTATAAGGATTGATTGAGGTCATCAATCAAAAACAAGTGTAAAATTGAGGTACTCAAAGCCATCAATCTATGATGATTTAAAATATTATTAGTTCAAAAAAATATAATGTATTAGGATAACACATTTTTGGTTTTAAGATCCCTTCCATAATGTTTAGGAATTAATTTATTCATAAAATAAGAGGAAAAAATATACTTGACATGTATAGTTTCATCCTTCAACTAATATCTACCGAAAACTCATCATTCATTCCAAAAGATAATATAATTCAAAAATATTCTATTTATCCTAATCATATAGGGTTCCAAAAATAATGAATTTATAATTCATTTGTCAGACAATTTTAAAAAACTACATTACACAAACTAGGATACCATGTAAACCAGTTGTAGTTGATTACCCTTGTCTCCCTTCAGTTGCGGGTTCAGGTCTCGCGGCCGTGCCGGACGCGATGGGTTGTCGCCCGAACTCCGGGTTGTCCGTTTTATAACAATCCAAAAATAATCTCAATAAGTTAGTTAACATTAACAATAGTATCCAATATCAAACAAAATCTATTACAACCCCTAGACTTATCCACAATACTTATGTCCAAACTCATAGTCCAAAATTTATATGGAAGGTCACGTAATATACATGTGAATACCTTCATCGTGTATTCTCTTAAAATGTGGTAATAAAATGAATTTCCAGAAAACCATATTTGAATAGGTATGTACTTCCTTATTCCATTTTTAAATAAAAGAATATTGGATATACTCCTAAAATCCAAAAATGCTTTAATCAACAACAATAATGGAATAAAGAAACATTAATTAGTTCCAATGTATTCAATAATATCCAATATAATTTATCCAAATCAATCATCTCTTATTAGAAAATCAAAACCACAGTACTAGGTCCATATTAAGTTTTATCTTTCCCTCAACCATGTATTTTACAAAATGTTTAACATGCTATTGATTCACTTTTCTTAGTACCACACAATCTCAAATCCTTAATTAAACAGTACTGTAGTAAAATCCTTATATACTCCATAATTATTATAACCAGTACATATTTGATACAACACTCAAATGACATAATTCTTTAATATTAACATAAGAAAACTAGTCATTACTCTTTATCTATGGTAATATCATAACTTTTTTTATTATCCAATAGCCACATTTTAAGTATACTATGATGGTCAGGACATTGATTCACGTAGTGTCCCAACTCCTTGTAGACGAAGCATTGTACATTTGAAACATTTTTCTTACCCTTTCAATCATGTACTTGGTGTCCTTTTTCTCCACACTTATAAAAAACTTCCATTCTCTTCAAGAATTTACCAAGGTGATTTTTTCTACAGTTATCACATATGGGAAAATCCTTCTTTCCCTTATTCCATTTATCCATCTTTTTCTCTACCATCCTTTTATTCTCTTGCTTCCCTTCAAAGCCATAGGACTTAGAAAATTCTTTACTTATCTTATTAACACATGATACTATTTCTTCATATGATATTGATACATGGGAGGCTATTTCCTTTCTAAATTATTTCTTAATACCATGAAATATATGATCCTTATTACACTTTAGACCATGCATATTTTTGGAGTTCTCATTCCATCTACTGGGCGCAATTTCTAAATAATGGCATACATTAGGTTAGTTTTGTGAATTGAAATGCATAATTTGAAACATGTAAAATACCTAACATAAATTGAAAATATTATTCATATAATCTATAATCATAAAAAAATGTTTTCTTTGAGGAAGTATTTACTCCTAAATCCGTCATAATGGATTGTAAATAATATGTGAATTATCCTAAGCATATCCCCCAGGAGTGTCGTAACCAAGAGTGCAGCAAGGCCTATTGTCATGTACCAAGATACCCCAGGTCAAGCCCAGAACTCCTTGTCAATGTTTTCACTCTTAGGTACATCTGTGCCAGAGCCGCTTCTACCTGCTCGTATCCAGATAGGGATGTATTTCTTAGAAAATTTAAAAAATCTCTACATTACCAAAATTCTAGGATGTTATTCTATACTAATCCACAAATTCTATCTTAGGGTAATGTTCTCTAATCAGAGTTTTTCTAAATCTAGTTTCCAAGGTTATTGTTAAACTTCCTCTAATACCAACTATAACACCCCAACCCCATTTACCCAGATTCAATGCATTATTTTAATACATTGGCATGATTACAAGAAATCATGTCCATAAGGACCGATTAGTTTAGCAGTCCTGGATAAATAGATTACACACATGAACATTACATTACATTATAAAATAAAAAACAACGACAAACTTTCCTCCATTGACCACATTCATATCCCTTAGACTATCACTACAGGTTAGTCATAATATACTTATTTGCATCCTGGGACAAATAAAACATATAAATTGGTGAGCTCAGATGCTCAGTAAGGATAAAAATATAACAGAATCTTTCATAAATAAGCATAAACAAATAAGGAAATGAATAAAACTAAAACAAAACTATTTTAAAAATAAATTTATACATAATATAGAAAAGATAAATCACATAATTCTAGTTACTTATTCACATGGATATTCTACAAGTCGAATAATCAAATTTAATATCAATAGAAAATTTCATAATGATGGAATGCATAATGCTGGACATCATAAACACATAGTTAAGGCCTCGTGTCAAGAATAAAATTATGATTTTTTCAAAGACTTGTGCCAAGACACTATTTTGTATTATGATACCTACCGATGCATCGATGAGATATAGCAGGCTCCACCCATCACTTACTAAGTCCAATGCATTCCTCATATTAAAATGTTGAAACATAACATTAACATTCTTAATTAAACTAGCATATGAAATGTCAATATTTTAACCATAAATAATGAATGGTATAAAAATAACACATTCATGGTCAATCATATCATAACTCATTCAATACAATACTGAATATTTTATTTATAATAAATCAACCTCAATCAAGAATAATATCCAAAAGGATGTTGACATAGTTGAAAATGATTAGTAAAAATCGTTGAGAGAAATATCCATTTTTCATGAAAAAATTTAAGTCACAAAATTTAAAAAGGAAGATATTTAAAAGTCATTTTTGAATCAAAGTTCCCAATACCACTTTGAAACTTTTGAAAGTATTAACATTTAAAAACATTTATGTTCATGTAAATAAATTCTTTAAAACCCATTTTTCAAACATGAAAATTAATTAGAACGATTTAAAATAATAAATATTCAAACTGTTAAAATGATATTTTAGTTGAAGAGCCCCTTAAAAATAATCCTTTTTAAAACTCATTTATCTAACATGGTCATGTATAATAAATATTTCCTAGTAAATACTCACACATAAAAAATCTAAAATATTAATGATATTGAGGAATTAACCCTTACATTGTACTTTTATTTGGTCCAAGGTATGTTAACATCCTGTATAATAGTTAAATAATTTTCATTAAATTATACAATAACCACATACATAAATATTATATCATATATTATCTTCTACTATTGCTTAGTTAATAATATTTTAGTAGTATCATTTTTTCTGGTGCTAACTGATTCGTTTTCCTTTGTATGTTTTGTTACATTAGTCATGTTTATTATGGATAGAATGTATTTTATTTATATGATGAATGATATTAAGTTATTAAACATTATTTTTAATAATAAAATGAAAATTATTCTTTAATGGTTACGATAGGTAATGAATCTAATCGCATTCATGGAGATGGTAATGCATACATACACATGAATGCTACTTCCATTTCATTTTTTTTATTTTAAAAGGAATGAAAATAAAATGATACATAGGTATATTATTATTAGAGTATAATATAATATTTTATATATGTTATGTATGTTCATTAACATCATGTTTTATACATTACATGTATGGAATGAACGAGTTATATCACTTTGAGGGGGTGGTATTCCACACTTCCACAAATGAAATTATCGTATATATACAACATGAAAAGAATAAAGGAATGCTATAAAAAAGAATTAAATAAGATTATAGATAAAATAAATATACTAAATATCATATATAATTATAGTGTCATCATAATGGCTACAATAACATGTGGTAGTAGATGATTGAACAATCATCATTACAGGAGGCAGTAGTTCACCGTCTATAGAAACATTATGTTCTATAACCATTAGATGGAGGTGTACATAATTTTAGTTAAAATATTTCTCATAACAATAACCAAGTATATTAAGGATACTTTGTTTTTATAAAATAAAGTAATATATGGATTTTAGGGGGTCGGAGAAGTAAATTAAAAGAAAAGAACTTAAGAACATATTTTACCTATAAAATGGGTAACTCTCTTTGGTTTGAACCAAAAGGATTCCTTGAAGTGCCTTATGCCTTAGGTAAGGCTTATAAGATGAATATAGGGATGTAAGGAGATTAATTGGGTAGCGTTTGGATGATCCAAGGGGCTTGAGTGCTGTGAAAAATGGGTTAGAGGTGAGGAATGTTTATGGGGGGGAGGGGCTCTTTAGGAAAGTTTGAAGATATTATTTTATTATATAATGATTTTTGGTTTATAAAGGTCCAAAACAAACTAATGTTAAGGATAAGATGACTCATGTTATAAATAATATCATACAATTTGAAATTTATAGGTTTTTTATATTTTTTTAATTTTTATAATCTCATTTATTTAAATCATTCATTAATGAGGTAAACAATATATCATTATTTTTTCATAAATAATTTAATTTATTTGATTTCTAAAAAATATAAAAAAATACCATGATACAGGAAATATTTTTTTATTTCAAATTAATATTTATAGATGAAAATATAACTTATATAACCACTTGAATTTGTTTTACTAAAATATATATGTTTATGTCATATTTGTCTTTACTTTAAATTAATTAATATAAAGTGTAATTATCACTCTCAAGTGGTTTAATGTGTTCCCAAAATCGACCCAAGTATTTCCATGTTCGGATATGTATCAACCAATAGGAATAGGACACATTTTAGGGTAATTTAATGTTATTATATTATATTTGTTTAAACTTATTTACCATATTTACCCGTCAACCATGGTAAATAAAATATTTACTGAAGTAAATATTCATAATGTCTAAAACTAAAAGTTACCTATTTACACTATTTGGACCTTTGGATTAAAAATATGGAATTCATTTATCCAAATTAAAAATACAGAAGTGGCATAAATTAATTTAAAATTAATTTCTGTTGTCAAAACAAAAAGCATGTTTTTAAGAAATTATAACTATCAAAATATTGACACTTGTTTATGTCAAGATTAAATTTGAAATTACATACAATGATCTAAATTATATTAAATGATAAAAATATAATCTAATTATACTTTAAAACCACTAAAATTTATAATTTAACACTATAAATTATTTGGATTAAAAAAAATTGTTTTCAATTAAAATTAATTTTTTTCACTATTCATCAAAAATGAAAGTTATCAGAAAAGTGGCAAATATTTATCCAAACTAAATTTTTTTGTACCAATTATATATAATAATTTAATTTAATTATATTTAATATATAAAAATGTCAAATATTGGTTTTAATAAATGTTCTCCATTAAAAGGCGGCAAAATTGTATTTTTTTTAAAATACGTCTTTTATCTTAAAAAGTAATTGAATTTTTTATTATATTATGTCTATGAAACACATAATATGGAGTATAAAATTATATGGAATATATAAAATTCAAAATTTAGTTTATAATATCCATAATTTCTTTTTGAATGGCTAGTTTGGTAAGTCGTGGTACGCTCGAACTCGGTGTTGCGTGTAACACAAGTTATTGAATTTTTTTTAATAGATAACGTACTATGAAATCTTGGATTATTAAATTTACCTAGACTACTTAACTATTCATACCATTTTTATGTGATTCCTTGTATATATTCCAATGTAATAAATTAAGGCATTGGCTCTAGGCTACTTGGGTTGGGGGTGTTACAGTTGTTATCAGAGCTAGTTTAGTGGAAACTCTAGGAACTAGATTTTTGAAAACATAGAAAACAAAACATAAAACTTGGATATAATTAAGAATAAGTATATAATAACATCACAATGAATCCTTGTTTATGATTACGATATTATATATGCAAAAATTAATGAATATAAGTTACTCCATATTTAGAATTATACAATGTTCATAATTTTATGAGCTAATATTGTTTATAAAATTGTCTAAAAATGACACATAAAAGGAATACGTGTATTAATACTTGTGACAAATTTGGATATTTCCCTTCTAAGGAATACAATGCATCTTGAATTTTAAATATGTAATTTGTGACCATTGTAGGATATATTTCTCTAACCATGAATAATAACCATGATACACCTTTGTTTGCTCGTCTCATGTAGCAGATGTCCCTATCTTTTAGTGGGGCTAAAAATCTAGTGGTAGACAATTAATGAATCAAGTCTTCTGAAAAGTTATTTCATGTATTGGGATGCAATGAAAATCAATATGTTACACTTTATTTTTATTATCTTAATGGTGATTCTTAAAAATGGTGGTCATTGATCCAGAATACTAGGGTGGAAGTAGAAATAAAACTCATGGAATGGAAATATTTAAGGATACATTCATTGAAAAATATTTCACATGTGAAAAACAATCAGAGATGAATATAAAGTTTTTTTAAATAAAATAGAAGATTAAAGTTCTATGGAGTATGAATCTACCATTACATGGATATAAATGTATTATATTGATTACATACACAACATAGAATGCAATATTGAACATTTGTTTTAATATATCAAGATAAGTCCCAAAAGGGAATTGATGTTTTAAAAAATTTCATCACATGATGAAATTGTTTTACTTACAGTCAGAATAAAGAAATTATTGTACTAGTCTTATGGATTCAATTGGAATCAAGAGAAGAAGATAGAGTTATATAAAATCATGGATAAATGGAAGAAGGGAATTTAGGATTCCCCCATGACATAAAAATAGAAATAATCACCTTGAGAAATGTATTAAAGGATTAGAAATTTGTTATAAGTGTAGAAAAAAGGGTAACTAAGAAAAATAATGAAAATGGAATAAAAAATACTAATATTAGGTGTTTATACTAAGGTGAAATGGGTCACTACACAAATAAATTCCCCATGTTTCAATAGAATATATCTCAGAATAATCTAAGAGATCAAGTTCATGCTTATTCTATTGATACAACCGAAATATAATGATTAATATGCATCATTTTTTATTAATGAATTATTATATAAAATTAATCTATTGATTATATTTTCATCTAAGAATTATGAAATGCATATGGATTTTGAAATATTAGTCCCTCGTTAGAATTTGGAAGCAAGTGATGAATAATACGAAGAAAAGTTATTTATGTTGCAAGTTCGTAATTTGAAAAACACATGTTTTGTGGAAGATAACCTTTATATGTTATTGATGTTTAGATAATAATGATAAATAATTTCATATGGGATAGTATTGGTGAACATTAATGTTGTTAGGGATTTGATAGTTTATATTATATTTGTTTTATTTACAACATGTTTTTTTGTAAGGAATATATTCATCAACATGAGATCTTATTTTTGGAATCATTATTATTTTTGATAAGGTTTTAAGATGAACAATATATTCATATAATTTGTATGTGACAATGAGATCTACATTATTTTAGGAAAATATAATTTCAAGATAATTTCAGAAATATTGTGACCTTTTTGTGTTGTGAATTTGGAATGATTTATTTTGGATGATTCTTTAGAATACCTAGTTATGGGATGTATTAATTTGAACATTATAGATTGATTTATGAAGTTAATATTTGATTTATCATATTGAATAACATGTGATGACAATTTTTCTTTTGGTAAATATTTTAAGGTAGAAGGACAGACTTATAGATCATTTTATAAAGTGTTTCAAGTATATAAATTCACCTTGATCATCTGAATCTAGGTTTGAGAAATGAAGTTGAAATAGATCGAAGCACAAAAAATAGTGAGATTGTATGTATGAGATTAAATAATGTAATTATATCATGTAAAAGTATTTTGAAATAAAATGTTATACTATTACCGTATTTTTTTGTAATATCCAGAACCATTTTCGGATCTATTTAGTCTCTGGTACTGTGTTCATTAACCATATAATGACCTTGTTTTCTATCTCTCTCTTTCAGAATTGATAGTTATATTCTTATTCCATCTTCATTTTTTCACTTACCAATAATTTTATCCTATTTTAAACCCTAATTTTGTTGTGACATTCACATTTGCATTTCTATGTTATTATAGGGAAGTTTCATTAACCCAATTTATGATGTGGATTTCTCAAAAATATATTTTCAACTATCAATTTATTATTTTTAATGTGAAGTATCAAAATTTGAGAAATATATTTATTGAATGAGGGTAGAATGTAACACCACAATATTTTATGATATGCCCCTTCTTAATTAAATTCAATTTCAATGATATATTATGTTACATAGAATACCAAGCATAAAATGTTATTAAATATTATCATTTAATTGCGATAATTATAACCTAGCCATTGGAATTGTGGGAATTAATTAAGTTAACAAAATTATAAAATATAGTTTAAAAATGTCTATAAAATTAATTCATTAGTTACAAATTAATTAGATATAAAAAATAGAACCTATTGAACATAAAGGATGTGTTTTTTTAAATATTTTATGCCCAAACTGGAAATTTAATCTTAACAAATTAAATTAATAACTATTATTGAAATATATAAAATATAAATATATTTTATATATTCAATAAAATATTTTTATATTCATCATCAAGTTTTATTAGTTTAAGATAAAAATAAATCAAATTTTAAGCATAAAAAGTTACATATTTTAAAAGGTGTTATTGCTTCCTTTTGATGGAGAACAATTTTTAAATATAAATTGTTACACACTTATAAGTTTAATTTGAAAATTTAATTTTCATTTTTGAAATAATAATATCCAAATTATCTTAATATTAATATTTGGTATCTTTCTGAGAAATTTCATTTTTGGATGAATAGTGAAAAATAATGATTTTTAATTAGAAACTACTTTTTCATCTAATTTATTTATATAGTAAAATTATATTTTCAATTGAATTTAATGTAAATATAGTAAATTTATACATAAAATAACTAATTTATGTCATTGGAATAAATATCACAATGATATTGGATATAAAAACATTTCAAACTTTTGAGCTTTTCACTTTTAAATCCCACTTTTTCGTTCTATCTTCAAAATTAAATCTAAATATAATATTTCAAATTATATGAATTGAATATAGTAAATTGAATTATACTTTTTAAATTAGAATTTAAAAATCATTTTTTAAGTTCAATTTCATTTTAACTCAAAAAAAATGTACCATGGTAAAAAAATTATTTACCGTGATATAGGTGAACAAACAAAACAGGTTAAAGTTAAAAAGTTCAAAGATAAAAATACCTATAAAATAAAATCTTTAATGTTTAATTGAGGTATTTATAAACCCTAACCTACCTTTATAATATTAATTTATATCCAAAGTGGTGTAAATTAATTCCAACTCAATGTGGTTGGCTTTAAATATAAAATTATTATTATTTTAATCACTTAAACCCACCTCTCCTCAAGTATAAATACCACCCCTCACCACCAAATTTACATTTAAATTCCTTTAAGATCCTATAATATCTTACAAAACCTCTCCTCATATCATTCCCCACATCCAAGTACTGTGGGATTCACCAATAGATCAAATCTGAGGTCCTCAAGGGGTCATCTAATGAGGTGATATTGAAGTGATCATTTTTTCAAAAAACCTCATATAATTCACCCAATAATGAATGATAAATACCAAATAATTTATGTACTGGGGTTTTAGGTTTTTAATATAATATCTTATATCCATCTCATCTATTACCCCATCGTATTCAAATAAACGAAACTATTGTCCAAGTTATTCCTATTAATCAACGTCATGAATAATGTTTTAGTAATTTTTATGATACCACATTAATGGATAGACATAAAACTATGATTATGGTTAAATTAGATTATAATAGGTATATAATAACATATTATTTGTTCTAGAACTAATATATAGACATAATATTAAATAAAACAAAACTGGTGTGTCTTGTTCGAAAAAAACGTCAAAATAAACCAACCATTTATCATTCAAATTTTATGAAATGAATCATCCTCATGTTAGAAAAAACACTTATATAAGGTTCCATTTATACTCCTGAATGTTAATTAATAAATTATAATTCAAATTATGTATTTTTATTCTCATTTTAAAATATATTCAATAATTGAACACAAATAAACATATCAGGAAATAAACACACCCAAAATAATAAATATAACAAAATATTATTAATGAATGGGTTGTAATATGTCATAAAAGGATAATATAAGGTATTATAAATAGGAATATTTTTATTAAATGAGTCATTAAAATTATTTAATCCATTATAAAGTAGGGTAAATTATGTGAAACTAAATGAAGGGGTGAGGTACGGATTTTCTCATCTCATTTTTATTTCTGTAGGATATATGCCTTATTCACTACATAATCCTTATGTATTGTGAATGTATAGCCATTTGATATATAATATCATATATATTATTATCTTAGTGCTATTAAATGTCACGTTTTATAATTATTACCCTTATGTGTCACATTATTCGACTAATTACAATGTAGTAAGGTACTTCTTAACTCAATTTTGAATCAATGGGTTAAACCACTACGTCATGGATTTTTCACACTATGATTATGGATGAAATGAAATTTGATTACCCTGTTTTGTATTTACACTTTTTTTATGTATATTTACATTGAATACATATAATCAATTCATTTTATTGATGATATTATCTTTCTAAAGTACTTTGTATCAATCTCATTTCAATGAAGCATATTTTGATGTTATACACCCACCTTATTTTATGAGGTGTATATACAACCCCTTAAACATATAATATCATTAATTAATTTATTATATCACTAATAAGTGATTTTATAAATGATATTCCTTCACGGTTATTATGATCTAAATATCTGAATGTGGTACATGACACTTTGATTTAAAAATAAGTTTTTAAATTGATTATTCCATATATGAGGAATACTTTTTAATTTGACGACAAGCATTAGATAATGGTTAATGAAATCCACTCAATGATTTGGTTGTCTCATGTGATTAATTCAGTTGAAAAAAAACATTTTTTATTTCTTTCCAATCAGTTTTAAACTATCCAGAGGGTAGATCGTGACAGTAGAGTCTTGTAAAAGGTCCTGACACAATTCAAATGAGTTTATACCCGCAAACATAAAATATAAATAGGATTGATTCTGATAGTAACTATATAGAGGAAATATATCAATATTTTAGATGACCTACATTATGCATTCTATAATTTTTGTTATTTCTTATGATTAATCGATTAGTTAGAACATCCCTGGTCATGTTCCAAGATCATGTGATTATTTATATGAAATTATTTTATCATCTTTTATTTGAACCAAAATTATTCTTAACTTATTTATTAACTTCAATGATTTAAAGTCATTTAACTTTTAATGATTATTCTCTTTTATTGATTTATGGTATCTTCGGTTTTACTTAACCCATATTGAGCATTTGATCTCACCCCTTTCTTATGTTTTACTTACCTAGATTTCCATGATGTTTATTATGATTGAAATGTAGGGTTACACTAAGGAGGATAATGTTGTTTGGAAGAAAATATGTTTTTATATTATTTTTAAAATGAAATTTTAATTTCAAATATGTATGTAGTTTACCAAGACTACTAAACTGTTTGATCTTTTGGGATGAAGTTCCTTGTATCCATTATAATGTAATAATGTAAGGCATTGAATCCAGGCTACTGCGGTCAGGGGTGTTACAAAACCATTCATCACAGGAATGAACATTAACTTCATTAGGTTCTTTTAAAACATTTTAAGGTTATTTTGAGAACATTTTATGGTTCTTTATAGAAATCATAAGTTAACTTTGATAATTTCTAATGTTCATTCTATACTTCACAAAAAATTAATAAGTATACTTTTTGTGGTTTGAACCAAAATTTATAAGTATCATTGAAGAATTTTGAGGTTCTTTTGACCTATAGAAAAATTTTAGAAAACAAATTCTTTAGGTTTATATAAAAAATAACAAAGGATCATTTTCATTAAAAATTCTTAAAAATCAATAGATAAAATTTATTAGAACTAAATATAGAAACTCAACCAGTGTCAATATCATTCAAAATAATAAAAAGAAAATAATTATAAAAACTCAAAACAAATAATTATGTAATAAAAAAATAATGCATTTTTTATGTTTTTTAATAATCAAATAGTTTTGAAAAATTAAAATAGAGTTTTATATTTGTCCAAATAAAAAGAATAAAGGAAAAGTAAAAAAAGAAAAGAGTCACTACATTCATAGAAATTATAACAATATCTAAATCACAAACTCTAACAATATCACCATTTTTTGTAATTACTAAACCCAAAAAAAAATGTAAATAAAAAATATTAAACAACTAAAATAATTTAATTAATAAAAAATTTATAACCTATACTTTTTATCTCAATTTAAAACAAAATATCATCCCTTAAAAACAATTTTCCTTTAAGAATGAATAAAATAAAAAACACACAATCATTATTAAAAATTGAATGGTATATAAGTAATAATATAGATCCCATAGATATTAATTATTAATACCAATTATTAGGGAACAAATCATGATAAATTAATGCATACTTAAAATAATTATAAATTACTAAAAAATATATTAAAAACCATATATTAATTTTAACACAATTAATTATTTCCTAAAATTTCATCTTAAATATATATAGTGTCTCATATAAAATTTAAAAAAAACATTGCATACAAAATATATTCTTCAAAACTCCCATAAATTATATTAGAAATAAACATAATTTTAAATGATTTAAATTTTTTCTATACGATTTAGGATTCCATTATTCCAAGATCATATTTACTCTTCTCAAAAATTACAATATCTAAAGGTTTAGTAAATATATTGGACCATCGATAATCAATATAAATATATTCCAAACTAATATCTTATTTGTATACATGATATTGGAAAAAATTCTATATCACATCCATCTTCTTATTCTAAAAATATTTTAATGAGTTATCAGAAAAAATAAATAGTGGATGAGTTATTATAAATTATCAAAGGATTATAAAAAAATTAGATAAATTTTGTTTAATACATAAATATTGAGCACAATATCTTGAAAAAACAATGTACACTTCTTCATCAATAGAAAAAAACTATTTTTTTATTTAAACTATTTGAAATCTGATTATTTACATGAAGATGGCACCAACCAGAATTATTTTTTCTATCAATTATGTATCCTCCAAAAACATAATGAAAATTACTCATTATATGAATAGAGGGTTTTCATAGAATAACCCCATGGGTTTTAATTAATTTAAAAATTTTTATCATTATTTTAGTATACTTTAAGGTAATTTCCTTAGGGTTATCATTAAATAATTCCCACATGTAAATATTAACCATAAAAACTGGTCTATTAGTGGTTATTTAAAATAAGCTTCCTATTATAGATCTCAAATTTTTAATATGAAATTATTTACAAGTTAAATTAGAATCAAAATTTGATTAAATTCTCATATGAGATCTTACTTATTTAAAAGAATCAATTACAAACCTTTTAGCCAGTTCTTTGGCATACTTACATCGATTTAAAAAAAAGCATCATTTTGTTTCAAAAATTCATGTCCAAAAAATATTTTCAATTATCCTATCAAACTCATATCAAATTAACTAGTCAATAAATTTAAAAATTATTTTAAAGAAATCACTATAATATCCAAATATAACATAATAAATATAAATTTTAATAATAAAAATATCACTATAATTATTCTTAAACATCAACGAAGGATCTAAATTGACTTTCACAAGATCATTTTTTTTTAAAAAAAATAGAGATAATATTTTAAAAAATACTCAAGGGTATTTATTTATTCTATAAAAAACATCTTGATAATTTTGAAATAGTGTTAATATTTTTTTCACATTTATAACACTGGTTTTTTAAAATGGCACTTCTTCATAAATTAATACATTTAAAAATCACCTTTTGTATCCATTTTATAAAGAATAATACCCAAAAAAATGTATAATATAATAAAATTATAATAGTCTCTAACCTACCAACATCTGAAAATTCACATCATAATTAATTCCTTCATCTTGAAAACAATCCATGGGAAATTAATCTAGATTTTTTTCCTCATAATCTATTCAAACTTATCTTGTTTATTTAATAAAATCAACTTAATTTCTAATAATTGGAAAATATTTTGTTATTTTGAAAAAAGTATAATCATAATGTATAGAAAACTTATTATGTTCTTTTTCTATATCCATTATCCAATTAGAATATTTTTAATTATCCAATTTATTAATTAAGTAATGAATCTATAATGAAATCATATTAAGTGAAAAAATTCTTCATAGAATTTTTTATCTACCCTCAAGTACAAAATATCCAATATTTGTTTTAATAGGATCGTATTTATGAGTTTTCTAATTTCTTTTATGAGGGTTATCTTCTATATTATTACAAAATTCATTGTGATTTATATATTTATAATTATTTAATTATAATAAATATTAATAAATCTATTCTTGGTTTGAGTTATTTTTTTAACTCATTTTATTCAAATTTAATATAATCAAATTCTTAAAAAAATATTATTATAAACTATATAAGGTCTACTAACATAAGAGTATGCTAAAAATATTCTATTATTTGATTTAATATCAAACATATCAAGATGGTCTTTATTATTTTAAATAAAAAATTAAAATCCAAATAATATATAAAATATATATTTAGGTTTCTTTTATTTATGTAATTCGTAAGGGGTTTTCATAAGTATAGTTCTGATAAGAATCCTGTTAGATATATAAAATGTTGTACTCACTACTTCAACCCTATAATATTTACATATATTAAATTCAATTAACACAGATCTATCCATTTATTAAATATTTATATTTATCCTTTCTACAAGTCCATTTTTTACATGATATTGGTGTAGAGAAATTATGAAAATATCCATTCTATTTAGAAAATTTATGAAATTCTATATTTTTAAAAAATACACCAATAACACTTATAATAAATACAAATAATATACTTTTTCATTTTGAACTAGTTTATAAAAAATAGACAACTTTAGGAATGTTTCATTTTTATGAGATAAAAAATAAATCAATGTAAATATACTAAAATTATAAACAATAATAAAGACATATTTTTTAATAGCTAGAATTTTAATATGAGTATATCTAAATAAATCTAAATGAAAACGTTTGTGGGGTTCTAATGTTTTAATTTATTTAATCTATATGATTTTTTTCTTCATTCCATTCATGTACAAATCATTGTAGTGATATTTCTTCACTTTGAGTTTGGGTAGCTATAGACAAGTTTTATATTTTGATATATGGTGGAGTATTAATAAATTTTCCATGATAAGTCTCATATTCTATGAGGTTTAATATTTTTGTATATAATTAAGACACTAATGATTTTCATTGTTTAGTTTAGTAAAATGAAACCAATAAATATTATCCTTTTTTATAATTACTTTATATATGATATTTTTTGAAAATTTGGAATTTATCATTTTAAAATTTTATACAATTTCATCATCAAATAGTTGTAAAATTTTAAAAACTCTATGTTTACTCCTTCAACATATAATACAACATAAAAAAAATTAGAATACCAACTTCCCTAAATCCAATATTTATTCTTTTAGATTTATCTCCAAATGTAACGGTGACTCCATCACACTATTTGTAAGACAATAAGTTTGATAGATCTCTATTCATGTGTCTAGAGTATCAATAACCCATGTAAAAATATCATTTTTCTGATTTATAATGTATTTTTCAAAAACAAATAAGTTAGAAAATATATTTAGTAACAAAAATAATTTTTGCTAAATGAGATTAGTTAAATAATTAATTAGTACCCAAAAATATTTGGGCCATTTGAAAGTGCCCAGCCAGTGTACTATATCACTGAGAGGGGGAGGGGGTGAATCAGTGATACTATTTTTATTTTATTTTTCCTTTCAATTGAAACAATCTTTCATTCATGTTAAATACTGCAATTCCCTCTATAAAAAAATCAAACACACATCTACTAGAACACAATGATTTACATAGTTCACTATTAAATAAAAATAAATACATCCTTGGTATGGTTTGGGAATGATACAATACCATACAATACACTAGATATCAATCCTTGTATAACAATGGGTAGGATTTAACCTTAAAATCATGTAGCACTAGACAACAATATCACAAGTGTGTGTGCACCCTCTTAGCACAAATACGGTAATACAATTGTAATGTAAAAACTTATGTTACAAGTGTTTATTTTCAATTCAACAATTCTATTCAATTGGAACATAATTATTCAATTACTTACCTTGATGAAAGCTAATAACCTCCTGGACTTCGTTATGAAAACTCATTCTTATTTCTTCGGGTATCTGATTCTTCCAAGTACGATTCTTCTAAAACAATTCTTAAAGTTCGATTTTCAGATAGAAATCAATATAAATGAATCATAAACACTACAATTCTCAAGTTTGATAAGACTTATTACAATTCTTCCTCAGTTTGAGAAACTGAATACGGAAATCCTGATGCAAATTAATCCAACCCGATACAATGATCAACTGAATACAATTGAAAATCCAAATATGATGATCCACTAAATATTATATCCACATAGTATGATTATCAGTGGAATACAATGTTATGATCTAGTCTCTTCTATCACATATCCAACAAAACTTATTCATTAACTGTCAAAATGTTCCTTTCTTTCTCTTACTAAAAACTTAGAGCTTCTCTATCTACAACACTGAACAGTACTCCATCAACAAGAAAGTACCATGTACTTTCTACCTATTATAGGTGACCCAAAACAGGTTTGCTCGAGAATCCAAAAAACATTCCCACCCACCTAAATTCACCAAAATCTTAATCTCCTGTTAAAATATTCGAAAAATTATGAATTAATCTGTTCTCCTCAATGTTTCTCGATTCTTCTTCATATATTATCTCCTTATTCAAACTTTCATTTGAATCATGAGTAAAATGTTAATACATGAGTCAATTTTTTCTTAATTACTTATCATCAATACAAATATAAGTATTAATTAAAAACAAATTTATGAATAATTGGATACAATTTTGATTTTCTAAATACAATTCCAAGAACAGTTTTGAATCAAAATCATTCATTTGAATGTATAACTCCCCCTTGATAATTCATTCAACAATCTTCTTCCCTTTTTTTATTTGACCTGCTTGAGATTAAAAATATCATCTTCTCCACTTTTATTGACCCAAATGGAAAACTAAATATTAATTCAACCCTTTTTAAATGTTTGACTATATTTTTTATCTCATTTTATCCTTCTCTTCTCTTGACCCGCCTAAATAAAACACTTTATTATTTTCTTCTCTTGACCCAAATGAAAAAGAACCTTTTAGAGTAAACCAGTGTCCATCTATATTTTCCTTTATAAATTAAATTTGGCATTTAACTCTTCCTAATTATGATATGTAAAGTATAATATTTCTAAGTACGATTGACCTTGGTATGATCATTCTGGGTAAGAAAGGTTTCTATCCACTCAGATGGATTGGTTGGATGTTATAGTAGCTATAGTATATTGGAACTACCTCTTCAATATGCACCACCTTTTCAATCAGCACCACCCTTCCCATTAGTACCACCTTTTCAACTGGCACCACCTTTTGGATCGGCAACACCTTTCCAATCGGTAACACCTTTCCTATCGGTACCACCTTTCCAATCAGTAGAAACTTTCTAATGGGTACCAACATTCCAATCGATTATACATTTCTAATCGGTACCACTTTTCCAATCAATACCATCCTTCTAATCAGTACCAACTTTCCAATCACCACCACCTTTCCAATCGGAACAACATTTACAATATCCACCATATTTCTAACCGGCATCGCATACTACTCCTCAGTTATTTTTTCAATATTGCTTCAAAATTTCTCAATTAAACTAAATATTTTTATGAAATGCAAATCGTAAGAGAATCATCTCAATTAATTCATCATAGTCACAGAGAATTTGATTCAAAACATCCACATCATTCACATCAATTCTAGAGATAATCTGATGACATTAACTTCCATCAAGGTGATTTCACTTTTTTTCTGGTCCTGAGTCATTTTCGATCAAAACCACTTCTTATAAAATAGCTTCTTCTCATTATGATGGACTTTCATAGTGACTCATATTCTTTTCACAACATGAGTCCAATTATTTACAAAACATGGAACCAAATATTTTGAAAACAATTTTCAATATGGTTTCTTTATAAAAAAAGTGAGTTCATTTCCAAACATTCCTTGACAATATAAGACAACACTTTAATGAAAAACACCCTCTTCATTTGTATCCCGCATTGGATTTTTCTTTTAACCAAGTTTTAAATGTCACTGAACATTGTATCCTCAAGTAAATGATTACATATCAACTATTCTAATCCTACATGAAATAACAAGTTGTAGAAAATAAGAATTATTGAAATCAAATCCTTTATATCCAAAAGAACTTATTATGAATAAATATTAATATATCTTCTCAATCTCTTATTCAACCATCCTAGAATACAAAAAAAAAATACTTCCTATAACAACTCCAACAAACAGTTAAAATATTTCACTCACAAAGTAATGCTAAATTAACAGCTTACCCAAAAATCTCATTTTTAAGAAATATATTTATGAAATAATAAAATTATACCCCTTTCAAATACAATCAAAAGGATATACGAGAGAGGGTACATAAAAACATACCCCAGACTTGAAGTGAAAGAGGCTAGACAACCATGTTAAGCCTCGATTTAAAAAAAATAATTTCTTTAGTAATGGTTTTGTGAATATGTCAGCAACTTGTTCCCTTGTCAAAATATATTCTAGTTTCAATTCATTCTTCACCACATTCTCTTTGATGAAATGATATTTTATATCAATATATTTTGAAAGAGTATTTTAGACTATATTCCCATGAGATTGATTATGCTTTGATGATCATAACCCAAGAGTAAGGGTAACATCACTTCAACATATAGATATTCTAATTGAGTTCTAATCCATAAGATTTGAGTTTCTTCTTGAGTGGAAACAACATACTCAACTTCACTCATACTGATAGTTACTGAATTTTGTTTCTTTAAATTATAACTAACACAATTATTTCCCAAAAATAATACTCCACTATATGTGGATCATCTATCATCAACATTTCCTTCCCATTATGCATTTGAATACCCAAATAAATTAATACTATATGAGTTGAAATATATGATTTCAAATTTTTATGTGCCTTTGATGTATCTGAGAATTAATTTTCCAGCAATAAGATGTGATTATTTTGGAGCACTCTAAAATCTTGTGTATTAGGTAACAACATAACAATGTCAGATCTTGAGGCATTAAAAAACAATAAGATTCCAATCTATTTCCGATACTATTTTTGATCAATTTATTTTCATTCACCATATTTGGAAAACTTCATTCCCCCTGAAATAGGTGTGGAAATAGGTTTTGAATTATTCTTGTCAAACCACTTGAGATGTTTTGTGGCACACGTTTTATGGGAAATAAAAATGTACTTCTCCTTTTGCAAGATTTGTAAACCAATAATGTATTTAATTTCTCCCAACATAAAATCTTCAAATTTCTTCTTCATCTCTTCAGAAAATATTTCACAACCTCTTTCATTATTCCTAGAAAACATAATATCATCAACATATACAATTATAATGATTGAAAAATTATTACATTCTCTGATATATAGATTTATATCCACTCTAACTTTCATGAAATTAATCTTTCTTAAGAAAGTATCAAATCTGGAATACCATGTCCTTGAATCTTATTTTAGCCCTTATAATTCATTCTTTAATCTGCACACATAGCATTCATCATTTCTAATAATAAATCTGCATGGTTGTTTAATATAAACCTCCTCTTCAATATCATGACATAGGAATGAAGATTCAACATCCATTTTAAAGATCTTGTACCTTTTTTGTGTAGCAATATAAATAAAGATTCAAATTGTTTCCAATCCGGCCATTGGTGAAAAGGTTTCATCAAAATAAATCCCTTCAAACTGTGAATACCCTATACAGACCATTATTTCATTATTTTTTATAACTTCACCTTCTTCATTTAGTTTATTCTGAAAAATCCATTTCTTTCTAATGATAATTTTCTTTTCAGGCTTGGGTACAAGTTTCACTGTATTGTTCATTTCAATCTAATCTAATTCTTCATTCATGGTATGATCCCATTATGGATTCTTAAAGGATTCTTTCACATCATTGGACTCAAGTTTTGAATGTAGATAAGTATGATTAATTTAATTTTTTATTCTTATTTTTTAAAAATTCTAATGTTTGTCACCAATTATATTCTAAGATTCTACTTATTTCTTCTGGTTGTAATGATATTTTCGAGTGTCTCCCTCATCACAAGAAACAAATGAGTTTGTTTATTCCTCCTGAATATGAATATAATTGTTTGCATCCTTATCAATTTTTTTTCTTCATCTTTCTAAACTTCCTTATCTTCCTGAGCATTCTTATCTTCCTTTGACTTTTCAATTACATTTACATCAACCGAATCAACAATTCTTTTCACCTAATTGTCGAAGCACATGTATCCTCTTCCTTCTAAAGCATATCCAAAAAAGATTCCATCATCACCTATCTACTAAAAAATTCTACAGTTTCCACATTTCTTCTTTATAATTCATGGAATCAAGAAAAACCAAAACTATTTCAAACGTGTATTTTTTTCAAAAAGCAATTCATTTGGAATCATACCTGATTGGGGCCTATAAAAACAACATTTTTGAATAAAAAAAGTTGTGCTCATGGAATGCCTCCAAAATTAATGAGACTGGACATGTTCAAGTAATATTGGTCTTCCCATTTCCACCAAGATTCAATTATTTCTTCAAGAAATCCCATTTTGTTTGGGAGTGTATAGAGAACTATACTCATTTTGAATTACATGCTTCTCAATATAGTCTTAAAATTCATCACTTCAATACATAACACCATTATATATTCACAACTTCTTAACTAAATATTCAAATTCCTTTTCTACTTTTCTTATGAAAATTTGAAACATTTTCAAGGCATATTTTTTATGTTTCATGTACATGACACAAGAAATGCGAGTAAAATGATCACCGAAAGCAATGAGGTACTTATCTCCATTCGTTTATTGTTTTCCCATTTTTACACATATATCTGAATGAATCATCTCCCAGGGTTTTTTTGAAAAAATCTAAACATTATTATGAATAAAATTTGTATGATTTACATTCGGGAATATAGTGAAACACCAATCTATTATTGTTAGAAAATTATGAGGTCTCCAACACTGTATATTTTGGATAAATTTCTCAGGTTTCTTTGACACATGTGTCTCTTCCTTTTATGCCACAATTTATTTTCTTCCACCATACCCATGTAGCAAGTGTTTTGTAATTCCCTAATATGAAAAAATTACCCTTTTTACGTTATCCTCTTGTGAAAATCTTCCCATATTATTCACTTTTCATGACAAACAAATTTTCCTAAAGATAACATTATTACTCTCATCACACAATTGTGGAACATGCAAGAAATTTTGTTTCAACCTATCAACATACCATGTTTTCTTGGATTCTATATTTTCTTTTTCAATGATGGTTGATACAACTCTTTTGATTTTCCATGATTCAATATTTCCAAATTTCACTATGACTTCTTTAGAATCTTTCACATTTTTCAATAGGTACACGTCTCCTTTCGTACAAGACAAACACCCACTATCAAGTATCCATGGACTCTCTCCTTTTGTGGATTTAAATTCAGTTTCAACAATGATATGTTTTTATCCTTTATTTTATTTCTTCACATCCATCTTGTGAGAGTTGTTAATAATCTTTTGTTTTTCTGATAACAAAACTGGACACCCTTTTTTAAGGTGTTCGGGTTGTTCACATCTTTCACAAATATTTTCCAAGGGTTGTAAACTATTTTTAATCTTCACATAATTCTTTTAAAATTTCTTCACAACAACCTTCTCATACTTCTTTATTTAAGAAAATTGAATCCCCTTAAATCTCTCCCTTAAATATCTTGTGGGATAATAGAAATGTTTTTGGTTAAACCAACACATAAACTCAATTTGTCTGAATCTCCCACAATACCATCAATACTTGTAGAAAGAGTATTTTCCTCTAAAACCACTATACAGATCAGAATTTTGAATTTGTTTCTTAAGAAACTTCATTTCATTTTCAATCAGAATTCTCTTCTCCTTTTCATCCTTAATATAATTAAAAGTATTGAAACATGTTTGGATCCAAATAAGACATTTTTAGACTCATGATGTTTTGTAACTTCTGAATTCTTTTCTTCAGCCACATATATAACTTTTTAATCATTATTTTTTAGAAACAATTACATTCTTCTTCTCACCCATTCAATGTAATTTTTTTACCTTTTCAGGTTTCTCATCATGAGAACATTCACCAAGTTCAGTGATATAGTTCTGGAAACTTGTACTTTTCTCTTCAGATTTAGAATGGTTTTTTGGACATGTTCTAACTATTCTTATTTGTCTCTCAATTTTACATTCAAATGCTCATTAAGATTATTTTCTTATTTAATATATTTATTCAAATCATAAATATCTTTCACCAGAGTTTCATTATCACCATGTATAATTCTTGATTTCTCATTTAAGAACATTAATCCTAAAACTTTTTGTTTTTCTTTATAAACCTTTTGATCATTCTCATACATTATTTCAATTCTTCTTTAAAATGTATTTCAAGTTTTGTTTCTTCTTCTCAAAAATTTTTCATATGAATTCTTCATCATTATCTATTTCAATAAAATAATTTTAAATAAGGAACTCAACTAATTTTTCAGATTCAGCATCACTGCCTTCTTCTTCTTCATCATCTTTCAAAAATAATCTACTTCTTTTGGATATGAATAATTTCTTTTCTTTCCCTGTGGATTTCAATTTTTTGTGTCTCTATGTTTCTTCTATGAAATTCTTTGATTTCTTTCTTCTTCATCATTATCCTATTCATTCATTCTTTGAGAAAAATTAGATGCAAAGTGACCATCTCTTCCACATTTGAACTATTTCAAGAGATGTTTCCTTATGTATTTCCATATACCTCCTTTCATATTTATAGAAAAAAATGATAAAATAACATATAATTTTTACATACCTTATCTATAGGGATAGAATAACCATCTTCTTCGTCAATAATAATCTTATTTGACTTTTCATTCTTTGCATCCCTGAATTGAATTTCTATATTATTTTTTCTTTATGTTCGTAGATTTATATCTTCTCATTTCATAAGTAAAAATAGTGCTATGTAAATTTTAAAGAGATAATGTTTTAGGATCTCTATATTCTAATGAAAAAACTTTTGCATCAAATTTTTCATGTAGGATTCTCAATATCTTTTTAAAAACTATAATATCATCTAGATTTTTACCAAGAAATATGAAAGTATTCAATATATCACTCAGTATAGTAATGAAGTCCCCAAAATATTCATTCTCACTCATCTTTAAGTCTTCATACTTTAATCTACAAATATAATGTTTTTCTTTCTTGAACTTTGTATTGACTTCGTATCTGTTTTTTAATTTGTCCCATATACCATTGTTTGTGGAAAAACCATTCAATCTTAAGAATTAACTTTTAGAATGTGATGAAAATATTTCACTATTCACCCATCCATCATTCTCAAGATTCTTATTTTCAACAGATGTATGTGAAGATTAATCAAAAATGGGTGGAAACCCAACTAATTCAGCTTAGAGAACTTCATAACTGATAGAAATAACATAAGGAATCATTATATACTTCTAGATATGAAACATATATCCATACAAAATCTGAATACTTTTACTTTTTATAAAGTTCAAATTATCCATCACCAAATAATAGAAAAGGGAACCAACCCTATGATACAAGTTGAATGTGCCCAGTCAGTGTATTGTATCACTAAGAGAGGGAGGGGTGAATCAGTGGTACTATTTTTCTATTATGGTTATTTTCAATTGAAATAAACTTATCCTCCTATTAAGGATTTAAATTCCCTACTGAAAAAAATCAAACCTGCATCTATGTAAACACAATTATTTACAAGGTTCACTATTCAATAAGAATATCTACATCCTTGGTAAGGTTTGGAAATGATCCAATACCATGAAATCCATTATAAATCAATACCTAGATCATAATGAGTAGGATATACCCTTATACTTGTGTATCACTTTAAAACAATCCCACTAGTGTGTGTCAACCCTCTTAGAACAAATAGGGTAATACAATTTTTATGTAACAACTCATGTTACCTTCACTTATTATCAATTCAACACAAGTATTCAATTGAAAAAAAATTATTCAATTCCTAACCCAAAAGAAAGGAAAGAACCACCTATAATTTGTTATAAAAAACTAGTTTGATTTTTTTTGGGTTCAATTATCCCAGTCTAATTAATCCAAGAATGATTCTTCCAAAACAATTCTTCAAGTCATAATTTTAGATAGAATTATGTAGAAATGAATCACCACCACTTCAATTATTGAGTATAATAAAACTCAGTATGATTCTTCCTCAGTTGAGAAACCCAATAAGGAAATACCAATGCTGATTAATCCATCCCCAAATAATGATCATCCAAATAAGATTTACAATAGAAATATGATAATCCACTGAATATAGTAACCAATGCGTATGATTATCAGCTGAATACAATGTTATTATCTTGTATCTTCTTTCACTTATCTATAAAAACTTTTTTAATAATAACAAAAATTCATATTTCTTTATCTTACTAAAAATGTATAGATTCTCTCTCTACTGAAATGAATAGTGATCCATCAATAGGAAAGTTCCATGTACTATCTTCCTTTTATTGTGACCCAAAACAGGTTTGGATAGGAATCCCACAAACAATCATGCTCACTTAAATTCACCAAAATTTGAATTTCCCCTAAAATCTCAAATCAATTATGACTTATTCAATGCTTCTCAAAGCTTCTAGATTATTCATCAAAATAAATCTCTTTCATTAAACATTGATTTGAATCTTCCATCTGATTTAAACACATGAGTTTGATTTTTATCAAATATATTTCTTCAATAAAAAGATCTATATCAATTGAAAACAAATATATGAATAAATTTATACCATTTTAATTTACTGAATATGATTTTCAGAACCGATTTGAATCATAATATTTCATTTTAACATACAACCCCCCTTGACAATTAATTCTGAAATCTTCTTACCTTTTTCCTTTTTCCCATTTGATATTTAAAACTTTATCTTCTCCACTTATCTTGACCAAAATGTAACCCTATAATGTAATTCAGCCACTTTTAAATGGTTGACTACATTTTCTATCTCATTTTATTATTCTATTCTATTGATCCAATTATACAAATCTTCTTATCTTATTCACTTGAACTACATGGAAATGGAAATTTTAGATTAAATCAGTGTTCCTATATCTATTCCTTTATCAATTCAAACATCAATTTAACTCAGTCATATTAGGGCATGTAGAGTAAAATCTTTCTAAGTATAGTTGGAATGGATACGATCATTCTAAGTGTGAAAAGTGTATAGATGGTCATATGGATTAGTCATATATTATGGTAGCTATAGTAGATTGGAACCCCCTCTTTAATCGGTACAACCTTTTCATTCAACACTACCTTTCCAATAAGTAAAACCTTTTCAATTGGCATCACCTTTTCAATCAGCACCACCTTTCCAATCATTACCACCATTTCAATTAGAACCGTATTTCTAATCGGTACCACCTCTCCAATCGGCACCATAATTCTAATCGGTACCACCTTTACAATCGACACCACCTTTATAATCAGTAACACCTTTCCAATAGGCATTAAATTTCAAATCGGTACCACCTTTCCAATCTTCACCACCTTTCAATCGACGCCACCTTTATAACTGGCACCACCTCTTACTCCCCCTTTCTTCCATCTGGATTGAATTATACGTTCTAAATTAAAACCATGATTTTTCTATAATAAAAATCAGAAAAGCATCATCGCAATTAATTCATCATAGTCATAGATATTTTGATTCAAAATAACTAATTCATTCCAATTGGTAATGGAGTGAATCTGATGAAATTTACTTCTAGCAAGGTGATTTCACTTTTCCATGGCCATGCGTCATGTTCGATCAAAACCAATTCATCCAAAATAGTTTTTCATCCCACTAGGTCAAATACCATGAGAGGGGGGTGAATAAGTGTATGAAAATTTAAAACCACTACCCCTTTGGGTCTTTTTTCTTCGTTAAACAAAATACAATTCCCTCTCCTTCCCAGAGAAAATTATGAACAAAATTTAAAGAATGCTATGGACATAAAAATTTTACTTGGTTCACCTAAATTGGCATACATCCAAGGATCATATAATGTAAATGTGCCAATGTACCAAGTCCAATAAAAGTGAACTATTTTTTACAATGTTTGGAATGGACTCACTATCCCTCTCAGTTTATAACCAATCACTAATTGAAAGCTCATTGCTCTCTCAACTGAAGTGTACTCATTAATTTTTTTAGAAGATGGACTCACTGTTTATAGACATGTATATCCCTTAATTATGTCAAATGAATTCATCATCCGATATATGTAGATTCCCTATTAATGTCCCACTTTGATCCACTGATTAATACCGTTTTACCATAGATGTTCAAGAAAAAATCCAACTATCACGCAACCTTAAGCCGACTTCCATCCTACTTTAGGCATGAAACACAAGTGTCACCATTTTAATGGAAAACCACTTGAATAAAACTCTCTTATTATACACGCAACTTTCATGATACACACCCTTTTATTCCCAACTCAACATTGACATGTGACTATCATCTGGCACAAAACTTCTATGTAACCCTCCACTTGAAAGACATCACCACTTGCATGACCAAATCTAAAAAAATTATATGTGTTGATCTTATATGAAATGATGGGGTCACTATAATTTTATATGAATTTTTAAGACCTTGATCACATTATGCACAACTTTCCCCCAAATGCAGCAGTCCATCTGCCCAAGCCTCTATCTCCCAAGTCACTATCACCCTTATCACCTTGTGTGCCAACTTAGAAACATGTGAGACCTTCTTTCCTTTTACATATTTTTATGTTCTGATATTGAAACATTCAGGGCTCAAAACATTACAAGCCTTATTTAAATTGGCCTAGAAATCCTTTTTTTAAAAACACTTTTCTCCATTCTCATATTCTTGGACCCAAGAATTTGGAACACACTGGAAAACGGCACCACTTTGTATATGTCCATTTTGTACCACCTCCAGATCATCTCTTTGTTTTATATGGTTCTTTGACAATATAGGTTGTCAAAAATATCTATGGGACACCATAACTAAACATTGAAAACCTATTCTTCAACAACCATAATCACCTCAAAAAGTTTTCAAAGTTACCTTGAGGGTTTGTTTTTCCAAAAACAACTTCTTCTCATTATGATGGACTTTCAAAGTGAGACTATTTAATTTGAAAACATGAGTCTGATTCTATACAAAACATGGATCCAATTATTTTGAAAACTACCCTCAATATTATTTTTTCATAAACAATGTAAGTTTATTTTAAAAACATTCATTGACAATAAAAGACAATAAATGAATGAAAAACACCTTCATCGCCAGCTTGGTCCTAACACCATTTACATTCATTTAATCCTGAAGTTACTTTCTATGAAATAAATGGTTTCGTACGTCCTAAATATTGAGGAAATATTAATAAACCTCTAATTATACAATAAAAGTTTGTTCTACATTTAAAACATGTGATAATTGATGTACATTGTTTAAAACATATTTCATATAAATTATTATACATTTCGAGTAATTTTGAATCATATCCAAAACTACATTGATTTTTAATCCCATTATTAATATCCATGATTATATTATATAATTTTTACTTAAAAAATTAAATAATTTATCCTTTAATCTTATTATTTACTTTTTCAACTTTTTATTCTCTTTTTGAGTAACTTTTTTATCATCATAAATCGTTTCACTAGAACATTTTAATGTATTTTTATTTTTTTCATTATCATCAAGAAGACGCTTATTTTCTTTAAAAAATGTTTATTATTCAAATTTAATTTTGTTTATTAAAAATTCATATTTTTGATATTTTTCATTGTACTTTGTTATTATATTTATTAAATTCGACAACACCACATCTTTAATAATTAGAATCATAGTTATAACTAAAACCAAAATCACTATTATCCTCATTTATAGTATCTTTTAAGCACTGATCAAAAAGAAAAATTTCTATTTCCTGACTCACCATTCAAATTTGAGTCTTCCATGAATCTTTATCCATCTATTGATGCTCTAATTTATTTTTTATAATAATCCCTATATTTTCAATCATACATAAGTTCTAGGTAGTCCTACTTAACATGGATTGCAATTTTCATTCATAAAAATTTAATTCTTAAAAATCATTATAAGAAATTGAGTTTCCCTTCTTAATTACTTCCTGATATTACTTTTGATAATCCTTACTGAATAGAATTTTAAATCCTTTCATCATTTACATGTTTTTATAGACACATTTCAAAATATGTGATACTTCTACCTTTTCAAATCCTTTTGTATCATAATAAAAATAAATAGATGAACCATTTAGATTAGAATTAAATGAAAAAATATAATTTCTAGTAATTACATCAATAATTTTATTCATCTCGACGTAATACTGTCAGAGTTAAACAATGATTTCTTATAGGATGAACTTTTTACATTTCGTACTTTTTTTTATTTAAACATTCTTTGAATTTCATTAACTAGTTAGGGATACCAATACTGTTTCTACCAGCACTGTATTATGTATAGATTCTATAAGATAAATCATTATTAACAATACTTAAGAATCATTGAATCATTTTATTGAAAGATTCGTGTTTTCCTATATTGAAATTATGATATTAATCTCGATGTGTTTTTATTTTGTATCCCTTGAACTTTTCTGTTCCAGGGTTAGTAACCTATAGAATTATACATATATCTTGGGTATTTTGACATTATAAAATAACTCTAAACAGACTTCTACTTATATCACTACAGAAGATATTTATAACATTCTAATTTGAAAAATAATTTACCACATTATTACCAATTAAGGAATATAAGATAAATTTCGGGATTTTATATGTTTTTGCCTTTATTTTCTGATGATAAATAGATAGGTGTCTTAGTTAATATTCCATTCAAGCCTTCCATTATCTATATTTATTACCATGAAAGTATGGTGTTGTATGAAGAATAAAAACATCACTTGAATTTATACATGACATCTCTATTGAGAAACTTTCCATAGACTATGAGGTTGATGATAAAGTTTGGTGACACATAATATAAAATAATTAAAGGAACTTCTTGGATAGTAATTATTTTCATAGGTTGATATTTCAAGAGGGTCAAGAAGGGGTGAATTGTATAATTTGAAACTTTGGGATGTTTTAAAATTAGAGTTAATATTTAAAATATTTGAACATGAGGAGTAGTAGTGGAATAAATAGAATAGTAATATAAAATAATCTAGAGTTGTATTATATAATTTAGAGAGTAGTTCATATCAAAGTTATCATCCATATTTTATTAACATAACTCTATTACTATATATAAAAGGTACCTACAAAATCCTAAAATTTATATGATATTTGAAACATAATTAAAACATTCCTTCATATGAACTAATGCATAACCAAATATAGACTTAAATTTAAATTAGATTCACAACCCAGTAAAAACCTATATTTTATAAGTGAAATCACACCTAAAATGTACTTTTATATTTTGAGTTAGAACCAATAGTATTAGTTTTTTATAGTGGATTTTTAACAGATACAATGCAGTTTTTATAGTAAAATCATAAACTAAACAAGAATAAGATTCAATAATTTAGAACGTATATAATATATCATAATAATCCCAAGTACCAGAATAGATGTAGAATTTTGAATATTTCTTGTAGCTTGATCATTTTTAGAATTGCATAATAGAAAGATATAGCTCTCCATGATTCCAATAAGTAGACATTCGAGATCATAGTAGAAAACATTCAGTTATAGATGTTCACTCAACATTAACTCTCATTAATTTATATATTTCTTCTATTTCACTATGTATTTATTTATAGATTATTTTCCAATGGCTTAATCCATTATATTTCATAAATATATTTAAATGATTATATTTATCGAGATTTCCAAATTTATTATATTTCATCAAATCTTCAAAAATATTTTTCTAATTTTGAATCATGAGATGTAATTTAAATCACTTTGGGAGAAAAATCCTCAAATAAAAATATAATAACAATATTTTTAAAATTGTGTCATTAAAAAGGTATATTTCATAATTTTCATAAGTTTCAACATCATATGGTTCATCATCATAAATTTCATATATATCTTTTCAAGAATCATAGGTGTCAATTAATGGTTTATATGTTTCTTTGTAAGGTTTAATACAACCTTCATAATGTTTATACCTTCATAAGGTTCCATCTTGATAAGGTTAATTGGAATATTTATAACGTTCATATATTTTATAAAACCAATTTTTATTTTTGAAACCATACTTTATAAAGATAAACTCTAACTTAGTCTGATTAATTTAAATATTTATATAGTTGTTTTGAAAACATCATAAAGTTCTTTTTAATCATTTTTATTCTTTTTTTGTTTCACAAGGAAATTACATACATAAAAAAACATAAATAATCCAACTCAAAAGGTTCAAATTGAGACTAAATATGGCTCATTGAATCCAAATAAGTTTCATTTGACCCTTAGAAAAATTTGAAACAACACTTTTGTAAGAGTCATTTAAAAAAAGAGTAAGATCATTTACTTTAAAAAAATTGAATACACAATTTTTTAAATTTACTAACATTGAATATAGAAAATCGATCAGAGTCAATATCATTATTAATAATCAAAATAAAACAAGTATAACCAAATGAAGTTTTTTTTAAATCATGATTTTTTTTCTATTTTTTAATAATAAAAAATAGTTCTTTAAAATTGAAATATATTTTTTTAATTTATTAAAATAAAAAAAATCGGGGCATATGGTTAAGTGAAAATAGTCACTCGAATCAAAAGACCATTTTCAATATCCAAATCATAAAAAATATAACTAACTCTTTTCCCTATATAATGGATAAAACAATCACATTATCCCAAACTGAGGTGGCTATCCATTTGACCAATCACTGTACACTATTATCACTAAAAAAACACTTACATTTCCCTTCTTATTTGACCCATTTTAATTTTATTATACCTTAACCACTCATATAGACATTAAAAATAAAACCAAAAAAATTACTCCCACATTTTCATATCAAAAAAAAATATTTCAAACTTTTATAATTATCTATCTAAATTTTTCACCAGGAAACCAAAAACCAATGGGGCCACCCAATATATTTATAATACTATAATCCAAAATTCCCCTATAAATGACCCCTTGAAAGAAATATACCATCATTTAAATATTCAACTACTATTAAACATTTCCCAAACTAAAAATATTCACTAAAATATCACCAAATATAAAATAGTATTCTTTAGTTGATTATACCCCAACACTAATGCATCAATTTCTGATTTTAAATGATAATAATAAGTATATTAAATTATAAATATTTCTATGCAAGAAATTTATGAGGGTTTTTTATATGATCTTAAATCTTTTGTTATAGTTTTTTTAGAATAAGTAAGTAAATAAGATCAGACCAAGGAAAACTTGGATTGGAGTATTATGGTAAAGGAAAGTTTATATAAATATTTTATATTTATTTATTAAAAATATAAAATAAAAATAATATTGGTATAATTTCGAATATTATTTAAGATTTTGAATAAATCATTACAAGGAATTAGTGTTGATATTAATGTTTCCTCTAAAGATTTCCTAAAAATATTATTATAAAATATATTACATGTGAAACCTCAAATTGAGGTAATATATTAGAAATTGATGGTATTAAAAAAATAAGAAATTTCTAACCATGATTCCTAAAATATATAAGAATATTCCTGAGGTACCTAAAAATAAAAATAATCCTTTAGAAAACCAATGAATATTTCCAATAAAAAGTGGTGATCTAAGAGAAATTAACCATCTAGTGGACCATACACTTCATTCTACCCTTTGAGTACCTCATATATACAAGTGAATGATCTTATTAAACTATTTTATGGTTATAAATATTTATATTAATATCACTATAAATAGATTGTAAAAGGTACCCATTTGGTAAATAAAATTATAATTTTTTAGAAGTTTGATTCCTTAATACCCGTAAGAAATCCATCAATATTTAATTTAAACTCCATTAAAATTGTAACGTCTAGAAAATGTATTCCATGGATGGTTCCATGAGCCTAGTTGGCCACATGGACTCAAGCTTATCTCCACAATTTCCAGAGGTTACCGACTGGAAGCGACGGCCTAAGGTGTGTCTATAAAGATAATATGCCCTCATTAATAGAGTATAACGCAACAAAATACAAAAAAAGATAAGTAGTGTAATATATAAATCAATAAGACAATATAAAAATTATATGACACATATAATAAACAATACCAGAAGGAAACTAATATAAATATGGTGATGAGACATGTCATATATTTACAAAGTATAAAGAATAGGTTTGCATGGAATGTGTTCAATACATGTAATAAAATTTAAAAAAAAGAAAAAAATAATTATCCATCTAAATCATGATCCTTATCTAGGTCATGTAATCCCTTAATGCTAAGTATTAACCAGAAACTTGTAAAAGGGAAATTTTCTATGTCCATACTTGCATCCATATAGTCTGTTCGGGTACCCCACATCATCCTCATCAGGGTGTGAGATATCATCCCATAAGGCAACCACCCATGGGTCTAATTCCATACAATTAGTGAATATATAATATTCAAAAAATTAATAAGTAATAGAATGTGTAATGGAAAAATTGAAAGTAAACATGTCATAAATGTTCAAGTTCTCATGGACACTTATCCTCTAATACATGATTCTGCTTAGTCAGAAATGTCTCTAAATAACCGTCAACCTGTATCAATTAATAATCAAGTTTATTTAATTAATATGTATCATGACCTAAAATATATACCAACATCCCCTCATAATGATTTCATGAAAATTTGGATAATAAGTTTTTCATTATAGTATAAAACTATATCTAAATACTTTCTTGTGCTTTGGATTAGAAGAAATGACATATAAATAATTTAATTCTTTATTCAACTATGAACCTAATCCCATCCATGGAATTACATACTTTTAATCTAACTATCATTCTAGGAATATCATAAACAATTAACCTTATAATCATATCCATGTATATCCACATAAGAACAAAGGTATCACTCTAGGTGTGGTAAAACAATAATTACATTTGACTCTGTCCTTGGTTATCCACTACGGGTGCCTAATTGTAACCTAAGGCACATATAATCTTCATCCCTTTGAGTCCATCCTTAGAAAACCATAAGGAGTCCAAGAATCACTCGGTCATATAATAGTAAATATTTTATGAGTCTTCCCTTTATAGTCCACTAGGGTGACCATGTGTCACTCAGGCATAAGCAAGGTAGTTTCCAAATGTGTATGTACATGGAATTTGTATATAATCCTATGTGTCACCCAAAAAATTTAAAAACATTCATTTATTATTATTTAAATATGTCATCACCATGATAAATTCATTTCAATCTCACCTCAAAAGGTGTCTCAAGGAACGAGCTAAGCATAGAAGTATTAGCCTATTAATTAACTGTGGTGCCTATTTCAATATAAGAAAAAACTCATGCTTTAATAGCATTTACATTGAAGAATCCTAGGTTCATGGTCTTTCCATCCCATTAATTTAATAAAATCCAATTACAATTCAAAATTTAAATTATAATTGAATTCATCAATTGACAATTCATTATTACACATCCCATGGCATGGGTGATAGGAACACCTCAAAGGTATCCAAATTCGAAATCCAACCATGGTGGTCCATTTAATTATAAAACATACTCATGGAGTGATTTAAATTTGAGGTCCATAATAATTAATCATTTTTCAATGAGTCTCATTAATTACATAGGTCAAACTAATGAATTTAAATTAAGTATTAATCTCTATTTCAAGGGATTCTCTCCAATAATTGGGTATATGACACAATGAAATATAAAAAAACAATCCAAATATAATTTATAATCATGAGACAACCTACCTTAGTTCCATAAAAGAGTTCATATCTAGCGTTGAATCTTGATTTGACTCAGATCAGGAGAAAAAATAAGAACAGATGAGGACCCTAAAAATAGGGCATATGAGATGGAAAATAAATATCATGACTGATAATAAGGAAAATAATGAAGGAAAAAATTAATGGTGATCATACCAAGATTTATATCATTCTTCCCACATATCCTGATTTTGAGCTCAAATTATGGAGTTATCTTGATTCCTATCATTATAGAGGAGCTCTCAATGACCCTAGGTAGTCCAATGTGAGAAATGGTAAAAAATTAGATTTGAAAAAACAATTAATTAAGTGAAAATTTTTAAATTCACCAATATCCCTAGGTGTCGTGGTTTTTCTATATAGTCATCAAAACTGTATTCCAACTATGCTCCCAATGTTCTAGGAAGGGGGAACACGCATAGTAAATGTGAAAATTTTGACTAACCATGTAAAAACCATGCCAAACTCCTCTATCAAATGTCTGAAATTTTATACATGAATGTTTCCGCAAAGTAAAACGGTTTATTAAAATGTGTTCCCTATAGCTTCCCACTATCGAGCCTTGCATGGTTAGAATTAACTGTGTGACTGACCCCATACGGTTTCTTCTAGCTGTGTGATAGGCCTATTCCCTCCCAAAACATGGGTTCCCAAATCTGAACTTGCCTTAAACACCCCCCCCCCTCCGTTGCTATTATAACCTAATAAAAAATTAGTATTAGGACATAATTAAGCATTTAAACTAAAAATTTATGGAATGAAAATGATTTATTGCCCCAAGGAAGAACTAGGTACTTTGAATATCCTCCCCTAATGCATTTCATCTGGGAATTTTTCATCCATTAGTGGTAATGTTTATTCTGTGAAAACTCCATCCACTATTCTCATACTCTAGCCTCCCACTCCCAGGTCTCATCATATACTTGGTCATTCTTCCATAGCACTCATACTAGAGGAACTAACAAGACTTTGAGAACCTATATCATATCACCCATAATACAAATAGGATTCTCCTCAAAGGAAATATATCCCTGAAACTCAAACTCCTTGGGTTTAATGGTAAGAGATGGGAATGAATGATTGCGGTGAAGTTGAGATACATGAAAGAATTCATGCATGGACCGATACCTATGAGTTAAATAAAATTGGTTGGCTATGATACTGACTCTCTCCAAAATTTACAATGGTCATCCATATAGTGGGGATTGTTTACCTTGTCTCCAGATTCTTTTGTGTCCTAGAATCAGTGAAACATGTAAAAATACATATCCAAAACATTTAACTCCTGATTTTTTCTACAACAATCATAATTTGATTTCTATCAAGAATTCACAATAACCATCTGTTTACAAATAAACTATACATGATCTATGGTCTCATGAACAAGAAGAGGTATAATGATAACTTCCTCCCCTACCTCTTACCAACACAAGGGTGATCGAAATGGCCTACCCTAAAAATTCTCTTTAGGCTCTATCTATATATTATCCCGAAAGATATTTCATTAAAGTAATTATACTTGGGGTATGTGCCTCTCTAAAGATCCCCCAAAATCCAGGATGCATGCCCCCATAATTTCATTAAAAAACTTTATCATTTTCTCTCATTGGCCATCTTTCTTAGGGTGGTATTCCGTACTTAGAAGCACCAGTGTACCCAATGCCCTCTATATCTCTTTACAGAACTGTGAAGTAAACTAGGTATCCTTATATAAAAATATAGTATGGGGGACCAATTAATTCATACTATCTCATTAATATACAACCGTCCAAGCTTATATACCAAAATGGTCTCTTTGATATATAGGAAATGAAACATTTGTGATCCTATCAATAACAACACAAACATCATTATTGCCTTGCGGTGACTTTTGTAATCCTACCATGAAATCCATCATAACATCATTAAATTTAAACTCGATAATAGGGAGATTACATAAAAGTATGGCATATCACTGATGTTTCTCCTTCGCCTATCGATAGGGGGAACACCTCATGACAAAACTAGCTACATATTTTTTCATATCTGACCACCGGTATTAGTGATTAAATCTTGATACATGTTGGTGATGTTGGGGTTTACGAACTAAGCATAAGCAAGAAAATTATGCATCAAATCCTCACGCATGTCTACAAGAACCCATATGTGACCATGTATTCAAGGTATTTCACTATTTCCTATAGTACAACCAGGAGGATGATCCTCACTTTTCACACTCTCTCATTAGACGAGTCCATGACAATATGATAGTTACATCATCCTCACTCTATCCAGAAGTGTATAGGTAATAGATAAGGATAAAAAAGTCTTCCCTAACTATCATACACCTCCAAGTGTGTCATATAGGACAAATACATAAGCTTCCACTTGCTACTGGCATGCTAAAATGCCCGTATCAGAGTCCTCATACTTAGTGAATCATCCACTACATTTCCTTTACCAGTCATGTATAAAAGATTGAATTTGAAAGTCTATTGGAATTCAACCCACCATCACTACCTCAGAATCATAAAACACTATGTAAATATGTAGTTATAGATTTTCTTATTTGTGTACACCACAAAATTCTATCCTAGTAAGTAATGTCTTGAAATGCACAATGCATGTACAACCACAGCTTACACGGGATTATGCATTAGGTAATTCCTATAATGATCCATCAACTGCCAAGACCCATGCCCAGTTAATCTATCCCATTCCTAATAACTAATCCTATCCCAATACCTAATGTGTAATAGTGATGTTTGTAACTCATTACTTACTCTAGAAAAATCAGTATTAGTGTTGAAGTATGTCTTCCTTTCATCTCCTAAATTGATGAATTTAATACATATGACCATAAAAACCAAAAAAACCTTCTTAGTGAAGCCTATGATAAGTCCTGCTAGGTGTGATAATTCCTATATGAATAGTTTGTAGTATCCAACAAACCACAAAAAAACATTATAATTCAAAGATATTTTGGGGATTATCCAAGGAAACTACCACTCTAACCTTCTCTGGGACAACTGATACTCTGTTCTCTAAGACAATGTGACCTAGGAAGTTAATTTGATACATCCAGAAGTGTAACATAGTGAGTGTAACAAAAAACTTATTATCTCTCAGTGTATCCAATAATATATCAAGATGTTTGGAATCATCAAGTCTATTATGAGAATAAATCAATAAATAATCCATTAATACCATGAAAAAATAAATATAATGATGGAAAAATATGTTCATCAACTGAATGAAAACTTATGGTACATTTATGGGACCAAATGTCATGACCAAATACTCATATATTCCATACCTACTATGACTGGTTGTGTAAGGTATGTCTTATGGTATAACTTGAACCTGATGATAACCGAATCTCAAATCAATTTTTGAGAATAACAGAGCTCCTCATAGCTGATCAAAAAGTACATCAATATATGAAAGAGGATACCAGTTCTTAACCACCAACTGATTCAATTTCCAGTAATCCACAAATAGCTAAAGAGAACCATCCCTCTTGTCCCCAAATAATAGTTAATCCTAATGGATAATTACTAGTTCAGATAAACACATTTATCTCTAAATCCCTTAACTACCACATTATATCCAATATCCTAGTAGTAGACATCTTATAAAGAATAATGGATATTGGTGAAGCTCATGGAACTAGATCGATATAAAACTCTAAATCTATAAAATGAGTTAATCCTATATTTTTTGGAAAAATTATTTGAAATGATCAACCAATGGAGGAAAATATTCTCAATGTGTTCACTGTTCATCTAGATATAAAATCTCAATCTGGGTATTTATCGTGCCCAACCCTTGGTTATCGGGTCTAGATTGGCTCTCCAAGACATCCCATTCACCCTTTAGAATTAACTCTCTACCCTATGGTGATGTGAATTCCATCCTATGGTGAAAGAAATAAATGAAATATTGAGAAGTGACTAGAAATTCCATCTCGAGTATGAAATAAACACCTATATTCATGAGGAAAAAAATATTCCATACGAAGTGACACTCACCAACCTCAATGTGGAACCCATTGTACTAATATACATTCGACCTTATTATCCCCATGAGAGAATAAAGTGTCATAATGACATCAAAACCCTGAACACTGAGCCCAAGGATATCCACAATAAGCATATATATAAATATATGAGAATCCCTTATATAAAATTCAGTAGATACTAATGTAGATTGTACTAGAATATTACCTATCACAGTTGAAGGCTCAAGGTTCAAATCCTCAGGTATCGGTTGCACTAGAGATACCGAGCCAGGTCTGTGGCCCTATGATATAGCCTGAATACCTTAAGAAGACCCTCTCTATGGTCTCTAGATGTTTGGTGTGTGACTACCATGTCCACGACCACTGCCTCATCCAAATCATCCATCTATACTTCAACTCACTACCTGAAGTGAAGCTGATAACCCTGTTCTTACATGTGGAGTCGGTGCAGAACCTATCTCACTAGCTGCATAAGGAGAGGTTTTTTAAATCATCTCTATATAGCCCATCAATTTTCATGATCAACACTCGACTAGGTCTCTCATTCATTGTGGTCTCTTATGTCAATATCTACTACATAGGTGTCACCTCACTTGGTTACTCGAGAATGTTCTATTTATACTAATTTCACTGTGTGGAAGTGTCAGATGACCCTTCCTAATACCTATCGATGTTGTACAATATCTAGATGTAGAATGACCCAATATATCACTCTTATCCTTCTTCAGGTTATGCTATGTGATAATTTCCCAATCAACTATTCCAAAAATAGTAGTTAGTTGAAATACATTCACCTATGATCATATGTCATAATTGAGAAAATCCTCAAATCACTTAACTTTAGATAACTTGATGCCCATAAAAATAGGTGTGAATCATTAGGTATATGTAAAATGTTCTGAATAGTCAATTATTGATAACGGAACTTGCTCGAAGATCGTGAAATTCTAGGGTCTATCAGACCTCAATGTCTTAAGATTCAAGTAATAAGAGAAAGACATATGAAAATCCCTCCTAACCATATCTTGATAATGATCCATCTGAGTAATGACATCCCACCATCTCTTGGATGAATCACACAACATATACATAAATATATTTACCATTCTCTTAGTATGTGTATCGATATGTTTTAAAATAGATAGAATGACCTCTATCCCTAAATCCATAGTCTTTGGTCCTCTATCCCCCCAAAAACATGGGTGGATGTTGTAGTTGGAACTCACGCATCAAGATTACCATAGTCAAACCAGATCATAGCTCTCCCTGAATAGTCATCATGAAATGCATAAAGGTATCATGGAACTATTCCTCATAAATAGTGTCTGGTAAAACTATGAATGTCAAAGCTAGCACCAAAGGAGGATCTACTACTAGCCCATGAACCACAACCCCTAGAGAATGATTTTCACCAACCTTCTATCATGTCACTGTAGGATGTCACGATGACATACCTCTACATATTCCAAGCACATTCTTCAAATAAATATTCTATATCATATTAAATCATAGATATTTAAATTGGATGCGAACATGACTTCCAATTATACCTAGTATTTGAGTCATGTATGGGTGAATTAAAAATCTTATAAAGTAATAGATAATGCCTACTTTCTACCACTAGGGCTAGGTCTAGGTCTATTTCTCTTCTATAACCAATTTCAGTTTCCATTATAATTTAATTTAATTTCCATTATATCATAATTCATTTAAAATGGTTGAACCAAATGGTTCACCAAATTCAATTCCATAATTGCCAATACTCTTCTTGAACCAAAATATTGAATCCACCTAATTCACAGCATAACATGTTCTATTCCATGAGACTCATGGTCTATGATTCAATGTACTTAAATTTGATGCTTAGGATATATTTTGTACCCTAATTAGTAAAATGATGATTATGTTATGATAGGGACTCTAAGTACCAACCATCTCTTCACAATTCCATGCAAAAAAATTCTATCATGCACCAGGTATATCAATCATAGAACATATCACAAAAAACATGCAATCGATCTATTAATTCTATATAGAATTGAAAAATTCATGGCATGTGAATTCTAATAGGTTCCTAAGATGATGTGTGAGATGAAATACCGTCATCTCAGAGGGTTTCAATGAAATATAACTCAAAATCATATCAATGATAACATCAAAATTCATGTGCATCACCCAATGGTGGAATCTAATCAACTGTAATAATCAAAATCAAAAAATCAACAATTTCATTTGAGGTAATGTGGATTTTTCTTGTACATGGGTTAGCTACACCCATGTACAAATCATTACCAAATTCCAATTACTTTACATAACAATTTATTGTATCAAAATAATAAATCAAACATAAAAAATGATTCCTATGATACCACATTTTCACGTCTTGAACCCGAATTCCACTAAAGGAGCCCTTTTCTTGGTTGTCCACATGACCTCAAGAGTGTCACCCCAAAATCCAGATGCCTTTGACTAGAAGTGAGGATCTTGGGTGTTTTGGTGGGGAAAATATGTCCAAATTAATAGAGTGTAACCCAATAAAATATAATATCAGATAGTTCGCAGAAGCTGTAAATCAATTAGACAATAGGTAATATCCATGATATGTATAAAAAACAATCCTAGAAGGCTAATCATATACTGATGATGATAATGATACATGTAAAATGTCTACAAAGTATCCAAAATAGGTATACATGGAAATGGTAAAATACATGTAAAAAAATACTAGAAATACCAAAAAGTATCTAGCTATAATCATGATCCTTAGCTTGGTCTTGTGCTCCCTTTCTCCTAAGAATAAATCAATAACTTGTAGCATGGTGCTTTTCCTTTTCCATACCAATATCCATATAATCTGTTTGGGTACCCAAAATTGGCCTAAATAGGGTGTGAGATACTATCCCAGAAGGAAACCACCCAAGGGTATGATTCCATATAGTTAGTCAATATATAATAATGATAGTTTATAGGAAGTAATAGAATATGTAAAATAAATACTTTAAGTTAAAAACCCATAAAAGTTTGTGTTCCCATGGAAACTCATCCTCTACTAACTACATCAACCTAGACAAAAATGCCTCTAAATAACAGTCATCCTATTTCAATTTATAATCAATTTCATTTAATTAATAAGTATCAAGAACTAGCGCATTGCCCAATGTCCCTCATAATTATGTGATCAAGAGTTTCCTAATTGGTCCATCATTATAGAATAAAACTATGAAGGAATCCAAGATCGTGTTTTTCCATAAAAGAGAAGTTATATAAATCCTTTCATTCACTTTTAAATTTAGTCTCTTAACCATCTTTATCATTTCTTATTTGTAATCTAGGTATCACTCCAAGAATATCATAAACCAAGAACCTTACGATCCCATCTGTGGCGATCCTCATAGGAACCCATGTATCTATCTAGGTGGGGTATAACATCACAAACATTTGATTTCATCCTTGGAAGTCCACTATGGGATGTGAAGTTTCCCCCATGGCGTATATGAAAAAATTGTCTATGATTAAATCCTTGTAAAACTATAAGGATTCTTATTATCACTTGGGAATATAATATTACAGCCTCTATGAGTCCATACATGGCAGTCCACTAGGGATTCCATGTGTCACTCAGGAATAAGAAAGGCAGTAGCCAAATGAGTCCATCTATGGTGTTTGTATATAAACCCATGTATAACCTATGGTATTTAAGAACCATGTATTTATTGTTATTTAAATATGTAAAGATCATCACCATGATCAATTCATTTTACTCTCACCTGAAAAGCTGGATCAAGGCATGAGCTATGATTATAAGTTATATCCTCCTAATTAACTCATGTGGTAATTTCAATTTAAGAAGAAACTCATGATTTAAAAAAGATTATATAGAAAGATCCTTGGATCATGGTCTTTACATACCATTATTTTAATCAACTCCAATTACAATTTATAATGCATATTAAAATTCAATTCATAAATTTGCAATTCAATATTAAACACCCCATGTAAAGGGGTAATTGTCACACCTTCAAGATTACACATTCTAAATCCACCCACAGTGATCCATTTAGTTATACAATAAACCCATGGGGTGGTTACAATTTGAGTTCCATAACTATTAATAAATTTTCAAGGAGTCTCATTAATTACATAGGTCAAAGTAATAAATATAAATCAATGATTAAAATTAATTTCAAGGGTTTCACTATGATAATTGAGTGAAGGACAAGGAAACATATATTTAAACACTCAAAATTTAATGTAAAATCATGATACCACATACCATTGGTCCTTAGTAGTGTTCTCATATAGTATTAGCTCCTGGTTGAACTTAGATCGAAAAAAAACAAAGAACAGATGAGAACCCCAAAAATAGGGCATATCATCTTGCATCTAATTAACGCATCTAATTCCAAGGTAAATTATGATATTATAAAATTTAATGGAGATATTACAGGGATATATCTGATGCATCTGATAGATCATGATTCTAATCTTGGATAAATAAGTTCTCTGATTCCTAGATTAGCTATTAAGGAGGAGATCTCAAGGAACCAATGTTTTCCAATATGATAAATGGGAAAAAATTATGTTTGAAATGATAAATTATTAAGAGAAAACTGTAAATTTTCTAAAATTTTTAGGTTACATGGCTTGGCCAAGTGGTTGCCCAAACTATGCACTCACTGTGCGACCACTACTGTATGAAGGTAAAATTCACATGGTTAATGTGCACGGTTTGACTAATCATGCATAATCTGTGGAAAAATCATTTTTCATAAGTGTGTAGTTTTTCACATGACCATGAACCCCAAATCACAAAGTTTATCAAAAATTGGGGAATATATCTTTCTATTTTCTAGCCTCGCAAAATTTGAAGTAATCATACATCCTGCCCTTCATAGTTTCTACTAACACGGAAATCCTATTTCTCCCCCAAAGTTGGGTTTCAGGCTCCAAATTAGCCTCATACACTGCATTACCTCTATAACCCCTACAGGAAATAAAATAATTCAATAATTAAAAATTTATAATGAAAATTTATTGAACAAAATAGATTCTATACCTCATGGAATAATCATTTTTTTTACAAGGAGGATGGGAATGATCATATGAAGGGGTAATTATCTTAATTTAATTAGTCATTGGGATGTGAAAGTGGTGGAGGAATAATATAACTTTTAGAAGATGGATAAAGCACCATTAAAGAATATATAAATATTTTATATATCTCCTCTTTCTTCTCAAATCCCTCCTCTTGAAAAAATTAGAGGCTATTTTTACAATTTTGATCTATACTGTGCATTAATATATTAATTCAATGGAAATAAATTTCAAGCAGTTACACAACCATCTATGGTCAAGACCCATATCCACCCACCCCATCATGTAATATTTATTCAATAATCCTAATATAATGAAACTATATATGGATTTATTAGGGGATTATTTTTTCATAAATCTATCTAAGATGCCAACTATAACAAAGTTATAGGTTAATGATGAAATAAAAGGTCAAGTTTAAGAAAAAGATGAATCATAAGAGGATTAGGAGATATATCAGTAAGAGGAGGTGGAAGATGAATAACCTATAGCTGAAAGTACCTCTCCATATCATTTATGAAAAATTAATTAGATGATATATACCAATATCATCATAGATTTTGATTTTTTTTTTCTTTGGAAAAGGGGGAATTCGATGGCATAGGGATACAATAAAAGGGTTAGGTAAGGATTTGGTTGTCTATAAACCCAAGTGGAATCAAATTTATGATATGACTCCCATAAAACCTATTGGAGATAAATTCTTGAAGTCATCTGTTTTTACATTGTATACTTATAAAATCATTTTTTATAATTTAATAACATCACTCTAGTCCACAATTATCCATTAATGAAGCAAGAATTTGATTTTAAATATAATGGTTTTCTATATTTATGATGTCCTACATGATTAGATATTTTTTTCAGAATTATTTATTTTCAATTATAAAGTAATTACATAAATAAATAATTAAATATTAGATAAAAGAATTATTTAATTATTCAATAAGATTATAAATAAAAATATAAATTCATTATGATTTCCAAAAATAAAATTGAATAATAAATATTAATAAATTTAAAAAAATGGAGTAAAAAATATCATTAATTATTTGTTCTCATAAGTATCATTCCAATTATTATTAATGTTTAAGGGGAAAAATAATTTTCATGGGAAATATAATTTAGAAAAAAAATTCTGGAGAGTAAATTGGGGACGTAATTAGTTTATTTTTTAGATTATTTTTTTATGGAGTGTATACAGGGAAAAATTAGTCATTGAGGTCAATATATACCTCAAGAAGGTAATTATTGTAAAATAATGTGACTTTTAGAATAACAATTAAATAATTTTTATTAGTATTTTTTAATCATGTTCATTAATATTATAACCTTATTTTTTATGTATTTAATTGGAAATTAACATTGTCAATGTCATATCTTGTTCAATATAAAATTGTTTTAAAATTTTCAATCTAGATATCAAAATTAGAAACTATTAAAATTATATTTTTAGTAAAAAATTTACATTTTGATAAATATTTAAAATATAAAATAAATAAATAAATATATAATATAAAATATGAGTGAATTATGATATAAATTTAGTCACACCAATAATCATGATTTTCTTTTTAGAATTATTTTTGTACATTGAGAAATTACCATGATAGAGGCTAACAATAATGTTTTCTAAATACATGGAAATATATTAGCCTTATTGAAATGGGTCTTATTAAATTGTGTAAATAAACCAGTTTTAAACATGAATATATTAATGTATGTCCATGGATAAATCATAAAACTATTATTGTATAAAATGGTGGTAATATGGGTAAGAAATAGAAATGTTTTTTAAGAAAGATAAAACCATAGTTTCTTAATCATTGACTAATATTATCTTGTTTTACAATTCTATATCTCTTTTATAAATATTACTTATCTTCCTCACATGAATCCCCCTTATTATTGATCCATATTTCCCTCCCAATATTACCTTTCTCCCAAATACACTTGTCTCTTTCACATGTATTTGAGGGATTTCATGGTAAGTCTATATCTATGATTGATTATTTTTTGATTGAAAAATCTTCACACTATTCTTAAACTTCCTCAAATTATAATTTTTTTCATGATAATAGTATGAGTTATTGTTTTAGATGAGGGATAGGTTGGGATGGCTATATGTGGGAAATTATTTGGTCTTTCATTTGAAGTTGATTTTTTATAGGGTCTTTGTTAACTATAAGTCACTAAATATATTTTTTTGTAGAGATAACAAATGATTAAAAGGTGGAGGTTTTGGGGACATTCCTTGAATTAGTAGAAATATCATAAATGGTAGATGCATTGTTATATAATCCATTCTACCATTCATCATCTGACCTAAAAAATATTATTTATCATTAAAATTATCTGATTCCATATTATAGTTTGGATCATTTATATAAATCAATGAATTGTAATGTTATTATCTTCAAAAACCATTGATTCAAATAATTTATTAAATTTAGTTAACAAAAAATATTTTTATTGGCATCTGAGGAGTGTTGTTTGTTGATCTATGTGATCATTATTATTTTATTCAATTATATTGTTTACCCAAATCATACCCCTTTTATATGTTTCTTTACCTCATAAACATTCATCAAACTAGGGTAAAAATCCTAGCTTCCCCCAATTTGGGAGGTTTTCTAGAGGTATTATAGCAGCACTATAGCATTCTAGTATTGTAGCATTGTAGCAGTCGGGTGCTATGGTTGCCATTATAGTATTTAGGAACTATAACAGGCAGAGTACTTTAGTAGGCAGTATTATTTACTAGGATGTGATTTCAGGGCACCTTTTAATTGAATTAAGGTTAACTATGGTTCCACTATCCTTTCAAATTTGGGCCATGTAATGTTTGTTCCATACATGTATTAAGGACCATGTTCCTCTTGGCCTTCATGCCATGTAAGTTATTGTTTGGGCATATAGTTCATTTAAGGGTTCCCTATAAACCTAATTAAAATGATCTTTATTTACTTAATATAGTGGAATGAAACTATATTTTTTCAAAAATGTTTTTTAGATATATTCCATATGAATTGATGTGTTCTACATGAATGTTTTTATTTATTCAAGTAATTCACTATGATAGTATTTTTGGGGGATAATAAATGTTAACGTACAATTTATTAAATATTTTTTTATTATATCATTCTACTTATATTATAAATTAAACTACCTATATAATTCATTTAGAATATGTGATATTGATTTTTGTATATTAATATAATTTTTGGCATATATTTTGTTCCAAACATCATGCTCTTATTGGTTTCATACGTGAGAAAAACACTAAGCTCTCTTAGATTGAAAATTTTTATTCAATGGAAAATCATTAATGTAATATGTACATTAGGGTTAAATATTATATAAATTAATAGTAATATATGAATGGAATTTTAAATATCTAACCATTCTTAACCCCAAAAAAATTCAACCATAATGTCTACCAACCCATTTCATACCACATTCCCATAGGCCCTAAACCAAATTTCATTTAACAATTGAATTAATTACTAATATAAACACCCATAAATATGTTTATGCTAAAATCTAAATCAATATTTTTTTTACTAGGTTTTACTTAATCATAATAAACAGAAATCAAATTTTATTTGATAAAACTTATTGAAAATTACTAACAATATTTAAAATTATCATAATTGTTTTAGAAACATAACTTGTGTTTTTTAATTTCTAAAAAAAACTCATAGGTTTCATTTGAAAATAATTACTAAAAATTTCATGGATTACTTATATAACATTCCACCTATGGAAAATGGACTAAAGAATAATTATTATGTTTTGTATATAATCTTATACTTTATATTAAAATACATTCAACAAAGTGTGTATAATACTAATCAATAATAATATTCATAGAAAAATACTATATTTTTTATGTCGAAAAAAATTACTTAATGGAAAGAGAGGGAGGGGCTAGAAAGAGAAGAAAGTTTCCTTCCCAAAAAATAAATTAGGATACGAATATTAGTACATTATAAATTAGAAATAATTTTTTTATTATAGTAAATATATATAATAAAAATAAAAATATTATAAAAATATTTAAATATATTTATAGTTTCATTATAAATAAATATAATAATTTAAAATATTTTTAAATATAAATATATGTGGAAAATTAATGCCATAAATTTAATTGATCACATAGAGAATATTATTTTTTTCGAAAAAAATATTTCATGAAATTAAATAAAAATATGAATTCTGAAATTCCTCAAAATACCATTTAAATATCTTGAGTTTTATAAAATGTAATTTTTTTTACCAATTATAGATTCACATAAAATTTTGAGTTTATTATAACATAAAACATTTATAATATAATTTTATTTTACCCCATACCTTAAAAAATATTATAAATATTTGTAACATATAAATAATAAATAAATCATTTTCACTTTATTTGGCCTTATAACAATTTTAGTTAACAATTTTAAAATTCATAATTTTATATTATATTATTCATGAAAAATATATCATGATTGTATGTTGGTTCGATGTTAGTATGAAAAAATAGACAATATGGGTTGAATTGGAATTTTTAAAAATTAAATTTATAGTTTTAACATAGTTATTAAAGATAAAGTAGAGAAAAACAAATGGAGTTGAACACAAATATTTTTGTTATGGTTCATATCTAAATGATCCTTGTCTACTATTCACCCCTGTAATTAATCAAGTGTGATGAAACCCACTATAACCCATATAATGGTATCTTATAATGAATTTTTTCAACCTTGAGTCATAACGCAATTACAAATACTTTTCCCCTGGAGGCTTAAACCCAAAACAAAACTTTTTTTTCTACATAGAATCTCATACCGAACAATCTACCCTTTTACCACTAGAAGAATAATCATATCCCTAACATTTTTTTGGGATTCAAAAACTTTTTACCTACCTTTTAATGGGTAGAGAACTAGTTACTTCGGCACATGTGATGATCATTTATTCATATATAAAATTATTCAAAATAAAATTTATTTGAAATAAATTAAAATATATATATTTTGAGAAATAAAAAATAAAGATAAACATGATAAATAAACATGTATTAATTTGAAATATTAAAGTATAAATAAAATATAAAATGTTTTAAGCTAAAATAGGAAAAAGGAAATAAGTGACCATACAATGTTCATAAGGTAAGTTCACCATTTTTCCAAATTTCATCTTTCATCCACTTTATTTTTCTTCATATAATACATATATTTTTTAAACTGGTCAATAAATTTTTTTCATGTGGTGGGTACATTTTTTCTCATGATGTTAGTACATTCATTGTTTATATGGTATCTAATTTTTTGTTTATGTGGTAGGTAAATTTTTTTCATTCAATAGGTAAATTTTTGGCCATGTGATAGGCTTATTTTTTCCCGTAATAGAAATCTCTGGGTGTGGAATTTTTGAACTATCTACACCATTAAAACCACCTCCACATGAATAGGTCATCCAGAGAATTCCCTGTTAGGAAGGAGTCATTGCCATTCGAGATTGCAGAGCGTCCCACGGAGTAACAGCCCGATCAAAGATGGTTCAACACAACAATCCTTCAACTAGGTGGGTTATACCCTTCTATCCACACGATGAGACACTGAGAGACCTAAAAATGTGTGAAGAGAATGAGAGGTGGAAATTTCCCCAAGAGTGGGCTTCCAAGAGTCAAAACCCATACCTCATCGAACACCATTATTATGGACCTCAACCCTTAACCACTACACCACCACCAAAGTGGCAAGGGTATATTTTTTCTCATACAGTAATTAATATTTTTTCATGGGTTAATCAATACATATACAAATTTTTTGTCACAATCTGTACTCAAGGTCACTTCATAATTTTCCCAATTTCTAGTCACAGTCAGAACTCTAGGTCACTTCAAGACTTTGAAAAACATCCACTCATGGTCAGTACTTAAGGTCACTTAAAGACTTGGAAAAACTTCTACTCATGGTCAGTACTTATGGTCACATAGATACTTTGACAAATTTTCACTCATAATTAGTATTCAAGGTCACTTTCAGACATATTAACATTTTATTGTTTATGATAAATTAAAATGATTAAAATAATAAATTATATTAATAATGTAGATCTAAAATTCAATTTAGTAGTGTCTACTATTATCAAATGGGCATTTTTCCTATGTTTTTTGTTCAATTTTATATGTTGTTATATTTTTTAATCTATTTTTGTTTAAAGAATATTTTTTATTTATGCTAGACCCTTAAATTATAGTAAGAATTAATTTTTAACTATTCATTTTATTTATATTCCTTTCATTATTTTTACTTGTATATATCATCATCCCCTTCCAAAAGATATCATGTATCTGTTTAATATACTTTTGAATTTTATAGTAACACTAATTTCAATGAAAATATATTTTTATTAATATAAAATAATTCATTTGGGGAATGGTTTTAAAATTTATTTATTTATTTTGAAACTAAAAACTAAAAAACATATATGATAATAAAAATAGAAATAAAATTGAATTTTTGTATACTAAATTGAATTGTTTGTAATGTTTTCATTTGTTTTACAATTTTTACCCCATCAATTAGATAATTATTACATATTATAAATTAAAACACATACATTTAACTTATAAAGAACATGTTTTATTTTTAAAATTGGAAACCTACCATATATCTACTATAAAAACATATTTTCCTTTATACAACAATTGGTGAAAATATTTTTAAAACACTGATAATTAATTTTTTTAAGATTCAATGACCATATTATTTTGCATAAAATAAAAAATATATAACATTGTATGTTCTTATTAAAAAAACACATGTATTTTGACTTGGACACAAATATTCAAAAAAATATAATATAACAAAAAATTATTCTTATTTTAGAAACTAAAAATATTATATTTTAAACCACTTAATATTGACAAAAACTTATGTTTTATGTTTAAAAAATATTTTTTAAACATTAAAATCAATCACACCACATGTTAAAAATATATAATACAAAATATAATTTAATTATTACTTATAAAACATATGTTTTTAGTCAAAATTGATATACTAGAAATATATAATACATATAATACCCTAATAAAACAATTAACCACTAATTATTTAATAATGAAGAAAATAAATATAGTTATTTATCTGTTAAATACCATTAGAATATTATAATAGAAAGATAAAGGAAAATGTGGATTATAAGAAATTGGATTTTCTAAAAAAATACTTTCATTCATTAAAAACCATGTAACAAGTGTTTATAAACATAACGAATCTAGAAAATCAATACATATTTGATTGAAGATGTTTTTCTAAAAATGTATTTGAATAGTAAAATATGTGTCTGTTATATGAAAGGAAACTAAAAAAAATTATTTTTTTTAATAAATAAATAATTTTTGTGATGTAAATTAATAGATCCATCAATGATAAACACGAATATGGCCAATTTTAGAAAAACCTTCAACACTAATATCTTATCTAGTTGAAGTATCTATTTCACTGATCAGTTTAAAATTTCATATGTTTTATAAAGAAGGCTATGTGCACAATTTTATGAAAAGTTAATTATGGTTTTGTTTTAGTCCTTATGATTTCTACCATTATTATGTTAAAAATTTTATTGATATATTAAATCAATAGATTTGATATATTAAAATGATTTTTGTGTTATTTTTCATTATAACCAAATTAATGTTAATAATAATAATGCATTCATTGTAATTATATAGACATATCATATCCATGAAATTTAGGAGATGCTAGAATTTAAAAGGAAACTTCTATAAGATATTTAAACAAAATCATATTTAAAATTATATTTTAATGAAAATAAATAAAAAATTAGTTTTATTTGCAATCAAATGTCTTCATTGAACAAGTAATCAGTGTCCAATGATTTCAAGGGATATGTTGACTAGTGCAAAGAAAATTTCATCACATTAATAATTATAACAGTTTTAGTTATTCTAAAATAACAACACTTATGGCCAGTGTTATAGCTAAGTGGTACTTAGCCATTAGCCTCCATGTCTAGGTGATCATGGGTTTATTCCCTGATTGGCGCATGTTTAATAATAGTATTATACTTGTGGTTGAAGAGTCATGATGCAAGAAGTATGATATAAGAATGATGTTTTGCTAGGACTTTGGGATAGCTAAAAGCCATTTGGTCCTGGTAATGGTCTTCATCCCCAACGGACTTATTGTCCATTTACAGAGTAAACAATGGACCAATGGTGGGATATCCCATGGGGGATATAGCCTACCTTTTCTTCATGTGTGTCAGGTGTGTGTGTGTGTGTTTAAATATAATTATACCCCATGAACCAATCATATATAAATACCAATGAAATATTATCTTCATACACATAAATTCATTATAGGTTTGAAATAACGTTATAATTGAATGAATAAATATTAGATACATAATGGTTATATTATAAGTGGAGACCGGAAAAGGATTATAATGTAAAAACATTAATTATGGGTTAATATTTGATTAATTTTTTAAATTTAACTTCCTAATTTTAATAATTCAGTAAAATGGTGCATTAAAACAACAAAGGGGAATGAAATTCATGCATATACTAAACATTAATATTTTATTTCAACCATATAGTGATTAAAAATAATGAATTGGAATACTAGAAATTAATGAAAACTGATATGTATAGATATATATGTTTTTATGTTTAGAAACACACATGAACATGTTTTTAGGATTATATATATATACTGTATATAAAAAAAATTATGTTTTTTTATATTGTTCAATTAAATAATATTAATTTTTGAAATCTATATCCATAGTTTATCAAATTCTCATTATATATTTTCAATATAGTTACTTCAAAAACTAAATTCATAGGACTTATAGAGTATTGAGCATTTGTTATTCTAATTACTAAAATTTGAGAATCGCAAATTTTAGTTGAGTCTGTTATCATGGTTTCAAAACTAAAGTCATAAATTTTCTATCAATTCTATTTGAAATAATATTAATGGACCCAACCAATTACCTTCATTATCAAATTGTGGTTATAATACATTTATTTCCATTATTTAAAAAAACAACTCTAATAAACCAACTAAAATTCTACATTTGGCCTCAGTTTTTTAACCATTATAAAATTTTTATTCACAGTTTTCTACCCCATTATAAAAGTATTATTCATATTCCACATGCATTGATATGTTATTTAATTTAAAGTTATTATTTTTTATAGTTATTTGGTAATGTATTTATTGTGTGGGATTAATAAATGAAAAAATTTATATTTATATTTATTTAATATATTTTTTATCTAATATATTAGTATAATGATATTATAGATTTTCATAATGTATATAATTCATATATTAAGAGTTATAATGGAAGTTTCATATTATAATAATTTTACAGATATATGTTGTGTAAAAAATAATGGTTATATTAGTTCCCTACGTAATAAAAAAAATATGTTTTCGAAGATTGAAAATTTTAATTCAACGGAAACAATTAGTATAATGTAGACATTTGGGTTAAAAATTGTGTAAATAAACTATAACCAAGGAATGGATTCTATAATATTTTCACCATGCTTAACCCCTATCAATTAAAAAAGAAATTATACTAACCATTTCGTTCCACATTCCCTTGGGCCCCAAACCAAATTTAATTTTACAATTAAATTTATTCATAAGAAACACACACATAAATAAGATTATTTTAAACTATAAATAAATAAATAGTCATTTTCTAGTTGTATTTATTTGAAATGAAAACACATATCAAATTCTATTTGATAACACTGATTGAAAATTACTTATCAAAAAAAATTAACAATATATTTGGAAACATAAATGTTGTTTTTTTAATATAAAAAAGATTCATAGGTTTCATTTGAAAATAATTAATATAAATTCCCAACATAAATTATATTAACTTCCACCTAGAGAAATATGTTGGAAAAAATATGAGGTATTTATTATCGATTAAAAAATCTTATTCCTAATTTGAAAACAATTTCTAAAAGTGCTTATAATATGTGTCAATAAATATATTGTTAAGGAAAACTACTATATTTTTATTATGAAAAAGTAGTTTAATTAATATATATAGAGACAGAGATAGAAAATAATGCTTCTTTCCTAAAATATTTTTTAGGTATTAATATTGATACACTGTCAAATTAAAATAATGTTTTTTTAACTTTTTAAAAATAAAAAAGGAATTATTATAAAATATAAATATATTTAAATTTTCATTATATATAAATATAATGATTTAAAATATAATAATTATAATTATAAATAAAATATAATTAAATTAAGTTAATATTATATGTATTTATATATTTCAATATATGTCTAAATGTAATGCTTGAATTATAATTGATCATATTAAGATTACTTGTTTTATAGAAAAATATTTCATGATAGTTAATAAACATATAAATTTTAAAACAAATTAAAATTGTAGTTAAATAACTTAATTTTGTGAAAATGTAATGAATTTTTACCAAATACAGTTTCACATCATTTTGATTTCATTCGATCATCACACATTTAGACTATAGTTTTCATTTCCCTTATAACTGAAAAATAAATTTTTACAATATTTGTAACTTAAAAACATAAATTAGAGAGTTTTCACTTTAAATGGAATTATAACAGTTTTGGTTAAGACTTTTAACATTAATTCCTTAATATTTTCTCATTTTTGAAAAATATTTTATGAATTCCTAGTGTTATAAAATCCATGGCTTTGCCATATTGTTTTGGTCAATTTGAAATGAAATTATTGTATTTATTTTCTCTATTTTAAGGAATACTTCTAATTTATGATCAAACATCAAATAATAGTAGAAATATTATTTTAACTATTCATTTAAATTTTCTTCCTTTTAATATTTTAACATTACTATATCCACATGAACTTCCAAATAATATATAGTTTCTCATTTATATAAAATTGAATTTAGTAGACACACCAATGAGTGTGAAAATATATTTTCATTACATGTAAATAATTTTATTAATGAATTTTCTTCTAATTTTTTTTATTTGTAGTCAAACCTAAAAAATTAAAAAACACAAATAAAAATAATAATAATTTAAAATTTTATAAAATTAATTAACTTTTTTACAATTGGTTCATTTTGGTAATTTTTTTAACCACATCAACTATTTAATTTTTATATCATATGAATTACACAACATAAATTTAACTTAGAAACAATATATTTTCTTTAAAAAATAAGAATACGTCCTATATCATAATTATAGAAAAACATATGTTATGTCATAAAAAATCAAAGGATATATTTTAAAAAACATATAAAATTATATTTCAAAATGAATAAAAACATTCTATAACTTTAAAATAAAAAAATTACAGACCTCTCACATAAGTGACCTAGTTAAATGGGGCAGGGGATTAGTTCCATGGGGTTAGATATTATAATTACACTAGATATAATTTTTTATGATAAATTTTTTTGTCTTTTGATTTAACTGCTCAATAGTGTAGGGATGCATGGGGAGCACAATTTTATATAGTTTAGTCACTGATTTCATTTGAGATGTGGGGTCCAGTGTCCACTTCTATGGGGGAGGTCCATACTAAGATGTTCTTATATTGTATAGGTGGGTGGGGCTAAGGTTTCTATTAAAAAATATCATTATATATTCTAATTACAAAACATGTGTTTTTTGGATCATATACATATATTAAAAAATGAACATATTTTAATAAAAAATCATTCCATCCTTAGAAAGCTATTTTTTTCTAAAAAAAATAAAACATTTTCTCATGAATATTTTTTAAGATTATAAAAATTAAAAAAAAAATTAACTAAATCATAAAACAAATGTTCCACATATATAAAAAACTCATTAATTTTTTTTTCATAATTTTTTTTATTTATAAAATAAATATTTAAAATACATAATCCATTTAATAACATATAAAAACCATTAATTCTAGATTTATCCATAATAAAAAAACTAAAATTAAAAAACAATGTGGTAAATACATTTTTATTATCATAATAATAAAAGAAATATAAATAGGATGGTTATTAAAAATATGATTCTAAAAAAAATTGATTCTTTAAAAACCATATAATAGGTTTTTAAAACCATGAAAAATCCAATAATGTAATTTTTATGTGATTGAAAATGTTTTTATAAAAATTTAGTTAAATCACATAACTTAAAGATGTTATATTAAAAGAAATAATAAAAAATTGTTAATTGTTTTGTCCTAAAATGTAAACTTTATGATTCAATATATTATATTCATCAATAATTAACTTGAATGGATAAATTTTTTTGTAATCACCTAATCACCGATCCCTTATCGAGTTTTTACAGACCTGAAATTTTTTAATGATAAAATTTTCCAGAAAATGTGTTTTATATTATATTGTACACAATAAAAATATATCTCATTAATAATTAAGTCAGTATAAATTGAAATAATATCATTATATTTTGACCATAACATGATAGTTGGTAAATTATGACCATTTTTTAATCTGACTGTTGGATGTTATACTCTTGATAATACTTTTAATTTCATAATTAGTGTTTATAAGTAAAAAATAACAATTTATAAATACACAAAGGAAAGATGATGGCCTCAACTAGTAGATTCATGTCATATGAAACTCATTTGATAGAACTTGTGAGGAAATTATTGTCATTGGTATTCTATCTTGAGCAATCCCAATCCTAGCTTCATTAAGTAGGGCTTGAACAAAATTGTGTACGGGAGAAGTTCAAGTTACTGGAGTCCACCACTCAACCATTGATAGTCGAGCCACCCCATTAGTCTATTACCATCACACACCTCACCCTTAGGTTATATATGGGTGTTATAAGGGGTTATGTTTCAAAGCCCAAGATAATTAATGTTTAATCCCTTAGTATAAATAAATTTTTTATTCTATCGTTTATGTTTTATGAATAGTTTTTCTTTATAAAATTAAGTTGAAATTTGAAAAAATTATTTTTTGGATAGAAGTTTAACTTCTTATAAAATATATACTTATTAAAATAAACATAATTATTATGAATAATTATTATTTTAGATAAATAATTTGATTAAAAACACTTATTAAAAAATAAATTATAAAATATTTTTTCCATGTGTCAGAAATTTTACTATGCATTTTACTATGTATTTTCAATCTTCTATTATTTTTTATAAATAAAGTTATTTATATTTAAAATATAAAATTATTATGACAAAATAAATATCATTTTTGAAATTATCATGTTGAAATTAGTTTACGGTGATTTTAAAATAATTTTCTAAAATACTTTATTTTTTCAAGCATAGTAAAAATACAGTTTAAGTTTTTTCTATAAGTTTAATGACATTGAAATTATTTCATAATGATTAAATAAATAATTAATCATAATACAAGACCTAAAATATTATATTTTATTTGTATCAATTATTTTAATATATTTTAATCAACTTCCAAATATATAATTTACATTCGAAATTCAAAAATGAAATCTTTAACATTAAAAATGTTATATTCTAAAAACATTAATTCTCTATTCCAAAATAAGTAATATAAAATTTTGGTCAACATTAATGGGTTAAAATTATATAAAATATTATCCATGTGTCCAATACCATGGGAAAATATCATGGAATAGCCCTTGGTTTTGCATTAAACACTACCTAGGTGACCAAAGACTTTATTTAGAAAAAATAAAACAATCCCCACTTTTGCTATACATACCAATCCAATTCTTCAATTCCTTTTACTCTTAATTAAACCTTCACAAATATATAATATATTTTCTTCCCAAGGATTCCTCCCATGGTTTCTTCAAACTCCCAAGGTCTCAAACTTATTGTTCTAGGAGTTACTCTTTATGGTAGGGGAAATATATTTCTCTTCACCACATTTCAAGAATATCTTTTGGTATATAAATTGTAAATATTAGTGTAACTCTATCATATTTAAATTTTAATAATTCCCTTATTTCAAAATTATTTTTTATCTATGGGTGACCATTTTCCCGTCTCATTTTACCCTTTTCTAAAAGCATGTTGGATACCCGTTATGCTGCTAATTTTACTTTTCGAAATTTCCCCCTTCACCTCAAGAAATTCCCTTTCATTTTATTTATATGAATTCCTTTACATCTATATTTTATAGGTGTGTTCAAAAATATGTAAAATTATATATTTTATTTTGGAATTGATATATATAAAACCCGCATTCCTTTTCTATGGTTTAAATGACAAAATGATCTTGTCTTTAAGCACTTTTTTTTAAACACCATGATTTTTATAGGAAATGCATTTCATTTATTCTACTTAGGTTATTTATGAAATGCTTTATTATGAACTATATGGATAAAATTAATTATGATATATGAATGGTTCACCCTAATAAGGGTCTAGTGCATTGCGTAAATAATTTAATCTCTATTGATGACATGTTTTATGATGCCTTGGTGAATAACCTTTGTAATTATTATGGAACATCAATGAAAACCTGTGGTGATATTTTAATTAATGCATCATTTAAATTTTATATCCACATATCCATTTTATTATTAATGTTATAATTATTATTATATTAGTCTTTATAGTGCCTTTATGATATTCATCATGTTCTAATCGACAATTCTCATGATCACATATTAAAAGTTTCCCTTACTTTCCCTTACTGATCCTTGTGATCACACTATCCATTGATGTATGTCCCCATGTTATGAGATACAAAAAACTTACTTACAATGAAAATTTTAAGAAACCTTTCAAGTTTATTAGAATAATGTTTTATGTTTTCATGAATTATATACCTTTTTTCCAAGAAAATATACTTTAAATGGTCCTCAATTTTGTAAAATGTAATGAAATGTTTATGTATTAAAAAGGAAGGATTCCATAGTTGGTATCAAAGGATGGTTTAGTTATTTGTGTAAATTAAGATTTGAATACATTTTGAATTACCATATAGAAAATTTTAAATATAGGAAAACATCCTAGTATTCTAGTAAAGTATTACGTAATTGGTTTTTGAGCAAAGAAATACCTGTTTGGAAAGAAACAAGTGGATGTGGTTCTATCATAGATGTACCTAGGGGTAACAACTCCAAGAAGGTGTGTTTGGCCTAACTTGGCATAACATGGTACATGACAATTGGAATTACATTACATCAGGTTTTGCACTCCTAGAAGATATGTTTGGTTAATCAAAATATTTTTATGAACCATTTCAAAGGATTTATAGAAAATGTAATTGTTGTTAATGATTAACATATTTAAGAATAAGAATTGATTCAGAACTAATAGATTCTTAAAAGAAACAAATTTCTCACTAAGTTTTTCTTCTTTTAGAAAATGGTGGGAAATAAGAGGAATTGTGTAAATTATGATCACAATAGACCAAGTGTCAATGACCCGCCAATGCAATCTAAAATAGAAAACTTCATGATAATGATGAATCAACTAACTTGAGTTATGATAAATAACATGAATGATGCTAAGAGACTAGTTTACCATGAAGGGAAAAACTTTTTGTTGGGTCCTTTATGCCTCAATGACCACCTTTTTTCAACAGATATACTAAAACATTTATTTCCGAATAATGGATAATCTCTATAAAATATATCATTTCTGTACTCCATTTTGTGGAATAAGGGAAAGTCACCCTAGTTGTGTACCACTTCAAAGGAGAATAAAATCAGTGGTGGAAATAGATTAATAATGAATCCAAGAAGGTAGATTGATTCTACAGAGTTGAATGAGATCAAGGGAACCTTTTTGTAAAAATATTTACCCAGTTTCATGTGAACAATAATAAAGAAGAAATTCATGGAGCTAAAACAGATGAAAAACAAATCTATGGGACCGTATGAGTTGAAATTTGAAATAATTTTCAACTACACCTCGAGTTTTGTCATGGATCATAATGGAAAAGAATATATGTTCTTCAGTGGACTAATACCCCATCTACGAATGAATCTATCCAATAAATACTATAAATATTATAAGGAGATACTAAGAAGTTTTTTTAAGGTTTTACTAGAGTTTGGAGAGCCATAGTGGTCCCATAAATCCAATGAAAAGGAGATATAAATGTTTCCAATATTAGGGAGTAACATTGATCATGGAATAGGATGATAGTAAGTGACACCTTCCTTTTTCAACAAACGTGGGAAAAATTATTCTCATAATTGCTTTCTCGGGAGTGGGAAACATTACAATCATGGAAGAGATGGCCATATTTATTGAAATAATCATAGTGTGATTATTCCTTAAGTTATCAACACTAATGAAAAAGGGAAGATGGTCCAGGCCCATCCTAATGTCCAATGCTTCATGTTTGGGCATATTTTATACTTTTCTAATCATTTTAGAAATATTAATTTAACTGAGGGGAATCACCATCAACCTTAGGATAGGATAAAGGAGGAAGGTACAACTTTTTCTATCACAAGAGATGAAATTGAAGATAAAAATGATGTGGTGGTAAGTACTCATGTTATTCACTGTAAATTATATTATTCTTGTTATAAACATTCCTTTATTTCATATATGTTTGCATAGAATATATAATTAATCCTTGAACTTCTAAAAGTAGATTTTTCAGTTAAGACTCTTTGAGGGATTATCCAAGGATCTACAGTGTATAGAGACTCTAAAATTCACTCTAGCAAGAACAATCACATCACAAATCTAGTAGTAATTCCCATGCTGAAATTTGATATTATACTAGAGATGGATTGGCCCTCAAACTATAATTCTATGGTCAACTTCAAAAGTATGGAACTATCAATATCCTCGAATGGAAAAATTATAGATAATTTGAAATAAGATATATCATAACTTTAAATTTATCTAGAGGGACCTACTATATCATTATTTATAGAAATGATTAGTAAATAATAAGAATGAAATGAAATTATGTGGATAGAGAATGTCCCCATCATTCTGGAATACATCAACATATTTTGTAAGGAGTTACCTGGACCTTCCCTAGAAAGAGAGGTATAGTTTTCTATTGAACTCATTCTAGGATCCATGACTATATCAACGAACTTGTATAGAATGTAAAATGTAGATCTAGGGGAATTAAATAAATAGCATCTAGATATTTTGTAGAAGGGTTTTATCCAAAAAAAAGTGTGTCTCATTTGGGGATCACATGTTCTCTATGTGAATAAAAATGATTGATCAATGTTGATATGAGTTGATTATAGAGAACTTGATGGGATCACAGTGAATTAAAAAATCACCAATTGAATGGATTGATGATTTATTTAACCTACTTCATGGGGCCAAAATATTATCAATGATTTATCTTCGATCTGGTTAATATCAATTAAGGGTGAATAAAGAAGATATTATGAAGTCCTCCTTCCAATAAAGGTATGGAAATTATGATTTTTTATTATGCCCTTCAACTTGACCAATGCTCCTAGTATATTTATGTATTTTATTAATAGATTATTTAAGGACTACATTGATAATGTTTTGGTAGATTTTATAGGTAATATTACGATAATTTCCAATATTAGTGAGGATAATGAGGATCATATAATGGTTATATTGAAAACATTGAGGGAGAAATTTATATTTCAAAACATTAAAAAAATATGAATTTTGGTTAAAAAAACATTCTTATTGGGGAACATTGTAACCAATTAAGGAATCTCATTTGACCCTGTAAAGAAAAAGTGTGTGGAAAAGTGGACTAATACTAAAATATTAAATGAGATTCATATTTTTCTCAGTTTATCAAGATATTATAAGAGGTGGGTAAAAAAATTCATGCATTTCTAATCCACTAACCAAGTTAACACAAAAATGGTCTATGTTCATCTAGACCAAAGAGTGTGAATAATGTTTCCAAGAGCTAAAGAAGAGATTAGTAACTACACCCATTTTTACTCTACCCTCAATCGGAGAAGGATTCATTATTTTTTGTGATTCATCTCTGAAAGGTCTTTGGTGCATCCTTATAAAAAATGAAATGGTTATATATTAAACATCTTGATAGTTAAAGACTCATGAGAATAATTAAACTACACATGACTAAGATCTGGTTGTAGTTGTTTTCTCTCTAAATATATGGAGGCACTATATTCATGGGTAGAAATATGATATATACACAAAGAATAAAATTTTGATGTATATTTTCACAAAAAAAATCATTGAACATGGGAAATATGAGATGGTGGTAGCTTCTTAAATACTATGATTGTTCAATTCATTATTATCCCAAAAATTAAAACAAATTAGTTGATGAATTAATTAGGAAATACCCTATTGTTCTAGAAATGAGGGGGATTTAAGGATATCCTTTGATCAAAGACATAGTAAAATAAGACATGGAAATTTGGAGGGAAGGGAAATCATCAACCCTATCTGAAATATTTTCTTAACCATTAATACTAGAAAATATCAAGAAAGATCAATGATAATATCCACAATTACAGATGAATAAAGAGGTTTTGAAGAACATAAAGTTTCCTAAGTTCAATTTTTATCAAGAAGGTGTACTGAAATTTTATACCATGCTATGTGTTCCATATATTACAGAAATGAAGAAATAGATGAGTGATGTAGTTCATAGATCTACTTTCTATCTACATCCTAGATTAACTAAAATTTAGAGGGACATTTTTTATCATTATTGGTGGAATAACATGAAAAGGAAGTTTTTGAATAAACTAAAAGTTTCTTGGTGTGTCAAAAAGTTATGGATGGGAGAAAACTTTTTAATGGTGTATTAAAACAACTAATCAAACCATTATGTAAGTGGGATAATATCACTATAGAATTTGTCACTACTCTCTAAAAAACCTCCCAAGGAAACAATTTTATATGTGTTATAGTGGTCCATCACACTAAGATTACCCATTTTTTCTCTATTCAAGAAGATTACCCTCAAGACCAACTCACCAAGATATATGTGAATGAAGTGGTAAGGCTATATAGAGGTAAAATTTGTATCATTTATTATCATGATTCAAGGTTCACATCATAATTTTGGAGAAGCCTTCAACATTCTTTGAGTACTGAATTGAATTTCAGTATCGCCTATCACCCCCAAACTGATGGAAAAATTGAAATGAGTCTTAAAACACATGAGAAAATATTGAGAACATGCTCAATATAATTAAAAGGTGGATGGGGTCAACATCTCCCATTATTTTAGTTCTCATAAAAAAATATATTCCATTAGATAATTCAAATGGCACCCTATGAAGATCTATATGGGAAGCGATGTAAAACTTATACTTATTAGGATGAAGTTGGTGAGAAAAATATTTTTGGGCCTGATCTTATGCAAGAGATTCCAGAAAAGGTTCCTTCCATCCAAAAACACTTAAAGGCTGCTCAGAGTTAGTAGAATAGTTATGATGACAGTCATTAAAGGGACTTGGAGTTTGATTTTGTAGATATATTATTCCTTTAAATTTCACCTTGGAAGAGATTCATGTCATTTGTGAAGAAAGAGAAGCTTAGCCCTAGGTACATTGGCCCCTATGAAATCCTTGATTGCATTAGAGAAGTTGAATAATGACTTGAAATTCCTCCAAATCAACTTGAATTTCATAATGTTTTCCACATATCTCTCTTGAAGAAGTATATACGGACCCTTCACATGTAATGGATCTTGAGGAGGTACAACAGGAACATGAACTATCTTATGAGAAGTAGTCGGTGGAGATCTTGGATCATAGAGATAATTTTCTACACAAAAATACTACCCTTGTTGTCAATGTATTATGAAGGAATGAAAAATATGAATATGAAACATGGGAAGAAGAGGAAACAATGAGTCAAAAGTACCCAAAATTTGTATCATTTGAGAAAATGAGTTCAAAATTCAGGGAAGAAGTTTTGTAATGGGGGGACAATTCAATGACCTAAAAAAATTTAATGATAATTGTTTCTTAAAAATGTATGTTATATTATATTATACACAAAAAAATTATATCTCATTAATAATGAACTGACTATAAATTTAAATATTCAAACTGAGCTTTAACTATTATGTGACAGTTGGCCAATTAAGACCATTGGTCAATATGACTATTGGAAACTATACACCTGATAAAAAATGTAATGTTATAAATAGTGTTTATAAGTATAAAGGAAAAATGATAATTAATTTATAAAGGAGAAATGATAGCCTCAACTAGTAGAGTAGGGTCATACAAAGCCAATTTTTTAGCACATGAGAGGGTGGTAGAATCACTGGGAATTTCCCATGACCACTCCCAAGGAAAACTTCAACAAGTGAGTCTTGAATGAAATCGCTTATGGGATATGTTCAATTTAGGTGAAATTACCACTCGGGTGATGTTAGCCGAGCCACCCCATTAGTCTATTACCATCATACACCTCACCCTAAGGTTGTATGCAGGTGTTATAAAGTGTTATATTTCAAGGTCCTAGTTACATAAAGTGTAATCCATTTGTATAAATAAAATTTTCAGTCCACCATTTCGGTTTTAGTAATAGTTTTTCTAAATAAAATTGAGATAGAATTTCATAAATTGATTTTTTAGGCATAAATTATACCATAAAAAAGTATAATTATTATTATTAAATAAGGTATTATTAATAATTTTTATTTTAAATAAATAATTTTATTGGATCACTCTTATTTAAAAGAAAATATTAAAATATTTTTTTTCTGGTGGCACAATTTTTAATATGCATTTTTCAATGCAATTTCAATCTGTTATAGTTTTTAATATATAGGGAGTTTTTAACATTTAATAGAAAAAATAAAATATTTATATAATTATTATGGAAAAAGAAATTTCATTTTTGAAATAATCACGTCAAAAATAGGTTAGGGTTAATTTATAATGATTTTCTAAAATACTTTATTTGTTTGTGAATAGTAAAAATATAGATTGAGTTTTTCTGTATGTTTAGTGACATCATAATTATTTCACAATGATTTAATAACTAATTAACCACAATAAAATAAATAAAATATTTTTGTTTTATTAATTTCATTTATTTTTATAAATTTTAATAAATTTTTGAATATATAATTTACAACCCAAATTCTAAAATGGAAACATTACCTTTAAAATACTATTTTAAAAAAATACTTTTCCTTGAAAAAATAAGTAATATCAAATTTTGGTTGACTCTTTTGGGATAAAATTACATTAAATATGATCTAATGTTACAATAACAAGGTGAAATACTATGGGCATTCCCATTTTTTCATTTACCACTAATTAGGTGTTTAAAGCCTCTATTTAGAAATTAATAAACAAACCCCCCCACTTTTTATATAAATACCTACCTATTTCTTCACTAATATTCACTCTAAATTCATCCTAAATTATGCTCTGATATTTTTCCTCTCAATTAGTCCTCCCATGGTTTCTTTAATCCCCCAAGGTCTCAATATTCTATTTTTAGGTGTTACTCTTCAAGGTAAGGGTAAAATCCTTTTTTCCCTTCGTTTCAAGAATCTCGTTTTTTATATGTATTATGAATGTTATGGTAAATCTAACTTATTTCCTTTTTATTAATTCACTTAATTATAAATTATTTTTTATATATGTGATACCCTTTTCCCCTCTATTTTTCCTTGTTTCTAAACCCATGTTTTATACCAATTATGATGCTGATTTTACTTCTCAAGATTTCTCCCTTATCCTCAAGAAATTCCTATTTATTTTCATTATGTGAATACCCAAAACTCTTTATTTTTTATGGGTATTCAAAAATATTTAAAAAATATTTATTTTATTCTTGAATTTACATACATAAAATCATAATTCCCATTTTGTGGGTTAAATGACATAATGATAAAGTTCTTAAGCACGTTTATTTAAATGCCATGATTTTTATATAAAACTCATTTCTTTTATCCTCCACTGTTTATTTATGAATTTCTTTATTATGATATATGTGGAACACATTAATTAATACTAATGATGGGTTCGCCCTGATATCTCTCCAATGCATTTGGAAAATAATTTAATCTCTAGGGATGATATGATTTACGATACCATGTGAATAACCTTGGTAATTTTTATGACACCTCGGTGAAAAATCAAGGAGATATGATTATGAATGTCTCATGTAAATGGTTTATAGACATTTAAATTCTATGATTCATGTTATAATTATTATTATATTCCACTTTCTCATTCCTTTATGATATTCCTCAAGTTCTTATCAATAATTCTCATGATCACACGTAAAAGTTTTCCCTTGTTTTCCCTTACTAGGCCTTACGCTCACCCTTTCAATTGAAGTATGTCCTCAGGTTATGAGATGAAGTAAATATAATTTTGATTAACCATTTTATAATCCTTTAAAGTGACTTTGATGAATTTTTAATGTTTTCTTTTATTATGTAACTTATTTCTAAGAAATTAAACTTTATAAGATCTTATGTTTTGTATAATGTATTGTGAAGTTTATATAAGAAGAGGCAGGTTGACATATAGTTCAAGTGCCTATTTAATTTATCTACTCTTTATTTTAGATGTTGTATATTTAATTCTATATAAAAAATATTATTAATAGTCAATTATGGATATGTTTTAATCCATGTATATTTTTTCATTATTAGGTTAAAGTGAATAAAGATATGTTAATTCAATGGATTTAATAAATTAAAAGGATGTTTTTTTATTTTTATTGTAACTCAAATAATATTAATGAAAATAATTTAATCATTGAAATTAATTTTCCTTAATATATACCTCAAATTGATGATATTTTGGAAGATTAACGGAAGCTTCTCTCATACATGTCAAAAAATAAGTGAAATTTTATTTTATAAAAAATAGATGAAAAGGTTTATATTTTCAATCAAATATGTTCGTTGATCATGTAATCGATGATAATAAATTTTAGAGGATTTGTTAACTTATTCAAATTAGTATTCTTGACATCAATAATTACATTTGATTTAGGGATTATTAAATACCAACTTGAGTATATTTTCATACAACAAAATTGATTGGTAGTTTGAAATAATTTTTTAATTAAATGTTTAACTTTTTATGGAATAATTGTTTTTATAAGAAAGTGGTTATAATGAAAGGAACTGAACTTCAAAACATAAATTATGGGTTGATTTTTCCTATATTTATTTAATTTCAATTCATGATTTATATTTATAAGTAAAACGGTGTATTAAAAATGGAAAGGGGAATAAAATCATTTATATACTTGAAATTGGTATTTTATTTGAACCCCAATAAGATTGTAATGAATGTCTCAAATCCCTAAACTTAGTGCACACAAATATGTGTGTGTGTGTGTGTGTGTGTGTGTTTGTGTGTATTTATGTGTGTGTGCATGTATGTATGTATGTATGTATGTATGTATGTATGTATGTATGTATGTATGTATGTATGTATGTATGTATTTATGTATGTATGTAAGTATGTATGTATGTATGTATGTATGTATGTATGTATGTATGTATGTATGTATGTATGTATGTATGTATGTATGTATGTATGTATGTATGTATGTATGTATGTATGTATGTATGTATGTATGTATGTATGTATGTATGTATGTATGTATGTATGTATGTATGTATGTATGTATGTATGTATGTATGTATGTATGTATGTATGTATGTATGTATGTATGTATGTATGTATGTATGTATGTATGTATGTATGTATGTATCTATGTATGTATGTATGTATGTATGTATGTATGTATGTATGTATGTATGTATGTATGTATGTATGTATGTATGTATGTATGTATGTATGTATGTATGTATGTATGTATGTATGTATGTATGTATGTATGTATGTATGTATGTATGTATGTATGTATGTATGTATGTATGTATGTATGTATGTATGTATGTATGTATGTATGTATGTATGTATGTATGTATGTATGTATGTATGTATGTATGTATGTATGTATGTATGTATGTATGTATGTATGTATGTATGTATGTATGTATGTATGTATGTATGTATGTATGTATGTATGTATGTATGTATGTATGTATGTATGTATGTATGTATGTATGTATGTATGTATGTATGTATGTATGTATGTATGTATGTATGTATGTATGTATGTATGTATGTATGTATGTATGTATGTATGTATGTATGTATGTATGTATGTATGTATGTATGTATGTATGTATGTATGTATGTATGTATATATGCATGTATGATTGTATGTATTTATGTTCATGTGTGTGTGTGTATTCATTTTATAAATACATACGCACATGTTTTGTATAGTTATATATTTATATATAACTTCTACATATAATATTTTTATGTCTTGTATATAAATTATGTATATACAATTCTATGATTTATTTTTAAAAAAAATATTGAAATTAATAGCCATTATTTATTTAAATAATGGATATATACATATTTAGTACATAGATATGATAAAAAAAGTACACCATCAGTGTTGGTATAATTTTAACCATATTCTAGGCTTATTGCATAATTTAATAACCATGAATATAGATTGAGCCAAATATCATTGTTCTAGAACTATGGTCATAGATAACCTATCAGAACAATTTTGAAATAGTAGTAGTGGAACCGAAAAATTACTATTAATTTCAAATTTCATCTAGAAAAAATTTATTTACATGATTTAGAAAACTACATCAGTAGACATATTACAATGGCATATTTGGACATAGATTTTAAAACCATTACAAAAGTTTATGTGTATTTTTTATACACAATTATCATGGGATTGAACCATTTTTTTTTCTTTATTCACTACTATAAATATGGTATTTATTAATCCTAGAAATTACATTCCTCAGTGCTAAAAACACTGATGCTGTGGGCTCCTTTAAAAATCAATGACTTTAATTAGCGCACTACGTTGTAGCGGTGTGCTCTTGGACTATACCACACACTGTAGAAAAATTATATAATTTTATATAAATTAAATTTACATCAAAATAAATTATAAAAAACAATTTAAAATTATTAAAAACATTTAAAACATTGGTATGTACAAATACATTTGTAGATACCATTTATCACAAATATTAGTTAATTCAAAACCATTGTTTTGTTATCCTTGGACCCCATCTGAAAAGTTTCTGATCTTTCTACCAATTTCTAAATAAACCACCAAACTAGAAAAAAAAACAGTGTACCTATATAAAAAAATCCTTATTTTATTAAGTCTATAAGTAAATAAATTAAATAGGAATATGATACAATGCCTTAATAAAATGTCACTTTTAAACTAAAAACATACACTTTGGGTCATATTGTACCCACTGCATGTCTAATTGATATTTAGTTAACTTGTAAATATCACAAATGATTTATAAATAATTTTTCAAATGTGTCAATATAATCCGAGGTAATTTTATTATGTTTGATCATGTGACACATGTTTTGAATAAAAATATCATCTTTTACTAAAAGCACACACTTTGAGTAATAATGTTCACATCACCTAATAAATTGATGTGTGGGTGATTCCTACTCATAACCACTACTTTATGGGAAATGTTTCAAAAATATCTATACAATATTATTATTTTTATGATTTTAGTGAGTGGGATGTTTTTAACAAAATAAATCATTTCAAACTAAGAACACACACTTTGATTCATACTAACCACAAAATTTATCACATTTATGTGTTGCTGACTTTTAAACATCCCAAATGACTAAAGATTTATTTTCCTAAAATTGTAATACCATACGATTGTGTTTAATCATTTTTCAGTGATTGTCATATGTTTTTTACTAAAATGACCCTTATATACTAAAAACACATATTCTGAGCCATAAATGTCACATCATGTATTAGATTGAGATTTAGATGATTCAAAAATACCACAAATGACCAATGGATCATTTTACTAATTATTTAAAACAATATAAATTTGTTTCATTAGTTTTGTTCATATGAAACTTGTTTTGATAAAAAATGTCAATTTTAAATGAGTCCACATAGATCGAGTCATATTCGACACTATATGTTTCATTTTTGTGCATATGATTCAAACATATAAAAAATTATATAAACATTATTTTACTAAATTTTCAAGACAATCCTAGAATATTTTCTTAGTTTATAATGGGTGACCCATGTTTTTAATTAAAATGTCATTTTGGAAAATAGGCACAATGGATCATACTCATCACACTGTGAGTAATATTGAAATTCAGATGATTACAATTCATCAAAAATTATTTATATATAGTTTACCTAAAATATGATTCCAATTATAGTTTTTTTCTTAGCTTTCAATGAGTGGCATGTTTTTTAATTAAAATATAAATTTAAACTAAAAATACACAATTTGATTCATACTAATGAAATTGTGTATCAGAATGAAATGTGGATAATTAGTACTTGTAAAAAATGACTTATGGATCATTTTTGTAAAGTATAAAGACCATAATATTATTTATACAAAATTTTAATTCTGGAAAAAAGTGTTTTTAACAAAAATTTAACATGTATACTAGAAACAAGTATTTAGAGTCATACTGGTCACACAATGTATTAGATCAAGGTGAGACTATTTATTATATATACCAAAGTACTAATGGATAATTTTTATTATGTATTTAAAAAATATGAATGGGGTTTTTTAGTTATGAGTATGTGACACATATTTTGAACAAAAATGTCAATTTTAAATAAAAGACACAATTTGAATAATATCAACAACTTAGTGTGTTTGATAGACATACATTTGATTCCTAAATGTTTAAAATGTATTTTAAACCATTAAACTATTTTTTCAAGATAATATAAGATTTTTTATTAGCAAGTGATGCAATTTTTTAACTGAATTTCCATTTTTGAACGCAAAACCCAAACTTTGAGCCATACCAACCATAACATTTTTTTTATTTATGTCTGGATAATTCCTAATAATAAAAAATTATTTATGGAATTATATCTCAAAATATGAAGATAACATGGGTGTTTATTATTATTTTTTAGTGAGTGAAATTTTATTGACTAAAAATAAAATTTAAAACTAAAAATACACACTTTGAGTCACACGCATCACATCATGTATCATATTGATGTGTAGTTGACTACCACATATAAAAAATACACACACACAAACAAACACACACATACACTCTCTCTCTCTCTCACACACACACACATATATATTATTTGATTAAATTATCAATATCATATGAGTGTTTTTTCTTGTTTTTCAGTGAATAACTCATGTTTTTAACTAAAATGTCACTTTTAAACTAAAAACCCACATTTAGAGTCATATTGGTCAAACAATGTGTTGTATTGAGGTATGGTTGGCTTCAATAGGTAAACAATGAAATATTGATCATTGGTCTAATGTATGAGTACAATATTAATTCGTTTTATTTTTTTTCATAATGTGACATATATTTTGAAATAAAATGTCAATTTTAAATAATAACATTCAATTTGAGTCATAACATCCACACCTTATGTCTGCTCGATGTGAAATTTCTTCCTACATATAAAAAATGACATATGGATAATTATAATAATGTATATTAACTATACATGTGATTTTTCTAGGTTTTTAGCGATTGATACACATTTTAACTAAATATTACATTTTTAATCAAAAAATGGTCACTTTGTGTCATTCTAGTCGCAGCATGTATCAATTGACTTATGAATGATTTCTACTAATCAAAAATTATTTATGTATCATTTTCCCTAAATATCAAGGTATTATATGTTATTGTGCATGTTTTTTAGTGTATTTAATTTTTTTTGACTAAAATGTCATTTTTAACTAAAAACTTGCTTATTGAGACTAAAGGGAACACTGTTTATCATATTGATGTGTGCCTAATTCATAAATGTAACAAATTAATATATATATTATTTTTATGAATTATAAAGACTATAAATTTTTTTATTAGTTTTCATTGAGTTACATGCTTTTAAACTAAAAATTCACTTTTAAATAGTTAACACAAATTTCCTGATATACTGATCACACCATGTATCAAATTAAGTATGGATGATTCCCACATATAAAAAATAAATTATGTATTATTTATGAAAAACATAAAAAAGAAAAGAAATTTTTGTTATTGGTTTTTTGTATGTGACATGTATTTTTAATTAAAAAATATATTTTTAAATAAAAACCCACACTTTCAAACATTTCGATCACACCGTGTGTCCGATTGATGTTATATTGATTGTTATATGTCATAAATTACATATGGATAATTATAATAAATTATCAACATAATTATAATGTTTTTATTTTTTTTAGTGAGTGTCACATATTTTTAACTAAAATGACATTGTTTTAACTAAAAGTATGTGCTTTGAGTCATACATGTCACATTGTGTACCATATTGTTGTGTGGAAGATTCCTACTCATAAAAAATGATTTATATATCATTGTATTAGAATATCAAAGAAATTTGAGTATTTTTGCTTATTTTTTAGTGACCAGAATGTTTTTAGCTAAAATTTCATTTCGTAACAAAAAAGGCACACTTTGAGTCATACTAGTCACAACATGTATCAGATTAATGTGTGGATGTTTCATACATGAAAAAAATGAATTACCAATTTTTTAATTATTTATCGATACCATTGAAGTTATTTTTCCTAGTTTCTAGTGAGTGACACAGATTTATAATTAAAATAGGACTTTTAAAATAAAAAAACACATTTCAATTCATACCAATCACACCATTTATCATATTGAGGTGAGGCTAATTTTTGCACATTATAAATAATTTATAGGTTGTTTTTATAAATTATCAAAACAATATTAATGTGTTTTATTATTTTTTAGAGTGTGAAGTTTCTTTTGATATAGAAAATTTCAATTTTAAATAAAAACATGAACCATAATTCATATCAGCCACACTGTGTGTCTGATTGAAATGTGGTTGATTCATACACACCAAACCTAACTTATGGAAAATTATCATAATATATCAATGCAATCAGACTGTGATTTCTTGTGTTTTAGTGAGTGAAACATGTTTTTAACTAAATTGACATTTTTAAACTCAAAACACACACTTTGAGTCATATTGGTTGCATTGTGTATCATACTTACATGTGGATGGTTCCCAATCATCAAAAAATTATTAATTGATTTTCTTCATAAGATATCAAGATAATATGATTTATGTTTCTCCGTTTTTAGTGATTGGAATATTTATAAATAAAATTTTATTTTTAAATAGAAAACACTCACTTTGAGTCATATCGGTCACATCGAGTATCAGATTGATGTTTGGATTATTTTTAAACATAAAAATTGACTTATGTGTAATTTTTATAATGTATCAAGACTGTATGTGTGTTTTTATTGGTTTTTGTTTATTTACACATGTTTTAACTAAAACGTTACTTTTAAACTAAAAAAGAAACTTTTTTAGTATTACTAGTCACACTGTGTATTCATTTTAGGTGAAAATGATTCACACATTTCAAAAATAACTTGTGGAGCACAGTAATAATGTATTAAAAAAATATGAATGTGCTTTCATAGTTCAAAGTATATCACACATCTTTGGAGAAAGAAATTGAAAATACTTGAACTTTGGTTATTATCATCCAGCCAATGTGTTTGATTGATGTTTGGTTCATTATTATATGACAAAAATTACTTATGGATCATTTTCATAATTAATCATGATAGTAAAATTTTGTTTTTTTTTTGTTTTTAGTGAGTGTAACATGTTTTTAAAAAAAATCACTTTTAAACAAAAAACATGCACATCAATCATACCATTCATAGAGTGTATGAGACTGATTAAATACTGATTATTACACCTCAAAAATGAATTATGGGTCATTTTAATGAATTATCAAGAAAATACGAGTTTTTTATCCATTTTTTAAATATAAAATGTTTTTTAAATTAAATGGTTGATATCAAACTGTAAACATTTTCATTGAGTTATAATAGGTACAACATATGTTAGAATTAAATATTGTCCATTCCTACATTTCACTAATTACTAATAGATTTTTTTCCTAAACAATAAAGATAATATGATAATGTTTTATTGGTTTTCAGTTAGTTACAATTGTTTTTAACTAAATATTCATTTTTAAACTTAAAACATGCACGTTGATTCATTTATAAAATAAAAAAACACTATTGAACATAAACAGATCAAATAAAGTATAAATAGCTTTATTAAGATAACAAATTGTACATGATTGAACAGTATCATTGAATAAAGTTTTAAAAATTTATTTTTCTCTATGGATTTTTTGCTCTTTATAGAGAATCAAATGTTTGGAGAAAATTAAACAATTTATGAAGTCACAACTTAATGGTCCTAATGAAAATTAACTAAATAAGTTGTAAATAAAAATTATATGAAAAATAACTGAAAATATGTGTATAAAATGATGGAATAAATAACTAAATAAGTATTAGAAATTCAAGTCTTCATATTTTTTATATATATTCTAACACCATATATTCTTACCACTCATTTATAAACACATCTATTTCATCTTGAAAATACGTGTACAGTTGATATTATTGTGGGTATTCAAAAACATATAATTTATAAAAGGATTAAAAATATTTTCAATGAAATTATAATAATCATCATAAATACATATTTGGTGATGCTAGTTTGTAATAGAATACGATATATTTCATAAATTTTCCAATGTAATAACCACTATCTTTTCCATTTTCTTATTTCATAAAATATAGAAAAATTTACAAAAATTACTAACTTGTTTCCATATATGTTTTTATATTGAAATATTATTACATATATTCAACCACTTATATAGTTTTAGATTTCAATAGGGTAATTGTGCTCATGGACTATCCTCAAACCATCATTTTGAGGATATTTAGACACCCACATATCATTAATATTTTTCATTAAAATAAAATATAAAAATTATAACATGAATTTTAATTGTAAAATTTAGAATTTAATGTATTATAGATTTATAAATGGAATCATGAATGACATATTGTTCAGTAATCTGGGCATTGAATCCAAAAAATAAATCTATATTGTATCCAAAATTGATTAAAATTAGAAACCAATGCTCCCTAAAAACAAATAAATAATAATTAATTAAAGAAATTAAAATAAATTTTATATGATTATATTTTAAGAATTTTACACCTACATCATGAGATTTAATAAGAATTTGTCACATTTATATTTTTTTTTAAAAAGTAAACTAGTTTGACCATAATTTATAAATATTTATATTATTTTAATTGAAAATTTTCTTGTAGAGGTGATTTGTGGACTAATTAGTCCAAATTTTAATTCATTGGTATTTAAAATCACATATTACTAATATACACACCCAAAATAAAAATATATAATATATAAATATATTTATTAAAATATATCATCTAATAGAAAAAAAATTATGAAAACACACCTCAGGTATAAATTTTCAATTGAGACTCCCATCCATCCATGCTTGAGGATTTCATTTACACTCTCAAGACCAAGATAGTATATAATTACCTCTTCATAATTTTTTTCTTCAAAACAAATTATGGTCATATTACCATTTTATAACATTGTATCTACATGAACTTGTAATAGTTGTAAATGTGGAAGCTAAATCGGTGGGGTAAAGGTATGATCTAAATTTCATTTTAATTGACTGGTCGATATTTTATATTTTTTTATTCAACTACATTTTTCCTCTTCCATTTCTATATAATAATAACATTCCATGATTTGGGACTTTTTAAATTTATTTTTAATGGATTATAAATAAATATTACAAATGAAAACCCCATTACTGATATATATTTAAAAAAGATCAAACATTCATTATATGAATATTCCAATAGTAAATTTTACCATGTGAACATCTTGATAATTATTTTGAATAGGTAGCCCAGTGCTTGGATCATGAGATTCATGAATTACCACTCTCACATAATCATTTGTTTTTTTTGTTCCTAATATCTCCTTAGATATTTTATATTTTACCCTTCACAATAAGGGGATGAGTGGGTACTGATCAACATAAATAAAAATCACTTTCACCATGTATGATATTTGTAAAATAAATGCATAAGTATATGCCTAATTAATATTTCATAGAAATAGTTATTAAAAAAAATTATTAACTTTGGTAATATAGATGTTTTTTGGGAATGGATTGCCTCAATTATATGTTGTATGGATCATTATATAGTTGTTTTTTTTCTTATCTTTGATTCCTTCACATAACAATATTTAACAACTCAGAAGGACACTGATATTTTTCTCTGAGAACATTACTTTGTGTCGACATCAAATTTATTTTCTTATCTTTATCCCCTTATTCATTTCTTATCTCTCTATATTTTCATGGACACATTCCAAAACCCAAACCTTAGATATATCCATATTATTCTTTCCAGTTAAAATCCAATTAAATTAGTTATTTATTAGGTATAGTGAATGAATATTCATATTCCTAAAATAGATAAAAAAATATGTGAAAATTAGAATTTATTATTATGAAATGTCTATTTAATGTACAACAAATTTTTATTATTTCATTCTTTCACATGATTCTCAAACTCTTTTTATGGGGACATCAATAAGTATTCTGTGTTAATTTACATGAGACTCCTTATATAAAACATTATGTGGGATGGAATTGGATTTGGATTTTGATTCATTAATCTATGTATAAAAAATTATAATAATTATGCTTCTATTTCATTCTATCTAAAATTATTAATATAGATTTAAAATATATATGATTTTTTTCAAGTGAAGAATACCCCATATTTACTTTATAGTAGGGATAAATTAATTTTGATGCATAATTGATATTTTATGTACTCATTTTTTTAATTCAAAAATTAATAATTCTTAATCAATGTGATTGTTACTGGTATTTTCAAGTAAATAATTACCAATCACAAAGTACTTGAAATGATGCTTCCTCGCGATGGCTAATAAACACAACCCATATTTAATAATTTGTCATTTCTCTATGTATATCTTGTGGGTGGGGGTTTACCTTACCTTAAGTGTCCCTAATATGGTTCTTTTTAAGATTTTTATGAAAGTCTATATAATCTTTTCTAGAAACCATTAATACAAATTTCATTGAACAATCATCTAGTATATATTCACCCTATAAGGGATAATGTAGAGTAAATAATAGTTTTATTATTATTTTTAGTGAAATGGTGAAAGTATATAATCATGATAACCTAAAAAATTTCCAAATTAGATCCTTCTTCAAGGTCTCAACACATTTCAATGTATCTAAATTAATGGGAATGTTCATTTGAGTGATGACACCATTGTAACTAATGAAGATGAACTTTTTAGGGGAAATAGGTTTCCCATGTTCATTCCATACAACCTCTACTTTTATACATCTACTTCTCACTTTTTTTCTAATAATGTCATGTTATAATGCTCAAATTGTTTTCAGACATAAGTTAATCAACATATACCATTTTTATTGTTTCAATATTATCAATATAGTGTTTTTTGGGATTGGTAACATCATCACGTGGAGAGACATATTGTTCATATGGATTGGTAGCATCGTCATGTTAAGAAACTTATTATTCCTTAGGATTGAGAGAATTAATATATACAGAATCCATTATCTATAGTAGTTATTGACCATTTAATTTATATTACATAAATGTAGTAATGAACATAAAGTAATATGAGAAAACACATTGTATATTCAATAAATATATAACCAGGTTATTTATTTTTTATTTTGTATTTAAATGTTAAATTTATTTCACCCAACTATCATGTATAGAAATCCCCTTATTGTGGTCTCCTCATATATAAGATACGCCATCTAGATTTGAACTGTTGTCAATTGGTTGTTTTATCCCAATGAAATTTTCATCCTCAGATCAATTGAAATCTCAACCAGTAGTGGTTTCTATAAATAATATAACAATATTCACTTTCCTTTTATAGGATATGGGACATAAAATACTTTTACATCTATGATTCCATTATAAATTGTTCATCATTGTGCCCTTCTTTGACAAAATTCAATCTCAAAAATCCCAATTCATTGATGTTAACTCTACTCATCTTATCAACCCAATTGCATTGAAAAATAAGTAGTTTAAATTTTTTATAATCAAACCCCCATATTTTTTTGATAATGACAAAGTGTGAAATATTTTATAAAATTGGATTTTTTTTCTTTGGAAAAAAATATTTACATCATTTCTACCACAAGTGTAACTCCACAATTATGTATCACAATACATTCATTATGTTAATTTTTATAGAACATATTATCACTAATTACATAATAATTATATGATAATATATTCACCCTCGGTCATATGGGGAGCAATCGAAGTCATTCTGAATTTGAATTTTTATTTTTAGTTGACTCCTTAAAAACTTGCTTTTGAAACAATCCTATAAGCTGTTGATCATGCATATTAGATATATGTCATTCATCGCACAATTTATTTTAATGCATAATAATTACCTTTTGGGTTTCATCATATGGATAAACCTCTTATATATTATGTAAAATAAAATGGTGAGCCTGATCTTTCTCTATAATGGTAATTGTGATGAAATCATTTCTAGAAATTCCTTTACCGACAACTCAACCACTATTATGAGATGTTGGAAGAAAAATTATTTCCATATTAGATAGGTAATTGATATTGAATTCAATGGATTCCTAAAAAAAGTTGAAATAGTGGGTTCCCCACACCCAACAATGAAGTACTTTTTATTACCATAACATGTATAAAGTTAGATATAAATGATGTATTATCACCATTATAGTATTGAATTTTCTACATCCACTATTTCATTATATTTTTCAAAGATAAATTTTTATATAAAATGGTTATATCATCTCCTAGGTTATAATGAGAACCTCTAGATGCAATGAAATTACTCTTATACAAAGATATTATGGTCTATATACATCATAATGACTGGAAGTATTAGATGTTTGATTATCAGGTGATGGGGGATCATAATCATTAAGAATTATTCTAATGACGTTCTCACTTGGTGATCTCTAGTAGTTAGATATTGAGGACATTCCATCTAATAGAAAGACCACATGTTTTTGGTGTCATTGTATATTCCTATCTATGATCATGTGTAATGGTCTCCTAGGTTGAGATCATTTCTAATGTATGTAATTTGATCGGGTACTTTGATGTAGGAATAAATCCATGATATTGAAATCTTGGGGTGGTAGTTTGTGTTGGGTGATTCATTGGTGGCATGCCATTGATTGAATGGTCAAGAAAGTATTTGTATCTTACAGGTTAAGGAAGTTATATATCTCAAGCCATGTTGATCAGGATGGTAGTACACTGATAAATCAATGTCCATGGTAGTAAAAGCACTACAGGAAATATAGGCATTTGCGACGGGTCATTTGCGACGGGATCCCGTCGCAAATGCCTTTTTGCGACGGGGATCCGTCGCAAATCGCCCGTTGCGGAAAACGCCGTCGCAACAAAAAATTTTTGCGACGGGCCCGTCGCAAAAACACTTATTTGCGACGGGAAAAGGACCCGTCACAAATAGATTTGTGGTTTTTTTTAAAAACTTATTTGCGACGGGCCCGTCGCAAAAAAGTTTTTGCGACGAGCCTTTTCCCGTCGCAAATAGTTCCTTCGAAGCAACTATTTGCGACGGGCCCGTCGCAAATAATAATAAAAAATTTAAAAAAAAATTAAAAATTATTTATTAATATATAAATCAATAAACCTATTTATATTGATATAAATATAATATTTATTTTTAAAATATGTTTTAGAAATGATGAATAAAAATCAAATATGAATGTATAAGATGTTCAGTAAATGTGGGTTATAAAATATTTTACAAAATATTCTTAATTAATAATTACATAATTTTTATCAATTAATAGTCATTTAATAACTCTTTGAATATAAAAAAAAATAAAAAAAATTAATGAAAGATGGAAAATAAGAAGAAAATAAAACCCAAACTTCAAACGGCCATAACTTTTGATCCGGGACTCCGTTTGAGCTCTACAGCATATCAAATCGAAGCTTGCGACGAGCTCTCCAGCCCTATGGACCGGTGGAACCCGTCCAATGTTTTTTCGAGGCCCAAAAAGGCCCCGAAGGCCTCCAAAACTGAGTTTTAAGTCGGGGCACCCCGGTTTTTCACCGTTCAAACAGCTATAACTTCTGATCCCGATGTCCGATAAACCTATACCATATATCATGTCGAAGATCTTTTAATGTTCTTCGATTTGACTGATTGTGGAGCTGAAACGGACTCCTGGATTAGAAGTTATGGTCCTTTTAACATTCAAATGGCTATAACTTCCGATCCGGATGTCTGTTTGGCATGTACCGCATATCATATCGAAGATCGTTTCATGTTCTTCGATTTGACTGGTTGTGGAGTTGAAACGGACTTACGGATTAAAAGTTATTGTCATTTTAACATTCTCAGAGGATTTTCACCCCCTCATTTCTATGTATTCATTCATAACTATACATATATATATGTGTGTGTGTGTGTGTGTGTATGTGTGTGTGTGTATTGTATATATGTATTTATTTATTTATTTATAAATACACATAAAAACACATATTTTATAAATTTATTTAAAACTAAGCTTATAAATATATATTAATTAATATACAAATAAATATACGAATAAAAACTTATAACTACATATATATATATATATCTATATGTATATATATATACAAATAGAATAAATATATATTAATATACGAATAAATATATATTAATATACGAATAAATATATATTAATATACGAATAAATATATATTAATATACGAATAAATATATATTAATATACGAATAAATATATCTATATATATATATATTTATTCATTCATATAACCAAATATATTTATATTAATATAAATCTATATTAATATATGGCTAAATATAACTATATATATAACTATAATTATTCCTAATTATGACTAATTATTATTAATTATTCCTATTTATTATTAATTATTTCTAATTATTATTAATTACTCCTAATTACCATTAACTATGAACAATGAATACTAATAAATCAAGGAAAGGTATATAACATGGTAGTGCGTCCTTATTTATGATATATTAAAATAAAAATAGATTATAATGCACAGTGTGTGTTCATAGGTTTTTTGTCGTTGCTATGATGATCCTTATCTCTTTAAGGGACATGATGGTTTTCTATATCACACTCTTAGTCTATGAATAGTATTCACTGTTATCGAGATAATGGCCTAGAGGGACACACATAATATCATTTTCAAAAATCTACCATGTTTAGTGGAATAGGAGTTTTAGACCTGGTGGGCCACACCACTATGGTTCGGGATTTTCCCAAGGAGATACTATCACCAATGTGATAAATAAATTAATATTATTCATGTTAAGAAAAATAGGAGTTTAATTATTTTCTTAAATGTATTTACAAGTATTTAAGTAAATATATGAATATATTAATTGAATGAATATAAGATTAATATATTCAAGGTTTAATTAATTTTTGATGGAATGACGAGTTAATTTAATGACTCATTTATTTTCACTTAATATTTTCATATACCATTAGAAAATGATAATAATATTTATTACTCAGTTCAGTAGTCATAACTTGTCATTGATAGAATGTTAATTATTTGGGGGCTGAGAGGAAAATTTTGGTAATTCATAAACACTCTATAAATAGAGGAGAAGATGGATTTGACATTTAATATTCATGAACTCTCTTCTATACATCTATATCCCATGTTCTAGAGATAGAGGATCAGGATCTAGGATCTTTTATTGAGCAACATCTCTTAGGCATCACATGAAAGGTGATGTCATGATTGTCATAGAATCTAAGGCTTTGTCAGATCTCCATTCTAGCATCCAGATTTTGTTGATCAGCGCAACTGAATATTTTTAAAGCATGTGTGGATGATCTAGAGGAATTCATTATCGGACCCTTTGAGTAGTGATCACCGATGATGAACATACATCGTGTGTAGATTCATATCTAAACTAGGTATTTTACGATTTCAATATTGTGATTAATGTGTTTCACATGTGATGTTGAGAATGTATTCAGGTAGTGATTCACTGACGTCAAAATGTTCATGTCATTCATCAGTGAAATTTTTTAAAATCCTATTTTTGGGTATTCTACTATGTTTCTAGTACATAAAATTGGTATCAAATGGACATATGAAGAATTTAATCAAGGAAAAAAATAAATATTCCTTAAAGTTAATTACAGGCATTATTACGATACTAATACTATAGATAAATTTCCAATACGATGTCAGATGACTAATTTATGGCCATCCAAATTCTTAAATATAGATTGAAATCACTTTTTGTGGGTATAAAATCGAAGAACACACACACACACACATATGCTTCTTTATTCCCAATTCATGATGGAAAGGTGAATTTCGATTAAACTAAATGTTCTGATCAAGTTGATCATTGAAATAGTATTATCTTATTGAGAAAAGTAATATTTGTTATAATAATTACATTATTATAATAATAATATTGTTTTCTAAAATTGAAGATATAGGTTTGTAATGTTTTAGTAGGGAAATGGGAAACTAGTGAAACAAACAAACCATAGATAAAAAGGTTTTCTACTTTGCTTTTCTAAAATGGGTAGAAGCTTGAATTATGTTGAGGATAAATTTTATTAAAAAACAAACTCAAAAAAATGTTTTTATTAGAGGAAAGGGGTCTATGTGGACCCCTCCCTTTTCCATCTACATGTGCGGCACCTCAGGCTGCACCACCTCAATCATTCTTCATCGCCTCTTCTAGAAACCCCTCTAGGCCACTGATCCTCACAACCCAGCATAGCAGCCTCTCTCCAGTCACCCTCCCTCATGAGGCACTCCTAAGTTGATCCTCCCATCTGGTCCCAAAATCACCTCTACCGTAAGTGGACCCCCCCCCCCCCACCCTCTAAAGTAGCGATCACTTCTGTCTCCCTTTCCTTGGCCGCCACACTTCCCATTGGGTGTCACAATGCCTTGCCCTGACAACCCTCATGCCCCCCCCCACCTGGCTGATGCTGGATCTCCTCACTTCGGGAGACTTCACCAGCATGCACCCATGCCGCCTTCTTGCTAGGATCGGTTGTTCCTCTCTCATGATGGCCCTCCCATCATCCCACTCTGCAAGTCCACCGCCACTTCAGACTGTCATCGTGGCCACCCTCCTAAGCCTCTAGATCTGGTGAGGACACCCTATAGGTGCATTTCCAAGTCGTACATGGCACATGGATTGTCCATCTCATTCCTCCTGAGTCCCCCCATTGTGGAACCTCCAGTGTCATGATAAGGACATCCTGTGGACTCCCACCTGGAACCACCTGAATCTCTATCTAATCTACTCCATAGGCCACCGATGTAATTTTTTCAAGCTTCCTCCACCTATCTATAGCCACGGGCATCCCCAGTTCGTGAGGTACGGATGAGGTAACTCTTGTTCTTGGTCCAATATGACCTGATCTAACCTGAAACAGGTCTAAGAAGGTTTTCCCATACTCGAACAGGCTTGGGTGGACTTTCCCAGCCTAGATCCCCCCTGCACGGGTTGGCACAGGCTTGAATGGGCATGCGCTGGTTCGGCCTAACCCTTATAAATTCTTCCCATAGTTTTTGGGGCCCAGGAAAATTTAATTTAACCAAAAATTAATTAAAATAGTTAATTTATTTTTTGTCGAAAATTTAATTAATTAAATATTAATTTTTCAATAAATTTTATTGTGGATTCATTAATTGAATTTGGTGATAATTAAATTTATTTAGTTAATTATTTATTTTTAAATAAAATCAATTAAAAGGATCGAATGATGATATTTATTAAATTAAAATTATAGTATAATTTTATTTCAATATTAAATTTCTTTGAGTTTATTTTAATGAATGTTTAATTTTTCTCAAAATTTGTTTTAAATACGTGTGTTAATGCATATTGTCTGATCACGGGCCTTTGGACCAACCAGTGTATGTCTAGTTCTTGTTTATTTATTTAATTATTATATGGTGGTTTGTAATAATTAATTCCTAAATGGAAATATGAGTATCATCATTGAGTCATTATATGTATAAGGGCATGCACATCCACTTCAGAGTTGTATTTTATACTCCCCAGTTCCCCTCATCTGTGAGTAGTTATTGTTGTATAATGATGAGATAACCAATGACGCACTTCACTTCATGTTATGGTGATTCACCAAACAATACCTTGATGCATTTGTTGGGAAGACACTACAATTCAAGTTGCAAGTGGCGCGACTCAAGGAATTGCCCCTTGGTTCAATATAGGTTCGTTATTCACCCAACAAATAAACCATTAGAACCAAATCATGATCATATTGTCATTTAAGTTTCACATGGATTATTCTTTTTGTGTATGTTTAGTTAACATGTAAACACATAGAATAATTAACAAGCATTCTAGATAAAAATGAACATCTGATGCGATAGATTTTTTTATTTATTGCATGGCCAGTTCTAAGTTTGGTCACATATTATGCGCTAAGAAGATATAAAATGATTTCATTCGTCTCATTAATAACAAAATAACCCTCAAATAAATATTAATCCTAAATCACCTTCTATCATTTGACTTTGAACAAAACCTGTTGTTCAGGATGCTTGTCTTGCCAAAGTTGAGGGTGTATCTTACTACTGGGGTGTTTTTATGAGAGTGATGGGTTAACTTAACTAAAATTTATACAAGGAAGTATGCAAATCAATCTTTTTTAATTTTAGAGGAAAGTGTGGGGTAATTTAAGTAATTATTGGAGAAGTTGGTACTTTACTCAACAGATGAAGGAACTCCAAGTCAATGCAGTTAGCCAGCCTAACGCCTACCTTGAACCCTCTAGGTAGTTGTGCAACCAAATCTAATAGACTATGAGAGGATGTTCTAGGATCCTTTCCACTATAATACTCAATCTATAGAGTATTCCTATTCAAGTATAAGGGTTTCCTAAAATTTGATAAAAACAGTGGGACAAATTTAACAATTTATTTAATTAATAAAAATTTCTAAATCAGTAATCTAGATAAAAAGTAATAATATTATAAAGTTTATTTTTTTAATTTCATGTTATACCACAAGTTTAAAACTACAATAAATAATAGACAATGTTAATGTCCTCTCTGGAATGAGTATCCAGGAACAGTAGAGGCGCTTGCACACAATACTATTGGAAACTCATGGTTGTTACACCCGAACTTTGTGACGCATCATGTTTCTAATTTTTTTATCTTATAATTTTATCTACTTATAATAATAATTATTATTTTTAATATGAAATAAAATATAAGCCCGACTGGGGTCTTACACTTTTGCACTGATAAATGATCGTTTTGGCCTTGACAGTATTCAGCACGCTGTTGTCGAAGCTGCAAGGCCTCGCCTAGGTCACTACGCGACCTCGCCTAGTTCAGTGCACGCCCTGCCCAATGGTCAATTAATGAAATAAAATGTATTAAGATTAATTTTAATAATAATATTATTATTAATGTCACTTGAGAATATTATTATTATTTTCATGGATAATAAATTAATTGAGAGTATTATTTTTTTATTAATATCATTTTATTAAGCTGATCCTTGTATAGTTTATTATCTAGTTTACTAAGTTTCTTATTATCTTATTATTTTTATTTTTATTATTATTATTATCACCATAAATTATTATTGTTAACATCATTAATTATTCTCATTAAAAAATTTAACATTTTAGTTAACATTATCATTTTGAGGATATAAATTTTATTATGCTATTATTGTTATACTTATTCTTATTTTTATTATTATTTTTAAGGTTTTAGTTTAAGAATAATAATATTATTAATATTAATTTTATTATTAGTGTTGTTGTTTTTTTCTTTTTTTCTTTTTTCTTAATTTTTTAGGGTTTCCCCCTATTTTTTGGCACCCTCCTACCCATCTCATCGATCCCCTCCTCGACTCTCCTTCTACATCGCACAACAATACCGCCATATCCCCCCTCAAACCCTAGATTGTCATTACCCTGCTCCCATGGTCGGCCTCTGTACGATGCTGCTCCGGCATTTCCTAGCCTGCCCAATCCCATCGCGCCTCTACATTGTTCCTCGGACACACCCTCGTCGTCCCACTACCTTTCTCCCCAACCAGCACCCTCTACCTTCACACTCACCCTCTGACGCCCCTCGGCCAGTCTACTCACCCACCACCTGGACTCACACCGCAGCCATGGCCAGCCGCCGGCCTCCCCATGCTCTGTCCGACAAGCCCCAGCACCCCCAGGTCTGCCGCTCCACCTCCCGATGCTGGTCCTGCGGCTCTGTCTGGCACCCCCTGCTCCATCCAACTCGTGTCGTCGAATCGCCTCCCCTACTTCATCCAATGGTGCACCGAACTACCGCCTTCTTTCTCTATCCAGAAAAGTGCCAATCTTCTTCCCCTCCTCCTTCTGGAAACACACCACACCACTAACGCCCCTTACCCCTTTCCCCCCTTCTGCGGGCCTCATCCCGTGCGCCTCCCTTGCGCAATGGCCTTCGGCGAATGAACCTCCTCCCTATCTTCAATCCAACGCCTCCCCCACCTACGCACACCATTCACCCACCTCCTCCTCTTCTAGAAAGTTCGTCCAACACCTCTGGTGGCCTCTTTTAAGCCCTGACCATCCCTCAGACATGCACCGAACCACCTCTTGAACCCTTGCAGTGGCCTTCCGCTCCCTTCACCGTAAGCGCAGACCACCTGGGTAATCTCTTCCTTCTTTTTTCTACGGTTTTAATCATGCTTGGTTGAGGTTTTTGTGTTTCCAAAATTTAGGGTGTTAATTAAGGTCTTATTTTTTTTATTGTGGGTTCGATTTCTAGTTTAGGGTTTATCTTTGGGTTCGATTGAGGTGCAGTTGGCATGCGACGGTCTTTGCGCACCATGTTTGTGAAGTCTCCTACACCAAGGTAGGTGGTTCCGCATTTAAACATTATTTAATAAATTAATTTTCTTTCTTATTTAATTTATAATATTCTTTTATTTATTCTTTTGAGTGGGGATTTGGTTTCCTTGAAGTTCTACTTGTGTTATTTCATTGGTAGCATGTTCATGTGGTGTGGGTGCATTCTTTGGTTGAAAACTTTTATTTAGTCAATCGTAGGTACTTAATAATGTGTGAAATTAGTTTTTTTTCTATTTGTTTGATTGGTGTAAATCATGTTTTCGACATGGTGTTTCATGTGCTTGGTCATAAGTGAGGGTGTTGTGTGTGTTGAGTAGGTTGTTGCTGTGAAAACCTATCTTGACATGTCTACTAGTGTTTCATAAAGTCTTAATTTATTTTATGAAAATGTACAAAGTTTTTGGTTTATGTTCTGGTGTATCATTCATATGCATTTTTTCCAAAAGAGGGTTTGATTGGACTTTTTATGTTTAAAGTCACGTGTCATACACTGAAATTGCTTAATAAAAATAATAGTTTCTTACTTAATCAAGAAATTGGTCTTTTAACTATGTAGTTGGGTTATTAATTGGAGTGGGTGGTGCAATTTGTGTAATTGATGTGGTGTTGGGTGTGTTTGGTCATAAAGAAGGTATGAGTTGGTTTTGTGTGTTATGTCGTGTTATGTTTCTTTTTAAAAAAAATTGTTAACAAAGAATTTAATATGTTTTAATAAAAAATATTAATGATGCAGATTTAATATGTTTTAATAAATAATTATTAACAATGCATAAATTGTTTCAATTGAGTTGGGTAAAGTCTTTTGGCATGCATACTTTGTCAAATGGTTTTCTATGTGTGTGAAAGTGTGGCGTTGGGTTTAGGTAACACCCTGTTTGTTTTATTTTTCTGAGATTGACATGAAATGTAAAATTTAAACATCTTGAGCACAAAAAGGGGAATCCTGGGTACTAGGTGGTGGACTAGATCTAACTTACTATTGATACAGAAGTAGATCTGTCCCAGTTTCACTTAGCTGGACTGAAAATTACAACATTAACTAAACATTAGATGAAGATTGGAGAACACTAGGTTATGGATGTGTTTCCCTGCTAGTGGCTCCTACATGAGAACCTATTATGTTGTGTTTACTATACAACTTTTCACCGAGATTCAATGTTATAGTGTCCCATTATTCTTGCTAGTACCTATAGGGCCTCTCCCACTTTTGGTGCTCCTGGACTACTATACACTCACCGTCGGTATACGGTATAGCTTTTGGGTTTTCTTAATGGTTTGAGTTTTCTTAACTATAAGGGTGTTTTTTTATTTATGTTGTTTTATTTGAAAGTGTTTTCTTTATAGATACTATTTCTTTAAAATTATTCAAGATTTAGTGTCCTTTCATTTATTTAGCCTGTAAATGTATTTGTCATTTAATGTTTATATGTGGAACCTTTTTGTTGGGTGACATCCTACTGGGCCTTTCACTCACACCCTTCATACACCTTTAGGTGTATGCAGACCTTATTTCTTATGTATTCTAGGTTGTGACATCGTGCTTAGTGATGGTGGGTCTTGTTGTAGATGGTATTCTCTTTGAGGTTAGTATTGGAGTATTAGTTCTCTATCTTTGTTGTTGTGTACTTTTGGTTTTTTTGTTGAATTGTATACTTTGAACCTGTTTATGGTTTAAAAGAGTGTATGGTTTTTTATTTCCATTTTCAGTTTTTCTATCTTGTTAGTTGTTGTTTTTCAATCTTTTATTTCGGGTAAACCATTCCCACATGTTACTCTTGATACCCGAGAACTTGTGCTAGCATGTGGGGATCGGCAACGCCCTTCGGGCCATGTCGCATACTGGGTCCTGTGCCGGGACAGATACTGACCCGACCTAGTTCGTGCAAAAAGGGTATCAAAGGAGGTTTTCTCTCTTGGGACATGTTCGTTTGGGATTGAGTCACGGTAGACTGAAGTTAAGGTTGTCGTAACTTAATGTTCTAGCTACGAGCAAGGTTCTTAGCCAGCACACCTCGTGGCAGGACTCGAGTTACCAAAGTAAGTTGAGGTATGTCTAAATCTTTGGTCTGTTTGGTTAATCTTATTTAGGGGAAATGAAAAAGGAGTAGGTTTAGTGGTTATAGGGAGCTCATAGGGTTTATCAATCCATGTGGAGACCTGGATTCTATCCCAGAATACCCTCTGTGGCGGTGGCGTGATTGGCGTATGGCCTTCAACCATATGTTCCAGTCACCCGCTAACATTATTTTTCTCTTGCACTGTTCCTCGTTTCTTTGTTTTGGAATTGTGGAAATTATGTTTTTATGTAAAAATATTTTGGTATTGGAAATTTTTTGAAATGAATTACTTTAAAAATGAAATGATATACTAGGTTTGAAAGGTGTGGGTGGAATGTTTGGTTTTGAAAAATGGAAAGGTTCAGTTTTGATCCTTGGTGCTCTCATGGGAAACCACATGCATGGGTATATATGGAAATAGGAATGGTCAAAGGCACGAATGGATGAGTTCCTGGATAGACATTAGGTGGGTGCTGGTGTGGCATGGGAACATGCATGTGTGTGACCATGGGACACCATTGGTGTTTGTGCAACCCACTAGCTTTGTTTATTTTTAAAAAGTTTTGTTAAATGAAAATTTGGTGTTTGTGTGGTGTGTCTTGGTGTTTTGGAAGTGTTGGATGCGAGGCATTTTGAGCTGAGTATCCTTTTTGACTGATTTATGTCTTGAGTTTGAATTCTTATTTTTAAGTTGGTATGCAAGCGTGTAGTTAGTGAATTCTTTTGAAAGTGCTTTGGGAAGCCCTTGTAGTAGTTCCCCCTACACGTTTAGTGTTCTCTTGTGGTGTTTCTTGTCCATTGGACCAATTTGGATGGGTCCATGGTTTTTTTTCTTGGCAATTGTACACCCCCCATAAATCATTAACATTCTATTGAAGTGTGGCCACGGAAAATTAACCATTGTATGATCCCCCAATTGATCATTAGAATCACTTCTTGAATTCTAAAATTTAACCAACCACTCCTTTTTACAACTAAACGGATCCTCTCGCAGCGAGATGACATATGCGAGGGAATTTGAAGGGATTTTTGGTCTCTTTAATTTGTGTGGGTTGTTGGGTATGAATTTTGACATTGTTGTGTTTGAAGGTTCTCCTGGAAATGGTGAAAGGAATTCCAGCGGGGAAGGGTGAAGGTGGTTCAGAATTATCAGTTTTGACCGATGTCTTGAAAGGATTGTAGTGCTTCCATCGGTCTCAGGGGTCATGTTTGGCGACGTCTACATCAGTAGTTCTCTTGAAGAGAAGGGTGGATTTTGTAGAATCCTTTGGGAATCCATGTTCTCATAGGGGTGTTTCCTCCTTTTAGGGGTGTTTTAATTTTTTTTGTTCAAAGGGGAGTGCTCATCATGCATCTTTCCTTATTATTTTTCTTGGTTAAGGTGAAGAGTTGATGCATGTGCATCCTCTAAAACCCTATGTTGGTAAATGATCTATGTGGGAGTAGTTGGATGTCGTGGTGCATTGTGTTTGTTGGTGTAGTCATGGTTGCGGTGTGGTAGCGCATGGCACCAAAAAGGAGAAGCTCTGTTTGGGAGTCTTCAATACCTGACTGCGAGGCAAGAGATGCTTCAAACATCAGGGCTCCAGCTGTAAGCCTTGGAGTGAAGTTCGAGCGTAGTCAAGAACCCCAAGAGGGTACGAGACCCTAACTTAATTTCTATCACTGGTGTAGAAATTAATGGAAGTTTAAATTGTTTTCTGGGGTTATTACATTCCAAATGAACCGTTTGGGTGCGTAAGGATTCTGTGACATTGTGGAGGTGTTGTCGTCTTATTGCCTTAAAGTCTTAGGGGTTGTGTCCTACTAGATTTAATCACTTTAGTGGTCCTTATGGAGTATGTTGTGTAAATCGGTCTTAAAGTTTAATAGTTATCATCCAAGGATGTGGAGATGTTGGTTTGTCTTCAGCTGTGGTTTTTATGCCCCGGTAGTTGGGGCAGGCCCTCCTCACCCCTTGTGGGGTGGGGGCTGTTCGGTCACTGTCGTGAAATTTTCAAGGTTTTGTATCTTCTATCAGCTCTAATGGTGGGGAGACCCATGATAGGTCTCTCTTAAATGTCTCTGGAGTGAATCAGTGTTGGTATTATTCATAATAGTGGGGAGTCTGGTCAGACCTCCCCATGTTGGTTTTCCAGCCTCGTCTTGGGCATTGGTAGTGATAAGAGTGTTCCTTGGACGTGTTTTGACCTTGTTTGTTCATTCTATACAAATGTTGTGTTTTTTTTAATAGTTATTGAGATGTTTCGACTTGTGAAGTTTGATTCCATGGGTGTGAGAGTTCCTTTACTTGATCAGTCAACTGGAGGTGTTCCATCTCTTTGGGGGTGGGTGACACATATTAGAAAGTCTTTTTACATGTTTCTTGAAGTTTTCTTTGAGTCACTTTCTCTGAGCATGATGCTTTATCATCTTTTCGCTTTTTGATTGGGGGGATCCTCTTTTAATCTTAGTGGGGTATCAATTTCATCTTTGAATCTCAACCTTAGTTATGGATTTTTGGGGATGGAAAGATTTATGGTGGAGAGAATTGTCACATCCAGACTTTGCACCGCATCATGTTTCGAATTTTTAATTTTATCTTATAATTTTATCTACTTCTAATTATTATTATTCTTTTTTATATGAAATTTTGCCGAGCCTGACCAGGGTCTTTCTCCTTTGCGCTGATAAATGAGTGTTTTGGCCTTGACAGTTTTCAGCGTTCCACTGTCGAAGCTGGATGACCTCAACTAGGTCATCGCGCAACCTATCCAGGTTCACTGCACGACTTGTCTGATGGTCAATTAATGAAATAATATGTATTAAGAATAGTTTTAATAATAATAATAATATTAATTTCACTTGAGAGCATTATTAATATTTTCTTGGATAATGAATTAATTGAGATTATTAGTTTTTTTATTAATAGCATTTTATTAAGCTATTCATTGTATAGTTTATTATCTAGTTTACTATGTTTGTTATTATCTTATTATTATTATTATTACTATTATTATCACCATAAATTATTATTATTATCATCAATAATTATTGTCATTAAATTTTTTAACATTTTAATTAACGTTATCATTTTGAGGATATAACATTTCTTACGCTATTATTATTATACTTATTCTTATTTTTTTTATTATTTTTAAGATTTTAGTTTAAGAATAATAATATTATTAATATTATTAATATTATTAATATTATAATTGTTGTTTTTTTTAGTTTTAGTTTTTCTTTTTTCTTAATTCGTTTAGGGTTTCACCCTATTTTTTCAGCACCCTCCTACCTATATCGTCAATCCACTCCTCAGCTCTCCTTCTGCATCACACAACAATACTACTGCATCCCCCCTCGAACCCTAGATTGTAGCCACACTACTCACTTGTCCAGCCTCTATTCGACACCACTTTGGCCTCTCCTAACCAGCCCCATCCCGTCACGCTGCTACCTCATTTCCCAGACAAACCCCTATCATGCCACTGACTTTCTCCTTGACCATCACCCTCTACCCTCACGCTCACCCTCTAGCACCCTCATCAAGCCTACTTTCCCACCTCTCGGACTCATGCCACAACCATGGCCAGCCACCGGCCTCCCCATGCTCTATCCAGCAAACCCCAGCACCCCCAGGTTGGATGCTCCACCTCATGGTGCTCGTCCTACTACTCTATTCAGTGCCCCCTACTCTGTCTGTATTATGCCATCGAATTGCCTCCCCTACTTCATCTGACGGCATGCCGAACTACCTCCCTCTTGCTCTGTCTGGAAAATCACCACCTCCCCGCCTTCTTTCTCTATCCGGCGAAGTGCCAAACCGCTACCCCTTCTTCGTCTGGCGACACACCACACCATCGGTGCACCCCACCCCTTTTCCCCCTCCTGTATACCTCATCTCGTGGACCTCCCTTTCACAGTGGCCTCCGGGGAATGAACCTCCTCCCCAGCTTCAGTCCAGCACCGCCCTTGCCTATGCAGGCCATTTGTTGGCCTCCTCATCTTCCAGAAAGTCCGGAAAACACCTTCGGTGGTCTCTTTTAAGCCTTATCTAACCCTCTGACATGCACCGCCCGACCTCCTGAACCCTTACTACGACCTTCTGCTCCCTTCACTGCAAGTGCGGACCACCTGGGTAATCACTTCCTTCTCTTTTCTAGGTTGTTAGTCATGCTCAGTTGGGGTTTTAGTGTTTCTGACATTTAGGGTGTTAATTAAGGTCTTATTTTTGTATATTATTGGTTGGATCTCTGGTTTAGGGTTCACCTTAGGGTTCGTTTTAGGTACAGTTGGCGTGCGGCAGTCATTGTGCACCATGTTTGTGAAGTCTGCTGCACCAAGGTAGGTTCTTCCACATTTAAATATTTTTTAATAAATTAATTTTCATGCTTAGTTAATTAATAATATTCTTCGATTAATTATTTTGGTTGCGGATTTGGTTTTCTTGAACTTCTCTATGTGTTATATTTCTTTGTTAGTATGTTCATGTGGTGTGGGTGCGTTCATTGGTTGAAAACTTCTATTTAATCAATCGCAAGTGTTTAATAATGTGTGTAGTTAGTTTTTTTTTCTATTTGTGGGAGTGGTGTTAATCTTTTGTTCAATATGGTGTTGCATGTTCTTGGTCATAAGTGAGGGTGTTGTGTGTGTTGAGTAGGTTGTTGCTATGAAAACCTATGTTGACCTGTATACTAGTGTTTTATAATGTCTGTGTTTATTTAATGAAAATGTACAAAGTGTGCGTTTTATGTTCTGGTTTAGCATTCATATGCGCTTTGTCCAAAAAGAGGGTTTGAGTGGACTTTTTGTGTTTAAAGTCATATTTCATACTCTGAAATTGCTTAATAAAATTTATAGTGTCTTACTTAAGTGGGGAAATGGTCATTTAACCATGAAGTTGGGTTATTAATTGATGTGGGTGGTACAATATGCGTTCTTGATGTGGCGTTGGGTTTGGTTGGTCATAAAGGAGGGATGAGTTGGTTGTGTGTCTTAAGTCGTGTTATGTTTCTTTTTTAAAAAAAAATTTTACAAAAAATTTAATATGTTTTAATGAGAAAAAAATTAACGATGAAAATTTAATGTGTTTTAATAAATAAATATTAAAAATTCTGAAATTGTTTTAATTGAGTTGGGTAAATACTTTTAGCATGCATACTTTGTAAAATGGTTTAATGTGTGTGTGAAAGTGTGGTGTTGGGTGTAGGTAACACCCTATTTGTTTTATTTTTCTGAGATTAACATGAAATGTGAAACTGGAACATCTTGAACACAAAAAAGGGGAAGTCTGGGTACTAGGTGGGCGGACTAGATCTGGTGGGATAGTGATACAGAAGCATCTCTAGCCCAGTTTCACATAGTTGTATTAACGATTACAACACTAACTAAACTTTGGGTGATGATTGGAGACCACTAGGTTATGGATGTGTTTCCCTACAATTGGATCATGTACGAGAACATATTATGTTGTGTTTCTCATGCTACTGTTCACCGAGACGCGATGTTCTAGGGTCCCATTATTATTTCCAGTACCTATAGGTCCTATCCCACTTTTGGTGCTCCTAGACTACTATACACTCACCCTCGGCATATGGTGTAGCTTTTGGGTTTTCTGGAAGGTTTGGGTATTCTTAACTGTAAGGGTTTTTTTGTTTATGTTCTTTTCTTGTAAAGTGTTTTCTTTATAGATATTGTTTCTTTAAAATTGTTCAAGATTTGGTGTCCTTCCATTTATTTATCAGGAAAATGTACATTTCATTTAATTTTTATACGTTGAACCTTTTTGTTGGGTGTCATCCAACTGGGCCTTTCGCTCACACCCTGCATACACCTTTGGGTGTATGAAGACCTTGTTTGTTGTGTATTCCAGGTTGTGACATCATGCTTAGTGATGGTTGGTCTGGTTGCAGATGGTCTTTGCTTAGAGGTTGGTATTAGAGTTTTAGTTCTATATCTTTGTTGTAATTCACTTTGGTATTTTTGTTGAATTGTAGACTTGAACCTATTTATGGTTTAAAGGCATGTTTGGTTGTTTGTTTCCAGTTTCGGTTTGTCTATATTGTTAGTTTTTCTCTATATTTTATTTAAGGAAAACTTTTCCCACATGTTACTCTTGATACCCAAGAACTTATGCCAGCCTGTGGGGATTGGGAACGCCCTTCAGGCCATGTCACAGACCAAGTTGGGTGCCGGGTCGGATGGAGACCCAGCCTAGTTCATAACAATTCTTCTAGTGTCCCTATATTTATTAAATTACCTCCGGAAGCGAGGGTAAAATTTCTTACAGGAGACTAATGTAAAAAGAATATGATGATTATGTTATTATGATTTAATAAACATCTAATGTTTTTTGTGGTCTCCACATAAAGAAATGGTTGATATAATATGAAGACGCATCTCGATGTTGTTTGCAAGGAGAATGGGAAGTAATGATATGAATAGGTAATGGTTACACTGGATCTGTGTAAATTGAAAGGTGGGTTATGATCATTAAATAAATCCTATCATTTTGACACCGTTATTCAAGTCTCATTTAATGTTAAAAAAATGAACATGTTTTTAATAGAAAGTTCATTATGAATTTAGGTAAGGTTCACTAAGTGAATAAGAATATAAAAGACAAATTTATCTTTAATTTTATTGGAGAAAAAATTGAAAGACAAGGAAAAAAGGCCAAAGGAATGTAATTCCAAGGTAACATTTGAAACATATTTCAATGAAATAGGTATTTATAGTGGTTAGTTTCTTTTAATATCAGAAAATAAAACATTTTAATTTTAAATAAAATTAACATAATAAAGAAGAAAGTTACCCGCTTATTATTTAAGAATATTAATCAACACAAAAAAAATGTTTTAGTTTTACATGGGTATTAAATACAATATTTATTTCAAATATGTTTATTGAAATATATTATCCAAGTGAGTAAAAAAAATTACTAGAGATCAGGTGTATTCTTCAAGTGGATGATATAGGGTGATATAGAGGCCAGTGGTGAGAAGTACACAACTTCTTTATTTTCAAGTGACGGATTCATGTAGAACTATTATTGAGTACAACCAAAAAATTAATATCACGTGTCCTTCAACACAAGGAGACATTATTCTAGGTTTTATAATGAATGTTTTTTTTGGTATTCAATACTCAATCAAATGTTCAGTGATACAAGAATCATAGGCAATAAAAGATGAATATAAAAGGCAAGACTTATACCAAGTTTTGGAATGATAATTCTTTGTCAAGTTAAACTAAATGTGGACATCAAGTTTATACCTAATGTGGTATTTAGAATTAGAAAATCTAAACACATTTGGTATAATCAATAACTTTAGTTTGAAAAAAAACCTTTATAAATAAAGGTTATCATCAAAGGTTTCAGAATTAGTTTTTAAAGAGATTGTGAACTATTCCAAAATAAGCTATAGTTTTATATACTTCATAAGATTCCTTTCAAAAATTAAGGAATGGTAAAGTGAAGCTTATACATTGTAAGAAGATATAAGTTGCTTCAGGCTATCATACAGAAGAATATATTGACCAATCATTCATTGATCATGATAATGTCGTGTGGATGCAATTCCTAAATACATATTAGCTTATCTACATCATGAAATTGTTGTTAATGAGGAAGATCAATAATGATGTCTCACATGTTAACATTGATCAACAATAATGTTGCGTGGAGTAATTCCTAAATTCAACTTTTATACATCAAGGTATTTATATAATTAGTATCGATTATTCAATTCACAGAGACTTCCATTATATTTCATGATGTTCTTTTCAAATAATGGTGTTGTTGCATAACCATATATCAACTATTATAAAACATAGATATCATATCAGTAATAATATGATAAAATTCATTATATAATAAGGACATGTGTATGGATGCAAAGAGTTGGATAGGACATAAACAAACTTGCATCAAGTATAAGCACAATTTGAATAAAAAGTAATTATTCTAATAGTTATTTATTATATTAAATAAACCCCTAAGTTATAAAATTCATAGTCAAGTGATAGCCTAAATTTCAATTAGGTTACACATCTCTATTTGAGATAGTGGGAGAAATATTGAATTGGGTTTAGTCAATGTTTGAGATGCATATATAGTTGTCATAGGAACTTGTTTCACAAGTGCGTGTGGAATAGAGTATGTTTTATAGACACATACTACATAGGAGGGTTAAAACCATGCTGATGGTTTTTTCTTTCACTACAGTTGGTGGTCAATTATTCATTGATAATAATATTTCTTATAAGAAATCAGTGTATAGAATTTAGCTAAGATTGACAAGGCCAAAAAAAATTCAATACTGGATTCCATGTATCAAAATTCAAAGGGAATTATTATTATGAATACTTTAGTGGGTATTCATGTGAGAAGATACGTTGATGGTATAAGAGAAGTACCAATAAGGATTGATTGGATATACCAAGTCAGTATGCCTAAATTTTTAATAATTTTAATTTTCATAGTTATTTTCTATGATCCTATTATATTGAGCATTAGATGTTAGGACCAATAAACATGGAAAATGTTTATACGATGAATCTAAAAAGGTATGGTCATGACATAAAATGCTAATAAAGGTTGCAAGTTACTAAAATATGGTTTTGGATTAATGTAAGAATAATGATCCTAGATTATACATTTAGAATTAATTTTTTACGTGTTTCTACCTAAGGGTAGTGGTATCTCCATAGTTTTTCAAGAGAAATTTATTCAACAACATATGGGAAACGAATATCGGTCTTCAAGTTAGTTGAGAATGGGATGAATGTTATTCTCTGGTGATTGAATTAAAGTAGCAACCTATGTTATAGGGAAGAGGATATACTAAGGTAGATATAACGGTTTCTTGGACCTATTATATCATACATATATGACATAGTATTGAAAAATATAAGATGGAACAATTCAAGAGAATAATTTTTACCAATATCACATGGAATAATATCTCTAGGTTAACATATCTAGCACATGAGAGGAGATAAAAGTTTTGAAATTAAATCTATAAGTTTAAGCGATGGATCAATAATGTATTCCATGATATGTACAAGGATTAATATTTCTAGCATAGTAAGAAAATATAAATTATATCCAGGATCACTGCAAATGACAAATTCAGAACTATTTATTTTTTATTCTACAATTACAAAAGATAAGTAACTAGTAAGTGGAAAAGAAATGATTCTACCTTTTAGGGGACATAGACTAATATTCCTTAGATTCATTTGATCTAGTATAATAGTTAATCTAAGTTGATGAGTAAGAAAATTTCACATAATACATCGGTAGTTGTACCTATAAATACCGAGTACATTACAGCTTCTGGGGAAGCCAAGAAGCAGTTAAATTCAATGATTTTCTCTAATTATTAGAATCATAACTAGTAAAAAAATTATTATAATAAGGAAAATTATGATATTATTACTAGATAAAATTTCAATTTATGAAAGGGAGCAAGAGGGATTTACTTTAGAATACTATCTCGTGAGAATTTTTACTCAAAGAGATGAGGTCGCTATAGCATAATCGTCACGCAGACGAATCATGGAAGACCTAACAGCTAGAGTCAGGAATCAACCGGAAATATGATCTTAATAATGTGAGAGATAACAATTTTTTTTATCAAGTTTTCTCTAGTGTATGTGGGAGTGTTGAAATAGTGGGTTTCCTAGACCCAACTATGAATTAACTTTGATTACCATATCGTGTATACAGTTAGATATACATGATATATTAATTCCATTATAGTGTATACATTTTTTTGTCCACTATTTAATTATAATTTCCATAGATTAGTTATTGTATGAAATGGTAATATTAGGTCCCATGCTATAATGGGATCCTCGAGATGAAATGAAATTCATCTTAAAAAAATGTCATATGGTCTTAATACATCTTACTAAATGGACATATTAGATATTTGACTACCAGGTGTTAGGGGAACAAAATTATTGAGAGTTCTTATCATAAATTTTACACTTGGTGATCTCTATTAGTGAGATCATGAGGATAGACCCACCAATAGGAACACTACATGTTTTTTGTTTTTTTGGAGGTTCCAATTTACAATAATGTGTAATGGCCTCTTAACATGAGATCATTTACAATTTGTGTCATGTGATCATGTACTTTCATGCAAGATAAAAACATGATATTGAAATCGTGATGAGGTAGTTTGTGTTGGGTGCATTATTAGTTTCATTACATTGGTTGAATGGTCCTTAAAGGATTTGTCTCTTCTAGGTTAAGAAAGTCGTATATATCAGACCATGTTGATCAGGATAGTAGTACCTTGAAAATTACATGGACATGGTATTCCAAGGTCAATCTATATAGTTAGATTAAAAAAAATAAAGTAAGAAAAGGTCAATGATATGGGTGTGTATCCTTATTTTTTAAATATTTAAAGACAAATATATTATATTACACAGTGTGTGTTCATAGGTTTTTTGTCCCTACTGTGACAATCCTTATCTCTTTAGGGGCATTGACAGGTTACTAGATCTCACTCTTGGTCTATGAATAGTATTCATTACTATTGAGATAAATGCTTAGTGGGACACACACAGTAGTGTATTCAATAATCTGCCCTATTTAATTTCGATATGGTGGGCCCCACCACTAGGGGTCCGGGATTTTCCCAATGAGATACGATCATCAATGAAATAAAAAATTTAATATTATTCCAGTTAATAATAATGGTAATTGAATATATTTATTAAATATATTTACAAGTATTTAAGTAAATACATGAAAAAATTAATTTAATGAATATTAGTTTAATATATTCAAGGTTTAATTAATTTTTTTGGGAATGACGAGTCAGGTTAATGACTCATTTATTATCAAATAATATTTTAATATTTTTTAATAATGTGATAATAATATTAATTACTAAGTTCACTTGTCATAACATGTTTTTTATAGTTTTTTAATTATTCAGGGGTCAGGAGGAAAATTCGGGTAAATCATAAACACTCTATAAATAGAGAAGAATATGGATTTGTTTTTTACTATTCTTGGACTCTCTCTCTACTTCTCTCCCACATGTTCTAGAGAGAAAATATGGATCCAAGAGCTTTGATCAACATCTCTCTTAGGCATCATAATAAAGGTGATGCGAAAATAGCTAGAGCGTTAAAGGCATCGTCAGATCTCTATGCTACCACCAAGATTTTTATGATCAGCGCACCCACAGATATTTTTAAGTACATGTAGATGATCTAGAGGAATTTGGATTATTATTTTTCATTTATCTATCCCCAATGATGAACATGTGTCGTTTTTGGCTTCGGATCTAGACAAGGTATTTTACAGATTTAATTTTATGCTCAATCTCTTTTACACATGATCCCGAGAAAGTAATTGCGTAGTGATTCACCGATGTTGTTAAGTTCATGTTGTTCATCGGTGAAAAATTTTAAAATCTAATTTTTGGGGCTTCCATTGTATGCTTGATACATAAAAAAATATTTCTCATAAATAAAACCTTTTAGACAACTTTTATCTTTTATATACCCTTTCAAAAATCATCATAAACCAATTAATGGGGTACATCCAACTATAATGTACTTGAACACATACCTGGATCTCTATAACCAAATGAATCATCAGGTGAACCATTATATCAAAAACAAATGCGGGAATAACATTTCCAATTCACATAATATTATAGATATTTAATTCTCTATAATTTTAATCTTTTTAAGGTCTATAAAATTATTGAACATAACTTAGAAAAAGAAAAAAATATTGGTTATGTATGGAAGAATTTTTTAGGAAACATTTAGTGTAATGTTACATGAATTAAATTGTATATCAAAACATGATAGTCATGTGATTTCAGGCCCCTTAACATTTACTTATTCATTGAAATAATATTCTTGATATTTTAATAGTACCCCTTCACAACCATCACATCATTCAAAATGTTGAAAAACTAATATCTCTATTTCCTAAAAAGTGCATAAGTGGGTGAAAGATGAAACTTTTTCATTTCAAACTTCACTATCGCTAACTCTTCCCATTCACCCACTTCATTCATGTATAACCTATCCTTAATTCCATAATTTGTTTTATCAATTGAATTTATTAATGTGATAGTGACACTATAACATACATATTTTTCTTTGTTCATGAAATAAAGAAAATTTATCATGTAAAAAACAATGAAGTACAATAATTCAAAACAAATGATAAATTTTTATAACAAATTTTTGTGTGGTTTTTTGAAGAAATTTTACTGAATGTGGTGACTATATCCTTTACTTTCTCAAACAATTTATCACTTGTTACTACAGATGGTGTTTTTGTTTCTTTTAAATTCTCATCTAATAATGTCATCCAAGATAAATATTTATGTTGTTTTGGTAGAAATTTTTTATGTCCTCAAAATATAGTCTCTATGGAATGTTTCAACCTAACTAAGTGTGTATATTGTTCACAAATGGGACAACGTTTCTTTCCATTAAGTCTATATCCTAAAAAATTTCATAATTAGAAAATAAATTTACCATCCCATAAAACATGGCTCACAACTTGAGATATTTGTTTTCTATAAGAATCATACAAAATAACACCAGAATCAAACATTACATTCATTTAATTGATAAATAGATAAAAATAAACATTAGTATTGTTATCTAGTTGTTTTGGTCTTGATATGAATAGAGAAAACATAATGTATTTTCTCTTTATGCGTATACATGAAAGAAAGTTATAATTTACCAACATAACCAGGCATGTACACTAAGTACTACTTTATGCACTAAAATCATTAACTTCATCTAAATATAGATCAAGATTATGGTTTCTCATCTAGTTTCTAAACTCAGGATACTCGTAAACAATTATATTCCACTTGGGATAGTCTTTTGGGTGATGAATTTGTTCATCTTGTTTTATTGTATTTTCTAGCAGCACTAATTACCTTGCACTCTATTCTATTTTATAAAGGATTCTAAATATTTTAATGATTGAAAATTACCATTATACTTTCAAATAAATTGATTCATCATTATTTTATCTATACACGCCACACTTTTGGAATTGTTTAATTTATTCATTGTCCCTAATAAAAAGTTTTAAATAATTTTGATAAATATGAATTCTTTTATATATCATACCAAATGAACATAAAATTCCTTAAACATTATATGTTTGGATAGGAAGATCATTATATTCTTGTTTTATATCATTAAAGAGAGAGAGATTAGTTCAACAAATATAGTTTCACTCTATCCATTTCCAATTTATATATTAAATAGCTTCAATATAGACAATAATGTCTTATATATTGTATAATAGAGATACAATGGAATCATTTCACAACTATTTAACTTCTGTAATAGCTTTGGATAATGACAAAGATCTTCTTTAACTATAATTTTTATTTCCTCAAAGAAATATTCATTATTATGTACACCTATAATGATATCCTCTGTCTGATCTTAATCAATATTTGCACTATTCATCGTATCAGATGATCCATAAAATATAGTGTTATTATAGACACAAGATACATTCAGTTCTTTCTTGTGTATAGTACAAACTTTAAAACTTTGATCTATTTTGTGATAGATCATATATTCCTCCCACCCCTCTAGACTACTTATTATTTAATAAAAACATCATTAAAATGAAAAATGGATTTTACAATGGTCATATGCATGATCCTTTTCACACATAGTTAACTCATTAACCCCATCCTCATAATATTTTTTCATATGATTAACATACATCCATTTTTTATTCATATACATTATATTTGATTTATTAATATTCTTATTAGAAAAATACATAGGCGGTATGATCTATGAATCCTAAAATTTTAGCCATTATATATACAAACATATAGCAATCTTAATGGATATATATTTTCATTTCATCAAAAGATTTTTAAATATATACAGACCCATAATTAAATTAATTTAAATTATTATACCACTTAGTTTTTTATTCAATAAGTCACATATCTTAAATAATTTTATTTTTTAAAATGTATACATCAAGAGAGATAATAATGTAAATGATTAAAATGGAGATCACCATCTCCAGCCATTTCACTTCATCAATGGTCATCAAGTTCTTCAGATATTGTAAGAGGACACCTTTAATGAAAATACTTAAGTAAAATATGGATTGTTTCAATCCTACATATCATGTGGTGTATTCTAATTTTTTATATAAATATTTTTGTTAACTTTTAATGCTATTGTTTCTAAATAACATTGCCAAATTAATATAATAATTTTAATCATAAATTTTTATCGATTAAATTTTTTTAACATTGATTTATTCCTTTGATATTCCATTATATTACGGTATTTAAAAATGAGCGGGTTATAATATATTACCACAATACCTTAAATATTTTGAAAACTCTTAACTTATGTATTCACTGTGTCACTTATTTTAAAAATATTTAATAATATTTAAAAGATAATATTTTATATAATTATTGGATATTTTGGAAACTTTTTATGATTCAATATTTCTATTTCATTAAAAATACATATTTATATATATTAAAGTCATTTCTGAAGGTTGAAATGTTCCATAAACCAACACTTCCATGTTTACTAGATGATCCACATACAAATGAAAGTTTGAGAGAAAATAACTCACTATTGTAGGTAAATGATAAAATAAAAATAGTGGGGTGAATTTCCCTTAAAAACAATTTAAAACAATGTTATAAAATTAAATCATTCATCACGGAAAATTTTGACTTAACAATATAACAATAAATTTAAAGTGACCATAGATGAAAATAAAACTTTACTCATTATGGATAATAAATTTATTAATTTAAATTTTTTTAATTAGCTCATGGCTCAGGTTAAGGCTAGTAACAATGTAAACACAAACAAATCTTCCCCCTCCACTATTTCTTATTCATCTTCTACATCCAATCACCCAATCTATTATGATATAAAATATTCTACTGATCAACATAAAAAATATTTCTAGGAATTTTAGAGCACCAAGTTCATAAAAGAATTATAATCAAGATATTAAAGAATCGAATTAGCTCACCATAAAGAAGGATTAATTATTGAAAATATTAAATGATCAATAAAATTTTAATGAATTATAAACAACTATGTTGGATATAAAAAATATATTATGAATTCGAAACAAGGAGAAGATAAATTAAATAATATTTTGGGTTCTCAATGTCCCATAAAAAATAGTTTTCAATATTTTTACATATATTTTCAATTTTATGAACAAATAACTTTTTTAAAAGGCATTTACAAAAACAAGCTTTGTAATTTTATTCATAAAATCATCAATTTAATTCATGGATGTAATTGAAAAAAAAAATTATGTGGTAGACCAAAAAGTTTCCATGCTATATCTCGTATCCCATATCAAAAACAATTTTAAAAAAAATCATAGATGGGGTCGAGGAAAAGTTGTAAACCCTATAATCCTAAATCCAGAAGAATATGATTCAAATCCTTAAAATCAAATTTGGGGATTTAAAATGTGGGTGGTTACATAGGAATGATGCGGGTTGGCGGTTTTGAAGGAATGATGCAAGAAGTTAGTGATGTAGACATGATGCATGGCAAGTGATAAAGGCATGATGATGTAGGCATGACGTTGCACTGGTCCATTAGACCATGTTAGTGGGGGCATTTATATTTGGTAATATGATCTACGTAATGGGTGTCCCTATACCTTGATAAAAATATATCTTTTCTTTTATAATAAAAATATTATTCAGCCCCAACTTTATTAAAAACCATTGTCAATATAACTTTACATTATGAAATCCTTATTATCCAATGTATATGGACCCAAAATTAGGGTATTAATAGGAATAATTTATTAATTTTAAAGGGAATATTTATAAACATTAAATCCCAAAAATCAATGGGGTATATGGATACTGTATATTCTAAACACATGTGTGGTTACCCCAACAAATATAATTAACTAGATAAACATGATGGAAGATACATGAATTTTCATGAAAAATCAATAAGTAAAATCATCGATATTGGTAGAATCAATTTTCTCAATTCCATTCATAAAAAATATTTTTTACTCATTTAAGGATTAAAAAAATTAAAACATTATCTAATTGTATGAAAATGGTTTTGAAATCTCATTCAATAATTATTTCTGTAACATTTTTTATCTCAATGGAAAACCTTTATTTTCCCTTTTCATTTTCAAAATGTTTATATGATTTATTTAGAATATACGTATTCTAAAAGTGATAACTTTTTAAGAATTTGAGATAGTGATTCGTGTATTTTAAATATATTCCTTGGTCATTGTAGCACTCACACACATTAATCTCAACTAACATCAACTATTATGAGATTTACCAAAACTATATTTCAATGATAAAATTTATTGTAAACATTTCCAATATAAAAAGAAACAAAAAACCACTTTCAAATCTAAACAATATTCATGGACCTATAAATACCTTTCTCTTATTCACCTTGATCATCTTGGACCATCTTAAGTGGAAATATCATTGGAAAATTGTACCCTTTTTATTTTTAATTATTATGATTCACATGGATCTTTTTCATATAATGGAAATATAATGCTTATAAAGTATTCATAAAATTAAACTAGAAGGATAAAAATAAAATATGTAATAAAATCATTTATATTTTATGTGATAATTGGGGTGATTTAGGTAACAAATAGTTTGATGAAATATTTGGTTCACAAGGTTGTAATCTTACTTTTCTTCTCCTAGAACACCTCAAAAAAATGAAGTTATAAGAATATATAATAGAACACCTAAAAATCACAAGATCCCTCTAAAATCATATCTAAATCCCACATTAAATTTGGGTCTAGGCTATCAATACTGATTTTTTAGCATAAATTATGTTCTCTTAAGACCCTTTCTTCAAAAATACCCCTTAAGAACATTGAAAAATATTATAAATGTCATATTTGTTCTAGAGTTTTCATTAAAATGACATATTCTCAACACTAAATAAATCCTAGTAAAATTTGATATAAAATACAATGATGGAATAGTTATTGTGTAGTGAAACTCAGATAAATCTTATTGAGTCTTTGAAAAAGAACCAAAACAATTGAATAATAAATTAATAGAAACTTTGATGAAAATATTCCTAAACATTCATTCCAATTCGAAGATGTATACATATTTGGAACTTTTATTTAAATAATTCACCTTCTTTACAAATTCCTATCAACAAATAATCTTCTACTCATATACCTAAATCCTTGAAAAAATCCAAATATCATCCCTTGGAAAATATTAATTTAGACTAACAATATGGTACTCCTATTAGAATTTCTATCTTCAATAAAGTTGGTCATCATTTGTCTCATTAATTTCAAAAGCCTAAAACTCTAGATAAAGCTATTAATGATAAAAAAAATTATTTTTTATATTCAATAATATATATATAAATTCCAATGGAATGGTTGTGGGACTCTTGTTGAATTGAAAAACAATCAACTTGTTATTGGTATAAAATGGGTTTTTAGAAATAAATTAGATGAGAAAGGTAACATCATATATAACAACACTAGACACATAGACAATGGATATAGGAAATAATAAGGTAATTATTATGGTTAAACCTTCACCTCATTAAACATCGATAATTTATAAGAATATTGTTGGCATTTTTTCCCATGTCAATTTTAAACCATTTTAAATGGCCTTTAATAGTTGGGTTTTAAATGTGTTTATCTTTGAAAATGTTTTTTTAGAAACCACATATTTTAGAACATCCAAAATATCAAAATCCAATTTCAATTTAACCAAATATTTTTATGGTTTAAAACAATCCACTATGGATGGAATGAATGGTTTTCTAGTTTTTTTCATCAGATTATTTCAAAATAAGAAAATATGATTCAAAATTATTTCTATTTTTTTCTAATTATATTGTTTTCATTCAAATAAATGTCTATGACATAATTTTGGGATTTATAAATGAATCATTTTGTAATGAATTCTTAATTATTATCAAAATATAAATTTAAATGAGTTTTATGGATGATTTCAAATTCTTTCTTGGTTTTTAAATCACTCAAAATGAATATAGAACATTTATTAGACAAAGAATATACACAAATGAAATACTAATGTTATTTTTCACAGATCATTCTAATAAAATAATATTATTGGTAGTCTACATTTCATTTATGAGCCCCAACTAGACATTATATTCAATGATTTTATTTATGTACATTTAAAATCCAATCATAAATAGTCTCATTTAAAATCTCTAAAAATTGTTTTTTTCTTTTTATAAGGTTCTAAAAAATTGGGGTTTATTTTATCCTAATGGAACTATTTTAATCATTCCATTTTTTATAGAAATAATTTTGAAGGATGTCATCAAGATAGAAAAATTATAAGTGGGACTTGTCACCTACTTTGGCAATCATTAATCTCTTGGAGTAATAAAAAGTGAATAATATTTCCCTTTTCATGTCTAAAGTAGAATATATAGTACTTGGGAGTTGTTGTGACCATATTAAAGGAATAAAAAAAGTCTCTTGGTTATTTGGCATAAATTTATTAATGTTCCTATTAAATGGTATAGTTATAGTTCCATATTTTTATCTATAAATATTCTTCAGCAAATACTGACTATGAACATTTATATTTGACATCACTTTTTGGGATACAACAATAAAAGACTTATCATGTTAGAATATGTTACCATAGATCCTCAATTAGTCGATATCATAAAAAATAACTAGATTTATATTGTTTTAATTATATTTAAGGGGACCTAAGAATAGAATTATTATAATTATTTTTCTTTATCTCTTATTTCATATAATTTTCTTTTCCCAAAATCTTGATTGTTTTTTGAAGTCTTTTTCTTATTTTTAAAACAACATGTTAAAATTTATATAATAATGTTATTATGATCACATTGAATATATTATATATGTTATATATATTATATATCTTTCCTTTTTACATTTTGAGTCATTTTGTAATAAAAAATCGGAATAAGATTTTAGTGTTTTGTTTGAAAATTTTATAATGTAAGGGGAGAAAATTTTTAAATTGGTGGAGACAATTTTATTATTTTTTAAAAATAAGTAATACCTATAAAAGAAGGATCTTGTTCCATGTGGGTGGATTATTTATTGTAAAAGTTTATTATGAAATCTCTATAATTTAACTCTCTCTTCCTCTCTTCTCTTCATTCTTCACCTCCATCTTATCATTTATTACTTCGTTTTTTATCTTTTTTCAATCATAAATGACTGTTTTTTATCCAAAAAAGGGTGAGATTGTTGAGCTTCAAACTAGTTTTTATTATCATAATCACTAAATGTATTTATAAACTTTTTATTTTAGGTAAATTAGCATCCCAACATAATCACACTAATACATTTTTCTCCATACCATAAAATGCCCTGGAATAGTAATTACAACGCAATGAGATGGATCACACCATAGTACATATTGGTTTGACTTATTCTCCAAATATCACGGTTAAAATCATGGAATACTTGCCTAAGGGAAACATAGGTTTCTATAAATTCACTATGAGGTTATGTATCTATACCACAAATCTTCTATGAAATATTAATCCATGAAACTACAAAAAAACCACACTACAACTCCCTATGATATAGTATATAGTTTAGAGATAAAATTTTAGGAACCATAGGGATCAGTGTTGAGGAATTTGAAAACACAAATATCAAAGTGTGCTATCTTTATTTCCATACTACAATTGGTATCATAGGTATTTAAGGTGTGTCCCTTATATTTCACAATGGATAAATCATGCATAGAAGGTGTGTGGAATATACATTTACCTTAGGTTTTAGAATTACGTGAGTTCATAGGAACGGATATTTTACTACTATGTGGATTCCATAATTTTTTTCATAATCTTCAAAGAGGATGATGGACTGCATTTTGTTACTGCATGGTCCTTCTCATTGAGTCATAATTCCCTTTACATTGTTTCTTTTCATAATGGTGTTGAATTTTGTGGTATGTTGAAGTTATGATACTAATTTTCTTAAAATAACATTGTAAGAGATAAATTTAGTGATTATAATCATGAAATAAAGTTAAAGTTTCAAAAATTATCCCTATTATAGTTTCCAAAAGTAATTTTAGTCATTTTCCCTATTAAAAATATTCAAACATAAAAAAAGTTTCATAATCAAATAATTATGAAAATTTATATCTATGGGACCCTTGGATGTGTTTTTCATATTTATATTCAAGGTGGTAATGATAAAAGTGTTATTTGACTGTTAACATTGACTATATTATTTCATAAATTATAGGAATATTTTTAATTATTGGATATATAAAATTAAAAAACATATATACCACCATGACACATTTAATTGATATAAATTTAGGCATTTTTAATAATCCTTAAAAATCATTTCTTATTCCAAAAAATAAGAAATATTATGTTAGGAACTTAGAATAAATTTTATTATACCAAAATTAATTCACTAGGAAATGTTATTTGATTGGTTATAATGGTTAAAAATAACTCTTATTATATTTTCCACATGAATATTATATTTTATATTTACCAATTCCATTTTTCTTCTCAAATAGTGCACATCAACAAAAATGTATAATACACTTTTGGTATCCAATTTCCATGAAATATAATAAAAAATTGATTAATATCACTAAAATATACACCTTAATAATCATGAATTTTAATTCCTCATTAATTAATTTGACTATAATGAATGCCTTCACGTTTTTACATTGAATTTGAATTTATAATAAATAGATTTCAATATAATAAATCTAATGTCAAATGGAAAATAATATTAATAATAAGAAAATGATCATGATTTTTTTTTAAATTCATGGGATACCAAAATACATCTTATATTATTATGAAAATAATTTCATATAATGAAAATCATAAAATTGGGAAAACTAGAGGAACCAAAATTTGGGAAATCAATGGGCTATACATTGACCATAAGTGAGTTTTTCAAAATTTTCTATATTTTCAATGTAAATAACACGATGTAATTTTTTTTTAAAATCTAGTTTTAAAGGGGTTTAGGGCCTTCATTCCTTTGGGATCTTTTGTCAAAACCCAAAGGAGTGAATACCCGTAATGGATTTTCCAAAAAGATTGAGAAAAGGGGTTAAAGGGCATAACACCTTTTCTCAAATGAAAAAAAAATGAAAATTATATATATATATATATATATATATTTAAAATATGTATATTTATTATATATATATACACACAAATTAACATTACTATTATGATTATTATAAGTTATTATTAATTTTATAATAAATTTTTAATAATAATAGAGTTATTAATAATTATATTCTCTATATTGAAAGTTTTATTAGCATTTATTTTTAATAATATTATTAACTAATTTATTAGTTATATTATTACATATATTATTTACATGTATTATTTACATAATTATCCATATTTATTATTATAATTATTGTAAATTTTTAATTATATAGTTAATATTTATGAAGATTGGAATTAATAACATTTTATAATAAAAAACTATTAATAATACTTCATAATGATGTATTTAATAATATTTAATAAAAACATAATTAATAAAACTTCATTATAATGTAATTGATAATATAATACACAATAATAATTATCCCTATAAATTTTTTAATGTGTAAATGTTATATTTATAGCTGATAAATTTTATGTTATGTAAATTAGTTTTTTTATTTATATTTATGAAATCATTTTTATTTATAATTTTTATATATGTTTAGTCGGTTTCTAAATTTTCATTTAGATTTTATTTATACTTTATAATTTATAAACTTTCAAATTCACCTATATGAAACATAATATTGTTTCAAGGGGGTGATTATGAAAGACTGTAATTAATAAAGTATAAATATAATCTATAATATATTTGAAATTGTGAATAAATATATAAATAATGAAAATTAAAATAATTTCAAAAAAACAGTTAATGAAAAATAATTTTAATTGCCAAAAATATTTTTGATTCAAAACGTAACATTTTTTTATAATATTTTGACATTCCTTTTATTTTAAATTATTTTTTATATGTTTATTCATTGTTCTAAATTTAACTTAGATTTTAGTTGTACTATATTTTATCTATATTTTTTTATTTGAAAGTATTATGTTTTTATTCGATAATTCTTATGTCATGTAAATTAATTTATTTTAATTATATTAATAAAATTTATTTTAGTTCCAAATATGTCATATATGTATATGTTATGTTTAATGTTTAATTTATATTTCATTTATATTTTTTATATTATAATATTTGAATGTCACCTACATGAAATTTTTAATGTTTTTATATGTTTTAATTAATTGACTTTAGAAGCATATAGAATTTAAACAATATTTTAATGTAAATAAAATTTAAAACATAGGATGATAAAATAAAGAATAGTTGAAAATAATAGGAATTTTATCAATATAATATATAGTAAATAATATAGATGATAGAAGGCAGTGTTTTTTCAAATAATTTATGTGAATAAAAAAATTATATATTAATATGAATAATGAATGTCTTTGAGGATGTCTCATCCCATAATCTGATGTGTGAATGGGATGATCATATCAAGGTCACTGACCTCTATGGTGGGTTGACTGTGATGAGATAAATGGCGATCTAACACAGGTTCATGTACCTTGACTTTCTGTTTCTCTATCTATGAATCATCGTAAGGAGGTGTCATCAGGATGTCAAGATGTGCACCATATCCTTCTCCCACTATGTAAGTGGAAGGACTAGTAATATAATGAGGGAAACTATAAGACTTCTGAAGGCTCAGTCACGAATGATGGAGACATGATAAATTACTCCTAATATGAGCTCTGATCATCTATACCCAGAGTAATCTATAGATATGATGATAATAGAAATGGATCTCATTCCTAAGGGTGAACATCCAATATTAGATGCATCTCATATGTTAGAGTTTTTACCTCTTCTTATAGAACATGTGAGGCCCCATGTGTAGCCCAATGTGGTCTCTATTTTCATCATCTGGACTCATCAACATCATCACTTGATAAAGGAGGTTCCTGAGTTGGAACCTTCTCTCCCTAAGTAGTAATATCATCTCTATGAGGTGGATTATTGGTGATATTATCATTTATAAAAAGATATAATAGAATCATGTAAAGTTCTATGGCATAGTACACTACATGACTAAATACCTCACCCTCCTCCAGACAAGACATGTGGATAATATGATTTAGTGAAGTAATTTGTAAAGTGATTAAAATTTAATTAATGAAATTTAAAAAAAACAGTGTAAAGTAAATTTATGGACTTATATAGACATGAATCCCTCTTTAATGTGGTTTAAGATATAGTATATACTTTGGTATATAACAAATATCATACTAGATCTAATTTGATACAGGGAATCAAATCATACGCAATATCTAAATAAAAACAATGATTGTCTATCCTAGATGTCGAGATATTATGAGTTATGTCATCACCAATTGACATCAAGCCTCCCCATCATCTTAAGAGAATGACATGTTGCTGGATATCTGGGTGGAAATTGAATTCCCTAAACAAATCCAAACTATATCAAGACTCTATCCGTGTTTTCCACTCAACAATATGATAGTTTATTAGAGGAACTATAAACCTAGAATAATCAAGGTTGGTAGTGTATTATATAAGAAGTTGTTCTAATAAAGTTGAGTACATTAGCCATTAAATATTAAATGTCATGTGTAATGTTTTAATATATTTTTTTACTAATTCTAAAAAATGATAATATTATGAAATTCATTATCCAATTTAATAATGTATATACTTACATTGGTGGGTAGTATATTTTCTAACATGTTATGGTATGCACCCAAATTGTGTATCATTTTTCTAAACAAATGGGGTGTATATGTCCATGTATAATGTAAAATAGTGGAAGTGATAAATAATATGAAATTATTTATAATTAATCATATTGTCATTAGGAAACATGAAATATGAGTGGTCATTATAGTTTCAATATAGAGAATCGTGTATCACATCCATATCATTATTTAGACCAGTAATAATAGGGGATAGGGGAGGTATATACACCCAGTCATGCATCTAAATATGGATGACCCATCTCCATACATCATTGTGATCTAATCAGTATACCATGCATAATTCTCTTTACATTTATTCCAAGAATGTAGTTTACAAACTATTTTTTCCAAACTTCTCAAAGACCTCCAATATCCCAAAACACATCATGTGGACATGCATATTAGAGTTATCAACAGACACTATCCCCCCATGATCCACAAGATATATTCAGATGCCTGAAACATGACAGTATTATTGGTTGCATCATTGGGTAAATTTTCAATGTACATTTCAAAACAGAACGTATATAGAGTACAAAAATCTATAGCATTATTATCCCCCACAATATAGAGGCCTAAAAACCATTGTTAAAGATTAGTCTACTCTCTAAAGGTGGGTAATATAACTATAGAACTGAAAAAAGGAAGACCAAGAATAATTACTACATTTGTTATGGTGATGGTTATCTCTCTCTTTGGAAAGTTGAATGTGTGAGTCCCAAGTATTTATCTATTATTGAGGGAATAAATGATGTGTTGATCAGTAAATTTATAGTATACTACTGTGATAGAATAGACTCCATCATGTTTTAGGTATGGTATAATAGCAGTTTTATGTGAAATTAAATGATAATGGTGTTCTATATGCATCTTTATCCATCAAAACATATTTATTGCTAGTACCTCATCCTGAACATTATTACACTACTATATGAGTAGATTTATATCCTTCATCTTTATATATATAAATGAAAGAAATATTTTGTAAGTGTACAATATAAATATAATGTTAGGGTTTGTAGAATGTTATGTTAGATAGAATGTCAAATATGATAGATATATTAACACTATTTTATCTTTCTATAGTTGATAACATGGATTGATATTTTTTCATCATAGAGTGAATTGTACATAATTACATATACATTAATCTTGAAAACACAATTTGATAATTATCCATTGACCTTCTTCATGTGTTTGTTTAAACACTTTACTTGTTTACATAAATCATTATTTTATCAAAATTATAAGATTCTAAGAAATCATTATAGTTTATTGGGTATTTTGAAAATGGTTTTCTTCATATTCATATGTTATATTTTATTAGATTCATGATTTTCAATCCCTAATTTTTTTTACAAAACTACCCAAAAGACTATCACAATGTCCAAACATAATCCAATTTTTAATTACATAGGAACCTAGAATATTTGCAGTAAATACATCATCATGGATGAGAATGAGAACTTATTCCATCGAAGTTAGGGAATCACTTCCTCTTATGGCATTCCCTATGAAATATTATACGCCTTAAATTATATCCTTATTCTTGAGGCCAAAAAATGTCATTATGAATCATATTAGATCTTGGTATCCCATGTGGTCAAAACCTATTGATGTTAGGAATCAACATGGGATGATCTTTGGGAATTAGGAAATATTAAAACCCCTAATAGATGTCCATTGTGAACATTAACAATTATAAATGGGGTCTATCCAATACACTAGATCAACATTTGGTTCCCATAAGAAGTCCATAGATTCATATTCCATAATAGAATTAGACACATCGAAACTAAAATTCCAAGAATTTTCCATATTCACAATTCCTCGTGTCTAGTAATATCACCATCGCTTAGCCACCACTACCTATAAAGGGTTCTATACTCTTAGTCCCTTCAAATAGACTTGATTATTAGTTGATTGATCACACTCAATAGGCAGAATATTTTTCAATTTTTTTATAAATATCTCACTAAAAGTATCATCCATAATACAACCCCTAATAAATCCTATCAGGAGTTTGTCTTCCTCTATCTACTAATAAAATAACATGATGATAAAATTTATCATAAACTAATCCAGTTTAAATTACTTATGAATCCCCTTGGAGATACAAATGATAAACTCCACAATATTTTGGGTCATGTGTTCATACCTCTTCCCCACCATCATATTCAAATGTTTATTTCTCTTTTGGAATATGTATCCAATAAGCATACACTCTATGATTATCCCTAAAAGATCCTTGTAATTACTTCTCAAACCATCATTGATCCAGCTAATAATCTTAAGGAATGTGATCATATTACACATAAATTAATTTTATCATCATGTTGACCTAGTAGAAAATAAGATAAAAAATTGTATAACAAGCGTCGTGATATCATTCTTTATAGATTCATCATTAAAGTTATTTCACACATTTCTGGAAATGTGTCTCATTTAATATAAATTATGTACATGTGTAGATCACTCTGTAACATGATTTTCATTGATTTCATACTTTATTTCTAGATGGTGATCAGATATCAAACATAAACCCTGAATGTTTATACAATGGTAGATGATACAAGAAAAAAAACCAACGCTGAGATTTATAGTTGTTCTTCCCCAGTATTGAATATGAAAGTGGAAGATATGTATGGTGACCAACTTGGGTCATCTTAATCGTTAATATCCCCATGTACTTTCCACATAAAAATATTATGTCAATTTGAATGATCTATTTTTAATAATGAAATATGGAAATACATAAAATTAATTCCCAGTAGAATTGAAAAAAAAATTAACATGATAGGATAAAGTATGTTATCTTAAGGAACAAGTTATTTAATTTTGGGGTGGAAGAATATTTGGGTTTTTTTCAATATTTATAAAATTTGCTGAAACACCTGACACAAGCCATTACAATCACCCAAAACAGTGACAATTTCATTCTATTTACCCATCCATGACTTTCCATAGAAAACATTACAAAAAAATATTTTGTATCGTCTTCTAAAAAATTTATAAAGAAACATCTTGGTAGGTACTGATAATCTTTAAAATGATATGGGACAAAAATTCAGTAACCAAATATGTATGGTCCTACGTGATGTTAGGTTCCACACAAGTATCAGATGCCGTGATATTTGAAATTATCCACCATCTAAGATAAATTTTAGGAATCACCCTCTAGAAAGATCTATAATCATCATTGTATTTATCACACTATATGATGTATTTTTTGGTTTGACTCCTAAAATACATTTCTATAGTGTCGCTCAATATAAAATTATTTCATTTTATTTTTTATGGAATCTTTGATTAGACAATATATTCCAACATATATTGGTTTTTCATTTGACCAATTCCATCTTATATTACTCTACTAAACTCAGTTTTATGTGTAATAGTATTCTTGTTAAATTTAGGAAATCATGTCATAGCTTATGAACATGATGTAAAGAGTGTTTGATGATTAATTGTGAATTAAGGATAATTTAAAACAATTTCATTTCTTGAAATGTATTACCCAAATTCTCCTAGTGCCTTTTCATAATAACTATTTTCTCCATATGTTACATCACAATACATATACTCATTATCAAAACTCTCCTAAAATAAATCTAGGTGATCAGTTTGGTTGTCGTCTTCTGCATAATAGGGAAGAATCTCATATGCTAAGGATTTAATTCTTCAAAGAATCATGTTTGCCTATATCATCCTTCAATAGCAGGATACTACTGGATAGTAGAATCTTCCTGATATAACTCCATTAAATAATTATTAGGACATTGGTTAAATAATGTTGTTGGCTTTATCCAGTCCCAAAAAATATAAAATAGATAATATAGATATTGTTTCCTATCGTAGAATTATAAATATATTAATAAAATATATATGATCTTCTTATCTGGTCATAGATTTAACCAATAATGAATTCATTACATAAGTTTTATTAGGGAAACATAATCATTTATCCTAACCATACATGTTCGTTGTGTACAATATTAAGCTCCTTGGTTAGTTTGAATAATTTCACTATAATAGTAGACATAGTACGACATGATTTTATATGTTATAAGTGGGTTATAATAATGATCCCAATAGTTTAATTGGTATTCAAAAAGACTAATAATCATGTAGAGTTAACAATGAAATAATTAGGTAAAGTTATTTCAAGGTACAAGGATATAATTTGATTTTTAATAGTTTATAAAGGGAATTTGAATCATAAAAATTATAATCCATTGGAGTGCCAAAACAGGTGTGATTTTAGTCATCTTGGTCCTGTACCAGGTGACTTTCAAGTTTAAACCCAATCCACCATTATGGTGTAATTATCCTAAGCTATAAATTTTCAAGAGCATAAAACCCCTTGTAGAATCTAGAAAAAGATTTTACTACACTGATAATCCAACAATAATTAGTATTTTAAAATTTTAGAATGATTATTTATATCCGTAGTGATTTTAATAAAGTTTTGTAGTCTATATTTTAATATTTATAAATTTATCTAAATAAATTAATTTAGGAGGGTTTGAATAATCTAAACCTAGTCCCCTAGGTATATGAAACCTAGTATGTAGTGAGGTATCTTTGAAATTCACCAGGTGATGATTGAGTTGATACCAAATATACCATTTTGGGGTTATTATGCTAATATACAACTATGTTAGATCATGTATCCATTTGTATTATCTAGACAAGGATTTCATTACTTGGATAACAACATAATCATTAATTTAATGAATATTTATAATTTTTCTTGTATCCCAAATGATTTTACATATGTTTCATAGTCCAAATTAGTTAATCCATATTTAATCATTTATTAATAATTCATTAATGAATAATTAATCAAAATTTATTATGTATTTAATTAATAGTAATTAATTAGTTACATAACAGTTAATTAATAGTTAATTATTAGTTAATAGTTAGTTGATCATTAGTTCTTCATTAGTTAATCATAAAAATATGATTATTGTTATAGCATCCCATGATTTTATAAAATATTTGTTTTTCTAGATTAAATTAACATTTCGATAGTAGTCATTTCACACAACACCAAGTTCAAACAAACCACGATATAATATTAAAATGATTTTATTTAATATGAAAGTTATTTATTAGACATTGGATTAGAAAGTATGAATATTATTAAAAAAATTCTGAAAATTATGTATTGTTCAAATAAATAAAATAAATTTATTTACTATCAATTGATGACAAGTAAAAAAATAAAAAACATTTTAATGTAAGATAAATGTTTTTTCTAAAAACAATTATGTGCGCAAAGTTTTTTAGTGTTAATAAATTATATTAATCACTATGAAAGAATAATTTTAATTAAATTTATATAATATATGTTTAACAAAAAAAATTATCATTAATCGAATATTTTTTTCAATGAATGAGATAATAAAAAATCCAATTATATGCTTAAAATTTTATTTTTTTCTAAAAAACACTTTCATCGCATTCTGCACATTTTATTATAGAAAATTAAATTTTCCAATTTTTTAAAGTTCATTTAAAAAATAAATATCATTTATGAAATCTACATGTAATAATTATCTTTTATTTATTTATTTTTAATTTTCTATAAAGATAAAATTCATTATAAATAGTATATAAATACAAATTGTATATAAAAACCTCAAATTAATTTTAATTATTTATAATGATACATATTGTAATAAATTGTGTAAAAAGTAAAATTATATTAATAATATTATTATTAATCTAATTTAGGTCAAAATAATCAATTTCATATTTAATATTTATATAAAAACATCTTTATATTTGAGATATTTTTCCTTGGAAAATCATTTTCCTGTCGCATATGCGTGTTTAACTTTAAATCAAATTATGAATATTATGTTAATTGAATTTGGTAAAGTGGTTTCCATATTTAAAAAATAATAATTAATATTATTTAATAAGTTCATTTTAATTTTATATCCATCATGAATAGTAAAAAATTAAAAAATAATTATCACGGTGAAGGTTAAAATAGCATTTTTCACATTACATGCAATTTTTTATATATTAATCATCCAAAAAAAATAAGAGATTCATTTATGAAATTTGATTTAAAATTTATAATTAGTGGTTAATAATTATCTAATAATACTTGTATTATTTTTATGCATAAAGGATAAATTACAAAGGTAAATAAAAAAAGACTAGTTGCCGTGGTGAAAACTAAAATGGTAAAAGTGAAAAACATTTAGGATAAGGGAATAAAATGTTTAAAACCAATGTTTCTTGAGGTGGTGGATGTGTTTATAGACCATATAATATATCAAGTATATTATTTATCAATTTTCACAGCATGTGGAATGAGAGAGACTTCCTACTAGTGAATAGTTTTTGGTATTTTCAAAAATGTCAATCCTCCCCTATTAAAAAAGGACACCTCCTTCCCTCACTTATTCACACAAACTAATCAATTTTTCCCTATAAAAAACAAGAAAAAATCCATCCCAAAATCCTTATATATTTTTTTTACCTTTTTTTCATCCCAAAAGACCAAACCTATTGTCCTTAATAAGACATCCAAATGAGGTTGTTCTAAGTGAAGTTAATTTGCTTCATGAGACTCTTTCATTTTTACATCTTCTCTTACAACCATCATTCATGTCTTAATAATTTAAATATTATAAAAAATATTATCTAATATATAATTATATGTTTTTATGTTTTTTTATAACTTATATCAATATCCACTTCCATCAAATGGGAAATGGAATTGCCAGTCGTGTGTACGGTGGACTACCATCCAACGAAGTGATGTAATCCATTTTCAGTCTCCATCTCTTATAGATGGATAAAATTTTGAATTAAAAATATTTATATGAAATTTATAACATAAGAAAACATATTTAATTATAATACCACATATATATTCTTACTTTCCATTCTGTGGAAATACAATAACATCGCACGTGTTTACTGAGGACTACCACCTCACGAAGAAATGTGATTAATTTTCACTTAATCTCCACATGAAAGGTAACAAAAATAAATTTCATGAAAATATGTGATATATATGAATTCATAATGAATAAATATATTTGATATATTATTTATCTTTCCTCCATTCCTTCCATCAAAAAATGGAAATAGCATTCATGCATATGTACATCCTGCCGGTCCTATGAATGGTGTAATTCATTTTCTATATCTAAATTTAATGGATTAATATAAATAAATATATAAATAATATATATATGATTTTTTTATTAGGTTAAAAATTCTAGAGACTATGGAACCATTATCAAATTTCAAGGACCAAAACTACCCAACAAAATTATATATAAAAGATGAAGTTGGTATCACATGAAACAAAGATTTTAACAATGAATTATGAATACATGTTTCATAAAATGATATAAGTAAATCATATATTTTATGATACATTTTATTATGTATCATAAATATATTTATAATAATCTTTTATTTATTATAAATTGGTTTTGAATGTTTTTGAAGGAAGTTGAGACTTAAGGTAATGGACTTTTAGTCTCTCTTTTATTTCTGAGAGACATATTCCATATTCAAAACATGTTTCATGTTTTTTGTATTTATACTTCCACATTTACATGTAATATAATGAATATAATTTTTTTAAGTATATTTATAGTTTCATTTTGTTTTATTATCTAATGGGTCTTATGATACAAAAGTTTCCAAATTTTCAAGCGATTTATCGTCTCACTATTATTCACGTGAGATATATGCCATATTCACTACTTATTTTTATTTTGTGGTGTATATATGGATTATGCAGGTATTTTATGTTTATATTCATGAAAATTCATAATGTCCCATCCTTGATTACCATCAAACTGGTAGCCTGACTAATGGGTCACATTGCCTCAAGCGTGTATCCCCATATTCCAGAAGCTACTGACGAAAAGAGAGTGTCTTAGGAAGTGATAGCGGGGAGATTATACCCTCTTATAAAAAATGTACAACCGTATTATCAGATAATAAAACAACATGGTAGGGGAAGTAGTAATTAAATAAATACAAATAAATTGAATAAATATTTTATATAACGAAATAAAAGTGGCCAATTCCAGTTAATACAATGCATGCATAATAAATGATGATACCTTAGTTAAGACATGAAACACATGGCATGGTTTACAACAAAATAAAAATAATAATGAAATGATAGAAAATCCCCAAGGTTTATCACCATGAGCATCCTAAGTTCTATCTCAATCCTATGGTCTAAACTACAGGTACATGTATACAACAATAAGTAATCAACCAAGGTCCAAAGACATGTGATCAACAAAGTATACTTGGGTACCATAGTTTAATGGTGGCCAGAGAAGGGTGTGAGATAAAAATCTCAGTAGGTTTTCACCCATGGTTTCAAGACCAGTCCAGATAGTGATAAATTCATTGAATAGTGTGCATGTATAGCGGAATAATAACAGAAATGACTAAATATTTTGCAATCCATCTATGTTCATAAGTGACACCTGAGAACTATACATGATTAGGATCTTAGCTATAATAAGAGTCTGATCATATCACCATATATGTATAATAGTAAATATATATATAGTATTATATTTTTTTGGGATGGATCATATGTAACTCTCAGACATCCAATACTAGGGGAACCTTTCACGGTCTATCCCCAGACCCAACTCCAGGAGCTCTCACTATCTCTTGGAATGCATGTGCTAGTTGTACCAAGACATAACCCACCACCATCCATCACTAGAGGAAGCACCCACAATCTCTTGGAAAAAATCATGTAATATCTCTTGGTTTTCCAACCCAAAGACTCTCACTATCCTTTGAAATCCATCAAGTAAACTCACACAGTCTTCCTACCTAAAGGCTCTCTCAGTCCCTTGGATCCATAGCCTACACAATTTAATCATTCATAATATATAATTTATGAGTCATTAACCTCTCATTAATTTTAATATACCATTTCATTTATATCATAAGACATGAGGTATAAACCTATCATTTTCTTATTAACCCAATCCATGTAAAATAATTTCAATAAAAATAATATAATTCATAATGTCACGACCCGTCCCCTGGGGCCTGTGTCGTGACTACCCCAAGCCTCCCTTCCATAGGCCAGGGGATGGTGACTAGCACCAAAGGCATAATTCCCTGAATTTGGGAATGAATTTCCTTTATAACTGTAAATACACACAACAGAGCAAACAGCTGGATACAAAACACTAAGAAAAATTGTATAATAAGAGAGAGATAAAAAGTAAAGGGGTTGGAAATACAATCCCAACTGTAAAGTACAAGTATAACTGAAAAGAGAAAAAATAGCTGAAAGATGAAAAAGTAGACCCTGGATCATCCGCCATGGGTCCTACTTGAAGGGTAGGTACATATAGCCTCCTCAGCACTCCATGTCTATTAGTCTCCTCCGGGTACTGACTCGTCGTGAGGTCCACCTCCGGGCACCATCCAGTCCGAGTACACTCAGCCTTGGTCAGTGTTATCCGTCGTCTGCATCCAACACAATAAGGTGTGGGCATAGCCCATGTAGGGGTGAGTATAACGATACGCAGTAGGGACCTCGAGACCCTCAAGTTCTCATAAAATCCATCAAGGATAAACCACATGGTATGAAATCAACAGATAACCCTACTTAGGTATATTCCCATACATATACCTAAGTTATCAAGAAATCCATCTCAATCATGAGGATAACACAAAGTTACTGACTCGGCTCACATGGGTATAAAACTTATGTAGAGAGATTGAGATAATCAGATGTAGCCACTAAATCATCTATTCTATTGAACCCAAACAGGATCCAGGAACAAAAATCAGAACTATCAAACCCACACAGGATCCAGGAACAGTCGTCAGTGTTGTCGAACCCACACAGGATCTAGGAACAGTCGTCAGTGCGGTCGAACCCACATAGGATCCAGGAATAGTTTTCAATGCTGTCGAACCCACACAGGATCTAGGAACATTCATCAGTACTGTAAAACCCACATAGGATCTAGGAACAGTCATAAGTGCTGTCGAACCAACATAGGATCCAGGAATAGTCGTCAATGCACTTTCAGCCATAGGGTTATTCACAAAGCATGCTTGATTTCGGGAGGGTCCGCACCACAAGCCAAGTTTCTATACATAAACTGCCATGAAGTCCCAAGTTTATGTATCCAAAAGATCCATCCTGCCATAAGAAACTCAATGCGATAGACGATGCATCAATCGGATGCTCGGTCTGAGAATTATTGGCATTTTTGTTCTGAGGGCCAGGTTGAATTTACGTTCGATCCAACCTGACCATACCCCAACTATGTCCAAACCTCGAGTGAGGTATACAAAAAGAACCATCTCCTTCTAAGATTTTCGTCGCCGTAAAAGGTTGGTCAATTGGATGCTCGTAGCTCAAGTTACGGGAAAAAGAGTGGATACAGGTCAAATGGGCCTAGGTCTGGTCTGGCCCAGTCGGACTGACCCGACCTGACCCGGCCCATGGGTCTGACCCAGTCCATGGGTCCGACCCAGCCCACACTGGCAGCCTGGCCTGCGCTGGGTCCGGCCCGCGCTGGGTCTGGTCCGGCGGCCTGTGGGGTCCGCCCTAGCCCGTCCAGGGGGGAAAGTCACGCCCCCCTGGTATCCAAAACGGTTTAGCCATTCGGGTGTTCTCCAAAACCGACGCCATGTGGCACCGATCCGCATCATGTGGGACCCGTTGGGTCCCGTTTCTCCCAGCAGGCTATGCGGCTAGCCGCCTCCCGCGTAGAGCAGCTCCGTCGCGCCTCCTCCTATGACTCGGTGGCTCGGGCCACTGATCTTCCTCGTGACCGGCCTTGCGCCGGCTGCTGTTGCACCGCCCCGGCCAGGGTCGCGGCCCCCTTTTTGCTCCATCGCGTGGTGATGTTGTGTCGTGCCTTCTCCGGAAACCCGACGGCTTGGGCAGCTGGTTTTCTTGGCGGTCGGGCTTACTCCGGCCGTCACGGCTCATCGGTCGTGGGTTACTCCTCCGGCAGCGCAGTTGCACCGCCGCCTTCCATGCGGTGACGATTGTCGCTCCATCCATCGGCTAACTTTCCACATGTCACCAGATGAGTTATGGTGGCCCAATTCTCGTTCTGGAAGAAGTCGTGCACTTCTCAGTATGTCGCCTTCAATCCGTAAACATTGTTGATGTGTAACGCTCATCCCGGACTCATGCCGTGTTTAGCGTCAAATTCCACAAAAAAGGCGGAGGGGTCGGGCCGTGTTTTTTCAGCCCGCGTCCTCTGCGTTAGGGTGATATCAAGCGGCTTTGAATTCTAATCCTCGATAGAAAATGAAGAACATGCAACAATTAACCAATATTTAACCCCTGCCTTTGTTTGTTGATTGTTGGCGAAGTCACAGAAAGGCAGACATCGATTCATTGTAGACAAATTCATCCTACGTCGTGGAGGTTCCGAGGAAGGAAGTAGAAGTCAGGATCGAGGTCGACATTCTTCGTTGGTTGGAGCGTTCTTCATCGGTGGAACACGTTCTTCGCTGGGAGCCTTCTCCCATGTTCTCCCCTCTCCCATGTTCCACCCAAAAGACAAATGCCAACCAAAATAATAGATTATCCTTACCTATTATTTAATTTTTGGCACATAATTCAAAAATATTAAAATTAATTAATTGATGCCCAATTAATTAATGGAGTGTATTTGGAACCATAAAGTGGGGATCTCAAGAGGTTCCTCCCCACTTAATGGGGAGTTCAAGAGGTTTTAACCTTAGGTGGTCCCCACCACATTTAACATGAAGAGGAGGTTAGGTTCGAGTGGGCCCCACCACCATAACCTCTCATGGGAGGTTAAGGTGTGGCGGTTCCCACCTCCAACCTCCACATGGAGGTTTTAACCAACTAATAAAATAATGTTTACAACTTTATTTTTATTTAATTTTATTCATTAAAATCCCAAAATTATCTTTTAATCATGACCCACTGACATCGAGGTGATAGTCACCTTAAGCGAATACTAGTGTTGTGAGTTTAATGGTGCCATGGGATTTCAATTCTGAGCACTGGTTAAAAAGTTATAAAAACTCACTCGTACGTTTACTGAACATACCCGAAAAAAACTTTAGAAATTGATTTCGGGCACACCGGGCCTCAGAATCATGCGCCATCAGTTTTCACGGACTCATAAAATTCCCATGTATTTAAGAAAAAACAATTTCAATAGAAATGCTGGGTCTTTAAACATAAGGATGTACCTATTATGAATTTAAATATCCACACCATATTTATAATCTAAAACACATGAAAATTTCTTTAAATACCAACACTTAAGGCATAACCTCTTATGAATATCATGTTGACAAATTTTATCCCATTTAATCCTTCCAAATAAAATCATTTCATTAGGAGATCCATCCCCTATAGGATTATCTAACTCAATTTTCTTAATCATGGAAAATATATTTACACAATACAAGTGCCAAAGGAAGGAATCAGTTTCATAAAGAGGGGCATGGAAACAACTCAATTACCCACGTGGGTAATTCCATGTCCAAGTGGACCATACACCCACAGGGTGTATTGGGTTCATTGAAACACCTATAATACAACATCCACTTAATTTAAAAGACTATCCAGTAGCTAAACATTCATGTCAAGGCATAACATTCTATGTACAAAAAATGAGAAAATCATTTCATAACATCAATAAGCCCAAGTCTCAACATGCTATTTACTGAACATAACATCAAGGTAATAAGCTAGGTAAGAAAAAACATATATTCGTAAATTTTTATCTTGAAGGTAGTGCACCTTCATTGGAGGGGTTTTATTATAAAATCACGACATTTATTATCAAAAAATCATGTATCACATTTAGTACTGCGTTCATGAATCATTATCAATTCACATTTAATCTAAAGACTCTACTACATTAATTAAAATCAAAGAAAAGTGTAAAAAGAAATTAATTAATGCATTGTTTAAATTAAAGGTAAAGGAATGGGAACCTACTTCAAGAAGTAGAGAAAGCCGACACTCGACACTTGTAATATTTGGCGATGACCACCTGAAACCTCCCCACACATGCACACACATACACATATATAAATATTTATATATCATTTAATCCAAAACATGTATTCCCCTAACCATAAGGGAATAAAAACAAATAAATATATATATATAAACCTACGTATGTGTGTGGGAGCCTTCACATACAACTGAAAATCACTATAAAAAATACTAAAACCCTAAAAAAAATAGCAACAGTGTTTAAAACACCTCCATAAAAATAGCATATAACCATAAACACCTTATTAACCTAAATAAAATAGGAAAAACCAACAGTAGAATAAAATATCATCTTAAACCATTGGAGATGAACCAAATAAAGTCAAATCACTTCCCCTTTGGCAGAGGTTTCTAGAATTCTCAAAAATAGATCTCGGTAGACCCTTCACACAACCTAAAATAAATAGAATGAAAGAATCACAGGGATAGATCAAAACCTAGGTTTGGCCGCACCGCACTAGGTGATAGAGAGAAAGAAATACACCTGATTGATGTATGATGAAGGAATAGGAGGTCATACCTTGAAGATTCAAATGTGAATTGTGAAGAAACAGAAGAAAATTGGTGGTCGGAGTAAGAGTTGGGTGGGTTCATCGCATGCGGATTGTGCACTAAGGGGGAGGGTGTCACGTGAATGAGAGGGAGGAGGGGAGTGTTTATTTTTCAATTTTATTTTCATTTAGTTTCATTTAATTTTAATTTTTAAAAGCATAGTGTGACACAGGTTTTGGGGTGCACGGATTTGAAAATATTATGCCAAACGTACACCCTCTAATGGGCACCTGAATCACATCAGAAGGTTTTTCCCACACAGTTAGACTAACCGTACACAAACTATGTGGTGAATAGTGTCGTGGTACTATCTAAGTGTCACTAACTATACGGGCTAAGAATATATTTTGGTAACCTTTTCCCATCCCATGTGATAGATTATATCTACCAGTATAGGGCCAATCGTTGTCATGCTATGGGCCACACAGTTCAGACAAATAGTGCACCCATTGTAGACCCTCTAAACACATGATGTTTTTGGTTTGACACTCCTAAAATTTACTACAAAACCTAGGAACTTCTCAGGAATTTTCCTAAGTCTAAAAACATCACTTTAGAAGTTTCCAACTCTTGTAGCATTATTCTGATGCTTCATTTTAAATGTGGCCCACCCATTAAATGAAGAAAATTCAAAACCCATTACATTTTTTTCTGGTTCAAAACACGGGACATTACAACCTTCTCATCTTATAACTCCTCATCCTCAAGAATCCTTAGGGAACAATGTAAACATCGCCCGACCTATAAGGATCATTAAGATTCATTAAAATTATCACACTGTGTTTCCAAATTCCCAATAAATCCCAAAGAAAATTTTCAAGAACACGACACATAGGTCCTCAAAACTCTAGCTAACACATGTCCCCCAATTGAAACATCGAGATGGTCTTACCTGAGCCCGTTTACTGAGAGACACGGTCACATTGTATTTTCATTAAATATCCAACTAAATTAACTTCCCACTTTAGGCATTAACATTAAGAATCCAATTCCAAACTACTACTCAAACACCATCAGAATTTCTTTACCGAGATGTCTATAGAATATTTAATGACGCTTCTCGAATGATTCCTAAAGTAGATAAAACCATCAATTTACCATTGATCTCAAATCCCATGTCGATCCAAATTTTTATAAAAGTCCCTAGCTGACACAACCCACACATGTATTCAGCTAACTTAGTTTTTGAAATGGTCCTTCACTGACTATAGATGATAAAGAATAGAGGAAAATAGTCAAAACACTTTGACTGACTATTCAAGAAAAATTAGAGCTAGAGGGATGATGTTTTATAATATTAACTATTATACCATATCCCAAGTAATCTCATATTCCTCACAAGGATGACCAAGAAAGCTCATAATTGAGTCTTGGTGATGTTCCTAACAAAATCATGAAGGAAACCACACATCTAGCATGCAACACCGAAATAGAACCACCCAAAAAGCACAACATCTCTTAAATCGTTAGTATGGTGTAAGACCGATGATCTCTTAGTGCATATAGGATGATGTCAAGATAGGGTACATGCTCATCGCGGAACAGAATACCCTTATAGGATTAAAATTGTTTCCATTCAATTTCACCCAACTATTGGAAAAAATAAGTGGTGAATAAGAACTGGTCAACTTCTAGGAAAAATCTTTGATTCACCTATCAAAAAACCATCATTAACCAACCATGGAACCTTTATCACCCAATTCATCTCATTTTTGTTCATACAATACCACCAAATTCAAACCAAAATCAACATCATTGCTCATGGTTTTCCTACACCACAAACCTTAGCAAACATCATGTTGTTGAGAAAAGACCATGATGAATCAAAACTTGAATGCCTCAAAGGATTTCAAACAAAACTGACCATCATTCAATGGTCTTATTTGGTATTCCTTCTACTTGGAAGGTAACGCAACCACTATGACTAACGTGACACTCCCCACATCATGAGGGCTCTATTCAATGATATAGAAGATAACATACCACTCACAAGAGTAGTAGATAAAGGACTCATTTAACAAACTCATGATTATCCTCCGAGCTACAATCACAACATCAATGCGTAAAATAAGGTCAAAACCTAGATAAAACCAAAACCAAAATGACCGGTATATCAAAATACCCATGTATATTAGAAATTTCATCCTGAGCATCGAAAAAAACTTGATTCATTAAAACTAATGTCACTCTACATGGAGATGACCTAAGACCATTTTCAAAAACACAAGAGATTTATTTCATAGTCATATTTACCCATTTGACCATTATCCTAGATGATGTTATACCATGTAATCTATCGCTAAGGAAAATAAAGGGTCAAATGACAAATGAAGCAGCCAGCCATGCCTGAGGAATGTATAACCTACTGAAACTGAAAATTAACCAATGCTCATCTTCATAACCAAGGCCAAGAAAACATGATCTCGCATCCAAAAAATGGTGTCATTGTATTCTAAAAGTCCTACAAGGGAAAATGACATCCGAACGACATCAATCATCAGAAAATGCACTTTATAAGAAAATATTTTAAGTTCTAAGGGTGATACCTACCATAGGATAGCCCCTTACAAAAGAAAAACATTGACCCTATCACTAGGTCATACCAATAAAAGTCACTAGGCTCAAAATCCACTCATCAATACATTTTTCAAGAAAACAACACCCATGGAAAATGTTTGGGCTTCAGTTCCAAGGAAACTCAAACTTCCCTTACATGAGTGTTTTAAATAGAGGACACCACTACATGTTTAGTTTTATGACCATTACTTTAAATCACATTAAATATTTAATCCTCTAAAATATTTTATTCAAAACATTAAGTACCATTTTAAAATAATAACAAATGGCACATGATTTTAACCAACACCCTAATGAAAATAGGAAAGTTCAAAATAAATTCCTTCTAAACCATTAATTTATTGACATCCGTCCATTATTAGGTAATTTATCAGAAACTTAATTTTAACAAATAAGTTCGCTAACAAAGGTCCCATTGAGTAGTCATGGGTTCTCTATAATGTAACCCAATAGCAGTTTCTCTATTTAATGTTTTAAACTTGAAAATGGGTCATTTCACATGGAACATGCCCAATGTAGCCTACTTGGGCATAGTTGTGCATTTAATAGTTAACCATTTGGTTTAGATAAATATTTAATACCCCTTTACATTTATATACATTTAACAATACACCATGCCAATTAATTTAATATGGGATGTGATTTCCAACTTCATGAAGTGCCCATACACTTCGTGGATTGAACGTTTGCTCCCATAAATCGAAACCAATCACCTTTTAGATTATATAATTTTTTAATATATAATGATCTAGTCGTATTGGTGGACATATACCAACCTATAAAGCACCCATGCACTAAATAGTTTTTCATTTATCTCTATTAAATGATAATGGATTTTATTGAACAAGTAAATTCTTATAGCCATTTCAAATGGTTTGATAACATGGATTACATTTTCCCAGATATAAGGCACCAAGACACCTTACCGCTAAAAAAATTATCCCTTATTATTCACAACCAATAAACATATCCCTTGGAACAAATTTTATATTAACAAAAAAACATGTTTTCATGAGAAGAAACATAGTAGCATGGCATATTATCATGCATGGAATATTAAGAAATACAAGGCATGGCATACAAATAGGAAAGGCATGCTAAATAAAAATAACATGGAATAATAACAACTAAGAATGTTATATAGGCATGCATGATAAAAATTACCTAAAAATGGTACCAAACAAAAAAATAGAATAACATTAATGGCGCATTACCATATTAATAGGAAAACCACTAATGAAGGTACATGTAATGGCATTTTTCATGGAATGGGAATCTATATGTGACTAGTATGATGTTATTAATGTTTCTTCTTTGTTGTACCAGGACAAGGAAAAAACTATAGATATTCCAAAAATTCATAAGAAGCATAAAGTACACTAGTAATAATAGGTGAAATAAAAATCAAATGTAATATCTAAGAGCATGAATATCAATATTAGCTCTGGACACTTGGACATTTCATGTACATGGGGTGATCAATCCCATTAATGACTGTTCACCAAGAATCAAAACATTAATACTATCCTTTTTACCATCCCAAAAGATTAATAAAAAGGAAATATTTACCCTATGATACCACTTTGTAATGTCCCAACCCATCTTACCATCAAACTAGTTTATGAGCCCATGGGTCACATGGCCTCAAGCATGTCTCCCCATATGCTAGAGGCTACAAACTTCATGTGAGGGTCTCAGGAGGTGATAGTGGAGAGACTATTCCCTCTTATCACAAATGCATCGTGGTATTAATAGATAATGAACAATATAAAGTAGAGTAAAAAATAATTATGGAAAAAACAATGGAAGAAAGATTCTGTATAACCAAATAAAAGTGGCCAATGCCATTTTATACAATGCATGCATGATGAACGATGATACATATGTTAAGATAGTAAACACACATCATGATTTACAATACAATATGAAAATTAATGAATGAGAGAAAATCCTCAAGGGTAATCTCCACGAGCATCCAATGTTCCAGGTCAGTCATATGCTCCTAACTCCATGTAAAAGTATACATCAACAAGTAATAAACCAAGGCCCATATTTAAGAAAATAATAAATTCTACTCAAGTACTCCAATGCAATGGTGGATCGAGCAATGTGTGAGATATAAATCTCAATAGTCTGGAACCCATGGTGTCAATCCTAATCCATAAAATTCTAAATGAATTAAATAGTGTACTGGTATAGTGTAATAATAACAAAATAGAATAAATATTTGTATACATTCCCAGGTTGCTAAGGGATGTTTGAAAACTTTACCTACTTCGGCTATTAGCTGTACTAAGAGTCTGATCACGTCGCCATATATGTAATATTATATATATATATATATGTTTGGATAGATCAAATATAACTCTCAGAAACCCAATACCTAGGGAATATCTCACAATCTGACCCCTAACTCACCTCCAATAGCTCTCACAGTGTCTTGGCACGAACGTTCTAGAAAGACCAGAATATAACCAACCCTCATCCATCACTAGAGAAAGTACTCATGATTTATTAGGAAACATCAAGGAATATCTCATGGTCTTCCTACCCAAAGGTTGTCACGATCATTCAAAACCCACCAAGGAATCTCACACAGTCTTCCTACCCAAAGTGTTGCATGATCCCATGGCTCCACAACCTACATGACATAATCATTCACAATATATAATGAATGAGTCATTATCCTCTCATTCATTTCATTATACCATTACATTTATATCATAAGGTGTGAGGCATAAACCTCTCATGCCCTTATTAACCCAATCCATGTAGAATAATTGTCATAATTTTAATACAATTCTTAATTTAATACAGCTTTTCCATTTCAATAGCCATACCATATTCATAATCTAATACACAAGAAAATTACTTTAAAGACCAACACATAAGGGATAACCTCTTATTCATTTGAAGTTAACACATTTTTTCCCATTTAATCCATTCAAAATAAAACATGTCGTTATAGTATCAATCCTCTATGGGGGTATCTAACTCAATTTTCCTAAACATGGAAAGTTGGTTTACAGGATTTAAGTGGAAAGGGAAGGGATCATGTTAATAAAAAGGTTCATGGAATAAAATCAGTTACACACTTGGGTAATTTCAAGTCTTACTAGACTTAGCACCCATGGGTGCATTGGGATCATTCAAACACATATGAGATAAGGGACACTTCATTTAAAATACAACCCAATATCTAAACCCTCACATTAAGGCATTACGTGCTATGTACCAAAAAGTGGAAACTCATTTCATAATTTTAATAAGGCCATGCCTCAAAATTCTATTTACCAAACATAACATCAAGGAAATAAAGAAGACAAAAATACAATTCTAGTAACTAAATTTTATCTTGAAGGTAGTGAACCTATGTTAGAGGGGTTTTATTTTAAAATCATTAAATTTCCTATCAAACAATCATTTATTACATTTTTCACTTTATTCAGTAATCATACTCAATTTCCATTTAATCTAAAGACTCCACTACATTAATTAAAATCTAATAAAAGTGTATTAATTAATTAAATATTTATTTATTTAAAATAAAATCAAGGGGACCCAACCTCAAGAACTAGACCAATATGACACTCAGTAGTTATCAGATTTTGCAACAATGATCCTAAACTGACCCACACCTGCATGCACATACACTTATATATATATTTATATATCATTTAACAAAAATCATGTATTACCCTCATCGTGATGGAATAATTACAAAGAAGGTATATATATATACATTCATTTGTGTGCGTGTGATCCTTCATGGACAACTAAAACTCACTACAACAAATAATAGAACCATAAAAACACAGCGGTAAGGTTCAACACACCTCAATAAAAAAACCAGGGACCCATAAACACCTTAACACCTTAAATAAAATTGTATAAAACCAACAACAGAATAAAAAGTAACCATAAACCATTGGAATTGAACCAAATTGAGTCCAACCGCGTTTCCTTCGGTTGTGGTTTCAAGAATCCGCACCAATAGATACTGGGATACCCTTCACACAACCTATAATCAAAATAAAACTAAAACCTTTGGGTTTTCCCAAACCCTAGGTTTGGCGGAATCTCACTAGGTGACAGATAGAGGGAAAAAATCCGATTGATTAATGAGTAAGGAAGAGGAGGCCATACCTTGAATATTCAAGAGAGAATAGTGACGAATCGTACAAAAATCGGTGGTTGAAGGAGGATATGAAAGGGGGGTCATCGTGCACAGCTAGGGAACTGAGGGGGGGGGGAGGGATTTATGTGAATGAGAGGGAGAAATGGGAGTGTTTAGTTTTATATTTTATTTTCCTTTAATTTGATTTAATTTCACTTTTTAACAGTGGGGTTTCACAGACGATTTGGGACACATGGTATGGAAAATTGTGCTCTAATTGTGCACCGTCTACTGGGAACCTGGAGCACCCCGCATTGTTTCTCCAGCATGGTTAGGATAATAATGTAAAACCCATGGGTTGAATAGCTTCATGGTACTGTCTAAGTGGCACAACCCATGCGGTCTAGGTGTATGGTTTGGTAAACCATGTGTAACCCATGCAACAACCTCTTTCCACCAGTAAGGACTGCACAGTTTCCTACTATAGGCCACATTGATTCAGAAAAACCATGAACCTAGTGTAGTCCCTTTAAAAACATGATGTGTTGGGTCCAGTACTCCCAAAACATACCATTACACTTTTGAAACATTTTGATCATTTTCCAAAGTCCAAAAAAACACTTCAAAAGGTTACAACTCTTGGAACTTAATTCTGAATATTAGTTTGAAATTAGGCCTACCCAGTAAATGAAAATGTTAAAAACCCTTAACATATATTTCTTGGTTCAAAACATGGGATGTTACATAATTATTGGGATTAAAAAATCCATATGAGGTTGTCCCTTTCATGAGGTCATTATCCATATATTACCAAAGTAGTAAGGGATCTTCGTCTCACTTTTATTTCGGTTGGATAAATTTCATATGTGACACACACAGGGTCACTGTTATATTTAATTTTGAGTTTTATTTATGTTTTATTTTTTTCATGGACATAATGGGTATCAGGGTTTGAAACCTAGGCTATTTTTTAAGACAGACCATGGGGTGTTGTGAACACATAGTCTATCTAAATGTTTATCTAAACGTGTGAGTGTGATATATTATGTGACAGTGGGGTTTTTCATGGTTTGGGAATGGTTTTTAAAACTATGTAAAATTCATTGGTAACAATGGATCCCTCTTTGGGGGAAAATGGATCCCTCATAGTTGGGGCATGGTTTTCCTAATTTTCTAGAAATTTAATGCAGCTCTATCTAGTTCACCTAAAAAGTGGATTTTATTAAAACACCCTTATCTTGTGTTTATGTTTTTTGGAGATTATTTTCCACTAACAACATGAAAGTACCATATACCTTTGTTTTAGAACATACACTCTAATTCATTTGTTATTTTATCTGTTATTAAGGGTGTGTTTTCTCGGGTAAATGTTATTTCTTTGAGTTTTCTTCTATCTTCCCCATTTTTCTTTCTTATGCTTCCATTTTGGAGGATGTATGAACCTCTAGTGGGGGTGTGGGATGAATATAGTTTATTTTATGAGGATTTCGGATCAATTTATTGTGTTCAAGGTATGTGAGGAATTATTGTACCTATTCTAGGTGGTTGTCATTAGAGGTGAAGAGATTTGGATTGAATCTGATATAGGTGTCTCTATTTAATGGTGCTTTCCATGACATACATTTAAATTTCTAATTTCCTTTTGTTAATGTTGTTTTAATTTTCATTTAAATGATTTCTTATTGGCATTTATTCAATTATATTTGTGATTTATGGACTATTTGGGCCATTTGGGTGTTTAAAGAAGGTTTTCCAAATGGGTGCAACCTATATGCACACCAAGTGTCTGTTAAAATGGATCAAAAAGTGGTTCATGGTTATAAAACGATTTATAAAGTGGTTTTAAAATAATTACCATAAGAAAGTGTTAGGAAAAACTGGGCATGTTTTTTTATTAAATGGATTTTGTTATATCTTTCTTTATATGGTTACCTGTTTCTGGTCATGTTGGCATTGAGTAGAACATGGGTTATCTTGGGTGTGATTGGGGTTGTTTTTTGAGGGAACAGTGATTCTTTAGAGGTATGTCTATGTGAGATTCCAATTTGGTTTCTCTAATTGTCAATGTGATCCATCAGAGGGAGGACCATGTGATCCTTTAACTATGTTTATAATAGACCATGAAATATTTAGGTAGGAATACAGTAAGAGAATCCATCTTAGGATCAAGAAATACCATGAGAGCTTCCATTTTGATGATATAGATTTCATACTTATTTACTTAAAAATGATAGGTTAGATGGTTATATACTTAGGTTCTAATTAATCAAATAGGGATCATTTTATATAATGTATATACTGGTTACTTCCATTTTGATGTGTTGGTTACATACATGTTGATGACTTTATGATCATCCTTGATTATGATTTGGTTTTGATATTGATCATATTTTCTCTTGATCCTATGCATATCTATTTGGGTCATGTTGGAAATTATTTTTCAAAAATAGTTTTTTTAATAGAAAAAAGGGATTTCAAAGGTTTATTTGAAAATGGTATTTTATATTGTTTTAGTTTTGAAATTTTATTCAATCTACATTTTTAGTCGCATGGATAAAAGACATAAATAGATTAATGGTGGTATCTTACTGGGCTAGGTCCCTCACACCATTCTTTAGCCTTTGGGAATTTATAGATTTCATTTTATATGACATAGGTAATAGAAAGGGAACCATGTTTCAGGGTGGATCTTCTTGATTACCCACATCGATTGTTCTAGGGAGGATATGAGGTCTCATAGTGTTTGGATAATATGGAGTAATTGTTCAAATTTTTCATCCATTGGGACATATGTTTGGTCCATTTTTCTATTGGTCCCTTCATTTTGAGTATTAGATGTTGTTTCAAGATACCATTTACATTTATAGTTATGGAATACTCTTTTGTTGTATTTTTTATGGTATCTACTTATATTGTGTTGTTGAGTCTGATGATATTGGTGTGGTTGTCCTATTTTAAGAATGGGTCATACCGATTTATAGGTTTAGAAACTATTCAAAAATGGTATATGGTTGTACGTGGAGCTTATTTTCTACCCACAGTAATTGGGAAAAAACTTCAGGTCATGTAGTAGGTAGGCTCAAGTTATAGTTTGGGTTAAGCCAGGTTGGTTTATTAAAAAATGGTATCAAATATGTATTTTTTGAGATTCAATGGTAAACTGGATCTAGTACCATTGGGAATTAAGATGTAAGATTGGGGGATTTCCTGGATATCTCTTCTTTATGATGAACCTTGAATTTCCATAGGTAGTATTGGATTGTGGTTATGTTTTCAGATTTGTTTTTGGTTGTTTTGATGATTTTTAAGGTATTTCATAGTTGTTGGCATGTCTAGGGGAAAGATGAAGTTCCCTATGAGTTTTGGAGGTGAAATTAGGAGGTTAGTAGGAGGCATACAAATAGTGTGAATGGTTTCTAATAACCATCCACAACCTTTTCATCCTTACCTCCAACTCTAGTGACACCCACATGGATGGCGCATGGTTTTCTAAATTTTTTGGCCAAAAAATATAGTGTGTGAAATTACTGATGTTTTAAATGTTATGGATCCTTATTATTTTGTAGTTTCTTGTAATTCCAATGTCTTTTATTGATACCTTTGATTTGGTTTTATTTTGATTTATGTTTATATGGTTTAAGAGGGAGTCATTCTTGATATATATTATGTTTTGTGACTTGTAGAAGATTCCTCCAAGAAGGACCTAATCCAGGCATAAAGTGGGCGATGGAGAGAGTACCCCATAGGGAAACCCTCATGTTGATCTGGATTTGTTAGATTTAGTTATTCATATGATCTATTCCTTTAGTCAAGTTGGTTTTCAGGATCATAGATGGTTGGTAGATCAAACCCAAGAGTTTTTGTGAAAAAAACATTATTGGTCCATGTTAAGAATGGACCTAATGATCCTGAGCAATGGTTGGATCATATCAAGAGGATATTTCTTTCTTGAAGACCCTTAAGTCCTTGAAAGTGGGGTTTTTCATGTATATTATGGATGGACTAGATGGTAAGTATTGGTAATCAATATTTATTTTGTGGAATTGTGAGGATCTCACCTAGACAGAATTTATGTTGGATTTTATCCAATAGTTCTACCTAATAACCATGAGAGGGGAGTATTCCCATGAGTTTCTAATGTTGGAGAATGGTGATAATTCAGTGATAGATTATATTACTATATTAAATTAGTTAGTTCATGTTTCTCCATATATCTTGGAAAATGATTATCTCAAGGCATAACATTTTGATATGGGCTTGAGAACAATGATTATATGTATTCTCATTATTTAGTTTATTTCAAACGATTTAGAGGTGGTTTAAATGGTATCTATAGAATACATATATTTTATTGGCATGATAGATCTTAGTGGTGTTCCTTTTTTTTATGGAAGCTAGAATTCTTTTTTTGGGAAGAATCAGAAGTAGGGTGAGTCTCTTTAGTGTAGTGGAAAGAGTGTACAACTATTATCAGGTTTAGCTCATTTGGATTATATGGGGTGTAGAATAGTATATTTATATATGTATGGGAAGGAATGACAAACAAAGCCTAATTTCATAGAGATAGTGAGGATGTTCCATCTGTTTGGTAAGCCATGGAATATTCATCACTTCTCCTTGTTTTCTTCCAAAGGGATTGGTGTAGGCTTAAATTTTTCAAAGAGCTATTTGTCATACTGATAGGCTTCCAATGGTGGTGGATCTCATCCCCTTGGTAAGGGATACTCTCACAAAGGTATAAAGTTTCATGGTGGTTATTATCTAGGTAGTTTCCATGAAAAATAGGTCATACTAGAGGACTTAGCTTCTGGGTTGGCTACTATTAGAGGAATAGTGTTTATTTATTCTTCTATGGAATCATTTTTTTACATTGGAGAATCCCATTATTTCATTTTAGTTAGGATTATTGATTCCATGGGTATGTGAGTTCTGTTGTTTCCTTATGTCATGGATTTACAGACCATATTGGCTAGGAAGAAGGTTTAAGGTTTCAAGTGCCTTGAGTTTTATGTTGTGGTAGCTCATACGGAAGTCATCTGGGATTTCCTTATATTAGACTATGATGTTTTTGACCATATTATTTGCATGTAATGAATGATAAATATCAATAAATTGATTGATTATTATCACTATAGGTTATGGTTCCTTATTCCTAATCTGCAAACTCGTGTATTTCAGGGAAGGTGAGATCCATGATCCGAGAGGGTCAGACCAGTTCCTTTGAAGTTGGTGTTTATCACATGTTAGTTATCCAGGTTGTTTCATGAGGATTTTCAACAATTTGTAATGAGTTATAATCTAGTTGATATGGGTAGGTACCAAAACTTGTTTCTAAAGTATTTATTAGGATATCCACCCCATTGAAAGGTCAATTTCATGATATATCTACTTGGCAATACAAGAATGATTTCCTTTCCATCTTATCTAATGGTTCCAACTAAGCCGAAGGAGCTAAAATTTTAGGTAGAGGATCTTGAGGGTGAGTTTTTTATCTATATATCTCGTCAAAATTTGATTCACCTATTCTACTAGAAAATATGGTGGAAGGTAACCTCTAAATCCTTATAGAATATTGTAAACATAACCAAGTGACCATTAAGAATAAATACTCATTTTCCAGAATTTATGATCTATCTGATTAGATAATGTGGCCCCATTGGTTTTAAATGATCAATATGAGATCGTGGTGCTACAAGTTGACATTCTAGGAAGGGGATGTTATAAAGAAAACTTTTCCAATATAGTATGGACACAATGGGTACTTGGTAATGCAATTTGGTCTTAACAATCCTCCAGTTGTCTTTATGTCATTGAAGAACCAGATCTTCCATCCCTTTTTGGACTCATTTATAGTCATGTTATTTGATGAAATCTTGGTGTATTCCAAGACACAGGAGGACAATGATGACTATATGGAGGTTTTTTTGGGTTTTATTATAGTTCATCATCTATATTCCATGTTTTCCAGGTGCCAATTTTAGATCTAAAGGGTGATGTTTTGGGGGAACATAATTTTCTAGGCATAAGTTTTAGTGGATATGGAGAAGTTTCAAGTGGTAATTTCTAGAGACCATCTAAATAATATGATTTAGAACCATATTTTTCTACGATTAGATGTGTATTATAGATTATTTGTTTCTAACTTCTCCAGGATTGCTTCTCCCTTTAAGGATCTGACTAAGAAAGGGGTTGAATTTGAGTTGTATGAGAAGTTCCAGATTGATTTTAAGTAGTTTCATACCCATGTAACATATACACATGTTTTTAATATTACTAATCTTGGGAGAGATTATATTTCATATTTTTTTCATCTAGTTTGGGTTTCGTATGTATGATGATCTAGGAGACCATGTGGTGGCTTCTGGCTCACGGTAGCTATGCCCACATGGGGGGAATTATCCCACCCTAACCTGAAATTTGAAGTAGTGATTCATGCACTAAATACGTGATGACACTATCACTTTGTAAAATTCTTCATTGTGTATTCAAATCATAATATATAGAAGTATATTTTCACTAAGAGGGACCAAAATCGTAGGAAGAGATAGTAGGTAATGTATCTCTAATGTTTTGATTTTGAGAATTCTTATACACCTAGAAAGGTAAATGTTGTCACTAACATGTTGAGAAGGAAGATTACATTATAGAATTCTAAAGAATAAGTGGATGATTGGGGCCTAATGTGTCTATTTTCTGATATGAGGCTACAATATTAGGGTTATTGGGAGTTAGTGTTGTTGTCCAGTGTGTAGTACACACCCTCTTTTACCAATCACGTTAGGTGTGATTGGGTATCTGACCCTGAATTTCAAAAGATTATCTTTTATTGAAATGGTTTGGATAACTTGAGTGATTAATCTATGTATTCTGGTAGTTCTTATCCTTTTATAAGATGGATGATAATCAACCAATCTTGAGGAATGAGGTGATGTGTGAGGAACATCATTCCAGCTGGGTCATTCACCTCAGATAGAACAATATGCTTTATTCCGTGAATGTTTAGTATTGGTGGACCAACATGAGATGGGAAATGGAAGACTTTTTTTCCAGATGATTGACCTTCTACAGTGTCAAATTATAGGATCATAGTCTGATTGGGTTATTGTAGCCACTTCCAGTGGCTTTATGGAAGTGGAATGATATCTCTATGGATTTCGTAATTAGTGTACCATGTACTTAATGTGGGAGAAATTTCATATGGGTTAAAATCAATTTTATGATGAAATCAGCTAGCTTTATTCACATTTAGGGAGTTGATGAAGGTAGAGGACCTTATATTCTTGTATGATAGATAGGTTTCTCTGATTTAGGGAGTTCCATCAGTGATGGTTTCAGATTGGGATGCTCGTTTTACTTCCCAATTCTGAAAGAGACTCTTGGGGCTTTGTAAACCTAGTTATAATGGGGCACTGTTTATCACCTGTAGATGGATGGAAAGTCTCAGTGAACCGTATAGACTCTTGATGATATATTGCAGGATTTTGTGCTTGGTTTTTTAGTTTTGTAGGAAAGGAACCTTTCATTGGATTTGTTTTCTTATAACAATGACTATAATTCCTCAATCATGATGTACCTATTTTAGTCATTATATGGGTAGCCATTCTGACCCCCTTTATATTGTTTTGAGGTAATTGAACATTCCTTGGATAGAATGAGACTTATCCAAAAGGCAACTGAGATAGTGAAGATGATTATGAAATGGTTATAATGAAATTAGAATCACTAAAATTCATAAATCAACAATTATCATCACTCATTGGTGTTTTTTTTATGACCAGGTGTTTTCGGTGGGGGAATCATTATTTGGGTAAGTATGGAAAACTGGCGTCGTATTATGTCATGTCATTTCATGTTGTGGAAAATCTTGGAAATGCATCCTATCCATTTGTGCAGCCATCAAGGATGACCATGATATGTGATTTATTCCACATTTCCCAACTAAAAAGATACCATCTATACTCATATCATGTGTTGGAGTGGGAATAATATTATTTAGATCATGATGTCTTAGTTGGGGAGAAAATCATTTCTATCGTGGTTATTTAGAACTAGGTGCTCTATGGAATGTTGATCTCATTGTTCTATGTTCTCTGGATGAATTGTGGAAATAGCCATGAGACATGGGAGTTGGAAGGTTGAGAGAGGGTGTTTTGACCGCACCTATATTATTCTAGAGACAGTTGAGGACTTTCTAGGGGAATAAAGTGGAATTATGGGGAGTTTGTGGCACCCATTATGTCACTGGTACATTTAATTTTGAGTTTTTATGCATTCTTGGAGTTACTAGGTTTTGGGGTTGAACCTTGGGGTTTTGGGAAGACATACCAATGTGAAAATTTAGCGCACTATTTTTCTAACCAAGTAGCTAACTGTATAGGGTGATGTAGTTTGTGATAGTGGGTTTTTCTCTGATTTGAACATGGGTTTTCAAACCCCAAGACACCTAAGAAAAACCATGAAACCCTTTTGGGGGGGACGGTGGAAACTGTATGGTTGGTGCATGGTTTTCCTAATCATGCAACTAAATTGTGTTTCTCTTTCTTACTCACTGAAAAAGGTGGTCTTTTACCAGAATACCCGTATATGGTGTTTGTATTTTATGGGATCATTTTCCTCCCTAAACTTGTGAATCCCTTATACCTTGTTTTTGGAGCTTCCCCTCTCCTTCCATAGGGGGGTTGTCTTGCATTAAAGGTGTGTTGACCTAAGGTAAAGTGATTCCATTGAGTTTTCTTTCTTTTTACCCCTTCTTCTTTCATATTCATCTATTTTATATGGAATAATATAACCCTAGTGGGGGTTTTGTATGAATATATGATATTTTTTTGGTGTAGTGGTTTAATTTCATGGGTCTTAAGTGTGTTAGTCCTTGTTTAATCTCTTACGAGTGGTTTTCATTTGGAGTTAATGAGAATTGGACCGAAACTGGAGTAGGTGTCTCTATTTAAGGTCAACTTCCATAGAATACATTTAAAATTTTAAAATCATTAGGTTTTTTGGTTATATTTACTTAGAAATTATTTATTCTTGGTTTGTATTCCATGTTTTATGTGATTCATAGATTGTTAGGAAATTTTTTTGTTAAAAGATGGTTTATTGAAGGGATGTTATTTGTATGCACAAAAAGTGTTTATTAAAATGGATCTAAATTTTTTCAGATATTAAAAATATTTATAAGTAGGTTTTAGAAATTTCTTTACCTCAGAATTATATTTTTTTGATAAATTGATATTTTTTTGGAATAAACTATGTTATAGTTTGATTGTTACAAGAACATGTTTGTGATCATGTTGTTATAGAGTATCATATGGGTTAACTATGGTATGAGTGAGAAGTTTGTTCAATGGATTGAGTTAGACTTTAGAGGGAAGACCATGTGATATTAAACTGTGGTTTTTCTAAGCGGTCATGTGATTTATTAGATGGAGGAACATGTGATCCTACAATTTGGTCTCAAAAAGACCATGAGAGCCTTTGGGTAGGAAGACAATGATAGCTTACATGTTTGTCTTGGTGAATTCCATGAGAGATTCCATTTTTCATAGATATATATCATACTTCATTACTATCTCATGATAGGTCTGATGGTTAGATCACTAGCTCCACATTACTCTTGTCAGATTGGTATATATTTTTTATATATTGTTTAGTTCATTTTTATGCGATGAGATATATTATTCTTATTTTTCATTGATGTTATTAAATGTTGTTAATGTAATTCTCATCATTTATTATGATTTCTTTGTGATATTGATCTTGTTATTCCTTGTGGAAAAGTTTAACTATTTGATCCATGTTGGAAATTGTTTTTGAAAATTAGTTTTTTAATGGAAAACCCAAAGAGAATTCAATGGTGTATTTAAAAATGACATGTTTTTAATTGGTTTAGTTTTGAAATTATTTTAAAGCTAGTTAATTGGTTTCAGGGATAAAGTCCATAAATATATTCAGGGTGGAAACCTACTATTATTTTTTCCTCTCACCCTTCTTAGGCCTATAGTCATTTTCAAAATTTTTTTATCTTGACACAGTTAAAGTAAAGGTCACCATATTACAGGGATTCCCTTGTTCATTACTACAGTCTACTGCTTTGAGGAGGAGAAATGTTCTCCCTATTTTTTTATTATATGGATTCATTGTTGGGATCTTTTATCCATTGGGATTTATTTTTGGGCATTATTTATAATTTTTCCCTATATTTTTAGTTTTGGGTGTTGTTTCGAGATACCCTGCATATGTCATGTTATAACATGGTTGTTTTTTGTATGATGTTGTATGTGGAATATGCTAATCTTGCATTGTTGACTCAGATGATATTGGTTTGAATGTCCTATTTTATGGATGGATCATTCTTATTTAACAATGGTTAAATAGTTACCATGTTATAATTGGTTATGCTCAATACTTATCTCCAACCCTTGCTAATCAGAAACATGCTTCAAGACGAGTGATATATCGGCTTAGGTGATAGTTTTGGTAGACCAAGGTTGATTCATTAAAACATATTCATATGTTTTTCTTACATATGGATATACACCCCATGAATGTATTATATGATTATTCTCAAGAAATTTTGGATATTCATATCTATATAATTTTCATTCAATCATGGGTCTTACGATTCAAAAGGTACCAAAGTGGTAAAGGTGATATGTCACAAACTCATTGTTTATCATGATTGTTTATGATTTAATTTCCAAAAATGAAATCTTATACTATATCACTCAAGAAACTCATGATTTTTCTAAACCACTAGTTATTTAATAAAAATACATGTTTTATTTCATTTTATTTCCTTTACGACCTAAACAGTGTAAAAGAATGTTTGTAAGGAGAATCGATTTTAATTAAACCTTTGGTCAAAAATAATTTTTCATTGTTATCTGTGTTTTCTAGAACAAATTAAATAATGTTTTTAATATTCTCAAAAAATTGTTTAATGTCGTTTTTAACATTTTTGACTTTTTATAAAATGGTTTTAAAGGAATCTTAATTTATTTTTCCAAATGAGGTATTGTTGAATTTTACAGAAAATATGGAAGAAATATTTATTTTAACATGTATGACATGAATTTTGTTTTCCTACATCATGAAAACTAGATTTTTTAACGATTAAATTTTAAATTTCCAAGTATATTTTCAAATAAAATTATTTCTATAATTTTTTATGAAATTCTTGTTTATAAAAGGTGGTTTTCAAATTAGAAAGGTTATTTTTCCCAAGAAATGTTCCACGTGATCTTTTAAAATAATTTTCTATATAAGATGACATTATTTAATGTTAATTAAGATTTAATGGGGATACGATCCGATGATACCATCCTTGTTATTTATTTTGATGGTTTATGATTATTATGAAAACATTGTCAGGAAACTTATTCATATTCTATGGGTTATGCTATGATGAAATAATGATTTTTTTATGAAACCCATTTCATTCCTATGGGTTATGCTATGATGAAATTATTATATATTTATGAGACCTATTTTTTCCTCAGGTTATGCTATGATAAAATGTTTATGGAAAACATCCATTTTCACGGGTTCTGATATGATGAATGATTTATGATCTTATGGTGTAAATACAAATGGTTTTGATTATATGAAGGGTGGTTTTGTTATAAACCAATAATAGTGGATACATTATAACCAAGGACTATGGTTACGTTATAGACAATAATGGTTGGTTATGTTATAGATGGAGATGGGTGGTACATGTATCTCCCTCTAATGAATTATAGAATGATGGATATCTCATGAGATAAAAAACAATGGAATGGGTAGTGAACCTAGTTCAATAAGGGACTTTGTACACAATGTTATTCTTAGGAGTCAACCTTGACTACTGTGATGGTTTGGGGAGTGAACCCAATCTAATATGATATCCTAAGAAATAATCCTTTACTACTATGAAAATGATTTTATATTCTTCTGAGTATTCCAAAAATTTATGTATTCTTATAATGATATCCTACCATTTAATAGGTAATTTAATTCCTTTATGATTATGTTCTTATTAAATACTATGATTTATACCATGACTTGTGATTCTGATCTTAGATGGAATTGTGTATGAACATTGTAAGTTATATTCATGATCGCATTCAATTATTCTTCTCTTATTCTTGCATATTATCAACAATTGATATCTCACACATTTACCCATACTAAGCATCAGAGCTGACCCTTTCATATTTTCCTTTCCCCATGTTATGCCTCCAATGGCCTGAAGGCCTTCATTTTTTGTTGATTTTGATAATCCACCTTTCAAGGGGTGAGGTGGAACCCTTACAAGGCATGTAGGCATAAGAATTACATGGCCTGTAGTTCTTAGAGGAATTCAATGCCCGTAGGCTTCAAACATTACATACAACCCATACTAACGACTTAGAACTAATCCTCCCCAGCATCTTCATCGTGAAATCAGCTCTCCACCTTCACATGGTTGTTCGGCTAGGCATTACTGTGCATGCACAGGCTTGTCCCGATGGAAGGTGTCATACCCTCTCATTCTTGCAATCTGTTTAGCTTCTACTATGGTGAATGCTCCTTTGCTCATCCTCCTTATAGAGATTGTTCCTTGTAGGTTGTCTGGTTTTAATCTGCACTTAAGGTGGCCCTAAGGCCTTGAGGTGGCCTAAAGGCCTTACTGACCCGAAGGCCTGGGTGGCCGAAAGGCCTTACAGGACTCAGGGACCAAATCGGTGGCCCGAAGGCCCAAACGGGGGCATATTCCCGGCTGCTACAGTGCCAAACAGTCCCGCTACAGTACTGCTACAACACTGTTAAAGTGCCGTGAAATTCTGCATCTACCTGGATTTGATCCCTGGTCGCTTGGATGCACTTACGGAGTCCTTACCAACCGGGCTAAGGCTCATGTGCACCTTTCCCCATGTTATGATGAAGGGTTTTATGTGTGGAATGTCTATGAATAGTACTAAATGGGGAGACATTTGTTGGAGATGTTGAAAATCATTAATAAAATAAGAATATTTCATGCCTAGAATCTAAATATATTAATCCTATACAATCAATGGGATTGTATTTATGAAGTATATTGAATATTAATTTGGAAGATATATAGTATTTATGTATGAATATCATGTATCATTATAGTTGGTATCAGAGTAATATTTTACATATCCTTTTGAAACTAGGATGATAAAAAAATTACAAATCCCTAGGGATAGGTAAAAGTAAATATTTAGGGATATTTATTAAAATATTTCTATGGATACATCTATGGATATGTCTAAGGATATTCTTATGGATAATTCTATGTATATGATAATATCATGGAATTTTGGTGAAGGATTAACTGATCGGTTCCTAAGAAATTACATCATTGTATTGATACTATAAGTGGGTGTGGCTCTGGATTAATTGTACCTAGGGGTAATAACATCAAAAAGGGAACATTGTGCTTTGACACAACCATCACCTGGTGAATGGCAATAGACCATGCTATGTTGAAATAGTGGGTACCCTTGACCCAACTATGTAGTGATTTTAATTACCATATCGTGTATACAGTTATCTATACATGATGTTTTCTTACCATTATAGTGTAGAATTTTTTTCTTCCACAATTGAAATGGAAATGTCCATGTATTAATTATCATATTGAATGGTTATAGAAGATCCTATTCTATAATGAGAAGCTTGAGATACTATGACAGCAATCTTAAACAAAGATCATATGTTTTATATACATCTTAAAGATAAAACACAATAGATGTTAGACTATCGGGTGATGAGGGATCAAAATCATAGACACTTATTCTCATGTAGTTCATACTTAGTGATCTCTAGTAGTGAAATCATGAGGACAGGCCTGTCAATAGGAACACAACATGATTTGGGTGTCATTGGATGTTTTTATCTACGATCATGTGTAATGGTCTCATGAATTGAGATCATTTTCAATGTATGCCATTTGATCATGTAATTTGATGCAAGACAAAAATAATGATGATGAAATCGTGGTGAGGTAGTTTGTGTTGGGTGCATCATTAGTGGCATGAAATTGGTTGAATGTTCAAGAAATAACTTGTTGCTTCGAGGTTATGGAAGTAATATATCTAGGGCCATGTTGATAAGGATGGTAGTAACTTTATAGGACCATGGCCCGGCCAAACAAGGGTAAATCCATCCAGTTGAATCAACAAACAATAAAGAAAGAAAAGGGTGATGACATGGGTGTGAATCTTGCTATATGAGATATTAAAGACAAAGAGATTATATTACACAGTGCTTGTTCATTGGTTTATTGTCACAGTTGTGACAGTCCTTATCTCTTTAGGGGTCATGATGAGTTTCTATATCTCACTCTTGATTTGTAAATAGTATTCACTACTATTGTGATAAGAACCTAGAGGGTCACACCCAATAGAGTATTCAAGAATCTGCCATATTCAGTTGAATACGTATACCGGACATGATGGGCCCCACTATTGGGGTCTGCGAATTGTCCATGGAGAAACGGTCACCAATGAAATTAAAAAATTCATATTATTCATGTTAAGAATAATGAGAATTTAATATATTTATTAAATGTATTTAAAAAATTTAAGTAAATACATGAAAATTATTATTTCAATGATTATTAAATATTTTTAAGGTTCAATTAAAAATTTCGGGAAGTACAAGCCAAGTTAATGGCTCGTGTATTATCAAAAAATATACTTATTATATTACAGGTGAGTGATAAAAATAATGAATAATATTTATCACTCAATTTAGTAGTCAAAATATTATTTATATAGTCTGTTAATTATTCAAGGGACATGCTAACATTTTCGGTTAATTCTATTTCACGCAATAAATGGAGAAGAAGAGGGATTTCCCAATGACTATTCATGGAACTCTTTCTCTACATCTCTCTCCCACTCTCTAGAGAGTGAGAATATGGATTTAGAAATTTGAACTGAGCTCTCTCTCAAGCATCGCCAACAGGATGATGTAGTGATTGTCAGAGCATCAAAGGATTCGTCGGATCTCCATGCTAGCACCCGAATTTCGACAATTTGCAATCATGCAGATTTTTAAAACTTGTGTGGATATTCTAGAGAAATTCGGCTTCAAATTCTTTGAGCAGCAATCGCTAATGATGGGTATACGTTAGGCGTGACTTGATATCTAATCTAGGTATTTTACAGTATTATTTTTGTGTTTAAAACTCTTCACGTGAGATCCTTGGCTATAGCTGGACCGCAATTTTCTAGCGTCAACAAGTTCATGTTGAACTTCTGTGATTTGTTTTTAAAATCCCACATTGGGGCTTCTGTTGTGTTTCTTAAACCTTCAATTGGTTTCAATGGGTGGCATGAATGTTTTTAAGCCAAAAAAAATTAAAGTTTCATTAATCCTTGAATATGGTTTCATTATAGTCCCTGCTCCGAAGACTAATTCTAAATCCGACATCGGATGCCCAGCTTGCGGTCATCCGATGTTTTCTTTCAGATTGAAGTATTTCATGCGGGATTAATTTTGTGAAGAATTTTTTGATAAATTCATGCAATTCTAACCGGACCGACAACCGAAATAGTATTTTCCAATGAGGATTAATAATATGAAATATTATAATAATTTTATTATAATAATAACAATAATAGTGTAATAATAATAATAATTCCATTATAATAATATTTTTATTATAGTAATATTTTAATATTGTAATATTATTATTATTTTGGTAACCCTATATAATCTTTAGGAAAAGTTTAAATGGGATTGAAAATATTTGGCTGGGTGTGTGGAAACTTTGTTGGTGGGGTTGGCTTATAACATAAGACAAAGAAAGAAAGGAAGAAAAAAAAAGATTGGTTTCCCATGGGCGGGCCACCCATTACACCCACCCCCACCTCCACCCCCAACCCCAATCACTCTTGCGCGGACGCCCTACCAGGCCGGTGAGCTGCGACAGCCCTCTCCTCTTAGGAAGAGCCTGACCTTCCTCCTTTGAAGCCCCAGACACCTCTCGCGGACCCTCTCAGGTGAGCCACTAGTGCCCATCCAGTATAGAAGAAGCACAACGGGCCAGCCACCATGCAGCTCCCTCCTGATCTTGCCCCCCTTGTCGGACTGCCCCCTTGTCGGAACCTAACTGGCTACATCCTGCTCGTGCCGCCTCATGTCCTCCCCACGACGCCTCTACCCTTCAAGCCACCCTTCCATTCAAAATTTTATCCTGCTGTGTGGTCTCCCTAAATAAGTCTCGGCTGCCATCAACCAACCCTAGTGCCTCTCCGGCGCCACCCCGGGGATCTCCCATCAGTCAGATCGTCAAATCAGGCGGCTCCTCCTCAGCGGAGACCACCGACGCCGCTAGTCCTCCCAGTGCCGGTAGTACCGACGCCACCCTTAACCAGATATGGCCATCTGCAGGTGAACAACTTGCACAATAATCAGAGACGCCTCACACAGCCTCCACGAGCTACCACCCCGCTCGTACCCCACATGTTAGTGGTGACCCCTCCGTTTAGGTACTCCCCTTACTGCTTTGCACAGATCAGACCAACCACGAAATGAGAATCAATGGGTTTGGACAGACCTGACTAGCCCAAAACGCCCCTATATGGTGTTGGCATAGCCCGGGATGGGCCTGTGTGGGTTCGGCCAAACCCAAACAGGCCCTGCCTAGGGTTTTTAGGGACTCAGTAATCTTAATTTAATAAAAAATTAATTTAATTTCAATTGATAATTGAATTAATTAAATATTAGTTTTTGGTTTAATAATTCTTGTGGCATAAATTAATTTAATTTGGTGTTTAAATTAATTAATTAATTAATTAAATTTTTAGTTTTAAAATTGCATTAATTAATTGGGATCGAACAACGCAAATATTGAATTAAAAATATGTGCGAATTTTTAATCCAATTATAATGCCCTCGAGTATTATTTTAATGCATGTTTAATTTAATTCTATAGTTTACTTTACATTTGAATTTTTAAGGATTATTATACTGGTCATGAGTCGCAGACCGACCAATGCATGTTTGGTGCGTTTTTTCATTTAATTAATTTATTATAATGGTTTTGTAATAATTAGTATAATTAAAAAGGAAATCAGTGAATCGTCTCAGTGTCATTATATGTATAAGGACATGCACATCAAATTTAGAGTTTTTTTATATTCTCCAATAATCCTCAACTGTGTTCAAGTATTGTTGTTTAATTAAGAGATGAGAAAAGACACGTTTTGGGCCAAGTTATGGCTACGCACCAGACAAAAGATTATGCATTGGATGGGCAGAAGATGCAATCCGAGTCACAAGCAACATGACTCGAGGTATATCCCCTAGGGTCTAGGTTTTTCCTTTATTCACTCATTGGATCTACCATTAGTATCGGCTCATGATTATGTCATCATTTTATTTTTTCATGTCTTGTTATTTTTGTGAATGTGTAGTTTATCCATGATCACTTAGAAATAATATATAAGCATGCAAGATAAAATGAACATGTGATGTGGCGGAGTTTTCTATTTCATGCATGATTAGTTGTGAGTGAGATCACATAGTATATTATAAGAAGATATAAATTCTTCTTCCATCACATTAATTATACAAAAATCCCAAATATTAATTCTTAAGTTCCTTCGATTATTCGACTTTGAACAAAACTGGATGTTCAAGATGCTCTTCATGCCAATGTTGATGGTATCTCTTACTATCGGGGTGTTCTTATGAGAGTGGTGGGTTGAATTAACCATAAATTGCATCAAAGAAATTTCCAAATCATGGTTTTTGTAATTTTAGAGGCAAGTGTTGCGTAAATCAAGTAATGATTTAAGAAGCTGTGGATCCACTTAACAGGTCAAGGAACTGCAACTTCATGTAGTTGGCCAGCTAAATTCCTACTTCATGTAGTGGCATAGCCAAATATTATAGACAATGAGGGGAGGTTCAGGGATCCTTCCCACTAGAATAATCCAGTGACAATGTATTCTAAATCTAGCACAATGTGTACCTAAAATTCGATAAAATAGTGGGATATATTTAGTGATTTAATTCATCAAAATTTCTAATCGGTAATACAGATAAAAAGTAATAATATTCTAAAATTAATTTTGGTAGAAAAATGGAAAGTTATACCACATGTTTAAAAACTATGATAAATAATAGACAAAGTAAATTTCCCCACTAGAATGAGTATCCAGGAATAGTATAGGTGGTCATGCACCACACTATGGGAATCTCAGGGTGCTAGTGTCCCTATATATATTAAATTACCTCATGAAATGATGGTGAAATTGATCACAGGAGACTGATGAAAAAAATAATATGATGGTTATGTCATTATTCTTTCATCAACATCTGGTGTTAGTTGTAGTTGCTACATCGGGACATGGATGATATAACATGAAGTCTCATCTAAGATTGGTTTTCAAGGAGAAAGAGAATAAATGATAAGAATAGGAAATGGTTACACTAGATCTGTGTAAAATTTAATGGTGGGTTATGATCTTTCAATACATCCTATTCTAATAAATCTTTAACCTTTTTACTCATGTCTTGTTTTATGTTACAAAACGAACAAGTATTGAGTAAACACTTCATTACCAATTTAGGTATGGTTCTCCAAGTTTACACAAATATAAAAGATAGTTAAACCTTTAATTCTTATGGTGAACAAATTGTATGGCAGGGAAGACAGGCCAATGGGAAGCAATGCCAAAATCACATTTGCTACATCCTTCAAAGTAATAGGTATTAACAGAAGGTTTTTTGTAGCCTATATCATGAAATGATACTATGGAAGTTAAATTGTAATAAACTTAATTAAAGAAGCAAGTATATGCTTCTTCTTCAGGTATATTCATCAATGTAATGTTCCGGTTTTACTTCTTGGGTATTCAATAAAATAAGATAGTCATATATGAGTATAGATATACAATAACAAAGAAAGTATAGAAATATTATTAGGAAGTTAGGTGTGTTCTCCATGTGGCTGGGAAAGGGTGATACCTTGGCTCGTGGTGAGAAGTACACGACTTCTTTATTTCCTAGTGAATAATTCATGTAGAAATATTATTGAGTATAACCACAAACATTCATCCCACATATCCTTTTGGACATAAGTGTAAGGGTTGGTGTCATGAGAACCAACTGTGTTGTACTTTGATTACATGAATGTTCACTTATTATATATTGTTCATTGTTCTGCATGACTATAATATAATAATGTCATGGAATATTTGTTGCATTGATAAGGTCATGGAAGATCCCCGCTGTGATGAGAACCTTGAAATGCTATAACAATATTCTTAAATAAAGTTCTATGGTTGGATGAAATACTATGATAGGACACATAGTATACAGATCATCATGTGTGAGTACTCGTAAGAAGACGAGACTCTCTCTCATTGAGTTCGCACTTGGTAATCTCCAAGATGGGAGATTATGATAACAGACCCGCCAGTAGCAATTCCGCATGTCTTGGTGTCATCGGACATTGCTATCTACGAGCATGTGTAGTGGTCCTTAGACTGGAAGATTATCATTAACTCATGTGATGACTCGCACACTTAGATTCACTAACGAAAACCGTCACGTAGACAGTTGGTGGGAAGTAGGGTACGTTGGGTGCGTCACAAGTGACATGTTGTTAATGGATAAGTCAAGGAAGGATTTGTCCTTTCCATTTATGGAAGTTGATATCTCGGCCCTTTGATTAAAATAGAACTGTCGCATTAAATTCCATGGCCATGGTGTAAACGACGAGTTTATTTCAGGAAGTCAAAGAATGACGGATCAAGCATATAGGTTTATGACACTACCATGAAACCTTCTTGATGAGATATCAAGAAAAAGGGATTAAATTACACAGTAAGCATTCATATGAGGTGATACTTCAATGCAGCGTCAACTTCTTTCTCTTGGGTGCCTTGACCCGTTGCTAGACAGTAATCTTGGACTTTAGGCAAGCTCGCCTAATGCCAATGAGAAAGAGGCCTAGAGGGTCACACACTAAGTGCATTCAAGTATCTCATGTAGAATAAAGATTATTCTTTTACGTGGTTTAATAATTATTCAAGGAAGCCTAAATCGTTTTAATGATGGAGGAAGAAGAAAATGAAAACAAGATATACACACCATGTATTAAAGATTACACACCGTGTAGTTTTCATGGAAAACAAGTAAATGCCGTGTATTAATAATTACACGTCATGTAGTTTTCTTTATAGAAAGGAAATGAATAAATGAAAACAAGATATACACTCCGTGTACATTGAATGTACACGCCATGTAGTTTTCAATGAAAAACAGGTACACGCCGTGTATTTATTAATATACGTCGTGTAGTTTTTCCAGTCGAGATTTTGAGGATATAATATTGTTTTAAATGATATTTATTATAATCAGCGTGAGCACATGTCAAGGAATTAATTATTTGACATGGGGGTTTTAAATAAGAGTCAATGAAATAAATAAAATGCATAACGCGTTTATTTATTGTCATAACTCTACAACTTCAAAACTAATTATAAATATCCTCACAACCCCAACTCTTTTACGACACACAAGAGAATCATTGTACAAACAACTCTGGATAATTATTTCAAGGATGAAAGAACCTCTTCCACCAAAAACGCTATCAAGACTGAGAGAGATCCTCTTCCATTAGATCAAGATGATCTAAGTCAGACAATTCAAGCAAAGGTTTTTCCATGCTAGCACCCGGAGACTCCTTTGGCGACATCCCGAGATACGAGGTACACGTGTGGATCACCGCTAGAGGAATTCTACACTTGGATTCTGTGATGCAAAGATGAATCACATCAGAACGAGATCAAGAACATCAATGAAGAAAGAACACCCAAAAGGTATTTCTTTTCAATTGATTAAATTAATTATAATCAACCTGTAACGATCCTACATTGTGGTTTCGGGACTTTCCTTTTCTTTGTCCATTTCTGTGATTCGATCCGTGGAGACTGCCGTTTATCGTCGTATTGATGCCGGATTGATCATTATTAATGAAAAAAAAGCCAAGTGGGCACATCCACCCACTTACTTCCACTGCGCCCGGAACCATCAAATGGTATCAGAGGGAAGTTACAATGTTGATTATAGTTATTTAATTTTCATTGAGAATTTACGCATTTATATTTCATTCAATTCGAAATAAATTGTTCTATAAATCTGAATAAACGAGATATGTTCTTCCTCCTTCGTTTCTCGATTCAAATAACAGAAACGACATTTTAATTTTAATTTTGATTAAAATAAAAACGAGGAACTCATCTGGAGGATTCACTCTTTCTGTCTGTACAACAAGGGATTACACGACGTGAAATTAAAACTACACGCCGTGTACTTAGGTTCAACGAACCGGCATTGGTCCGCCAAACCACGCCTTGTGAATTGAATATGCCTAAGTATTAGTCATGCCGTGTTTACCAGAACTGATCGGCGCATGTAAATCGGAATACACGGCATGTATGTTGGACCAACACGTCGTGTAGTCCATTCCGGCCCAGGTGAAACCGTGTACAAGGATAAGCCGCATACCGAGTACACGGGATCGCCAGGCTGGTTACCACGTAACAAGGAAGTACACGCCATGTATGATTTATCTACACGCCGTGTACTCTATAATTTCCAAAGTACAGAAAAACTTGCCAAAGCCCCCGGCGTGTACTTTGGATAAAGAGTGAAAAGAAATACACGCTGTGTAATTAAAAACTACACACTGTGTACTTTCCAGAAATGGAATTTCACCAAGTTTCCTCCAATTTACAAAGACCCGTACAAAGATATGGATGAGAATAATCTCAAGGAAATTCAGAAATGAATTTAAGATAAATAATTGATTAATTATAAGATCATAATTAATTGAATTCGAGCACGACTTATCTTAAATGAAAGAACAATTAAAAAGAATTTGAATTATAAATTTGCGTAAATTTCATTGCATGCTATGGATGATCATGAGCTAGACCAAAGACCCTTTGTATGTGTATGGTTTCATTTAAATTTATTTAATTTAAATTTTTTGTCCTACGAGCCTTCTTCCAATAAAATGTAGGGCCTGCATGCCCATGGTTTCTTTAATGTAAACCCATGTAATGGAGGATCTCCCAAGCCAGAGGACATGGTTCAAATCCCAAAGCCGAGGCGAAACCGACGCAAGAAGATACAAAGGTGTACAAGTGGGAGCTGAAAAACACGAACCATCGGGTTCAAGGTGTTTTCCCTAGGTCAGGGTTAGCTTATCAAAACTGCTAGATAAGCTAACCAATAGAAGCTCATGATCATGCCATCTTATTTTATTTCTGTCTAAATTGCATGGTTTATTTATTATGTGTGTGTTGTCACGATCACATAGTTAATAAAATGAACAAGCATGCAAAAATGGAATAAAATAAAAATTGGACTATGCGTAAACATTATCAGAACATGGTTAATCACTTAAGAAAGCATCACTTAATATTAACAAGCATGTGATAGTTCAAAACTACGCATAAAGGATTAAAATCCCTCAATAACATATTAAGTCAGACTTAGCCTTCCATTACCTGATTAAGGGCAAGACTCAATAAAACTATGTGTTTGACCAACCCTTGTTGGGACACTTACTTTTATAAAGGAAGCCCTTATGAAAGGTTTCGATTTGACTTAACCATATTACATCAAGATGAGTATCCCTTTCTAAACATGATGTAATATTGGAGGCAAGAGTTGAGGAAATCCATGTCAGGATTTCAGGATTGGGGAGTCCACTCAACAGATCAAAGAACTGTAAGCTCATAGTTGGCAAAGACCTGCCTACCTAAATACCTTTAAATAGCTTGACCAAGCCTTGTTGGGGTTATGCGAAGGGGAATATAGATCTTTGCCACTAGAATGTCAAAGCAACTGGACATTCTGAGTTCAATGGTGAGGGAAATTAGGATTTTATAAAATAGTGGGAGACTTAATAAAATTTATTATTTCTCATAAAATGTAATCAAGAAAGTACTGATAAATCTGCTCTTTTAATTTGTAGAATCAAAATGACAAACACATCAACCACATTTTCTCTGCGATCAATTCTGGATAAAGACAACATCCTCACTGGCAGTAACTTTCAGGAATGGTTTAGGCACCTTCAGGTTATCCTATGCCATGAATGAAAGTTTTACGTGCTGGAGTACTCACTTCCTGATTCCCCTTCCCTAGGGGCAAGTGATGAAGATTTCCTAGTCTATGATAAACATTTGAACGATGCACTTGATGTTCAATGTTTGATGCTATCATCAATGTCTAGTGAGCTCATGAAGTCTCATGAAGACATGGATGCCTATAGCATGCTCGAGCACCTCCGTGGTCTATACCATGAGAGAGCAAGACAGGAAAGGTTTGAGATCTCCAAGGCACTATTTTAAAGCAAGCTTGGAGAGGGTGCCCCAGCTGGGCCTCATGTAGTCAAGATCATTGGCTACGTTGAGCGCTTGGAGGTTCTAGGGTTTAAACTCCCTGAAGAACATGGTACCGATCTCATTCTCACATCACTCCCCCAGAGCTTCTCAAACTTTGTTGTGAACTTCAACATGAACAACATTGAGAAGTCTCTGTCTGATCTTCTTCTCCTTATTCACCAAGTGGACAATGACATGAAGCGTGAAAAGCCTTCTGTCCTCATGGTGAATAAAAGGAAAGTGAAGGTGAAGATCTTTAAGCCCAAAGCTTCTTCAAGTCCTTCCAAGAAAAGGAAGATCAAAGGGGAGGCAAAGGAACAAGTTGATGTTTCTTTCTCATGTGGAAAGAAGGGCCACTAGAAGAAAAACTGCACCCAGCCAAGGAAGCAAGGGGAAGCTTCAGGTGCGTTTGTTATCGAATGAAAGCTATCTATTTCTACTAATTGGGTATTCGATACTGCTTGTGGTGCTCACATCTGTATCCAAATACAGGAACCAAGTAGGTTCAGGAAGATTGATTGAGGGGAGGTAGATCTACGAGCAGCCAACAGAGCCAAACTTGCTGCTATAGCTGTCGGGGACTACCACCTCACATTGCCTATGGGGATGGTCTTGGTTTTGAAAGGATGTTATTATGTACCCTCTGTAACCAAAAACATTATTTCCGTATCCATATTAGATACTTATGGATTCATCTTCATGTTTGGAAGTGGATGTTGCTATTTTTATAAAGATAGCATTTGTTTCGGTAGGGCACATTTATATAATGGCCTTTATGTGTTAGACTACACAAATCAAGTAATGGCAATCAATAACAAAGTTAATTCACATGACTCATACCACACCCAACATTGGCATCACCGGCTAGGTCATGTCAATGAAAAATGTTTGATAAAATTACATCAAGATGGGTATTTAGATTCTTTTGAACTAAAACCACTTGGTGTATGTCATACGTGTCTACAAGGAAAAATGAAAAAATCCCCATTTAGTGGGAAAGGTGAAAGAGCTAAAGAGCTTCTAGAATTTGTTCACACAGATGTGTGTGGACCATTTCTAGTTGAAGCAAGTGGTGGGTTCTCGTAATTCATAACTTTTATTGATGATTTTAGTAGATATGGATATATCTAATTAATGAGGTATAAGTAAGATTCTTTTGATCAGTTCAATGAATACAATAATGAATTTGAAAACCAGCTTGGTTAGAAGATTAAGAAACTCCGCTCAGACAGAGGAGGAGAATATCTTAATCAGGACTTCATTGATTTTTTATGGGAGTTTGAAATTCTATCTCAACGCACTCCTCATTACACACCTCAGTGGAATGGTGTAAGTGAAAGGAGGAACCACACCCTATTGGACATGGTGAGATCAATGATGATTCATGTGAATCTTCCATTATCTTTTTGGGGATATGCATTACAAACAACAATACACATACTAAACCAAGTACCAAATAAATCGATAAATGGTATTCCATACGAGTAATGGAGTGGATGCAAATCCATGTTATCGAATTTACATGTATGGGGTAGAGAAACATTTGTTAAGGCCTCTTCAGGTAACAAACTTGCACCCCGAGGCACAAAGTGTATCTTTATAGGATATCCCAAGGAAACAAGGGGATATTACCTATACAAACCCTTAGACAAGAAGGTTACAGTGGCAAGACATGCCATATTACTTGATAGGGAGCACATCTCCAAAAGAGATAGTGGGAGCGAGATAGAATTCGATGAAGTTGAGGCTCAAGATACACAGGAGTTGGTAAAAGAATAGATTCCACAAATCCCCATGGAAGAAAAATCTGTTCCAGAGACACAAGAACTGCATAGGAGCATGAGAGAGGTGAGAGAACCAGAACGATATGGTTTTCTTGTCACCGAGGATGGTGGCTCATTATTGGTTGACAATGATGACCCTCTTACCTACAAGGAAGCAGTTGAAGGCACAGATGTTTCCAAGTGGAAAGAAGCCATGAATTCTGAAATGGATTCCATGTACCAAAACCAAGTCTGGATTTTGGTAGATCCTCCAGTTGATGTAAAGCCTATTGGTAATAAATGGGTATTCAAGAAGAAACTGGACATGGAGGGGCAAGTCAACACCTATAAGGAACGACTGGTTGCAAAAGGTTTTAGACAGCGTCAAGGAATTGACTGTGATGAAACCTTTTCACCGGTTGCGATGCTGAAATCCATCAGAATCCTATTGGCCATTGCCACTTACCATGACTTTGAAATTTGGTAAATGGATGTCAAAACAGCATTCCTTAACGGGAACCTCCAGGAAGATGTCTACATGACACAACCTGAAGGGTTTATGACCCCAAGGATGCCAACAAGGTATGAAAATTGCAGAAATCCATTTATGGATTAAAGCAAGCATCAAGGTCATGGAACATTCATTTTGATGAAGCTATAACAGAATTTGGATTTGTTAAGAATGAATGTGAGCCTTGTATCTACAAGAGGTTTAGTGGAAGTGTAGTCGTTTTCCTAATGGTATATGTTGATGACATATTACTAATTGGAAATGAAATACCTGTCTTATAGTCAGTTAAGGCATGGTAACATAAATGCTTCTCCATGAAAGACTTGGGAGAGACAGCATATATTCTTGGGATCAAGATCCATCGTGATAGATCCAAGAGAATGTTGGGCCTGAGTCAAAGTACATACATTGACAAGATACTGAAGAGATTCAGTATGGAACAGTCCAAGAGGGGATTGTTACCAGTGTCACATGGCATTCATCTTTCCAAGAAAATGTGTCCTCAGACACATGAGGAAAGAAAGAGAATGGCAAGGATCCCTTACACATCCGCGATTGGGTCAGTCATGTATGCTATGCTATGTACGAGGCTAGATGTTGCTTACGCATTAAGTGTGGTAGGAAGATATCAAGCTGATCCAGGAGACCGCCATTGGATGGCAGTCAAGACAATCCTTAAGTATCTAAGGCATACTAAGGATATGTTCCTGATTTATGGAGGAGATGAAGAACTAGTCATCATAGGACATGTATGTCACGACCCGTCCTCGGGGCCCGTGCCGTGACTACCCCAAACCCGCCTTCCATAGGCCAGGGGCTGGTGACTAGCACCAAGGCGTAAATCCCAACAAAAGGGAAGGCATTGCCTTTGAAAAGTAAACAAGCACCACAGAGTAAGCAAGCGGAAAAGTAAACACTAAGTAAAAACTGTAACAAGCTGTGATGAAAGTAAAAGGGGCCGGAAATACAAGCCCAACTATAAAGTACAACTGAAAGGGGAAAACAACAACTGAAAAGAAAAGCCGCAGCATCGAGCCGTCATCTGGAAGTCCCACCTGAAGGGTGGGTACAGATAGCCTCCACTGCTCCTCGGGTCCACCTAACCGCTCCGAGTACGTCCCGCCCAGTGGTCCACCTCCAGGTACCGTCCTTCTCCGCACGCCTCCACCACGATCAGCGCTGTCCGTCGTCTGCAACCAACACAACGTAGTGCAGGAAAAGCCCCTGCAGGGGTGAGTATAAGCTACTCAGTAGGGACCCCGAGACCCCCGAAGGTCTCCCAGAATCCACAAAGGATACTCCACAAAGGAAATATACAATCACGAAGTAACAACCGACACTACTTTGGTATATGCCCATACATATACCTAAGTCATCAATTCCTGTTCGGCTCCAACGTCCGAGCCCAAGCACAACCCAGTCCACACAGGAAAGCAAAACGTAAACTCACACAGGATAGCACAACACAATCCACAAAGGAGAGTAAACAGTAAATCCACACAGGATAGCTCAACACAATCCACAAAGGAGAGTAAACATGATTCAGCTCACACAGGTATACTTCTTCGGATGATGATAAAGATGATCACTGATCCATCTAAGTCGTCGGACCCACAAAGGATCGATAGGTACTAACCCCCGCAATGACCCACACAGGATCGGGCCCACGCAGGACCTGTAGGCGCTGGCTCACACAGAACTGCTGAGCGCTGACCCACACAGGATCGGACCCACACAGGATCGGGCCCACACAGGACCTGTAGCACTGATCCACGTAGGATCGCTGAGTGCAGTAGTCATCGCAGTCCACTGAGGATCTCTGCACAGTCGTCGTCGTAGTCCACTGAGGATCTCCGCACGGTCGTCGCTGTCGAAGTAGCAGTCGCAGCCAGCACTAGGGTTCCCGCACACAACAAGCTCGTTCGGGAGGGTCCGCTCCACGAGCCGAGAGGCTGATACATCAACTGACACAAAGTCTGAAGTTGATGTATCCAAAAGTTCCGTATCATCAACGGGAATTCAACGTCGCAGACGGCGCGTCAATCAGACGCCCGGTCTGAGAGTTATTGGCTTTTTCGTCCCAGGGGCCCGGTTGGTTTTTAAGACAAAACCAACCCGACCGTACTACACCTCCATCCAATCCTCGGGTGGAGTGAGCCAAAAGATCCGTCTCACTTAGAGGAATTCAACAAAGCTGACGGCACGTCAATCGGACGTTCGTAGCTCAAGATATGAGCGTTTCCGCTCCGAGGGCCCGGTTGGTTTCGTGTACGAACCAACCCGGCCAAACCCAAAGTATTCCGAAAACTTGAGTGCGATATACCGAAACGACCGTCTCGATCCAAGGATCGCGTTTCCGCTGACAGCGTGTCGTTTGGAGGCCCGTAGCTCAAGTTACGAGCATTTGACCGAAAACGGTCCGAAGATGGGGGGTCCGGGCCCGGGCCGACCCAGCCTGACCCCCCCTGGGTCGGCCAAACCGGGTCGAACCAGTCCGGACCCGGTCCGGCCTGGCCAGGGCTCGGCCCGGCCGGTCAAACCGGCCTGGCTCAGCCAGCCCGGCCCGGCTCGGCCGAGCGACGCGGGGGGCGGGGGGGGGGGGGGGGGGAGAGCCGCCGCCCCCGCGTGACACCCCCGCGGCACCTACGGGGTGTCACCCTGGACGACCCGAGTGACGCGGGGGGGAGCCGCCGCCCCCGCGTGACACCCGCGGGGTGTCGCCCTGGACAACCAGACGCGGCTTCAGCCGCGGCGGCCCTATCCTGTGGCGCGCCGGGGCGCCGCCGCCCCCCGGCTGCCGGCGCCGCCGCGCCAGCGACCCGCGCCGCCGGCGGCTTCCGCGGGCCACCGGAGTCGCTCCGGTGGTCCGATTCTGTTCCCGTCTGCGCCGCTGCTCCTCCCGGGACTCGTTCTTCACTGCGGAACCATCAAACTTCCGTTGCGGCACGTTCCGTCGTTGCCCGTCAAAACCGCACAACACGAAGAACGACAGATGGTTGTCGGGCCGTGTTCGTTTGGCCCGCACCCTCCGCGTTAGGTAAAAACAACGAGAGAAAAAATATATCAACACATGATACAACAATTTTAATAAATTAAAATTGTTTATATAAACCAGGTTCTTTAATTTTTAAAGAACGTTCACGGGAGTAAAATACAAAAGGGGTATTTCCAAAACAAAAATCCCTACCTCATAGTCGTCGTCGTACGCACGTTCTTCGCGGATTTTGCTCGTCGCGGAAGGAGGGGATCGTCGCGTCATCGCGGAAGGGCGTCGCGTCGTCGCGGAACACGGTGTTGAGTCGGCGAACTCAACGGACCAAAAAAACAACAGATTTAATTTAATTATATAAAATTAATTCTGTGTTTTGTTAAAAAAACACAAGGGAGATTTAAGAGAATCCCGAAGTCTCTTACCTCAAACAGCTGATCGAAGATTTCGTTGCGGAGGAAGAGACGTCGCAGAAGAACGTTGCAGGAAGGGAACGTCGGCGTCGCGGAACACGACGTCACGTCGTCGACTTCCGCAGGTTCGGCGTTCTTCGTCGGAGGCCGGCGTTCTTCGCGTTCTTCGCATTCTTCGCGAAGGAGGATGAAGGCTCAAGAACTCTCTCAACGAGTAATCCTCCAAAAAGACTTGTTGGTCTTATTTTATTATTACGCCAACAAATGAAAAAGGTAAGTAACGACCCATCAATTCGTTGAATTAATTCAACAAAAGAAACCACCCATTTAATTCACGAAATAAACTGCCCAATTAAATGGTGCGTTAAGAATTTAAGAAAACGCGTTAGTTGACTTTCATAATGACGGGTTTTCGCGGGTGCGTTACTTAGCGGAAAGAAACGGCGGGGCTCGTGCAGGCCCTACCTCACAAATATCCTACCAAGAGGGTAGGATATTCTTGGATAGCACCCTATCCGTTATAACTCAGTTTAAGTGGCTTTCAAGTGGCTTCAAGTGGCTTAAGTGAAATAAAATAAAGTTTTCTAACAAATTATTTTATTTCTTAACTTTAAGCCCAAAAATTAAAAAACACACCCGAGAAAACGCAACTCCGGAAGAGGCGTTTCTAAGAAAATATCGGCCCTGCGATTCCATCGGTGCCCTCGGAATTCGATTCCGGGCACCGGTTCAAAAGCTAGAAAAACCCGCTCGTCCGTTCACTGAACGTACCCGAGCCAAACTTCGGAAAATGATTCCGGGCACACCGGGCCTCGGAATCAGGTGCCGTCAGAAACTGCGCTCTTGTAAAATTTCAAAGAAAATTAAGAAAAAAAATTCTTTAAAATTTACGGGTCTTTACATTACTCCCACCTCAGGGCTTTACGTCCCCGTAAAGATACATCATAAACTTGGGAAACAAATGTGGGTACTGAGCACGCATCTGAGCCTCCCGCTCCCATGTGCTCTCCTGGAGGTTCCCGTGTTGTCATCTGATGCGCACAAGAGGAATCGATCGCCCACGTAGGACCCGCTCCTGTCGATCCTCTATCTCCACTGGGACCTCCGCAAAAGTCGCCCCATCATCCACATCTAGCTCCCCATAGTCAATGATGTGCGTCGGGTCGTGCACGTATCTCCTCAGCTGAGATACGTGGAAGACGTCGTGCTCCCGGTGCAACTGAGGTGGTAGAGCCAGGCGATAAGCCACCTCGCCAATCCTGCTGAGGACCTAGAAAGGTCCGATGAAGCATGTAGACAACTTTCCACCTCGGCCAAATCTCCGCAAACCACGTCGAGGTGAGACATGCAAGAAGACGTGGTCCCAATCCTCGAACTCTAGTGGCCTCCGACTCTTGTCATCATAAGACTTCTGCTGGCTCTGAGCTATCCTCATCCGCTCCTGGATGACCTGAACCTTCTCTGTCGTGGCCCGGACCATCTATGGTCCCACAAGTGCTGACTCCCCAGGGTCTGTCCAGCACAAAGGAGATCTGCAAGGCCTACCGTACAACGCCTCGTATGGTGCCATCCCGATGGTGGAGTGGTAGCTGTTGTTGTACGTGAACTCCACCAAGGGTAGGTGGTCCTCCCAGCTGCGACCAAAGTCGAGGACACATGCGCGGAGCATGTCCTCGAGAGTCTGAATGATCCTCTCCGTCTGACCATCCGTCTGAGGGTGAAAGGCGGTGCTCAGACGTAGCCGCCTCCCAAACGCCTCCTGCAACCCCTTCCAAATCCGGGAAGTAAAACGAGCGTCCCGATCGGAGACGATAGTCGATGGCACACCGTGGAGCCGTACAATCTCCTGAACGTAGAGACGCCCCAGGCTCTCCACTGAGCCCTGCTCTCGGATGGGTAAGAAGTGTGCCGACTTGGTGAGTCGGTCAAAAATCACCCAAATGGAGTCATGACCTCTGGAAGTGCATGGAAGCCCAGTCACGAAGTCCATAGATATCCCGTCCCACTTCCACTCCGGGACTTCCAAGGGTTGTACCAAGCCTGCTGGTACCTGGTGCTCTGCCTTCACCTGCTGGCAGGTGAGGCACCGAGAAACGAACTCTGCCACAACCTTCTTCATGCCCGGCCACCAGTGCTGTCGTCTGAGATCCTGGTACATCTTCACCACTCCAGGATGTACCTCCAGAGGAGAAGTGTGAAACTCTCTCAGCACCTCCTCTCGTAAAGCAACTGGTACCAAGGTACGTCCTCTTAAAAGGATGTCGTGCTCTGCTCCAAAGGAGAATCCATCAGGTGCCTGTCCCGAGGATATCTGTGCACACCACGTCTCAAGTCAGCATCCTCACGTTGTGCCTCTCTGACCCGCTGCAGTAGTGGAGGAGTGACTGTGAGAGACTGAAGGAAGGCTGCTCCATCCCTATCCACGAAGGATATATGCAAAGCAGATAGCTGCTCTGTCTCCTCCTCAAGTAGCTGGATGCCTGTCCTCCTGCTGAGGGCATCAGCTACCACGTTCCCCTTCCCAGGAGTATAGACTATCTCAAAGTCATAGTCCTGGAGGAACTCGAGCCATCGCCGCTGTCTCAGGTTCAGGTCCTTCTGAGAGAAGATGTACCTAAGAATCTGGTGGTCAGAAAAGACTGTAAAGCGCTCGCCCATCAGATAGTGCCACCATGTCTTCAGAGCGAAGACCACTACTGCTAACTCTAGGTCATGGGTAGTGTAGATCTGCTCATGCGGCCTGAACTGACGTGATCCATAGGCAATCACGGCCTGCTCCTGCATCAGGACACACCCGAGTCCAGTCCCTGATGCATCACAGTAGACTACATAACCAACTCCCTCCTCAGGCAACCTCAAGATAGGTGCACTGGTCAATCTCTGCCTCAGCTCCTGGAAGCTCTGCTGACATCCGTCTGACCACACGAAGGGCTTCCCCTTCTTCATCAACGCTGAGAGTGGCGCCGAAACTCTAGAGAAGTCCGGCACAAATCTCCGATAGTATCCGGCTAGACCCAAGAAACTACGCATCTCCGTCACGCTCCTGGGTGGCTCCCAAGCTAGCACTGCCTTGATCTTCGCGGGATCCACAGCAACTCCTGCCTCAGAAATGACGTGCCCCAAGAAGTGGACCTCACATAACCAGAACCGGCACTTCGAGAGCTTGCCATAAAGATGGTGCTCTCGGAGTGTGTCTAGTACAACCCGCAAGTGGTAGGCGTGCTCCTCCTCGGTGGTCAAGTACACTAAAATGTCGTCGATGAAGACCACGACAAATCGATCGAGGTATGGCTGGAAGATCCTGTTCATGAGGCTCATGAACACTGCTGGAGCGTTGGTTAGGCCGAAAGGCATAACCAAGAACTCATAGTGGCCATACTGACACCTGAAGGCCGTCTTCTGCACGTCCTCATCTCGAACTCTGAGCTGATGATAGCCTGACCAGAGGTCTATCTTCGAGAACCACCGTGCTCCCTTGAGCTGATCGAAGAGGTCATCAATCATCGGTAGCGGATACTTGTTCGTCACTGTCACCTGGTTCAGGCGACGATAATCTACACACAGTCGCAAGCTCCCGTCCGCCATCTTGGCGAACAAAATCGGTAAATCCTAGGGTGAAACACTGGGTCGGATGAACCCCTTTCCCTGCAAGTCCTCCAACTGTACCCGTAGCTCTCGAAGCTCAGCGGGGGCCATTCGATACGCTGGAGTGGATATCGGGGCTATCCCGGGGTACAGATCAATATAAAAGTTTACCTCTCTGCGAGGAGGTAGCCCTGGAACGTCGTCGGGGATGACGTCCACATACTGATCCACCACTGCAGGAAAACTAGGACTCCGCACGTCCACTGCTCCAAGGATGAGGCTAGCCAACTGATGAGTGATGGGCTGCCCTCTCCTCTGCATGAGTCCCTCCTGTGCTGCGAAGGCTTCCTTCTTGCCGGTGAAGGTGAACCTGCTCCCGTCGGTGCGTACACATCGCACCTTGCGCCTAAAACAGTCAATCTGAGCATGGACCGTAGATAACCAATCCTTTCCCAAGATGACGTCGTAAGGCCTCAACGCCGCTACAAGAAGATCCCAGCCGAAGCTCTCGCCTCCTAGAGTAATCTCACACTACCGGAACCAGTGCGTAATCGTCGAGTCTGCTCCCATAGGAGTCTCTAGCCATAAGGATCGAGCCAACGGCTCTGTCGGAATCTCCGAGCTCCGAACAAGGGCAGCGGCTATGAAAGAGTGACTCGCTCCTGTGTCTATAAGAACTGTAGCAAGGGTGGAATAGACACAGATCGTACCTCGAATCATCTCTGGCGCGCCGTGGTCGTAGGCCTACACTGCCTGGAGCTGTGCCTGTCTCTGCCCGCCAGCTCCCTGTGGTCGGGGCGGACCTCCTGGTGGTGGTGGTGGCAGAGCCTCAAAGCGTCGCCCACCACCTGCTGCTCGTCCAGCTCCTCTGCCTCGTCCGCCTCCTCCCTGCGGACCGCCACGGTCGACCCTCTGCCTCTGCCTTGGTGGCCCCTCCACCGTCTGCTGCTCCTCGGTACGGTGGGTCGGGCAGTCACGAGCCATGTGGCCTTGCCCGCCGCACGAGTAGCACTGCCAGCCTCTCGGAAGACTGGCTCCGCGCTGTGTGCCCCGCACTGCTGAGCTAGTGTCCCGAGGTCGTCTTCCGGAAGGTCTGGTATGCCTGGAACCCTGAGTCATCCGTCGGATACCAGATGCCGAAGACTCTGCTACCTGCCGCCCTGCGGTGGGTCTCGCTGTGGACTCAGCCAGAAAGCTCTCGATCAGAAGGGCTCGCTCCAACACTCCTGCCTGGGTCAGGATGCTGAGGGAGATCAGCGATGCCCTAATCTCGTGCCTCAATCCCTGCTCGAAGGTCCGGGCCCGGAAGAATGGGTCCCACACCATGTCGGTTGAGTAGCGAGAAAGATCGGTAAACCTCTCCGCGTACTGGGCGACCGTCAAGCAGCCCTGCCGCAGCTGAAGAAGCTCCTGAATGCGCACCGCACGGAGGGTGGCCAGGACGAACTCTGAGAGGAAGAGGCTCTCGAAGTCCATCTAGATGAGAGAGGCCTCATCGTTCACCTGGAGCATCAAGCTCCACCATCGTCCCGCTGCTGCATGCAGTAGGCTCGGTGCGAGGATCACCATGAGGTTTGCTGGTGTCCTCAGTAGCCTGAAAACTCGAACGACCGCCTCCAGCCAGTCCTCGGCTGCCTGGGGGTCCGTCTCCCCACGAAACCTGGGTGGTCGCTGGCGCTGGAACTCGTGCAGAGCTCCGAGGCATCGTGCATCGTCAGCGGTCAGCGCTAGAAGAATCGGGGGCTCGACGGGTAAAGGTACCGCCGGTGCCTCTGCTGTCAACGGGACCTGTACCGAGGCCTCGTCGCTCGGCGGGCTGTCGTCGCGCTCTACTCTCGGAACCCTAGCTGGATACTGTCGTCGGGCCATCCTGAAATGAAACAAGTGCGCCACGATCAGAACAATATACCTGGTGAGCTGACACAAGTAATCACAAAGAAAACTTGAAACACACATGCAATCAATTTTTTCGTGCATTAAGTCGGAAATCAGAAGTCAGGGTCCTGGTGTACGGATACGTCGGCCACCGCACCAACACTGGACTCCCTGGACTGATAACCACACCCAATATGCTAAACACTATTGCTTCACATAGAAGAAAGATCAGAGTCTGCGGTAGAACTGAACTCCTCTAATACAAATTTGTCACGACCCGTCCTCGGGGACCGTGCCGTAACTACCCCAAGCCCGCCTTCCATAGGCCAGGGGCTGGCGACTAGCACCAAGGCGTAAATCCCAAGAAAAGTGAAGGCATTGCCTTTGAAAAGTAAACAAGCACCACAGAGTAAGCAAGAGGAAAAGTAAACACTAAGTAAAAACTGTAACAAGCTGTGCTGAAAGTAAAAGGGGCCGGAAATACAAGCCCAACTGTAAAGTACAACTGAAAGGGGAAAACAGCAACTGAAAAGAAAAGCCGCAGCGTCGAGCCGTCCTCTGGAAGTCCCACCTGAAGGGTGGGTACAGATAGCCTCCACTGCTCCTCGGGTCCACCTAACCGCTCCGAGTACATCCCGCCCAGTGGTCCACCTCCAGGTACCGTCCTGCTCCGCACGCCTCCACCATGATCAGCGATGTCCGTCGTCTGCAACCAACACAACGTAGTGCGGGAAAAGCCCTTGCAGGGGTGAGTATAAGCTACTCAGTAGGGACCCCGAGACCCCCGAAGGTCTCCCAAAATCCACAAAGGATACTCCAGAAAGGAAAGATACAATCACAAAGTAACAACCGACACTGCCTAGGTATATGCCCATACATATACCTAAGTCATCAATTCCCGTTCGGCTCCAACGTCCGAGCCCAAGCACAACCCAGTCCACACAGGAAAGCAAAACGTAAACTCACACAGGATAGCATAACACAATCCACAAAGGAGAGTAAACAGTAAATCCACATAGGATAGCTCAACACAATCCACAAAGGAGAGTAAACAGGATTCAGCTCACACAGATATACTTCTTCGGATAACGATAAATATAATCACTGATCCATATAAGTCGTCGGACCCACAAAGGATCGATAGGTACTAACCCCCGCAATGACCCACACAGGATCGGGCCCACACAGGACTTGTAGGCGCTGGCTCACACAGAACCGCTGAGCGCTGACCCACACAGGATCGGACCCACACAGGATCGGGCCCACACAGGACCTGTAGCACTGATCCACGTAGGATCGCTGAGTGTAGTAGTCGTCGTAGTCCATTGAGGATCTCTGCACATTCGTCGTCGCAGTCCACTAAGGATCTCTGCACGGTCGTCGCTGTCGAAGTAGCAGTCGCAGCCAGCACTAGGGTTCCCGCACACAGCAAGCTCGTTCGGGAGGGTCCGCTCCACGAGCCGAGAGGCTGATACATCAACTGATACAAAGTCCGAAGTTGATGTATCCAAAAGTTCCGTATCGTCAACAGGAATTCAACGTCGCAGACAACGCGTCAATTGGACGCCCGGTCTGAGAGTTATTGGCTTTTTCGTCCCAGGGGCCCGGTTGGTTTTTAAGAAAAAACCAACCCAACCGTACTCCACCTGCATCCAAACCTTGGGAGGAGTGATCCAAAAGATCCTTCTCACTTAGAGGAATTCAACAAAGCTGACGGCACGTCAATCGGACGTCCGTAGCTCAAGATATGAGTGTTTCCGCTCCGAGAGCCCGGTTGGTTTCGTGTACGAAACAACCCGTCCGAACCCAAAGTATTCCGAAACCTTGAGTACGATATACCAAAACGACCGTATCGATCCAAGGATCGCGTTTCCGCTGACGGCATGTCGTTTGGAGGCCCGTAGCTCAAGTTACGGGCATTTGACAGAAAACGGTCCGAAGAGGGGGGGTCCGGGCCCGGGCCGACCCAGCCCGACCCCCCCTGGGTCGGCCAAACCGGGTCGACCCGGTCCGGACCCGGTCCGGCCCGGCCAGGGTGCGACCCGACCGGTTGGACAGGCCTGGCTCGGCCAGCCCGGCCCGGCTCGACCGAGCGGCCGAGCGACGCGGGGGGGAGCCGCCGCCCCCGGGGGACACCCCCGCGGCACCCGCGGGGTGTCGCCCTGGACGACCCGAGCGACGCGGGGGGGAGCCACCGCCCCCGCGTGACAACCCCGCGACACCCGCGGGGTGTCGCCCTAGACAACCGGACGCAGCTTCAGCCGCGGCGGCCCTGTCCGGCGGCGCGCTGGGGCGCCGCCGCCCCCGGCTGCCGGCGCCGCCGGCGGCTTCCGCGGGCCACCAGAGTCGCTCCGGTGGTCCGATTTCGTTCCCGTCTGCGCCGATGCTCTTCCTGGGACTTGTTCTTCACTGCGGAACCATCAAACATCCGTTGTGGCACATTCCGTCATCACCCGTCAAAACCGCAAAACACAAAGAATGACGGAGGGTTGTCGGGCCGTGTTCGTTTGGCCCGCACCCTCCGCGTTAGGTAAAAACAACGGGAGAAAAAATATATCAACACATGATAATTTTTTTTAATAAATTAAAATTGTTTATATAAACCAGGTTATTTAATTTTTAAAGAACATTCACGGGAGTAAAATACAAAAGGGGTATTTCCAAAACAAAAATCCCTACCTCGTAGTCGTCGTCGTACGCACGTTCTTCGCGGATTTTTCTCGTCGCGGAAGGAGGGGATCGTCGCGTCGTCGCGGAAGGGCATCGCGTCGTCACAGAACACGGCGTTGAGTCAGCGAACTCAACGTACCAAGAAACAACAGATTTAATTTAATTATATAAAATTAAATCCGTGTTTTGTTAAAAAAAACACAAGGGAGATTTAAGAGAATCCCGAAGTCTCTTACCTCAAACAGCTGATCGAAGATTTCGTTGCGGAGGAAGAGACGTCGCAGAAGAACATTGCAGGAAGGGAACTTCTGCGTCACGGAACATGGCGTCGTGTCGTCGACTTCCGCGGGTTCGGCGTTCTTCATCGGAGGCCGGCGTTCTTCGCGTTCTTCGCATTCTTCACGAAGGAGGATGAAGGCTCAAGAACTCTCTCAACGAGTAATCCTCCAAAAAGACTTGTTGGTCTTATTTTATTATTACGCCAACAAATGAAAAAGGTAAGTAACGACCCATAAATTCGTTGAATTAACTCAACAAAATAAACCACCCATTTAATTCACGAAATAAACTACCCAATTAAATGGTGCGTTAAGAATTTAAGAAAACGCGTTAGTTGACTTCCATAATGACGGGTTTTCGCGGGTGCGTTACTTAGCGGAAAGAAACGGCGGGGCTCGTGCGGGCCCTACCTCACAAATATCTTACCAAGAGGGTAGGATATTTCTGGATAGCACCCTATCCATTATAACTCAGTTTAAGTGGCTTTCAAGTGGCTTAAGTGAAATAAAATAAAGTTGTCGAACAAATTATTTTATTTCTTAACTTTAAGCCCAAAAATTAAAAACCACACCCGAGCAAACGCAACTTCGGAAGAGGTGTTTCTAAGAAAATACCGGCGCTGCGATTCCATCGGTGCCCTCGGAATTCGATTCCGGGCACCGGTTCAAAAGTTAGAAAAACCCGCTCGTCTGTTCATTGAACGTACCCGATCCAAACTTCGGAAAATGATTCTGGGCTCACCGGGCCTCGGAATCATGTGCCGTCAGAAACTGCGCTCTTGTAAAATTCCAAAGAAAATTAAGAAAAACATTTCCTTGAAATTTACGGGTCTTTACAATGTAGATGCTAGTTTCCAGACTGATCAAGATGGCATGAAGTCGCAGACTATATACATCTTCAATTTCAATGGAGGTGCAGTGAGATGGAAGAGCTCAACGCAAAGTGTGGTGGAATATTCTATAGCAGAGTCCGAGTATATCATAGTTTATGCGGTAGCTAAAGAAGCAGTATGGATGCAAAGCTTCGTCGAAGAGATGGATGTAGTACCAAGCAGTAAAGATCCTATCACGCTCTATTGTGATAATACTGCAGCGGTGACACTTGCCAAGGCGCCAAGATCACATCAGCGGACAAGGCACATACTTTGGAAGTATCATCTCTTGAGGGATTTTTCTCAGAGAGGTGAAGTTGCAGTGAGAATTATTTCCACGGAAGACAACGTGGCAAACCCATTGACTAAAGCCTTAACTCAGCAGAAACATGATCATCATGTGAGGTCTAGCGGACTAAAAGTCGTAGGCAGTTGGTTCTTGTCCAAGTTGGAGTTTGTAAGAGTTGGTGTCCTGAGAACCAACTGTTTTGTACTTTGATTACATGAATGTTCACTTATTATATATTGTTCATTATTATGCATGACTATAATATAATAATGTCCTAGAATATTTGTTGCATTGATAAGGTCATGGCAGATCCCCACTATGATGAGAACCTTGAAATGCTATAATAATATTCTTAAATAAAGTTCTACAGTTGGATGACATACTATGATAATACACATAGTATACAGATCGTCATGTGCAAGTACTCGTAAGAAGACGAGACTCTCTCTCATGGAGTTCTCACATGGTAATCTTCAAGATGGGAGATAATGAGAACAGACCCGCCAATAGCAATTCCACATGTCTTGGTGTCATCGGACATTGCTATCTACGAGCGTGTGTAATGGTCCTTAGACTGGAATATTATCATTAACCCATGTCATGACTCACGCACTTAGATTTACTGACGAAAACCGTCACGTAGACAGTTGGTAGGAAGTAGGGTACGTTGGGTGCGTCACGAGTGACATGTTGTTAATGGATAAGTCAAGGAAGGATTTGTCCCTTCCATTTATGGAAGTTGATATCTCGGCCCTTTGATTGAAATAGAACTGTCGCATTAAATTCCATGGCCATGGTGTAAACGACGAGTTTATTTCAGGAAGTCAAAGAACGACAGATCAAGCATATAGGTTTATGACACTGCCATGAAACCTGCTTTATGAGATATCGAGACAAAGGGATTAAATTACACATTAAGCGTTCGTATGAGGTGATACGTCAATGCGGCGTCAACTTCTTTCTCTTGGGTGTCTTGACCCATTGCTAAACAGTAATCTTGGACTTTAGGCAAGCTCACCTAATGCCAACGAGAAAGAGGCCTAGAGGGTCACACATTAAGTGTATTCAAGTATCTAAAGTAGAATTAAAATTACCCCCATACATGGTTTAATAATTATTCAAGGAAGCCTAAATCATTTTAATAATGGAGGAAGAAGAAAATGAAAACAAGATATACATGCCATGTATTAAAGATTACACACCGTGTAGTTTTCATGGAAAACAAGTACACGCCGTGTATTAATAATTACACGTCGTGTAGTTTTATTTATGGAAAGGAAATGAATAAATGAAAACAAGATATACACGCCATGTACATTGAATGTACATGCTATGTAGTTTTCAATGAAAAAAAGTACACACTGTGTATTTATTAATACATGCCCTGTAGTTTTTCCAGTCAGGATTTTGAGTATATAATATTGTTTTAAATGATATTTATTATAATCAGCATGGGCGCATGTCAAGGAATTAATTATTCGACACGAGGGTTTTAAATAAGAGTTAATGAAATAAATAAAATGCGTAATGCGTTTATTTATTGTCATAACTCTACAACCTCAAACCTGATTATAAATATCCTCACAACCCCAACTCTTTTCTGACACACAAGAAAATCATTGTACACAACAACTATGGAGAATTCTTTCATGGTCGAAAGAACCTCTTCCTCCAAGAACGCTCTCAAGACCGAGAGATATCCTCTTCCACCAGATCAAGATGACCTAATGCGTACAACGTAAGCCGAGGATTCTCCATGCTAGCACCTGGAGACTCCTTTGGCGACGTCACGGGATATGAGGTACACGTGTGGATCACCGCTAGAGGTAGTCTACACCTAGCTTCTGCGACGCAACAATGAATCACATCGGAACGTGATCAAGAACATCAACGAAGAAAGAAAACCCAAAAGGTATTTATTTTCAATTGATTAAATTAATTATAATAAACCTGTAACGATCCCACTTTGTTGTTCCAGGACTTTCCGTTTCTTTTTCCATTTCTGTGATTCGATCAGTGGAGACTAGCATTTATCATCGTATTGATCCCAGATTGATCATTGTTAATTACAAAAAGCCAAGTGCACATCCACCCACGTGATTCTACTGCACCCGAATCATTCAATAAGAAGACATTAATCCAGGTTTGGGAATTAATGTTCTTTATGGTGTAACATACTCATAAAATATTTTTTTGGTATTTGAATCCTAGGCAATAAGTGATGATTATAAAAATGTAGTATTTTTTACTTAGTTATGGAAAGATAATTCATTATCAAGTAAAACTAAAAGTGGATATCAAGTTTATACCTAGTATGGTATTTAGGATATGTAAATCTGAACACCATTTTTATTATCGATGTCTTTATTTTGGAAAAAGAAACCTTAAGAAATAAAGGTATGCCAGAAAGATTAAAAAATTAGTTCATCAAGTCAACGTGAACTATTCCAATTATAACCTAGAGGTGTATATAATTCCTAAGATTCCTTTAACTAAGGAATGTTCAAGTGAAGTAAGTGCATGGTCAGAAGATATGAGTTTCTTTGAGATGACAACCCGAAGAATATCTAGACTATGTAATCATCGATCAAGATAATGTAGCATGGAGTAATTCCTAAATGAAAATTACCTTATCAAAATCATGACATTGATGTTCATATGGAGGATCGATGATGAAGTCTTACATGTGAACATTGATCAATAAAATGTTGTGTAGAGTAATTCATAAATGCACATTTTATACATCAAGGTAATGATGTAATGTGTATCAATGCTGCAACATGCAGAAACATCCATTATATTTCATGGAATGCTTCACAAATAATGGTGATATCCCATAACAATATTCCAAATATAATGAAAAATCGATATCATTTGAGTTATAGTATGATGAAAATCTCGTATGTCCTATGAACGTGTGTTTGGATTCTAAGAGTTTCTTAGGACATAAAGAAACATGCATTAGGAACAAACACATTGTTCATGTATTGTAATTATCCTAATGGTTGCTTAAGATATTACATAAATCCCTAAGATAGAAAAGTTATAGTAAAGTTATAGAAAGTATATCTATATATGGGTGCATATCTATTTTGAGATAGTGGGAGCCACATTGACTTGGGTTTAGTCAATGCCTTATATGTACAAATATTTGGCATAGGAACTAGTTCCACAAGCGCATGTGAAACATAGTATGTTCCAGAGACACATACTATATATCAAGGATAAAACAATGGTTATGGTTTTCATATTTACTATAGTCGGTGATATATTATTCCTTGTGAATAATATTTCCTATAGGTAAACAATATATAGAAATTATCTAAGATTAACAAGACCAGTTAAAATTCAATAAATGGATTCCATGTTTCAATGTGAAAAGGGGATTATAGTTTTGAATATTATGGTGGGTATTCAAATGAGATTATACATGGATGGTACAAGTATAGTCTCGATTACCAATACTATGTCGTTATTCCTAAATCCATTAGAATTTTACATGTCATAGCTCACTTCTAAGATCATTTATTCTACATTGGATTTCATGAACCCAAATTATGGAAGGTTTATATATGACGGAACAAGAAGGGGATGGTCATGTCACAAAATTCCACTGAAAGTGGAAAGTTACTCATATATAGTTTTAGATTGTATTAAGTATAGTGATCATAGAATATACATTTGAAATAAATGTTGGGCATGTGTCTACCAGAGGTTTGTGGAAGAGTCAAGGTTTCCCAAGAGGAATATGTTTGAATAAATATATAAAATGGATATTGGTATTACAATAAGATAAGACTCGGATGAAATTGATTACTCAATGATTGAATTAAAGTAGAAACCTATGTTTTAGGGAAAAAGATCTACCGAGGTAGATCTAATAGTTTTTTGGACCAATTCAATATTACATATAGTGACATGGTATTGAAAAATAAAAATAAGAAGAATTCAAGAGAAGAATTGTTTCCAATGTCACATGGCATAATCTCTCAAGGATAACATGTCTAGGAAATAGAAGGATATTAACATGGTGAGTTTTAATTAATATGTATATGTGATGGATTAATAATGTATTCTGTCATATACAATGATTGATATTTCTTTTATAGTAGAGAAATATCAGTTATATCCAGGAGCATTTCAAGTGACTTAGTCCGAACTATTCATTTTTACTTTGATAAGTATAAAATATATGTACATGGTGAGTAGAGATGAAAGGGTAATAGTTTTTAGGGGGCATAAACTAGTCTTCCATAGATCAATATGATCTAATGTAATAGTTAGGCTAAGGTGATGGGTGAGGAAAGATCATATAAGCTAGCGGTATCCATACCAATATATACTGAGTACGTTTTAGATTCTAAGGTAGCTAAGAAGCAGTTAAATAAAACGATTTGTTCTAGTTCTTGGAATCAAACATAGTTAGAAGAGGATTATCATAATGTAAATTATGATATTATTACTATCCATGGTGTGTTTTTTGGATATTGGACAAAATTGATATACTCAGGGATACTATCTCTTGAGAAGTTTTACTAAAGGAGATGAGGCCTCAAATAGAAGAAATGCCACGTGGTGGAATTGTGGTAGGCCAGCAGCTAAATCCATGTCTCAACAAAAACATAATCTGAATCATGTGAGTGTTAATAAGGTTTGTTAGAAAGTTGTCTCTAGTGAAAGTGGGAGTGTTGAAATAGTGGGTTCCCTATACCCAACTATGCAGTGATTTTTATTAAGATATCATGTATACATTTATCTATACATGATGTTTTCTTTCCAATGTAGTGTAGAATTTTCTACTTCCACTATTGAAATGGTAATTTCCATAGATTAATTGTCACATAGAAAGAGTATAGAAGATCCTATCTTATAATGAGAACCATGAGATACTATGAAATTAATCTTAAACAATGGTCCTATGGTCTATATAAATCTTATTGACTGGTCATGGTATATGTCAAACTATCTGGTGTTGGGGCTCATAAGAATTGAGACATCTTCTCAGGAAGTCATCACTTTGTGATCTCTAATAGTGAGATCACGAGGATTGACCTGCAAATAGGAACACAACATGTTTTGGATGTTCTTATCTATGATCATGTGCAATGGTATCCTTACTTGAGATCATTGCTGATGGATTACATTTGATCACATACTTTGATGCAAGACAAAAACTATGATGATCAAATCGTTGAGAGGTTTTTTGTGTTGGGTGCGTCATTGGTGGAATGACATTGGTTGAATAGTCAAGAAAATATTTGTCTCTTCTCGATTATGGATGTAATATATCTCTGTAACACCCCAAGCTTCCACGGTACTCTTCTCTTTAAATAATATAGTAGCGTGTGTTGTACGCAACTTCGAGTTTCTAACACACACCACAACCAATCAAACTAGCCGTTATGAATAATAATACCCACTTTTTGAAATTTTATAAACTTTATCTCTCAAAATTGACTTCATTTTTGGATTCAGAATATCGAAATTAGCCTAGGGTAAAATTTTGGAACTTTTCGGATAACATTTATATTTTGATGAATAGTGAAAATTACTAAATTTTAATTAAAAACAACTTTTTTAATCAAAATAATTAATAGTGATAAATTATGAATTTTAGTGGTTTTAAAGTATATTTAGAATATATTTTTACCATTTAATACTATTTTGGTCATTGGACATAATTTCACAATTAAACCGGACATAAAAAAGTGTCAATTTTTGATAGTTATTATCTCTTAAAAACACGCTTTTTGTTTTAACAACAGGAATTAATTTTAAATTAATTTCTGCCTCTTCTATGTTTTGAATTTGGAAAAATGGATTCTATATTTGGAATCAGGATATCCAAATTGTGTAAATAGGTAACTTTTATTTTTAAACATTTTGAATAATTACTTTGGTAAATATTTTAATTACCATGGTTAAAGGGTAAATCCGGTAAATAAGGGTAAAACAATAATATTATAATAATAATAAATTACCCTAAAATGTGACATAACCTTATTTTTTGATACATTTCTTACCATGTGCATCTTTGGGTTGATTTTTGGACCCCATGGAGCCACTTGTAAGTGATAATGCCACTTTATATTAATTAAGTTAAAATAAATACAAAAATGACATAAGCATATATCGTTTAGAAACACAATTTTTACATAGGGTTATATATGTTGGATTTTCAACTATAAATATTCATTAAAAATATAAAAAGATTTCCTACATAATGATATTTTATTTATAATTTTTATACATTTAATAATTAATATTATTTATGACACAATAATGATGCGGTATTTTCTTTATTAATGAAAGAATCAAATAATTGGTATTATAAATGTTAAACTTAATATAATTTGAAAGTTTTGATGACATGAATGAATTTTATTGGTTAATATGACATTATAGGATTTCTTAAATTAATTTTTTTGAATTAATAAAGTTATGACTTTAACAAAAATCAATTTTTGAATAGTGTCAAAATTGACATAAAAGTGTTTTTAAAATAAATATTGTATTATTAATTGATATTAAATTCCTAAAAATCTAAGGTACGGCCAAGAGACATATATAATGATAGGTGTATCATTAATGGACCACTTTGGGGTCTCTTGGATGTATATAGTATGTTTATTAACTATATAATATAAAAATACAAAGTGACATGGTAAATGTTAAACTAATTAACTAATAGTTAAAACTAAAAGATAAGGTTAATATAGTGACCCAAATTTGTCTAAAACTTATTGGTTGAGTGGTTTTAGACCCAAACTCACCTTATACTCTTAATAATCTACTTTGGAGCCATTAGAAACCGAATTTTAATTTATTATAAAATAATATTTCTAGCTTTTCCAAAGGTGCCCCTCACCCCTCTTATAAAAGGTCACTTCCCCTTCTCACTAATTCACACATTCAAAGCCTTTTGGTTCGGCCAACCCCTGCCCAAATACTATGTAAACTTCCCTAAATTCAACATAGAGGCCTTATTTTGATCATAAAGCCAACCTAAGTAGCCCTTTTGATCAAATCAAAAGGAAGAACCCAAAGAAGAGGTAATGTTTTCACCACCCTCTTTCAAGTTCCTTTCTTCTTCAACTTCTTCTTTCTTTGTTATCCCATTATAAAATAATAACTCCAGTATCTCCTATATACTGTGATATTATTTTAAATATGGTACAACCATATTTATTATTCTATCCATCCTTTGAATGACATGTCACCATACGTGCGTACGTACGGCTTACCGTCTCCACGTCGTGGTGTAACTGTTATTCAATATATTATTATTTGGATGGGTATAATTATGATGTGTAATTCATGTAAATAATAATTATAAAATTATAATTATTTTGTATATATGATATACCATACAATTATATATTATTTTAATACCAAAAGGATGATATTGTCGCGCGTGCGTACGTATGGACTACCATCTCCACGAACGCGAAGTGATTCATTCCCCATCGTATCCATTCAAAACTAATTCTCATTTGATGATTACAAGTAATTTTTAAGAACTTTATATCATTCTGGATATGAATAAGATACAACCTATCCATAACAAACATGACTTATGTAACAAAACATATAAAAGAAAACGAGTAAGTTAACACCCGAAACGACGATAATACTAAAGTATTATTAACAAAGCATTATTAGAAGATAATATATGATATCATAATTATGTATATGGTTCTTGTATAATTTAATAACAATGTTTTAACTATTATACAGGATGTTAACATACCATCGACTAAGGAAAAGTAAAGGTAATGGTTTATTTCACAATCTCTTCATTATCCGAGGTTGTTTATACGTAATTATCTACTGGGACCTCTTTATCATCCACATCCATGTTTCTTGAAAATGTATTCAAATAATTCTTAATATTTTAAAGACTATGGGATAAATTCATTTATACCCTTGTTGACATTTTATAAGAAGTTTATAAAGGAACATTTCTGTCGTTTTCCAAACAAAGTCCTTTTTAACCTTTTTGACATAATTAAGGCAAGAATGTCTTTTTTAACTTATACGGCGGGTGTGACTATTTTCCGCCGTTATAAAATCATCGAAGCTTCCCTTACAATCTTATAAGAAAAATTTCAAAGTAAATATTTTATTTTATAATTATGTGACTTTCAAATTATTTCAAAAAAAGCGACATTTCTCTCAAATAGTTTTGATTTCATCTATGTCAACACCCTTTTATGGATTTTAAGCTTATTTGTAGTTGATTTATTGTGATAAAAAACTTCCATATTGTATTGAAGGTTTTGCGATATGTTTGACCGTGGATGTGTTATTTTATACCATTCATGGTTTATGGAGAAAGTATTGACATTTTGTATGCTAGTTTTAATACGAATATTTGTGTTATGTTTAAACCTGTTCATACGAGGAATGCATTGGACTTAATAAGTGATAGGTGGAGCCCGCTATAGCTCCTCGATGCATCGGTAGGTCTCATGAGAAAAACTAGTGTCTTGGTACAAGGCCTTGACAAAATCTTATTTGTAGTCTTGGAACGAGGCCTTGATTATGTGGTTATGATAGTCTGGCATTATGCATTCCATCATTATGAAAGTGGTTATTGATATTTCATGTGATTATTCGACTAGTAGAATATCCATGTGAATAAGTACATGAAATTATTTCATTTTATTTCTGCCATATTATGATGAAGTTCAAGTTTTAAAAGGATTTTGGTTTAGTTATACATTGCCTTAAATGTTTGTGCTTATTTATGAAAGTTTCCGCTATATTGTTATCCTTACTGTGCATTTGAGCTCACCCCTTTCTATGTTTTATTTTTCCCGGGATGTGAAAAAGTATTTTATGAATGACCTACAGGGATAGTATGAGGGGATACGAGTGTGGACTATGGAGACTATATTGTTGTAGTTTTCATTTTAGGATGTAATGTAAACTTTATGAATGTATCTAGTTATTCCAAGGCTACTAAACTAATCGGTCTTTAGAGACTTGATAATTCTTGTGATCATACCAATGTTATGTAATAATGCACCGAATCTAGGTAACTGGGGTCAGGGCATTACAGTTGGTATCAGAGGAAGTTTAGTAGAAACCTTGGAAGCTAGATTTAGATAAACTCTGATTAGATCACATAGACCTAAGATGGACTTTGAGGATTAATATAGAAGAAATTCCTAGAATTTTGGTATTGTAGAGATTTTGTGAGTTTTCCAAGCAATACATCCCTGTCTGGATACGAACAGGTAGAGGCAGCTCTAACACAGATGTACTTTGGGGTAAAACCCGAAAACACCGCTTTGATCTAGACTCGAACGGGAACTGGTGCACGACAATGGGCCTTGCTGCACTCTTGGTTACGACACTCCCAGGGGATATGCTTAGTATAACTCTCATTTTATTTACAAATCATTATGAAGGGTCTATGAGTATATACTTTCTCAAAGATTTTTTTTATGATTATGGATAAATCCATAAATAGTTCAATTTATGTTAAGTATTTTATAAGTATGGAATTATGAATTTTGATTCATAAACTGATCTAGTTTATTCCATTGTTTAGAAATGGCGCCTAATGGAAGAAATGGAAACCGTATCAATGAATGCACTCCATGTAGGGATTTCCCTCCTGCTCAAGATAATTATAGTGGAGCTGGTGATGTAACTGGTGCTGATCAGCTAATCACCATACATGGACAACTCACTCAGGTTATGAATAATAACCTTACTCATATAGAGCAACCTGATCCAAAGTGTGGGGGATCAATGTTAGATCGGTTCATGAGGAAAAAACCACCAACATTCATTAGGAGTACAAATCCCTTAGTATCTGAGCAATGGATAAATTTCATAGATAAAATATTTCAGGCTTTGGGGAGTAGTGAAAGGGAAAAAGTTATCATGGTAGTTTACCGCCTCACTGGAGATGCTGATCAATGGTGGTCATTGATTCAAAACATGAAGGAAGATGATGAAGTATCAAATATGGAATGGAGGGAGTTCAATGATCTATTTTTAGAAAAATACTTTCCTTGTGACCATTGAGCAGATATGGAAAGACAATTTCTGAGTCTGAGACAAAAGGAGGATGAGAATGTCGCAAAGTATGAGGCTAAATTTACAAGGATAGAAAGGTATTCTAGAGATTATATACGTAACCCAAGAAGTAAGATTGATAGTTTCTTTGATGGGTTAAAACCATTTCTCCATCGAGCATTAGTCTCAAAATCCTTCTCGTCGTACAAAGACATTGTCTCATGTGCTATCAAGACAGAAAAGGAATTCTCTAAGTCTTATGACTTTAAAGAAAAGAAAGAGAAGAAGAGATCTACTGATCAATCTGGGAATGGAAATAAGGGGAATAAGGGAAAAGTTGAATATCCATCCTACAGTAAATGTGGGAAGAAACACCCTAGTACTTGCTTAAAAGGAATGGGAGTCTTTTACAAGTGTGGTGAAAAGGCCACCAAGCTCGTGATTGCAAGGGGAAGAAGGAAGCTACCGATGTCCAATGCTACAATTTCAGGGTGATGGGACATTATGCAAATGAATGTCCAAAGCGTCAGGGGAACTTACCTCAGAAAAGGACAAGGGATCAAGGCCAAGCTTATGCTATCACTACTGTTGAGGTAGAAGCTCTGAAAGATGTGGTGGCAGGTAATTTAATGGTTTCCTCAAGTTTATAAAATGAATTATTTGATTCTAGATCATCACATTGTTTCATATCTTTCTAGTTTTCTAAGAAAATTAGATATTTCCAATTTTATTTAACAATGGAGTTGTCAGTTAAAACTCCTAAGGGAAGTATCATTGCAACAAAGTTTTGTGAATCAGTCCCCATTAGAGCACATAAATGTTCTTTATCCACTGGTCTCATCGTCATACCTATGATTGAGTTTTATATAATCCTCGGTATGGATTGGCTTTCAGACCATGATGCGAATAAGAAGAAGGAGGTTATGATTTTTTATGATGATGATAAAGAACACCTTATGTTTAGAGCAGAATTGTCACCACCTAATTATTATCTAGATCCACCCCCAGTAGCTCAACTAAATTCAATTATTGGGGATGAAGAGAATTAAATGACTATGGGTGAGGAAAGGAATGTTCAAATAGAGGATGTACCTATTGTGAAAGAATATGTAGATGTGTTTCCGGAAGATTTACCTGGAAATCCTCCATAACGAGAAGTTGAGTTTTCCATTGATTTAATTCCTAGAGCAAGGGAAATATCGAAGACCCCTTATAGAATGACCATTGTAGAATTAGTTGAACTAAAGAAACAACTAGAGGAATTGAGTAATAAGGGATTTATTCGCCCTAGTGTTTCTCCATGGGGAGCCCCTGTTCATTTTGTTAAAAATAAAGATGGATCTATGAGGTTATGTATCGACTACAGGGAGATCAATACTATAACAATAAAGAACAAGTATCCCATATCTCGCATTGATGATTTATTTGACCAACTGCATGGAGCTCAATACTTTTCAATGATTGACCTTCGATCTGGATACCATCAGTTGTGTGTGAAGAAGGAATACATTCCGAAGACAGCATTTCGAACAAGGTATGGGCATTACGAGTTTACGGTAATGCCTTTTGGGCTGACTAATGCACCCTCTGTATTCATGGATATAATGAATAGAGTTCTCAAGGAATATCTCGATGAATTTGTGGTGGTATTTATTGATGATTTCTTGGTATACTCCAAAAGCTATGAAGATCATGAAAATCACTTGCGCATTATGCTGAAGACTCTGAGAAGACATGAATTATATGGGAAGTTTAGAAAGTGTGAATTTTGGCATCAGGAAATTTCTTTTCTTGGCCATATTGTCTCTAAAGATAGAATCTCTGTTGATCCTTCTAAGACCAAGGCTATTCAAAAATGGCCTTCACCGACGAGTATAACTAAGGTATGCAGTTTTATTGGTTTAGCAGGTTATTATCGACGTTTCGTCCAGAATTTTGCCCGGTTGGCTAACCCATTAACAAATCTCACACGTAAAGGGTTTAAATTTGTTTGTACAAAAGAGTGTGAAGAATGTTTTGAAGTACTGAAGAGAATATTAGTCAATGATCCTACATTGACTCTACCATCAGGGAATGATGGGTTCATTATTTATAGTGATGCATCAAAGAAAGGACTTGGTTGTGTCCTTATGCAGAATGATAGGGTTATTGTCTATGCATCACGATAGTTGAAAATTCATGAGAAAAGTTATCCTACTCATGATCTCAAGTTAGTAGCTGTGATCTTTGCTTTGAAGATATGGAGACACTACCTCTATGGTGAAAAATGTGAGATTTATACTGATCACAAGAGTTTGAAGTATATTTTCTCACAAAAAGAACTGAACATGAGGGAAAGGTGATGGCTTGAACTACTCAAGGATTATGATTGCATGATACACTACCACCTTGGGAAGGAAAATAAGGTGGATGATGCTTTGAACAGAAAAGATCATGGAGTTTTGAACATGATGAGAATTGAAAGGGATCCAATTTCTATGGATCTAGTAAAGTTGGATATGGGAATCACCATGGAAGGTGAAACATCAATTCTTTTTCAAATGGTTGCCAAACCATCTTTACTCGAAAGTATAAAGAGTTCTCAGACCGATGATGAAGAGTTTCATAAGAATATTAAAGATGTGAATGATGGGAGATTGAGAGACTTTGTGTATGAAGAAGGAAATTTAAAATTTGGGAAGAGACTTTGTGTTCCCAATATACCTGATCTAAAAACGGAATTGTTGGATAATGCTCATAGTTCCAATTTCTCTATACACCCTGGGAGCACCAAAATGTATAGAGATTTAAAGGAAAATTTTTTGTGGGACAACATGAAGAGGAATATTGCTGATTTTTTGTCAATATGTATGGTTTGTCAACAAGTGAAAGCTGGAAGGAAACAACCTGGAGGAGTCATGCAACCTCTTCCCATACCTGAGTGGAAATGGGATAATATCACTATAGACTTTGTCATGGGACTACCAAAAACTCTTAGAAGGAACGATGCAATATGGGTCATTGTTGATCATCTTACCAAGTCAGCACATTTTCTTGCTATAAGGGAAGACTTACCACTTGAATGTCTAGCAAGACTATATATTAATGAAGTTGTGAGACTTCATGGAGTACCCTTATCGATTGTTTTGGATTGAGATCCCCGTTTTACTTCGAGATTCTGGAAGAGTCTTCAGAAGGCCTTGGATACTGAACTTCATTTGAGCATTGCTTACCACCCTCAAACAGATGGACAATCAGAACGGGCTATTCAAACCTTAGAAGACATGTTGAGATCATGCTCACTTGACTTTCAGGGTATGCGGGATCAATATTTACCTCTCGTAGAATTTTCCTATAACAATAGCTTCCATTCGAGTATTTAGATGGCACCATATAAAGCGTTATATGGAAATAGATGTCGCACACCAACTTGTTGGGATGATGTTGGTGAAAGAAAACTTGTAGGCCTAGAACTGGTGGAGGAAACGATGGAAAAGGTGAAGGTAATCCAAAATCACATCAAAGCAGCTCAAAGTAGGCAGAAGAGCTATGCCGATAACCAAAGGAAGGATTTGTAATTTCAGGTAGGAGAACATGTTTTCTTGAAGGTATCTCCATGGAAGGGAGTTATACATTTTGGTAAGAAGGGTAAATTGAGTCCCAGGTACATCGGACCTTTCGAAATTCTTGAATTAATTGGGGCTGTAGCTTACCATTTGGTAATGCCGCGAAGTCTCTCCAAAGTTCACGATGTGTTCCACGTATCACTGTTGAGGAAATACATGCTCGACCCAATGCATGTACTCACCTATGAGGAATTAGAACTGGAACCTGATCTGTCTTATTATGAAGAGCCGATCAGGATTCTTGATACAAGAGAACAAGTGCTGAGAAACCGGACGACTCGTCTGGTAAAAGTTCTATGGAGAAACCATAAGATGGAATATGCAACGTGGGAACCCGAGGAACTTATGATGATGAACCACCCAAGTCTTTTTATGCAATAATATTCTTGAAATTTTGAGGATGAAATTATTTGAAGGAGGGGAGAATGTAACACCCCAAGCTTCCACTGCACGCTTCTCTTTGAATAATATAGCAGCGTGTGTTGTATGCAACTTCGAGTTCTAACACACACCACAACCAATCATACTAGCCGTTATGAATAGTAATACCCACTTTTTGAAATTTTATAAATTTTATCTCCCAAAATTGACTTGATTTTTGGATTCAGAATATCAAAATTAGCCTAGGGTAAATTTTTGGAACTTTTCGGGTAACATTTATATTTTGATGAATAGTGAAAATTACTAAATTTTAATTAAAAAAACGTTTTTAATCAAAATAATTAATAGTGATAAATTATGAATTTGAGTGATTTTATAGTATATTTAGAATATATTTTTACCATTTAATACAATGTTGGTAATTGGACATAATTTCACAATTAAACCAGACATTAAAAAGTGTTGATCTTTTGATAGTGATTATCTCTTAAAAACACGTTTTTTGTTTGAACAACGGGAATTAATTTTAAATTAATTTTTGCCACTTCTGTGTTTTGAATTTGAAAAAATGGATTCCATATTTGGAATCAAGATTTCCAAATTGTGTAAATTGCTAACTTTTATTTTTATACATTTTGAATCATTACTTCGGTAAATATTTTATTTACCATGGTTAAAGGGTAAATCCGGTAAGTAAGGGTAAAAAAAAAATATTTTAATAATAATAAATTACTATAAAACGCGTCCTAACATTATTGGTTGATACATGTCCGACCATGGGAATCTTTGGGTCGATTTTTGGACCCCATGGAGCCACTTGTAAGTGATAATGACACTTTATATTAATTAAGTTAAAATAAATAGAAAAATGACATAAGCATATATCTTTTAGAAAACAATTTTTACATAGGGTTATATATGTTAGATTTTCTACTATAAATATTAATTATAAAGATAAAAAGATTTACTACATAATGGTATTTTATTTATTATTTTTATACATTTAATAATTAATATTATTTATGACAAAATAATGATGCAGTATTTTCCTTATTAATGAAAGAATCAAATAATTGGTATTATAAATGTTAAAATTATTATAATTTGAAAGTTTTGATGACATCCATGAATTTTAATGCTTAATATGACATTATAGGATTTCTTAAATGATTTTTTTTTGAATTAATAAAGTTGTTAAGACTTTAACAAAAATCAATTATTGAATAGTGTCAAAATAGACATAAAAGAGTTTTTAAAACAAATATTATATTATTAATTGATATTAAATTCCTAAAAATCTAAGGTTCGGCCAAGAGACTTATATCATGATAGGTGTATCATTAATGGACCACATGGGGGTCTCTTGGATGTATATAGTAAGTTTATTAACTATATAATATAAAAATACAAAGTGGCATGGTAAATGTTAAACTAATTAACTAGGAGTTAAAACTAAAAGATAAGGTTAATATAGTGACCAAAACTTGTCTAAAACCTATTGGTTGAGTGGGTTTCGACCCAAAACCACCTTATAATTTTAATAATCCACTTTGGAGCCATTAGAAACCTAATTTTATTTTATTATAAAATAATATTTCTAGCTTTTCCAAAGGTGCCCCTCACCCCTCTTATAAAAGGAAACTTCCCCTTATCACTAATTCACACATTCAAAGCCTTTTGGTTCAGCCAACCCTGGCCCAAATACTCTCTCAACTTCCCTAACGTCAAACTAGAGGCCTTAGTTTGATCAGAAAGCCAACCCAAGGAGCTCTTTTGATCAAATCAAAAGGAAGAACCCGAATAAGATGTAATGTTTTCACCACCCTCTTTCAAGTTCCTTTCTTCTTCTACTTCTTGTTTCTTTGTTATTAGCATTCTAAAATAATAACTCCAGTATCTCCTATATACTGTGATATTATTAAAAATATGGTACAACCATATTCAGTATTCTATCCATCCTTTGAATGACATGTGACCATACATGCGTACGTACGACTTACCGTCTTCACGTCGTGGTGTAATTGTTATTCAATATATTATTATTTGGATGGGTATAATAATGATGTGTAATTCATGTAAATAATAAATATACCATTATAATGATTCTTTATATATGATATACCATCCAATTATATATTATTTTAATATCAAAATGATGATATTTTCGCTCATGCGTACATACGGACTACCGTCTCCATGAACGCGATGAGATTCATTCCCCATCGTATCCATTCAAGAATAATTCTAATTTGATGATTACAGGTAATTTTTAAGAACTTTATATCATTCTAGATATGAATAAGATACAACCTATCCATAAAAAACATTACTTATGTAACAAAACATATAAAAGAAAACGAGTAAGTTAACACCCGAAACGACGATAATACTAAAGTATTATTAACAAAGCATCATTAGAAGAACATATATGATATCATAATTATGTATATGGTTCTTGTATAATTTAATAACAATGTTTTAACTATTATACAGAAGGTTAACATACCATCGACTAAATAAAAGTACGAGGTAAGTGTTTATTTCACAATCTCTTTATTATCTGAGGTTGTTTATATGTAATTATCTACTAGGACCTCTTTATCATCCACATCCATGTTTCTTAAAAATGTATTTCAAATCATTATTAATATTTTAAAGACTATGGGATAAATTCATTTATACCCTTGTTGAATTTTTATAAGAAGTTTATAAAGGAATCTTTCTGTTGTTTTCCAAACAAGGTCCTTTTTAACCTTTTCGACAGAATTAAGGTAAGAATGTATTTTTTGACTTATACAACAGGTGTGACTATTTTCTGCCATTATAAAATCGTCTAAGCTTCCCTTAAAATCTTATAAGAAAATTTTCAAAGTAAATTTTTTATTTTATAATTATGTGACTTTTAAATGATTTCAAAAAAAGAGATATTTCCCTCAAATATTTTTGATTTCATCTATGTCAACATCCTTTTATGGATTTTAAGCTTTTTTGAAGTTGATTTATTGTGATACAAAACTTACATATTGTATTGAAGGTTTTGTGATATGTTTGACTGTGGATGTGTTATTTTTATACCATTCAAGGTTTATGGAGAAAGTATTGACATTTCGTATGCTAGTTTTAATATGAATATTTGTGTTATGTTTAAACCTGTTCATATGAGGAATGCGTTGGACTTAATAAGTGACGGGTGGAGCCCGCTATAGCTCCTCGATGCATCAGTAGGTCTCATGAGACAAAATGGTGTCTTGGCACAAGGCCTTGACAAAATCTTATTTGTAGTATTGGAACGAGGCCAGGAATATGTTGTTATGATAGTCTGACATTATGCATTCCGTCATTATGAAAGTGGTTATTGATATTGCACGTGATTATTTGACTAGTAGAATATCCATGTGAATAAGTATATGACTTTATTTCATTTTATTTCTGCCATATTATACTGAAGTTCAAGTTTTAAAAGGCTTTTGTTTTAGTTATACATTGCCTTAAATGTTTATGATTATTTATGAAAGTTTCTGCTATATTGTTATCCTTACTGGGCATTTGATCTCACCCCTTTCTATGTTTTATTTTTCCCAGGACGTGAAGAAGTATTTTATGAATGACCTACAGGGATAGTATGAGGGGATAAGAGTGTGGACTATGGAGACTATATTGTTGTAGTTTTCATTTTGTGATGTAATGTCAACTTTATGAATGTATCTAGTTATTCCAAGGCTACTAAACTAATCGGTCTTTCGAGACTTGATCTTTCTTGTGATCATGCCAATGTTATGTAATAATGCACCGACTCTGGGTAACTAGGGTCGGGGCGTTAAAATCTTGGTCCATGATGATAAGGATTATAGTACCTTCATAAGACCATGTCCATGACCATCGAGGGTAAATCCATCCAGTTAAAAAAACAATAAATCAAGAAAATGGTGATGAAACGGGTGTGCATCCTTCTTTATGAGATATTAAAGACAAAGATATTATACTGCACAGTTCTTTTTCATTGGTTGTTTGTCACTATTCTGACTTTCCTTATCTCTTTTGAGACCATGATGGTTTTCTAGATCCCACTCTGGGTCTATGAATAGTATTCACTACTATTGAGATAAGGGCCTAAATGGTCACACACAATAGTGTATTATAGTAATACCCTATTCAGTTGAATAGGTATACCAAACATGGTGGGACCTGCCACTAGTGTATGAGATATTTCTAATGAGATACGATGACCAATGAAATAAATAAATTCATATTTTTCAAGTTAATAATAATGATCATTGAATTTATTTGTTAAATATATTTAAATGTTGTAAGTAAATACATCAAAAATATTATTTTAATTGATATAAAATATATTTAAGCTTCAATTAATACATTTGGGATGTACGAGGGGAATTAATGCCTCAGGTATTATCACATAATATATTTGTTATATTAAAGGTAAGTGATAATAACAATTAATAATATTTTTGACACATTTTACTATTCAGAATATAATTTATATAGTGTGTTAATTATTTGCAGATCGGGCTAATGTTTTCAAGTAATTCCATTTATCACTATAAATAGATAAGACGATGGATTTTCGAATGACCATTAATGGATCTCTCTACACATATCCCTAATCTCCAGAGTGATAGGATCTAGATCCAAGAGCTCAGATCTCTCTCCCTCTCAAGCATCACAAGCTAGGGGATTTAGTGATTATCAGTGCGTTGAAGGAGTTGTTGAATCTCTGTTCTAGAACCAATAATTTGATGATCGGTTCTCCTGTAGATTTTTAGAATGTCTGTGGACAATATAGATAATGTCAGCCCCAAATTCTTCGAGCAGTGATCTTTGACAACAAGTAGACATCATGGGGGGATTCAGATCTGATCTAGGTATTTTAGAGTTTTATTATTGTTCTTAAAACTCTTTATGTGAGATCCTTTTCTATAACTAGGTAGAGATTCAACAACGTCAATGGGTTCATGTCGAACGTTGGTGATTTTTTTTAAAAATACCACTTTTCGGGCTTCCACTGTGTGCCCATAACCTTTATGTTACACACCAAGTTTGACACTCCTGGGGGATATCTTTTGGAAATTCTAAAATTCTTTATGAACTATCCTGAAGGATTCAAATTGATGATGATTGTGAATGGACTAGGGTAAACCTATGGTTTCATATATAAAAAATATCTTTTTAGGATTAACATATCCTATTAATGATTTTTTAGGATTATGTGGTTTTCCACTATGAATATTATTTCTCACAAAATGATTTTTTATTTTAGTCAAAAGAAGAAACCAGAAGGTACTTCGTTATTTTAGAATGTGCTAGAAAATGTGTTCATGAGAAACAAAATTGGATGATGATTTTAGTGAAGGATATTAGGATTATTCTTAATCATTTATATCATTATATAATTAACAACCTTCACCTTAAACAAATATTGAACTCACAAATGAAGATAAGGATAGAGTGTTCCAAGATTTCGGGTGGTGGAAACCATGAAAGAAATAAGATTCAATTTCATATATGTCACGAATATGGGAATAATCCATCCATGGAATGATTGTAAGGAATGATAATATGTTTTATATGTGTAGAATAATGGCCCAAATTAAGTGAATATTGAGTAAAATAAATATTTGGGTTAACACAATGGATGAGAATAATGGGTTTCATAAGGCATCATCTATGGTTGAGTGTTTTAGATATACAAATTATGCTAATTATTAAAATAAATTTTCTAGGGGGACATCTAGGGAAGAAAATCAAAAATGTAGTATGAGTAATGGTTTTTTTGTTGATAATGAAGACATGATAAATGAAATTTTAAAGGAAGAAGGTATTAATGAATTTGATGATGAATATTCATTAATAGTTTACGAATGATGTTTAATGAATTAAGTGTTTATGTATTGGAATTAAATATTTATGTTATATAAATCATGAAATATATAAGGATTATTATATAGAAGTTTTTTGATTATGTATTTTCTAGAAAATTTTGAATGGTACTGAAGACATAAAAAATTTATTTGATGGGAAGGTGATATTTTTTCGAAAACACAAGATTAAGGGAGGATAAACATTAATATTTTCCTAATGTTGAGATAATGGTGTTTGTTTTTGATTAAAATTTTATTTAAATGAACAAATAATATTGTATATTATTGATTACCATGTATGTAATTAATGATATGTTTACAAAGTGGTTTATGTTTTCATTAATGGAGTTTACATAATTTTTATTATTTACGAAATATATTCAACAATATCTGGTTTAATTTAAGTAATGAGGAATAATGTATGTTTTCATTAAGGTTTATGGAAATTATTGATAATACCATGTTTGAGAATAATACATAACCAATTTATTCATATATTTAGAATGTGATAATTAATATCTACTTTATGATATTTGGTGGATTAGTGTTTTGTTTATTTTAAAACTTTAGTGACACTATTTATATTTTTTTAATTTTTGGAGGTTGTTAATGTCAAAAATTTATGGAATGGTTTAATTTGAACATTGGATGATGTTTTAAACATTAATTTATTATTTAATCATCTAAATATTTTCCAATACTAGATTACTTGTGCTAACCATTTTGATTTTGATGATAGATAGAGGTATATTGAATTAATTATCAATATTTTATAGATTTTTTATCTGTTAGAAATTTTTTTAGTGCATCCGGCATTAAAAAATATTCATATTTATTTGTTTTGGAAAGTTATGAAGTGGAAATTGATAAAAGAATAATAAAATGAAGGGATTGTTCTTATGAAAAGTTAAGAAATAAATGAAAGATATTATCTTGTAAATTTCCTTAGATTTTGGAATATGATTTTGAAAAAAATAATTATCATATTACCTTCATTTCTGATGAATTGATGGTTTTTTATCGAAAAATTGGTTTATTTTTTTCATTAACTTTATTATGATCATTAAATTTATTATGATCAATGATCTATGTACATTTATTTTCTTCCAATTCCATGTTTTCACTTCCCACTAATGTTAGCATATTTATAACCCTAGTTATTTATTATTGTAGATGTATTATATATGTATTCTTTCCATATTTTTAAGATGATGTTTTATCAAACCTTTATATAATTAGGGATTTCAATGAAGGTATTTTTAGATAGAAAACCTTGTATTACCAAAATCAATTTCAAATTGTGAGGATGTAATTTATTTAGGGAGTGTAAAATATAATACCCCAAGATTTTACGAAATATTTTTTTCATGAAAAATTAGTTTTTTAATATATTTCATTACAAGAAACACTAGGTTGAAATGAACCATGATATGCTATCAAAATATAATTATTTAATATGAAATTTATCTTCTAGTCATTTTATTAGGGTGTATGAATATTACTAACAATTTTATGATAATTATATAGCGTACACATGTATAAAATAAATTCATTAGATATTAATCAGTTTAAAATAAAAAAAATCATTTGAAATTAAAAAGAACGTTTTTTATAAAATACATTTTTTATGCATGAATAGTGTTTTTATCTTAATAAATTAAATCAATCACTATTGGATAATGATTTTAATGAAAATTATATCCATGAGTAGTATGAAATTTTCAAAGAGGAGAACATACAATATTTACTTACCCCTTGACTTAAAATGTGTAAACGTGCTTAGAAAATCTTTCAGGAGTGGTAACATTCTTCTTAAGATGGATATGAAAAGAATCATTCGAAACCATGGATTAATGGTTAATTTCTAATGTGTAATATAATTATTTCTTTGATGAGGGTTTTGTTCACTAGGTTGATGTATTGTTGATCTCACCACACACTTTATTCTCATTAACGGATCCCATGAGGGATATATTACATTTTCTAGAGGGTTAAGTCAAGAATATCCTCTCTCTACCATTATCCTTTCATTTTGAGAGACTACCTAAGCAGTTTCTCTTAAATATAGTGGAAAATGAAAATTTGAAAACTATTAGGGATTCCATTGGTTTATCTTATCCTTAAAACTAATTTTATGTTGATTATATTATTCATTTTACTAAGGATGAAAAAATGAGCCTTATAAATATAACAAATTATCTCATACACTAAGCACGAGTTTTAGGTTAAGAGATCAACTAGAAAAAATACATTAATTATTTTTGGGAATTTTTTTTTAGAAACTCGAAAATTGGGAATTATCAATGAATTGATCATTCAATAATGATTCATACATTTTATTTTTCATAGAGTTCCTTTATTATGGGGAAGACCCCATGCTTGACATTTCAACCGAAATATGGGAAAGGTTTTAATACATTTTACCTCTTAAAAAGGTAAGTAAAATTCAATGGAATGAATAGTATTGAAAAAAATTATTGCCTCTAATTTTTTTATTCATTTATGGTATATAAATTTCCTACTACACTGCTCAATAATAGTAACACTACCATCTTAATTTGCATTTGGAGTGGTTCAATTATTGAAAGAAATATCATTATTGTTCCTTGGAAGAAATATTATAAAACCTATGCTCTTGGAGGACATCAAATCAAGAACCTTTTCATCTTTAACTAATACCTTAAAACCCATTTTATTTTTTAAATTATCACTATGAAATAGTATTCTCTTGGATTTATCAAATGAATATTCTTAATAAAATTGAAATATTGGAATATGAATTTTGTTGAATCCTTTGTGGGAACACCATTAAAAAAATTTAATTTATAATTTCATTGAATTATCACCGGATTGTTAATATGAACTCATCAATGAATATATGTATTTATAATTGTAGATTTATTATATGGGTGGACCATCTAAGATCCTCTATCCAAGGATTTGATCTCAACATCACCATGGAGGACCAAATAGACAACCTGGGAAATATTCTTGATGTGATCAAAGATTACATTATTAATAAAACATTTATAAATCATGGTGATATGTTAATATGAGAACTAGTAGTGAATGGTATGCTCCCACAAAGTTGTATTATATAAATGAAACATAGGGGTAAGAACACAGTTGGATTGAAACTCTTAATAAAATATAGATTAGCCTCTCCGGATTCACAAGTACTTGGAGAATGTTTTTTTTTTCAAAATTTCCTATTGATTCCTGTTGGCAATCGATGGGAATGTATTTATTCCCTATATGTAGCTTACTCCTTCAACACAAGGATGATGTGAATTAACTATCCTAATTTTTAACATTGTATTGTCTTTTTGTTGACTATTTTTGACATGTTTGAAGTTTTTCCCCTCAAATAGGTTTCATTTAGGATCTTGTCAAGGGATTATATCGCCTATATGTCTCTCGACAACTATTATATCTCCTCATGGTTGAAATTTATGAACTTATTCATATAACATGGATCTATATAAATTAGAGAAAACATGTGCCTAATACAATCATCTTGAAATTTTGGTGGTACAAGTCATGGTCAAAGTGTAGAATGCCAATTCCCTCAGAATGATCATTGTAAAAACTACATACATTATTTTTCTATATTACATCTACTTGGAATTACTAGTAATTAATATCTATCTAAAAGTACTCTGATATTCATATGGAACTCACATTTTATTGTATGGATCAAATTTATCACTAATGGTTCTTCAAGAAGGAATCCAGGTCCTTTGGGATTCAGTGACATCTTTAGAGATCACAATTGTAATGTTGTGATTTGCATTTATAGACCCTGTAGAGTTGTATCATCTATTGAGTATAAAATAATTTGGATCACAAAATCAGTGGATATTGAATAACAATGATGATGGAACAATTAATGGATTAATGTGATTATACTTCTATTTTACATGTGATCAGAACTAGAAATATTTATATATCTTAGAAGGTGACTTCTCAATGGATCAGGTTCTTGGATATTATGTAATCCATGAATTATTTTTTAAAGCATCTCTTATAGGAGGCTAATTAACTTGTCAATGGTATTGAAAATAAAGAAGAGAGATGTGAGGATTTCACTTTGTCTAGTGTGTTACCCAAGTAGGCGATTCCTCTTTTTTAAATAAATAATTATAAAATAATTTTCAATACTCTTTTTTAAAATTATTTTTCATTAAAACAATATTTTCCATTTTGAAAATTTAATTTTTTAAAAATAAAATAAAAATCAACAATTTTTTTCTTAAATATTCTCCAATGGTAAGATTAGTCGATATCTCCAAATTTATTATAGTTTATAGGTGCTTCAAAAATATTTTCCTTATTTCAAAGTGGAAGTTTAAATTTAAATATATAATTCATTAAAAAAATTCATGATGAATATATATAATAATAATATTTTCCAGTTTGAGTGGTTCATAATGTACATTTTAGGATCCACATATGGTATATCATCATAAAGTTCATCTTCATATAGTTCATCATTAAAAGATTTATAATTATATAGTTCAAATGAATCTTCATAAGGTTCATCATTGTATATTTCATATGACTGAGGAAGTATGAAATGTTGTGAATATTATAGTTGTGAAGAAATAGATTCAAGGAGATCATTGAAATTGATAATTATGAGAAATAATTTTATTTTATCATAGTGGAATATAAATATGTGAAATAGAAAGAGAAGTGGAGTGATCTGACACTTCTATAATCAAGAATAATATGATATTCAAATAAATATTATAACTTGTGTTACATATCAAGAATATTTTTTGGGCACTGAAAAATAAGAGGAGAATAATATAAACAGAGCATCATAATTCTATTGATCATGCATAGTATCATGTTTTTTGTATCTAGAAAAAATGTATATACATATATTTTATAAGTATAAAGTAAATTGTAGAATCCAATTTCCCTACTATAATTGGGGAAAAATCACTCATACATTCTAGGAGGGATTTGATCCAATACTGGAGACCATTCTTCAAGAAATTACATGACCATTATCTGGGATGAAGGGACAACAAGCCCCCACTTTCTTTAAACTTGGTTAGTTCTAGAATAATGTGTACAAGGACATACCACTTCTCATTATTTCTATGAAAATAAATAATAATTTTTTTTACAAGTGGGACCAAAACCAGTGTACACAAAGGATGTAGTTATCCATAATAAGGCGTACCCTATAAAAAATCCCGGTACACTTGGACTCATGCTTTTGAGTATATATCTATGTTTAAATAAAAAAAAGGGGAAAAAAGAAGATATATGTACATTAAAGGAACAACTGAAGAGTTACAAGGTAATATATGTATACAAAAAATGATTCACCCCTCTCAATATTTAATCTTTCATTTGATATTCAAACAACCAGAATCCAATTTAGGTTACACCTTGGTTATATTATCATTGTTTTTAAGTCTTTAAAGAATTAAATTTCACATTGAAAATACAATATGAAGTTCATATTTGAAGAATAATGTGAGTTTCCAATAAAATAAATCATGGAATTAATATCTTCCAAAAACATGAAGAATCATAAAAAAAGAGAAAGTAGAATATTTATAAAGGCCTCATACAAGACAGAGGATAGTAATTACTCATTACTAATTGTTAAACATGAAAGTAGTGTTCATTACAATATTTCTATTAATTATCTATCTCTTAATAAAATCAATGATGAGTACCCATTCCTATTAAGTAAGTTGGAATAGTTTTCAGTTTCGGGAGTGAAAAATTATCTTAAAAATATGTTAGGTGGAAGAAGGAGATCATGTGGTGGAATAATATACCAAAGATTTGGGAATCTATTCTACCTCATGTAGTAAACCATATTCATTAGAATAAGGGGAAGATTATTAAACAAAATTTTCATCAAAATCATACAAGTATCAAAGGAAGATCAGAATTATATGGGCTCAGAAGATGAATCTGTTGGTTGTTTTATATTTATCTTGCACAACCACAATAAAGAAATTATCTCATATATTTTGGGAAGTTTTAAAATAAAACTAAAGGATATCACCCACTAAGAAAATGATAATTAATATATGGATATGGATTTAGTAGAAAAAGAAAATTTATTAATCTTTTTAAATAGATAGGAACCTTAAATTCAATGAATATGGAGAATAAATAAATAATCTATATCTTTGAGAATGAATGGTTTACTAAAATTCATGAGAGTGAGTAAGATAAGATAACTCTTGATGAAATAATCTATTCATATAAAGAAGTAATAGTAGTTAAAAGTTCTCAATTTGAGTTCAACGATAGTTGGATTAAAGATTATAATAATATGAAATTATAAAAGAAAAGAGTGTGTGATGATAAATTTAAAGAGATAAGAAAAACTTGTGATGAAAAATTAAAAAAATGGTGGATGAGAAAAGCATTCTCAATATGAAATACTTAGATATTTCTATTAAATTTAATTATCTAGAATCAGTTCATTCAATCTCATAAAAACCATATGAAAAGAAAGCTACTAGAACAAAAACTACTAAGGAGTCTTATCCTAAAATAACTCTATATGGTAACACAAATGCATTAATATCAACTTATTATGAGTTTAAAAAAATATAAAAAGAAAAGGTTCCATTCACATATAGATATATTGTATTTTATAAATGTTTTTCTATGTATTATGAAGGATCAAACCCAAAAAATAGTAAAAAAATTAAATAAATAAAATTACTAAAATGAAAACTACTACATATAGAGTGGTTCAAATCAAAAGTAAATTTTCTTTTCCCTGTTAGGATCTCATTAAAATGTTGAAATAGAAAAATATCATCAAGAACTAAACAATTTCCATAATACTATAAAAAAGAAGAGACCAATATTTGTTGTCTATGGTTTGTGTTTTTTAAAATATTTAGTCATATTTCATATGATTATTTGTATAATATATCAATGAGATATTATGACCAATGGTCACAAACAATAGCGTATTCAAGTAATACCCTATTCAGTTGAATAGGTATACCAAACATGGTGGGACCCACCACTAGCATATGGGGTATGACTAATGAGATATGATGACCAATGTAATAAATAAATTCCTATTATTCAGGTTAATAATAATGATCATTGAATTTATTTGTTAAATATATTTAAATTCTGTAAGTAAATACATGAAAAATGTTATTTAAATTAATATTAAATATATTAAAGCTTCAATTAATATTTTTGGGTTGTCTGAGGTGAATTAATGTCGCAGGTATTATCACATAATATATTTTTTATATTACAGGAAAGTGATAATAATAATTACTAATATTTTTGACTCATTTTAGTATTCAGAATAATATTTATATAGTGTGTTAATTATTTATGGATCTGTTTAATGTTTTTGGGTAATTCATTTTAAAACTATAAATAGAGAAGCGAATGGATTTATAAAAGACCATTAATGGACCTCTCTACATATCTCTCCTAATATACAGAGAGAGAGAGGCTCTAGATCCAAGAGCTGAGATCTCTCTCTCTCTCTGGAATCACAAGCAAGGGGATGCAGTGATTATTAGTGCGTTGAAGGAGTTGTTGAATCTCTGTTCTAGAAACCATAATTTTATGATCAGTGATTGCGTAGATTTTTGAAATGTATGTTGAAGATATAGATAATGTCAGCACTAAATTCTTCAATCAGTGATAATTAACGACAAGTAGACATCTTGTGGGGATTCAGATCTAATCTAGTTATTTTATAGTTTTATTATTGTTCTTAAAACTCTTTATGTGAGATCCTTGGCTATAACTGGGTAGCGATTCACCAATGTCGATGGGTTCATGTCGAACGTTGATAATTTTTTTTAAAATACCACTTTTAGGGTTTCTACTGTGTTCCCATAACCTTTATGTTACACACCAAGTTTGACACTCCTAGGGGATATGTTTTGGAAATTCAAAAATTCTTTATGAACCATCCTGAAGGATTCAAATTGATGATGATTGTGAATGGATGAGGTTAAACCTATGGATGCATAGATAAAAAATATCTTTTTATGATTAACATATCCTATTAATAATTTTATAGGATTATGTTGTTTTCCATTATGAATATTGTTTCTCACACAATGATTTTTTGTTTTAGTCAATCTAAGAAACTAAAAGGTACTTCGTTATTTCAGAATGTCCTAGAAAACATGTTCACAAGAAACAAAATTGGATGATGATTTGAGTGAAGGATATTATGATTATTTTTAATCATTTATATCATTATAGAATTAACAACCTTCACCTTAAACAAATATTGAACTAAAAAATGAAGATAAGGATAGAGTGTTCCAATATTTCGGGTGGTGGAAACCATGAAGGAAATAAGATTCAATTTCTTATATATCAAGAATATGGGAATAATATAACCAGGGAATGTTTCTAAGGAATGATAATATTTTATATATATATAGAATAATGGCCTAAAGTAACTGATTTATGATTAAAATAAATATTTGGGTTAACACAATGGATGAGAATAATGGGTTTCATAAGGAATCATTAATGGTTGAGTGTTTTAAATGTACAAAGTATGCAAATTATTAAAATCAATTTCTTAGGGGGAGATCTGGGGAAGAAAATCAAAAATGTTGTATGAGTAATGGTTTTTTGTTGATAATGAAGACACTATAAATGAAATTTTAAAGGAAGGAGGTATTAATTAATTTGATGACGAAGATTCATTAATAGTTTATGAATGAAGTTTAATGAATGAAGTGTTTATGTATTGGAATTAAAGATTTATGTTATATAAATCATGAAATATATAAGGATTATTATATTGACATTTTTTGATTATTTATTTTCCAATTTTATTTGAAAGATACTGAAGACATAGAGAATTTATTTGATGGTAAGGTGATTTTTTTGGAAAACACATGATTAAGGGAGGATAAACATTAATATTTTCATAATATTGAAATAATGGTGTTTATTTTTGATTAAAAGTTTATTCATATGAATAAATATTATTGTATATTATTGATGACCTGGTATGTAATTAATGATATGTTTTCAAAGTGTTTTATGTTTTAATTAATGGAGTTTACATCATTTTTCTAGTTTAGGGAATATATTCAACAATATCAAGTTTAATTTAAGGAATGAGGAATAATGTATGTTTTCATTAAGGTTTATATAATTATTGATAATACCATGTTTGAGAAGAATGAATTACCAAGGTATTCACATATCTGGCTTGTGATAATTAATATATACTTTATGATATTTGGTGGATTAGTGTTATGTTGATTTTATAAATTTAGTGACATTATTTATATATTTTTTAATTTTTGGAGGTTGTTAAGGTCAACCATTTATGGAATGGTTTAATTTGAACATTGGATGAGGTTTTAAAGATTAATTTATTATTTCATCATCTAAATATTTTCCAATACTAGATAACTTGTGCTAACCATTTTGGTTTTGATGATAGATAGAGGTATATTGAATTAATTATCAATATTTTATAGATTTTTTATCTGTTAGAATTTTTTTAGTGAATCAGGCATTAAAAAATATTCATATTTATTTGTTTTGGAAAGTTATGAAGTGGAAATTGATAAAAGAATAATAAAAGGAAGTTATTATTCTTATGAAAAGTAAAGAAATAAATGAAAGATATTATCTTGTTAAATTCCTTAAGTTTTGGAATATGATTTTGAAAAAAAAAATTATCATATTACCTTCATTTTTGATGAATTGATGGTGTTTTACCAACAAATTGGTTTTTTATTTTTCATTAACTTTATTATGATCATTAACTTTATTATGATCAATGATCGATGTGAATTTATTTTCTTCTAAGTCCATGTTTTCACTTCCCCCTAATGTTAACCTATTTATAACCCTAGTTATTTATTATTCTAGATGTCCGGTATATGTATTCTTTCCATCTTTTTAGGATGATGTTTTTTTAACCCTTTATATGATTAGGGATTTCAACAAAGGTATTTTTAAATAGAAAACTTGTATTACCAAAATCAATTTCAAATTGTGAGGATGTAATTTATTTAAGGAGTGTAAAATATAATACCCCAAGATTTTATGATTTTTTTTTGAAAATTTAGTTTTTTGATAGATTGCATTACATGAAACTCTGGGTTGAAATGAACTGTGATATGCTATCAAAATATTGTTATTTAATATGAAATTTATCTTCCAGTCATTTTATTAGGGTGTATGAATATGAATAACAATTTTAGGATAATTATATAGGGAACACATGTATAAAATAAATTCATTATCTATTAATCAGTAAAAAATAAAAAAATCATTTGAAATTAAAAAGAACGTTTTTTCTAAAATACAATTTTTATGCATGAATAGTGTTTTTATCATAATAAATTAAATCAATCACTATTGAATAATTATTTTAATGAAAATTATATCGTTGAGTAGTTTGAAATTTTCAAAGGGGAGAACATACAATATTTACTTACCCCTTGACTTAGAATGTATAAACATGCTTAGAAAAGCTTTCAGGAGTGGTAACATTCTTCTAAAGATGGATATCAAAAGAATCATTCGAAACCATGGAGTAAGGGTTAATTTCTAATGTGTAATATAATTATGTCTTTGATGAGAGTTTTGTTTCACTAGGTTGATGTATTGTTGATCTCACCACACACTTTTTATTCTCATTAACGGATCCCATGATGGATATATTACATTTTCTAGAGGGGTAAGGCAAGGATATTATCTCTCTGCTATTATCCTTTCCTTTTCGGAGAATACCTATGCAGTTTTCTCCTAAATACAGTGGAAAATGAAAATTTGAAGAACATTAGGGATTCCATTGGTTTATCTTATCCTTAAAACTAATTTTATGCTGATTATATTATTCATTTTACTAAGGATAAAAAAAAGGAGCCTTATGAATATAAAAAATTATCTCATCCACTAATAATGAGTTTCAGGTTAGGAGATCAACTAGAAAAAATACATTAATTATTTTTGTCAAAAGATTTTTAGAAACTAGAAAATTTGGAATTATAAATGAACTGATCATTAGATAATTATTCGTACATTTTACTTTTCATAGAGTTCCTTTATTATGGGGAAGACCCCATATTGAAATTTTGACCAAAATACGTGAAAGGTTTTAAGATATTGTACCTCTTAAAATGGTAAGTAAACTTTAATGGCCTGAATAGTATGTATTTTGAAGCATATTATTGCCTCAATTTTATTATTCTTTTATGGTATATAAATTTCCTACCACACTTCTCAATAATAGTAACACTACCATCTTAAATTTCATTTGGAGTGGTTCAATTATTGAAAGAAATATTATTATTGTTCCTTAGAAGAAATATTATAAAACATATTCTCTTGGAGAACATTAAATAAAAAACCTTTTCATATTTAACTAATAACTTAAAAAACAATTCATTTTTAAAATTATCACTATGAAATAGTATTCTCTTGGATTTAACAAAAGAATATTCTTAAGAAAATGGAAATATTGGTATATGAATTTTGTTGAATCCTTTGTCGGAACACATTTAAAAAACATTAATTTATAATTTCATTGAATTATCACTGGATTTTTAATATGAACTCATAAATGAATTTATGTATTTATAATTGAAATTGTATTATATGGGTGGACCATCTAAGATCTTCTATCCAAGGAGTTGATATCAACATCACCATCGAAGACCAAATGGACAACCTCAGAAATCTTCTTGATGTGATCAGAGATTACATTATTAATAAAACATTTATAAATCATGGTGATATATTAATATTTGAACCATTAGTGAATGGTATGCTTCCCACATGGTTGTATTATAGAAATGAAACATAGGGGTAAGAACACAATTGGATTGAAACTCTTAATAAAAGACGGATTAGTCCCTCCAGATTCACAAGTATTTGGAGGAAGTTTTTTTCAAAATTCCCTATTGATTCCTATTGGCAATCGATGGGAATGTATTTATTCACTACATGTAGCTTATGCCTTCCACACAAGGATGATGTGAATGAACTATCCTAAGATTTAACATTGTATTGGGTTTTTGCATAATATTTTTGACGTGTTTGAAGTTTCCCACCTCAAATAGGTTTCATTTAGGATATTCTCAAGGGATTATATAGCCTATATATCTCTCGAAAACTGTTATATCTCCTGATGGTTGAAATTTTTGAACTTATTCATATAACATGGATCTATATAAATAAGATAAAACATGTGCCTAATCTAATCATCTTGAAAATTTGGTGGTACAAATCATGGTCATAGTGAAAAATGCCAATTCCCTTAGAATGATCATTGTAAAAACTACATACATGATTTTTCTATATTAAAACTACTTTGAATTACTAGTAATTAATATCTTTCTAAAGGTGCTCTGATATTGATATGGAACTCACATTTTATTGTATGGATCAAATGTATCTCTAATGGTTCTTCAAGAAGGAATCTCGGTCCTTTGGGATTTAGTGTCATCTTTAGAGATCATAATTGTAATGTTATGATTTTCATTTATAGACCCTGTAGAGTTGTATCATCTATTGAGTATAAAATATTTTGGCTCATAAAATTAGTAGAGATCGAATAACAGTGATGAATGAACAATTAATGGATAAATTCCATTCTACTTCTATTTTACAATCGATCAGAATGAGAAATATTTATATATCTTATAAGGTGACTTACCAATGGATCAAGTTCTTGGATATTCTTTAATCCATGAATTATTTTTTAAAGCATCACTTATAGGAGGTTAATTACCTTGTCAATGGTATTGAAAATAAAGGAGCGATATCTGAGGATTTCACTTTTTCTAGTGTGTTACCCAAGTAGGAAATTCCTCTTTTTCAAATAAATAATTATAAAATACTTTCCTATACACTTTTGTAAAATTATTGTTTATTAAAAAAATATTTTCCATTTGGAAAATTTAATTTTTAAAAAATAAAATAATAAACAATAATTTTTTATCTTAAACCTTGTCTAATTGTTAGATTAGTCGAGATCTCCAAATTTATTATAATCTATAGGTGCTTCAAAAATATTTTCCTTATTTCAAAGTGGAAGTTTACATTTAAATATATAATTCATTAAAAAAATTCCTGATGAATATATATCATAATAATATTTTCTAGTTAGAGTGATTCATAATGTACATTTTAGGATCGACATAAGGTATATCATCATAAGGTTCATCTTCATATATTTCAACATCATAAGATTCAAAATCCTATAGTTCAAATGAATCTTTATAAGGTTCATCGTTGTATAGTTCATATAACTAAGGAGGTATGAAATGCTATGAATATTATAGCTTTGAAGAAATATATTCAAGAAGATCATGAATATTGATAATTATGAGAAAGAATTTTATTTTATCATAGTGGAATATAAATATGTGAAATAGAAAGAGAAGTGGAGTGATCTGACACTGCTATAATCAAGAATAATATGATATTCAAAGAAATATGTAAACTTGCGTTACATATCAAGAATATTTTTTGGGCACTGAAAAATAAGAAAAGAATAATATAAACAGAGCATCATAATTTTATTGATCATGCATAGTATGATTTTTTTTTGTATCTAGAAAAAATGTATATACATATATTTAATAAGTATAAAGAACATTTTAGAATCCAATTTCACTACTATAATTGGGGGGAAATCACTCATACAGTCTAGGAGGGTCTTGAACTAATACTGGAGACCTTTCTTCAAGAAATTAAATGACCATTATCTGGGATGAAGGGACAACAAGCCCCCACTTTCTTTAAACATGGTCAGTTCTAGAATAATGTGTACAAGGATATACCACTTATCATTATTTCTATGATAATAAATAATATTTTTTTTAAAGTGGGACAAAAACCAGTGTACACAAAATATGTAGTCATCCATAATAATGTTTACCCTATAAAAAATCCTGATTCACTTGGACTCATGATTTCCAGTATATATCTATGTTTAAATAAAACAAAGGGGATAAAAAAGAAGATATATGTACATTCAAAGAACAACTAAAGAGTTAAAAGGTAATATATGTATACAAAAAATGATTCACCCCTCTCAGTATTTAATCTTTCTTTTGATATTCAAACAACCAGAATCCAATTGAGGTTACAGCTTGGTTAGATTATCATTGTTTTGAAGTATTTAAAGAATTAAATTTCACATTTAAAATACAATATAAAGTTCATATTTGAATAATAATGTGAGTTTACAATAAAATAAATCATGGAATTAATATCTTCCAAAAACATGATGAATAATAAAAAAGAGAAAGTAGAATATTTAGAAAGGCCTCATCCAAGAAAGGGGATAGTAATTACTCATTACTATTTGTTGAACATGAAAGTAGAGTTCATTCCAATATTTCTATTAATTATCTATCTCCTAATAAAATCAATGATGAGTACCCATTCCTATTCAGTAAATAGGAATAGTTTTTAGTTTCGGGAGTGAAAAATTATATTAAAAATATGTTAGGTGGAAGATGGAGATCGTGGGGTGGAATAATCTACCAATTATTTGGGAATATATTCTACCTCATGTAGAAAACCATATTCATTATAATAAGGGGAACATCATTTAACAAAATTTTCATCAAAATCATACAAGTATCAAAGGAAGATCAAAATTATATGGGCCTAGAAGATGAATTTTTTGGTTTTTTTAAATACATCTTGCAAAACCACTATAGAGACATTACCTCATATATTTTGGGAAGTTTTAAAAAAAATGAAGGATATCACTCACTAATAAAATGATAATTAATATATGGATATGGATTTATTAGAAGGAAGAAATTTAATAATCTTTTTTAAATAGATAGGAACCTTAAATTCGATGAATGTGGTGAATAAATAAAAAATCTATAGCTTTGAGAATGAATGGTTTACAAAAATTCATGAGAGTGAGTAAGATAAGATAACTCTTTATGAAAGAATCTATACATATAAGGAAGTAATATTAGTTAAAAGTTGTCAATTTGAGTTCAAGGTTAGTTGGATTAAAGATTGAAATAATATACAATTATAAAAGAACAGTGTGTGATGATCAATTTAAAGAGATAAGAAAAACTTGGGAAGAAAAATTAAAAAATGGTGGATGAGAAAATATTCTCAATATGAAATACTTAGATATTTCTATTAAATTTAATTGTCTAGAATCAGTTCATTCAATCTCATAAAAAACATATGAAAATAAAGCTACTAGAACACAAACTACTAAGGAGTCTTATCCTAAAATAACTCTATATGGTAACACGAATACATTAATGTCAACTTATTATGAGTTCAAAAAAATATAAAATGGAAAGGTACCATTAATATCTAGAGATATTTTATTTTATAAATGTTTTTCTATGTACTATGAAGGATCGAACCCAAAAAATAGTAAAAAAAATTAAATAAATAAAATTAATGAAATGAAAACTACTACATATAGAGTGGTTCAAATCATAAGTAATTTTTTCCCTGTTAGGATCTCATTAAAATGTTGAAATAGAAAAATATCAGCAAGAACTAAAATTTTTCCAGACTACTATAAAAAATAAGAGACCGATATTTGCTGTCTATGGTTTGTTTGTTTTTTTGAAATATTTAGGAATATTTCATATGACTATTTTTATAATATATCAATATACAAGTTAAAAGGAATACTTAATTAAGGGTATCAATATAGTGATGATGATTCATAGACCAAAATAGAAAAATAATATTCCTAAAATTACCAAAATATTTGAATGTTTGAAAAGTATCTGTGGTATTTGAAATGGTAGTGGTCACAGTTAAAAGGAATGATAATATAAATTATTTAGTCATGTTTCTAGAAAATGTGAGAAGAAAATATCAATAAAGCTGAAGAAATAAGTAAAGCATCTACTTGGAAATGTTTATAAGTAATGTAATAATGATAAATTCATAGGATATAATTGAAAAGGGCTGATGAGTCTTCTATATATGGTATGTAAAAAAATTCATTAAATAAAATGTAAGGAGATAAAGAAAAATTCCACTCATAGAAAAAGGGACAAATTGTTTTGTTGAAAGAGTTAGTACACCATGGATTATTTCATGTAGGCCCTAAAATTAAAAAGTGATGTAAGAAAGCTAAAAAAACCAGTTTTTGAATGAATAATAGAATTGTAATGGAGGAGGATATTCATGATATGTCACATAGAACATTGAGAAAAACTAAGCACATATTTAAAGACTATTTTTTCATTTGTCTTGCTAAATTTGAAATAGAAAAATAAACGTACAGATCACAAGAGGAGGAATAATCTAAATGGAAATAAAATATTACACATTATAATTAATTTGGAATTTATGAGAGGTTAAAAAGAGATGATAGAATTGATTTTATAAGGATCTATGTAGAAGGTGTAAGAAGGTCTGAAAAAAATTAATAATTGTATAAAAAATATTATAGGCTAAGAAAAAGTCTTGAAAAAAATGACTGTTTCACCAAGTGATCCTTATACGTTATTGTATTATAAGATTAAAAATCTCCCATTAAAAGAAGAAGATGAAAAAGAAAAAGTTTCAATGCTACCCAAAACATCCTTGAAACCCAAAAGGGACAACATAAATATTTCTATCACAACTAAAATAATAAATATTTGAGTTTTATGGTTTAGAAGAGATTCTCATCCTTATTTGTCACATTAATAATCAAATAAGTTCCACCTTATTCCATTATTTCTATAATTTATTTGGACTATGAAAATGTTGTTAATTGAACTTGTTTCTAGTTCCCAGATGGAGTACAAATGATATTTTTCAAGCTAGAATAACTATTCAATATCTAGAAATACCAATCTTGAAACGAATGAAATATTATATATATATATATATATATCCTAAAGATTATTCGAAAAAGTGAAAATTTGTTGATGATGAAATAATAAATGCTTCTATCTTAGTAACTATCTCATTAACTAAAATTATGATTATTGATTGATGATGAGATCACTCTTGATGACGTGAAGATAAAGTGTATCCATTTATGGGGTATTTTATTTATATGATTCTAGATATGATAATTTGTATACGTCTAAATTGTGGAAAGTACATATGATTTGGTTATTTAGAACATATGGATTCACATTCTCTCATCCTTAGTTAACAAAAATAAAACTGTGAAATTATGAGTAAGGAATTAATTTTATCAATGATGATAAAATTTTCAAAGATATCATGGCTGATTTCTAAATCCATCAATTTCCACATGAATTGTTTTGAACTGTGTTTTTAGATAAGTATAGAATATTAGGGTTCTATTGTAACGTCCCTGGTAATTATAGAATAATAATTTTTCATGTTTATTAATATTTATTAATTATATTTTAATTTTAAAATTAATGGGGAGCTATGTTCGATAACTTATATAACAAAAATTAATGAGTTTCTCCGAAATTGTATGTTTCATGCAAGATTTTGTTATACAAAAATAATAATATAATGTTAATATTATTTTTTAGGTGCATGTTAAAACCCAGAAATTGTATCTATGAGAATGGATATAAATAACTATATAATTTTTACACAAGTTTATGAAATGTTTTTATATTCATCTGATAAATTTTAGAGTCTTAAAATAAAAATAAATCCTATTTTAAGCATAAAAAACTATAATGTTTTCAAATGGTAGTTTTACCGACTATTTGATGTTGAACCAATTTTAAATAATTATTTTGACACATTTATATTTTATATATGAAAAATTATACATCAGAATTGAAAGTAAAAAAAAATTACTTTTGCTGCTTTTTTGGTATTTTTATAAGAACCATTATATTTTGATTATAAGTGAATAATATAAAAATAATAGTTCAAAAATGATTTTTCATCTCATTTATTTATATAGTTAAATTATATTTTATATTTATTTTAAATTATTATTACATAAATTATACATTAATAAAACCAATTTAGGTAATTTGAATCAATTTCACATTGAAATTAGATATATAAACATTTCAAACAATTGAATTCATCACATTAAAAACTTTCTTTTTTTGGTGTGTCTACGAGATTAATTTAATATTTAATTTTTTAAATTATATGAATTGAGGTTGGTAAAATGGATTCTATATTTGGAATCGGAATGTCCAAATCAGTTTGTAAGGTTAATTTTATTTTTAAGTATGAAAAAATGACCATGGTAAAAAAACATTTACCACGATATATGTAAAAAATGAACCATGTTAATGTTAAAAAGGGTAAAGGATTAAAATACCTAACAAAATAAAACTTTAATGGTTTTTTGAGGTGTTAATCGACCGTATAGAGTCTAAAAAATATTAGTTTCCATCCAAAGTAATTTAATTTAATTCTCACCCAAAATTTATCACTTTAAATATAAATTATTCATTATTTAATAACTTTAACCCACCTCTCCTCAATTATAATTTTTACACCTCACCACCCCATTTCAACCCACAACGACTTGTATCTCCTAAATTCTCATCCAAAACCCCTCCTACTCACTCTCCCCACATCCAAATGCATGTGGTATCACCAAAATTCTAAATCTAATGTCCTCAAGGGTCTCTCAAGGATGTGATATTCAAGAGTTAATTTTCCCAAAGTACCTGTCTTAATTTATTTTACTTTTCTACATTCTCCACAACCCATTCATATATAAATAGAGGATATGTCAATAATAATTTATATAATGGATTTATATGTTTCTAATTTAATATCTCATATCTATTTCATTTCTCATCTCCTCTTATTCAAATAAAGGAAATTATTGTCCCACTTGTCCCAATTAATTACCACCATGAATAATATTTTTTCTATTTTTTACATTAATTCCTTCATGGATGGTCTTAAAAATATTTTTATGCTTGAATAAAATTTTAATATTTATATTAAAAAATATTTCATATTCTATAACTAACATATACTCATAATAGTAAATAAAATGAAACTAGTTCATTTTGTTTGGAAAAACAGCCAAAATAAACTAAATGTTGTCATTAATGGTTTATGTAATTAATTATCCTCATGTAAGAAATAAAAATTATATATAGAAAAATATATAATACAATAAGTAAATTAATACTATTTCATTATAATTCTTTATTTTTAATCACATTTTACATTAACATCCTAAAATTTACACAAAAGAATCTATCATGAAACTATGAAACAAACACGCCTGAAACCATGAAAATAACAAAATAATAGTAATGAATGGGTCATAATATCTTATAGAACCATCATATAAGTTTCCATAAATGTGAATATAGTTCTATAATGAATTAATAACATTATTTTAGCTTTTCTACTGAAGGTTTTAACTCAGTTGAAGGAAATAGAACGCGAGGTAATGGAATTTATTAACCCAATTTCAATTCGTTGAGTAAAACTTGTACTTATTGATATGGTGTGATAATATTATGTGTGAAATGAATTTTTAATATATTATGTTGAATTTAATATTTTTAATTTGTATTTATATCATATATTCACATTTGGTTCATTCAATTATTTTCCACTTCCATGATATGATATTTTTAAGTGATTTTGTCTCAATTTCCTTTCATTAAGGAATATCTTGATGTTTTGTGAATTTATTATCTTACATTTTTTATATAAAACCTATTTTAAATTAAATATAAATAATTTACCCATTCTTATGAAAGTTATTATTTAATTTTATTATTTTATTTGTTTTAAAATTCAAGACTTTCTTATGTGAAAATGGGCTTTTATTTGCAAAAAGCCTCATCTATGGTTTTTCATCAAAGACATTTTTCATCCATGTCTTGGTTTTTAAATTGATATTTGAAATTTACTATTCATGATTTGGTTCATAGACATTGTAACACCCGAGACTTTTATGTTATATAAATCATCAAAGGAATATTTTTCTACACAACACTTACTTGGCTTGCTTTACACGAAATCGCGACCTTCCTCGATAGCTTGCGTCGTACGCAATACCGAGTTTCACTAAACAACGATATGCTATTAAAATATTATTAAAACTAGCCGTTATAAATAGTAATAACCACTTTTTGAAATTTTATAAATTTTATTTTTCAAAATGGACTTCATTTTTGGATTCAGAATATCGAAATTAGCCTAGGGTGAAATTTTGGTATTTTTCTAAAAACTTTCAATTTTTGATGAATAGTGAAACCACTAAGTGGTAGTTAAAAAAAACTGAATTTTTTATAAAACTTAATTTTACCGCTTCTGTGAGTGGAATTTCAAAAATCCGAGAGACATGGTTAATATCAAGGACTAAAATGTGGTTCAATGAGATGAAAATAATTTTTGGTGAATAGTAACTTTTTACTTTTTTTTTACCACGGTTAAAAGTAAATAGGGTAATTAAGGGTAAAGATGATATTATTATTACCCTAAAACATGTCCTAATTCTATTGGATAAGTGTAATTCTACCAAAAACAAACTTAGGAATAAAATATGACCATTTAGGCCCACTTGGATTAGATTAGGACATTTATTATTTATTTATTTAAAGAAGGGTTAAAATAGTTAAAATAAAAGTTTAATAAGTAAATAATTTTTAATATAACTTTATACATAAGATAAATTCGACTATAAATATTCATTAGAAAGATAAAAATATTTCCTACATAATGATATTTTATTTGTAATTTTTAGGCGTTAAATAATTTAATTTATTTATGACACAACGATGATGCAGTAATTATCTTATTAATGGTATATTGACATAATTGATATTATAAATACCCAAATAAATGTAATTAGAGACTTTTTATGAATTAAACTAATTTTCTAGGTTAATATGACATGTTAGTATTGATTTAATTAACTTGGTTCGAACTAATAATTCTGTTATGAGTTTCACAAAAATCAATTACTAAATAGTGTCAAAATTGACATAAAATAGTTTTTAAAACAAATATTATATTAGTAATTGTTATTTTATTCTTAAAAATATAAGGTTCGAAAAAATGACTTATATAAGGTTATATATATTAATAATAAACAACTTGGGGTTCGTTTGGCTGCTTATAGTAAGTTTATTAACCTTATAGTATAAGAACACAAGAAGACACGGTAAAAGTAAACTTATTTAACTTAATGTTAAATCTAAATGATAAGGTTAAAATAGGATCCTAAACTTGTCTAAATTCTATTTGATGAGAGTATTTCGACCCATACCTACCTTAGCTTCTAAATATATCAATTTGGAGCTATTTAAAACCGAACTTGACTTTATAATAAAATAATATTTTTAGTTTTCCCAAAGGTGCCCCTCTCCTCCCTTATAAAAGGGCACCTCCTCCCCCTCTTCCTCACACCACTTTGAGCCTTCAAGCTCGGCCAAACCCTGCCAATTCCTCCTCTACACTTCCCTAGAGACATCCTAGAGGTCCTGGTCTTCTTCAAAGACCAATTTTAGTGCCCTAAAAGAAGGTCTCAAAGAAGCACTTCAAAGAAGAGGTAGTGTCCGTTACCGATTCTTTCATCTTTATTTCTTCTTCCACTTCTTATTCTTTAGTTATTTCATTATGAAGTAATAACATCAGTATCACTCATATACTAATATGTTATTATAAGTATGAAACAACCCTATTTCACCATCTATCCATCCTACAGAAAAAGAAATCACCGCGCGTGCGTACGTACGGAATACCGTCTCCACGCCGTGGTGTAATCTATTTTCCACAACCACCTTACTTGGATGGGTATAATGGTGTAAATAATGACTATATATGACTATTATAATGTAATACTGATTCTGAAATAGTATACATACACTCCAATACAATTCCACGATCATAGGAACGATATCATCACTCGTGCGTACGTACAGAATACCGTCTCCACGATGTGATGCGACTCGTTCTACACAATCTTCATTAATAATGATTATATAAATGAATTGAATGAATGAATATGATATATATTACACTAATACTATTCTTGAAATGAGGTATCTATAACCTAAGGATAAGAATAAGAATTTATTCGACAAAACACGCATAAGAACAAAAAGTTATAAACACCCGAATAACAAGTAGCAATGAAATATTACTACTAAGAAGCTAAGAATATGACCATATATGATATCATAAAAATACGTATGATTCTGGAATAAGTCAATAACATTATTTAAATCATTATACAGGAGGTTCAGACACTTACGAAGCAAAACAGACCTAAGGTAAGAGAAATATCACAATCTCATTTTTATCCGAGATTGTTTATACTTTAGTATTTACTGGGGTGTATTTTATCATCCACATCCATGTTTCCTCAATATGTAATATTATTTCCATTCACCTACAATTGTTTAAATCCTATTTTACCCTTCGGTGAGTTTTTAGTAAAAGATATGAAAAGAATCTTTTTTCATTTTTCGTACGAGGTACTTTTTTGACTTTTCCGACAAAAGTACGAGAAGAATGTTTTTTTAACTTATACGGCATGAATGGATTTTTAAAAAATTATTTAAAAGAAGCTTCCTTTACAAGTTTTCAAGTTTATTTTTAATAAACTTCTTTTACTTTAAAATTGTAAGACATGTTAAGAAAGGAAATTTTTTTTTAAGTAGAAAGGATATTTTCCTCAATAATGGAGTTCAAGTGTTTTATCAAAATTATTTTCCATCTAAGATAATAAAGGGTTCTGTTTATATCCCTATTATTACATGGATTTGATTATGTTGTGATGGAAATATTTTTATCAATTCCTTTATCTTATATGAATTGTTTTATGATGTCATGTTATTTAAGAATCCCATTTTTATTACATGGGTTATGCTATGATGTATGGTTTATGATTTTGTGGCACACATAAGAATGGTATCATTATGAGATGGGTGGGACCTATATCTCCCTCCAATTCATTGGGTAAAGATTTTATATCTCATGAGATAGACATGGCTGGAACGGTAGGTTATACCAGTTCAGTGAAACAGGACTGAAACGAGGAGTGAACTCGGTTCAGAAATGGACTTTGTCCACTAAGATAGTCTTGGAAATGAGCCTTGACTAATAAGAAATGATTCTCTATGATTATGTGTGTATGACACAAAGTTTCATGTTTTAAGTTATGATAATTGTGATTACATTTCACTACTATGATTTATCTCATATTAGGAAATTATGATCTCTTTTGCAAGTTAAGATTTCCAAAAGTTATGTTCTTATGTATATGATGTGATTGATATTTCTTTTGTTTACCCTTACTGAGCATTTGAGCTCACCATTTTGTATGTTTTCTTTCCCAGGTCAGGAAGAAGGTTATTAAGTAAGATATGCCAAAAGGGACTATAGATATGATGAAATAAATGGGAGATAGTGTAGACGCTTTATGAACCAGTTGTTTATGTTTCCCAGTTTCTAAAGACACTATACCTATACGGTCCTTTTGTGGTTTTGTTATATGTTGTAATAAGTATGCTTCAATTTTGAATTATTAACAACGTATGTAAAGTATGGGTCGTTATAGTTGGTATCAGAGGAAAGGTATAGTCGACCTTTGGAAACTAGGATGCGAAAGCCTTAGTAAGAACCATAAGGATAAGTCTAAGCATAGAACACAATCTCAGTGTTTTAGAAATGGCCATAAATAACCTAGGATAATAACTTAAGTGTGAAATTTTATTCTTGATTATGTGGTTTTCATATTATAATTAGTGTTGCTCACATTATTCTTCTTGGTTTTAGTCAATGGCTGGAACCCGAAGGAATCGTTTTAATGCAGAATGCGATGGGCAATGCAATGATTGTCCCCCTGAGCAACCAAACGTTATGGGAGCTGGAATGCAATATCTTGTAGCCATGCTCACACTACTTTCTCAAGCTATGAATCATGCAGGACTTCCAAACGAGCAAAGGAAGGAGCAAAATTCTGTTGAATCCTTCATGAGGCAGCGTCCACCATCTTTCAACGGGTCTACTGATCCATTAGTTGTTGAACAATGAATTAGTACTACTGAAAAGATATTTTTAGTTATTCAATGTTATGAACATGATAATGTCATCCTAGCAGTGTATCGTTTGGAAGGAGGTTCTGATCAATGGTGGAATCTTATTAAGAATATGAGGCAAAGGGATGAAATTGAGTCCATGGTATGGGATGAGTTCAAGAACTTATTTTTCAATAAGTACTTCCCTCGTATTCTCTGAACAAAGATGGAGAAAGAGTTTCTTGAACTGAAGCAAAAGGATGATGAATCTGTTGGTACCTATGAAGCAAATTTTACAAGACTTTCAAGGTACGCTTCTGGTATTATTATCCAACCTGAGAGTAAGATTGATCGATTCTTTAGTGGCTTAAAACCAAGTCTTCGAAGGGCGTTATCCATAAGGGACTTCAATAGCTACGAGGAAATCGTTCGATGTGCTCTCAAAGTAGAGATGGAGATTGGAGTAACCCATCAGTCATATGGGTTTGATAAGAAGAGGAAAATGGAATTCAAAGGAAAATTTAAAGAGCATACTGAAAAGAAGATGAGCTTTCCCTTATGCTCAAATTGTGGAAAGAAACATGGAGGGAGTTGTCTTAAAGGGACAAGTAAATGTTTCAAATGTGGAAAGGAAGGTCATCGGGCATTTGAATTTCGCGATGATGGGAAAAAGATGTCTAATGATGCAAACAAAGGAAGGGATACACAGAATGAACCTACTACACTTTAATGTTTCAAGTGCAAGGAGATGGGACATTATGACAATAAATGCCCTAATACAAGGGTTGATGATGATGGTCGACGTCAACAAACTCTTAAGGCTAAAGACAAAGGAAAGTCACATGCAATTTCTATCAGTGATGTGGAGTACGATAACGATGTGGTGAAAGGTACACTTACCATCCACTCTAAAGTAGAAAATGTTTTATTTGATTCTGGATCCACCCACTCCTTTATTTCTGAAGAATTTTCTAAGGGTATCACCGTATTACCTCAACAATTAGATGTTGAGTTAGCTGTGACAACACCTAATGGCACAACAATCGCATCAAAAGTTTATAATTCTTCTCTGATCGAAGTTTGTGGGAAAGTGCTTCCTGAAAATATTTTGATCCTTCCTATAGTGGAATTTGGTGTGATTATTGGCATGGATTGGCTTTCTTTATATGGAGCTCATATCAATTTCCAAATAAGGGAAGTCACATTTCATATTCCAGATCAATCTATGATCGTCTATCGATGCAAGGATGAACATAACCTTCCAGTGGAAATTTCTTCCATTTTCTGGGTATTGATTCCACTAAATGAAGGTTATTTATCTCAAATGGTTGGTGAGAAACTCACGATTAAGAATATGAACATTGTATGGGAGTTTGATGATGTCTTTCTGGAGGAATTACCAGGTCTTCCACCAAATCGTGAAGTTGAGTTTTCAATAGAACTCGTACCGGGTGCTTTGCCTATTTCAAAGACACCTTATAGTATGGCCCTAATTTAGTTGCAGGAATTGAAGAAGCAACTCCAAGAGAATCTTGATAAGGGATTCATATTCCCTTGGGGAGCACCTGTTCTATTTGTTATGAAGAAAGATGGATCAATGAGACTCTGCATTGATTATCGAGAACTTAACAAGATCACTATCAAGAAAAAATATCCTCTCCCACGCATTGATGACTTATTTGACCAACTACGAGGAGCTCAATACTTTTCCAAGATTGATCTTCGTTCAGGGTATCATCAATTAAGGGTCAAAAGGTTGGATATACCAAAGACGGCTTTCCGTACAAGGAATGGACACTATGAATTTATAGTGATGCCATTTGGTCTTACTAATGCCCTTGCTATCTGCATGGATCTGATGAATAGAGTCTTTAGAGACTATCTTGATCAATTTGTGGTAGTTTGATAGACGATATTCTTGTCTATTCAATGAGCAAGGAAGAGAATGAAGATCACTTGAGAATTATATTGAAGACCCTGAGAAAGGAGAAGCTTTATTCCAAATTTAACAAGTGTGAATTTTGGCTTCAAAAAGTTTCATTTTTGGGTCACATAATCTCAAAAGAGGGGATATCTGTGGATCCAGCAAAAACAGAGGTTATCGAAAGATGGTCGAGACCAACAACAGTAACTGAGTTCTGAAGTTTTCTTGGTTTGGCTGGATATTATCGACGTTTTGTGAAAGATTTTTTACGATTATCTAATCCACTCACCAAGTTGACTCGGAAAGGAGTTCAGTTTGTCTAGATGGAGGAATGTGAAGAGAATTTCAAGGAGTTGAAAAGAAGGTTATCCAGTGCAACTGTGCTCACACTGCCTTGTAGTGGAGAAAGGTTTGTGATCTATAGTGATTCATCCAAGAAGGGATTGGGGTGTGTACTTATGCAAAATGATATGGTGATAGCTTATGCCTCACGACAGTTGAAAATCCATGAGAAAAATTACGCAACACATGATTTGGAGTTAGCTGCGGTAATCTTTGCATTAAAGATTTGGAGGCATTATCTTTATGGTGAAAGGTGCGATATTTATACTGATCATAAAATTTTAAAGTATATTTTCACACAAAAGGAGATGAATATGCATCAAAGAAGATGGTTGGAGCTGATTAAGGATTACGACTGCTCAATCCATTACCACCCTGGGAAAGCAAAAAAGGTGGAAGATGCATTAAGTCGACAAGACCATGCCAGTTTATCCATGATGAGGATCACAAAAGATCCAATATTTATGGATTTACAAAGGATGGATCTTGGAATTATAATGGAAGGGGAGAAATCTTATCTTTCTCAAATGAATGTTCAACCATCTATACATGTGAAGATTAAAGAGGCAGAAAAAGAAGATGTCGAGTTACAAAAGAAGGTGAGAAACGTTCCTGAATTCAACCTTGATTGTGATGGGATAATAAAGTTCAGGAATCGGGTTTGTGTTCCTCCCATCCCCGAATTAAAGAAGGAGCTGCTGGATGAGGCTCATAGTTCTTCATTCTCTATTCATCCTGGAAGCATGAAGATGTATAGGGACCTGAAAGAGTACTTCTGGTGGGATGGCATGAAAAGAGATGTTACTGAATATGTCTCTCGATGCTTGGTTTGTTAGCAAGTTAAAGCTGAGAGAAATAAGTCTAAGGGGATGTTACAACCATTACCCATACCCGAATGTAAATGGGAAAACATCACTATGGACTTTGTCACAGGACTTCCTAAAACATCCAAAGGCAATAATGCTATCTGGGTCATAGTTGATCATCTTACCAAGTCTGCACATTTCATTTCTATTAGAGAGGATTTCTCTCTGGATCAGCTTGTGAGGATATATGTAAAGGAAGTGGTAAGATTGCATGGAGTACCACTTTCTATTATATCTGATCAGGATCTGAGATTTACCTCGAAGTTCTAGCGAAGTCTTCAGCATACTCTGGATACAGAGTTGAGTTTCTGCACTGCTTATCATCCTTAGACAGACGGTCAGTCTGAGAGAACAATTCAAACTCTAGAAGATATATTGAGAGCTTGCTCTATGGATTTCAAAGGTGGTTGGGATCAACACCTACCTTTGGTGGAATTTTCTTATAATAATAGCTTTGACTCCAGTATTCAGATGACTCCTTATGAAGCTCTCTATGGAAAGAAATGCAGGACTCCAACTTGCAGGGATGAAGTTGGGGAAAGAAAGCTATTAGGACCCGATCTCGTTGATGAAATGGCAGAAAAGGTCAGATCTATTCAACAACACATAAGAGAAGCTCAGAGTCGACAGAAAAGTTATGCTGACAACCGAAGAAAAGACCTAGAGTTTGAAGTGGGTGATAAAGTGTTCTTACGAATATCTCCCTGGAAGAGGGTTATGAGATTTGGAAAGAAGGGGAAGTTGAGCCCTAGATATATCGGTCCTTTCGAAATACTGGATCGTGTTGGGAAGGTAGCTTACCGATTGGCGCTTCCACCGAATCTCTCTCAAGTTCACGATGTGTTCCATGTATCTCTCCTGAGAAAGTACATACCTGATCCTTTACATGTACTCAGCTTAGAAGTTGTACCGCTGGAGCAAGATCTTTCTTATGAAGAACAACTGATAGAGATTCTGGATCGTAGCAAAAAATTCCTACTAAACAAGACCACTCGATTGGTGAAAGTTTTATGGAGGAACCAACAATTAGAAGAAGCTACATGGTAGCTTGAGGATATGATGAGGGAGAGGTATCCTCATCTGTTTGTTACAAAGTGACGAATTTCGAGGGCGGAATTCATTTTAAGGGGGGTAGAATGTAACACCTGAGACTTTTATGTTATATAAATCATCAAAGGAATCTTTTTCTACACAACACTTTCTTGGCTTGCTTTACACAAAATCACAACCTTCCTCGATAGCTTGCGTCGTACGCAATACCGAGTTTCACTAAACAACGATATACTATTAAAATATTATTAAAACTAGCCGTTATGAATAGTAATAACCACTTTTTGAAATTTTATAAATTTTATTTTTCAAAATGGACTTCATTTTTGGATTCGGAATATCGAAATTATCCTAGGGTGAAATTTTGGTATTTTTCTGAAGAATTTCAATTTTTGATGAATAGTAAAACCTCTAAGTGGTAGTTAAAAAAAACTGAATTTTTCATAAAACTTAATTTTACCACTTCTGTGAGTGGAATTTCGAAAATCCGAGAGACACGGTTAATATCAAGGACTAAAATTTGGTTCAATGAGATGAAAATAATTTTTGGTGAATAGTAACTTTTTACTTTTTTTTACCACAGTTAAAAGTAAATTGGGTAATTAAGGGTAAATATGATATTATTATTACCCTAACACATGTCCTAATTCTATTGTATAAGTGTAATTCGACCAAAAACAAACTTAGGAATAAAATATGACCATTTTGGCCCACTTGGATTAGATTAGGACATTTATTATTAATTTATTTAAAGAAGAGTTAAAATAGTTAAAATCAAAGTTTAATAAGTAAATAATTTTTAATATAAGGTTATACATAAGATAAATTAGAATATAAATATTAATTAGAAAGCTAAAAATATTTCCTACATAATGATATTTTATTTGTAATTTTTAGACATTAAATAATTTAATATATTTATGACACAACGATGATAGAGTAATTATCTTATTAATGAAATATTGACATAATTGATGTTATAAATACCCAAATAAATATAATTAGAGACTTTTTATGAATTACACTAATTTTCTAGGTTAATATGACATGTTAGTATTGATTTAATTAACTTGGTTCGAACTAATAATTCTGTTATGATTTTCAAAAAAATCAATTACTAAATAGTGTCAAAATTGACATAAAATAGTATTGAAAACAAATATTATATTAGTAATTGTTATTTTATTCCTAAAAATCTAAGGTTCGTCCAAATGACTTATATAAGGTTATATATATTAATAATAAACAACTTGGGGTTTGTTTGGCTGCTTATAGTAAGTTTATTAACCTTGTAGTATAAGAACACAAGAAGACACAGTAAAAGTAAACTTATTTAACTTAATGTTAAATTTAAATGATAAGGTTAAAATAGGAACCTAAACTTGTCTAAATTCTATTTTATGAGAGTATTTAGACCCATACCCACCTTAGCTTCTAAATATATCAATTTTGAGCTATTTGAAACCGAACATGACTTTATAATAAAATAATATTTTTAGTTTTCCCAAAGGTGCCCCTCTCCTCCCTTATAAAAGGGAACCTCCTCCCCCTCTTCCTCACACCACTTTGAGCCTTCAAGCTCGGCCAAACCCTGCCAATTCCTCCTCTCCACTTCCCTAGAGACATCCTAGAGGTCCTGGTATTCTTCAAAGACCAATTTTAGTGCCCTAAAAGAAGGTCTCAAAGAAGCACTTCAAAGAAGAGGTAGTGTCCGTTACCGATTCTTTCATCTTTATTTATTCTTCCACTTCTTCTTCTTTAGTTGTTTCATTATGAATTAATAACATCAGTATCACTCATATAATTATATGTTATTATAAGTATGAAACAACTCTATTTCACCATCTATCCATCCTACAGAAAAAGAAATCACCGCGCGTGCGTACGTACGGAATACCGTCTCCACGCCGTGGTGTAATCTATTTTCCACAACCACCTTACTTTGATGGGTATAATGGTGTAAATAATGACTATATATTACTATTATAAAGTGATACTGATTCTGAAATAGTATACATACACTCCAATACAATTCCACGATCATAGGAACGATATCATCACTCGTGCGTACGTACGGAATACCGTCTCCACGATGTGATGCGACTCGTTCTACATGATCTTCATTTCATAATGATTATATAAATGGATTGAATGAATGAATATGATATATATTACACTAATAAAATTCTGGAAATGAGGTATCTATAACCTAAATATAAGAATAAGAATTTATTCGACAAAACACGCATAAGAACAAAAAGTTATAAACACCCGAATAACAAGTAGCAATGAAATATTACTACTAAGAAGCTAAGAATATGATGATATATGATATCATAAAAGTAAGTATGATTCTGGAATAAGTCAATAACATTATTTAAATCATTATACAGGAGGTTCAGACACTTACGAAGCAAAATGGACCTAAGGTAAGAGAAATATCACAATCTCATTTTTATCCGAGATTGTTTATAATTTAGTATTTACTGGGGTGTATTTTATCATCCACATCCATGTTTCCTCAATATTTAATATTATTTCCATTCACCTACAATTTTTTAAATCCTATTTTACCCTTTGGTGGGTTTTTAGTAAAAATATGAAAGGAATCTTTTGTCTTTTTTCGTATGAGGTACTTTTTTGACTTTTCCGACAAAAGTACAAGAAGAATGTTTTTTTAACTTATACGGCATGAATGGATTTTTAAAACATTATTTCCAAGAAGCTTCCTTTACAAGTTTTCAAGTTTATTTTTAATAAACTTCTTTTAGTTTAAAATGGTAAGACATGTTAAGAAAGGAAATTTTTTTTGAAGTAGAAAGGATATTTTCCTCAAGAATGGAGTTCAAGTGTTTTATCAAAATTATTTTCCATATAAGATAATAAAGGGTTCTGTTTCTATCCCTATTATTACATGAATTTGATTATGTTGTGATGGAAATATTTTTATGAATTCCTTTATCTTATATGAATTGTTTTTTGATTTCATGTTGTTTAGGAATCCCATTTTTATTACATGGGTTATGCTATGATGTATGGTTTATGATTTTGTGGCACACATAAGAATGGTATCATTATGAGATGGGTGGGACCTATATCTCCCTCCAATTAATTGGGTAAAGATTTTATATCTCATGAGATAGACATGGCTGGAATGGTAGGTTATACCGGTTCAGTGAAACAGTACTGAAACGAGGAGTGAACTCGGTTCAGAAATGGACTTTGTCCACTAAGATAGTCTTGGAAATGAGCCTTGACTAATAAGAAATGATTCTCTATGATTATGTGTGTATTCCACAAAGTTTCATGTTTTAAGTCATGATTATTGTGATTACATTTCACTGCCATGATTTATCCCATGTTATGAAATTATGATCTCTTTTGCAGGTTAAGATTTCCAAAAGTTATGTGCTTATGTATATGATGTGATTGATATTCCTTTTGTTTACCCTTACTGAGCATTTGAGCTCACCCTTTTGTATGTTTTCTTTCCCCAGGTCAGGAAGAAGGTTATTAAGTAAGATATTCCAAAAGGAAATATAGATATGATGAAATAAATGGGAGACAGTGTAGACGTTTTATGAACCAGTTGTTTATGTTTCCCAGTTTCTAAAGACACTATACATATACGGTCCTTTCGTGGTTTTGTTATATGTTGTAATAAGTATGCTTCAATTTTGAAGTATTAACAATGTATGTAAAGTATGTTTCGTTATAGACATTATAAATGATGGTTGAACCAATATAGTATCAGGTGATACCATTATATCTTTAACGATGGGTGCACCCAAATAGTGCTCCAATGCATTGGGTAATGATTTTGTTCTCCAGAGAATTATATTGTAAGTATTCCATATTGTTTTTACAATATGTTAGGGAATTTTAAGGGTTATTAAAGTGTTCTATGTGATTATATACCAAGGTACCTACATGAATTTTCAATTCATTCTAATGAGTTTTTATGGGAATCATTTATTTTAAAATGGTAAAATAAATGATCTTTTAGAGGAATGTTACTTAAATTTAAAGGTAAATGTTATATTTTAAAGAAAAGTGTTTTCCATGTGATATCTTGATTTTAATGAATAATGGTTTCCTTTAATTTTATATCCCTTACCATGCTTTTTTTTATCATCTCATGTTTTAAATTATTTTCACATCACTTAAGGCAGAATATAGACAAGAATGAGTTCAAGGAGAAAATTGTGATGATTGATAATGAAAAGAAACAATGTTTATTTTAATTTTTTTATTTAGATGAAATTTATACGATCTTAATAGTATACACTTTTTATAGATGTGATATTTTAGGTGTGAACTATGTTCTTACTCTCCAAAACCTTACAAATGAAAATATCTTCAATGTTAAAGAAAGTAAATTATTGACTAACACTCAAGATTATATAATGATTAAGGCATGGGACTTATAGTTGGTATTATAGGTGTTTTAGATAAATTTTTAGGTTATTTTATGATTAATAACTTTACATTGAAATACACTAACTTATGGAAATTTTTAAATTGTTATATAATTTTAAGATTATCATGTTGCTTCATCTAAAATATACATGTTCAGAATTGTTTTGCACATAAGACATAGGGAATATATTTTGGGAAGGAACTAAGAGGGGGATATTCTACCAAATCAACATCCTAAGATGGTCAAAATCAGAATAGAACAATTTTTTTATAGTGATGGATTATTTGAATTTGGTGATAAATGGTGGTAGTATCCATTATTGGGAGGAACCTGATCTAGCATGAAGAAACATGTATTTTGTGGAGCATTACATGAGTAAAAAGCCCCATGTTTTAGTGTATCATCTGACCTGATGGCAGCCAAAGTATGGATAAATTATCTGTAAAAGATATTTGATGTCATGGGATGTTCAGAACATCTAATGATAACCATTTCCATTAATAAATTTGTAGGAGAATCTGATTTATTGTGTTCATTGGTTATGAAAACTAGAGAGAAAGATGTTCTAGATTCCTTTTAATGGGAAATAGTTAATGATATTTTCATTGAGAAATATTTCCCTAAGATTTTCTGACTACTAATGGATTTTTTTTTCTATAATTGAGGAAAAAATATGAATATTTTGTAGGAGTATATGATGAAAACTTCAAAATATTGGCTAGGTATGTGCCGAATTGTGTTTGGGACACTTATAGAAAAATTAATCAATTTTACTTAGGATTGAAACTACATCTACACGAGTAATTAAAATGTATTAGAATGTTTATCATTGTATTAAAAAGGTTAAGATGGAGTTTTATAACTCCAATGTTCCTCATAATGATGAAAGTATGAAGTAGTTAGGATGGGAGGTGATGGAAAAGAATACAACAAATTAATATGGAGGTAAGAAAATGAAGTTCCAATATTCTGGTATGTGTGGTAAAAATCACCCTAGGGAATTTCTTATGAAGATTGTAATGTTTTATCGATGTTGAAAGTTTGGTCACATGAACCAAGAATGTAAGGAAAAGATTCTTGAGGAACCAATGAATTGGGTGACTGATAGAAATCCAATAGTGATATGTTTTAGCTGTAATAAGTTGGGTAATTATGATATTAAGTGTCCAAAGATAGTTTCCTAGTATGGAAGTTTTAATGATAAAAAGACAAGAAGGGTGTATCAAGGTCACTCTCTAATAATGTAATTGATGTTGGGATTTCAGAGGAAGTGGTAACATGTATGTCACATTTTTTTTGAATTTTTCCAATACCCTCTTTGACTTTGGATCTTCATATTATTTTATTTCTAATAAATATTTTATCTATAATATCGCTTGTATTTTTCCCCTCCATGTGTCACCTCCACATAAAATATTGCTTACATGTCTTCCTCACCTTCAATTCCATACCCCCACATCCCAACTCTACTCCAAAATTCCTCCCCTGCACCCCCAAATATCCTCTCCCAATTTCTATCTCCACATCCCATCCCTAGCTCTGCATCTTCTCCCACCCTATCCCTTCCTTACTCCCATCACATACACTACCTCGCCTCTACCTCCTACTCTAACCTTTACCTCCTCCTCCTCCTCCACCTCCTCTATCACCTCCTCCTCCACCACGTTCATGTTCTCCATGGTCTCTGCCTCTAGATACAACTACCCCTCATTCTACCCATTCATATCCATAGTGTTCTCCTTCTACACCTGCAAATCCTCCTAAAACTCCCCCTCTGATTCTCTTTCCACATCCACCTCCGTCTCCCCCTCTGACTTGCTATTCTGTCATTTTTAGAACATGACAATACTCATCGATCAACCTATCCTCAATGAGTGGTATTTTTAGTTATTATTTATTCTTTTGATGATGATGATTATAAACCTTCATCATTGATTGATTTTTCAGGCATAGTCTCTGAGAGGAATGATAATAATCAAGAAACCATGGTATTGGTCACCGACGATGGATTTCATCCACCGAATATCAATGATTTTGGAAACATATTCTTATAAAAAGTACAAAAATCCTCCCAGATTATCGATTGTATACTTAGTTAGTAATATTATTGTAAAAATGGCACAAGTATTACAATGTGGAGTGTAAAAATAAGAAGTATTTGGAGGAATTCTATTGGTAGAACCACATTCCCTATACCTTTGATTGCCTCATTCGTTATTCTTCTATTATGATGGATTCATTTTGTTTTTATGAAACCCAAATTAATGGGATCATTGGTGAAGATCATACAGGGGGAGTAAACGATATTAGACAAGTGGGGATGATTATATGGGAGTTCTATGAGATGCTGAATAACATAGTGGATGATATAAATCCAGATTTGGATGAGACACATATCGAGCATCTATTGCAGATGATAGAGGCCATCAGAAAGGATAACCCAGATGATGATTGGCTTTACTTAACTGTCTTTATCCATGGTATGCAAGCCATTTTATCATCTCTTCATCTATAATATAAATCACTAATCCAACATTGATATCAGATCTAGGGAAGGTGCTTCTTCTTAATAATTTCAGTGAGATCCCTCAATGGGTTGTTGTTGGTGGGATTTAGATTTCAAACCGAGTTAATATAACTTGAACTAATTAGATTCACAATTTAAATTCAAAATCACAAGTGAAATATTTCCTCTCAGTTATGTTTTCGACGAATCCATAGTTCATCACAAGTTAATTTAAAATCAATTCTTTTTAAAAAATAAATTCTTTTACATAGAAAAAATTTAATTTTTTTTTTTCCAATTTTCAATATTTTAAGGAGAATCCAAACACTTATAATCCTTCCTAAAACAAAAGTATTGGAATGTACACAAAGGGATTCAGTCTTGTTAAAGTGATTATATCATGGGGTCATAACGACTACATGTATTTGTTATGCCCAATATTTCCTTAACTTCAACTTATTCTCTAACTATAAACTGTAAAATTCCTCAATATTGTAGGTGGAAAAGGAAAATAAAACAACCCTTCCTTCTATAAGACTTTTCATAGTTCACTTTCGTTCATTCTATTATATGTTTTCACTCCATGGAATTTGAAACTTAAGCCACTTATTTAATATCTTGAATATTCTTGATTTCATATCTTGAATCTTCCTCCTTTGAAACTAATACAGTGGAAAGCATTTATGCAAGAATAGATACTTTGACAGGGACGATTGTGATGCATGTTTTGCAGATTTACATAGATTGGGTCATATAAGAAACTCATGAATGAAGATGATGAGAACTTAAAATGGATTCAAATATTCATGTATGATGAACATTTTTAGTTATTTACATGGATTATAGGGAAATCTAAATTACAATGAAAATTATAAAACACACAAATTTAAAAAACTGCTCTCCTCCCCTATACTCCAGGATCTCCTTTCCAGATTCCCATATCCACCTCCCATCACTTGCTCCTCCTCTTATCCTTACCTCTCCCCTCATTCCTCTCATCACATTCTTAGACATGCCTCAATCACACCTCCGCCTCCTCCTATTTCCTTGAACTCCCCCACCACTCCCTCCTCCTCCACTGCGTTCATCCCCAACTTGGTATCTACCTCCGACTACAACTCCTCATCTGTCTATCCATCCATATCCTCAGTGTCCACCTTCTTCAACTGAAACTACCCGTCCGACTCGCTCTCTGTATCTTCCTCCATCCCCCCCTTTGACTTTATCTTTTCCTCCTCCACCTCTGACTAGAACCCCCCATCCGACTAAGTCCTTCTCCACCTCATCCTACTCCTCCTCCTTTGCCATGGTTTCCACCAGAAACTCCTCCACCGCATCGACATCTAATTTCTCATTTATGGTAGGGATTCATTGATTTCATATATTTCCATCAAGCCTAGATTTTACTCCAAACATTTCATGCTCATCATCCCCACTACTGGCAGAAGAGGGTTCTTAAGGCGACACGACTTGATATTCTTCGCTGTAAAGAGCGGTGGTGTCGGGGGCTCTAGGAATGGATTCTTCATGATGACTAAGTAGGGGCTATACATGATGGTGAAATGTGAGTGGGATCTGGGGGTGGTAGATTAAATATACTATATAAAGGGTTCTTTCTATAGGGTGTAAGACAAAGGTAGGGAATCTGAATCCACCTTTACCTCCTTTCACCTCCGTTCATCTATAATCCCTTTTCACTGTACTCATGTCCCTTAATTTCTTTAATTATTTCTTCATACATCCTGAATTGTTACTCATGTTTTTTATTTCTGGAACATTCAGAAATTCTAGGTATGATTCACAATAATCTTGTCTCTAATATAGGATATCATTTTCTTCAATTATAGGGTCCATTTTTTTAAAGTTGTATATTATTATTCTGATAAATGATGTTGAATTTTTCGATGTAGGAGTCTTATTTTTTTGGACGGTTTCCTATTTTAATTAATTATTTTTTCTCCAACTGCATGTTTAAGTTGGTAAAGTGGGTGATCTTCCTATAGTGTTGTTTGGAAATAGAGGATATTAAGAAGACAAGATGCATCATTTTTTGGAGGAGCTCTTCGACAAGAGGCATTATTTTAGGACACATCTCCCTTTGGAAAATCTATATCACCAAACATCCAAAACCCTATTTCTAAAAGTTCCTGAAAACCCTACATGAACCTTATTTCAAGGAACATTAGGAATAATCCCTAAATAATGAATCCCTTTCATAATAGGTATAGTATTGATGGATTTATAGCTTTTGATATAGATTATTTTGTATTATTTTTTAGTGAAAATGTGTTTTTCTTTTATGGATGTTAGGTTGTTGAATCTTGAAGATCTATTTTTAAGTAATATATGAAAATGATTATGTAACTGTGTTTTTTGTTTTATTTTTTAACATTATTTATATGTATCTAATATCACATTCCTTAAGTCCCTATTAAATAACGAGTCAGAGAGAAATTTTTTAGAAGCTACAAGGTGCATGACAATACTTGGGAAGTACATTAGTCAATTTATTAGGGATTTTGAATCCCACTCAAATATTTGGTGTCTTTAATGCATATTTTAACCCTAGGTTATGTTTAACTATGTAATGTATTTTTCTAGGTTTTTAATTTTTTTATTCCCATTTTATCTCAATCCTGTATTATATCATTTAACTAAATTATTTGGTTTTTCTTCACTCTAAAAAGACTACGATGGTGGATCTATAGAACATGAGCTATGTTTTTATACTAAGGTCTATTTAAAAATAATATCATATCATGTTTAATTTTTTATGTTTCTAACCTATTTTATTCGCATATGTAAATATTGATTTTTTTCACTTTTATACTATTTTCTTCATTGTTACATCATTTTTAATTAATTCCTACTAATAGAATAATGTGTGTTGATTTTAAAAGTTTTTTTTTTATGTGACAAATTATTTATTTACTAATGGTCATGTTTTTAATACTTCTATGAAGAAATTTGTACAACTAGTGTTCATGAAAATTGCAGCCTTGGTGGAAATTATGCTAATAATTTTCTGAAACAGTTTGTACTAAATGTTCCTTCAGATTGCCTATCATTTAGGAAGTTGAAATTTCTATCTAATTGGTCATTGTATTTATCTATGGTTGTTATACATGTATTAACTTTATTTATGTAACATGTTATAGGGTTCTATACTTGGTGAAATTTAAGAAGAGGATCATATCATGTTTCCTTTTTTGATGTTTCTTATCTATTTATTATCATTTATTGGTTTTTTTATTTATCACATTGACATTGTTTTCTATATCATTACATCTTTTTTAATTAACCCCCACCTAATTTAAGAATATGTGATGATTTTAAATGTGTGGTTTCCAAAAAAATTGTTCCCTTTTCCGGTGGTGGTATTGATTTTAATTTATCTGTAATGTAGTTTGCTTAGCAGATGTGTGAGGGAGATATAGGTTAGTGTTTTTATGTATCTAACTCCTTGGATGTTCCTCCTCATTGTAACCCTCTCTATTAAGTGATTAATTTATTATAATGATATTGATAGTTTTTTATTTTATTTTATCACTTGTATTGGGAGATCCAGGATTCATGAAGTTGTCATCATGGGAACATACCATATATATGATGTTTAATATCTAGATAAACAAAATAAAGAGACTACCATTCACTTTTTATTTGGAGATATTAACCTAATAAATATTTATTTATATTAAATATTATTATTCAATATTATAAATCTATTGCCTCTAAATTTCAATCTATATATTTAATTTTTAAATGATTCCATATTTTAAATTGTAGAACACAAAACAATGACAATTTTATATTACAATTGGTCTTCTGAGATAATTTCCCTTTCATCATTGGATTGGTAAATATACTATTTGGAAATTATCTATAAGCATTTACCATATGGTAAAAATGTTATCATCTAACACTTTTGATGTGAATGTTTGTTACTCCTATTGTCATGAACCGGCCAGGGTCGACCCTGAACCGGTCACCCGAGCCGGTCTGCAGCAAGTCCTGAGGGGCGTTCCCGATCCCCCCGGGATGGAAACTAGTGCTGGGCATCAAAAGTAAATAGGTGGGAATGGTTTGGCCCTAAAGAATACCATAATCAGTAAAATAATAGAAATTGAACCAAACAGACAAACAAAAACTACACAACCAACGTACCTCCACGTGACCCCACGGGTCACCACCCAACTGAAAACCAACCTCGCTCCAACACTGAGAGACTAACTAGGAAAACCTGTGCACAAAGGAACTTGAAAATGAAAAGGTAAAAGATAGGCGTGAGTATAAAAAGCACCCAGTAGGTGAACCCAACAACAATTCCCAAAGCACTTCCAGTAAATAAAGAATCTATAAATTCCAGGTTTGAACTACAATGTATAAAAGTAAGATTTCATAACGTTTCACCTGAAGGTCAAAACACGAGACATTACTCTTATTCTTTTTTAAAAGTTGAATTCCTTTCATTGGTGCCAAATTCATTCTAAAAGAGAAAGAAGTGTTACATTTTCAAATTTCGCACAAAGAGAATAATGCATCTTCATTTGAAAACCATTTCCACAAGTATAACAGTATAAGCTGTGAAGAACAAATGGAAGTAAATAGGAAAGGAAAATCAAGTTACCATGGGTGATCCTAAACATCCCTAGAAAACCCCTGGACGTACTCGAGTTTAAAATACCTTCCGACATGGTACTCCATAGTCAATAACCAACTGTCCTCCCTAACAGCCAACCAGTGGCACGCCCCACAAGGCCTTACCTACCAAGGGGGGACTAACCCGTCTAATCGGGGTTTGCCAGCAACTGTCACTCGATTCTCTACAGGATGCCCAGGAACCCACAGTGGTTTTAATAATACTGTGTATGTGGGAGGCCCTCACATGCGTGACTCACCTCACTGCACTTGCCAACCCCTTACACGGACACCGCTACACGACAATCCTCAAAGGGAAGTCCCCCTGTAGAGGTTCTCCATAAGTACGTATATATATATATATATATATATATATATATATGTAGTCAGTTCACAATCAATAAAGTGCAAAACGGGCCGCCACATCCTTTACATTTAAACCATTTAGTATCAAAGCGTTTCCACAATATATGACGCACGCCATCATGTTGAAGACCATAAAAACATAATTAGTTTAAGGAAAACCAAACCACCACTGAAGAATAAAAAAAACCAGTTTAAAAGACAAACGAGCGTTTTCTCTCTTCAAAGATTTACAAGAACACCATTTTCCATAAACAATACACCTTCCATTTTAAACACACCAAAACCACTTCCAAACACACTCCAACATGTCTTGCACATTTCAAAAAGAACTCATTTAGCCATATCACAAGAAAACCACAAAACTAAGTCCAAGAAAAATGCTTCAAGTGAAATTCAAGAGTTTAAACAGGTTTCATTTTCAGCAGGTTACCACACTAAGCATAACTATTTAATGCTACTTTAAATTTATTGAAATTCAATAAAAAGACAAGGAATAGATAAATTCTAAAGTAAAAGGCAAGTGCAGTGGGAGAAAACCTACCTTGAATTGCAGATAGTTTGTGATGAAACGACACGCCTCACACTTGCGCACAAGAAAACGCAAGTGGGAAATTTCGATAACGTGAAAAATACCTCGCGAACACGCTGCAACAAAAGTAAAATAACTAAAACACGTAAACACCGGTTTAAAAAAGGTCCAAAATAATGAGAACGGAAAAGACAACGTGTACATATATATATATATATAAACAATGATATATAATAATTTAAGTAAGAAACAAAGAAAACCTCACCTAAATTTGGAAACTGTACTCGACGACGCAAAACTCCTCACGCAGGCGCATACGCACGTGCAAGCCAAAGACCGCTGCATTGCAGAATTATTCTGCCAATACGCTGCAACAACCGGGCCCCAGTGACATGACAACCACCCCACCTTAACATGGCCGTCGGGTCTTGGCCCACCAGGTACCACCAGTTGCCCCGCAAACATGTGGGGCCCACCCCCAGGGTCCACCCACGTTCCTGAATGGATCATCTGACTAATGACTGTCCCCACAGGCCAACACATGTCCTTTCTAGTGTGCTTTGTTCTCACTCACACACACCCTGGGTAACTTCCCAGGAGGTCACCCATCCGTATCACTACTCCAGGCCAAACACACTTAACTGTGGAGTTCTAATCAGACAGGCTCCTGAAAAGGAAGGTGCACCTTATTGGCATGAGTCATATCATTTAGCCATTTAACCCTTTGTCATTTGGGGATGTTACAATTACCCCCCCCTTTAGAGCACAACGCCCTCGTTGTGGGCCCTACATCTCAACCCAGGTAGTGCACCGCACTTAAGGCTGGGTTCCTCCTCTGATACCAAATATAACAACTGGGCCCCAGTGACAGCACAGACACCCCGCCATAACATGGCCATCGGGTCCTGGCCCACTAGGTACCTCCAGTTTCCCCACAGACAAGTGGGGCCCACCCCAGGGTCCACTCACATGCCTGAACGGGTCATCTGACTAATGATAGTCCCCACAGGCCAACACATGTCCTTTCTAGTGTGCTTTGTCCTCACTCACACACACCCTGAGTAACTTCCCCGGAGGTCACCCATCCTTATCACTACTCCAGGCCAAGCACGCTTAACTGTGGAGTTCTAATCAGACAGGGTCCCAAAAAGGAAGGTGCACCTTATTGACATGAGTCATATCATTTAGCCATTTAACCCTTTGTCATTTGGGGATGTTACACCTATAATGAACTTTATTTTCTTACCATGTGGTACATTTTATATTTCTCCATGTGACTCTCCTTTTTTATCAGGGTATTTTACAACTATAAGAATTTCAATTTTATCACTATTACATTTTTGATTTTAAAATATTCTATTTTTATTGGTTTTTTTTATTTATTATGTGTTTATAATTTTCTACATTATAAATTTTTATTCAATATTTTTAATATTTTACCCATTATTTTTTAGGGATTTAAATTTTTACTATTCAAGGAATGATATTTAGGTACTACTTAGATTTAGGAATGTGATACATAAGCAATTTGATACTATATTTATAGTACAATTTCAAATAAAATTCATGTTTTTGGAGGCCCTTTTATAGGTTATTATTATTTCCTCACCAAGGATCTTGTAATTTGGGTATAAAATTTTTACATTCAAAGGAAATAGTAGTTAAAGTCTTTATTGTTAATTCCAAGAAGATAATTTTTATATTCTTTTGAAATATATGACCCATAATATATTATTCATCCATTTCATTTAAGAAATTAATATTAATAACATTATATACATGCTACTTTTTTTTTTCAGTTTTCCTTATATTGTAAATTTATATATATGCATCTCTGCTCACTATGGATTTTCACTCTCAATTTCTATCCCTATAAATTTATTTTCTTCTTCCTGTAAATTTACAACTCATGTAATGGATGTAAACATAGATATCCATATTATGGTTTCTATTGTTGGTGGTGTGCCACCTGGAAAACAATATCAATATTTATACAAGTTTGAAATAATTTTTGGAATTTCATTAAGATATTGAGAAATAATGTTTACTATAGAATTCCACCTAATATGGGTTATTATAAAAACATAATGTTTCTTATTTTAGGTTTTAGATTTTTTTATTTAATTTAAAGTTAGAAAAAATTTAGGTTTATGTTATTCTAAGCAGCCCTGGAGGTAGCATGTTACATGGACTCCATAGATTCCCCCAATCACTAAGGTAGTGTCAAAACAAGATATTCTTTATGTGTGAACAAAAATGTATATATATGGCTTGTGTGTGACGAAAAAATGTTGGGGAAAAAATATAGGATACACACTATGTGGAAAAAATATATTTTCATTTCATTATATCCAATTAACAGAGTCATTATTCCTAAAATGGATTGGTTATTCCACTAGGATGTTCTATATACAATGCAAGTAAATTTTCACTTCAGAAAATTATGCATCTCACATAGAAGTTTGATACTATAAAAATGCTTTAGTGAATAAAAAAATGAACTTCTATTATGTTAGTTGTAGAATTTTTATGTACATTAAATTTGAAGTGCTGAAAATGAACATGAATAGTGCATATTCAATAGACTAACCAATTCATTTATAGTCTAGATAGTCTATTCAATGGACTAACCTATCCATTTTTTTCATATAGTTGTTCATTCAATATAAAACATGAATTTAAAACTGTACTTAAAATAGATTGGTTAGTCCATTTTAAACAATGGAGTTTCAATTATCACCCCTTTTAAATGTCACTCTAAACTAAGTAAAATAAATAGCATAGTTAAGGAGACGCATAATCAGTTTCACTATTGGTAGCCTCACCAACCAACATATTGGTAGGTGGATTTTTTAATAGATACAACCAGTTTTAATAAAACAAATGTTCATTTCAGTACATTTAAGTATATCTCATTTTAGTTATGATTTTTTTCTCATATTTTACTTACAAAATTATTTTTAGAGACATTTAGAACATGAATTCGATCAAGAAATAATGGGATTATTTTATACAGTATATGTATACTACATATCCTGTACAAAAATAATAGTTGTTTTGTATATTAATTTCTGTACATTCTATGTTTCAATTAATATATACTCTATGATTTCATATAAATTACACATTACATGATTAGTGAACAAAAAATATTACATGTTTAGTGACCAAACATATTACATGTTTAGTTAGGAAAACCATCTTCAAACTAAGTCTGTTCGGACCAAAATTTTCAAACTATGAATTTGTTTTGAAGAATTAGTTGGATAACCCATTTTAAACTCGACAGAAAAAATCAATTGTTTATGAACATGTGTCCAGAGTTGGTTACAAAATAATTACATTGATTTTTCTATTCATATTTGTTTATTATGATGTAGTGTTGGTATATTATTAACAAAACTGTCGAGGTATTATTATGTACTTTTGGCATCATATCACTAGCAGTTTGTTGAACTTTCACAACCCTAATAAATCTTTCACCCTAGGTTGTTCCTTTATTAACATTTATTGGTTCAATTTAGGGGTTATGTTGAGATGAAGCAGTAATGAATCCACATATCTCTTTGGTGTGATTTTTTTTATTTTCCTATGATTTTCTATGATTAATTTTTTTTAACTTTCTTTAGCCTTTATTTGTAGTTTCTTTTAGATTTTAACTACATTTCAGTTTCAAATACATATCCCATTTTCTCTATGAATTTAATGATATTTCACATGTTTATTTTTCCATTTATATTCTTTTATACATTATTTCAAAACTAAAAAACCTAGTTAATAAATTACATGTTTATCTCACCAACAATTCCATGGAATAGTTAATGAATAATTTCTTAAATTTATCATTTCACTACACACACATTTATCTTCATTTCTTATTTTACAATTTAAAATGTGGGATCGATTCAAACGCACTCTAAAAGTAAAATGACTTTTGGACATTAACCCGTGAACAGTTCCCCACACCCCATCCCCCCTGCAGCCCTAACTGCCTACTGGGGGAAACAATTTAGAGTTTCAAGTGTGTCATTATATATCTTATTCCTATTGAATAGTGAAATCGTTTCCCATATTATAATGTTTACCTCTAACTATATAAACTCTTTATGTTTTAATATTATTCACTCAATGACCATTCACATATAGGTTACCTGACATATTAATTGAATATACATTTATAAAATCCTTTTTATCAAGAATGTATTGCTGAAAGACAATAAATCAGAAGTGATTTCAATGCGGACAATTTCAATAATAAACTGACTAAAGAAAAGTGTTTCTATGGAATTATAGGTATTAATGTAGAGTGATTATTTCAAATCATACCAGATAGATTAATTTCCTTATACTAATAAATAATATTTCATCAAATTTTTCATAACTTATTATATATATTTATGTTCACTCTCTGAATTTTATAAAATTTCTATATATGTTTTATCTTATAAAGTATCACTGTAAATGTTATATGTAATTTCTCATTATATTAGGTTAACTGTATGTTGTAATATTTAATTTGAATATTTATATGTTTTATGTTTGTATGGTTAATATATCTTTTCAATGAATAATTAATATCATACCTTTTTCAATATCAAAAGCTAAAATAGTTCAATTTTTTTAAATTTAATTCCTGAAATGTGTCATAAAATCTCATTAGTAGAATCAAAACTGCACAGTCAATTACTATTTTATTACCTTAATTTTTAATTATATAGATTTTTTCATAATTGTTCCGTAAGAGTATTTAAAATGTATGTTTCCTTTTTAAAACATCACATTCTATTACCATTTTTCCCTAGAATTGATATTCCATTACATATATAATGACTAAAAATATTTTATAACATAATTATTTTATAATTATTCCATCAAAAAGTTATACAACTATTTTGATACAACATATTAATATTAGTGTTATATAAATAAATATTATTTTCTACCTGTTATTTCTTTTAATGGAATCATCACTAGTGGAAAAATGTATTTCGACGTCAGTTTTTTTACATTTTGACATCGGTTTTTAACCGAAGTCAATAAAGGCGACGTAAAAAATATATGTTTCAACGTCGGTTTTTATAAACTGACGTCAAAAATCTTCGCCATGCGGGTCTTTGGCGTCATTTTATATAAAACCCGACGCCAAATTTCAGGGCCTCGGGGATCTTTTGCGTCATTTTTTATATAAACCAACGCCAAAAATCAGGCCCTGGTGGTCTTTGGCGTCATTTTTTTAAACCGACACCGAAATTCATGACCTCGGGGGTCATTGGCGTCGGTTTTTTAGAAAACCGACGTCTAAATATGGCTTCTACATGAGTTTTAACATCGGTTTTTGATAAAAACCGACGTGAAAAATACGTTTTATAAAAAAAATATTTTCCACGTTGGTTTTCAAAAAAATCGACGTCAAAACCTTGAAACTCTGAATAATGGAATATAGATCGTTTCCCAAGCTTCAATTTGACTGGTTATGGAGTTAAAATGGACTTACGGATCAAAAGTTATGGTCACCGTAAGTTGTGCCTCGTTATGGGTCAATCGATACAACATTCTTCGAAGAATACATGAAAAAAAGAACCACAATGAATATTACAAATGAACAAAAAAATATAATTAATGATTTAAACTAACTTTAATTCTTTTATTGGGCCATTTGAATCGATATGTTGTTTATCATTATTTCACTTCGTTTTAAGGGAGAACTCACGCGGTAATGAAAATAGTGAGTGGTAAAAAAATATTCCCAAAAACTAATGAATCTTATGAAGAAGTTTTATTTTTGTATCTCGATTAGAAGAATCCTTCATCATCATTATAAAAATAATAATATTTTTAGTGATAAGGAAAACAATAATAATGAAATTAAATGATGAAAATAAATACCTTGTACAAATCGTCGATTGAAGAATATTTGAAATATGAATTGTATCAAATATTTCAAAAATGTTAAAAGAAAGAGGATGATCTTTTATATAGTGTAAATGAAAATTTCTATAGTGGAGATTCAATAAAATTTGAGCGGGATTTTGAAAATAGGAACGCGCATTGGGAAAAAATTGAAATATCGAAACCGCGTATTTAAAATTTTACTTTTAACGTCGGTTAAATATATAACGGATGCTAAAAATATTCTCTTGTTGCGGTATTAACATCAGTTTTTGAAAAAACAATGTAAAAAAGTAACTTTTAACATCAGTTATTTGTAAAACTGTCGCCAAAAAGGGTCTTTTAACGTTGGTTATTGAAAAAAACTGACGCAAAAAATAAAGTCATATAATCTTCAACTTCCAACATCCATAACTTTTGATCCGTAAGTCCGTTTTTGCTCCACGACCTGTCAAATTAAATATTGGGAAATTATCTAAAAATTTTATTGTCATCTTTGGCATCGGTTTTTTGTAAAACTGACGCCAAAAGGGCCTTTTAACGTTGGTTATTAAAAAAACCGACACCAAAAATCAAGTCATATAATCTCCAACTTCCAACGCCCATAACTTTTGATCCGTAAGTCCGTTTTTGCTCCACGACCTGTGAAATTGAAGATATAGAAATTATCTAAAACTTGTTTTTTGACCTTTGACATCGGTTTTTTGTAAAACTGACACCAAAAAGGGCCTTTTAACGTCGGTTATTAAAAAAACCGACGCCAAAAATCAAGTCATATAATCTCCAACTTCCGACACCCATAACTTTTGATCCGTAAGTCTATTTTTTTCTCCACGACCTATCAAATTGAAGCTTGGGAAATTATATAATATTTTATTTTGATCTTTGGTGTCGATTGTTTGTAAAAATGACACCAAAAAGGGCCTTTTAACGTCGGTTATTAAAAAAACCGACACCAAAAATCAACTCATATAATTTCCAACTTCCCACGCCCATAACTTTTGATCTGTAAGTCCGTTTTTGCTCCACTACCTATTGAATTGAAGCTTGAGAAATTATCTAAAACTTTTATTGTGATATTTGGCATCGGTTTTCTGTAAAACCGACGCAAAAAAGGTCCTTTTAATGTCCATTATTAAAAAAAACCGACACAAAAAATCAAGTCATATAATATCAAACTTCTGATGCCCATAACTTTTGATTCGTAAGTCCGTTTTTGCTCCAAGACATGTAAAATTGGAGTTTGTGATATTATATAAAACTTTTATTGTGATTTTTGGCGTCGGTTTTTAGTAATACCGAATCCAAAAAGGGCTTTTAACGTCAGTTATTAAAAAAACCAACGCCAAAAATCAAGTCATATAATCTACAACTTCCAACGCCCATAAATTTTGATTCGTAAGTTCGTTTTTGCTCCACGACCTGTAAAATTTAAGTTTGGGAAATTATCTAAAACTTGTATTTTGATATTTGGCATCGGTTTTTAGTAAAACCGATGCCAGAAAGGGCCTTTAATATCGGTTATTAAAAAAATCGACGCCAAAAATCAAGTCATATAATCTCCAAATTCCGACGCCCATAACATGTGATCCGTAAGTCCGTTTTCGCTCCACGACCTATCAAATTGAAACTAGGGAAATTATATAAAACTTTTATTGTAATATTTGGCGTCATTTTTTTGTAAAACCGACCCAAAAAAGGGTCTTTTAAAGTCGGTTATTGAAAAAAACCGACGCCAAAAACCAAGTCATATAATCTCCAACTTCCGATGCCCATAACTTATGATCTGTAAGTCCTTTTTTTCTCCACAACCTGTAAAATTAAAGCTTGAGAAATTATATAAAACATTTATTTTTATCTTTGTCATCAGTGTTTAGTAAAACCGAATCCAAAAAGGGCATTTTAATGTCGGTTATTAAAAAATCCGACGCCAAAAATCAAGTCATATAATTGCCAACTTCCGACGCCCATAACCTTTTATTTGTAAGTCCATTTTTGCTCCAAGACCTGTCAAATTGAATCTTGGGAAATTATATAAAACTTTTATTTTGATATTTGGCATTAGTTTTTAGTAAAAGTGACGCAAAAAAGGGCATTTTAATGTCGGTTATTAAAAAACCAAACGCCAAAAATCAAGTCATATAATTTCCAACTTCCGACGCCCATAACTTTTGATCCGTAAGTCCGTTTTCATTCCACGACCTGTCAAATCGAAGCTAGAGAAATTATCTAAAACTTTCATTTTGATATTTGGCATCGGTGTTTTGTAAAACCGACTCAAAAAAGGGTCTTTTAAGGTCGGTTATTGAAAAACACCGATGCCAAAAATCAAGTCATATAATCTCCAACTTCCGATGCCCATAAATTCTGATCCGTAAGTCCATTTTTTCTCCACGACCTGTAAAATTGAAGCTTGGGAAATTATATAAAACCTTTATTGGGATCTTTGGCGTCATGTTTTAGTAAAACCAACGCCAAAAAGGGCCTTTTTACGTCGGTTATTAAAAAAACCGACGCCAAAAATCAAGTCATATAATCTCCAACTTCCAACGCCCATAACTTTTGATCCGTAAGTCTATTTTCACTCCACTACCTGTCAAAGTGAAGCTTGGGAAATTATCTAAAAATTTTATTTTGATCGTTGGCATCAGTGTTTTGTAAAACTGACGCCAAAAAGGGCCTTTTAATGTCGGTCTCTTAAAATCGACGTTAAACTACCGACGTTAAAAACAATTTTTCCACTAGTGCTTATTTACAATCTTCCAAATGGAGTTTAATGTGGTGAAACACTCTGATCACATGAAAATAAGGAAAAAAATTATAATTTTAAGCCCTTATTTCTTGATATTCATTTAATTGATATTTTTTTTGTCACAAAAAGTCAGTTGGTTTCATTGAGAATGAAAATTAGATGTTGTTTTTATGTAAACATTTGTAATAATTATTTTATCTTCTTTAATTCATTCATTTTTTGTTGTTTAATTACAAGATAATGTTTCCTCTCATTGAAAAACCATTATCGACTAGGATTTTCATTAGGTTCTTCACATTCTTGGGCTTTTAAATGAATAACATCAATTAGACACAAGAAATGATGAGTGTAAAATCCAAGTGGTGATGATGGTTATGTTAGTATCACCAATATAGTAATAAAATATTTTTTTGGAAAATATATGTGCTTATATGTGTTTTTATATTCTCTATGCACTTATTATTTATATAGATTTATATTTATATAGAATGGTGATATTCATTCTCATTATACAAAAAGATTAAATCTGTATTTATCTAATTTTTTGATTCAATATCATGTTGTTAGGTATTTTTAAGTGTTTGACAGCTCTCTACTAAAGCTTCTTAGTATGGGTGAGTGTCTCTAATCAATGAAAAGAAATCTGGCTTCCCCTCCACTTACCCAAGATTGGTTTATTCGGGCAAGAATTAAAACCCATAATCTAGAAATATTTTCCATGAGCGAAGAAGGTTGAAATTTAGATGATGGGGAAATGTCAATGTCGTATGATTCTATGGAGTAAGCTCAAGATGCTGTAACTTTCGAATTAAGTGAAACTCCTTCATTAATGTAACTCTTGTTTCTATTTTAATTTTATCATGATTTATTTTTCAAATGTAAACTCAAAATATCAAGTTTAACTTATTTAATGTTTTCATGTAGATGTTATTGGAAATACAATGGAATAGATATATGGTCTAAATGGATAAATAATTATATATATCCAAGGTAGCTTTATTCCAGTTTCCATCATCTGATCCATTTTCCACCTCAAATACTTTTTATATTTCAATGAAAACACATCAAATACGATTATGGTTCCCAAAAATCCTCACTCTTTCGTCATCATATTCCCATTAAATCCCATAAAAATAATGAAATCCTGAAAATCCCTCTATCTTGCCTTCTATTGTTTATCATAAGCTCGCTTCTTGCCTCCACCTCCTTTACCTTCACTAGTAACCGCAAGTATCACTCCATCACCAAATTTCTATGAAATCTCTCCACCTATAACATTCCATCCCATTTTATCTCTATCATCACTATACTTCACTCTATTTCCATGTGTGATGAGCAGCCCACTCACTTTATTTCTTCTTCCAATTTTTTTCTCCCAATGAGTGACATCGATTTCATAGATCATCACCATAATCTTTTGGGGGTGTGTATGAAAAAATGTAATTAAATGATCATTCCAAGAAAATACATGGGTTGGGTACTATTTTGAATGTAAATTTGTAATATCAACTAATCAATGTAATATAGATATTTTTTTGAAAACTCCGAGTGGAAGTATTGATGAAAACAAAATTTATAGGAATCTTTCTATTGCTATTAGTGGGATGTTCCTTCCAGAAAATCTTGTTGAAATGGACATAGTAGAGTTTGATATCATCTTTATTATGGATTGGAGTTTAGTTTATCATGCTAAAATATATTGAAGTGCTACGAAATTTTTTCCAATAACATCATACCATTTATAACTTACCAAGGAGATGAGAAATTGATTAGAGATGGAAATAAAAGTTACCTAGCTCATATTGTTAATAATAAAGAGATTTTTCAAATTACTAATGTTCCAGTAGTAAATGAATACATGGATGTTTTTTAGATGATTTACCTGGTGATATTCCTAATAGATAAGTTTATTTTACCATTGAATTAGTTCATGATTCTAATAAAATTTCTAATCCCCTTATTGAATGGCTCAAGTGGAACTTTTAGAGTTCAAAAGAAAATTATAGGAGTTATTTGATAAAGGTTTATCCAACCTAGAACTTTACCATGAGGTGATCATGTATTGTTTGTTAAAAATAAATAAGGATCAATGAGACTTTCCATTGATTATAGTTCCTTGAATAACATAATTGTTAAAATAAATTACCTTTTTCCTCATATTGATGATTTTTTTATCATCTCTAGGGAGTTATGTATTTTTTGAAGATTGATTTGAGGTTTGGTTACCATAAGCTAGAGGTGAAGGAGGATGACATTCAAAAAATAGTGTTTCAGGAGAGATATGAGCAATATGAATTTATAGTTATGCCCTTTGGGTTATCCAATTCACCTAATATTTTAATAGATCTTATGAATATAATATTTTTTGTGTTATTTAACATGTTTATGGTGGTTTTCATTGATGACATTATGGTATACCATAAAAGTAAAAGGGATCACAAAAGACCTCTAAGGGCTGTCTTGATAACCTTAAAATAAAATAAATTGTATGTGAAAATTAGAAAGTATGAATTTTGGTTGAAACAAATTTCATTACTTGGAAAAATTATTTCTAATAATGGAAAAACCGTTGATCCTTCTTAAAGAAAAAATATATTGATAAATTTACTTGACCCACAAATATAATTAAAACTCACAATTTTTTTGGTTTATAAAGATATAGTAGGAGGTTTGTTTAAAATATTGAATGGTTATCCATATCACTATCTATGTTAACATGAAAAGGAGTTATGTTCATATGGACAAAAGAATGTTATGTTTTTATAGGAATTGAAATAAAGATTGGTGAATGGTCCAATTCTAGCCCTGCCATCCGGAAATGGTGAATCATTCATCTATAATGATGATTCTTTGAAAGGACTTGGTTGTTTCTTAATAAATAATTATTAGGTAATTTCTTTTGTTTCATTTTTTTTGAAACCTCAGGAGTCATAATACCCTACACATGATTTGGAATTAGATGATGTTGTTTTTTCATTAAAAAAATTAGAGGCATCATTTTTATGGAGTAAAATGTGAAATATATATTTATCATAGAAGTTTGAATTATATATTCACTCCAAAATAATTGAGCACAAGACAAAGAAAATGGCTAGAACTAATCAAGTATTATGATTTCATGATTCTCTACCATCCTAGAAATGAAAATAATACGTTTGATGCATTGAGTCGAAAAAGTAATTCTATATTAAGAATGATACATTTCAACGTAACCCTTTAGTAATTGATTTTATGAATTTTTTCTCATAATATATTGGTTTAGAAAATTCCTCTGTTTTTTTGGTCTCACTATAATCGTATCTATCAGAAATAATTAAGAACACATTAAAGAAAGACCACGAGTTGCAAAAATAAGGATGATTATGTTAAAAAGGGTAGGTTGAATTAATTTAACATTGTTAAAGATTTAGTTTTCATATTTGGTAAGAGATTATGTTTTCCTTATGATTCACAATTGAAGAAAGAGTGGTTCTGTAAATCTCATAGTTCTTCTTTTTCAGTTAATCCTCATAGAACTAAGCTGTATAAAGACCTTAAAGAGTATTACTAGTGGGATTAAATAAAAATAGATATGGTTGACCTTAGCATGATGTTTTTTACTTTTCAACAGTTTTAAGCATAATGACAGTTTTTAGAGGGAATAATTTAACCTTTTCCAATACCAGAGTGGAAATGGGAAAATATATCTAGGACTTTATAGTGGCATTACTGAATAATTATTGAGGTAACAATGTGATATGGGTTGTTTTTGATTGACTCAATAAATCATTTCATTCAATTCTTATTCAAGACACTCTATCTCTAGATTTAATCTATTGATTATATCTTAAATAGATAGTCATGTTACATAGAGTTCCTCTTGCCATTGTATCTGATCATGATCTCAGGTTTACTTATAAATTTTGGAAATTCCTTTATAAGTCTTTGGGAACTGAATTAAATTTTATTACAGTTTTTCATCCTCAATCATAAGGGCAGTTAGAACATACTATTCATTACTTAGAGGATATTCTATGTTCTTTCTCAATGGATTACCTAGGATGTTGGGATCAAAATCATTCTTTGTTTGAGTTTTATTATAATAATTTTTCTCATTCCTATATATAGATGGCTCCATATGAGAAATTAAATAGAATGTGGTGTCAAAATTTATATTTTAGGGATGTTCTTGGGGTAAGAAAGTAGATGGGACCAAATTTGGTAGAGGAAATGTTATAGGGATTTCAGTTGATTCAGCAACACATGAGTATATCTAAGAGAATGTAGAAACATTATGTGGATAACAAGAGAAATAATCTTTCTATTGATGTTGGCGATCATGCTTTATCAAATATTATCTATGTAAAAGTGTGATGTGTCTTGGTAATAAAGGGAAGCTGCGTCCACAATTCATTTGGCCCTATGATATTATGGAGAATGTTGGATCTATTGACTACTAAGTGGATTTTACTCTAAGATTGTCCCAGGTGAACAATTTTTTTTCATGTTTCAATGTTATGAAAGTTTATCCCATATCAATATCATGTTATGAGTCCAGAAGTAGTTTAGATGGAAGAAAATATTTTTTATGAGAAACATCCAGTTCATGTTCTTGACCGTAGAGAGCATGTGTTCTGGAATAAGGTGATAAGTTAGGTTATGGTTTTATGGTAAAACCATATAGTTGATGAGGAAACATGGGAATCTAAAAATTCTATGGGAAAAAATAACCCAACTTATTTGATAAGTGAATAAATTGAGAAGATGCAATTTCCATAAGGTGGTAAATATGTAACATCCTAGGTAATTATAAAATAATAATTTTTAATATTTTTTAATATTTATGAATTATATAATAATTTTAACTTAAGGGGGTACTATGTTCAATAACATACTCGACACACAACAATGAGTTTCTAAAAAACCATATGTTACACAGAAGACTATGTTATACCCAAAAATCAATATAATATTAATTTTATTATTTTCATGGGAAGTTATGAACTAGACATTGTATCGTTTGGGAATTAAGTCCACCATTTTGGTCTTAGATTCCTTCAAGGCCTTCGGGCCACCTAAGGCCTTCGAGACAGTTAGGCTTACGGGCCACCACAAGGCCTTCAAGCCACCTCAAGGCTTTCGGGCCACATGAAATTATGCTTAAATGGAATAGAAATACTCTATAAGGAAGATGATTTAGATGAGGATTCAAAGAAAGTTCATTCAAAAGAGAAGATCTAATAGATTTGTAAGATTGAGAGGTTATTGAAATTACCATGGGTATCAGCCTCTGCATGCATGGGAAACCTGGTTGAACTTCCATGTGAAGGTGGAGGGAAGACATCATGATGTAAATATTGGGGATGGGTGGCTTTAAGTAGTTATAGTCTAAATGAATTCATCTATGACCTTTAGGTAATTTAATCTCATAAAATCATATGGTCAACTTAAGTGTTCCCCATCAAAAATTAAAAGGGGAATTATCAAAAAAGAATAAAAATAAGGCCTCCGGTCCATTTGGGTAAAAATATTTATACGCTTAAAATAAGAATAAAATCCATTTTAAGCATAAAAATTTCTAATATTTTTAAAATATATTTTTACAACATTTCGATAGTGAAAAAATTTCAAATATAATTTTTAACACATTTATAATTTTGTTATTTTTTTGAGAACCTACATATTTTGATGGTAAGTAAATAATACAAAATAATAGTTCACAACTTCTTTTTTATAAAATTTATTTATATAGTTAAATTATAATTAATTTTTTTTAAAGTATAGTTGGTAAAATTATACACCAGTCAAACAAATTTATGTCAGTGGAATCAATTTCACATTGAAATTCGATTTATAATCATTTCATACTTTTGAACTCTTCACTTTAAAAACATGATATTTCATTGTCTATGAGATTAATTTAATATCTAATTTTTCCTATTATGTGAATTGTATTAGGTAAAATGGATTCCATATCTAGAATCATATTATCCAAATTAGTTTTTTAGGTTAATTTAATTTTTAGGTATAAAAAAATTTCCATTTTAAAAAATTTATTTACTACAGTATAGGTAAAAAATGAAATATGTTAAATATAAAAAAGGTAAAGGCTTAAAATACCTAAAAATTAAAACATTGAAAGTTTTTTGAGGTTTTTATATACCCTATACATTCTCCAAAATATTAATTTCAACCCCATGTAGTTTAATTTAATTCCACCTAAAAAGTTTTCGATTTAAATATAAAATATTCGTTATTAATCACTTAAATCCACCACTCAAAAGTATAAAGACCATAACTAACCACCTCATTTTGACCCTAAAATCCTTTTATATCATATAATTTATAATATAAACTCCCATTTTTATTCACCCTTGTAATAGTGCTTCTAGTCTCACAAAAAGACCAAATCCATGGTCCTCAAGGGACTCTCAATGATGTGATATTCAGGAGGTAATTTTCTCAGAGTACCACTATTAATTTCTTCTCTTTTTATAGTTTATTCTCACCTCCTTCATCCGTCAATTTGTGATATCTTCAGAATAATTTATATAATGAAGTTTTATTTTTCTAATTAAATATGTAATATCCATTTCATTTTTCACCTCCTCATTTTCAATGAATTGAAATTATTGTCCATGTTACGTCGATTAACTGACTCCATGAAAAATATTTTAGTTATTTTTTTCATCACTGAATTCATGGATAGTCATAAAAATATTATTCAGGTTAAAAAATATTTTAATATTTATTATATCATATTTTATTTTCTAGAACTAAAATATACTCATATTAGTAAATAAAATCAAACTAGTTCGTGGTGTTTGGAAAAACTGCCAAAATAAACTAAACGTTTATCATTAACATTTTATATAATGAATCATCATCATATAATAAATAAAAATTATATATATGAATATTTATAATTGTAGAAGTATGTTAATACTATTTAATTCCCCTTATTTAGTTTTAATCTCTTTTTACAATAACATCCATAATTTTACACAAATGAATCAATCAATAAAATATGAAACAAACACACCTGAAACCATCAAAATAATGAGATAATGTTAATGAATGGGTCATAAGATGTTATATAATTATCATATAAGATACTATAAATATTAATATAGTTCTATAATTAATTAATAACCCTATTTTAACCATTATACATGAGGTTTGAACATTTTTTAATGATGTAAAATGTGAAGTAGGGGAATTTCTAAACCCAATTTCAATTCCTTTTGTAAAAAATCTACTAACTGATTATTTCATGATAATATTATAAGTGAAATTAATTTTGAATATAGTATTTTTTATTTAAAATTTTTATTGGTTTATTTATATCAGATACACATATTTAATCCGTTTTATTATTTTCCACTTCCATGATATAATATTTGTAAGGGATATTGACTCAATTTCATTTCATTGAGGAAATTCTTGATGTTTTGTAAGTATATTATCTTCTAAGATGTATATACATACTATATGAAATTAAATATAACTAAATTAAATATTATAATTATAATTAGTTATTAATTACAATATTCTATGGGTTTTACAATTCACGAGTTTCCTTAGTTAAAATGGGCTATTATTTTCAAAAATCATCATTTACGGTTTTGCATCAAAACCCTTTTTCTTCCATGTCCATGTTTTTGAATTGATATTTAGAATTTCTTATTCATGATTTTGTTCTTTGACATTATAAATGATGGGTTCACCTAGATATCATTGTGTTATACCTTTATATCATTAATGATTGGTGTTACTAGACAAAATTACAATGCATTGGGTAATGATTTTATTATTTAGAGGATTATATTAGAAGTCAGCCATACATTTATTCCAATATATAAGGAATGTTTAAGGGGTTTTCATGTGTTCTATGAGATTATTTTCCAAGGTACCATCATGAATTTTTTATGCTTGATAATGAGTTTTTATGGGAGTAATTTATTTTCAAAATTTAAAATAAATTATCATTTAAAAAAATGTTACACACTATTATGGGTAATTGTTACATTTTCAAGAAAAGTGTTTTCCATTGGTTATGATGTTTTTCATTAACTAATAGGTTCCCTCAGTTTTATAACTACAACTAAGATTTTTTGTTTATCCCATGTTTTAAAATGTTTTTCATGGGACTTAATGGAGAATAGAGACAAAGATGAGTTCAATGGAAAAATTGTGAAGATTTATCATCAAGAGAAACCATTTTTTATTTTAAATGTTTTGTTTTATTTAATAAATGGATACTATTTTAATATTTTCCACTTTTTATTAGTGTGATATGTTATGTGTGAACAATGTCCTAATTATCTAAAATAATAAACCAAAATAGATCCATAACGTGAAAGTAAGTAAATTCTTCACTAAAACTCAAGATTGTTTAATGTTTAAGCTCGGGGAATTATATTTATTCAAAAATGAACAAAGTTATCAATTGGAATTTTTTATATCCCTCTAGATTTTATATTAATAGAAATTAGAATATTAGAGGTTATAAACATGTTTCAGAATCTTTTTTTTAGTTCATATGAAAACTTTTTCAACTATATCAAACATGCATGTTTTCTAAATCGAACATTGCTCAAATATACTTAGAGTGGAATAATTGATAGAACATAGATTCAAAAAAAATTTATATCATCCCCTCATGAATTATTTTTGTTATCATCAATAATAGGGATAAAAGAAAATTTCAATGTAAATGGGAAAAGGGGAGAGAAGAAAAATCTTATATACAGTTAGAAAGAATATATTGATATGATATTTTATGATTACTATGGTTAAAAATATACTGGTAGGATTATTGAATCCCACTTTCTGTTGTGTTGTATTTATTGTCAATGTGTGTTAATAAGTGAAGAAAAAGAGTAGCTTCAAAGATATGTGTAGTTACCAAACATGTTGAGGAATTTTTGAGATCCTAAGAAATGAAATATGATTTATAGTTATCATGATAATTAAATAAAATTCTTGAATATTTGAATATCGGTTGATATCATGGTTCACAAGTTAAATAAGAATAATTGATGGTTATGACACTATTTATGTGTTTGTGTGTGTGTGTGGGGGGGGGGGGTATTTAGGTTAAAATAGTTTTTTCTTGGTTTATTTTGGATATTATTTTAAGGTAAAATATGGTTGAATATTAGAGTTCGATCCTAGTTATGTATAAGGATCATATGAAGATATATTTTTATAAAGTCAGAATCCAAATGTGAAAATTAGAGAACTAGTATTTAATTATTAAAAACATGTGCTAATAGGTTTTTACTATGAAAATTTCTTATAAAACATGATAATATATTCAAGGAAATTTTTAGATATTTTTTTGAATTCAATTGAATATAAAGGAATATTTTTATGGAGAAGCATAGTCCATTGGATTACGATTAAAAGAAGAAGTGTGGTGATAAATACTAGAATTTTAGTTATTTTATTGAATTTACATTTCAATAATAGAGTAATTATAAATGTTTAGTGTTATAATTTATAAAAAAACTAGCCTACATGGGTTATATATAGGATTAAGCCCATGCATCACTTAGGTGGGTTCCTGAACAACAACTTCCAGCTTAGCTGAAAAAAGGTGTTTCAATATATATATTAGAGTACAAGAGAAAGTATGGTTTTCTAAAGGGTAAATAGTGGTATGAAGCATATCTTTCTAGGAATATTTGAGGTGTTTCTTGGTGCCTACTATGGTGATGTGGTCGATCGACTGATGAAAAGTAGTAGTTTATAAGCAAGAATGTGTTTAAAGTATCTATTGATGTGGGATCTAATTTTTGAATTCTACTATGTATCCATATATATAGTTATGGATATAATGCATGATAAAATATAATTGTGCCACATCCCCATATTATTCCTCAGGTAATGAGTTTTTCACTGCATATTTAGACTGACTGTATAGAAAATTTGGAATCGACTACATGCTTATATGATCTTCGTCAATAACATATTTAAACCAACTATGGTCAATTTGACCATAAGAAAATTTGAAGAATTTAAATTAACCATCTAATATGTTCTACATACCTTGATTTATACTAGATGGGTGTACTATTATCAATATGTGAACAAAAATCATGAAGATATATGGACCGACTACAATAAGATATGAACTCACCATTCTACCTATCATAAGTTTTACTAACCAAAACCTTCATATAAAATAGCCATTAGTCACATAGTAGGTAAAACGATCATCTATTTCCCAAGATAGATAAAATTACCACATGAAGAAGGCTTTAGGATTGATTTATCTGTCACGTGTAAAGAAGATAATCGAGCAAGACCTATAATTATTGACTAACCACATGGGAAATTCCTCCTACCATGAGTATCATAATCTACTATAGATGGGTTGATCGCATACATAGTATTATTTTAATGTTAAGTGTGATTTATAGTATTCATGAGAAGTTTGTGTGCGAAAAATAGATTATCAAGTACATCATGAGATTACGTTGGTTCTATGTGATATAGTTTCACTAATAATTCTTTAATCTTGTGTGTTATTTTATATACAAAGAAGAAGGGAGTATTATAAGATTCATACATGAAATACTCTTCCATGAATACCATTCTATCATTATATAGTGAATCCATAAGTTAAATCAAAGATTCCATGATAAAATATGGTACATATTTATATATAAGATTAAATGAATTTGAATATCAAGAAAGAGATAATGAATACATATTCATTCAAGGAATAATTTTTGGGTTGTACTGAAGATAAAATATGTCAAAGAGATATGAGACCATTTTGTGTGACAATAATATTTCTTTATTAGGGGAGTTAAATTAAACAACCATCTATAAGAAGTTTTTTTGATGAAGATAGAGGATGAAAAAAATATAGAAATTATAATGGGGATTTCATAACTGAAATATCATGATGATTTATATGGGATACTAGAAGAATAATGAGATAGATAAATGAAACTTTTATGTAGTGTAAATGGGTGATATATGGGGGAAAAGAGAATATTTGCAGATTTCATCATTCCCTAATGTCAGAAAAAACCAAAAAGTATTATTCATAAAAATAATCAATACAGACAGTCCATTATAAAGTTTATATACCTGTAAAAAATATCGTAGTAGTGAATATGTTAGAGAACCCTTGAAAATTTTAATTTCATGTAAAGGTTTTAGTTTTGTATTCCATATCCTATATCATAATTTATCTCATGTTTAAATGTGTTTATAGATATAGTCTTCTAAAGAATTTAAATGAGATATAATCCATGACATAACCGCAATAGTTAAGGCCAACTATTTTGGATGTTTGAAATTCCAAGAATATAAGATATTCAAATATTGAAATTCTTAGAGATCATGAATATTGAGAATTAAATGAAATTATACCCCCACATAATAGTGAATATAAATATGAGATAAAGGAAGGGACGATGAGTTATTTGATGCTATAATTATAAAGAATTTTTTAATTTCCAATGAATTGTGATAAAAGTGATTCATGTAAATATTATTTCCAATGAACTATAGAATAAGAAGAGACAAATATAGATAAAGAATAATAATTCAATTGATCATTCATTAGATTAAGTTTTGAGTATCCAGCCAAAAATATATAAATATATTGTATACGAATAAATAAAATTGAGCCATCCCATCTGACTATATGAAGTGAGGGCAGAAGATAATTCATAGTGTCCTAGAGGAACCTAAAATAACACTATAGATCTTTCTTAAAGAAAGTAAAATATCATTATTGTGTATGAAGGGAAATAAATCCCTCAATTTCTTTGTACCTGGTTGGTGCTAAGATAATGAGTACAATATATACCCCCATGATATCAATAGTCAATCATTATTAAAAAATTTAATAAACCCTCCTTTTGTATTACATTTTAAAATAAAACCTCATCCCCTTAAAAACTATCAACATTTAATAATTAATATAACATTAAATAGTCAATCATTATTAAAAAAATGAACCCAATTTAATTAAAAATATATACCCCCATGATATCAATAATAATAAAAAAGTATTAGTTAAAAACTCCCCCAAAATTAATTAATACATAAAATTATTTTCAAATGTAAAAAAATATAATGTAAAAAACATTTAAAATGTTATATAGTGAAAAATTTCATAAATTTCAACTTGAATAGATTTAGCAATATATATGCAATTCTACATAAAAATATAGTATAGAAACAAACAAATTATACAAAGATCATATAATATCTACTATAAATAAACAAATATTATTAATTTAAATTAAATCTACAGATATTTGGATTCAAGCATTCCAATTTCAAGTATAATATTTTAAAACATTATTGTATCCAAAGGCATAGTAAAAATTTGGGCTAATTGATCATCAATTGTAATATATTCCAAACTAATATATCTTTTTTGTACATGAATTCTAATAAAATGATATCTCACATCTATCTACATCATATACGAATATTTTAATAGGTTTGTAAAAAATTTAAATTGTAGATGAATTATTATAAAATATCATAAATTTTTAAAAATCATTAAAATAGGATAATTTTTTTTAATCAATCAAGATTGATCATGAAAACTTGAAACCACAATGTACAATACTTCAAAAGTACAAAAAACAACTCACAATATTTTATTTGAACTATATGAAATGAAACTATTTTCTTTAACATGGAATCGACCATAATTATTTTTTTATCAATTCAACATCCTATAAAATTAGAATATGAATTAGCCATTAAATCAAAAATGGGTTTTCTTATAAAAAAGAAATCATTATTATCAATTTCTTTAACATATCCTATCATCATTTTAATAACCTTTAAGTGACATTCCTTAATATTATCCTAAAATATTTACCACATATAAATACTAACCATTAAATCTGGTCCACTTCTAGTTATACAAAGAAAACATCTTATCAAAGCTCTAAAAAATTAATATCTAATGATTTACTAGTTATATTAGAAACCAGTTTACGTGTTGTACTCATAGGAGTTATTATTGTTTTACAATAATCAGTTCCAAACCTTTTAGACAATTATTTAGTATACTAACACTAATTTAAAAATATTACATCATTTATTTTAAAAAACATGAATTTCTAGAAATTTTTCCAATTATCCTATAAGACTCATATGAAATTCACTAGTTAATAAATTAAAAATTTTATTAAACTGAATATTTAATAGAAGACACAAATAAAATATCATCAATATAAATTTTAATAAAAAAAATCTTTATAAATTTTCTCAAAAACATTGTTGTATCTAAATTTCTTTTCACAAATCATTTTTTAAATATAATATTTCAGAGCATGCCTAAGAAGATTTCTTAATTCTATATAAATATTTTGATTATTTTAAAGCATGATTAAGATATTTTTCAGGTTCCAAACCATGATTTTTTAAAGAATAAATTATTTTTGAATTAATAGATTTTAAAATTCACTTTTTACATCCATTTGATAAAAAATAAAACCTTGAAATGATGTATATTCTAATAAAACTCTAATAGTATATAACAAATGAACATGTGAAAATGTATCTTCATAATAAATTAATTCATGTTGAAAATATTTTTTTTGAAACTAATCAATATTTATTTCTCATAATCTATCCAAACCCATATTGTTTATTTCTAAAAAAATACTTTGTTATAAAAATTTAGAAATCATTAGGTTGTTTGACTAATGGTAAAAATCATTTCTAGACAACTGATTTACTACTATCCACTATGAAATTATAATATTTTAAATATTATATGTAATTATTAGGAATGGAATCATAAATAAAATCATTGTGAGTGAAAAAAAATACTCACATATTTTTCTTTACACACTAGAACAACATCTGTAATAATTATTATAATTGGATTGTCTTTATGAGTTTTCAAATTTCTTTCCTGACAGAAATCATCTTCTATATTATAAAATTAGATTTTATTCATATATTCAACAAAATTACATTCTATATTTTATTTATCAATCAATTATAGGTATGAATTATTTTTATTTAGTCCATTCTAATCAGATTTAATATAAAAAAATTCTTCCACAACGAAGGTTTTATTATTATAAACTCTAAATGATTTAATAACATAAAAAGAACCTAAATTTAATCATTCATTTGATTTAAAATTAAAATTATATAGATAATAATTAATATCTAGAAAAAAATTTACAATTATTTCATCATAGAAGAGTGATGTGTGGATTTATTTATATGGAAGGAACAAAATGTTCCGAAGAGAACTTGGATGTCTATTTATATCATATTGAGATATAAATTTCATTGTTAAATAATTTCACATCATGTTCACAATCTTTTTTTTTGTAGAAAAATAGTTGAATTGGGGGAAATTGTCTTGGTCTAATCATTGATATTTATGGCTTCAATGTTTTGTGAAGTCATTTATGTCATGTTCACCAATATTTTCATTAACATAAAATCCCAATAGATCTGATATCCGAAATTGAGCATGGACATGGTTTCCAAAGGCTGGCATTCAGTTAGGGTTTCATACCAAATGATACATTAGAACATGAATTGGTTGAGAGGATGGGAGGTCAGGATCATCACACCATTTTGGGGGGAAATTGTTTCCTACTAAGGGACTCTATCATATATTTAAGATATATTTATAAATCTCTTCCTAATATCGATATCGAACTGATTACCCTAACAAAATGATCAGTTTTTTGAATCCTTATATGTGAAAAGTTTGATATATTAATGAGTCCATATGTATATATATGTGGTTAATCATCCATATCTCTTTAACGGGTTGCTTCTTATATGTTGAATCCATACAACTAGTAAATACAGAATTTTCTGCTATCTAGAGAGGTGATTAATATTTCATGGATGGGATTGAGCCATTATTTGGTGTCCGACCTAACCTGTTTTTAATAAAGATAAAGTCTCATGTAGTTCTTTAAACCCAAGTATTTTAATTTCATGAATAAACGAAATATATGAGGGAACATATAAACCAGATATTTTAGATTAAGCCTTATGGATCCATCCTACATATCCTAGTAATTGTAGGAATCATAGCCATCACAGTTCATTCATTCCCTTGGTACATAACCTAAATTGGATGTATTTATAAGAAGGTAGTCAAATCATTCCATTGATTAGGGATTACACACTGAGATTTCTGTGAATGTTGGTGATTCATGATTTGAATGGTATGATCATTGAAACTCTTTAATCCCACATTATCCATCCTTGGTGTGAGAAACAAGGGATAAAAGGTAATCAGTATCACTATATAAGAATTTGCGTTTTATATGCTATGAATGTATGTTGGATATTTAATACAAATGTAATGACTTGAGAAGGTGTCATTTGTATCTGGGTAATAATAGGAATAATTGTTCTCATATTTCATTTTGATAGGTCTTACCAACTGAGGGTTCCCTTTTGGGGGCCTTCATATCATACCATTGGTTAGGGATTATTCACCGATGATGCCATTTTATGCACATTGGACAAGGTTATCATGTCCTGGGACATCTTCTTGGCTTGGTCCAATTATCTACCCATCCTTATTGACAATATTCTTGATATGTCAGAGGATTTATAGAAATTTATTTTTGCATAAAAAACACGTCCAAATAAAATCACATGACCCAGTTGAGTTTTCCAAAAGATGTCGCATAATCTGACTATCATGTTTGGAGGCCATTGCATGATCAGGGTTGAATTATCCGAGTTTTCTCCTTGACATGTTTGAGGATGCCTGAACTTGTCTAATGAAAATCACATGACCCAAGTTGACATTAATGGAAGATATCACAAGAACTAGCTAAGGACGCCTCATATCATCATGACACTTCTTGACATATGTGAAGGATGTCGAAAGATTTGGCTCCCGAGCCTGGAGGAACTTTCACGACTTGGGTTGCATTCCTAGAAGTCATTGCATGACTTTTCTTGACATGTAAAATGGTCATCAGAAGATTAAAATAGTACGTTGAGGGAACATTTCATGATTTTAGAAACATTTCCTAATTATGTCACATAATCTAGTTTTATCATGAAAAGTATATAAGGATCAATGTATATTTCTTCATGTAAGTCTCACGTGTTGTATATTATTTTTAGTCCAACATTTATTTTAAAAATTCCTTATATTTTTTTTAATAGTGGCTTATTTTGTGTTTTGTGTGACCCAATCGACATGAGGGACTTACTTTATATAACTTGGATGAGACACCAAAAGTCCATTTTGTGGTCTATGAGTGATCATGAGAAGCGCATACACATACCATGTGATCCTATAGGCCATTACCAAGATTTGTACTTATAGTAATACCTTGAGAGCACATTATTGTCCTCTCTAATAATTCAACTCCATATGTAATCAGTTCTGGCCAAGTCCTTCTATCTTTTTTAACTGATGTGGATGGATTTAAAGCCCTCTCCACCCCAGTTATGTGAATTCGTATGCAAGTCATATCTTGAAGTTACACAATGCACCATGTCACAAAAAAAGACACTTATGATGATGCATAAGTACTATCATAGAAAAACCCTTCGATTATATATAGCACTGAATGGGTAGTGAAAAATCAGTTGGGCATGTCTGGAACCCTTTACACGATAAGGGTGACATGTCAACAATATTTCTTACAACAATATGGACATGTCCCTAGGGCTTTCCAGTTTCTTGAGAAACAATTTAGTGTGTCACATAAAGATAAATTTTTTAAATATGCTTCCCTATTTTTCAAATTAATATCCTTTGTTTTACAAGGATTTTAGGGTGGTTGTCAGGTACTTACTGGCTGAAACATTACTTTACTTCTTAGAGATCATATGGAAGTTTCCACATGATCAGTGAGTGTCTTTGATGCCTTCTCAATAACATAAGGGCTTGAAAAGGGGATCCAATTGATCTCGAAAATTCCATACAATGTACATAACCTCCTAAAGGTTATGTGATCATGTGTCCTTTGGTAGTTCATGTGAACAAATGAAACTTACACCTTCCTCATCATTTTTCATCTATGAAAATAATAACCAGGCATCAATTACTTATTCTATTTTAGATGTTATGATTCTCATTTTATGGGCATAAAAAATTCCCCCCCCCCATCTGGAGGGACATTTTTGGGGATTATAGCTTGATATGGAGGAATTAAAATGTCCTCTATAGTCCTTGTACTATCACAGATCAGTGTCGGGGTTGATCTTTGGTCTTATAGTAGACTCATGTTATTCTATAAAATTCCCTATAAATAGTGGAATATAGGGACACTCATTTACTGGATACTCCTACTCCCTGAATCTATTGCGATTAGAATCCATCGTATGACCCCTTCAAAATACCATTCACAAGAGTCATCCTTGAAACGTCTTTGCAAGACCTCTTCATGAGAACTGATTACAGGATATGTTTCACAAGGTTTTTTTATGAGAAAAATTTCATGATATTTTTTCCCCAACACTTTTTTAGACTAATCATTAATTAGATCTTGATAATTTCATTGACATTAGACATACGACTATATGTTTTTGTTTTCTAGTTTCACAAGATCCACTAGTTCAATAACATGATCTATTGGCTATTATATGGATTGCATGACCATGTAAATGTCATGAAATCACAAGTATTATAAAGGTTCATGTGTCCATGAGACATCATGTAGATTTATGAAGTCCGTGAGATCTTCATGGGGTTGTTTTTTATACCAGTATCAGGCCATGAGATTGCAAACCCCCTTATAGTAATTCGATTCCCATGATGATTCCAGAGTTATGCAGTTTTTATTGGTTTTTTCACTAATATAACTCATACATCATTATTTAATGTATATGGATTCAATCTATCACCACAATACATCCATAGAAGCTATCCAAAGGGCCTTGATTATAGAGGAAAGTAAATATTACCCACGATATCATGTGAATTCAAACAATGTGATTCTAAAAGGTTTCTCCCATACGAACTCCAGGATTATCCTTTATCACACCATCTTCCCTTGTATGGTTTAGTCCTAATTAGTTTTATCCCTTTTTCAATCTTAAAAAATAAGTCATTATTGTGTTGAAGTTTAGGGTCTTCTAGCTTGGAACTTCTAATAATTTAGATTAGGGTTTTTTATGTTCATAAATTCAGTTACATTGGTTTAGGATCTTTTAGTTCATAACTTTTATTGTCGTGTCTAAGGTATTTTATCTTTGACCTTATATTACTATAATTTAAGGCCATTTATCTTGGACCATGAGATTATGTGTTGTTTAATGTCTTTCTACCAGGACATGATTGATGATTTTTGGAATATGGGGATGAGATACCATGGATGACCCAAAATAACCTATGGTTTTGTGTTCTTTCGTGGTGTTTTTAGGGATCATAAGGATTGGATTTAATTTCCTTCATGGAGGAGGTACCTTTGGTTAGTAGTTGAAATACATTATGTGCTGATAGAATTTTCAAACAGCGGTATATCTTCTTTCTTCCATGGGTCAATGAAGATTTATGGGGATATTATTGGTTGAGGGTAAAATGTTACAAAATTTGAATCCACTTGGATAGTTAGAATATGGGTTGTGTAAATCTTGTTCCAAGGATATTGAATGGATAAATCATGGAATGGGTCATACATATTAGGGGAGACCCAGGACACTGTATGTTTTTGAGTTCCACCACGAGGTCACTATGGCTTATAAGGATTGATTTTATATTATTATAAGGAGGAGATTCCTCTGATTAGTAGGTCAAATCCCTTATACTTGAGTTCAAAGGGCTTACATACATGGTCAAGTATAATTGATCCCCAATCTTTTAAGAGGTCCATGATAGATTTGAAAATACTCAAACTTCTAGTTAATGTATTTGGGTATAGATAAAAGAACTACATAGGATGATATTTGGGACTCTAGGGAAGATTATCATTTAGGTTGGGACGCTCTATGTCCTACACCAAGTGTTTTAGAATTGCATGGTGTTGGCCATTAAATGGTTTTGGAATGGAGTTTCACATTCTTTAATTGAGAAATGGTAAAAATCATGGTTATATAACATTGAGGATGTTAAATATGATTGAAATGCATCATTATATGAATTGTAAATCATGTACTGAAGTACTCAGGTCAGGATAATGGTTTAGGAAAATCATGACGGGATAGCCCTTAACACCCTCATGTTTGGAGTTCTGTGATAGTGACATCATCCTCACAAGAATTAAAAAGACCTTCATATATGTCTATGATGTCTCTGGTTGGTAGGTCTAATCACTTATACATCGATAGCATGGTCCAAAGGGAGATATATTTTCCATTACTAGGGCCCTTTAAGGTTTTTAGTGACCCAAGGTTCCCAAATCATTAATTGTTATTTATAAAAAATGTAATATTCATGAAGGGTTTGAGCACCCTAAAATTTATTTCTCCACCAGGTTAACATGTTATAATAGTATTTATATTTATTAAACCATTACTCAAACTTTTTCCTTGACTTGGGTGTCCATTGAGAATATATTGGATTTTACTAGGGCTAAAAAGGTGGACCATTGACCTTTATGACTTATTCATTTTACTCTTATTTTTACCTAAACTCTGAATATGAAGTGTTTAGAGAGTGTATACATGAATCTTACTTAGTACTATCTTTACAGGTTTTTAACTGGAAAACCTTTTTATATATTTCACTAGAAGTTTAAGGTCTTGCGATTTGGATCATTAAAGACTAGAGTTTGTTTTTATAAAACATTTACCAATGTGTAGGCAGTTTATGGTTATGATGAAAATGGATTTAGTATGAGGGTAATGTTAAACAAGATCATATTTAGGATACCTAGGGTTAAGATTACTCCACTATCTGTTTGAGGAGGGGATTCTTTTTTTTAAATAATGGACCGAGGTTCTCCAGTCATGAGTTATGATATAGGACAAACATGCCGGGGATGGACCATAATACCCTCAGGTGTTGAGTCCTTCCATGGTGATGTTAGGATTACATGGATCATAAAAAACTTTTTCAAGGAAATAATGTGTTTGGTTGATGAATATAGGTTTATATATAGGATCCATAGGAATACATGCATTGTCAAACAAAGGTTCCCTTGATGTTAGGTAGCTTTTATCCAAGGGACATGGAAGGTTTTCAGAAACATTAGGTGATCATGATATGAACTGTGATTCATAGGCTGAGGGGCTTAAAAACAGGTAGAACCACCCTATACACTAGTTCATCGAGGTTATGCTCAAATGGTTATTTGATAAGGAATGACGATGAGTGATGATCTACACATATTAACTTCATATAATGGTGATCCATTTTTATCATTTTCTATATGGAAAATTAACCAAGGATCATGGGTCGAGGTATCATTATGTACCATGTGCTGATAGTAATCATTCATTACATAGTTCTTGTATGAAGGTTTATTGTGCATGTATGATCCATACATATGGATATGGGGACATTTTTTTATCATATCTAGAACCATGAATTGATGATTTGGGCATCATTGCATACCCTATGACCACATTTAGTTCATGAATGGTAAATTCTCTACACATGTATGACCCATGCATATAGAGGGGAATTTTTTCCATTGGTTGTTTTAGTTGGGACTGATAATAGAGATTCGAGCATCACTATGTATCCTTTAATGATATGAATTAGGAAACACATAGTTCTTAAGAAACCATACAGTTTAATGTCATGTGTCAAGGGTGTAGGCACCCAAATATAAAAGGGGACAGTGCATTTGGGACCATGAATAAGGGTCTATGCATCACAATTTATCTTAAGGTTATAGAAATAAAGAGAGAAATAATTCTTGAATGGAGATGTGGTGGGTGATCAACACCAAATATAGTGGTCCTTTTGGGAAATTTCCATGGTAATGTTCAATTTTTTATCAGGAAAATGATAAAAAATATGTAGTTTAATGTCATGTAGTGAGGAATAATAGTGTTACATTTATGTTCTTTCATCTAAGAACATGATAAAACTATTCATGAACTTATATGTCTCAATCATGCGGGGGGATTCCTTACTCAATTATAATCTCCTGTAATCTATGCAAGTGTGAGAATCCAGGAATAGAAAAGGTTCCTCTCAAAACATGAAGGTAGTTAGAGAATGGATAAGGAAACTTTGTATCATGTGGTGGATGAGCCATGATATAGGACCCACACATCACTATATATCTCATTAGAATAACAATCAATCCATACATATTTATAGAAACCTTATTAGTTTAGTGTAGTGCATAAACAACATCAACCATGTAGTTTGATATCATATGGTAAGGATAAGGTTCTCCCGATGTGGATGAAAATAAATATTATAGTTTAGTACATTAATTGATGTATGGGTGTCACTACATATCCTATGATGGTAGGAGTGAAGCCACCCAAGTATATTAAATGAGGAGTATCCCTATTTGGATATAAATTTTACATAGGGATAGGGGCATTTCATATATTTTTCACATATACTTAGTTCATGTGTAGTGGATAATAAGTGAAACATTGATTCTTGATTAGTTTAACATCATGCAGTGGGACTTATTTTGTGAACTTTAACATCATGTGGTAAGGGAATATTTGTGAAATTTAATGTCATGTGACCTGGATGAATGATTTTGTGTTCTTTAAGGTCTTGTTTCATGGAATCCATCTATAAAATTTAACATCACGTGGTTAGGGTGAGAGACATTAAGTACTTTAATGCCTTTCTTCTAGGATAAGTGAACCTTAATGTAAATACGAAAATTATTTTTTAAGAAAACATGTAATGGTGGGGGTTTTGAAATGTTCTTTGTCAATTGTGTCCCATGAGTAATCCCTATTGTGATACAACTTATTTATGATATAAGGTAATTTCTATTTGGGTTCTAAATTATGAAGCATCATTCTTGGTATCATTTGGGTTCTGAGAATTAATCCCAGTTCTCCTTGAAGGAACAAACATAGGAAGACATTTTTATTGGTGTCCCATGTGATCCAATTATGATAGAATTCATGGATATTCAATGTATGCAAACTATCATCATTGAGATTCTATAATTCATATAGCCACTTTTGTGATTTCTTATCATCTAAAGGTTTTCTACAAATAGAAATTCTAAGAGAGGAAAACTTGAATTCAATGGGAAATACTACCTCAGTCCTATACACCAATGAATATGGAGTTTCTTGTGTAATAGTTTTCATCGTGATATGGTTGGCCCAAAAAACAAGGAGGATCTTGTTTGTCCAGGACTTCTTGTCCTTATTTACCATTATATGGAGGATATTTTAAAGATTCTTATTGAAGGACTCTATTTTTTTATTTTCCATTGCATGATAACTGGATGAATGATTTGATTCAATGTTATAATCATGGTAAAATTTCTTCAACTCTATATAATAAAACCTTGGCCATTGTCTGTCAATATCATGTGGGGGACATCATTCCCTGTGATGATATAGGAAATTATGAATTTTATGGTGTTATTATTCACAATATCCTTGATGGTTATTGCCTCATCCCAATTGGAAAAAAATCAGTAACAATAAGGATGTACTTTTAGTTGTGGCTATGGGATTTGGCTGAACAACATCCATTCCCCATATGTTGAATGACCATGAATATTTAACTGTATGTAGAAATTCTCGATGTTGATGGGATTTTTTTCATGAATATAGAATTCATGTAATTTCCTGGTGAATTCCACATAGTCCAATATCATTGTTTTCTAGTAGTAACCCAACCTTCTGATTTACTGGGAGACCCTTATTCCAGAATGATGAGTGCCATAGGAGCCTGTATATAATTTTTATATGATGGTTAGAATTTCTATTTCTATAATGGATCTACGAATTATTCTATCAATTCCCTGCATGTATATGTATTTCTACAGATTTGGATGATCTTGTGGAGTAATGTTCACTTCTTGACATCTAATATGTTCCTTTCCATCTCAGTATATCAAGAGAGTCCAATTTTTGAGATAATAAACTATGGGGTCCATCCATCCTAGGGTGGATACTAGTACCTCGCTTAATAGAATAGTGTTGAAATGATTTATTTCTTTCATTTAATTGAAAATGATCAACGCAACCATCCTTTAGTGTGTGATGTAGAAGATTATTTTCCCTTGATCAGGGTTAAACAAGAATGAAGTCATGTTAGAAAATGCATCATCCTGAGCATTCTGTGATCATGGAACATAATGAAATGTGGGTTCAAAAGGGAACTATTCTATCATACATCTAACATACCTAGTGAGAGGGTCCAATTATTCCATTTTTATGGAATATTCACCATTAATATGCTTTACCACTAGCTCTAAACCCCCTTGATATTTAGGTACTCTATTCATAGTTGTATGGATAATTCAAAGTCAGTTATGAGGGATTAATTTTCAGCCTCGTTATTCATGTAGCCTTGAGATAGTGAGAAACAGTAGGGAAAAATTACTTTATCTAGAAATACAAATATAATCCATAATCTGGATTGATTAGTATTTTATTTTCATCTTTTTATTGATAGGAATTTGGAAGGCACCATAAAAATACATCTCCAATGTATGGGGAGTGTCATGGGCATATAAAACTGCCTCATATAGAATCTTAGTGTACAATGGTGTACATTATAGGGTGGTATGTTCCATGGGAAAATCAACCAAGGCATGTCGTTTCATAGATTTATGTGATAGAATCTAGATGCCGTACTATTGTATAATTACATCCTATCAGGCTAAGATCCTGGCCAACATGGGATGGACAAGGATTTACTTTAGTGGATCAATATGAAAGACCACATGGACTTCATGGTGTTTCATGTAATTCCTCATTTACTACAAATCAATTATTATTACAAGGGAGTTCTTCATTATCATGGTTGAGGGGATATATTTTCCTACCATGATGACTATGAAATGATTAATGTAGGTTAGGGGCCCTTGGTGTCCCCTAAATTCATTGAGAATCCTAGGGGTGAAATTATTAAAATAACACTATTAATTTATAGACATACCTCCATTTAATGGTGGAATACCACAATGGAATGTAACTTTCCCAATACCAGTCCAAAATTGAATTGTAGTTGATTCCTCTTTAGGTTCTTTTGCTGGAACTTGTCAAATACTCTTTGTAGATCTGTGAAGTGACCAGACTGTTGTCGGGATTTTACAACCAGTTCATCGGCATAACATTTAACTATACACTTTAAGAAGTTATTAATTATTAAATGCATGGATAGTTATATGTAGCACCCATTTTCTTTAATAAAAATGGTATGAACTGATATCAAAAGATCCCATGGGGTGATTTGAGTGTAGTGGCTTCCTCATATTCAGGGGGAAATTTTATAGGATTGTGCCCTGAATACCCATCCATTAGGGGAAGGGCTTAGAAGCTAATAGTTTCACCAATCAATATTTTTGTGATTATCAATGGGAATTCATCCTTTGTTTAATATTGATTAAGGATAATTAAATTGATACAGAACCAAATCTACCCATTCTTATTCTTAACAGGAATACTGTTGGCGATCCATCTTGGGTATTTCACTTATCGGGAAAAGTTTCCTTTGAAATTTTTTTAATCTAATGCCTCTACGTTAGTATCACGGGAGGGTTTCATCTTACTGAATTCCTTATTATAGCCTCAATGGTAATTGAGTAAGCTGAGATGGTGTGTAGTCACATCTAGATTCAGTCCAAGCATTTCTGTATAGTTTTAAGTGAACACATATTAGTGTTTCCATAGAGATGATATATTCATATCTTTCTCCTACAGGGGAATGGAAGCACTAATAAATATAGTCTCAGGGTCTTATTTTGTTCCCATATTCTCCTACATTATCTCTTCAATGGTGGTGGAGACTCCTTCCTTGAATGCTGGAGGGGCACTTCTGAGGTCATCCCCTTTTTCTTCCACCTATGGGTCTAGGGAGGCATTTTTAGATGATGTTTTCAATATGAGGGGATATATGTTTCTATTTAGGTGATAAAGGCCACGATAAAATAAATTTCAGTCCCATACTACATTATTATTTTTATATAGATTCCAGAAATGATTTTATTTTTCACTATCTCTATGGACTGTCACAGATTAGACATCCAGGATCGATTATATTTCCTCAAATAGATTTATGGGTAGAAGATAATCATTTGTGAGCATACTCTAAAGATTTTTATGGGTGATCCCTAAGCTATTGGGGGATGAAACCAATATATTTTCATCCACCGTTGGTTCTTACCTTGCCTTTTATAGAAACTTACATCAGCATATGTGGTTCTGAAAGTCTTGAATGGGGGAACTCTCACCATGTAGTATTCCGACCTTTCTATAAATGGGGAATTTTAAAACTAATGTAATGTTAAAGGTACTACCATGGGTCTATGAAGCTAATATATTTTGAGTAGGAAATTATATGTAGTGTATTTTATGATAACCATGAACTCAACATTATATTTGAGGCCCCCAAAATAATCTTTGACCTTGATCTTCTTGAGAGATATTTTATCATTCTTATTATATAATTAAACAGTTAGTTTTGTGGGAGATAATCTCCCTTTGATATATCCCAAGAATTAGAGGGTCATAATTGGGATGAGGTTGATCTTGAAACCATTTTTAATCAGATCCCTTTGGACACTAACGTTATCAATTCTTCCTTAAACATATAAGGGCCTGATGTGTCTATCGATGACCTCCTTCTAGTCATGTTTTTTAAAAAATATGGTGACATGGCATTCTAACGGAAAGGTCTCCACTTGATAAACCAGAAATATAGAAAATTCTATATCAAAATCCATTGGGATCTAGAGGGATTCAACTAGTGCCTCTCTATGTTATTTTAAAATATAGATCATATTCAGGATTTATATATAGGTTGGGACAATTGCCAGATCTTTTTGAATGTTGTATTTTTATTTAGAGGTCGACACTTCACAATGTGTAGTATCTCCTAATTATGTGATTTAGGGGATGAGGTATTTTAGATTAATGGTTTTAGTGCTTATGAAGGGGTTGAGGAAGAATCATTTTCTAGTGGTGTTGGTCACGTCGACCTTCCTTATTGTCTGGGGTGGTCAAACAATCACATCCCCATTATGTCTTCATGTAAGAAGACTGTGCATGAATGACTAGTAGAGTGTTATGGAACACCTCCATGACTCTATTGGGATTTATATTGATATTTACCATAATTATTAGATTTATATATTTCCTCTATGGGGATGTAATTGAAATATTAGGTCTGACTGCACCCACACTATCCTCTATATCACCAATTTCTATGCATGAATCCTCTTATTCCCCAGTTATATATAGATAACTCATACTCGAAGGCATATTCATTATGATGGATGGGGTATTAAAATTTTAACTCATTAAAATAACCAATGATGAGCTATTAATTAGAGGAGGGATCAATTTAGTGGGGTGGTGCCCATACTTTAGATGTTGTAGGGATGAAATATGAAAGAGTTAATAGTTTCATTAGATGTGAATATGACCCATCCTATTCTATCTATTTTTATTTAAGATGTTCGTTCCCACATTTGGGATTCATATTGGATGTCACTTACCAGGGTGGTATAACCATTATGGGTCTATGAATCTATGCACTTAGGGTGGCATAACCTTGACCAATAATCTTATGATTTATCAGGTTTATGAAATGCATCCCATTCATCGCCACAAAATTATAAGAATAACATTATTCTTATATTTGGGAAATGGTAATTTAGGTCACCTAGAGCAAGGATTTATCCAAAAACAACTTTTTGGAATTTACCACAATTTGGATTACTTCTTTAATGATGAACCAACCCTGGATGTTGTGACCAAGCCTTGTATGAAAAAGGGAAATAGTTGGGACGATTGGTGAGGTCAACTTCATTGGCCTACCTGGGATGTGGAAACATGAGCAGGTTATTTTCCTTTGATTTAAATAAATAATGGTGGACTAGTTCATTTTGGAAGGAGTATGTTTTTTTCATCCAATCCTAAAATCCCCAGTGACATTGATCAATTTATTTTTTTAGCTGAGGGTGATTTTGTTGTTGTTTCTGCTCAATAAAAGGACTTGGGTGGTTCGGGACTTTACATGGCACTTGAGTGGGTACTACCACTTGTTTGAGGGTAACAATGACAATTTCTACCATTCCGAGACTCTCCCCCAATGATAAGGGTATGTGTTAAGATATAGCTTGGGTCCACTAAATTCTGTATTAAAAACGTTGTGACGCTCCTATAAAATTATGAAATCTTCCTAGATATTTATTTGAGATAAGAGGTTTTTTTAACTCACTATGATTTTTTATTAAAATAATCTATAAATTACCCCTACAAGATAGGGATGTTTGATCAATATTTTAGAGATTTCCATATAGATATGAAGCCAAAAATACTATCATTTTCACTTTAATTGAAGTATATTAGATCAACAATTTTTATTACCCTCATCATATAACTGAACTAATACAAGAACCGATGAATAAGTAATTACCATCCTATAATGGATCATGCTAAAATATCACTGTACTAAACAAATCATGATGCTATAAGGAAATGTACCGAACACCTCATCTTGGTCACCTCCTGTTGATCGCATGAGACCATCATCCGATCACATCAGGATAGGAATTGTGTGAGATGATATTTAGAGCATCATGTGCCATAAAAGTTGGGGAATTTAGGATTGAGGAAATTGGGTGGTGGTAAAGATCCATCCACCCATTATGTATATGTCTTCCTCTCAATATTCATAGGTGTGCATCAACCTTCCATGGCTTTAATTTGTGTAGCCAGGGACTCAATGCCATTGAGGAATTCTGGAGGTACTTCTCTATGATTTTTCTCCCATCTATAGGGATATAGAGGGGATGAATAAGGTGTCCCCATTTTCATCTCCCTCTAATTCTCTACGTATCATAGTACTAAATGATTTACCTAGAGTGGGAGAGTCCATCTACATAATGGAGGGAATTCACGATCATTTTATCTTGATCATTTATGTAGACCATATTACTAGATTTGGATATGGAAAAAATCTTATGTTCCACCCTTGCAGGTGGATAATATCCTTCTAGATGTATGGGTGGAGGTATATTCATATCTTTCTTAAATATATACCTTGTGGGAATGTTTCCCCTGAGTATGTCCTCATTGAGTTCTTTGAGATTTTTTATCTCATCTCATGTTGTACCATTCCTTCCTCCGTGGAAGTAATTTAAACTCTTCTGATTAGTGATTGGGATGAATCCACATATTTACCTATTACGTTGGAAGTGTTCTTCTATATAGGTGAAGGTCGATATTAATAGCTTCCAGGTTTTGTATCCTCTTCTTTTTTTTGGGTACATGTAGCCTCAATTGGCTCATCCAAATCACCTTCCTCTCAGGGTATATTTTCTGTATTGTATCCCTTTACATCATTTTATTTATCCACATTATCTTTGGTGTATATGGTGATTGAATTAAAAGTTTTATATATAGAAATTTAAGTTTTCCCATTACTTTTGATACAACTGAATGATTCCACATCACTCGCATTAGGGTTGTTCCTAGAATACTTGGCCATATTGGACCATTATTCCTTATAACCCCAGTGGGGTATTATTATCTTTATTGTATGTTCCAACCACCATATATTTTAATAGTTTCATTAATCTAGTTTTCAATTGTGTTTTCTAAACATTCCCAAAATATCATAGGTTCATCTTGAAGTTAATGGAATGGATGGGTTGTCAAACGTTGATATTTTTCTCCCAAGATATAAATGATTGATTCCCTCTATGGTGATGAGGACAATGAAAATTCCCCCACACATACAAGATGGGGGCATATTTGGGTCCCACCATTGGAATTTAATGATCATGTTATTGCAGATATTGTATGTTCGGTCAAGGGGTTGATGACTCATGGGACAAGCTTTAAGATATAAATGCCCATAGCCTAGAGGGATGTAGAAGATTTGAAATCTCCGCTAATTCCCCCAAGACCGTATTCAGTGATGATGAACTTAATGATGATTATTGACTTAAATAAACATCTAGCCTAATAGAATTGGGTTTCTTTATAGTTTCTTTTGATATGTTTTGAATCCTTCTAGGGATTGACGATCTAAATGGAATTGGAAAGGGTAGATATTCCCCTAACCTGAAGGATGGGTATTCTTCTACATTGATCCTATGGAAGATACTATTGAGAACTATTTAATTTAGTGTAGATATATTTTTTTGATTTTTTGTTAAATGGTATCCCATGATGGGATTCATCCTTTATGGGAAGTGGTCTAGTTGATTGAAACAGAAGATTCCATGTCTGAAATGTGTCCTCGTTGCTTTGAGGGGCCCTATTAAAAAATTTATTGTCTATCATCTCCCTACATTAATGGTACTTGGTACTATTGAAGTGGATAAATTTTGTTATAGTAATCAACTAGATCTTGCATTACTCGGTCCTCATATTTTTTCAGAGGTTAGGATATTGTAGAATGCCATATCTAAAGGGCTCTAGTGATCTAGGGGAATTGTTAATTACACTGCTCAATACATTCCTAATCCTAAAATATATATACATGATGAGTTTGTTTTATCAATTTACTATTTTTTGATTCAATAGAGGAAACTATGCTGTATATTTATCCCATTCTTGTTCAGTTTTGGGTCTCTGGACATGGAGATAATATCCATGTCTAGGTGACAATAGAGTATCATGATTGTCGAAAGATTACCCTCATATCTTGTATAAGGGAGGAATCTAGCCTTCAATATATATTGATTTCCTCATATATTTTGGTTTATTTTAGGAATGAACTCCCTTTATAGATCATCTCAGGTCTCATAGTTGGAGGTAGAAATGGGAAAAATCATTGTAGGGAGGTTTTTATGGATAACTCTTTCCATACGATAATGTCATCTTCCCCTTCATCAGACTTACATACTGCCATCTGGTCAGATCACATAAGGTTCTTCTTGAGGGTCTCCTACTATCCAAATTTTAGTGTTTCTATAATTTTATGGGGGTCTATATGAGGTGAATCTTAATTTTTTAGTGCATATCTATATGATGGAATCTTTTTTTGGAGCACCTCTCTATACAGAGGTGTCTGGGAAAGTGGAGGATTCCCATGTACAAGGGAGAAATCACTATGAGGAGGTTGACCATGATGGATTTCAGAAGTAGAGCCCTTAAAATCAATCTCCAAACTTCTATTAGGAGGGCTACTGTAATAATGATTGACTTCTACTTCGTATAAAGAGTCGAAAGACCCTTGGTGTGTTGATAATGACTCTTAAACAACCTCATGGATACTATTATTATTTTTACTATAGATATGATCCTCATTTATTATCATGAATATAATATTTCGACCTACATTGTTTGATTTTACAAGGATACAAGCCTGCTAGATGATAGCTGCAAGAATATATTGATAATTATACAGTGTTGTGGGATATGATCCAACTATTTAGAAATGACTAGAATATTACAAGGTGATTATTCATTATTGATATGAATAGAAGCCTACCCAAAGGAATGTTTAACTATCACTTGGTTATCCTTAGTCATAATGGGTATATGATCCCAATCTTGAGCCTTTAGTGTATGAAACAGGTCTTTTTATCCACGACTATGAGCATGTCTTGAGGAATGTGTCACTGTTACTTGGTGAGCCTCTATTGGAATGAGAATATGAGCCTGGTCTGAATATGAATTCCCTATAATAATATACCAATATACCTCCAATATGGGAGAAGGAATACGAACCTCCTCTGGTATAGCCTCTGAGGGATGCTGGTGCATTCGTTCATTAGTGGAAGTATGGTTACGAGCTTGGATTCCATGAGTTTCTAGGATATTCCATGTAGCTTCACTAATAGGAATATAATAATGCCCAAGGAATATTTTAACATCACTTGGAGAGCCTCAGTTTGAATGGGAATATGAGCCTGGTGTGAATATGAATTCCCCATTAGAATATACCAATAGACCTCCAGACATAGAGAAGGAATATGAACCTCCACCTATATAGCCTATGAAGTATGTTGGTGCAATCATTTGTCAATAGAAGAAGGGATTCGATCCTGAATTCCATGAGCTACCAGAATATTACAATTATATTCATTGATAGGAATATGAACCTATGCCAAGGCATGTCCCACCCTCATAAGGTGATCCCTAGAAAAAACATAAATATGATCCAGATCAGAAGACTTTAGATTATTTATTTAGGAACTTTCAATAGAAATATGTGCCTAGACCATGTCAGGTACCATACTCACCTGGTGATCCCTAACCAGAACCAAGATATGAACCTGATCTTGGGCCATTGGAATACACCTCTAGTCTTTTTCAAAAGGATGTTACCCTATCCAATGAAATGTTCTACTCTCACTTGGTGATCCCTAGTTTGAAATAGAATATGAACCTGGGATGGTGCCTCATACTTTTCTGGAATATGATAATAATACTCCAGGATGGGAGCAAGAGTGTGTGCATCCTTATGAAACATTACATGTCCATAATGATTTGAGTGTTTTGATACCCTAACTATAGGATATGAATAGGATCCTATACCTATGTATATACCAGTTCTAGAATTTTTTTGAAGAGTTCATAATTATTGCTAAGATGTAATGGAATTTTATCAAAGTGAGCACGTGAATGTTAGACTATACATTTTATTTCTCCACTATGAAATAGAATATGTCTTCAATTGAATTGAGAATATGGGCCCACTTATTCATGTTTGTTCCAATATAATATATTGATGGAATTATTTCATTATGGTAGGGATTTGCATATCCCCCATCCTTTCTAGAGGAATATTCCCACATACTTCTCCCAAAAGAATAGGAATATTAGAATGTTTGCTGGTTACTACCAGAATATTCCATCAGATATCATTATAATGAGTGGGGATATAATACCAATCATGATTATCTAGGTCCATCCATGTTCTATGTGTCTTCCTTGTTTCCCATGCATGTTTATCAGAGGTGGTAGTGTGTCAGGTGGTACCCTTAGTGAGTGACTGATGGTCACTGGTTAGATGGAACAAGTGACAACAGTTGATAGGAAACCTCCTCAGTAGTCCTTGAATCAGATGGGATCTGTAGTTGACTCCTTGTTCTTCCTTCATCAGATATTGAATGTGGTGATTGATTCACTTTGGGGATAAACTCTCAAAGTGGTTAGTGGTGGTGAAGAGTGCCACTGGCTTTAGTGAAAATTTCTTTAGGGGATACAGACTCATCAGTTTCTACACTTGGAGACCCTTATGTTCAGTCTCATTGTCCTATATTGTACCTAATAGATGGTATTCTTTGACCATTTCATTATCAATTTAACACAAATGATTTCATATGGGGGAGGTCATTATAAGGCCCATAGGGGTTGTAGTTGCAGGTTATTTTATATAATTTTAATTGGATGAAGGAATTATCTTGAATATGGGTTTGTTTGTGAGTGAAGTATCAACATTCAAGAAGAAAATAATGAACAAGTTCATAGATCATTGCATCATTTAGGGCATGATATGTGATTAATACGATATGTATGTGTAACACAATTGTCCTTTAATATTCCCAGTCTAGTAATTATAGTCATGTGGACTTGTCACAATGAGAATGGAATTATTTGATAAGAACACCATCATCATCTGAGATATTCATGTTAGGTACATAAGTTGTTTTGTGTACGATATGAATATTTTTTTGTACATGGAAAATTTATCTTTTTATTATTTGAGAGACTCAAGTAGGGTTCATCATTTTTTTTATTTTTTATAGAAGAGATATTTTTGGATAATTCCTATAGCAGGAAAAAAATTATAATGGGAAATGGACTGTCTATCCTTTTTATCTTATAAAGAATATTTCATAAACAAACTATTTCATGTCAGGTTCACCAACCTTTCATCAAAAAAGAGATGAATGAGGTGCACCTTTCATGGACTAATGGTTTATTGTGGGGGGGGGGGTAAATGTCTTTTAAAATAACTTACATCTGGGTCAACAATATTTCTCTTAACATAAACTCTTGATGGATCCCACATCTTTAACAGAGTATGGAAAAACTGTCCAAAGGTAGGTAGTCATTTGGGGTTTCAGACCCAATGACACTTAAGAACTCGCATTGGCCAATAGGATGGGAGGTTGGGCTCACCCCACACTTTTGGGGGGAAATTGTTTCCTACTCCAAGACTTATCATTGATTTAAGATATGTTCTATAATATCTTCATCACTATGATACGAAACTGGTTACCCTAACAAAATGATCATGTTTTGAATCCCTCTATATAGAAAGGGAGGTCTGTTAATGAGTCCATATATATGTTTGTGTGTTTCTTCATCCATATCCCCTTAATGGGTATCTTATTATTTTTTGAGTTCATACAACAAGTTATTTGAATCTTTTTCATCCCGGGAGGTGGTTAATATTTCATGGATGGGATTGAGCCTTCATGAGGCATCCTACGTATCCTGTTTCTAATAGGAATAAAAACACGTGTCGTTTTTTGAAACTATAATGTTTATTTTCATGTATAAAGGATATATATTAGGGAATTTAGTCACTATATAATTGAGTTTGAAAGATGAGGAGGAATCTTATGTATCTTGGTTATAGCATGAACTAGAGTAATTATTGTTTGTCCACCCCTTGGGAATTTCCCCAAGTTGGATACCCTTATATAGAGGTAGTCATATCATTCCAAAAATTGGGGATACACACTGATGTTCCCCAAACTAGTGGAGATTCATGATGTGAATTTTATGGTCATTGAAACTCTATAAGCCCACATGATCTTTTCTCTATGTGAGAAACAAGTGATAAAAAGTAATAAGTCTCACTACATTTGGATGTGGGATTTATATACTAGAACCACCCATTAAATATTTAATATGAAGCTTAGGCTAAGGGGAGGCTCCCTACATATACTAGATATAACTGAAATCAGGGTTATCATAGTTTAGTTTGATCAGGGATTACACACTGAGGCTTCCATTGGGGGACAATAATATAATTCCATTAGTTAGGGATCACACTAAGGATTCCATTTTATACACACTGGACAAGGTTATCATGTACTGGGATATCTTCTCAACATGGACTGGTTGTTTTCTTGACCTTATTGATTTTATTCCCGATGTGTTGGAGGATCTTTATACATATCTTGTTTGATAACAGACATGTATAAAGATAATAATGTAATGTAGTTGACTTGTCTGAAGGATGTTCCATAACCTGAATGGAATGTCTGGATTCTATCATATTTTTGGGGGTTACTTGTCTTCGTTGTCTTCATGACATGTTTTTTGATTCCTAAACAAGACATAAGATAATTACATGATCCAGGTTAACATGTCTGGAGGATTTAGAAATACATGGATGTTGATGTTTGAATACAATCGCATAATCTAGAAAGAAATGTTTGGAGGGTGTCACATGATATATTATGGGGTGACTTAGTGTCTCCCTAAGAGCTTGAATTTTTTTGATGCCTTTGAGAGAACTGACTAACATGCCCTGCTGTCTTTGTGAGACCTGGATGAAATATCTAGAGGATGTTGCAAGATTCATTGTCCATGCCCAGAGGACCTCACAAGACTTGTGTTTCATGCTTGTAATGCAACTCAGTACTTTTATTCACATGTCCAAGGCACATAATATGATCCCAATAGTAGGTTTAGGGAATTCCACATGATTTATAAGACATGCCTCAATGTTGTCACATGATCCAAGTTCATTATACGAAGCACATAAGGATAAGTTTATCTATATTTTCATAGGACTCCTATATTTTATATTCATTATAGCCCAAACATTATTATATATGTTCCTTATATTTTTTTAAATGTAAGCTACTTTTAGGATTCATGTGACCCAATCGGTGAGAGAGACTTCATTCGCATGACTTGGCTGACACACCAGAAGTTTTTCGTGTAATCTATGAGTGATCACGTGAAGTGAATTTTCATTCCATGTGATCCCATAGGTAGTTACACATATTCTTACTTGGAGTGAGATCTTGTGATCACATTATTGGCTACTCTTAGAAGTCTACTCGGTATGTGATCAGTTCTGGATGCATTTTCCTTGTTTGTGTTGAGGGGGAGGGATTTGTAGGCCACACCAACACAGTTTTACACCACCTTGTTCCAAGTGTATATCCAAAATTTGGGATGTAGATAGAGGAGGGATTTTTAGTCATGCACTTAATGAAATAATTTCATAGGTCATTGAGGGGGCATCGTGGGATTTTCAACAACTGTAAGAATGCCCCACCTTTAACATTTTTATTAAACTCAGTCTAATCATAGGGATCCCTCTAAGACATTTGGATATTTCATGAAGTCTAAAAAAGGTTAGGAAGAAACTTCTGGGGGTCTTTAAAATATTATGATGCCAGTGGAAAGGCCTTCTCATGATTGGAAGAGATTTTTATGGGCTCTTCTATGAGAAGAATGTATCTTTCTATGTATATTTCATATGATTAGGTTGTCTTGTTGAGGGGGTCCTCATATGGATGAATGTGAAAACCCAACGCATGTGAAACTTTCCATTTCAGTCCAATGTATCCTCACTCTATGAGAAGTTCCCTCATTTTTACCAATTATTTATTTATTTATTTCACAAGTGTATGAGGTCTTGCACAACCATGTGAGTGTTGTTGAATACAATCACTCTCCTTGTCGAAGATGGACCACATGACCAATAAGGGGTCTTATTATGAGGCACAAGTATGGTTATGGACAAACCATTTGATTACCTACAGATCCAAAGGGTCATCACAAAATTGGCTTGGAATGTTTCAAATCCTTCCCTTATTGAGGGTGACATGTTAATAGGATTTTTTGGGACAATGTGAATATGTTTCCAGTGCTTCATGGTGTCTTACAAACCAATAGATCGTGTTGTATGAAGATCAACAATAGTGAGAGACTTCCATATTTTTCATATTTTTATCCTTTATTTTTCAAGGATTTTTTGATGGCTGTTCAGAGCCTTCAAGTTGAAAAATCGAGTGACTTGGGGGAGATCATCAAGAAACTTCATATGATAAGTGAGTTTCTTAGAAATATTTACAGGAACAGAAGGGATTTTCAAAAGGGATTAGCATGATCCCAAGCAGGTTATGTAATGTTCATAAACCATTATCATTAATTATTAAAGGTTATCTGATCATATTTCCTTTGGGTGCTCACAAAATTCACATTATCTTGACCAAATTCTCTTCTTTTATTTTATAGAGAAAATAATACCAAGTTTTGGGGAATTATTTCTCTTATAGATTCTACAATTCTCATTTGGAAGGCTACAAAAAAACCAAAACCTATAATTATATAGCATTACATTTCTATTATTTTCATAACTAATAAGGGGTTTTATTAATTATAGGTATTATAAGAATAATATTAGATATATAAAAAGTATGAATCGTTACTTCTGCCCAAAAATATTTAGTTATGTTAAATTCATTTAAAAATGATCTACCTATTTCTTGAATCGTTATATTTAACCTTTCCTCAAATACATTTTACTAAGGTGATCTACTAGTAGATAAATTATTAAAATATCCATTCTATTCCGAAAATTTACCAAATTATAGAATTTAAAATTTGACACCACAATCTCTTCTAATTGAGATAATTAAATATATTTTTTTCATTTTAAAATAGTTTATAAAAAATAGAAAACATTTAAAATATTTCATTTTTATGTTATTATAAATAAATTAATGTCAATCTTCAAAAATCATCAATAATAATAAAAGCATATTTTTACTAGCTCGACATCTAGTCTGAATATATAAAAATAAATCTAAATGAATAATATTAAGCAGTTAGACTATTTTTACATGTTTAATTGATCTAAAAATTTTCTTTCACCTCCTTAATTTCATGGATGAATCACGTTACTAATATTTATTCACTTTCTGTTTGGGTGTCAATAAAAAAGTTTTATGTTTTGAAATATTGTGTATAATATAAATTTTTTATTTATAAGCATAATATTATATAATGTTTCATATGTCTATATATCTTAATGAACACAACCTTTTCATGTTTTAGTTTAGAAAAATGAGTTAAATAAATATTATATTTTTTAGCATTAGTAACAACATTATATATTTTTTATAATAATGAATATATTAGTTTAAAATTATTAAAAACTACAATCATCAAATCTATCAAATGTAATAATGTTTTCATAAGAACATGTTTATATATTTTTAAGTTTTCCATTTTTATAAATAAGACTCTTGTGTCCCTCAATAACCTTTCTATTATTCCCTTAATTATTTTTATGTAACATTTATATTATTAATATGTTTCATTGTAATTTTTCCTTATATTTATTCAATTCAAAAACACCAGATCATTCAAAATCAAAATCATTGATAAAAAAACAAAATCACTCTTAACCTCATTTATACTATCTATTAAGCATTTATTAACAAGATAAATTTCAATTTCCTCAATTTGCACACAAATTTTAGTCCCCCATGAAACTATATCTATCTATTAAGGATATTTTTTAATTTTTATTATAATCCCTAAACCTTCTCTAATACTAGAATTCTAGGCAGTCCAATATAATATGGAATTTTTTTCATTAACAAAATTTAATTCTGAAATATCATAATAAGAAATTGAGTTACCCTTCTTATTTATTTATTGACCATCCTTTTGATAATCATTACTGGATGTAATTTTAAATACTTTCTTCCTTTTAAAAATTTTAAAGACACATTTCACAATATGTTAGATATCATAATTTTAACTTCTTTATATATCATAATCAAAAGAAATAGAATCATTATTTAAATTTTATATAATTTAATAAACTTTTTTATATCATCTCCTCCAATAGTGTTCATCAGCACAAGTTCATACTATATGAGTTAACCAAATATTTCATCTAGGATGCACTCTTTAATGTTCTTACATTCATCAATTGAAACATTCTTTTCATTCCATTTATTAATTTGCGATCTCAATACTCCTTCCACAATTATTGTTTTATCTCGATATTATCCAACATAACTCATTATTTACAATACTAATTAATCTTGGAAACATTTTATTCATAGATACTTATTTTTCTATATTGAAATCATGATATTCATCTATAAATGTTTATAGTTTGGATATCTTAATCTGTTCTATTCCTTGATTATTAACCTGCATAATTATCCAATTACATTGAGTATCTTTTCATAATGAAACATGACTAAACACAGTTATACTTATATAAAAAAAATATTCAAAGCCTTTTAATGAATATTGGTCATAATTGGGTATATTATATGGTTTTATTTTTATTATATTATGATCAATTAGATAAGATTACATTCTAAACTTCTAGTATCCATAGTCTTTATAATCAAATTTTGTTTGTCTCTAAGGAATAAAAACATTAGTTGAATTTAAACATGGAATCTCAATTGTATTTTTTTCTTTAGACCATGAGGTCAATGATAAAGGTTAGAAATTTATAATATAAAACAAATAAAGGAATTAATCTAATACTAATTATTTTCCTAGGTTGAGATGTCAAGAAACCCAGGAGAGGGCTGAATTGACTAATTCAAAACTTTTAGAAGCTATAAAATCAGAGTTATTCATAAAAATAATTTATTAAGTAGAGGTTTAGTGGATAATTGAATAAGAATATAAAATAATATTGTGTATAAAAGTAAATATGAACCATATAAGTTTTATATTAGTTTATATAAAAGTGATCCTACATCTGGTCTTCACTTATTTCTACTCCTAAATAAAAATGGTATCCTCTAAATCCTTCTATTTTTATGAGACTCTCAGCATAATAAAAACATGAATTTATGTGGACCAGTGAACAACCAAACATAAACCTAAATTTTAATGTGACACACAACCCATTAAAAACCCATCTTTTACAAGTAGAAACACAACCAAACATACAATCCTTTTATATTTTCATTCACAACCAAAACTATGTACCTTTTATTGTAGAGGTTTTAATTGATACAAGAATTTTTTTGGTATACTAAAATCATAAACCATACATGATTATGATAAAATAGTTAAAAATTTGAACATTATTGTAACATCTCGACATGGGCGCCTCATGCCGGTGACCTAAGTCGGTTGGTCACATGACATCAAGCACTCCTACCCATATCCCAGAGGCTGCCAAGTAGTAGTGAGGGTCTAATATCAATCATTGGGAGACTATATGCTATTTATCAATGTAGCACCACATAGGAAATAAATAAAGAATAGAAAAATAATATAACCAATATCCATAACAATACCAATCTCACATAATGAAAAAAGTGGAAAATACCATATCAAAACTGAACATCATATATTCCATTCCAAGTACATGACCTATGTCAAAATGAAAACCCAAAATTAAAGAAACAGAAAACTCCCAAGAGGGTCTCAAAACACATCTAATTACCTCATCCATGCTCCATCCCAAATCACCCATATACCACATAGTCTTTTCCCTTATCTTATCCTATAAACTAAAAGTCTATTCGAGTACCGATCAAGAAGCCCAAGTAGGGAGTGATTACAACTCAATAGGCCACCACCAATGGAGTCTAAAAACAAATCTAGTCAATAAAACGTATGAAGCTGTATAAAGAATAAAATATAATAAATAACGTAATTAATTTACATTTATTCAATTATCCTTTATTTAACTGCATAAACCACCATGTTCCTGAGGACACCCAAACCACAATACCTGCTTTGGACCATGTTAGGTTATGAATTGTATCACATATTTAATTCACAAATCATTATAGAAAAGGTATTTCATTTTACATTTCATTATAATTTATATTACGACCAATTTAAATGTGGTACAATACCAACATTTTGTGCATAGATTTTCATGTCAAGACCCCATGAGTATTTGTAGTATCACGAGAATCGGTCGTTATGTCCTTTGTGGTGTCTTATGGTCATGGTGATTCACCCCATGCCGAGGCACATGAATTGGTCATTAGATCAGGCTATGCAATCAATGAAATCTCATCCACGGTAGTGCTGAGACTAACTCCATGATCCTCTTCAAAGCTCTTAGAGGTAATGAAAACACCCCTTGGTCAATCAAGTACTTAATCAAGATGTACACAATACTTTTGACCAATAATACGATGATATCTCACACTATGCATGAAGGTAATACGATCACAGACTTCCTCACATCTAAGGAGACCCTCAATGAGAAGATCATACTCTTCTCTAAAACCAAATCCTTTCTTGTAGAGGGTGTTATGTTTTTGAGAGATAACATGATATGGATGCATTTTTTATACCGCATTAATGGGTGGTAAGGGTTATCTGGCCCGATTTATTTGGTTTTGTTTTGGATGCTTTTTGTATGCTATCTTGTTACCCCAGTTTCAATGAATGTAAAATAAAAATTGGTTGGTTGTGAAGTATTTAGACTATCAGTCTCTCTCTCACACCTCATGGTTATTTGGATTATTAGTCCATATACAATAAAATTTTCATGCATGTTTTTGGTCCTATATTGTCATGGAAAGGACCCCATGAGTATTTGGAGCATCAATCTATGACCCACACTAATATCTCAATAAATTAAATATGGGTATTTATAGAATCAATCTATGTCCCACACTCATATATCAAACAATGGAAAATATCACATGTACCAAAATATCACATTAATTATTTCAACAAAATAATAAATCCAACTCAAATATTTTATCCATATCATTCCATTAATTAATTAAAAAAATAATTAGTCACATAAATTTCATTAATTAATGAAATTATTAATTAATCACATAAATTAAAATATCCCATAATTAATTCTATAATTAATTATTCTAATCTGAATCCCAATATTTTATAATTAATTAAAAAATTAATTAGTTACATCAATTCCAATATACAATAATAAATTCAATAATTAATTATTGAATTCTCAATAATAATATATCATTATAAATTCAACAATTAATTATTCCTCAATTCTGATAATTTCAATATTTCAATAATTATTTCAATAATTAATTATTCACATTTCATAATCCCTTAATTTGTTAACCCAATTTAATTAATTCAATTAGGAAATAAAATTGCTAAATGAACCATAAAAATTCAATAATTACATACATGTAATTTAAATAATGACTATTGTATTTGATTAATAGACCACATACCATAATAAATTGATAAATGATCACCCAAAAAGATCTCCAATTAATGTGAAATGATAAAGAATGAAATGATGAATGAGATCTAAATCTGAAACCAAGATCCAAAATCAAACAAATCAAGATCCTATAATCCAAGATATAGATCCAAAAAGCATAGAACAAGATCTCAAAAAACCATATCTATAACTTATAAAATCAAGAATAATATAACTATAAAAGTAGGGGGAAGATCTAATAAGACATGTGAAACTAGTTGAGAGGATATTCACTTACTGAGAGAGGTTAAAATTTTCAATTAGAGCTTTGAATCAAGGACACCAGTTTTTGGTATCCTTATAAATTCATCTAGGGGTCTCCAAAATCGAGAGGAATCATTAAGTGATGAGTGTGGGTCTATTTGGGGTTAATATGTGGGTTCATGTAGTTTAAACACCAAGTTTAGGGTTAATTAAAAGGGAGTGCATGGTTTCTAGGGCAAGGGGAACGATTTTCCAAACCGTGTGCCTTAACTATGTGTCTCTTTTATGGGGTGTGATTGGTTTACCCAAATAGGTTACACAATTTGACAAATCTTCTACCAGTCGTTCACTTTACCAATTCCTTCCCAAATTTCCAATATTCACCCAAACCCATAGTAAGGTAAAACCCAAACAAAAAGTACTCAGAACTAGTCAAAAGAGTACCTAAAAATAATCCTAAGACATCTCTAGAAATAGTTTGGATCTTATAATATCCCCACCTAAAAACAGATCATCCCTGAGTCATACTCCCTAGAATCTCTAAGATTCCATGTCAAAAAACAATGGTCCACAGAGTCCACATATTATATTCACTCTCCCATTTTCCTCTTAAACAAGACCATGTTTCCACAATACATGAAATATAAACACAATATTTCCTAACAACACTTTCTCAATTTTATCTCACACATTTATCATATTTTACTGAAAATACACATCACACTCAAGCTCACCATTATCCACATTTATCAATGATAAGGGTTGGGGTGATACTGCTGATGTTTTGATGAATGAAAAATTTCACGCATAACCCTATACCTCTATCAAATATCCAATCAGTATAAAAAATTCCAATTCACTCCACAACCTAAAATGGCCCAACAAACATGGGAACTAACTTTCCTTGTCTTCATATCCTATGGTGAACCAATCTAGGCAATAGATGAAGGAATACACAATCACCCACTATAAACTCTAGAATTCATCAATGTCTATCAACATAAAATTTTTGCCTACTCTGAGACATAGTGATATACATTCAAATAAAATTATCTAGATCTGATATATCATGCATAAGACTTAGTACCAATAATTCTAACTCACCTTTCTCCATCCAGCATAGAGGTGATCAGCATGGCATATCATAAATAGCCTCATATGGTTCCATTTGTATCATTTCATGGAATCTTATTTTATTGGAAAACTCTACAAGTGCTATTCATTTCTCCTAGGACCCATCAAAGTCTAGAACTCACACTCATAGCATTTTTTCAAGCACCTGTATAGTACATTTCGACTACCCATCTATCTATGGTTGGAAGGTCATACTCAATAAAACCGACATGCCAAGAAACTATTATATGCCATACCTGAAGCATAGTGTAAAATATGAGTCGCAATCTCAAACAATAGTTTGTGTCACCATGTGTAGATAAACTATCTCTTGTGTGTATATGTATCCCAAATTCTCCACTAAGAAATTATCATGTACCAATAGGAAATGTGCTACCTTCATCAGTATATCTACAACCACCAAAATAGTGTCATTCTTCTATGGTTTCCTTGGATAACCCACCCCAAAATATATAGTAACATCATCCCATTTCCATTATGGAAATGGAAATAGATGTAGTAAACCACCAGTTCATTGATACTCAACCATGAACAACTGATAGATGTAGCATCATGTTATGAACCCTTCAATATCTCATTTCATGTATTTACATGAAAACTATCATTATTTATCATGGTACATTTTTGGAACACCTCGATGCACCACCCACTTTGATGCATGAAACTCGTTCATAAGCTCCTCTTGTATGCTCGTAGGCACAAAAACCTTCTTACTGACATAGATGATCTCATCCTCATAAATGCTTCAATCTGAAGGTGATTCCCACATTCAAGGATTTCCCTCAAGGAAAAATATTCCATATCCTCATATCGTATATCCCTAATCCATATCAAATGTGTACACTCCACTAAAACTGATACGAGAGTCATCTTCCGCTAACTATCTTGAACCAAAACATTCATTTTATCCAATAATCTCATCATCCTCCACTTATCACTAGACCCATGAACTTCCTGATATTGAATTTTACTACTTAAGGTGTCAACAACATTGTTTCCCTTTCTAGGCATATATGCTAGCTCAAAATAAAATGGTTGTGTATAGTCTACCAACCTCTACTTTCGGAGATTCAAATAATGTTGTGAGAAGAAAAACTTTAAGATATATTTGTAAATATACAAACTAAACATCACACCCAATAGATAATGTCCCCAACACATTAAATCATAAACCAATTAAACCAACTTGAGGTCTTGCATAGAGTAGTTCCATTAATGTTCCCTCAACTTCTGAGACCCATACACCACAACTTAGTCTCTCAAAATCAACACATCTCCAACTCTGATCCTCAAAAAATTTCATAGCATCATGTACTCCTCACATAGCTCATGTAGGATCAATATTTGTTCCATTTTAATGAACTTATTCATCTCTTTGAAAGCATTATCACATGCTTCAGACCGATCAAACATTAATCCCTTTTTGGTCAATCTATAAAGAAGAAATTCCAAACTAAAAATGTAATGAATGAGCCTATAATAATATCCATATAATCCCAAAAATCCATAGATATCAAAAACATTATTTGGATCCTCTTATGAAAAAATTTCTGGAACATTATCTAAGTATACTAAAACACCCTTCTCTAAGATGATGTGACACAAGAAGTGTACCTGATCAATCCATAACTGACACTTATATATCATAGAAAATAGTTGATGTTATCTCATTATACAAAGGGTGATGTCAATATGTTGGGCATGGTCATCTTGAGTCTTCTAGTACACCAAAATTTCATCCCAAAAAACAACAAAAAAATGATCCAGGTATGGATAGAATACTATGTTCATGAAGGACATAAACACTTAGGGTGAATTCATAGACCCTAAAAACATTATGATGAACTCATATAAGACATACCTACTTCTAAAAATATTCTGAGGTATATCAAAAGACCAAACTCTCAACTGATGATACCCTGATCTCATGTCGATCTTGGACAAAACACAATCTCCTCTCAACATGTAAAATAGATCACCGATACACAGAAGACGATACCAATTCTACACTACCATATTGTTCAACTTTTAATAATTGATGCATATGAGTAGTTTCATGTCAGCCTTCTAAGAATAAAAATACTAGGTAACCCCAAGGAGATGTACTCAGATGGATAAATCCTTTATCTATTCAATCCTCCATCTTAGTCTTAAGTTCCTAAATAACAACTAGTTTCATTATAAAAGGTGTAATAGAAGCTAGATCATCCCCAAGCAAGGGTTCAATAGTAAATTCCAAAACTCTCTTATGTGGAAGTATTTAGAAATATCCTAGAAACACATCCTGAAAAATATCAACTATGGGTGGAAAGACATTATACTTTACACCTTTATCATCCAACAAAAAACTACAAACATAGGCGGTAAGCTCTCTAAGTTATTGATGAACTTGTCCTCTACAACCCACATGGATATCCCATTATCCATGGTGAAAATATTTTTCACCCTCATGAGACATAAAATTTAGTATCATGTGGTAAAAATTGATGTGGGATTAGTATGCTACTAACCAGTCCATACCCATAATTAGGTTGAAGCCAGACATATAAAGGATGTCAAAATACCATAGAAAATGATCCTTCCGAACCTCAAGAGAACACCCCTTACACAAGAATATGTATCTAGACCATAATATTATTGGTGTATCTATCATCAACCCCCACTCATTAATTCTACCTCCAAGATAAAAAATTCAAATTTGTGTATAAATAAAGGAATGAGAGGCATGAGTATCAAATAAAGAACTAGCTAGCGTAGAATCTACAAGGATAGTACCTCTTACTATAGATGGTCTAGCCTTATTATCCACCATAGTGGGATGAATAGAATGTAACTATCCTACCAATATTACCTATGATGTTATATAAATCCCATGAACTGCAATTCTATACTATTAAGGGCACTCTTTCTTAGAGGCTCCATGTCCACTGCCTTTGTCACCACAGTAATAAGAACTCCAACATTCAGTCTGCAATGTTGTAAAAGATACCCTTCCTACACTCTAGTTATTTCTTTCCACTCCATCACTACATGTTTGTCATGGGTTCTTATAGAACCTCTTTTTATGACCATTCTAGCATAGGATCGAAACTCTACCAGTGGTCAGTGTAATTTTTTATGAATGTGTCCAAACCTACTGTACTAGTGAGAAATCACTAAAGAAAGATCCTCATTAGCATATCCATATATCAGGATACTCTACTTATCACTGCTCTGGATAACATTATCATAGCAATGCTTCCTGATCTTAGAGGTAATACCTTTGAAACATTCATCTGGAACTGCCTATCCTCCACTGGAAGCCTCCACTGGGTTTCCCTTTAATATGTGATCCTAATTCAACACTTCTGAATACTTATTCAACCTAAAGATATTCAACCGTGATATAATTTCAAATTTAATCCCATACTGAAACATCTTTTTATTATTATCACAATCTCCTTTCAATATTGAAACAATGTACTAAACATATGTACAATTTCCAACATAGTCCATCACATACATGATCCCTTGAGTCATTCTCTTGAACTTAGCTACTCTATCTTTCCTGCGTATCTTAGGGTAAATGTTCTCTAGGAACTTCTCCTAAAAGTCCTTCAACTATATATTCTTCAGTTGTTCATACTGAGTATAGATGTCCCACCAAATTTTATCTTGACCACATAACATATAAGAAGCTAATTTGACCATCTTTTCAACATGAGTCTCCAGGTGTCCATGTATGGTCTAGATGGACTCAATATAGAAATCATCTACCTTAGGTCCACCCTATCCGATGAATGTTGGAGGGTGTTGTAACTGGAACTCCCACTTCATATCAAACCTGATTTTTATAGACACCTTGAGACTCTCTCCATAATCTACATAAATCGATCTATATTCTCTTGGAACTTCTCCCCAACATCCTCACCCATGCCTATCTGTTCCTAAAGTTCCACCATTGGAGGAACATCCCCATCCATTTCATCCTATCTTCCTCTCAACAAGAATCATTGTGGAGGAATATCTCTACAATGACAAATAGATGTCTTAGGAAACATAAAACAACTTTATAGTATTTATATTCGAGGAAATCACATTAATTCATAAAAATTCTTTTCCCCAAACCCTACCACATAGCCAAAATTGAGGCGTTATTGCTACCCTTAACCATACTACATCTAGTTGATGGTTAAAAAAGGGTATGAACGTTCTCAAATTCATGTTTCTACTTAGACACCCATTATTCAAATTTTTCTTCATTTAAAATTTTTTCAATTCATATTAGGCACCATTTCCCCTTAAAATATAGAGGAAAATTATTTCAAGTTAAAAAACATTCCCAAAACCCGTTTTACCATGCATGCTTAAAATTATACATGTCACAAAATAACCTATTGTGCCTTGATTGATGCATGAAGACACAACTCTCATTCCATTATGGTCCATGAGGAAAATCTAAAAAAATATCAGAAATAGAATTCACATCACACAACTAGTGCCTTAGTCGAGGTGAAATAATATCAACTATAACAACACACATCAATAAAAACAATCCCACTATGGGAACATAGGGATTCCCATACACATAGGTAAGCTACTACCAAGCACGAGCTCATGACCAAGGCCCGACCCTTCATGGTCTCTTATATACCCTTCCCAAATAGAATGACAATAAAATAAAATAAAACTCCTTTGATACCACATTGTAACATCCCTACTCGGGTTCGACACACCATTGTCCCAAGATAGTCGATCACATGACCTAAAGTGTGACTCACTATATTCTAGAGGCGGCTGAATAGTAGCAAGAGTTTATTATCAATCATGGGAATATTATACCCTATTTTATCAAAGTATCAAAAAATTTTAAATAAGTAAACAATAGATACCTGATATAACTAATAATAAGAAAAATAATAATATCACATGATTTACAAAGCGAAAAATACAATATCAAAACAAAATAGTAGATATTCCAGGCTAAAGTATATAGTGTCAAAATGAAAACCAAAAACATAAAAAACTAACAACTCCCATGTGATTCTTGAACCATGTATGGTTCTATCATTCATGCTTCATCCCAAATCAAGAATCTACCATAGGGACTTTTCCATTATCATTTCTTAAAACATAAAGTCTGTTCAGAAACTTCTTGGGTAGCCCAAGAAAGGTGTGAGTAAAACTCAATAAGCCACAACTAATAGCATCTAAAAACAAATATAGTCAATACAGTGTATGCAGTTTTATAAAGAATAAAATATAAGCTATAAATAAATAGTTTACATTTATTCAATTATCCTATATTTAACCACATAATCAAATAGGATCTTGAGGAAAACCAAACCAAAATACCTTATCACATATTATAAATAAATAGTTTACATGTATAATGCTAGATTCTTAACCATATCACATATTTAATTCACAATTAATTATAAAAAATTATATTTCATTATCCATTTCATTTCAATTTATATTATGACTAATTGGAATCGTAGTCTAATTACAGAATTTTGGGAACAAATAACCATGGCTACCACCCCGTTAGTATTTGGATCATCATACACTATCTCACACCTCATAATAATTTTATGAATCAGTCCTTGTCCCATTCAAATTGCATGAATTCTTGGGATCCAAGATCATTATGGCTAGGTCCCTGTGTATATTTTGAGCATTAGTCTGTTTCCTACACTTGTTTCTCAATCTATAACATATGGGTATTTGGATCATCATATAATGTCACACAATTATATATCAAACAATATTTTATATCACATGTACCCCTATATGACATTAATAAATTCAATGAAATAAATTAATTTAACCCAAAAATTTTCTATCCATATCATTCCATTAATTAATCCATCAATTAATTAATCACATCAATTCTATTAATTAATCCAATAATTAATTATTCACATAAAATACATTATACAATAATAAATTCAACAATTAATTATTCAATTCACAATCCTATTATTCCATATTGAATTCAATAATTCATTAATCAGATTAATTATAATATCCCATAACTAGTTAAACAATTAATCATTCAAAATAGTACCTGAGAACAAACCGGATAAATCTACATAAAAGGTTGAGATCATAAAATTATAACTCAATAAACCAAAGATCCTGAACAGATGTAGACTTTTGGATAGTTCTTACAGCTTGATCATGTGGATCAATGCATTTTAGTAGGATGTAGATTTTTCAATGATCACAATAAGTAGGCAGTCAAGATCATATTAAAAAATTTCATTCAAGAATTTCTATCATCTTTTAATCTCATTAATTATTATCATTAATATGATTCCATCAATATTTATTTATGAATAAATATCCAATGGTTTAATACTTAGTGTTTCTTAAATCTTTTTCAGGTATTTAATTTTTTGATATTTCCAAATTTATTATAGTCCTCCAGTTATAAAAAATAATTTTTTTAAATTTCAATAATTAGTTTTCATTTACAAAAGTGAGATAAAAAATTCATGAAACAAAAATATAATAATATTAATTTCAAAATAATTTAATTCATAAGGTTTATTTCAGTGTCATCATAAGGTTCATCATCATTGGGTTCATCCTCATAAAGTTTATATGTATCTTCGAAAATTTATATGTGTATTGGTAAAGTATATATATTTATTTGTAAGGTTCATTAAAATATTCATAATGTTAATACCTCTTTAAGGTTCCATATTCATATGGTTAACTGGAATCTTTACAATGTTCTTACATTATTAAAAAAAATTATACTTAAAATCATACTTATTAAGGATAAATATTAACTTCGTAAGTTTAATTTTAAACTTTGTATGGTTGTTTTGAAAAAATCTTATGGTTTTTTAAAACTTCATAAGATTTTTATACTTTGTAAGGTTAATTACATAATTCAAATAATTTGAATAATCCTACTTCAAAAGATTCAAACTGATACATCATAAGGTTCATAAAATCTTTTTAACGATTATTTGACACTTAGAAAAAATTCCGAAAACACATTTTTATGAGTTATTTAAAAAATCACTAAGATAATTTACTTTAAATTTTTTTGAAAATTAAATTTATGAAATTTATAAATAGTGAATATATAAACTCCATCAGAGAAAACATCATTCTTAGAATTAAAAATCAAACAAGCATAAAAAAAATAGTTTTATAAAAATAAATTATTTTTTAAGACTTTTAATAATACAGAATAGTATTATAAAATTAAAATATTTTTTTTAATTATCTATATAAAAAATAAGACCTTAGATTAAAGTATATCAACTCACTCCAATAAAACAAAAACTAAAAATATGAAAATCACAAACACTTAAACTAACCCCTTACCCTATATAAAACTTAAAACAATTTTACTCTCCCAAACCAAGCTGGTTATCCATATAAAAAACCATCATACTCTATTTTCACTAAAACGACACTTATCATTACATTTTTATTAAACCATATTAGTTTTATTATCCATCACCCACTCCTATAAACATGAAAACTTGATCCCAACCAAAATCCACCACAATTTATTTATTAAAAAACTATTTTAAACCAATATAATTATCCATATATATGTTTAGCCATGAAACCAAAAACCAATGGAGTCACCAAAAAAAATTACATCCTAAAATACAAAATTTACATCTAAATGAACCATTTGAATAAATGTTAAATAATTTAACCCTTAAAGGACTAATCCAACTACCTCAAACTAACCATATTCACTCAAATACCAAACAAGATAAAAGAATACTCCTCATATCAGTCTATTACAACCCAAATTCGTTAATTTTATGAATTTAAAAGATAATTATATATATATCTAATGATAAATGTGTTTTGATTGAAAATTTTGGTGGATTATTTATTTGATCCTAAATAATTTTGTATATTTTTTTAGAAGAAGGTAACATATAATATCAACAAAAGAAAAACATGGATCATATTAATATGGTAAAAACATTTATATAGATATTTTATAAGAACTTATTAGAAAAATAAAATTTAAAAAATATTGGTATAATTTAGATTATTATTCAATATTTTTAATAATACATGATATTGAAATAGTTTGGATTTGGAGGATTACTCTAGGGAATTTCCTAAGATCATACACTAAAATATGTTTTAGGTAGAACCTCAAATTGTGGTAATATATTGGATATATATAAAATATAGAAACTATAATATGTCTAACCATGATTATAAAAATATATAAAAATATTAATCAATGACCTAAAAATAAAAATAATTAGTTGGAAAACCAAATTTTCTTTTATGTAAATTGGTGATTTATATGAAATTAGTCATCTGGAGGCCCTTACACTTCGTTCTACTCTTATAGGACCACTCCACACATGGGAAATTTCTTCATAAAATATTTTATCATTATGAACATTGAAAAAACATCTATCATGAGTGTGTCTTCATTATACATTTAGAAAATGAAATTAGAATTTTTGAGAAGTTTTTTCTATAATATCGATGTGAAAGAATTAAATATTGAATTTAAATAACCTTATGAGGATGTTAACGATGATAAAAAATTGGAAATATTTTATTTTAATTTCACGTGATGATTAGAAAGGGAAGGGAGAATAATATACTTTTAGAGGAGGGATAAAGGGCCATTATCATACATATAAATTATATATATATATATATATATTCATTATTATAACATCCCACCCCTTCTTTAAAAAATATTTATGCCAAGTCTGAAAAGTTTATAGACAATTTACATTTTATTATTGATTTTTTGGAAAACATTTAAAAGGAGTTAGAGAACCCTATAAGGTATAAACCCATAACCACCCACCCTATTACCCGAAATATACCAAATGATCCAAGTATAATGAAAATAGATAGGTTTTTGTTTAGGAAATTTTTATTCATACATCCCCCTAGAAAGCCTACTATAGGTGATTTTCATGTTAATGAAGAAATAAAATAAAAATTTTAAGAAAAAAGAAGAATCAGATCAAGATGGGGAGAAATGTCATTAGGATGAGGTAGAAGAGGATTGACCTAAAGCACAAACTATATCTCTATCTCATTCAAAATCGAGGAATTAAAATATATATACACATATTAATGTGGATATTGAATTTTTCTAAGGAAAAGTGGAAATTCATAGGCATATGAATGCAATAAATATATAAGAGAAGTATTTGGTCATCTATAAACCACAGTGGAATTCATTTTTTACCCAACTACTATAAAACATATTTGCGTTAAATTCATGAATCCATATTTTTTTTACCTTATATATCTATTGAGTTTTTTTATTATAATTGAAGATCATAAACATATCTACAAGAATCTAATGATGATGTAAGATTTTTGATTTTAAATATAATTTCTTAATACCTTTAGTATGTGAAACATGATTAAATGGATTTTATTTTTTTAAGAATTATATAAAAAATATATAATAAAATAAATATCATAAAATAGGAATTACTTAACTATTTCATAATATTATAAATTATATATATAATTTCATTATAACTTCCAAAAATAAAATTGAATAATAAATTTAAATAAAAATCATAACTCGTAGCTGAAAATATCTTTACTCGTTATTTATCATAAGTATCATTACAATTATAATTAATGTATACGGAGAAAATGATTTTTATTGGGAATAGAATTTATAAAATAATTCTTTAGAGTTTATTGGAGAATTATGTAGTTTTTTTTCCTTTTTCTAGAATGTATAAAAGAAAAAAGTATCCATTGGGCATAATGTATCTATAAAAAAGGTAATTGATAGAAAAGTAACATAATTATGTGAATAATAATTAAATAATATTTATTAATAGTTTTAAATAGTGTTCATTAAATTTGAAACATTATTTTTTATGTATTTAATTGGTTATTTATATTATAAAATTTATATATTAATTTTCATAAAAGTTATAAAAAAACATAATCAAGTTATCAGAATTATGTTGTTAATAAAAATTTATTTTTAATAACAATTAATTTTTGGATTAGCTATTGAAATATGAAAAACAGATAGATGTATAATATAAAATAAAAGTGTATTATGATATAAAATTAATCAAAACTAACATTTTTTTATATTCTCATAGTTTTATTTTCATACATTGAAAAATTACAATGATGGAGGGTTATAACAACGTTTTTTAAATTCGTGGATATATGTTGACCTTAAAGATATGGTTTTTATTTTATTATTCATGTAAATATTTTTTAGACACACAAACATATATATATTAAATGATTTCCATGGGTGAAGCATAGAACCATGATTTTTAAAAATGGTTGAAAAATTGAGTAAAAATTTAAATGGTAGATATAAGAAAGATTAAACCATGATTTATTAATCATGGAAAAATATTATGGTAATGAACTATTCTATATCTTTGTTACATATATTACATATCTTTATCACCTGCATCCCCCCTTCTTATTGATCCCCATGTGATTACCTGCATTCATCTTCTCTCTAATCCACATCTATCTCTCTCATTAAAATTTGAGGGATTTTATTTTAAATTGATATCTATGAGTGATGAATATATGATTAATAAATAATTTTATTTTTTAAAACATTAAAAAATTAACATTTTACAATATATCGACTTGATTCACTGTGTTGGGTGAGGGAGAGGTTGGGGTGGTTATATGGGTCAAATGTTTTGGTCTTTACTTTAAAGCTCAATATTTATGCGGTCTCTATGTACTATAAGTATATAAAAATGAGTTAGTGTATAGATAAATAATGATTAAAAGGTGTAGGTATATATGAACCCTACTTTAACAGGTAGAAATATCTTAAATATTGGATGCACTATTATGTACTATATGCTACCAATAATCACTGGAACTCAGACATATAATTATTTATTTACATTATCCCCTTATCTATTATAAATGTGTTCATCAATTCAAAATGATAATATAGTCAAGTTATTATCTTGATAAAACATTGATTCACCTAATTTATTATATTGAGTTAAAATAAAATCTTTTTATTGGTAAGTAAAGAAGATTATTTATCATTCTAAGTGATCATTGTTTTTTATTCTAATGTTTTTTATTAGATCATATCCCTTTTATAAGTTTCTTTCCATCATAATCGTACATCACACTAGGGTTCAAATCCTAGAATCCCCTAATCTGTGAGATATTTTATAGGTAATATAGAAGCACTATAGAAGTCGAGTAATATAGCATCGTAGGAGCTGGGTACATTAGTAGACACAAAAGAATTTGGGCAATGTAGGAGATAGGGTTGTAGAGACCCAGAAATTATGTGGATTTTTTTAAATACATGGGGATTTTACGAGTCCGTGAAAACTAACGGCGCATGATTATGAGGCCTGGTGTGCCCGAAATCAATTTCTAAAGTTTTGTTCGGCTACGTTTAGTAAACATACGAGCATGTTTTTATAACATTTGAACCGGTGCTCAAAATTAAAATTCAAGGACACTGTTGAACTCACAGCGCCAATATTTGCTTAAGGAGACTTTCACTTCAATGACATTGGGTCGATAATAAAAGTTAGTATTTGGGTTTTTGTGGAAAATAATAAAATAAAGTGAGATTCACTTTATTTTTATTTGAGCCACCATGTGGGTGTTTGTAGGTGGGTCCCACTAGATCTATAACCTTATTGTGGAGGTTGAAAGTGGGGACCCCTAGGCCATAAACTCCCATGAGAGGTTATGGTTGTGGGGATGACCACGCCTCAACCTACCATGTGGGGTTAATGTGGTGGGGACCACCCAAGACCACATAACCTCTCAATTTGAATAATAGGGGTGGGGACCACCCGACCCCAATTCATGGGAGGAGAGGAAAATCCCTCAACTCCCTTAATTAATGAGGGGGATCCCCTTGACCTCCTCTACTATTTATGGTGCCACCACCTTCCCTTTAATTATTTTGAGCCAACGTATAATTTATTATCCAAATCCTTCACATTAATTAGGTGGAACTAATTATATTATTTCATTCAATTTAAATATTGTGCCAACTAATTAATAAGATATCACAATATCTTATTATTTTGGTTGGCATTTCTCCTTTGGTAGAACTTGGGAGAAGAGAGAAAAGATTCCAATGAATAATGAAGAATGAAGAACACTGGGGAGGAGAGACTTCGACTTCCTTTCTCGGATCCTACCGATGTGGAGCGTCTTCCACAACCAACGTGTGAGCTCGGAATTGAATGTGTGTGGCATACGCGATGAACGAAGATCTCCTCCGTCTTCTTCCCCACAACTCTGTCGATGACCAACGATCAAGTTAGGGGTTTATTTTGAATAATATTACCTTCCTCTATTTTTTCCCTTCTTCGGTTGGAAAGGAATCGTTGCGGAGGTTGTGAAACAATTGAAGCTCATCTTTCTTACTTCGTGATGAGACAAAATTTACCACCCTAAACACAGAGGGTGTGGGCCAAACCAACATGGCCCAACCCCTCTGCCGATCCTGTTTATGATGATCTCCGGCATGGCAACGAAGAAATGAGGCGACAAGATGATGACGACAAGGGTCACGCGACCCGCGACCTTCGTGAACTGTGCAACCCTCGCGACGCTCTGGTCGAACTGGCTCCGCCACCTCATGCCAAACCGCGCCGTTCGTTGGCCACGCCACCCACTGGCCCGAGTCACATCGGCCTGCCCGCATGCCTCCAGCTTGCCTAGCTACCCCCGGCATACCAGCCAGCCTACCCGCACACCGCCGGCCTACTCGGCCACCCACCGACTTTCCCAACGACCTGCCCGCCCGCATCCCAGCCACCCGCTGGCCCGCCCGACGCCCTGCCCAGCCGCCTCCCGGCCTGCCTGGCCGACTCTCTGCCTGCCCGGCCGCCTGCCAGCCCACCTAGAGCCCTGACTGACCACCTCCCAACCTGACCACGCCCTACCCGGCCACCTCCCGGTTGGCTCGACCGCCTGCCGTCCCGCCTGGTGCCCTGCCGGGCCGCCTGCCGACCTCGTCGCGCCCCGCCCAGCCTGCCTACCCGCTTGGCCACACCCTGCCGACCTGCCCGCTGGCCTGCCCGACTGCCTCCTGTGTGCTCGTCTGAACTACTCAAGCCCGCGCGCCCTATTCCACCGAGCCGCGCCCCTCGCGGAATTGACCGAACCATCCCCGAGCCCAGGCCAAACCGCCCATGCGGCCGACTGGCCTGGGCCCATCGGGCAGGGCCGAACCTAATAGGCTGGCCCGACAAATGGGCTGGGCCAGACCTAATAGGTCTGACCGGGTTGACCAAGACCAGGTCGGTACGACCTAGTCAGACCAGACTCGAGCCCACTACCGACCCTTTACTTTCTTTGGCCATATCTTTGGCACCAGACGACTGTTTGACGAACTGTTAGTGGCGCTGGTAATCTTGGATCATGATGGTCCCTTTGAGTATACCCCACTGGAGTTTGGGGTATAGTTGAGATACTGTAAGGTTGGATCATGCACGAATCCAATTGGGCCCTTGGGACTAAAAGGCTAATAACTCACAGACCGGGTGTCCGATTGATGCGCCGTCTATTGCGTTGAGACCCCAATGACGTGGGTGACCTTTGAGATACTTCATCATGGGACTTCATGATAGTTTGGGTTTTGACCTGTAGCTCATGGAGCGGATCCTTCCTCTGACGAGCGAGAAGAGTGTGGAGACCTAGTAGCTGCCTGAGACCTGACGATTGCTGACCATTTCGACTCAGAGTGATTTGACTAGCCTAGTGGGGATCACCATGGTGTTGCGGAAGACCCACAGTGGGGAGTGCCTTGGTGTTGTGGCAGACCCACGGTACTTGACAGGAGGATTACCTCAGTAGGCTATGAGGGGGAGCACCTTGGTGACGCGGCAGACCCACAGTGGGGAGCACCTTGGTGACGTAGCTGACCCGTGGTACTTGATAGGAGGAGTACCTCAGCAGTACATGGTGAGTGGGAAGTGCCTTAGTGTCATGGAAAACCCACTGTACTCGATAGAGGAGGAATTATCCAGCAGTTGTGGTTTTGATAATGTGAATTAAAATCCTGGTTGAGCTGAGTTAGTAACTTTTGTGTTTACCTCATGATTGAGATGGTTTACTTAGTAACTTAGGTATATGTATGGGAATATACCTAATTTGGGTCATCTGTTGATCTCATAATTTGTGATTTATCCTTGTTGTATTTTGTGAGGCCTTGAGGGTCTTGGGGTTGCTACTGAGTATCATTATACTCACCCCTGTATGGGCTATGTCCACACCTCATTGTGTTGGATGCAAACAACAAAAAACACAGACTGAGGATGAGTGTACCAAGACTGTACGGTACCTAGAGGTGGACCACACGGCATGACGGTACGCAGAGGAGACATACGAATGTGGAGTGTTTTGGAGGCTATCTGTACCTAACCTTCAGGTAGGATCCATGGTGGACGATCCAGGAGCTACTTTCACCCTTTAGTTGTTTTTCCCCTTCAGTTTCCTTGTAATTTATAGTTGGGCTTGTATTTCTGGCCCCTTTACCTTTCAGCACTCTCTTGTTATATAGATTTACTTAGTGTTTTGTATTCATCTGTGTGCTATATTGTGTGTGTTTTTACAGTTATAAAGGCAATGCTTTCCCAGATTTAGGAAATTATGACTTTGGTGCTAGTCGCCAGCCCCTGGCCTATGGAAGGCGGCCTTAGGATAGTCACGGCATGGGCCTCTTGGGATGGGTCCTGAAAAATTGGTATCAGAGGAGTCGATTCTACCACAGAACTTACGACTCTGATCCTTTCTGTGAAGCAATAGTGTTAAGCGTACTGAGTGTGGTTTTCAGTTTAGGGATTCCAATGTTGGTGCGGCGGCTGACGTATCCATATACCAGGACCCTGACTACTGATTTCCAAATCAGTGTATTAAAAAACTGATTGCGTGTGTGTTTTCAAAAGTTTTCTTTAAGTCACATCAACCCAGTTAGCTCACCAGGTATAATCTTTGACCATGTCGTATATTTTTCTTTCAGGATGCCTTCCCGTAGAAGAACAATGAGAGTTCCGAGAGTTGTACGCGCAGATAGTGCACTGAGCGATGAGACCTCGGTGCAGGGCCCTCTTCCAGCGGAGGCACCAAAGGCACCAATACTCGTTGGGCCACTGATGCCACCATCCTTAGTAGTAGACGATGCATGCTACTTGAGCATGTTGCATAAGTTCCAACGCCAGAGGCCACCTAGGTTCAGGGGAGAGATGGACCCGCAGGCAACTGAGTATTGGCTGGAGGCTGTGGTGAGAGTTTTCCGAATGGTAGGGACACCAGCTGACTTCATGGTGATTCTTGAAACCATCCTCCTTTAGGTATTAACAGGAAGATGGTGGATCCTGATGCTCTAGGTGCATGACAAGGAAACACTTATCTGGGAAGACTTCGAGTGCATGTTTCGGGTGGAGTTTGTCCCAGTCACCCTATGTACAAAGCGGATACAGGAGCTACTGCATCTATAGCAGGGTAGCATGATGGTGGCACAATACACAATGAGGCTCACTGACCTCTCGCACTACTCTAAAGATATGGTACGAGACCCATTCTTCAGGTCCTGGACCTTCGATCAGGGTCTCATGCGAGATATTAGGGCTTCGATGATCTCCCTCAACATCCCAACGTAGGTAGGGGTGTTGGAGAGAGCCCTCTTAGTGGAGAGTTTCCTTGTTGGGCATTCTCCAGAAGAGAGACCTACCACTAGTCGACATGCATCAGAGTCTTCTGCAGCTGGCAGTAGACAGATGTCACAGAGGTCCAAGAGGACGAGACCCATGAGTGGACGACCGCATGTCTAAGGATCAATTATGCGGGGCAACCGGGGCAGAGACATACATGCCCAGAGTGGGCAGTGTTACACATGCAGCAGGTAGGGTCATATGGCTTGTGACTATCCAAACCACCATTCGGATGATCAAAATATAGTTGAGGGACCTTCTAGGTAGAGGAAGAGGTTTCATAAAGGCAGTCTATAGGGAGAAGGAGGATGTGGTAGAGGATATAGCCATGCAGCTGGCGGTGGGCGACGTTTCGAGGTGTTGCTGCCACTACCACCAGGAGGTGCACCCCGATCGTAGAGAGCAGGTGGACAATCGAGAGGTCAGCTCCAGGAAGTTGGGGTATACGATCATGGCACTCTAGAGATGATTCGGGGTACTTTCTCTGTCTACTCCACCTTAGCTGCAATTCTTATAGACACAGGTGCCACTCACTCTTTCATTGCCACTGCCCTCGTTCAGAGCTCGGGGATTCCGACAGAGCCGTTGGCTCGATCCTTAAGGCTGGAGACTCTTACGGGAACAGACTTGACGATTACACACTGGTGTTGATAGTGTAGATTACTCTAGTAGGTGAGAGCTTTGGATGGAATCTTCTAGTAGTGGTGTCGAGGCCTTACGACGCCATCTTGGGTATGGACTTGTTATCTATATTCCATGCTCAGATCGACTGTATTAGGTGCAAAATACAGTGTGTCCACATGAATGGGACTAAGTTCACCTTTACCAGTGAGAAGGAAGCTTTTGCAGTGCAGGATGGACTTTCCCAGAGGAGAGTGCATCCAATCACTCATCAGTTGGCCTGACTTACCCTCGGAGCAGTTGATGTGGAGAGTCTAAGCTATCCTGTAGTGGTGGACCAGTACGCGGATGTTTTCCCTGACGATGTTCCAGGACTACGTCCTCGCAGATAGGTGGACTTCTACATTGACCTGCACCCTGGGACGGCACCGATATCTACACCAGCGTATCGTATGGCTCCTGAGGAGCTTCACGAGCTGCGGGTACAACTAGAGGACTTTCAGGGGAAGAGATTCATCCAACCCAGTGTTTCTCCCTAGGTAACCCCAATTCTGTTCGACAAGAAGGAAGATGGAAGCTTGAGGCTCTGTGTCGACTACCATCACCTAAACCCGGTGACCGTGAAGAAAAATTACCCACTCTTGAGGATTGACGACCTCTTTGATCAAATGAAGGGAGCACAGTGGTTCTCGAATATAGACCTCAGATCAGGCTATCACCAGCTCAAAGTTCAAGATGAGGATATGCAGAGGAGGAAGTTCAGATGTCAATACGGCCACTAAGAGTTCTTGGTTATTCCATTTGGCATAACCAATGCTTCAGCAGTGTTCATAGGACTCATGAACATGATCTTCTAACCATACCTTGATCACTTTTTCATAGTCTTCATTAACGAAATTCTGATATACTTGACTACTGAGGCAGAGAATGCCTACCATTTTCAGGCAGTACTGGACACACTCCAAGAGCACCAGCTTTATGGTAAGCTCTCAAAGTGCCAGTTTTGGATCTGAGAGGTTCACTTTTTTGGGCACGTCATCTCAGAGGCTGGAGTTGCTGTGGATCCAGTGAAGATTGATGTGGTACTTGCATGGGATCAACCCAGGAGTGAGACACAGGTACACAGTTTCCTGGGTTTGGTTGGTTATTATCGTAGGTTCATTCCAGAATTTTCCAGAGTTTCAACACCACTATCAACCTTGACGAAGAAGGGGAAACCCTTCATGTGGTCAGAGAGATTCCAATAGATCTTTCAAGAGCTGAGTTAGAGGCTGACTAGTGCCCCCATCTTGAGGCTTCCAGTGGAAGGCATATGGTACGTAGTCTTCTGTGACGCAATAGGGATCAGACATGGGTGTGTCCTGATGTAGGTGCGGAAAGTGATCGTGTATGGTTCTCAGCAGCTGAGACAACACGAGAAGAACTACACTATCCATGACCTGGAGTTAGCAGTAGTGGACTTCGCCTTGAATATTTGGCGACACTATCTGATGGGCAAATGTTTTACCATGTACTCTGATAACAAGAGTCTCAGGTATATCTTCTCTCAGAAGGACCTGAACCTGAGATAGTGGCGATGGCTTGAGTTCCTCCAAGACTATGACTTCAAGATAGTCTATACTCCTAGAAAGGGGAATTTTGTAGCAGATGCACTCAGCAGGAGATCTTGTATACAGCTACTAGGTGAGGCGACAGAGCAGCTGGCCACTTTGTAGATATCCTTTATGGATAGAGATGAAGCAGATTTACTTCAGTCCCTTACAATCACTCCCCCACTTCTTTAGCGAGTTAGGGAGGCATAACATGAGGACACTGACTACGAGACACGTCATGCTTAGATATCCATAGGGCAGGCACCTGATAGATTTTCTAAAGGTGAAGAGCACATCATCCTCTTCATAGGACATACTATGGTACCAGTGTCACTTCATGAGGAAGTGTTGAAGGATTTCCACACATCCCATTTAGTGGTACATCTAGGAGTTGAGAAGATGTACTAGGACCTTCGAAGATAGCACTAGTGGCCAGGTATGAAGAAGGAAGTGGTATAGTTTTTCTCTCGGAGCCTCACTTGTCAGCAAGTGAAGGCAGAACACTAGGTACCAGCAGGTTTGGTTTAGCCTTTAGAGGTTCCAGAGTGGAAGTGGGATGGGATATACATGGAATTAATGACAGGACTTCCATGTACATCTTGGGGACACGAATCGATTTGGGTGATCGTCGACCGACTCACCAAGTCGGCCCACTTCCTACCGATCAGAGAGAAGGGTTCAGTAGAAACCTTCGGAAGCCTCTTTGTGCAAGAGATTGTGCGGCTACATGGAGTAGATTCATCTATTGTCTCTGATCATGACACACGATTTACTTCCCGGCTATGGAAGGGGTTGTAGGAGGCTTTAGGGACACAACTTCATCTGAGCACTACCTTCCACCCTCAGATAGATGGCTAGACTGAGCAGACCATTCAGACCCTCGAGGAGATGTTGCATGCTTATGTCCTCAACTTCGGTCGCATCTTGGAGGATCACTTACCTTTGGTGGAGTTTCCATACAACAACAGCTATCACTCCACCATAGGGATGTCACCTTTTGAGGAATTATATGGACGACCCTGCAGATAACCTTTGTGATGGACTGACTTTGGGGAGTCAGCACTAGTGGGACTATATATTGTATGGGCTACCATGAAGAAGGTGTAGATCATCCCAGAGTGGATGAAGACTGCATAGAGCAGACATATGTCATATGCTGATAGGAGATGGAGACCTCTAGAATTCAAGGATGGAGACCACGTCTTTCTATGGGTCTCACCTCAACGAGGACTACGGTGATTTGGCTGAGGTGGAAAGTTATCTTCAAGATTCATTGGACCTTTCTAGGTCCTCAGCAGAGTTGTTGAGGGGGATTATCGCTTAGCTATTCCACCTTAGTTGCACCGGGTGCACGACGTCTTCCATGTATCCCAACTGAGGAGGTATGTGAATGACCCTTCTCACATCATCGACCATGGAGAGCTAGATGTTGATGATGGGGAAACTTTCATGGAGGTTACAATAGAGATTGAGGATCGATAGGAGCATGTCCTACATGGACAATTGATATCTTTGGTGCATGTTCTCTAGTATCACAAGAACCTCCACGAGAGAACATGGGAACGGGAGGCTCAAATGCATGATCAGTACCCCCACTTGTTCCCTTAGTTCGAGTTGTAGCTTATAATGGTGTAAAGCTCTGAGGTGGGGAGAATGTAAAGACCCATAAATTCTATGGATTTTTTTAAATACATGAGAATTTTACGAGTCCGCGAAAAATGAAGGCATGTGATTCCGAGGCCCAGTGTGCCCGAAATCATTTTATAAAGTTTTTTTCGGGTACGTTTAGTAAACATACAAACGAGTTTTTATAAATTTTGAACCAGTGCTCAGAATTGTAATCTGAGGACACCGTTGAACTCGCATCACCGGTATTCTCTTAAGGAGACTTTCACTTCAATGACAGTGGGTTGAGAATAAAAGTTAGTTTTCGGGTTTTCATGGAAAATAATAAAATAAAGTGAGATTCACTTTATTTTTATTTGACCCTCCATGTGGGTGTTTGGAGGTGGGTCCCAATGGATCTATAACATCCTTGTGGAGGATAGAAGTGGGGACCACCAGGCCATAACCTCCCATGAGAGGTTATGGTGGTGGGGACCACCACTCCTCAACCTCCCATGTGGGGTTAATGTGGCGGGGACCACCCAAGACTACGTAACCTCCCAATTTGAATAAAAGGGGTGGGGACCACCCGAACCCTATTAATGGGAGAGAGGAAAATCCCTCAACTCCCTTCATTAATGAGGGGGAGCCCCTTCACCTCCTCTACCATTTATGGTGCCCCCACCTCCCCTTTAATTATTTTGAGCCAACACATATTTTATTAGGCCAATCATTTACATTAATTAGGTGGAGCCAATTAAATTATTTCATTCAATTTGAATATTGTGCCAACAAATTAATAAGATATCACAATCTCTTATTATTTTGGTTGGAATTTCTCTTTTGGTGGAACTTGGGAGAAGATAGAAAAGCTCTCCACAAAGAATGAAGAACTAAGAATGAAGAACTCCGGAGAGGAGCGACTTCGACATCCTTCCTCAGATCCTACCGACGTGGAGTGTCTTCCACAACCGAAGTGCAAGATTGGGATTGAAAGTGTGTGGTAGACGCGAAGAATGATGATATCCTCTATCTTCTTCCCCGCGACTCCGTCGATGACCAACGATCAAGGTTGGGGGATATTTTGAATAATATTACCTTTATTTTTTTCTCTTCTTTGGTTGGGAAGGAATCATTGCGGAGGTTGTGAAACAATTGATGTTCATATTTCTTACTTCTTGATGAGTCAAATGTTACCACCCAAAACGCGGAGGGTGCGGGGCAAACCAACATGGCCCAACCCCTTCGTCATTCTTGTTTATGATGATATTCAGCATGGTGACGAAGCAATGCGGCGACAAGATGACGAAGGCAACCCCCACGCTACCTGTGGCCTCTGTAAACCGCACCACCATCGCGGCGCTCTAGCCGAACTGCAACCACTGCCTAGGGCCAAACCGAGCCACCCTACAACTTCCGAGCAACATCGGTTGCGCTGCCCATCGGCCGAGCCACCCATCGGCCTGAGCCGCACCGGCCTGCCCGGGCGCCTCCGATCTACTCGGCTGCCTCCCGGCCGCCCCCCTACTTGCCCACCGGCCTGCCCGGCCGCATCCCGGCCGGCCCGGCTACCCGCCGGCCCACCCGAAGCCCTGACCGGCCACCTTATGGTCTACCCAGCTGCCCTCCTGCTCGCCTGGTGCCCTACCCGGCTGCCTCCCGGCCTCGCCGCGCCCTGCCCGGCTCGCCTGCTGGCCTGGACGCGCCCCGCCGGCCTGCCCGGCTGCCTCCTGTGCACCCGACTGAACCACGCTGGCCCATGTTCCCGAATGAACCATACCGGTCAGTGCGCCCTGCACAACCTATGCCGCCGAGCCGCGCCCCTCACAACATTGACTAAACTGCCTCCGGGCTCGGGCCGAACCGCCCACGCGTCCTGCTGGGTTGGGCCCAGTAGGCCGGGCCAAACCTAACAGGCTGGCCCACCCAATGGGTTGGGCCAGACCCAACACGTATGACCCGGTCAACCCAGACTGGGTCGGCCTAGACTGGGTCGGACCGGGTCAGAACAGACCCGGGCCCACTACCGATCCTTTACTTTCTTTGGCCATATCTTTGGCACTGGATGACCGTTTTATGAACCATCAACGACACTAGTAATCTTGGAGCCTGATGATCCCTTTGAGTATACCCCACTGGAGTTTGGGGTATAGTTGAGATACAGTCAGGTTGGATGGTGCACGAATCCAACCGGGCCCTCAGGACTAAAAGGATAATAACTCACAGACCGAGCATTCGATTGACGCACCTTCTGGTGCGTTGAGACCCCTATGACGTGGAAGACCTTTGATATACTTCTTTGTGGGACTTTGTGACAATTTTACTTTTGACCAGTAGCATGTGTAGCGGATCCTTCCAGTGACGAGCAAGCAGAGTGCAGAGACCTAGTAGCTAGCTAAGACCTGGAGACTGCTGACCGTTTCGACTCGGAGTGATTCGACATGCACAGTGGGGAGCGCCTTAGTGTCGCAACAGAACCATATAGGGGAGCGCCTTGGTGTCACGATAGACCCACGGGACTCGACCGGAGGAGTACCTCAGCAGACTACAAGGGGGAGTGCCTTGGTGGTGTAGAAAACCCACGGTGGGGAGCGCCTTGGTGATACAGCAGACCCACGGTACTCAATAATATGAGTACCTCAATTGTCCAAGGTTAGTGGGAAGCGCCTTAGGGTCATGGAAGGCCCACTATGATCGACAAAGGAGGAGTTCTCCAAGAGTCGTGGTTTCGATAATGTGAATTAAAATCCTGGTTGAGCTGAATCAGTAACTTTTGTGTTTTCCTCATGATTGAGATGGATTACTTAATAACTTAGGTATATGTATGGGCAGGTACCTAAGTTGGGTTATTTATTGATTTCATACTTTGTGATTTATCTTTGTTGGATTTTGTGAGACCATGAGGGTCTCGGGGTCCCTACCGAGTTTTGTTATACTCACCCTTACACGGGCTATGCCCGCACCTCATTGTGTTGGATGTAGACGACAGACAACGCTGACTGAGGCTGAGTGTACCAGTACTGGACGTTACAAGGAGGTAGACCACACAGCGTGACGGTACACAGAGGAGATGGATGGATGTGGAGTGTTGTGGAGGCTATCTATACCTACCCTTCAGGTAGGATACGGGGTGGACGATCCAGGAGTTGCTTTTCACCCTTCAGTTGCTTTTTCCCTTTCAGTTTCCTTGTACTTTATAGTTGGGCTTGTATTTCTGACCCCTTTACCTTTTAACACTCTCTTGTTATAAAGGTTTACTTAGTGTTTTGTATCCAGCTGTGTGATATATTTTGTGTGTGTTTACAGTTATAAAGGCAATGCCTTCCCATATTTAAGAAATTACTTCTTTGGTGCTAGTCGCCAACCCCTAGCCTATGGAAGGCGGGCTAGGGGTAGTCACGACACGGGCCCCAGGGGATGGGTCGTGACAAGGGTACTGTAAAAGGTTGTATTATTCTCTATGATGTTCTTTTAGGATACCTTTTTAGTGACATATGGCTACCGAAGGCTTCATCATCATTAAAAATCAAGAACATGTAATGTTTAGGCCTACCATGTATTAAGGACATTGTGCCTCTATGACTTCAGGCCATGTAATGTAATTTTTAGGGTTATAATTAATTTAAGGGCTCCCCCTCAACCCAAATAAAATGTGGTTTATTTTCTAAATAAAGATTCTTGGCCCAAGGTTTTTTCATTAATTATTTTTTGATATATTCAATATATATGTTGATATGTTCTTTCATTTTAATGTTTTTTATTCTATTTATTCATTATGATATTTTTTGGAGATTAAAAAGTGATATTTTCAAATTTAAATTTATTTAAAATATTTTTTATTATTATAAAATTCTACTTATATTATACATTATCACATGGTAACTCATTCATTGAATATATGTTATGTTGGTTGTTTTTCAAATTAATACCACTTTAGGCATATTTGTTTTGTCAAAATTCATGGGCCTATTGGTTCCTCACTTAAGAAAAACTCTATGTTCTCATAGATTGGATAAATAAATTCAATGAATAAAAATTATTAGACTATGTACATCAGGGTGAATATTTAAGTGAATGAATGTTAAAATAGATATGAATTTTACAAGTTTTCACCATGCTTAACCCCTAACCAATTCAGTAAGAAATTTACCAACCCATTCTAACCACCTTCCCTTGGTCCCTGATCCAAATTTCATTTAGTAATGAAATTTATTACCAAAAAATAACACACATAAACAAGTTTGTGCTAAACTATAAATAAATATATTTTTACAAGGTTTTATTTATTCCTAATAAAGACGCATATCAAATTTAATTTGATAACACTTTTTGAAAATTACTTAAATATTTAAATTTTAATAATTTTTTCAAAAAAATAAGTTTTTTTGTTTAATATCTAAAAAAACGTATACGTTTCATTTGAAAATAGTTACTAAAAATTACTTACATCAGTTATATTACTTTCCACTTATGGAAAAATTTATAGAAAGTTTTTTGGAATTTTATCTCTATAACCTTATGATTCATTTCAAAACACATTCTACTAACTGATTATAATACTTATCAATATATAATATTCATAGGAAAACTACTATATTTTATTGTATACAATTAATTTAATTAAGGGAAAGAGAGAGAGGGTATTGAAATATAATAAACATTACTTCCCATGAAATAATTTAAAATAAATATATCAATACACTATAGAGTAATAACAAAAATTATTTTATAGTAATTATAAAAAATAAAAATAAAAAACTTATAATTTTATATATTTTTTTTTTCAATTTATTTATATATAAATAATATAATTTAAAATATTATTTGGAAATATAATTATTATAAGTTTACATGAAATTATATTTCTATAAGTTACTATAATAAATAAAAATATAGGTAAAATTAAATTTATATTTAAAATTATTTCTCAAAATCTAATGGATCACTTTTACATTACTATTTTTTCTTGAATAATATTTCATAGAATTAATTAAATATATGAGTTTTGAAAAGAATGAAAATAAAATTGAAATATATTTAGATTGTGAAAATATAACAATTCTTTTTCCAATTATAGTTTCGTATACCATTTTGATTTTAATTGAATATCACACTTTTACACCACAAATTTAACTTGCCCTATACCTTAAAATTATGTCCTTTTCATATATGTTACTTATGAACAAAAAATATAGAGTTTTCACTTTTATAGGACTTATAAAAATTTTAGTGAACACATTTAACATTCATGCCTTTATATTATCTTTTTCATGAAAAATGTTTCATGAGTGTCTATAGGTATGGAGATAAGATGGAAAAATTTCCAATAGGGAGGGGGTTAATTGGCATTTTTTCAAAATTAATTTAAATTTAATGTTATATCAATGTTATTAATGTTATAGAAGTGGAAAATAAAGAGATATGAAAATGTATATTTTTTATTCTGGTTTAGATCTAAATGATCATAGTTCACTCTTCACCCCTCTCATGAACTGAGTTTGATATAACCCAATATAATCGAGATAATGGAATATTATAATGATTTTTTTCTCAACTAGAATCAAAAGAAAATTTAAAATCCTTTTCCCCTTATAAAATTAAACCAAAACCAATCCTATATTTTTCTACCTAGAGGCACAAATCAAAAATTCTATCTTTTTACCCCAAGAAGCACAACCCTATAACTGAATTTTGTTTAAGAGACACAACCTAGTTACCAATATTTTAATGTGTAGTATAACTTGTTACTTTAACCCATGTGATGAAAATTTAATCCTATATAAAAATATTCAATATAATATTCCTTAGTATTAAATAAATTAATGAATAATTATGAAATAATAAATTTGTATAAACATGTGAAATAATCATGTAATAATTTAAAATAAAAAATTATAAATAAAGCAGAGCATGTTTTATGATAAAATATGAAAAAGGAAATAAGTGACCATAGAGAGGTCATAAGGTAGGTTAATTTTTTTCTTCCAAATTTCATGTTGCTGTCACTTCATTATTAATCGTAAGTTTAGAACAAATTTGTTCATGTAGTTAGTAAATTTTTTCATGTGGAAGGTACATTTTTATTCATAATTTTGGTACATTTTTGTTCACATGGGAGGTAAAATATTTTCATATGGTAGTTATATTTTTTTCATGCAATGGATACATTGTTTCATGGGGTAGGTAAAGTTTTGTTTTTGTGGTAAGTACAGATATTGCCAAATTTTCACTCATGGTCTGTACTCAAGGTCACTTCCAAGTATTGAAAATTTTTCACTCACCGTTAGTACTCAAGGAAACACATATAATTTTTTATATTTTCACTCATGGTCAGTACTCAATGTCTCTTACAGACTTTTTCGAAACATCACTCATGATGATTAATTAGGGTCACTTCCAAAAATTTCCAAATTTTCAAGTGTATGAGAAATTATAATTATTCCAATTATCGAAAATACTCATAAATTAGAACTAAGATCTAATTTTACAGTGTCTACTGTTATGAAATGGATATCTTTCCAATGTTTTTTTTTCAATTTGAGATGCATTTAGATTTTATATTTGGTTTGGTTTAAGTAATATTTTTAATTTATGATAGACATTTAAAAAATAGTATAAATCAAATTTTAACCATTTATTTAATTCTTATTCCATAGATTATTTCCACTTTAAGATATCATAATCCTCTTTCTATATAAATCAATGTTTCTCTATATATTTCTAAATGTTATATTAACACTAATATCTATGAAAATATATTTTCATTAATTGAAAATGAATTTCTGAAGGAATTTTTATACATTTTTTTATTTAAAAATAGAAAACAAAAGAAAAAGAAAAATGAAAACATGAAAAATAATATTAAAATTGAATTTTTAAAAACTAAATTAGTTTTTTTTGTAATTGTTTCATTTGTTTTATATGTTTTTTACCCCATAAATTGCTTAATTTTTACATCATATTAGTCACAACACGTATAGTTAACATATTAAACATGAGTTTTATTTCAAAAAAGGAAAACATCCCATATCACTACTATAAAATCATATTTTCATTCATATAAAAATTCCTCAGCATAATTTTAAAAACCCAAGAATTATTATTTTTAAATTTTATAGCCATATTTTTTTTAAATTAAAATAAAAAATAAATACCATTATATTTTACTACAAAGCACATGTTTTTGGACATAGATACAAATATTAAACACAAAAAATTATTTAACAACAAATAATCCCACTTTATGAAACTAATTTTTTTTTTAAAAATAATTTTTATTAAAACATATATTATATGTTTAAAAAATATTTTTATAAAAATTAAACTCAATAACAACACATGCTCTAAAGATATAATAAAAATAAAAATTTATTTTATTTTTAATGCTTAGAAAATATGTTTTGTGATTCAAAATTGATATCTTTGAAATATTTAATCCATTTCATACCCAAATATAATTATTAATTAATGATTCATCCATAATAAAGGAAATAAATATAGTTAATTATGTGTTAATTACCTTTAGATTATGATAATAGTAAGAGAAAGATAAAGAGGGTAATTATGAGAAATTTGATTTTATAAAAAATTCAGCTATGATTTTAAAAACAAAATAATAAGATATTCCAACCATAAAGAGTTTAAAAACTTCGTTCATATGTGATTTAAATTTTTCGATAAAAATTTATTTCAAACAAATAAAATATGTTTTTTAAGAAAATAAAAAATAAAAGTAGTTAATTTTTTGTAATACAACATATATTTTTTGTTTTTTAAATAATAGATCCATCAATTATTAACTTTAATGCATCTAATTTCAATAAAAACATTTAAACTGATCTCTTGTCTAATTCAAGTATCTATTTCACTGATCTGTTTGAAATATTAGATATTTTACACTAAGCATTGCACATATTGTAGTTGGGGTTTGGCTTAGTGGTAAACACCCCTTAATCCTACATGAAAAATGGGGGTTGAAAACCCATTGGGTGCAGGGAACTGTAGCAGTACTGTAGTGTACTCTAGTAGTGGCGGCACTGTAGCAGCGGCATGTCACTATAGCAGGGGTATGGGAACTTTAGTAGTGGCGGGTACTATTCGGGACTGTAGCAATGTGGGTACTATAGCGGTACTATTCACAGAATGGGCCTTGGGCCAAAGAATTGGGCCTATGGGCCATGTATTGGGCTAAATGCCCACTGGGCCTTTGGGCTATGTAATAGGCCTCTCTCTACCCAGTTAAAGAGGTATTTTCTTTGCTTTAATAATAAATGAGGCTTCGGCCCCAACCTTTAAAAAACAGCATATTTTAAACTTAAGGTATAATTTATGGAAATATAATTACTGTGAATAAATCTTCATTATTATCATTATTTTGTTTATATAAAAAATAAAAAAAATATCTTTTTAAATTGTTTAAACCATTGAATTTACATATTCGTATTCTTTTTAATCTAAATGCTACATGCACACATTTATGAATATTTAATTATGATTTTGTTTTAGTACTCAAATTTTTTCTCAATATTAGATTAAAAAGAATATGGATATGTAAACACAATATATTAAAAAATTTAAAAGGATATTTTTTTATTTTTCATATAAACAAAATAATGATAATATTGACAATTTAATCACAGTTATTATATTTCCATAAATTACACCTTATGTTTAATATATGCAATAATTTCATGGGAAACATGTCTAAGATATGTAAAAAATCATATATAATGTTTTATTTTATAGAAAATAGAAAAATGTTTTTTATTTTTCATGAATTGTTTTATTTGATCAATTAATTAGTTTCCATATATTTCAATGGACTTGTTAATTAGTGTAATAGAAATTTCCTCACATCAATAATTACCATTGTTTAATGTTTTATTAAATACAAACCCATGATTATTTTAATACACTTAAATTTATTGTAGGATTGATATGATGTTTTAAATGAATGGATAACTTTATGTTATATAAATGTTTTTATAATTGGTTTCAATGAAAGGATAAGAATATAAAAATATGAATTATGTGTTAGTTTTTACATTATTTTTTTGAAATTACACTTTACAGTTTTTATTTTTGAGTAAAATGGTGTATTAAAACCACAAAGGGGGATGAAATTATTACATATACATAACAATCACTTTTTATCTAAACCACTATGTGATTAAAATTAAAGACTCAGAATCCTATAAATTATTACACACACACAGATATATATATATATATTTGTGTGTGTGTGTGTTTGTGTGTGTGTGTTTATGTTTTGAAACACACGCACATGTTTTTATATTATATGAATATATATATGTATATTTCATATAAAACGTTTTATGTTTTTTTATTTATTATGTATTTTTTTTCTAATTATGGAATGCTATAGCCACAATTTATTCAAATTATTGCAATATATTATATATATAGAAAAACAGAAAACTAAAACCTTAGGATTGATATATTATTGACTTTATTTTATGCTTATTACTAAAATTTGAGAGCAACATATATTGGTTGAAACTAATTCATTGTTTCAAAAATATAGTTATAAATGAAATATGAAAAAAATTTAAAATAGTTGTAGTGTACCCAACCAATTACCTACATTCTCAAACTGTGGTAATAAGACATTTATCTTCATGATTTAAAAAATAAACTTAAAAAATACTACTAAAATATTATTTTTTACATAGTTTTTTAAACCATTATAAAATATTGTCACACAGTTTTTTATACAATTATAAAATATTTTAAAACTTTTTTCTACCCTATAGTCATGGTTTTAAACCATAGAAATTTTTAGAGTTTTATAATATAAAATGAATTATTTCGGATTTTATTTTATATTAATTAAAATAAATTTTACTTGTTATGTAACTATGTTTTGAAATAAAAATTTAAATTTCCTACAAAAAAGTATCTTTTAGAACTGAAAAAATATTTTATTTTATCAATTTTTTTTTTCATATTTCTTCTCATGAATCAAATATTTCAAATGGTGTATTTCTATGAGCCATATAAAGAAAATAAAACATGGGATTAAAATGGAATATCATTGGTTCATAGTAGTGTATTATTGATGAAAGAACATAAATTAAATTTATAATTATATATTTTATATCTTAGATTCCAATCGATAAAAAAATAAAGAACCATTATATGAGTATCACTTTTCATTCGCCCATTTTATCCATTTAACTTCACTCAATTATGGTGGTGATAAATATTATATATAATCCTGTGAATATCTTGATAATGCATAAATTTTCATAATTTATTACAATGTGTAAACTTAAACTCTTTCCATTGGTAACTGAGGAGGATTTTTTTGCATTCGAAGTGATCATGATTTATTTATTTGGGTATATATTTTCCCTATATCATTTCCCTTCTATTTTTTTCGTAATTAAAATTGTTTTTCTATTATATTTATATTTTTAGTGATATATTTTTTTGGAAAGAAAGAATTATTATTTGATATATCCTGTAAGCATTTATATGTTGTTTCTTTTGATTTTTTATTTATTCTTGTTATTTTATAAGATATCTATTTTGGGGGATTAACAAATGATAGATTTCAAATTTAAATTTATTTGATATATTTTTTATTTAACATATCATTGAACTTATACAATAAATTTCCAAAATGTATGTAATTCATAGATTATAAGTTATATTGGTTGTTTCGTATTATAATAATTTTAGTCATATATGTTGTGTTAAAATTCATGGTTATATTGGTTCCTTGTTAAAGAAAAACATAATGTTTTCATAGATTGAACAATTTTATTCAATGTATAAACATTAATATAATATAGAAATTAGGTGCACATGAGGCTTAGCCCAGTTGGTGAGGTATCCTTAAGTGCATCCACATGACCCAGGTTCAAAACCAGGCAGAGACATATTTTGGGTACTGTATCAGGACTATAGCAGGACTGTAGTAGCACTGTACACTGTGCGGGATTGTAGCGGAAATGTACACTGTACAGGTACTATAGTAGAACTGTACATTGTGTGGGCACTGTAGCAGGTGCTGTAGCAGTTACTATAGCAGATGTTGTTCGATACTGTAGCAGTTAGAACTATTCACCTTGGGCCACCAGTTTGGGCTTGGAGTCCTTAAGGCTTTCGATCCACCCAAGCCTTCAGGTCAGTAGGGAATTTGGGCCATCTTTAAGGACCTCGGGCCACCTCAAGGCCTTCGAGCCACATGTAGTTTCCCTAGACACACTTCCAAAAAGGAGTAGCCCCAGAAGAGGATTAAGAGTAGGTGAACTCACCAGAGCAGAGCAAAATGGATTGTTAGAATGAGAGGGTATGACTATGCCATCGGTACCAGCTTGTGCTTTCACAGGAAGCCTAGACAAATGACCATGCAAAGGTAGAGAGCTACTATCCTGACACAGATGATGGGGATGGGCAGTTCCTTGTAGATAGTCTGGTTAAATTCCCAAAGACCATCAGGTCATATAATCTCCTAAGCCTATGGGCCTTGTAATATATGAGCCTACGAGCCTTGTAAGGGTTCCCCCTCATCCCTTGAAATGGGGGTAATTAAAAATCAATAAAAATAAAGGCCTTCGGGCCATTCAGGAAATATAGAAATTAAGTGAAATGTTACTTTACAAAACTATAAAATGGGAATCGATTCTATAATTTCTCACCATACTTATCCCCTAATCAATTCACCAAAAAATTCTACCGACCATTTCCTTTCACATTCCATTGGGACAAAAACCAAATTTCATTTTACAATTGCATTTATTCCCATGAAAAAACAAAAAAATAAGCATATGGTAAACTATAAATAAATTAATTGTTTATCTTACCATGTTTTATTTATTCCAAATAAAAAACATTAGAAAATTTATTTGATAACACTTATTTAAAATTACTTATAATGATTAAACATTTCACAATTTTTTTAGAAACATAATTTCTATTTTCTTAATCTCTATAAAACTCATAGGATTAATTTCGAAATAATTAATTTAAATTTCTTACATCACTTATATTATTTTACACCTATGGAATAATGTTTTTTAGAATACTTCTTGTTTATTGAATATTAAAAAATATTATGCTTCATTTAAAAACACTTTCTAAAAAGTGCCTATAATACTTTCCAAGAAATAAAATTATGGTGGAATCTAATATATTTGTTTTTTAGAAATATAATTTCTTTAATAGAGATTGATATATAGAAAATAAATTTTTCTTCATTGTAAATATTTTGGATAATAATATTGGTACAATATGAAGTAATAATAAAGTTCGTATTATAATAATTTTTAAAAATAAAATTATAATTATTATAAAATATCAATATATCTAAAATTTCATTATATATTAATAATACAATCCTATATATAATTATTATATTTATATATAAAATAATAATTATTTAAGTTGATATTATAAATATATATATATAATTCAATATATGTAGAAATTAAATTAATAAAATATAAGGGATGATATTAAGAATTCATTTTTTCTAGAAAAATATTTCATGATAGTAAATAAGAATATGAATTTTCAAAATCATTTAAAAACATTGAATTATCTTTATTGGGTAAAAATGTGAAACTTTTTTAAAAATTAATTTTTCACATAACATTTTTATTTTAATTTAACATCACACATTTGGACTATAGTTTTTATTTACCCTATACCTTGAAAATATTTTTTTACCATTTTATTGACTTGTGAATGTAAATTAGAGATTTTTCACTTTCAATGGTCTTATAAAACTTTTATTTAATCCTTTCTACATTCACTCATTATTATTATATTTTTTATGAAAAATATTTGATGCATTTACACTATTATGAAATGGGTGTCTTTCTTATATTGTTTTGTTTTTAAATTTGAGAGGCAGTTTGTTTTTTAAATTTATATAGTTTAAAGAATACCCTCATTACCACTTTTAAAAACAAATTTCATCATTAAAACCACAAAATATTTACTAAAAAACATTTTTTTAGTTTTATAATTTTTTTATAAAAAATCAACTCAATCATAAGACCTATGTTCTATATATATAATCAAAAATATGGAATCATTTAATTATTATGTATAAATAAAATGTTTTATGGTTTAAAATATGTATATTTTAAATGTTTAATCCATTTAATACCCTAATAGGACCATTAATTCTTGATATATCTATAATAATTAAATTTTTTTTTAAAAATGTGGAAAATACATTTTGGTTATTGTAATAATAACAGGAACATAAAGTAGTGGATTAGGTTATTTTTTATTTTATAAAAAATAGTTCAATGATTTAAAAACCATATAATAGGTTTATAAACCATATATAATCTACTAAAGTAATTTATTATAGATTGAAAACGTTTTTAAAAAAATGAATTGAATCGTATATAATTGGTTTGTTATATTTAGAGAAACAATAAAAAATAGTACATTTTTTGGAAATAAAATGTATATTTTGTGATTCAAAATAATATATTTATCAATGATTAAAAATATTTTATCCAATTTTAGTAATCACCTCATCATTACTCCCTTATCTAGTTCATGTGTCTATTTCATTATTTTTTTCAATTTCAGATGTTGTTTATTAATTTTCAAATGTACACTCTAATGCATAATTAATTATGGACATATATTAATCTTAATCCTTTTTCCATTGGAAGGTTTAAAAGAATATGAATATGCCAAATCAATGGATTTAATAAATTAAAAGTTGGTTTTTTATTTTTCTTATGAATAAAATAATATTAATAACAATAATGTAAGCATTGAAATTAAATTTCTTTTAACATATCCGTCAAATTTATGAGATGTTTGAAGTTAAATGGAATCTTAACTCATATATTTAAAAAATCATAAGAGGTTTTTATTTTATAAAAAAATTGATAAATGATTTTCTATTATTAATAAAATATTTTATTTGACCAAGTAATCAATGAAAATAAAGCAAAATGGGGTTTTAACTACTAAAAGTTAAATTTATACACATCAATAGTTAAAATAGTTTGAGGGATTGTTAACTACTAACTCTAGCTTATTTTTATAAAAAAATATTGATTGTTTGAAATAATTTTTCAATTAAATTATTAAATTTTAGTTTCATATTTTTTTATAATTCATTGGTTACAATGAAAGGTAAATAATTTCAGAACATAAATTATGGGTTAATTAGGCCATTATTTATTTAATTACACTTCATTATTTTTAATTATAAGTTTAATGGTGTTTTAAATCCACCAAGTTGAATAAAATTATTTCATATACTGAACAATCATCTTTTAAATAAACCAAAAAGTGATTATAATGAATGTCTTAGAATCATTGTAATTATTTCACACATATACAGATATAAATATATATATCTGTGTGTGTGTGTGGTTGTGTATGTGTGTGCATGTATGTATATATGTATGTATGTATATATGTTTATAAACACATTTTGACATGTTTTTTATAATTATATATTTATATATATATTCTATATGTAAAGTTTTAATATTTTATTTATATATTATCTATAAAAAATAAATATTTATTATATATTTTTTCTAGTTATTAAAATTTATAGCCAAAATTTACACATATTATATATATATGTATGTATGATAGAGAATATAAAAAAAAATTAAACCCTTAAGACTGATAGAATGTCAACCATATGCTAGGATCACTGCTTATATTTATGAACCATGGATATAGGTTGAGTCAACTATCATTGTTTAAAATCTATGGTCATTGATGACCTATCAAATCAATTTTGAAATAGTAATAGTAGTCCTGAACAATTACTTTTTATCTCAAATTGTGTCCGTAAGACATTTATTTACATGATATAAAAAACAACATCAATAGACCAACTACAATGATATATTTACTCATAGTTTTTGAAACCAATAAAAAATATTGGGCATTGTTTTCTACACTATTTTCATAGATTTGAACCATAAAAATTGTTAAATTTTTATACATTAGTGAAAATATGAGATTTATCATTGCTTTATATTGCCTTAATAGACACTAAAAAATTGATGATGTTGTATGTAACTTTCAAATATGACATATTTTATCAGCATTCCAAAATTCAACAGTGTGCTCTTGATATATAACAAAAAATTTGACTACAAATATAGAATTTTATTTCTATTAAATTTAAATCATATTTAAATATAAAAACATAATAAAATTTTTAAGAAAATTTCAAGAATTGGATATTACTTTGTTAAACACCATTTATAAAAAACATCGATAAATTCAAAAACATTGTTCTGTTGTCTTTGGACCCCCTATGAGAAGAGCTTGATCATTCTAAACATTACTAAACAAATGAGAAAAGTAAAGAAAAAGTGAGTACATGTATAATAATTTTTTTTGTTAACTCTATAAAGAAATAAATTAAATATAAACATGATACAATGCCTTAATAAAAGTTCACTTTTGAACTAAAACCCTACAATTTGTGTCATACTCGACATCCCATATGTTTAATTAATGTGTAGTTGATTTTTACATATCAAAAATGAATTATAGATCATTTTATTAATGTAACAATATAATGTGATTGTATTTTCTCAGTTTTGAGCATATAATACATGTTTTGAACTTAAATACCATCTTTAAAATAAAAACATGAACTTTACAAAATACTAGTCAAATCATATAAAAAATTAATGTGTAAATGATTCCTAATCATCATAACTAACTTATGGATCATTTTCTTAAAATATCAAAAACAATATGATTTTTTCCTTAGTTTTCAGTGAGTTTTATTTTTTAACAAAAATGACATTAGTAAACTAAAAATACAAACTTTGAGCCATACCAATCACACCATGAATCAGATGTATGTGTAACTAATTCTTAAACATCCTTAATGACTTATGACTCATTTTAGTAAAGTATCAAAGACATAAAATTGTGTTTGATCAGTTTCTAGTGAGTGACATGTGTTTGTAACTAAACATTCACTTTTGAAATAAAAACACAAATTTCAAGTCATACCGGTAACATTGTGTATCATATTCAGGTCAAGTTTATTCCTAAACATAAAAAATTACTTATTTATCATTTTATATAAGTATCGAAACAATATGATTGTGTTTGATATGTTTTGAGTATATGAATCTTTTTTTGAACTAAAATATAAATTTTAAATAAAAACACATATTTTGAGTTATACCGGCCACACTGTGTGTCTGATTGATGTGTGGTTGATTCCTACATGGTAAAAATAATTTATAGATCATTTTTATATAGTATAAATATAATAATATATTTTTATCAGAGTGTTTATTCAGTGACATATCTTTTGAACAAAAATATTATTTGTTAAATAGAAAACACACACTTTGAGTTATACCAGTCACATTATGAAAAAAATTGACATGAAACTAATTCTTAATAATCATAAATTATATATTTATAATTATATTAAAATATCAAAAAAATTATTCTATTCTTTTTTTTGTCAATGACTCGCATGTTTTTTAATTAAAATCAAAATTTTAAACTGAAAATAAATACTTTGAGTCATCCCAATGAAATAATGTTTAGATGGAAGAGTGGATAATTACCACATAAAATAAATGATTAATTGAGAATTTTTATAAATCATTAATACTATAAAATATATTTAACTTATTTTATTGTAATTTGTACAAGTTTTTAACTAAAATTTTACTTTTAAACTGAAAACATGAATTTTTAGTGATACTGGTCACACGGTGTATTAGATTGAGGTGAGAATAATTAGGAGACATACCAATTTAATTATGTATCAGTTTTTTAAATTATAAAAATAATATGGTTGTGCTTACTAATTTTCGAGTATGTGACACGTCTTTTGAACTGAAATGTCAATTTTAAATAAAATATCACAATTTGAGTCAGATCGGCAACACCATGTGTTAGATTGATGTAAAATTGTTTCCTAAATTTCAAAAATGAATTATATATCATTATATTTTAGTTTCAAGCCAATAAAAGTTTTTTTTATTTGTTTTTTAATGAGTGACACATGTTTTTAATAAAAATTTCATTTTTAAACTAAAAACATGCACTTTAAGTCATGCTGATTGGAACGTGTATCAGATTGATTTTTGGATGATTTCTAATCATCAAAAATTCTTTATTTAATGCTTTACTAAAATATTAATAAAATATTATCTTTTCAAATTTTTTAAATGGTTGAATTATTTTAACTAAAATTTGAATTTAAAACTACAAACAGTTACTTTGAGTCATACCTTTCACAACAAGTATCAGATTGATATGTAGTCGATTAATAAATATCAAAAATGACTTAAAACTCATTTTATTAACGTTTCAAGTCCATATGAGTATTTGTTCATGATTTTTAGTGAGTGAATCTTGTTTTTTAACTAAAATGTCACTTTTAATGTGAAAACATACATTAGGAGTCGTACCGATCACACCGTGTATTAGATTGCAGTTTAGTTTGTTCTTATATGTAAATAATTAAATAGGGATAATTTTTAGAAAGTACCTAGTCAGTATGAATTATTTTTCTTAGTTTTCAGTATATTACATGTCTTTTGAACTAAAATGTCATTTTTTTAAAAACACCCACCTTATGCCATACCAGCCACATCGTGTGTCTGGTCAATTTGAAATTTATTTATATACATAAAAAATTACTTATGGATCAATATAATATATAATTAAGTATATTTGAGTGACTGTTTTGGGTTTTTATTGATTGATACACACTTTTATCTAAAATGAAATTGTAAAGTAAAAAACATAGACTTTGTGTCATTATTATCGTATCAAGCATCAGATCGACATTTGGATGATTTTAACTTATACAAAATTATTTATGGTTCATTGTTATAATATATCAAGATATTATTTGTTTTTAATGGTTTTTAGTGAGATTATGGATTTTCAGTAAAATGTAATTTTTTAAACTAAAAATATAAACATTTAGTCATAAAGGTTATGCGGTGTATTAGATTTATGTGTGGATAATTACTACACCTAAACATTTCTCATGGATTATTTTGATTGTGTATAAAGACCATAAAATGGTGATTTATTAGTTTTTACTGAGTAACATGTGTTTTTAACAAAAATGTTTCTTTTAAACTGATAACACAAATTTTAAGAAATACTGGTCATATCATGTATCAAATTTATTGTTGTTTAATCCTACCTACTAAAAATGACTTAAGTATTTTTTTTTCTAAATTATAAAAATAGACTGAATGTGTATTCATTCTTCAGTGTTTATGAAAACATTTTGAAGTAAAATATCAATTTTAAATAATATCTCAAAAACTGAGTTATCGGTCACACCATGAATCTAGTTTTCATGTTATTGATTAATATATTTCAAAAATGACAGATGGAAAGAAAACTAAAGTATTTTTGTTCATTATTTGTATTGTTTGGTAATGATTTTTAACTAAAATGTCATTTTTAGACTAAAAACATTCACTTTGAGTCATACCTGTCACATCGTGTACCATATTGTTATGTAGAAGATTTATACTCTTCAAAAATGATTTCGGGATCATTTTCCGAAAATATTAATACAATTTGAGTGTTTTATTGTTTTTTTGTGAGTGACATGTTTTTCACTAAAATTCCATTTTTAAATAAAAAAATGCACATTGGGTCATACTGGTCACACAATGTATTAGATTGATGTGTGAATGTTTCATATATGTCAAAAATTAATTATGATGTTTTTAATAACATATCAAGACCATAAAAGATTGTTTTCTTGGTTTTTAGTGTGACTCCATTTTTACTAAATATCACTTTTACAATAAAAACACACATTTTGAGTCATATCGGGCACAAAATTTATTATATTTTGGTGAGGATAATTAATATACATCTCAAATAACATATATATTAGTTTTATATAGTTTCAAAAAAATATGTTTTTTATCATTTTTGAGTATGTGACATTTCATTTGTACTAAAATATAAATTTTAAATAAAAACATGCACTTTGAGTCATATTGGCCACATTGTGTGTGACAACTGGTTGATTCCTACACATAAAAACGACTTATGGATAATTATCCAAAAGTTTTAAGATATTAAGAATTTTTTTTCTTAGTTTTCATTGATTGACATATGTTTTTAACTAAAATTTCATTTTTAAACTCAAAAAACAAAATTTGAGACATATCATTCACAAATTGTATCTGATTGATGTGAGGATGATTCATACTAATCACATATGATTCATAGAATGATTTCATATAATATCATGACAATCTGATTTTTTAAATTTTTTTATTAGGTGGATGTTTTTAACTAAAATGTTATTTTTTTTAAAAAAATATGCACTTTAAGTCATATCGGTCACATCATGAATCATATTGATGTTTGTCTTATTCAAACACAACAAAAATGAATTATGGATATTTTTTATAATTTATAAAGACCATATGAGTTTTATTTTACAATATTCAATGATTGAAACATTTTTTTGACCAATATTAAAATTTTAAACTAAAAAAACATTTTGAGTCTTATTGGTCACACCATATATCAGATTGAGGTTTATATGATTAATAAATTTCAGAAATAACTTATAGATTATTGTGTTAATGTATCAAAAAAAATTTAATACCTTTTAATATTTTTTAGTATATCACATATGTTTTGAGCTACCTTGTCAATTTTTAAAATACATGAACCTTTTCCATACTAGCCTCATTATGTATCAGATCTATGTGTGGTCTATTATTATATTTCAAAAATTAATTATTAGTCATTTTCATAGCATATACAGAAAATAAAATTATGTTTTATTGGTATTTATTGAATGGAACTTGTTTTTATCCAAAATAAAATTTTTAAAATGAAAATTAGAACTTCAACCATTCTAGTCATATAGTTTTTCATATTGATGTGTTACTGATTCTTACTAACACAAAATTAATTATGGAAATTTTTATTAATTTTCAAGAAAATACAATTTTATTTTCATAGTTTTGAGTATATAACACGTTCATAAAACTAAAAGGTAAATTTTAAACTAAAATGATTCACTTTGTTTATACTCAGCACACTATGTGTCAAATTAATATACGATCAATCCCAACATGTCAAAAATGACTTATAGATTATTATTCTAAAATATAAATATAATATGAGAATGTTTGATTTTATCTTAATGAGTGACACAACTTTTTAACTGAAATGTCATTTTTATACTCGAAACATACACATTGGGTTATTTTTAAACTGAAAACACACACTATTAGACATAAAAATTTCATATAAATAATAATTAACTTTATTAAGAGAAAAAATTGTACCTAAGTGAATCATATCTTACAAGACATTATCAAGAATTTATTTTTTCCAATGAATTTGGTGCTCTTTATTAAACAAAAAATGGTTGGTGAAAATTCATCTCTTGATGAAGTTACCTCTTCATGATCCCTATGAAAAGTAATTAAATATGTATTAGACAAAAATCATATGAAAAATAACTAAAAAATAAGTACATAAAATGATGAGAAAAAAACTAAATAATTTTTATAATGTCATATCTTTATGATGTTAATATACATTCTGACAGCATATATTCTTATGAGTCATTTCTAAAAAATTCCATTTCTTCTTTTTAATATGTGGACTTTCAATTGTCTTATTAGTTATGGAAAAATAAAATTAAACAAATGATAAAAAATATTTTAAAAGAAATTATAATTATCTTCATAAGTACCTCTTTTGGGATAATAATTTTTTTATGGAATAAAATAATTTTATACATTTTAAAATTTACTAACCACTATCATTTCTATTATTTTATATAAAACACAACATAAATATTTAAAAATAAGTAACCTAATTCGAAATAAATTTTGATAGTGGAATGTTATTATATATACCCAAATACTTATTCAATTTTATAATTAAATAGGCTTGATGTGATCACAGACTGTCCTCATACCATGATTTTTAGGATATTTAAACACAAAACTATATCAAAAATTCAATAAAACATACTATTTAATATAGAACATGATGTTTATTTGTAAACTATTAAATTAGGTGTACAATAAATTGAAAAATGTCATCATTTATAACCGATTGTTCAGTAATCCATTTGTTGAATCCAAAAGAGTATCCAAATTTATTTCAATGAGAAACTAATTCTCTTTAAAACGGAATAAGTAATGAAGTAAAAGAAAAATATATTTGATATGATTAGATTGTATAGTTTTACCCCTAATTCATACATAATAAGAATATTTTTTCATATGTGTGTTTATTTTGAAAAATAAAGCTAGTTGGTGCATTATTTATAAATATTCATCTTATTTCAATAATGTTTTTGTGTACAAGTGTTTTGGGGACTAAGGATTCTAAATTTTGATTCATAGGGATTTTCGATCATATAGAAATGATATATACACTAAAAAAAGTATTTAACTATAGTAATCATTTTAAATAAAATAGTAGACAAATATATTATGAAAACTTAATTCATGTATACATTTACAAATGAGATTCCCAACCATCCATGCTTTAGGATTTCATCTACACTATTAATACAAAGACAATTTAAATTTACTCTACATACATTTGTTCTTAAAAATCAACAATGGTCATATTACCATGTTTCGACATTGTATCTACATGAAAATGTAATATTAGTAAATGTGGTATGTAAATTGGTAGGGTAAAGGTACTCTATAAAGTTCATTTGAATTTTATCATTGATCTTTTATATTTAGTTGATTCAACTAACTTTTTCCTCATCCTTTTATCCATCTATAATGATATTCCTTGATTCAACCCTTTTTCCATTAGTTGTTAGAGATTTTGTGTCAAAATATATTAGAAAACACATCTTTATATATTGACATGTTTTTTTAAAAGATAAAATAGTCATGCTATGAAAGTCCAAATATATTGTTTGACTATGTGAACATCTATATCATCAAGGGGAATAAATATCTCAGTTCTTGGCTTGTGAGATGCATGATTAGCTTATCTCAATTAATCTTGTGAATATTTTTTTATAATATGTCTTTATATATTTTACATTTTAATCATAAGAATAAGGTGATGAGTGGGTATTAATCAATAAAAATCACAATCAATTTGATCATGTTGGATAATCGTACATGAAAGGTATTGATATCATCCAAATTCATTTTTCATAGAAACAACTATGCCAAAATTTTTTACCACTGGTAAGAAAGACCATTGAGGTGAATGGTTATCCTGAAATCTATAGGGGTAGATCCTCTTCTAGTGGTTATTGTTGTGTTGTTCTTCTCTTTGATTCCTTCCCATAAAATTCTCAAATAACTCCACATGACACTTAGGTTTTTCTTTTAGGCCATATTTTCATGCATGCATATTACCCATTTTCTTATCTTTATAACCATCTTCATGTTAAGTTAGAATATAAAAATATACACAAGAGGGGGGGGGGGTGAATTTTGTCTTTTCAAAATCATTCACAATTCTCTCCTTTGATATCGATTGATGACTATGTTGATAAGCAGTGTTTATCTTATGTATGAATGTATGAGTAGTAGATAAAAACAAAAATATAAAACATGGATTATAGTGGTTCAGGGTATAAAGATCCCCTAGTCTACTCCACCAATTAATCTCTCAGTTTTTTGGTAAATTTCTCTAGTCATCTCCTCATATCAAAAGACCAATCTAAAACTGAGTGCAGGCAGTTGACACAGTTACAAATAAGGCTAAAGATAGAGCCTTTTGGTTCTTTAACAGAGAACCAAAAAACTACAGCTTAAATCTAGAAGATGATACTCCACCATAGATAAGTATGATAAGATGAAAATATTACTAAAAATATGTTGATTTATAATGTTATCGATTGAACTTTATAGTTGTAACAATAAATAAAAGGTGATGTATCTTCTTTTTAAAAAAATAGTTTCTTCTAGAAAGTGTAGTTCCGAAACAATCTAGTTGAGATAGATCTTGAGAATAAAAACCTCAATGAATATAAGTAGCAGACTTATAGAAAATACTGTATTCATGACACTCATATCTCCAATATAGACTCTTTTATAGAAAAAATAGTCTAATCGATTGATACAGTATATCCATAAAATATTTTCCCAAGAATGGAGTTTCAATCATGAATATGTGTCGCAATATATAGCTCAATAAATATCTCAATATATATTCTTATTAAAATCATACAAACATAAATATTACAAATACACTGATAGAATAAATAAAGTAGAGATCCTGTTTTTTATTTCTATATCCAATAAAATCGCCTAATAAATCACAAGGATTCAAATTCTTGAGACAACTCAGAGTAGTCATAACTTCCCTTAAGAATATTAGATAATTTTTATACTTAATACAATTATTTGAATCAATCATAATGATATTTGAATCATTCAAAAACAATATTTTAAATAGGCCTGATATTCCTCAAAGAATGTTGCACGAAACTCTAATAAAATTGTAAATTCAAATCTTCAGTGATGAATGGTTAAATGTAAGGTTCCTTCACAAAATGAAAAAATACCAAATATATGGTTCAACTATGTAGAATTCATTCTCTAAATGTATTTTTGAAAATATAAGGTTGATCTAAAAATTAAGGTTTATGATCCATACGTATGCTTCTTAAACGTAAGGTTCCATACTTACATAGGGTTCTTTAAACATTCTTTTTCTCTTTGTCAAATGTACGATTTCATCCATATGTTGGATTCTTTATCCATATGTTTCTTTAAAAATAGGTCTGATTAACCATATGATCTCATCTTTCAATATAAGTATCAATACAAACATCGGGTTTGTTCCTTACGTTATGTTCTTCAACGTACGGTTTGAACAATGTTTCCAGAATGTGCTTAAGAGTTTTTCAGTCGTATTGATGAATATTTTACATGAATAATAAGATTGAATATAATTAAAAAAATAAGGAATACAAAGAATATTAATTTCTTGAAATACACTTAATGTAATATCATTAGTAAAACAAACAAGGGAATTTATTAGCATTAAAAAATCAAGATATATAGAGTATTGTTAAGACAATACATGCCTAAAAATTTCCCCTTTTTAATGATCACAAAACCCATAAAATTAAGAATAAAATATAGAAATTTGTAAATAATTAAAAGAAAACAATTAAAAATTTTATTTTACAGAATTATTTGGTTAAAAAAATTGTTATTTTTATCCAAATTTCTCCCCATTTTTTTGATATCAAAAAGAAAGTATTGAAAAGGAATAAAACATGTTTAATTTTGCACAGATCTATAAGTAAATGTTATATTAATCTATTTAAATAAATAAGACTGGATTTTTGGACTAAGACATAAACATAAAAGAATATGAAATAACACAAACAAAAATAAAAATATGGTGACTTTATTGATCAAAAATTATATAAATACAATAATTAGTATGACTAAGAAACATGTTTAGACAACTGAAATGATTAGGGTACAAAAGATTGGGTAGGAGTTGGATCAGTTAAGGTTCTAAGAATTTTCAATAACTTCAAATATATCATTCAACTCTATCATCTATCACCTTAACATCCTCATAAGACAAAACCCTAATTGCCTAATGAAAACTCTGGAATCTTGGCTTATATGAAAATTCTAAATAAGATTGACTTTTAGAAATTCATGAAAATTCTCCTATTTCTATATAAACTGGTCAAAATTTTCAATTAATTTGTTCAGTATAAATCTAATACCTATTTCATTATACGTCAATTGGTGAACTAGAAATTTCTGATTATCTAATAGAACTGATAAAGGATCACTATTGTACTAGAGATTTTGAAGAAAATCATTCAAATCTACCATGATAGAGGTGATTTCCTGAAATCATTAAATCAGATCTGGACTGGTAGTTGGAGTAGTGTTAAATGTATTGGACTGACCAATACTACTCTTGATTGAATCAAATTGACTCCCCAAAGACCATGTTAGATTAGAAAGTCTGAATTAGAAACAACTCCATACATTATATTTCCAACTTTATTCAGCATCTCCCTATCGAAAGCATCAAATTCCTTATAGGAATCTTTTATTTAAATCTTATAAATTTTTCTTTACAACTTATAACTCTTTATGAAGATTGAAATTCTCTTCCTGAGACTTATTAAACCTAATTACACGCTCATCAACTTGATTTGTCAGGGAATCAAATGTCCCTTTATCTGGATGTTGTTGCTGACCAACTTCCACAATTGATAAAGATCATGAAGGATAATTTTCTATAGACTTATCCACTGGGATTTTAATTTTATGTTTCTCTCGAACAATAAAAACTATCAAGAACTTATTTTTTCTTCAGATGCAGATTCTGGTCTTCATCCACATGATCAAAAATAGAGAAAATTAAATTATCAACAATATCGGAAGCCACATTTTCAGATCTGATCTACTACTACTATTTTTTGAACACCCTGTTCTTCCTCCTAGGAAACATGTAAATCATCATTCTAAAGATCTATTATATGGATTTAAAACTATTTATCTTCCTCAATTAAATTTTCTTCTAAATTCACTGACCTGATAGGCTCTCTTGAAGTGAACAATGGTTCTTCAGCAGATAGATATACTCTTTTCTATGGTTTTACAACCAATTATCTATGAAAGTATTATTCTTCATCTTCTTCATCCATAAATCACAATTTTATTTTGGTTTTTTGGATGGTCCTTCACATTTGGTTTCACCAATTCCTTCATTCCCAATTGAACTTTCCTCCACCTAAGAAAAATATTCTGATCCTTGTTGGTCATCTGCACCAACTGAAAAAAGTTTTCCATTGACTGTAATCTAGTAAAAACCTAACTTCCTCAAAGTTCCCACATTTATTACATTCCTATAATGAATTTTTTTAACAATATATTAAACAAATCATTCATTTCTTATAAAAAATTGAGAGATAATCGTTTCATAGGGATAAGAAGTTATCCTAGCATCTGGATGATAGTATAAACATAAATATCTGAACATATATCTTAGAAAATTCCACTTTATTTCACTTAAAATCAAAAACATTATATACATGTGTGGATATACAATATTTTCTATCTTATCCATTCTTAGAGAAATTCCTATTTGAATAAACTTAACCATGATTTTCTATTCTGCCTTGAGATCGTTGAAATACAATTTACTAATGTTTTTTTATCCAAACAGAAATAACATAATGTCATTAAACTTATGGTCCTTATTTTCAATAAAAAATAGATTTAAATGAAAAACTACCTCATTAATATAGTTCAGGATTTGTGAATTTTCAATTGAAGAAACTGAAAAGTCCTTATCTTTTATTCTTGAGAAAACTGTATCTTTAGAATCTCCTAAACTAAAATAAACACTATTATAGAAATATTTATGTTATACCTCATAAAGAAACTCTGAGTCTTTTTTCATTGAACACATATCACAATCCATTAAAATCTAGTGCTTACTTCAAGAACATATTTTTTTCTGATAAATCCATTCAAAATTAACTACTTTACCATGTAGAATCTTTCTTATGGAAATTTTTTGACACTTTGGGTCACTGTTTTGACCTTCTTCTGTTCTCTTAGTTTTCATAATTTATGAGAAATGAAAGCTATGAGGTTTTCAGGGTTTAGGTTTTCGAAAGAAAATAGATGTAAGCGATGGTAGACAATGCTTAATGAAGGTTTTAGTATTCGAGAATGGTTTGGGAGATAAAAAGGTTAAGTATTGGAAATGTCTCAAAGAATGCATTGTTTCCTATGTCATTACATAAGATAATTATTTAAATTTCTGAAAACACATAGCCCGAATAAAGTTAAGATAAAATAAATTAAATAAAATGTACAGTAAAAAAATATTAAAAAATTCTTATTTAATGTAATCAATAAATACTTTTATCAGAAATAAACTCGAATAAATAAATAAATAAAATAAAATAAAAATTAAAATAATTTTTTTTTAAAAACATTAATATTTATTAAAAATTAAATAAACCTAACTCCAACTCAATAAAATCAATAATTAAAGTGGGAAGTGGTTTAATAGAAATATCATCTAGTTGATATTCATTATTTACAAATTATAAAGATATATCCTTTTTAAGAACATGATATCTTAGAAAACGATACCTAATATCAATATGCTTAGCTCTTGAATGACTTATTGAATTTTTTGAAATATTTATATCACTTGTATTATCAAATAAAATAGATGTACTATTATAATTTAATCCAAAGTCCATTAGTGTGTTTTTCACCAAAAACACTTGTTTAAAATAAAATCTTGAAAATACATATTATATCTCAACTGTTGACAAGGAAACTCAGTGTTGTTTCTTATTTGGCCATGACACAAAATATTTTTACAAAAAGTGACAGGTTCTTAAGGTAGTTTTTCTATATAATATACATCCTCTATGATCAGAATATGAAAATGATATAAATTAAAATCATATGTTTTTAGATAAAATAGATATTAAAAAATAGTTCCCTTTAAATATGTAAAAATCCTTTTAACAACAATATGATGAGATTGTTTAGAATTTGTTTGAAATCGAGTACATAAACTTACAAAAAACATAATATCAGTTTTTCTAGAAGTAAGAAATAATAAACTACCAATCATAACTTGATATAACTTGTTGTCCACTGGTTTTCCAGTTTCATCCAAATCATGTTTTATATTTGTACACATGGGAGTTTTGTATGTCGTGTTGTTCTCAAGACCAAATTTTTTAAATAAATCAGTAATTTATGTACTTTGGTTTAAAATATTTCCATAATCTTTTTGATAAATTTTCATTCATAAAAAGAAGTTTAATTCACCCATCACACTCATTTAAAATTCACTTTGCATATGTTCTGAAAAATAATAACAATTTTTTTAATTTGTTTAACCAAAAATATCACCATCAACATAAATTTGAAATAATAATACATTAAAACAAATGATTTTATTAAAAAGAGATAGATCATCCAATCCAACAGTAAATACATTTTTTATTCAAATGAACTTAATCTTTCATACCATTCTCTAAGTGCTTGTATAAGGCCATAGAGATATTTATTATATTTAAAAATAGAATCTGGTTTTTGAGAATTTTCAAAACCATGAGGTTGTTCAACATAAACATGCTCCATTAATTTTTTATTTAAAAGGAAGATTTAATATCCATCTAATATTATTTAATGTTCATATGAGATTCATAAGCTAAAATAATTCTAATTGATTCTAATATATCTATAAGGGAAACTGTTTCATCATAATCTATACCTTATTCCCTATTATATCCTTTAGCTACTAATCTATCTTTGTTTCAAGTTATAATCCCTTGATCATCTTGTTTATTTCTATATACCCACTTAGTTCCTATAACTAGAAAATTTTATGGTCTTTCATATAATTCCCAAACTTTATTCCTTTTAAATTGGTTCAGCTCATCTTGTATGGATGAAATCCAAATATAAACTTCTAAGGCTTCCTCAGAATATTTAGGTTCTAGTTGAGATAGAAAGGAATAGAAGTCCACTAGGTTTCCTGTATTTCTTCTCATTCTTAATCTAATGTCTAGGTCTCATATAAAAGTTTCTAAAGGATTATTATTTAGGGTTGTAGACTGTCTAGGTAAAACACTTTTAGGCTCATTAGTATCATGTTCTTTTAAACATGACTATATTTTATTTATATTATTTTCAAAATCATTTTGGAGGTATTCATGACTCATGTTGGTAGAAGAGTTGGTAATTTCATCAGTCTGATATTTCTCTATAATAAAAGGGTCAGTTTCATCAAAATTTACATTAATGAATTCATCAACAATCCTTGTATTTTTATTAAACACTATATATTCTTTAGAGGTATAAGAATATATTAAAAATATTCCTTAATTAGATTTTGGATCGAACACACCAAGATTATCATTGGTGTTTTGGATATACACCTTACATCTAAAAACTTTAAAGTACTTTACCTTAGTTTTTTGTTATTCCAATGTTCATCAGGTTTCTATTTGAAACTAGGCCGAATTAAAACTCTATTTATGATATAGTAGGCTGTTATTATAGATTCTACCCAAAATTAAGTAGGTAGACTGTGTTTATTCAGCATAGTTCTATCCATTTCTTGAATAGTTATTTTTCTTTTTTCAACAATTACATTTGTTCGAGGTATTATTAGTGCATAAAAGGTGTGTTTAATAAATAGATTTGAATAAAATGAATTGAATTCGTAATTCTAAAATTATCTACCATAATCACTTCTTAATTAAATAATCTTAAAAACATTCTAATTTGGAAAAAAAATTACAGGAACAGTCAAGAACAATTAAGACTTCAATTTATTTTTTAGAAAATATACCCATGTAAATCTAGAATAATCATCAAATAAAATATATACATATAACATTCCATCAAAAATTTATACTATTGATAGTCCAAATAGATTCACGTGAATAAGTTTTATAGGTTTTGATGTAGCTATTTTGTTAATAGATTTTAAGTAAGATTTGTGTTTCATGTAAATTTGGCATGCATCACAAAATCTGTCACTATCAAAACTAATCCTAGGTAAATCCCAAAATAAATGTTTCTTAGATAATTTATATAAAGAATAAATTTTACAATGAATAAGCCTCCTATTCCATATTCAAGACTCATTTATCATTGTAGTTATACAATCACTTTCTTTTTACACAAGGAATTTGAATCCAAAGTATAAACATTATCAATTATAGGTGCTCTAAACTTAATAAGTTTACCTTAAATATAGAGTAAGGATTGAAAAAAAAATTAACATAATATCTGTCATCACAGAGTTGAGAGACACTTATCAGGTTATGCATTGGACCTTTTATATATAGTACTTTGTTCATTGAGACTTTTTTGGATCTCCAACAATTCCAAGTCCAATTATATTTCCTTTGGAATTATCACCAATGGTGACTAGACCTTCATCGATTTGAGTCATTGTATTGAATTTTGAAGATTTCACACTCATATTCATAGAGAAACCACATTCTATGTACCATATATATTTTCTTTTTCAATGACCTATTTCTTGCAAACGTAATTTATACAAGAGTTTGTTTTGGTACCAATATTCTCTTGGGTCTTTCAGTGTTAGCAAGCAAAGATTTGAGAATCCATATCATATTTATTTTTCCATAACTCATATCACTTGCTTCAGATATGCTATTTGAAGTGAAAGCCTTTTTAATTCCACTTATTTGTGGATTTATTAAATAAAAGATTTTTGTTATATGTACTTATGGTCCACAAGAATGACAAGTAATAGTTTTTCAGTAGGGAAGAAAATAAATCTTATATAATTTAGATTTTTTACCTTTACTTATGATACCTAATCTTTTCATTTTAATGAAATTTTTACTAAGAATTTCATTCAGAATGTTTTCTCCCTTTGTAAAGAATATAGAATCACTTTTATAAGTTCTCACTTCATCTTATAATTCTTTTATTTTATTTTTCATGATCAGTACAATTTATGGTGGATGAGGTAAATTTTTAAATTTACTCTTGATGTTGTTTATGTAATAATTCTCTTTATCCTAAAATATCATTGTGAATATTCTTCAAAGATTTGTGTTTCTTTAATAAGGAGTCATATTTCCTTGTAGCATTTTTCAGTAGGTATCCAATTTATTATTTGAATAATTTGAATTAGAATCAAAATTAGAATTAGATGAATAATAAATTTGTACCTTATCTTCTTCTGCCTTACATAACATATTTTCTTTCAGATTTGATTCATCCAAATTTGAATAATATTTTTATGAGCTTCTTGAATCTTTAAAAACACTCCAAGTCCCTTCATTTCTCTTTTTTCATTATTATCATAATCAGAATTTATGTGATCTGTATTTTATATCTTTCTCCTTTCACATTTTTTCTTAGTACAATCAGGACTAACATGACCTCATTTCTTGCATTCATAGAATCTAACATCCCTTGAGTCATTCTCATCCATTTTGAAGGGTTTTATGAATCCTCTTATCTTCTTATAAAACATGCCAAAATTCCTCGCTAATTGAGACAGTTCCATTTCAAAATTAGATGTATCTGATTTCATTTCTTCTCTTCCTTCTTTCTTTATTGTTTTTCTTTTCTTCTGAGATGTTACCTCTAGAGAAGTATTATACTATTTTTCTATGTATTTAGGATTTTTAGCTTTATCTTGCATTTAGGCTTCATACATCATCAGTTTCCCAATTAATTATACCATTTTCTAATTTTTTATAGGTTATGATTTTTGAATTATTGCTAATATATGATTCCATTTAGTAGGTAGTAATATTATTACATTAAAAACTTGATCTACTTGTTAGATAGGATCACCTAATTATGTAATATTAATAATAACCTCTTTAAGTTTTCTATTCATCTGAGTGATACTTTCTCCATCAATCATTTTGAATGTATCAAATTTCAATTTTTTTACATACCTCATTTGTCTTACAATATCTGTTCCTTCATAGTAAACTACAATGGTTTTCCACATTTCATAAGTAGTAGGAAATTGTGAGACACAGTTGAATTCATCGGGTCCAAGACCATAGATTATATCATTCATAACGTTATAATTCTTGTCATACTCATCCTATATAGCTATAATCCGAGTTGCATTATTTTAAGGAATTATATAAGGAGTAGTGATCTTAGAGTAGAATTTGAATCCTAGATTCTTCAAATATACAATCATTAGTGATTTCCAGCATCTATAGTGTTCAACATTGAAATAAAGAGAACAAACCATTGACATTCCTTCTCTAGGATCAGTCATTTCAATATTTACATAGACATGATACTTTTATGTTGTTATTTATTTTCCAAAATCCCTCATCTAATACCAATTTTTAGGTCGGAATATAAAAATATATATAAGAGGGCTGGGAATTTTGTCTTTTCAAAGCATTTCAAGAATTCTATCTTCTTGATGTGGATTGATGACTATGATGATAATAAGTGTTTATCTTCTGTATGAATATATGAGTAGTGGAAAAAAATAGAAATATAGAAAAAATGTTTTTATAGTGGTTCAGGGCCTAAATATCCCCTAGTACACTCCACCAATTACTCTCTCTGTGATTTTTGTGTTGACCACATAAGTAAGGTTGATGATCTATACATCTGCTTCTTATGCGTAAGGTTCCGTACTTACGTAGGGTTCTTTGACAATAATTTTTCTCTTTTTCAAATGTAAGGTTTCATCCCAATGTAAGTTATTATCCAATAAAAACACAAATGTTAATTAAGTTTTAATGGTATTAAATGTTCCATTTTTATCTTATGGTCCTGATTTAGTGGATTTTAATTTTGAACATCCATTCTCATCATTTGTGCACTTCATGCCTAATGTACACCACTTTAGGGTAAATGATTCATCTGATTTTAAAGAATGTAATTATCCATATTATAATTTAATATTTTGGTAAATGGATCTACACTTCAATATGAATATTTTTCATTGAAGGATAAATGTTGGATTCATAAAAATTGATGTAGATATTTGGTGATGAAAGGAAACAATTCTGGAGAAGGAAGATTGGACATCAACCCACTGTTGAGAAGGTGGGACCCATAATATAAGCCCAATGAAGCCCAAATTTTGTGGGATTCTAGATGAAATTTATTGAAAAAAATCATTTTTAGGATATAGTGCTAATTCGGCCTCCATGGTGGTTATTAAGGAAGGCCAAATAGAATTTCAAAAGCTGGGCCAGAATCAGCGCCCCAGAATGTTATCCCACTAAATTGACCATAACTCCCAATCCACTACTCCAAATATGTCCAACTTTTATATAAATCTATAATAAATCTAAGGAAACAAGTGAATATTCTATGGCCCAACGATATTTGGCGATATGCTTTCCCATACAGGATTATCCTTTTAGGGGAGACAAGGAGTATAAAAATGAGGGAATCAATTTCTCCACTACTTTCTACCACCCTATGGCCTAAATTAATTTAATAATTTGTCATAAATTGATTGAGGCTCATAATTAGGCTTCCTAATTTCCTATTTAAGTCATTGGTGGTGAGGGGGACGATATCTCTAGTTTTTTATATAATGTTATTATGCCAAAGTTCCTTTTTAATGTTTTCAATTTCAATGTAAGTTTATTTTTGTATTTCAATGTTCTTAATCGACATCTTTCTCTTCTATTCTTACCATTTCTTCATTAAAACTCTATAAACAAAAATAACTATGACATCTAAATTCTTTGGTGAATTAGTTCACACATAGGTGTGAATTTCATTCACACACATGGAGGAGTGCTCGTTATTTCTGCAGTTTTAATTTCTTCAATTCAATTATTGTAAGTCATCTTCCACCCACCATTACGAGTATACCATCAATGGTGGGATAACCCATTAATGGGTTGATCATAGGAAAATTCAAAGGCTGGATTGAATGTTATTTTATAAACTATTTTTTGTCAATTGGTTAACTAGTTTTAGACTTCCATTATTCAGTTATTTCCACTATTCATCTTCATTGTGTTTGAAGAAGCTAAATCCATGTACTAAAATGACCATATACCTTGAAGAGATCATGAATTTGGTTCTCTATGTGTGTAGGGATTTAGTAATTTATTTTATTTAGCATCACACCAGAAAATTATTAAGGTGGTGTTCTTATTAAGAATGGATTCATAAAGAATTAATAAAACCCAAATTGTTTAAAGAGGTAAAATTCATTCAATTCACCCTGAGCATAATCTTATGATCAACCCATTTTCATTGAATTGAATTAACTTATATTTTTTAGTTTTATTTAAAACCATCTAAAATCAAAACCATTTTGGCCACTTCATAGCCAAAATTCAATCTCATAGGTTGTGTATCATAGGTATCTTCTTAGGTCTCAGTGGATTCAACAACATAAGCTAGGCTACAAGGATCGTTCTACCTTCATGACTTGGGTAAATTTTAGCATGAATCATATTTTGGAACCATTTCTAGGGACCAAGTAAGTACCTTAGACCAAACCTTCTTTCCTCACCCCCATTATTCTATTCTCACCCAAGATCTCTTATCTTGTCCCTTTCTCATTTTTTTTGTTTTTAGCTCTTGTCTGCCTACCCCCCGTGATAATTAAAATAGACTAGTTAGGGTAGAAATTCCTAGGCTAGGGGAGTCAAGTGAACCTAGGGGATTGATTCCATTAGATCATAATCTTCTTGATATTCCAGATTCAAAAATTAAGCCCATTTTAAGGGAAGGTCTTCAATGAAACGAACTCATAAACTCAGGTGGAAACCAAAATGGAAATCCAAATGAAGCATCCACAAACTTGGGGAATGAAGTAGATCAAACCATTAATGACTACCTCACACCTTCCTGGACCAATTCCTCCTCATGCATTATACACAATTTCCTGGGAGATTCCAACTACATATTTAAACCCCATATCTTAAAACTCCTTCCCACAATCCCTAGAATAGAGTCTGAGATGCCCTATTAGAACATTAAGGAGTTCAATGACATTTTAGAAACCATGTCTCCCACACATCAACTAGAATAAGTTATGATAAGGACATTTACTTTTTCAATAAAGGATTGATCTAAAAATTGGCCAAACAATTTGACACTAGCATCCATTTAATGTCTTGTAAATTCCATAATTTTTTTAATTATATGGAATTATTAAAAGACCATGAAATCTTACGGTGCGCGATTCTAAGGCCTGAAGTGCCTCAAATGATCCATCGAAGTTTTTGTTATGCTTCAATTAGTGCGTGTAAGCTGTTTTCCTGAAAAAGTGGAATAAATCTTAAATGGTTGCTCGGATCAGAAATATGAGGGCACCATTGCGTTCATAATGGAGGGTTTACCCTAGGTGCGTCTTAATTTTGTCCAGCGCGGGACTCCTGTGAGAAAACCCAAAAAGAAATAATTGTAAATAAAATAATTAAATAAAATATTTTATTTTTCAAATGCTTATAACTCACAAATGGTAACTTGGATTGAAACTTTGAGAAAACTGCTGAACTCGTGAGAGTATGATTTATTTAGGCAGAATCTAACTTTGGCCAGTGCGAGCCACCAGTGAAAATTAGTTTTTGGTCGTAAATAAAATAATTAAGTGACATTTATTTTTTCGTAAAATCCATAACTTTTTAACGGTTACTCAGAATTGAAATCTGAGAGTACCTTGGGCTTCGTTGGGGTGTGTTTCACTTATTAAAAGCCTAACCTCGACCGGAGGGGGTCAACGGTGACTGTTATAATTTTTCCAAACTTTTTTCAGGTACATTCAGTAAACGCGCGAGCGATTTTATATAACTTTTGAACCGGTTCTCATAATTAAAATTTTAGGGCACTGTTGAACTCGCAGTGCCGATATCCACTTAAGGAGACCTTCACCTCGAAGGTAGTAGGTCGAGGGTGAAAGTTAGTTTTCGTGAATTTCATGTTAGAGTTAAAACAATATGAATAAAATAAAGAAAAAGTTTTATTTTATTTTTAAAACCTCCCATTTGATGTTTAGTGGCGGGGACCACCAGAACTAAAAACCCCCAATTTAAATTCAAAGTTGGGGAAAACCCGACCCTTGAACTCCCCTGTTAATGGGAGATAATTATTGGTTTTCTTCCCATTGATGTGTCAACTCAATTAGTTTATTCAATAAACTTATTTGGTACTTTACCATTTGGTTGGAGGATTGTTGAAAAAAGGTAGAGCTCTGGAGAACTTGGAAGGAAATTATTCAATGAAGAACATCCAATAAAATGAAAATCATCCTCCAAAATTGGAGAATGAGGATGACACTTGAGCCTGGATCAGAAACATCTTGTGGGAGCAATGAATGCCGATGTCACCATCTCATCGACTTCGTCTTCTTCCTCAAACCACCTCCAACTAACAATCGAGGTAGGGGTTTTTATATATGTTTGAATTTGTTTTATTTATTCTTCATATCCTAAATTTATGATGACAATGTCCAAATGAACATGGCCATTGTCCTACACATAAACCATGCTCCTTTTCCTTTTTTATTCTTCATTAAATCTTTGTGCATTCTACAACACCTAATATTTATTAGTGCTGGAAACATGGAGTTTTGCTGAGAGCAATATATGGACGCGAATTCCTCGACCCAAGGATGGAAAAAATGTGATAGTTTAATTTTTCAATCTTGGAACGATGCTGCAATGGCTCAGGGAATGAGGTGTCCAAATATTTATTAGCACTAGAATTACAATATTCTGTTGAGCGCGACATATGGCCATTGAGACCTATACCCGAGGATCGCGAATATGTGATCATTTTCTTTTTCAAGGTTATAGCGAAGATGCGACAACCCACGGAAGGCGCGACGTGGAAGAATAGGGTGGTCCGGTGCAGCTGGTGCAGGCGGTGTGTGCGCAAAAAGTGGGGCCAGGTGGCTTCGGCCGATGACGAGGCATATTAGGTGGCAATGTGAGTAGGTAGTGTGGCGAAGGCATGCCATGTGCGAGGTGGAGGTGCAAAAGATTCCCGGTTCACGTACAGGGGTGAAAATTCATGGAAGAATAAAATTATATTGGAGAGAGGAAGGAATAGATAGGGGATAAAATTAAAAGAAAAATGAATAAAAAAAGAGATGGAGGCGCTATTTGGACCCACACCAAAATGGGATACCCCTCTTGTGCCTGAATCTCAAATGATATTGGAGAGAGAAATTTTTAATGAATTGAAATAATAATAATAATATGATAATATTATTATTTATGGTTTTCCAAACCTTTTTTCCTCCATAACATATCCGCATGACCTCGGTTTTATGAATTGTATGTGGTAGTGCGACCCTCTCTTAGAGAAGAAAATTTTGAGTCCAATATTGGATGTCTTTTTCAGGTTTTCAGATCGGGTACCTGAAGCCCTCAGAAAATAATATATTTAATATTATTATTAAATCCTAGACCCACCATAACTCCTGCGTGTGACGTCCAATTGACTTGTCATCAGTGGTGATGTCATCCTATCATTAATACGGTCAATTCAAGTCTAATTTTGGATACTAAATTCTGGTTTGTGGCTCAGGTTCATGAAATTCCCAATAATAATATTATTATTTTTGTGAGATCTTGTATTCGACATATCTCCCTCATACGGTGTCAAAATGACGAACCGTCTATGGAAACTAAAACCTTGTATAGAGATGGTCCTTTTTGTATATGCCACTTGGGTTTTAGGTAAAGTTGGGGTACATTCGAGTTGGATCGAGCACGAATCCAACCGGACCCTCTGGACTAAAAGATTAATAACTTTTAGACCGGGCATTTGATTGATGCACTATCTGTTGCGTTGAGACCCCTAAGATGTGGAGGTCCTTTGGGATACTTATTCGTGGGAATTCGTGGCAGTTGGAGTATCAACCAGTGGATTGAGGATTGGATCCTCCTGGAGACGAGCAAGCTTAGTGCAGGAACCCAAGTAGCTGGTTGTGATGTGAATAATGAATAGCAATCCTATGTGGGTCAGCTCCTAGAGATCCTATGTGCGTTAGCACCTAGTGATCCTATGTGGGTCAGCATCTAGAGATCATGTGTGGGTGACCTCCTAACGATCCAGTGTGGTTCAGATCTTAGCGATCCTGTGTGGGTCAGCTCCTAGAGACCCTGTGTGGGTCATCTCCTAGTGATCATGTGTGGGTAAGCACCTAGTGATCATGTGTGGGTCAGCTCCTAGAGATACTGTATGGGTCAGAGCATAGAAATCCTATGTGGGTCAGCTCCAAGTGATCCTTTGTCGTTAATCACCTAGCGATTCGGTGTGGGTCAGCTCCTAGCGATCCTCTGTGGGTCAGCTCCAAGTGATCCTGTGTGGGTCAGCTTCTTTACAGAGTAAGATTATTCAGTAGTTACATCTATTCATCTCTACTACTGTACTTAAGTTATACCTGATGTGAGATGAGTTTGTACCTATGAGGTACTTTCCTTCGTGGTAATACCTTGGTGGTATTCTTCTATGTGGCGTACCTGTATGGTAATTTCATTTGTGGGTTTCTTTCCTTTGTGGAATAGTTGAGATTTGGGCTTTTGGGTTGGACCCTGTGTTTCCTCATGATTGAGATGGGTATAATAGATAACTTAGGTATATGTATGGGCATATACCTATGTAGGGTTGACAGATGACTTTATGCTTTGAGATTTATCCTTTTTGGATTTTGTGAGACCTTGAGGGTCTCGGGGTCCCTACTAAGTATCGTTATACTCACCCCTGCACAAGCTATGCCCGCACTTTGTTGTGTTTGGAACAAACGATGGACAAAATTGATCGAGGATGATGATACCAGGACTAGATGATTCCTAGTGGTGGACCATATGACGTGATAGTACGTAGGGGAGATGGATAGACGTGGAGTGACGAGGAGGCGATCAGTACCTACCCTTTAGGTTGGAACCTCAGAGGATGATACAGTAGCTGTCTTTCTCTTTCTTCAGTTGTATTTTATTTCAGTTGTACTTGTACCTTTATTGTTGGGCTTGTATTCTGACCCCTTTTACTTTTAGAACTCTTTTGGACATAAAGTTTTCTTGTGTTCGTATAAGGTAGTGTGCTTGGTTATGTGAGTTTATAGGTTATAAAGGAAATGTCTTCACAGTTTTAGGGAATACGCCTTTCGGTGCTAGTCACCATCCCCTGGCCTATGGAAGGCGGGCTTGGGGTAGTAACGACATGGGCCCTGGGGGACGGGTCATGAAAATCCATCAACTCTTGGGACCAATTACAAAGATAATTCTACCAAAAATATTTTCCCCACCACAAAACAATTTCACTTAAAAAGATCATCCAAAACGTTTTTGAAAAAGAGGGAGAGTCAGTTTATGAAACATGGGAAAGGTTCAAAGACACACTCAACATGGTATCTCACCATGGATTTTCAATACCAGAACAAGTTCAGATTTTCTATGAAGGGTTGGGTTTAGGGAATAAACAATTCATTGACATGATGTGTAATGGAGCTTTTAAATACAAAGCCCCAAAATATGCTTATGAGTATCTGGAATGCCTTGCTAAACAAAACCAAACATGGGGAACTTCACCTTATTCTGAAAAGCCACAAAGAACTACTGGAATTCATACACTTTGAGAATAAGAAAACCTTCGGGATAAACTCATAGGACTCTCTAGTAAGGTTGAAGTGATAGACCTTAGGAAAGTCCATGAAATCCAAACTGTATACCATGTTTGCACAATTTGTGACAAACATGACCATAAGGCAAACAAATTCCCAACCATTCCATCCATCAAAGATATTCTTTTTGGAGGACCCCGATAGAAGTAAATGAATTGAACATTTCAAAATCTTCAATACCAAAACACCTTCAACCCAAGGTATAATGATCACCTAATCTTACACTAGAAAGATAAACAATAAACTAGCCAACCACAAGGACAAAATCCTTACCCCCATCAGAACTACCAACCCCATAACCAGTTCCAAACCCAACCTATCCAATACCAACAGCCACCAGTCCATTTTCAACAAACCATACCACCTCCAAAATATCCCCATGGGATAAAAAAATATTCTCAATCACCAACCAAAGCCATTCCACAAAGCCTACTAGAAAAACTGTGAAAACAAATTGAAAGGATGAACTTGGAAGTCTCTTCCCTAAAATAAGAACTTCAAACCATTAAAACTAGAAATGCACTCATACCTACACAAGACATTCCACAAAAAACAGTAAGGGGAGAGTGAAGTGGAACTAAATAAACTCATGAAAAACTAAATGATGTGACTATTTTAAGAAGTGGTAAATCAATTCAGAAACCTAAACAACTAATTCAGAACCCATCTGAAGATTAAAACTTGGATGAAAATTCAAATGAACCAAATGATCAAACTGAAAAACATGATAACATTGTCAAAGAAAAAAATCTTCAACAAACAAACCACAAACTGTACCATTTCTTCAATGCATGAGGGGGAAAACCAAGCCCGAATAGATTGAAACATTGGGGGAAATATTCTCACAAGTCAAGATGAACATTCCCCTTCTCGATGTAATCCAAAAAATACCTTCTTACTCAAAGTACCTTAATGACTTGTTCAATTTAAAAGAAAAATATCACATAAAAACCAAGTCCTTTTGGCTGAAAATTTCAGTACCACAATTCAAGGGACCATTCCTTTTAAGTTAAAAGACCCAGTTTTCCCTTACATAAATGTTGAACTAGGAGATAGCAAAGTTGTCAAGGCCATGTGTGACCTAGGTTCTAGTGTCAATCTCATTCCATATTCTGTGTACTTCCAATTAGGTCTAGAAGATCTCCAACCCACATATGTCACACTTTAAATTGATTATCATAGAATTAGGGTTTCAAAGTAGATTTTAAAGGACGTTATGGTAAAGGTTGAAAACTTCATCTACCATGTTGACTTCATTGTCCTTGACAACCATCCAAACTTAAGAAATAAGGAACAAACCCCAATCATCCTTGGTCATCCATTCCTTGAAACAATCAACTCTGTTATCTGAGTTCGAAATGGGAATATGACCATCACCTTTGGAAACATGAGTCTAGAATTGAACATATATAATTTAATCTCACAAATAGGGGATGATGAGGACATTCATGAAGTAAACTTGATAAGAAGCATTGATAATGAATTCATAGAACATCAAGGAATATTTAATGGATGTTTATGTCAGGATGAGATTTATTTCCTTTGTTCACATGAAGGATGTTTAACTCCTTTGCTTGAATCATTTTCAAATTCCTCTTATGATGAAGTATTAGGTCCAAAAAACCGTGAAAACTTTCAGGAAACCACTTTCGTGAAGACCAATCAAACTTTATTCCCTAAATATGATCAAACCATTCTTGAAGCAGAAACTTCTACAAATGGGGATTTGATTATATCTAAAACTCAAGGAAACAAAATTGATCTTGATCCAATGTCTCAATATTCTATTGAAATTACGAACCAACAAGATCTTGAATTGAAGGAACATCCCGCTGCACTCAAGTATGCCTTCCTAAGGGACAATCAAACACATCCTATTGTCATTTATTATTCTCTTAAAGCCAATCATGAAAGGATTCTTGTATATGTTATTAGGAAACAAAAGGAAGACATTGGTTGGACCCTGTATGATATTCCTCGGATTATATCATTAATCGAGACTCATAGGATTATTCTAGAATCTAATTCAAATCCATGTTGTCAACCTCAATAGAGACTCAATCCTAATCTCAGGGAGGTAGTAAGAAAGGAACTTCTGAAATTGTTAAAAGTTGGTATCATCTATCCCATATTTAAGAGTGAGTGGGTGAGCCCAATCGAAGTGGTTCCCAAGAAGGTAGGAATCACAGTGATAACCAATAAGGATGGAGAGATTCTTCCAAATAGGGTGAATAGTAGATGGTGGGTATGCATTTACTATAGGAAGCTAAAATCATTCACCAAGAAGGTCCATTTCCCCTTACCATTCATTGACCAAGTCCATGAGATAGTGGAAGGTTATGAGTTCTATTGTTTCTTAGATGGGTACTCAAGGTACAATCAGATTGACGTATCCATAAAGGACCAAGGGAAGAGTACATTCACCTATCCATTTGACACCTTTACTTTCAAATGCATTCCCTTCGGGTTATGCAATTCCCCTAGAACCTTCCAGCAGTGTATGATGGGAATATTCTCAGACATGGTAGGGGATTTTCTAGAGGTCTTCATGGATGACATCTCTATGTTTGGAAATACATTTGAGGGATTTTTGAGGAATATGGAGAGAGTCTTATCAAGATGTAAAGAAAATAATCTAGTCCTAAACTATGAAAAATTACATTTCATGTTTAAAGAGGGACTAGTCATTGGCCATATAGTATTGAGTACGGGGATTGAAGTTGATAAAGCAAAGTTTGACATCATTCGTCACCTTCCATCACCCAGAACTATTAAGGAAGGGAGGTTTCTCTGAGGACATGTTGGTTTCTATAGAAGGTTCATCATGGACTTTAGTTCAATCCCCCATCCCCTTTGTTCTCTCCTAGTAAAGGATGCTCCATTTTTTTGGACAGAAATCCGTGAGGGTTCATTCTCAACCCTTAAATCATCTCTCACCTCTCCTCCCATTATGAAATCTCCAAATTAGAACCTTCCTTTAGAACTTATGTGTGATTACAGTGACTTCGCTATAGGAGCTGTGTTAGGAAAATGTTGTGATAAAACTCATTATGTCATTGCTTATGCAAGAAAATTCTGAAATGATGCCCAAATAAACTACACCACCACTTAGAAGGAGTTACTTTATATTGTGTTTTCATTAGAAAAGTATAGGTCCTAACTCTTAGGATCCCACATCACTGTGTTCACCGACCATTCTGAACTAAAATACCTCTTCCAAAGACAAGATTCTAAGGCTAGGTTGATTAGGTGGGTCCTTCTATTAAAAGAATTTGACCTCAAAATCAAGGATAAAAAGGGTGTTGAAAATGTTATAGATGATAATCTCTCTGGGATGGAATTAAAAGACAACTCAAATCATTTTTCTATGTCCGATTCATTTCTCGATGAGCACATCTATTCAGTGAGTGATTTCCCATGGTATACCGACATAGCCAACTTCTTAGTTACAGGAGTCATTTCAAAATTCATAAGGACTCATGATTGAAAGAAATTTCTTTCTGATGTTAGGAACTATGTCTTAGATGATCCATACCTCTATAAGTTCTACCCTTACAAAGTAATTAGGAGGTGTGTCCCAGAATATGAAGAAGATTCCATCCTTAAATTTTATTAGAGTGAGGCATGTGGGGGTCACTTTTCCTCTAAAATAACTTTTACTAAGGTTCTTCAGTGTGGTCTCTTCTGGCCCACCCTCTCAAGGGACTCCTACACATTTTTTCAAAGCTTTCCTAGGTGTCAACAAGTAGGGTCCATCACAAAAAGGAATCAAATGGCACTCACTCCCATCTTAGTGGTTGAAATATATGATTTCTGGGGAATCAATTTCATGGGTCCCTTCACAAACTCTAGGGGATATCTATACATCCTTTTATATGTTGATTATGTCTCTAAATGGGTTGAGGCCATTCCTAAAAAATCTAATGATCATCAAACTGTGATTAGATTTCTCATGGAAAACATCCACTTTATATTTAGAATTCTTAGGGCTATCATTAGTGGTCGTGGAACTCACTTTAGAAATCGTCCATTCTCAGCACTCATGGAAAAGTATGGCATTTTTCACAAAGTGTCCAATTCTTACCACCCACACACCAATGGTCAAGCTGAGTTATCCAATCAAGAAATCAAACAAATTCTTTAGAATATTGTTAATCAATCTATGAAATATTGGTCAAGAAACATCTTATATGCTCTTTGGGCCTATCGAACCGCATATAAAACCATTTTAGGAATGTCCCCATATAAGCTGGTTTGTGTTAAAGCATGCCATTTTCCAGTGGAGATCGAACATAAGGATTTTTGGGAAACTAAGAAAATGAATTATGACATCTCATTGGCCGGAACAAAAAGGAAATTAGATCTAAATTAATTTGAGGACCTTATGATGGAGGCTTATAAAAATTCAAGGATAAATAAATCTAGAGATCAAGCCTACCAATCTCAAAATATTAAAACCAAACACACTGTATCGGGTAAACCTATTCTTTTTCATAGCTCTAAATTTAATTTACACCTAGGAAAGTTGAGGTCCAGATGGTTGGGTCCATACGTTGTGCCTAAGTTGTACCCCCATGGGGCTGTAGAAATTGAAGATCCCACCAATGGTAAAACCTTTAAAATTAATGGTCATAGAGTCAAACCATTCATTGAACCATTCCAAAAATATGAAGTAGATGAAGACTTGTGTGAACCAACCATAGATGTGGAAAATACTTAAAAATTTTGGGTTCTATTTCAAGCTAGAAACATTAAACAAAGAGTTGCATGGGAGGCAACCTGTGGTTTTCAAGTTTCCATACATTTTGTTGTTTTAATAAACTTTATATTTAAAATAGTATTAGTGGATCATATTGATATAATTTTATTCTACCTTGTACTATTGACCTGTTCTTCTCTTATGAGTATGAATGGGTATAAGAGGGGAGCACCGTATTCATCCATGTCCCACGGTGTGATCCATGAGTACTACCTTACCTAGAAATTAAAAAGAATTCAATGTATCACCAGTTTGATTAAAAAAGAAAAAAAAGAAGGAAAACCATAAAAATGATTAGACTTGGTATTAAATAAATTGTTGTGTTGTTTTTTTGTCTAGTTTGTTCTTGTTTGTATGGTTCATGGACTATTTTTGGTGATACATATTCAATCAAGGAGGTGACTACATCTCCCATGAGAACAAAGAGTGATTTAGATGCACAACAATCATTATTATAAAGCCACTAGGTGAAATTGTTCCATGACCCTTCCAACTCCTTCCCCCACCCACTTTCTCATATATTTTCATTTAAGAAACTAGGGACAATTTCACTCTAAGTTAGTGGGTGAGGAAACAATTTTTTTTTTAAAAAAAACAATGAGAAAAAAAAGTAAAATTCATTTTTCATTATTATAATACCATCTTTTCTCACATTAAAACTGAAGTGCCCAGATCAGTGTGAATCACTGAGAGGGGGAGGGGGTGAATCAGTGATCCTTTAAAACTTTTTACTAATTGATTCTTAATCAATTAAACCTCTATGGCTGGTTAAAGCCTCGATCCACTCTTCTTGTATCTCTCAACCTTTCCCGGATAATGCAGTAATGAAAAGGCACAGGACACAAGGATTTACAAGGTTCGGCACCAAAGGCCTACATCCTTGCCATGCTCTCCAAGCATGGATTCTCCCATTATAACTTGTTAGAATTACAATGGTCGATACAGAGTCCCACTGTATCTCTCCTGAGTCCCACAGGAGGGTCTTTATACTGCGTCCCACAGTGTTACCAGAGTCCCACTGGCCTGCTCCAGAATCCCACTGAAGACTTCTTCTCCCTGAGTCCCACAGGGTCTTCTCTTGGCTCCTCGAGTCACACGAGTAGCTCTTCTTCACTTTAAGCTTCTTCAAGTATCCTCAGCAACCTGGGATAAAGGCTGCTGGCCTTGCTCTTCTTCTGATCACTTGTGGTGAACAGGTCTTCTCATCTTGCTCGGGCTTTATCACCTTCTTCTAAGGATGCCCCGGCTTCTCTCCAATTACTGAATGCTCAGACAAATAATATCTTTATCTTCGGTCTGGTCCAGTCTCAGTTCACTTCAACATCATTCACTGAGTGCATGGCCTTCTCAATTCTTCAAGAACCTCCCGGTCTTGGACAACTCAAATGCACACCACTGATTTAGCACTGTTCACGTGTGCACGTGCATGCATGCATGCATGCACTTCCCTTCTTCTTCTCTTGGTGCAATAAACCCACAAGGGGTGTAAACTGTTTAAGCACACACCTTTCCACAATCTTCACACACTATATTCAAATTGCTCACACACTTAGAAGTGCGTTTTACTTTAGTGTGGAACTTCTTCTTCTTCTTCTAACGTGTATACACTTTTAGTGCACACACTAGGCTCGGCTCACTTCTTGTTTTGTTTGCACACACATTTTCTTTGTTCAATTTTCAAACACAAGATTGGCCTCTCCTTCTTGTACACCCCCAAGGGCTACGGCCTCTTCTTCAGTTTTCACACAAGCCACTAAGGCCTCGGGTCTTCTTTGGTTGCACAAGGCTATGGCCTTTCTCTTCTTTTTGCACACAAGGCACAAAGGCCTCGGCCTTCCTTCTTCACCTATCACACACACACAAAGTGTGGTCTTCGATTTGGCACATACACAAGGGCATGCCTCGTCTCTTCTTGCTTTACACACCTACTGCCCGTAGGGTGTTCTCCAATTTTGCACATTCACCCAAAGGCTACGGCCTTCTGTTGTTCACCTAGCACACAAGGCACAAAGGCCCTCGGGTTCTTCTTCACTTGACACACCTACTGCCCGAGGAGTGTCTTCTTCTTTCACTTGGCACACAAGCAAGAGGGGTCTCGGCCTCCACTTGTCTTCAACAGCCACACAAGGCTTGAGTGCACAAGGTAAGAGCCGCGCAAGCACTTGGGTGCATAAAGGCCGCGCAAGCCCTCCTACCCGCGGGGCGCTCAAGTGCAACACCCGCGGGATCTTCCTCCTGCCGCGCAAGGGTGCGGGCAGAGAGGGAGCAAGAGACTCGAGCGCGCAAAGATGTGGCTCGGCTCCTTCCTGTCGCGCAAGAGAGGCGCACAGGGAACTCTTCCGGGCCTCGGATGGCACCGAGAACAATAGCCGCGCAAAGTATTTGCGCGGTGGCTTCTTTCTTCGCGAGGCAGAGAAAGCTCTCGCGGGTCTTCCAAGTTTTTCAGCAAGCAAAATGTGAGCCACTGGCTCTTCTTTTATAGGCAGGGAGATGCCTCACATGATCCGCGTGTTTCCAACTTAAATTCCCTAAGATTTCGGATCTTTGAAATCTTTAAACGATTTATTTTTATCCTCTGTTTCACGCGGGATCTTCCTCTTTGATTTCCTCTACGTGCATGCGACTTGTAACGCATGCACGACTCTGTTTAAGCCCATCTCATGCAAAACATCAACACCCCATGGCCTCGGCACCTTCGGTTTGCCTTCGGCCAACATCTAATTCATTCATACGTTGCATGCATGTATATTTTTAAGCATGGAAATGTTCAGTGTGGCCAGACGATCACAATGGAGGTCTTAGATCCTTCAGAGGTGGCCGGAAGCTCGAGAACACTGCTCGGGAGGCTCTGGTTCATGCGGGGACGTCGCGGGTGGCTTCGCATGGCGCGGGGAAGAAGACGCGCGGAGAGCCGTTGGATTAAAGATTTGGACGGCCGCGATCAGGATGGGCCGCGGCGGATTAGATGGGCGGTCCAGATCGAGCGCGCGATGAATCGTGCGGCTGGGATTCGTTCCCGGTGAAAATCCCGCGTCCCACATCGAATTCTCTCGCGGAATTTCCGCGGCTTATAACCCAACCGCTCCCTCATCCCGGCAATTGAACTCTCTCCCTCCACGGTGCCGCCCCGCACCGTGTTCACCCTGGGGCTCGCTCTGCGCCCACTCTTGCTCCCTGCGGGCGCGCTCCTAGCGCCCACCATGCACTCTCCGGGCGCGCGGGCTTCACCACTGCGTGCCCTCGGGGGCTTATACATGGCCCCCCTGCCTCTCGAGCTTGCACCATGGGATCCCCCATGGGCGTGGCGCCTAGTGCCCATATGAGCCGTGGGGTTGAACCCGTGGGCTGGCTTGAGATGGCCAATTTTTTGGCAAAGGACAGAACCTAGACTTTGTAAAAACAAAGTCCTCCTCTATGTAAAACATGCCAAGTGCCAAGTGCCACTTCTTCCATCTTCCTCATTATTTTTCTTCTTCTTCAAGATAATTAGAATTCCTCCATTCTTACTTCAACATTTATTCATCACTTAGAAATGGAATTTCAAACGGTTTCTTCTTAATCTTCTTCATCTCCTCTTCCATATGTGTTCAATACTTAGGAGGGACTTCTTGAAGGTTTTTCATCTTCAATCGAACTCCTGAATCAAATAACTTCTTCAATTCTCTTTGTTGATTTAATCAGAGATCGAATTGGAACTTCTTCAGATTCACATGCACTAAGTGTTGGTGCATGGATTTTATTAAACCACTTCATCCACTTAGAAGTTGTGGATGGATCTTCTTCTCATCTCCTCATGCATTGTCAATACAATGCATGGTCTTCTAAAGCTTGTTGTGACATTGTATCCAGTTGATACAAGTTCTTGGAACTTAATGATCAGCTCAACAATCGTCTGATGTCCATGGAGAATGTTTCAACCACAATTTCCAATACAACTTAGTGAATCTCTTAAGTGACATGCATCTTAGTTCCATGGCCATTCTCCTTTACCACCAACACCATCACAACCTTTGTCATTCACATCTTGACATTCCTTGACTTCCATTCATTCCAAGACAACTTCATGCCTCATTGACAACAAATGCAACACGATGCACTTCAATCTCCCCCTTTGTATTTGTTGTCAATACACTCCTTCAGCACATATGAATGGGTCAATATGTGTGCCAATATTTCTCCCCCTTATTGGCAAGCAAATGCAAAGGTGTGGTGTGGTTTGCTTTCAAAATATGTCTTCCTCCCTTATAAAAGTATTTTCTTGAAAAACACTGAGAGAGGGATGATGTCACATGTTCTCTTTAGCAAAGAACCTTTAGTACATCAGCTCTAAGTCTACTTGGGCTAACCCGGTGTAGAAAACAAGAGTGATATAACCAAGGAATTCAAAGCTGTCCATAATTCTCTACACATGTGAGATCATGCTTAGGGGCTTGAAATTTTTCAGATATAACAGTGAATTGCTAAATCCTGCACATACTTCACAAAACTCATTAGAAAGTTCAGTGCTAAGATAAAGCTCCCCCTTTCATCCATTTGTCTTCAATCCATACTCCCCCTTAATTGACAAGATAAACTCAATTAAGAAACAAGGGATGAAAGTATGATTGGAATACCTTCACTTTTCTCAAGATGGAATTAAATATCAGAATCCCATCTTCTCCAGATTGGCTCCCCCTCAAGGGGTGCACTCCATTCTGTCCAAACCATCCTCCAGCTGAGAATGATCATCATCTTCAATTCCCTGCAATGTCAGCACATGTATATACCAAGAGTATAAGGGAATAAGATGGAACCTCCTTGGTTCATCAATGTGAACAACAAGGTTGAGAAGATTCTCTCAACCGAGATGTCCCATTTTCACCAGTCTTCACACTTGCACATTTGATCTTCATTGATGTCTGTGCTGGTGTGGTTCTCAACCCATCTTCATGTGAAATCTTTTTCTTCCCTTTTGCTTTAGCAAATGCCAGAGCTTCATCTTCAGCTTTTTGTAGTTCTCTGGCAAGTTGCAACTGATGTGGCCATATGACAAGTATATCATTTGGAAGAGTGGCCTCAGTTTTGGAAGTTCCACATGGTTCTTTGGATGCTGCTAAGCTACCTCTCTTAGGAAACTTATTTTCAATCAATCCCTTCTTCTTCTGGATTGATTGTCTTTTGGAGTTCAGTCTGCTTCTATTTAGTTTCATGGATTCTTTACAAAGGTCCATGATGTGTCCTTTCTTTCCACAGTAGAAGCATTTCTTGGTGGTCCTTCTGGATGACTCACCCTTCTTGGATTTAGACTCCAAAGACTTCTCTTCATTCTTCAAACTCTTCTTGGGAGCATCTTCCACTTTCTTCTGCTTGCTTCCCAAGGAATCTCTCTGAGCCAGGTTCAGTGATCTTCTCTTCATTCCAGCTTTGGATACAGTTGGAGATTGACATGTATCATTCTTTTGACCACTTTTGCATTCATCCCAGATGTTGTCAAGTAATCCAAATCTGTTAGCAGTAAACAGATGTCTCTGGACCTGTGGATGCTGCTTCTTTCCTTCTGGCTTGCTCCCCCTTGGCATGGGCTTCCTCTGTGCTTTGGCATTCAGTGGATTGTACCAACAATCCTTTGCACAATGCCCATACTTATTACAACACCAGCATTGACCCACAAATCTTGACCTCTTGAGTCCTTCTGATTGTAGGGTACTTTTCTTGACTTGTTGTGCTGTTTCAGGAGAGCTCTGCTTCTTTACTGTCTTCATCCATATTTGTTTGGAATTATTCTTCCATCCTGCACTTTTTGTGGAAACACAATTAGAAGCATCAGTACAAGATGGTATGGATGGTACCTTTCTTTTAGAAGTTGTTGCCCTTTTATTATAGGATGTCTTTCTTTTAGAATCATCCTTTTCAAAGCTCACTTGAGTAGCAACATTTCTTCTTTCAGCTGACTCGGAGGATTCAGCTTTGGGTGATTGCAGATTTTTCAATATCACCTCTAGTTCAAAGCATTTCATGTTGAGGGAGTTCTTCTCATCCTCAACCAATCTTAGCCTACCTTCCCAATTCTGTTTCAGCTGTTCCATCTGGTCATCATGCACCTTCTTTATTTCATGCAATGAGTTGTCAAGCTCCTTCACCATTTTGACTTTTTCTTCAAGTTGAGCATCTCTGACAACCATTGATACTTTATGCCTCTTTTCCAGTGCATGGAAAACATCTTTGACCACAGTCTTAAAGAATTCTTTCTCAGAAAGGCTTCTCTGCAATTCTTCAGCAGTGTCTTCATATCTTTCATTACAAAGAGAAACGGTTTCATCTTTGGTATTTACCAGCTTTCTGAGAGTGTTGGTTATGCCAACCCTTTTTGCCAATTGGACTTCCAGAGAATTGGATTCATCTTCTAGCTGTAATTTTTCTTCTTGAAGATCAAGGAGGCATGTAGCTATACACATTGCAACTTCCTTGGGAACTCTCTTCTGAAGATATTTGATTGCATTTATAAGATCATTGTTTCTTCCATCTTCATCACAGCTAGAGCAGGCTTCATCAGAAGAATGATAAAAGGAATTGTCATCTGATGTGACTTTCACATTTCTTTCCATAGAAGGAGTTTCTCTGATTACACCAGCCTTCTTCTTCATCTTCTTTGCCTGTTTCTTCATTCTGTTTTTCAGAGTCTTGGCAGATATCTCCATTTGAGGCTGTTCTTTCATTTCCTCAAATCTGCACTCCATATAGACTCCCTTGGATCTTTTAGAGGTAACCTCGCTCTGATACCAATTGAAGTGCCCAGATCAGTGTGAATCACTGAGAGGGGGAGGGGGTGAATCAGTGATCCTTTAAAACTTTTTACTAATTGATTCTTAATCAATTAAACCTCTATGGCTGGTTAAAGCCTCGATCCACTCTTCTTGTATCTCTCAACCTTTCCCGGATAATGCAGTAATGAAAAGGCACAGGACACAAGTATTTACAAGGTTCGGCACCAAAGGCCTACATCCTTTCCATGCTCTCCAAGCATGGATTCTCCCATTATAACTTGTTAGAATTACAATGGTCGATACAGAGTCCCACTGTATCTCTCCTGAGTCCCACAGGAGGGTCTTTATACTGCGTCCCACAGTGTTACCAGAGTCCCACTGGCCTGCTCCAGAATCCCACTGAAGACTTCTTCTCCCTGAGTCCCACAGGGTCTTCTCTTGGCTCCTCGAGTCACACGAGTAGCTCTTCTTAACTTTAAGCTTCTTCAAGTATCCTCAGCAACCTGGGATAAAGGTTGCTGGCCTTGCTCTTCTTCTGATCACTTGTGGTGAACAGGTCTTCTCATCTTGCTCGGGCTTTATCACCTTCTTCTAAGGATGCCCCGGCTTCTCTCCAATTACTGAATGCTCAGACAAATAATATCTTTATCTTCGGTCTGGTCCAGTCTCAGTTCACTTCAACATCATTCACTGAGTGCATGGCCTTCTCAATTCTTCAAGAACCTCCCGGTCTTGGACAACTCAAATGCACACCACTGATTTAGCACTGTTCACGTGTGCACGTGCATGCATGCATGCATGCACTTCCCTTCTTCTTCTCTTGGTGCAATAAACCCACAAGGGGTGTAAACTGTTTAAGCACACACCTTTCCACAATCTTCACACACTATATTCAAATTTCTCACACACTTAGAAGTGTGTTTTACTTTAGTGTGGAACTTCTTCTTCTTCTTCTAACGTGTATACACTTTTAGTGCACACACTAGGCTCGGCTCACTTCTTGTTTTGTTTGCACACACATTTTCTTTGTTCAATTTTCAAACACAAGATTGGCCTCTCCTTCTTGTACACCCCCAAGGGCTACGGCCTCTTCTTCAGTTTTCACACAAGCCACTAAGGCCTCGGGTCTTCTTTGGTTGCACAAGGCTATGGCCTTTCTCTTCTTTTTGCACACAAGGCACAAAGGCCTCGGCCTTCCTTCTTCACCTATCACACACACACAAAGTGTGGTCTTCGATTTGGCACATACACAAGGGCATGCCTCGGCTCTTCTTGCTTTACACACCTACTGCCCGTAGGGTGTTCTCCAATTTTGCACATTCACCCAAAGGCTACGGCCTTCTGTTGTTCACCTAGCACACAAGGCACAAAGGCCCTCGGGTTCTTCTTCACTTGACACACCTACTGCCCGAGGAGTGTCTTCTTCTTTCACTTGGCACACAAGCAAGAGGGGTCTCGGCCTCCACTTATCTTCAACAGCCACACAAGGCTTGAGTGCACAAGGTAAGAGCCGCGCAAGCACTTGGGTGCATAAAGGCCGCGCAAGCCCTCCTACCCGCGGGGCGCTCAAGTGAAACACCCGCGGGATCTTCCTCCTGCCGCGCAAGGGTGCGGGCAGAGAGGGAGCAAGAGACTCGAGCGCGCAAATATGCGGCTCGGCTCCTTCCTGTCGCGCAAGAGAGGCGCACAGGGAACTCTTCCGGGCCTCGGATGGCACCGAGAACAATATCCGCGCAAAGTATTTGCGCGGTGGCTTCTTTCTTCGCGAGGCAGAGAAAGCTCTCGCGGGTCTTCCAAGTTTTTCAGCAAGCAAAATGTGAGCCACTGGCTCTTCTTTTATAGGCAGGGAGATGCCTCACATGATCCGCGTGTTTCCAACTTAAATTCCCTAAGATTTCGGATCTTTGAAATCTTTAAACGATTTATTTTTATCCTCTGTTTCACGCGGGATCTTCCTCTTTGATTTCCTCTACGTGCATGCGACTTGTAACGCATGCACGGCTCTGTTTAAGCCCATCTCATGCAAAACATCAACACCCCATGGCCTCGGAACCTTCGGTTTGCCTTCGACCAACATCGAATTCATTCATACGTTGCATGCATGTATATTTTTAAGCATGGAAATGTTCAGTGTGGCCAGACGATCACAATGGAGGTCTTAGATCCTTCAGAGGTGGCCGGAAGCTCGAGAACACTGCTCGGGAGGCTCTGGTTCATGCGGGGACGTCGCGGGTGGCTTCGCATGGCGCGGGGAAGAAGACGCGCGGAGAGCCGTTGGATTAAAGATTTGGACGGCCGCGATCAGGATGGGCCGCGGCGGATTAGATGGGCGGTCCAGATCGAGCGCGCGATGAATCGTGCGGCTGGGATTCGTTCCCGGTGAAAATCCCGCGTCCCACATCGAATTCTCTCGCGGAATTTCCGCGGCTTATAACCCAGCCGCTCCCTCATCCCGGCAATTGAACTCTCTCCCTCCACGGTGCCGCCCCGCACCGTGTTCACCCTGCGGGCGCGCTCTGCGCCCACTCTTGCTCCCTGCGGGCGCGCTCCTAGAGCCCACCATGCACTCTCCGGGCGCGCGGGCTTCACCACTGCGTGCCCTCGGGGGCTTATACACGGCCCCCCTGCCTCTCGAGCTTGCACCATGGGATCCCCCATGGGCGTGGCGCCTAGTGCCCATATGAGCCGTGGGGTTGAACCCGTGGGCTGGCTTGAGATGGCCAATTTTTTGGCAAAGGACAGAAACTAGACTTTGTAAAAACAAAGTCCTCCTCTATGTAAAACATGCCAAGTGCCAAGTGCCACTTCTTCCATCTTCCTCATTATTTTTCTTCTTCTTCAAGATAATTAGAATTCCTCCATTCTTACTTCAACATTTATTCATCACTTAGAAATGGAATTTCAAACGGTTTCTTCTTAATCTTCTTCATCTCCTCTTCCATATGTGTTCAATACTTAGGAGGGACTTCTTGAAGGTTTTTCATCTTCAATCGAACTCCTGAATCAAATAACTTCTTCAATTCTCTTTGTTGATATAATCAGATATCGAATTGGAACTTCTTCAGATTCACATGCACTAAGTGTTGGTGCATGGATTTTATTAAACCACTTCATCCACTTAGAAGTTGTGGATGGATCTTCTTCTCATCTCCTCATGCATTGTCAATACAATGCATGGTCTTCTAAAGCTTGTTGTGACATTGTATCCAGTTGATACAAGTTCTTGGAACTTAATGATCAGCTCAACAATCGTCTGATGTCCATGGAGAATGTTTCAACCACAATTTCCAATACCACTTAGTGAATCTCTTAAGTGACATGCATCTTAGTTCCATGGCCATTCTCCTTTACCACCAACACCATCACAACCTTTGTCATTCACATCTTGACATTCCTTGACTTCCATTCATTCCAAGACAACTTCATGCCTCATTGACAACAAATGCAACACAATGCACTTCAAAAACTACATAGAAAATAATTTTTATTTACTTGACTCTTAATTTAATTCATGATTAAGTTTATATGAATTGATTTTGGAAGTTTAGTTGTCCAATGAGAATTTCTATCATTTTTATTTTCATCTATTAAATAAAAATGCCACAATGCAAATCCTCTAGATTGTGGGGTACTAATTTAAATTCTTTGGGTCCCATAAAAAATATCATAGGATGGTTTAATTTAAATGAATAATATTAGTGCTTAAAAAAATAAAATAATAAAAAAATAAAAAAATAAAAAAAATAAAAAAAATTTGTGTGTAGAGAAATGGATTGATAAAATGCGGGGATTTAAGAACTTTGGGATCATGACCCCATATTTTTCAAGCCCTTATTTTTTCTCTCTATATCTATTTATGGTAGTATGAATTTGTTTTTGATCATGTTAACTCGAGATGATGCCCGAGTATGTGAGCTTCACTTGGTTCCCTAATGCCTTTGATCCTGGGAGTCAACGGCAAAGTCTTGCTACATGTGTTAATTTGATTAACTGAAATCTCAATTAATATGGAATCATTTCAAAAGAAAAATCAAAAAAATCAAAAAAATGAATACTCATATTAGGATTAAATGTGATTCCACCTAGCGCTTCCATGATTCCCCCCTTGAATGAAAAGGAACCCCCCATATATATTGTGATTCACAACACATCATCTCACCTAATTTAGTTGGATGAAGTATGATGATGGATTTAATCAAAGGAATGGGATTGGGATTGGGATTTGATTTTAAATTTATCTTGTTTTAAATTATTTTTTTAGGTTATAAAGATATATTTGTTTGTAGTTTACATTGTGAGCATTGTTTGTTATAATGTGTTTGAAAAAATAATTCAAATACAATCTTTGAATTATTTTCTCAGGACTAGAAAATATCAAGTTTGGGGTGTGATTATGCAATAAAAACACATATGTTAATTACATTTTATTTGTGTTAAATTTTTATTTTTTATCTTATGGGTCTGAGTTATTGGATTTTAATTTTGAACATCCATTCTCATCATTTGTGCACTTCATGCCTAATGTACCAAAATTTAGGTCCAATGATTAATATGATTTTAATGAATGTAATTAACAATATTTTAATTTTATATTTTTGGAAATGGATATAAACTTCAATATGAACATTTTTCATTCAGGTATCAATGTAGGATTCATAAAGGGTGATGGATATATTTGGGGATGAAAGGAAATAATTCTGGAGAAGGCAGATTGGAAACCATCCCATTGTTGAGAATGTGGGTCCCAAAATATAAGCCCAATGAAGCCCAAATTTTCTGTAATTATATAATACATGTAGAGTAACAAATAACTATTCAAGAGATAGTGCTAATTCGGCCTCTATGGTGGTTATTAAGGTGGCTACAATATAATATCAAAATCTGGACCAGAATATGCGGCCCAGAATGGTATCCCACTAAATCGGCCATAACACCCGATCCAAAATTCCAAATAGGCCAAAATTTTATAGAAGTCTATAAGAAATCCAGTAACAAAAAATAATCTTCTATAGCCCACCGAGAATCGGATATAAGCTTGCCCATAAAGGATTATCTTTTTTGGGGAGATTAGGATGATAAAAAGTCCAAGATGGAATCAATTTCTACACTACTTTCCACCACCCTAAGGCCTAAATTAATTTAATAATTGGTTATACATTGATTGAGTATAGGCCTAAGGATTCCCAATTTCCTATTTAAGGTAGTGGTGGTGAGGGGGAAGATATCTCTTGTTTTTTATGTAATTTTATTATGCCAAAGTTCTTTTGTAATGTTTTCAATTTTCATGTAAGTTTCTTTTTGTATTTCTATGTTCATAATTAACATATTTCTATTATATTCTTCACATTTATTCATTAAAAATATATAAAAATATCATAATGATATATCAGTGTTGAGGTGAATTATTTCACACATAGGTGTGAATTTGGTTCAGACACACGGAAGAGTTCTCGTTATTTCTGTGATTTTATTTTCTTCGATCCAATTATTGTAAGCCATCGTCCTCTCACCATTTAAAGTATATAATCTATGGAGGGATAAATCATTATTGGGTTGATCATAGGAATATGAAAATATTGGATTGAATGTTATTTTATAAAAAAATTGTTGTTAATTGGTTAACTAATTTTAGCCTTCCATTCTTTAGTTATTTCCACTTTTCATCTCCAATGTGTTTGAGGATGATAAATCTAAGCACTAAAATGACCATATACCTTAGAGAGATCATTAATTTGGTTCTATAAGTGTTTAGGGGTTTAGTAATTGAGTTTATTTAGCATCAAACCAAAAAATGATAAAGGTGTTATTATTTTTAAGAATGGATTCCTCAAGAATTAATAAAACCAAAATTGTCTAAAGATTTACAATTCATTCAATCGACCCCGAGCGGATTCATAAGATCTACCCATTTTCATTGAATGGAATTCACATAGGATTCTTAGTGTTATTTAAAACCATCTAAAATAAAAACCACGTTGGCCACTTTATAGCCAAAAATCCATCTCATATTTTATGTATCTTAGGTATCTTCTTAGCTATCAGTGGATTCGACAACCCAAGCTTGACTACAAGGACCGTTATACCATCATGACTTGGGTAAATTTGAGCATGAATCATCAAGGTTATTTATCTATATGTTTTTTTCAATGTATTTTTGATTAAACATACATGTTGATATTTCAACATAAGGATTAATAAAATCATAGGGTTTGTTTTTTACATTATGTTATTTAACATACGGTACGAAATTTATTTCTAGAAAATGATTAAGATAATTATGAACACTTTGAATAATATTCCACATGAATAATAAGCTTGAATATAATTCATAAATAGGTAATATAAATAATATTAATTTCTTAAAATACACTTAAAGTAATATAATTTTTAAAATAGACAAAAGTATTTATGGGCATCAAAATCAATATGATTTATAGATTATTGTTGAGACAATACATTCCCAACTGTTCATTTATTCTCTTTAAATATATTCAAAGAAAAAAATCCAAAACCCACACCTCTGATGTGTCCATATTCATTTTCCCACTTCAAGTGCAATAAAAGTATTCATTCATCAAGGACAACAGATAACATTTCATTTGTCTAGACTTGTTAAAACATCCATGAAAAATATTTATTCATTATTAATTATATATATTTAAAGAAAAAAAGATTTTTATTATTTCATACTTACACAAGATTCATTAAAAAAAATTATTATTGTGTATTTAAAATACATACCCTTTTTCATTCAATGTTTACCCTATCCTTTCTTTATAGTAGGGATAAGTTGGATTTGATGCATGATAGTTATTTTATGCACTAATTTTTCTAATACAAAAATTAACAATTCTTAATGAATGTGATTATTACACATATTTTTGTGTAAATTATTACCAATCAAAATGTATTTTAAATGATTTTCTCTCATTACGGATAATAAATACATTCCATGTTTTATTATTTATGATGTATTAATATATTTTTTGTGGATTTGGGTTTACAAAACCTTTAGTTTCCCAAAAATCATTATTTACAATTTTTTTTAAAAGGATATATAAGAATTTATAGGAAGAATTATTAATAATTTCTTATGACAATCATCAACTATAAATTCTCCCTGTAAGTTATAATTAAGAGTAAATCAATGTTTTGTTATTTTATTATTTAGTAAAATTGAGAAAGTATATTATAATGATACCCTATTCTCTTTAAAAAATAATTCCTTTATCATGTGAAAAACAATGTTCCATATATCTACATCAATTAGCATGTGAATTTGAGTGGTGAACCCAATGAATATAGTGAAAATAGACATGATCGGGACAATAAGATAGTCGTGTGAATTCCATACAACCTGTAATTTTATGCCTCTTTTTCTCACCTTAATAATATTTGTTTAGATTCTCATGCCCCAACACTTATATTTTTTCTTAGACCTTAGATTTTAACCTTATTCCATTTCATTTATTTCAAAATTATCAATATATTGTTCCATGGGATTAGTGAAATCATCATGTAGAAAAAAATATTTTTCGTCTCGATTGAGAGAATCATTATGCTATGAAATTAGATGTTCCATTGGACTGGGATAATTAGTATAAGAAGGATCCATTATATACAGATGTTGCAGACTCTTTAATTTCAATTACATAAATATAGTAGTGAACACATAATACTATAAGGGAAAAAAATGTATATTAAAAAAAATCTTTATCCTTATTATTGAACTATTATTTTTTACTTTAAAGATTTATTGGATTTAACCCATCTACCAAGTACCTAAATCCCCTAATTGTGGTATCCTTAGACATAAGAGACCATATCTATATTTTAACCACTAAGAAATTATTGCATCATCCCGGTGAAAGTGTTATCTATAGTTGAGTTGACATATAAACCTACAATAGTATTGTTCAATAACCAAACAATTGACCACATTCTTATTGTGGGATCTGGGACATAAAATACATGTACTACTTTGATTTCATTATAAAATGTTCATTATTGTACCCTTCCATACTAAAATTCACTCTCATGAGTCCGAATTCATTAGTTTTAACTTGACTCATGTTATCAACCCACTTAAATGAAGAAATTGGCAGTTGGAATGTTTTATAATCCAACCACTATTTTTGTTCAATTATTCCATAGTAAGATATTTTATCATAAATAATATTTTTATCCTTAGTACCAAATACATTCCTATCTTCCAACATGAGTGTAACTCCAAAATTTTTCATGGTACTATGTTCATCATGTTCCTTTTTATATAACGTATAACCATTAATTGTATAATAATTTTAAGATAATAGAATCACACTTAGTCACCTAGATAGCCATCAATGGAATTCTATAAGTGAATTCAGATTTGAAATTGACTCCATATAAATATGGTCTTTAAACTATCCTTTAGAATATCGATCAAGTGTATGTGATATATATCATTCACCAATAATTTATTCAAATGCCTAAAAATTACTTTTTATGTTTCATCATATGGTGAAACCTCTTAATTATTATGTAAAATGTTAATGTGAGCCTATAATTTTTATAAAATGATAATTATGATAACATCAATTTCATAAATTATTCACTTGAAACTCACCCACTATAATAATATTTTGGTAGAACAATTATCTCTAAATTGGACTAGTATTTAATATAGAATTAAAGTTCTTCCTAATAAATATATCATTCAGTGATGCAACATTCTTGATAACATTTATTTTAGATATTCCAATTTAAAATATTCATATACCGATTAATGGGGTATATCAATTTATAATATATAATGACCACCTATTCGAATCCCTCTAACCAAGTGAACCATTATGTGAACCATAATATTAAAGAATGTATTTAGGAAAGAACATATTAAATTAACATAATATCAAATTAATTTATTTCTCCAAAATTGGAATCATTGTCAGTTATATAACATTTATATATATAACTTTGAAAAAGAAAAAAATTTGGTTAATGTATGGTTGAAATATTTATCCAAAAATTAAATTCCATGTTATAAGAATTAAATCCTATATAAAAACATGATAGTCATGTGATTTATATGTCTTAAACATTAAATCATTAATTGAAATTATATTATATATATTTAATACACACTTTAAACCCTCAAATAATTCAAAATATTGAAAAACTCATATCTACCTTTCTTGGAAAGTGTTTAATAAGTTGGAGGAATAATGTTTTTCATTTCACCCTTAACTAGAAGTAACTCTTCCAGTATACCCATGTCAATAATGTTTATCCAAGACTTAATGACAATATTTTTTTCTCAGGTTCATTTAGTAACATTCTAATGAAATTATTATAATAGTATTCTTTCTATGTGCATGACCTAAAAAAAGTATGACATCCAAAAATGTTCAATATAATAATTTAAAAAAATCACTTTCTACAAACAGTTTTTGTAAGGTTTTTTGAATATGTTTACTAGAATGTGGTGACCATATCCTTTATGTTCTCATATATTTGATCACCAGTTAGTGGAGAATATGTCATATATTTTTCTGAATTCATATCGAATTATGTCATCAAAGATAGGTATTTATATTGTTGGGGTAGAAATTTATAATTTTCTAAAAAAATTACTATTTAAGGAATTTTCTTACCAAACTGAGTATGTACCTTTTTCAGAAATAGGGCACTACATCATTCCTTAAATTCTATATCCTAAAAAAAGTACATAAATAGAAAATATATTTATCATCCTAGAAAAAATCTCTCTCAACATGAAATATTTATTTCTATAAGAATCATACAACGTAACACATAACAAAAACTAATTTCATATAATTGATCAATAGATCAAAATTAACAATAATATCATTACCTTATTATTTTGGTCCTGATATAACTATATGAAAAATAATGTATTTCTTATTTATACAAAAGCATGATGAAAAGGTACAATTTACCATCATAACTATACATTCACTCTGATTACTAATTTTTGAACCAAAAGGATTCACTTCATCTATTAATAGCTCATGATAATGGTTTCTTAGATATTTTCCAAATTCATGATAGCTGTGATCAATTTTACTCCACAAGGGAGAATCTTGTAGATGTTGAATTTTTCCAACATGATTTATTGTATTTCCATTAAAAATCAATTTTCTTGCACTATCCTAACATCCATATATGTTCCTAAATAGTAAAATGATCAGAATGTACCATAAAACATTAATATTTCCTGATTCATCTTTATGTTATCGATACAAACCACACTTTGTGAGTTTCTCCAGTGATTCACGATCCTTAAGAAATAATATACAATAATTTTGATAGACATATATTATTTTAGGGATCATACCCATTGAACAGAACATTTTTCAAACATAAAATGTTTGAAAATAAAGCTCATTATATTATAGTATCATACAATTAATGAGACCAAGTATTTTAGTAAAGCTGATGTTACTACAACCATTTCCTATTTTTACATTACATAGAATCAATATGGCTGACAATACTGTATATTTATTATAAAAATTATAAAATGGAATCATATAACATCTCTTAAACATATAAAATAGCTTTGGATAATCATGAAGTTGATATTTATTTATTATTTTCATTTACTCAATAAATATTTGTTATTTTGTACACATATAATAATATCTTAGATAAGATATTCATAATCATTCACTTTTTTCATCATATCAAATGATCTATAACATGTTGTATTATTCTACACACCAGAAACATTCTATTCTTCCCCATGTTTAGTCCAATGATTATTACTTTGATCTATTTTTTGAAAGATCAAGTGTTATTACAACTCCAATGCAAGAATTAGTATTGAATGAAAATATAATAAAAATAGATAAATTATTTTAAAATTCTCATATAAATAATATTTTACAAACTTAATTAACTCATTAACCACATCTCTGTACTCTTTTTTTTCATATGATTAACATCCATCCTTTTTGGATTTATGTACATCTTATTTGATTTCATAATATTAATAATTATCAGAAAAAATACCTAGAAGGTAAGATATTATAATCATAAAAGGTTATTATTTAAATACATACACATAGTAATCAAATTTGATATAAATTTTAATTGCATAAAAATATTTTTATAACATATAAATACTAATAATTATATGAATTTGACGTGCTATAACACTTATGTTTTATTAAAAAAATATCATATCATAAATAATTATCTTCTTTAAATGGATTCATCAAGGGAGTTAAAAAATTAAAAAATTAAAATAGATATCTCCATCTCATGTATGTTCACATCTTCAAAGTACTTCAAGGTCATCGAAAGATGTTTAAGGTAACCTTGAATAAAAAGTACATAGAAAAATTATCATTCTTTTAAGCCTTAATATCCCGTGGGGTGTCTTCATTTTTCATACATAGAACATGTTTAACTATGGATGATAATTTTTATAGATCATAACCCAAAATTAATAAAATAGGGTCAATCATAAGTTTTTTAAATCATTTTTAACATTTTTTTGTTCTTTTAATACACCATTATATTACGTTAATTTCGAATGAGTGAGTTATGATAAAATAATTCACCCCATTAAATAGTTTTTAACCTCTTCAATTAGTTATTAAATCTCTCAATTTTGGTAAATAAATTCAAGCACATTTCTAAGGTTAATTTTTATATAGTTATTATATATTTTTCATCCTTTTAAATATTCAATATTTTACTTCATTATAAGGATGCATTTTTATATATTAAAACCATTTTGAAAGGTTTAAAAGTACTATTAACCCCCACTTTCATGTATACTTGTTCACCCATGAACATATCTACGATTTGGAGACCATATTTTAATATTGTAGGTTAATAAAAAAATAGAATGTTTGAGGTGAATTACCTTTTAAAACAATTTAAAAATTAAAATAAAATTAAAGCATTTATCATGGAAATAATTGACTAAAGAATAAAATAATCATTTTAAAGTAAGTTTATAGGAAATTAAAACTTTAATCATTTTAGAAAATAAATTTTGGAAATTTAAAAGTGCAAAGTGGCTCATGGTTCAGGTCATGTTTAGTAACAAAGTAAACTTGAACTATTCTTTCTACTCTAATAGTTATTATTCCTCTTGTTTAACATTTTATTATAATCAATTAATCTATAAAGATCTAAAATATTTTTTCAATAAACTTAAATAATTTATTTTTTAACTAATATTAATTTACCACGACCTTAAAAAAGAAGTATACTAGGGTGATTAATGATTCAGATCAACATGCCATCGATAAAGATGAATTATCAACAAAATTTAATGATCAATCGAATGTGAATTAATTAAAATCTGATATCATGAATCTAAAAAAGTTGTGTAAGAAATTAACCCATGTAGAATAAAATATATATAAAAGTTTGGGGTTATTAATGACCTATAAAAAATATATTTGGTTTTGGTTTTACAAATCGTTACATTTCTTCAAAAAACATGACTTTGTTAAAAGTTATTTCCTTAAATATTTCGAATAATTTTTATAATTCCAAGAATTGAATTCATAACTGTAATTTAAAAAAACTCAATATATTAGTCCAAAATGTTCCCATATTTCATCCAATATATCTTCTAAAATACAATTTTTTTAAAATAATTAATTTATAAAGTTTCTATTAGCTAACATATGTGGACCAAAAATTAGGGTACCATAAGAAATAGTTGCTAGATTTTTACAATAAATAAGTATAAAGAGTAAATAAAAAAATAAATATATTGTACATTTATAGTGGATGTTATAGATAAATGTGTCGTGACCCCTCATAATTTAATCAACATGAAAAATTTGAAAGAGGATACATGACTTCAGGTAACAATTCTATAATTAAAATCATCGATACTGATACAATCAGTTTTCTCAACTCCACACTTTTAAAGTTATTTTACTAATTTTTGGTAAAAAACACAATATTAAAATAATTATCCAATTTTCAATAATGTTTTTAAAATATCACAAAAAAATTATTTTTTGAATGTTTTCTATCTCAAAGGGAAACCATTATTTATTGCATTTTATTTTCAAAATTTTTATATTAACTATTAAATATATATTTCTTCCCAAAATGTTAAATGCTTGAGTAATAAATATAATGGTTCATGGATATTTCGTATATTAATCTATCATTTTAGTACAAATACTTATTAATATCAATTATCATAATCTAGTATGATATTTACCAAAAATACATATATATGAAAATATTGTTTCAAAACCCTGATAACATGGTAAGAAAAAGAATATATTTCAAACTTAGACATGATGTATAGACCTCTATATCCATTTATATTATTCACCTATATCATTTTTGACCAACTCTAGTTGAAATGTCAAAGTAAATTGATACTCGTTTGTGATTTTTGATTATTATTATTCACATGGATCTTTTTCATAGCACACAAAAAAGAGGATTTTAATGTCTTAAAAAAATTAACCACGATGGTTAAAAAGGAAAAATTTGGTAAACCAATTTCTATTTGATTTTATCATGGGGGTGAGATTAATAATAAATAGTTTGATAAACATTGTAGTTTATAAGGTTATAATATTACCTTTCTTCTCATAGAACACCTAAAAAAGCGAGGTAGTAAAAAATAGAAGCGAGTGCATCATGAAATCTCAAGATCCTTATTTAACTATTTCAAACTAACATATTAATTTTTGGCCAAGGAAGCCAATACATATTTGTTTTTTAATATAACATGTTATCATAAGACCCTTACTCAATATAACCCCTTCTAAGCTATGAAAAATTATATGAAAGATGGATTTTTAATTTTATTTATATGGAAATGTAATATTCTTAACACTAAAGACAACCTAGGTAAATTTGATCTAAAATAAAATGAAGGATTATTTATCAGGTACTATAAGTCAATTAGATACTTTTAAGTCTACAATAAAAGAAAAAAATATTATTGGAGAATCCATTAATATAAAATTGGATGAAAATATTCCAAAACATTCATTCTAATTTGAATATGTGGAAAACCTTGAAACATTAAATTTGAATAATTAAAATTCTATTAAAAGTCCTATCATTGATACCCCTTATATTACATTAAATAAAAAATTTAAAAAATCCAAATTGAATCCCATGGAAAATATTATTATAGACTTACAAAATGGAACTCATAATAGATGTTCTATCATAAATAATGTTGATCATCATAATTTTATTAATCTTATAGAACTTGAAAAACATTATGATTATTTTAATTATTATAATTGGGTTTATTCTATTCAATAATAACAATATAAATTCCCATGGAATGATGAATTGACACTTTTTTAATGACCTAACAATCATCGTGTTATTAGTAGAAAAATGGGTTTTAGAAATAAATTAGATGATAAAGGAAAAAATATGCTTAGAAAATATAGACACATAGACAAAGGTTATAATAAAGAATAAGGAATTGATTTTGGTGAAAACTTCACCCCTATTACTCAGCTAGAATCCATAATAATAATTTTTTTAAATTTTCATGCATCTCAATTTTAATATTTTTAAAATAGAATTTTGTGTTTTTTAAATGGGTGTATCTCTGAAAATGTGTTTGCTGAACAACCACCTAGTTTTGAAAATCCAAAATATCCAAATTACATTTTAAAGTCTACCAAATATTTATATAGTATAAAACAAACTCTAATGGATTGGTATGAATGGTTAACTAGTTTAATTTTAAAGAAATATTTTAAAATAGGAAAATATGATTCAATATTATTTATAATTTTTTAAAATGATATTTGAATCATAATAATCTATGTTAATGACTTAATTTTTGGATCAAAAAATTAATATGATTGTAATGAATTTTCAAATCATATGGGAAATTAATTTGACATGTATTTTATAGATTTTCAGAAATTTTTTCTTGGTTTTTAATTCTCTCAATATTAGGATAGAATGTTTCTTAGCCATAGAAAATACACTAAGGAACTACTAATGTGTTTTTTCATGGACCATGCTAATGAAAAAATATATTTGGGAGCCTAATTTACTTTTTTACGACCAGAACATAAATTATACTCATTATTTCTATTTATTCTCATTTTCTAGACATTCATAAATAATCACATTTAAAATATCTAATTGGGAATTTTTATTATTTAAAAGGTTATAAAAATCATGGTTTATTTTATCCTAAATGAACCTTTTTATTCTTTTAGAGTTTTCAAGTAATAATTTTAGAGGTTTTCAACTAGATATAAAAATTAATATTTGTACAGGTAACCTTATTATACATTCCATAATCTCTTGGATTAATAAAAAGAGTAATTCGGTTTATCTATGCACATATGAATTAGAATATATAGCTAGAGGGAGGTGTTGTGACCAAATATCATATATGAAACAATATCTCTAAGATATTGGGCTTAAATTTCTTCATGTTCCTATTAAATGTGATAGTTATAGTTCCATAATTATATAAAGGAATCATGTTCAACATTTACTTTATAATCAAGTTGATATATGACATCACTTTTTGAGAGAACCCTTATAAAAGGAAATATCATTCTAGAATATATTATTATGGGTCATCAATTAGCCAATATCTTCATAAGAACCCTAACATTATAATGTTTTAATTTTAATAATGGGGAGATATGAATATAATGATTGTAATTATTTTCCTAATCTATTATTGTCTATGTTTTTATTTTTTAAAAATCTATATTCTTTTTGAAAATATTATCTCCTTTTTTTAAAATCTCGTTCAAATTTATATAATCATGTTATTATGATCACTGTGATTATATTTTATATGTTTTATCTCTTAACTATCTCACCCTTTTACTTTGTGATTATTTTTCCTAATCAAAATGGTGAAAAGGACCAACCAAGATCAATGTACCAAAGGTTGGGGGTGAATGAGTGATATCTTTTTATTTTATATAATCTTTCTTATAGACAAACCTTCAGCTCTTATTAAAGAATTGTCACTTTTCTTAAAACGTAAAATACACACATCTATAGGAACACAAGTATTGAGAATTTTCACTACCCAATAAGAGTATCTTATCCTTGTCATGGTTTGGAAATAATCTAATATAACACAATCCAGAAGAAAAAAATATTTTTGTATGGACACAATAAGTAGGAAATACCCTTAAACTTTTATAGTACTATGGTCAATACAATAGTGCATGTGATTCTTCTAACTTTAATGACATAAAATAAGTTTTGTAATAATTTTATAAAAATTGACCAATTTGTTATAGAAATGTCACTATTCCACTTCAACAACTCTGACTTTTGTAATTCTTTAACAAAAACCAATATTCACTTTCTTACCTAGAAGATGGTAGAAACAACTTCTCTAGACTATGTATGAAAAATAATTATGATAGATCAATCTGATTCTTCAGTATTATTCCTCATTCTATAAAAATATATGAATAGATAGTCTAAAAAAATTATGATTCTCTTATTTGATTCCTCTAAAATGTAAGTCTGATTTCTCGGTCTGATCCATAAAACCATAATCCCATCTCTTTCTCTACTCAAATGTTGTTTGGAAAACATTCTTCAAGAAAACTTTGATTGGAAAAAATTATCTACTAAATATACCAAAAAACATCAGTTCTCTCACTCTATCCAACATGTGAAAAATGTTATAGTTTTTTGTACTTGGACCTCTCTTAATAGGTTTCTTAGAAATGTGATTGTATGGAAAAAGATTTTATTTTCCTGCTTAACAAAATTCTAGAAACTCAAATTTAAAATTCATTTCAACTTCATCTTTAACCATTTTTTCACTTCTCAACTCTTATGAATTATTCTAAAACTTTCTATATTATTCTCACAAATTCTTCCTTCTTCAAATTATTATTATTTATTTATTCTGATACAATTTTTCATTCTGATATACTTTTTCACTCTGTTGGAACATATGTAAAATTGATGAAATCCCATTTTATTGCACTAACAGAACATCTTCTTCCATAAACATTGCTGCAACTTATATATACTTCAAAACCATTCAACAAGACTTCAGTATAGACTTCATAACAATTCACCTTTTCTTTATCTATCCAAAAATTCATGTGACAGATGAATCCTTTTTCTAAGAATGCACAAAATCCGATGACTTATCTATGTCATCATGCATCTGATGAATCAGTCATTATTCCCCATTTGATGAATAGGTGTCATAAAGTTTCCAATGAGTATTGACCCATATGAAAACCAAAAATATTTTCTCTATATGACCTAGTTGACTACATTGTTGTATTTTATTTGATTGACCAATATATGATCTATTTAGATGTATCAGTCTATGAATGTCATGTATTTCATCAGTCTAAACAACTAAAACTTAGTGATCAACATCAAACAATTCACTAAACAATTATGATTGGACTATAATAAAATTCTTCATCTAATGTCGTATTGATACCAATGATTGGTCTGAGATATCGATGTCATAAAATCCTATGATAGATCAATGGAACATCATGTCTGATAGACCTATGTCATCACTGACTGATTTCATTCATATTATCTACAACTAATGATTAACCCTATAGATCGGTTCATTATGTGGATCATATAGTCTAATTTATCATCCAATATGATATATGGGTCAAGCTGTACTTATATAAAACATATAACATTATAAAATTAAAACTCATATTCTTCATATTGTTTCATTTTCTATTTACACTCATACAGAATATCTGTGATAATAATAATTTAACTTCATATTCTATTTTATTATATAACATATTTCTTTTATCATGAATTCATTATGATATAAAAGAATAATAAGAACAACATTGAATCCTCAGACTTGAGATATCAAACAAATTTTCTCTCCCATTCTTTTTAAAATCTTGGTTCACAAGTTTATAGGTCACTTATAATCATGAGAACTTACAAAACAATAAACCATCATCATATTTAGTATTAAACAACTCAAAATATATTCTTGATCCAATAAAACAACTCTATCTAATCCAAAACATGATTCTAGACATAATGTGAGTCTGAAACACAACATCACCCTGAAAAAATATTAAGAATATAAAACTAAAAATGATAAACATTCTTAATAAACCTTATTTTGATCTTTTGAGTCTTTTATATATTCATCCAACCACAAAACGTAAGGTTATTTCTCATAAAGACCAATAAATAAAAATAAAATATCAGAAACATATTCCATCATCTGAAGACCAACTTCAATAAAACATATTCCCCACAATATTACCTTTGTATATTCTGTCATAGAATATTCATAAATCACTAAAATGATGTAAATCAATGTATAGATCATTAATCAAAAATTATAAGGCCATGTGAATGAACTCATTGTAGGAAAAAAGAATAGTTAATAGAATAACCATGCTATCCAAAATTCGTGACATAAAAAAATTCTTCCACATGACAAATTTACACCTTCTCAAAAAATATTTTATATTACTGAAAATATAACTTTCCTAAAACCACTTCGACAAACTATTGGAACATTTCACATAGTTACATTATGAGTTCACATATTACTTAATACTCCCCCCTAAATGTATTCTTTATTAAAATTTATACCACATAATAATGGATATATTTATGAAACATCATTTTTATCCCCCTTGAGAACACTATACAAATACTAGATGGGAGAGAGGACACAAAAACATACATGAACCATGAATAGTAAGTGGATGAATTCCCATGTTCAACTACAGTTCAAAAAATGATTCATTTGGAAATGGTTTTCTGAAAATGTTAGAAACTTGTCCCGTTATAGGAATATAATCTATCTTTATTTAATTCTTATCCACATGCTCCTTGATGAAGTTATATTTGATATCAATATGTTTTTAAAAAAAATGTTGAACATTATTTATTTTAAGGTTTATAGAACACTAATTATCATAAACCAAGATAATTGGTAACTTCACTTCCACAATTCATTCCTCAAATAGAGACTTCATCCACATAAGTAGGGTTACAACAAGTAAAGCGACAACATATTATTCTTCTGTCATGATAGGAGTAACTAAATTATATTTCCTAGTACAATAACATATAGAACATTACCAAAGGTTTAATACTCTATAATAAATAGATCTTCTATCATCCACACTTCCTGCCCAATGAGAATTTGTGTATCCAAAAAATAAATTCTTCCTGTTCTTTCATATCTGATTCTAGTGTGATTTGTTCCCCTAAAATATCTAATAATTCTTTTTATATCCAAGAGATGAGATTAATCTGAAAAAATGGAATATTTCAAATAAAGTAACAACATAAACACTACCTAAGCTTGAAGTAGTCATATATAACAAACATCTATTTAGCTTCAAAAATCTTTTAACAATTAACTTTATTTCCTTCTCCAACTTTATAGAATTTAGTTCCTGCTAAAATTGGGGTGACAAATGTCTTCGATTTTTCCACCCCAACATCTTAAGATGTTCCTTATCATACTTCTCTTGAGATAGAATAATGTATTTATTATTTTGTGATATTATTAATCCATGAGAAGATATTATTTCACCAAAAATAGAAATTTAAAACCACTACTTCATCTCTTTAAAAAACCATTCACATGTTCTTTCATCATTCCCAGCAAAGATAATATCATCAATATAAATAATAATGTGATAAATCTCTTGACATTATTTTATGTAGATATTACTATCATATCTTCCTTTCATAAAGTTAAATGTTCTTAAGTAAGTATCATATTTAGAATACAATTCCCTCAGATATTTATTTAATCTATACTAATCTTTCATTAAATCTCACACATAACTTTAATCCATTCCAATAACAAATCCACATATATTTGTAACATAAACTTCATCAAAAAGTTATCCATTGAAATTTTTTAATTTTACATACATCTAATATTTTTTGTAAATTTATTGTTTAGTAGTTTCAAGAAAGATTTTAATTGCTTCTAACCTTATATATAGAGAAAAAGTCCCAAAAAATCCATGCCCTCAATATTTGAGTAACCTTTGAAATCTAATATTTATTTGCTTCGTATTACTTAACCATATTCATTAAACATTTTCTATAAGACACTCTTTGTACCAATAATTTGTTTTACATATAATTTCCCATTAATCATTATTCTAAATCTAGTATTTCTCTTCATTCATAACATGAATCTACACTGGATGCTAAAAATCTTCATTAACATCTTTCAGTTAAAATTTTGAACAAAAATATGTATGTGAAAAAACGTTTGATGCTCTTATTGTTTGAACATTTGGTATTTGATGACCAATAATGTTTTAAAACTCCACTTGTTTCCTCATTATATAATGATATGTAAAAATTTATTCCTCCTCACAGGAAATAATTGAGTTAATATATTCACTTTCTGTTGAATCCCGATTGTTATAATTCATTTTATGTTCCTTATCAATAACTCTTTAATAATTTTCATCAACTGAAAGTGTTCATTAAACATCTTCCTCACCTTATTCTGGAACATTTACATCAACTGAATCAACTATTCATCGTGTATCATTTTTGAAACATCTATATACTCTTCCATCAAGAGAATATCAAAGAATGATTACATAATATTCTATTTGATACAAAATTCTAATAATTCCACCATTGTTCTATTTGATGGAGGGACTCCAAAAAAATCATATATGTCTCAAACATGGAGTTTTTCATATACATTTCCATAATGAATCATATAATATCATGGTCTATTGAAACATCGATTCTAACTATAAAATGTTGTGCTCATTTATTTCCTTTAGAAGTGGTGATAGAGACAGTTCTTAATCAAAATTTTAAAACATATATCAGCTAAAAATATATTTTTCATTTTAGTAACCCCATTTTGTTATAGTACGTATGTTGTAGTGAACTAATGCCAAATTCCACATTTTTCATGATTACTTATGAACACATTAATCTTATATTCACCATAATTATCAGTTCTCTACATCATCATTGAATAATAATGTTCCTTTTCATCTCTTCTTTAGATACACTTAAGAAGTTTTTAATATTATGATTTATTTTCGAAATACATAATACTTGTAATGTGAGTAAAATCATCAATGATAGAATTTATGTACCTATCTAAAAATGTTGATTTTTTTCTCATTGTCCCACAAATATCAGAATAAATTAGTTATAAGTGTTGATATGAATGAATAACTTTCTTATACAATGAATTTGTAATCCTCCCTTTCTAAAAAATTGAACTACACCAATCTTTTTATCTTGAAATGAAAAGAATCTCATAGACACTATCATTCATTGATAACTTGGTAGTATTTATTTGAAACACATATCCCAATATTTTATGGCACAAATAATTTTCTTATATGTTTATTAGGTAACATAAAATTTTCACTTCACTAACATTAAACAAGTTCTCCTTTTTATGTTGTCCTCTTGTCAAAAAATTTCAATAGTCAACTATTTTTACAACAAAACCATATTTAATAAAAACAATTATTTAATTCATAAAATGTTTTAAAACACTCAAAAAGTTTTAGTTTAAACCATCAACAACGAAGCCCTTCTTGGATTCTAGTTTTTCTTCCCCTATAATAGTATATCCAATACCTTTGATTCGAAGAGATTCATCATTTCCAAATGTCAATATTTCATTTATGAAATCTTTCAGATTCTTAAATAATTTATAATCTCTTATCATATAAGAATAACACCCAATATCCAAAATTCAGGGTTATTATAATCTTATTTATTTGAGTGTGGTTTATAAAAATAGATATAATTATTTCCCTTTATCTTCACTGAAATATGTTTATTCAAAATCTTTTCTTCTTCATGAAATTTATTCAGGAAATCAATCTCTTCTAGAAACATATATTTTTATTTAAGAGAATATTCCTAATAGTTTTCTATAGAAAATTCCTTCTCAATCATATTTATTTATATTTATTTATATTTATAATCAAATAATCTTTTAGAGAAATATTTTAAACTCTCTTTTCATATGAAATTATAATTCTATATTGTATTCCTCAAAACTACAACCTCCAAATTAATTATAAATCACTATTGAAGTAAACACATTTTCTTCAAAAAATTGGTTGAACTTTTCAGATTTAAATTCACTATATTCATCTTCACCATATTTAGAAGAAAAATATATCATTTTAGATTAGGGGAACTTTTTATCTTTTCCTTTGGAATTTATCACCATGTTTCATTCTACATATTCTAATCCTTCTATCATCTTCACTGCTGTTTTGAGGGAAAATTCACAATAATTTCCCAAAAACTCTAAATTCAAAACTTTTTATAAGTAGTTTATCTTAATACATTCATGTATCAATTTTCAAATTTTAAAAAAATATGTAAAATAATTTGGAAAGATTCTTACTAAAGTCATTTTAGGATTCAGAATCGCCAACTACATCATCTTCAAGAATCTTCTAAAATTTTCTTTTCTTTGCATCCATGAAGGAGGTTTCTTGATCATATTTTTATTTATTTTAATAACATTATCCCTTATGATTTTATAAGTAATGGGAGTACTATGAAGATCATACAAAGATATAGTTTTAGGATCTCATTCATTCAAATATGAAACATTTTCATCAAACTTTGTAGGATGAAATATTAGGATATATTCAATGATTGTTAAATCCTGTAGCTTATCACCAATACATCTTAAGGTTCTAATAGTATCATTCACCCTTATAAATATTTCACTAATCGATTCATACTTACACATTTTTAGATCTTCATACTTCAACCTTCGTATTTGTAAATTTTCCTTCTTTACATTCATATTTCCTTCACAAACGTTTTTCAACTTTTATAAGATACCTCTTGCATTACCAACACCCCTCACTCTCAGAAATTCAATTTCATAAAATTATGTCAGTAAACAATTCTTAGATAATCCATAATTATATGGATTTTTCTTATCCATAAATGTGAAAAGAAATTTTTTATCATCATAATGAAATCCATATAAATCATCTTAAAAAACATTGTACCCATCATATATAAGATAAAATTGCATTCTATCATTCCATATAATATTGTTCATTCCATAATAGAATGAAATCCCCTTACTGTTTTGATAATACAAATTTGACAAAAAACATATATTCTAAAACATTTTCAAAGAAGAGATGAAGGTAACCTTCACACTAATAAAAATTGAAAAATACCAACTTGGATCAATGTATCATTGAGATGGGGAGGGGTGAATATGTGATATATTTTTCTTTAATGTTGTCTTTCTTGTAAACAAATTTTTCCTCCTGTTAAACTCATATCACTTTGATGAAAACAAAACATTCGAACATATATAGAAACAAAATTATTTATAAGGTAAACTACTCAATAATAGTTGGTAGTCTTTTACATGGTTTTTAAATAATTCAATACCACACAATACAATAGAAAAAGGAACTTTTGTATTGGAAAAACAAGTAGAAAATACCCTTCCTAATGTGTTGAACTATGATCAATACAATAGTGCATGTGATTCTTCTAGAAGGAGTGATGTAAAATAATTTTTTAAATTAGTTTATAAACCTTCAGTAGTTGGTTCCGAACATATCACTGTGAAAATCAAACAAAATCAACTTTTTTTAATTATTAAACAAAAAAAAACCATTCCTTTTAGACATAGTAATAGGAAGAAATGAACTCTATGGACTATTTAGAAAAAATTAGTATGATATCTCACTCTCAATATTAATTCTGATTCCTCAGTATAAAATGGAAGTATTAATAGATATTCCAAAAACAATTCTGAATCACTTTTTCCTTTCCCAAAATTTTTAGTCTGATTCCTTGGTCTAATCCAGAAAATTGTGACAATAACTCTTCTCTACACTTCATCTGTCTGAAAAAAATTTCTTTAATAAAATGATATATAGAAAATTATCTCAACCAAATCTTCCACAAAATCAAAATCACTCTCTCTCCCTCTCTCATTCATTAATAGTGATATAATACATTTTACTTATACCTATATTTCTAGTTTCACCAGAAATGGAATATGTGGGAAACAAATTTTATTTTCCCACTAAACTAAATTCAAAAAATTGAATTTTACTTTAATTTCAACTTCGTATTTGAAAATTTCAATGAATATCAACTCTTATATATTCTTTTCGAGCCTTATTGTACATTTTTATAATTATATCCATATTTAAATTAATAAACTATTCTTTAGTCCGATACAATTTTTCATTCTGATATAATTTTTCACACTGATTGAACATATATAAAACTGAAGACTTCCCATTCCATTGTGTAAAATGAACCTATTTTTCCATAAACATAATTTCATATTTTTTAGACATAAAAACTATTTTACAACAGTTCAGTAGAGACTTCAAAACAATTCACCATTTATTTACGTGCTAAAAAATTCCTCAAACTAATAAAAACTGTGTTTGATGATGTATGGTAGCCACTATTTTGTTTGTGTCAGCATGTATCTGATGAATCAGTTTTTTCCCCATTGATGGATTGGTTTAATGAATTATCCAATGTGTCTTGACCCAAAATATTTGTATTTATAAAAATGGTTGACTACCCGTTTTTTGCTTCGACTGATTGATCGGTCTCGGGGCACATATGATTGATCGGTCTATTATGTTCTTCTCTTTTATCAGTACCAACAAGTCTAAGTTATTGATAAGCATCAATAAATTCAAAAAAACTGATCTGCCTCCAATGAAATTATTCATCTGATTCTATATGGTTACTAAAAAATTGTTTGATAGATTTGTGTTAGAAAATCCTCCAGTGGATCAGTAGAACACCATTTCTGATAGATTGGTGCTGAAATAGAATTATATCTTTAAAATTCTATACAATTTACCATTTATCCTATATCTTGGATAATTCAGTGGATCATATAGTCTGATTGATTATCGAGTCTGATGGATCGATTGATCAATACTTCTGCAAAACCTCTGACTTTAGAATATTCAAACTCTTAGTCTTTGGAAATTTTTTTTCTAGTGATAATCACACCAATGATCAACAATTGAAAGAATTTAACTTCATATTATCCTTTCATATAAAACTCATTCTTGTATCATAACCTCTTCATGATATAAAATAACAATAATATATTAATATTATTGTCTGACATGATGTACCAAACACATTTTCTCATCCTTTATTTCACAAAGATTAGATCCTAAGTCTACAAGTAACTTATGATGTTGAAAACATAAAATATATGAATGTGTGATCAGTTTTAGTATGAAACATCAAAAAATACATTCTATATCCAATACAAACTATCACATAGATTAGAATGTTATTTTTAAATGCAATGTGAGTCTGAAACCCAAATTCACCCAGATAATATCTTCAAAATAAAAAACTGAAAACGATAAACTATTTTAGGAAATTTGTGTCTAATTATCTGAGACCCATAAAACTTTATCCAACCACTAAAATTATAATTTAAGGTTATTAATCATAATGACAATAAAATAAAAATCAAACAGTACTTATATCATCTAGTATCTGAAAACTAACTTCTTGCAATCATTGTCGTAATAAAAGGGGAAGAAGAGTATAGTGTTTTTAGTGTATAAATGTCTAATTTAGGGGGATAAAAGTTTCAATTTCGTGGGGAAAGTATTATTGTTTTTTAAAGAAGGAATATATCTAAAAGATATATTTTTTTTTAGGGGAGAATTATTTCATGGACACAAGTATTTATAATCTATCTCCTTTATCATTTCTATTGAAAATCCTCTATCTTGTAGACCTCCATCTTATCCTTTGTTATTTTTTATCATTTATTTTATTCTTAAATTAGTTTTTTGATCATAAAAAGGGTGATATAGTTAAACCTCAAACTAGTTTTTATTATCATAATTTATAAAGGAATATTCAGCCTTGTTATTTTAAATAAATATTCTTCCCAACTTCACCTTATTGTAACACTATGTACCATTTAAAAAAACATCCCAGAAAAAAATACATTTCAATAAGAAGGATCACACCATAGTATAGTTCATTCAAAACACATCTCTAAATATCATAGTTAAAATAAAGGAATCCTTGTTTTAGTCAAACCCGAGTTCCTATAAATTCAATGCAAGGTAAGTATCTATGTCGTATCTCTTCTATGAAATAGTCATCCATGACACTTCTTAATAACCATGATGAATCTCCAAATGATACTAGATATAGGATTGAAATAAAATGATATGTGACATCGGGTATCATTCTGGAGGAATTTCCAAACTCCTTTTTCAAAGTGTGAATTTTTAATTTCCAACATATATGTGGTATCATAGGGAGTTGTGGTACAACCCTTAATATGCACTATGGATGAATAATGTATAGAATATTTGTGTCATAGACATTTACCATACATCTTGGGTTTAACTGAGTTTATAGGAACTGATTTTTGACTATTTTTTTGAATTCAAGCATTTTTTCCATGATAATCATAGAGGAAGTTGGATAGAGCTGTGATACTGCATGGTCCTTCTCATTGGGTCATAATTCCTTTTCCATGGGTTTTTTAGCAAGGTGAAGAGTGTTTAAATGTGGTTATTTTTATGCTAATTTTCTTAAAATAAAAAGGTTGTAAATACCATAAGTGATTCTGATCATAAAAACAAGTTATATGTTTAACAACTATATCAGTTTTACTTTTCTAAAAGGAATTTGAAATGTTTTTTCTAATTAAATTTTTTTAAACATATCAAATGATTCATAGTCAAATAATTATGAAAATTTATATTTATGGGTCCATTCGATGAGTCTTTTAATTTTATATACAATAAGGTAACGATACAAGTGAAATTTGATTGTTAAATTTGAACATCATATTTTACACATTATAGGGATATTTTTATATCTTAAATATATAAAATATTTAAATCACATAAACCACCCTAAAACATTTCACCAGTTTAGATTAAAAATCTTTTAATATTCTATTAAAAACATTTCTTATTCCAAAATATATACATAAATAAAATTCTTTATGCTAAGAATTTAGTATTAATTTTATAATCCCAAAATTAATCCACTGGGAAAAGGTAAATGGCCAATTTCTGTGGTCTAAAATAAAATTTACTCTACTACCCACATGAATATGGTCTTTTTCTTTAACCAATTTCATTTTTATTCTCATATAGTGAACATCAAAAAAACATGTTATAAAATGATGACATCTTACATCGAGGATATATACTCAAAATGATTTATATCCCTAACATATACACATTTATAATCATGTCTTGGTTTCTAAATAATTATTTTGATTATACTGAATGCCTTTATGTTTCCATATTTATTTTGAAATTACATTGCATAGATTTCAATATAATAAATCATTTTTCAAAGAAAAAACAATTAATAACAGGAAAAATCACACAAGATTTTTTTTAAATTCATAGAAAAAAAAATTTCTTAGATTATTTTGAAAATAAGTCAATGTAATGAAAAATATCTTGGAAAATAAGAAGAACCAAATATAACAATCACAAGGGGTGAAAAATTGATTAGAAGAGATTTTTCTATAAACCTATAATTTATTTTCAAAAAACCTAAGGTTATTTAAAAAAAATTAGACTGAAAGAGGTTAAGGGAATTCATACCATTGGGATGTTTTTACAAAGGCCAAATTCTTGAATACCCATAATGTTATTACTATAATGTTTGGGAAATGGGGTAAAATGACCTAAGGCCTTTTCCCAAATGAAAAAAAAACTTTTGTATAAGTTTCTATATTGTTTTTTTATATATATACATATATAGAACTATGATTATAATTATAAATAATTATTAAATCTATAATAATTTTTTGAATATAACAGTATTAATAATAATTATATTTTTTATATTAATAATTTAATTATTATTCATTTTCAACTCTATTATTAACAAATTTTATAGTTATATTAATAATTATATTATTTACATCATTATTTATATTAATTATTGTTATTATTATAAATATTTAATAATATAATTCCTATTAAAAATAATTTAACTAACTAAATTTTATTATAATAAAATAATTAATAATTCCTCATAATAATGTAATTAATAATATAATACATAATAATAATTTAAAAAAATTTATTAATTTAAAAATTATAAAATTTTAACCTATATAGTTTATGTCAAGTAAATTAATTTTTTTTATTATATATATGAAATTATTTTTTATATAGTAATTTTTATATGTTAATTCAACGCAATAAATTTTATTTATACTTTATAATTTATATTGTTTCAAATTCACCAATATGAAACGTAATAATGTTTCAAGTATATGGCTTTGAAATCCAAAAAATTATAATGTTTATATACAATCTAAATAAAATTTTACACACTAACTAAACATATAAAAATAATATCATAATAACAATTCATAAAAATTAAATGTAATGGAACAAAATAATGTTCTTTCAAAACAAAAAATTTGTATTTGTATTTTTTTTACATTACTTTTATTTTCAACTATTTTTCATATGTTTAGTCAATGTTCAAAATTTTATTTACATTTTCATTCTACTATATTTTATATGCATATATTTTTTAACGCCAAAATATTTAGTTTTTAAACCATAATGTTTGTGTCGTGTAAATTAATTTTGGTTTATTATATTGATGAAATTTGTTTTAGTTTCTAATTTTTTATATGTTTACTCTATATTTTATGTTTTATTTATGTTGTATTTATAGTTTATATTTTACAATCTTTAAAATGTTCATATATGAAATTTGATATGTTTTTATATTTTTAAAGTTGTTGACATTGAAAGATTATAAAATCTGAACTATATGTACCATCTAAAAACTTTTCAAACATAAAACAGACATATAAAAAATAGTTGAAAATAAAAATAATTTCATCAATATAATAGAGAAAGAATAATATTTAATAAAGAAAAATTATTTTTTTTAAAATCCTTTAATTTGACAAAAACATATAAATCAATGAGTACCACAAATTCCTATTATGAAGTCCTGTCACAAAATATGATGTTTTAATGGGAATCCCGTATTGAGGTCACTAAAATATGTGCTAGGATGGACTATGATGACCTGAAGGGGGATCTTCCTTAGGTGAAATTACCTTTACTATCTGATACTCTATCTGTGAATTATTATGAGGAGGTGTCATCATGATTTCTGGATGTGATCCAAATACTTCTCCCATTGTATAAGTGGATAGACCAGCCTTCAAATGAGGGAACTATAAGGCTTTTAAAGGCTTGGCCATAAATTATGGTGGCATGAGAAATGAATCCTTATATGATATCAAATCAAATTTACCTAAAGAAAACAATGGATATGTTTACAATATAAATAGATCACATTCCTAATGGTGAATATCTAATATTTGATGAGGCTCATTTTTTAGAGTCGTGGCCTCTTCATATGGAACAAGTGAGACCTTACATATAGCCTGATGTGGTCTATTTCATCATCACCGTGACTCTTAAACATCAGTAGCTATTAGAGGAGGTTCTTGAAAAGGAAAATCCTCTCCCTGAGAAGTAACATCATCTCTATGATGTGAAAAATTTAACACACAATCATGTAGAATAATATATGATGGAATCATTTCCTTCACTGTAGCATGGTAAACTAACTAACTGAATATCTCACCCTCCTACAGATTATATCTGTGGATAATATGATGTAGTTACGTATGTTGTAAAAAGATTAAAACTGAATTAAAAAAATATATATATAAAAATGTAAGGTTTTTGACTTACCAAAACCCCAATATTTATTCTACATGGTTTATGATATAGTATATACTTCAGTATACACCATATCTCCTACTTGAGCTACCATGATAAATGGAATTACATCATATACATAACCTAAATGTGAAACGATGTATCTCTTTCAATGATAATGAAATATTGTGCAATATTTCATCACCAGTCAACATCCTACCTTGCAACTAACTTCAATTAATGATGTATAGATGGATATCTAGGTATAAATGGAATACGCCGAACAAATACAAACTATCACATGACTCTATCTGGGTTTTCATTTCAAAAATATGAATGTGTATGAGAGGCACTATAACCATGACATCATCAAACCCAGTAGTTCAGTATACATGATTTTGGTCAAATATAACCAAGTATAAAATCCATGAAATCTGAAATTACATATGAAATTTGTTTAAATATTTTATTTTTAATTTCCAAAAATGATAATATCATGAATTTTCTTATTCAATAGAAGCTAGAATATAATTACATTGGTTGGTCTTAGACAATCAAAAATGATATGTTATGCAACCAAATTTTGTATCAGTGTCTTGAAAAACGGGTGTGTCTTATTCCAACTATAATATGCAATAGATAAAGTGATAAATTATAAGAAATTTCCTATAATAACTCATATTTTAATTAAAGAACAAGAAAGATGAGTGATCATTACAACATCTACAAGGATCATCACATGTAATATCCATATCATTACTTAGACCAGTAATAATGGGGGATAGGGGATGGATATACTCATAGAACTACATTTGAATAAGGATGAAAATTCCCCCAAGATCATTGTGATCTGATAGAAATTCCATGCATAATTATATATATGTGTATTCCAAGAACATAGATTCATGGTTTTAACACCCAGCCTGATCAACCTACTTTATTAGTCCAAAATACATCATGTAGAAATGAATATTGGAGTAATCAAGGAATATTTTCCATCCAATGATCCCCAATATATATTAATAGGTGTGACGCATGATTGTATTTTCTTTAGAATTATCAATTAAATGTGAAAAGTGTTCATCCAACCATATCATATATAGAGAACCATCATCTATAGCAGTTCCATCCACCAAAATGCTGAGGCATATTCATCATTGTACATGATTCAGCCAGTCTCTATGAGAGGATCATATAACTAAAACACACAAGATAGGAGGATCAGGCATAAATATCCCATATGACATGGTGGTTGTTGTCTCTCTCTTGGGAAAGTGGAATGTGTGAGTCTCTGGTCTCCATCTCTTGGGGTGGGAAGAAAAGTGGTGGTGGTCAATGAGTGTATAATATGATACAATAATTTTATATAATCTATCACATCATAGGGATGGTATAATAGTAGGTGGAGGAAAATGTGATAGTAATGGTGTTACCTATTCCCCTAAATCTCTCAAATCTTATTGTCTGCTAGCACCTCAATTAAAACATTATGGTACTACTTAGTGATTAAATTAATATGCTCTATCTTTATGTATAAGATTTAAATAAATTCTAAGTAAGTGTAAAATGTATATATAATTTTATGGGTAGTAAAATGTTTCGATTGTTATAATATAGGATATAATAGTTATATTAACACCCATTGATCTTTTTATAGTTGATAACATAAATTGATCATTTTTATCAGAGATCATACTATACATAATTAAATTTTCATTATTATTGAAAAAAAAGTTTTATAATTTTCCATTTTTCTTCTACATGATTCTATTTAAACAATTTACAAGTTTATATAGATCATCACTTTTATTTGAAATATAATATTATGATAAATAACTATATTTTATTGGGTATTTTTATAGGGTAGGTTTTCAAATTTATATGTAGTATATTTTTCATACTGTTGATTTGAAATCCCAAAATCTTTTATAAAACAACCCAAAGGATAACCCAATGTCAAACTATAATCCAATTTTTAAAGACTTATGGAATTACATTATTTGAGGTAAATTTATCATCATGGATGAGAATTATATATTTTTCCATCATTGTTAGGGAATCACTTACTATTATAAAATTAGCATTGAAAAATGTTCTATATTAAAAACAAACTTTATTCTTAAGGTTAGTCTATCTCATTATTAATCTTACAGGACTTTGGTCTCCCTTGTAATCACAAAATGTTGATGTCATGCATCAATGTGGTCTGAAATTCATGAATTGTGATATGTTGAAACAACACAATAGGTGTCAATGGTGAACTATAATAGTTAGAAATGGTGTGGATATGATACACTGGATCCGCATATGCTTCCCATGATATGTTCATAGACTCACATGACACAATATAGTGCATGCATGGAAACTCTAATTCCTAGAAGTTTCCATATTAATAATTCCTTTCATATAGTAATACCATCATCACTTGATCGTTGTACCTATTATCGGGTCCTGACGCTCATTTAATAAAAATAGACTTTCTTCTCTCTTGATTAATCAAACTCAATAAGAGGAAGATTAATTAGTGTTCTTATAAATCTCTCACTAATTATCATGCATAGCACAAACCCTAATGAATCCTTTTATTATAATGTCCTCATATTTATATGAAGTATATAATACAATGATAAAATGTCCCCTAAATTAATCCAATTATAAGTTACATCTAAGGAACCTCGAATATTCCATTAATACACTCCATAATATTTTGGTCATGTTTTCATACCTCTTACCCCCAACATATGACAATGTTCATTTCTCTTTTGGAATACGCATCATGTAATTATGAACTCCAGAATTATCCCTATGAATTTATTCTAATTACTTCCCAAACCATCATTTATAAGACACTTATTATTTACTAAAGTGATCATATTACACATAATTTATTTTTATCATTATGTTTACATTACAGAAAATAATAGAAAAAACTTTATACTAAGATTCATGATACTGTTCCTCATATATTCACCATGAAATAAATTTGACAATTTATTAGAAATATGTCTAATGCAATATCAGTGACGTGAATTTGGAGATCTCTGTGTATTAGGATTTTCATTCATTGCCTCATTGATTTCCCAATAAATATTAGATATTAATCCCGTCCCTTTAATGTGGTTAAAATGGTTTATAATACATGCAAATAAACCATCTCCATGATTTTTAGTTTTTCTTCGCCACTATGGAAAATGAAAGGTGTAGAGGTGTATGGTTACCAACATGGGATGTCACAATGAAAAATATGCCCATTTAATTTCCATAAAGAAATACTTTGTTTATTTTAAAAAACTATTTTTAGAAACGGAATTCGGAAATACATGTAATGAATAACCAGAATAACTGAAAAGGTTTGGCATGAAAAGGATCAAGTTGATCATCTTGAGAAAAATGTTTATTCATATTTAGGTGGAATATTGTTTTTATTTTTTCTTTATATTTATATAAATTGATTTAATAACTGATACTATCTATCTAAACCATCCTACACCATGATAATTACATTCTAGTTCACCATACATACAACTTTATAATATTTTTTATCAAAAAGTTTGTTGTATACTCTCCTACAAAAGGGGTATAGAAACATAATGGATTTTTGCAATCATCTAGACAATAATAAATGAGGAAAACATACCAATCACTGATTTATGATCCTGTTTCATGTTAGAATACATGTAAATATGAGATACCCCAATCTTTGGAAATCTTTACCCTAAAAGTTAAAAGTTAGAGACCTCATAAAAAATCAACATTCATCACTGTATTTTTCACACCACATGATATATTTATTTCAATTTAAAACCTTAACTAAATATCTATAGTGTATCTAAATATAAAACTATTTCAATATATTTTTCATAAAATATTTTATTATAAAATATCTTCTAATATATAATGTTTTTTTCAATTTAACCAAATCAATCATCCACAACTCTTTGAATCTAAGTTGTCGGTGTGATAACATTTCAGTTGAATTTAAGAAAATATGACATAGATTTTGACCAAAATTCAATGAGTGGTGGTTGGTTTATTGTACATTAAGGATGATGAATAACTATTTCATTTCAAGAAAATTCACCCAAAAATTCTCTAACTTTCTCCACATCATCGCTATTTGTTCCATTTTTACATCATTAGACACAACTTCATAATCGATAAAATCTTACATCATATCTAGATGATTAGTTTGGTTATAATATTTCCCCTTATATGGAATAATATCATAGACTTTGGATTCACATTCTCTGAGGAATCTTGTATTCCTATATCATAATATAATAGCATGCTCTTGTTGGATAGTAGAAACCTACTTATATAACTCCATAAATGTATTATTAGGCTAGGTGTTAAATAATTTTGTTTCTTGTAAACAGTCCTCAACATCATCCAATATATATTATAGATTCCATTTCCTATCCTAAATATGAAAATTTATTTATCTAATAGACATGATCTCCTAATTTGGTTTTATATTTAACCAATAATGAATTATTTCCTGATGTTTTCTTTGGGTAACATGGTTATTTATCGTAACAATTCATGTTGGTTATGCACTATATGAACCACCTTGATCGGTTTGAATAAACTCTCCATAGTAGTAGACATAAGAAGACATGATTGTATAAGTGAAAACCATTTGATGATCCTGATTTAAATAGTGTAAATAATATTAAAAATGATTAATAATCTAGTAGATTTGATCGTTAGATAATTGTGTACAATTACTTGATGATACAAGGATATAATTATATATTCAATGGTTTATAAATAGAATGTTAATCATCTAAATCAGATACCTCGGGTGTTTTGAAATAGGTGTGTAGTTAGGACTCTTTATCATGTACCATGTGAAAATTGATTAAATACCAAATTCAACCTTTTGATTTTATTTCCCCAAGTTATAAATTTTACATAGCATACATCCACTTATAATATCCAAACTGGAATTTAACTACTTAGATGACCACATAATCATTAGTTTAATGAAATTTATAATATTTCATTATATCCTTATTTATTTCACTTATGTTTTTTAGCCTAAAATTTTACATTCCTAATGGTATCTTATGATATTAATTAAGGAGAATGGGAACCATCTAAAGAAAATAACCATGGAAAATAAATACAGGTGTGCAATTAACCCTCCAAATCAAACACCTAATAACAATTGAGATAAAAAAATCCATCCTTTTGGGGTTATTATGCTGAGGTACAAAGGTTCTAGAGACTGTATTCACATAAAGTATCGACAAAAGTATTTTATTTATGAGATAACTAAATAGTCTTTAATTTAATGTAATTTTAGAATGTTTTCTTATATCACCAATGACTTCAATAGTTTCTTGTATTCTTAATAATTTATTGACTATTAAATCATTGGTTAACCATTTTTAAGGAATAGTTAATGAAAAATTATTAATTATTTAATTAATAGTTACTAAGTACTTAGTTAATAGTAAATGAATAGTTACATAATAGTTAAGTAATAGTTAATTATTAGTAAATCATTATTTCATCATTATTTAATCAATAGTCAATAATTAATTTTATAAAATCCAAAGAATTTATGAAATATATATATATTTTAAATCAATTTAATTTTTTATAGCTTGCATTGCTCGTGACAAAGAGTTCAAATAAACCATAATACACTATTAAATTATTATTATTTAATATGATAGTTGTTGTCTATCAATTTGGTAGGGGGTATGAATATGACCAAAGAAATTATTAAAACAATATCTTTCATATATGTGTAAAATAAATTCACTGTCTGTCAATCAATTAGATGTAAAAAATAAAAATCATTTGAAATTAAAAGAGTTGTTTTTTTGAAAACCTATTTTTATGTGAGAAAAGTGTTTTTATCATAATAAAATATATTTTTCACTATTATTTAATTAATCTAATGATATTTATAAATAATATATTTAACTAACTATATTATCATTCATCTATTTTTTTAGGAATAAGAAAATAATGAATCTAGTATTATTCCGAAAACATTTTATTTTCTAAAACTAGGATTGATTGTGAATTGGGAAATTTTAAAAAAAATTATATTTTCCAATTTTACAAAATTAAGTTTTAAAAATTAGATTAATTTTATGAATCTAAATTTATAAATTATCATTTATTGAATTTTTGATAATTTTCTAAAAATAAAAATTCTTTGATGAATACTAAATAAATACTTATAATATTTAAAAACATCGTAATCATTCAATGTATTTAAAAAGATACATATCATTTTAAAATGGTTTAAAATTTAAATTAATTGAATAATATTTTTATTAATCCATTCTAATTCATCAAAAACAACTTAATATTTTTTTGAAAATGTATTATAATTTTGAGATCTTTTACCTAAGATAACCATTTTTTGTTGCGTCTGGAAGATTAATTTTAAATTAAATTTGTCCACATTTTCAAATTGTATTTGTAAAATTGATTAAATTTTTCTAATAATAATAAATATTATTAGTTAATATTTTTTATTTTTTTACTAATATTAAATTTTAAAAACATAAATAATCGATTATAGCATGTTGGGTTAAAAAGGGGTTTTCATGTTACACACGCTTATATTAGATTTAATCATCTATTCACATTGGATAATTATTAAATAAATTTTATTTTAGATTTATAATCAGTGTTTAAAAATTATATAATAATACACACATTATTTTTAGGATTAAAGGATAAATTTCCCAGGTAAATAAAAAGAGACTAGTTACCATTTTGAAAACTAAAATGGTAAAATTGGGAAAACATAATGGATAAGGGAACCCATATTTAAAATATGTTTATTTTAATGTGTTGGAATATTTTATCTACTATTTAATCTTTTCATTCAATTATTTTCAAAATTTTGAGGCTTGTGGCTTGAGATTTAATTTCCATTATTGAATATTTTTGGGTATTAACAAAAATAACACTCCTCCTCCATTATAAAAGGCCACCTCCTCACCTCACTTTTTTCACACCTCCTTATCAATTTGTATTGAAAATAACCTAAAAAAATACATCCCCAAACACTTTATCCAAGTTATACAGATATTTTTCATCTCAAAATTACAACCCTTGGGTACTTAAAAAAGATCCAAATATGGTTGTTCTATGTGAAGGTAATTGTCTTCACTAAACTCATTCTTTTTTACTTCTTATCTTACCGGCTTCATTCATGTATTAATAATTTAAATATAATAAAACCATTATATAAAATATAATTATATACTATCATGTTTTTATCATAACTTATATCCATATCCACTTCCATCAAATGACAATCAAAACTCCCGATCGTGTGTACGATAGACTACATCCTCATGAACCAATGTAATTCGTTTTCCATCCCCGCCTCTCATGGATGGATATAATGATGTATCAAACATATTTATATGATATTTATCACATTATTACACTAATTTACTTATAATACAACATATAATTTCTTCCATTCCATTCTATTGAAATACGATAACATCACTTGTCTGTACGGCGGACTACAACCTCCTGAAGCAAAATGATTATTTTTCACTTAAAGATTACATGAAAGATAATAATGAAAAACTAAAAAAATATATGTGATGTATAGGAAATAAAAATTAATATGTAAATTTGATATATTAATTGCATTTCTTTTGTTCCATAAATTAAAAAATGAATGTATCGCTCATGTATATGTAAAACATACCATCTCCATGAATATATAATTTATTTTTAATCTCTAAATTTTATGGATGACTATAAATATATATATAATGAATATATATGATATTTATATAATGCATTAAATTATTTATATTATTTAACCATGATATATTAATAAGTTAGGAGACTAGAAAACCAAAACATACACAAAAGTTAAAACAGTAAACACATGAAATAGTGATTTTAAAAAGAATGGTGAATAAATGGGTGATAAAATGTTATAAGTAAATAATAAATGGTAAGTTTAATATTATTATGGTAACATAATAGCTTTATAATAAATTTATATTTATTATATATGATTTTCAAATGTGTACGATGGAATTTGAGACTTTTGTAAAGGGACAACTAATATCTCTTTTATTTTTGGGAGACATATGTCATATTCACAACTCATTTATTCTATGTGGTGTGTATAATTACCCTTTGAAAAGTTATAGTATGAATATAATTATTTATAGATATTGAAATATTCATTTGAGGTTATTATTATATGGGGATTTTGATATAAAAGTCTTCAAAGTGGTAATGAATTTATTACCCCACTTTTCTTTTTGTGAGACATATTCCACTTTCACTATTTTTTTTATTGTTTGGTGTGTATAATTCCCCTTAAAAATGTTATAATATTAATATAATTATTTTATGGATTTTTAAGGATTCATTTGAGGTTATTATTTAATGGGGATTTTGATATAAAAGTCTTCAAAGTGGTAATGGATTTCTTATCTGACTTTTATTTTTTGTCAGACATATTCCATTTTCACAAGTTTTTTTATTTTGTGGTGTATATACTACCCATGAGTTTATTTTTGATTATTTTAATTTAATTTGTTGGTATTTAAAAATACATATTAGGTTCTCCCATTCATGAATTTTTTATCTATATATTATTAAAGTAGGAAAGGATCTTCATGTGAATTTTATTTCTGCCGGGAACATTCCATATGTGAAACCTTTCGGGTCATTGCTATATTTAATTCTGATTTTTATTTATATTTTTATGTGTTCTTGTAGTTTCTAGGATTCATGGTTTGAACCCATGGATTTTTCGAAAGATAATTCAAGGTTCATGTTTAGTGCACAATTTTTCTAATTATGTGGCTAACTATGCGATGGTACTGCTAATTGTGACAGTGGGGTTTTGCAAGGTTTGTGTTGACCCGATCCAATTATGGGCTAGAGTGGAAACTACCCTAATCCTACCTCCAAAAGAAAAGTTTAATAACCCCTACTATTATAAGTGAAATTTCCCTTTTTATTTAATTAAATTTCATATTTTGTAAAATAGATATAGAAAATTCATGCACTCTATTTGTTTTATTATATCCAATTTGATTTAAATTACCATTAAGTATCATTACCATAGATAATATAGTCATTGAATAGTGATCACATGACTTTTAAAAATATAGGGTTTTAACAAATCCTTTTGACACAGAAAACAAAGGTGATGGCCTCAACCAGTAGGATTGTTCCCTATAAAGCCCACTGATTAGAGAATCCATAAGAGATATCATTTATAGGGTTTTCCCTAGACCAATCCCAAGCGAAGCTCCAATAACTTAAGCACAAGTGAAACCATTTATGGGAGATGTTCAAGATTATCGAGATCACGACCCAAATCATGTTCACCGGACAGCCGCATGAAATCCCAACCATCACACACCTTACTCTAAGGGCTTATACTAGTGTAATAATGGGATATGTATCAATATAATAGAATTATTATTGTGTATGTTATTTTTGTATAGAATAAAGAATACACTTGCATTCTATTATTGTTACGTTGTAAATTATTTTTAAACCAAAAATATCATCTTTAGTTTATATTGATAATTAATTAAGATATATACTTTGGTGAATTAATGGAATTTTTTATTAAATAATATGTTAAAAATATTATCATTAAATTAATTTTATTAAATATAAATGATTATATATTTTTATAAAGTAAAATACAATCTTTATTAAGGATTTGAAACTGTTTTTTTCAAAACCAATTAATTTTTCTATAAATATCGATTTTAATTCTAGAATGGAATATTCATATATTTAGAAAAAATCAGTTAAAATGAATTTTATTTTTGGAATCAGGACATCTAAATTATCCAACTGTAAATTTTTCATAATTTTCTGAGAAAGTCGACTTTGTGGGTAAAAATTAAATACCATATAAATATATTGTATGTTTTATGACACAATAATAGACCAATGATGATATAATAAGCACTATAAAAGGTATCATCAGCCAAATATAAGTTTTACCTTTACAATTATATGATTTTATATTTTTTTGGATTATTTTATAAAACCTTAGTGAATCTTCCAAAATGTATAATATATTTTATGATATCAAATACATTTCTTTAATAATGTGACTCACCTCCACATAACAAAGGATAATATTTTAATATACTAATCCCTTGGCCTTATAAAATAATGTTTCCCACTACTATTTTTCAAAAACCACGTGTAAAAACCATGTTATGATTTTTTGGTTTTGAACATTTATTTATATTGATTCCAAAACTTAAGTTTGTGAAATATTAAAGTATTACCCTCTAATTTATTATATAAACCAACCCAATATCCCTCTTCTCTTCACTAAAAATACTTAGATAAAGTCTCTACACTTTAATCCATTCTCTATAATTTTCTCAAGGTTCCCCAAACTCTCATGAAACCCTTATTCAAGATATTGAATTCACACCAACAAGTACGAGTTCTTTCTTTTCTCATTTTTATCCTTGTTTCTTTATATTGTTAAACAATTTTATTTTCAATTAAAAATGATGGTGTATGTTTTCAAAACTCCCCTAAATGACAATATTTTATTATAATGATGATAGATCCATTTTTCGCTCATTAATCTTTCCCATGTACACCCATCACCATACCAAAAGTTTTCAAGAGTTATTCCATTCCTCCTCTTTCTTCATGTTTCTACATTTTGTAATGTCTTGTATTTCCAAATTACATAAAATGGGTCATGTATTTATATGACCCTATTACTTTCCCTTTAATTTATATATTATTTTTAACCCCTTTATCTCTCATCATCCTTTTTTATGAATTTTAATGTCATACCGTTTAGTTGATGAAATTGCTCCATCAATTTCCATTCCAAAAAATCATGTAGTGAATAACATAAAAATTTCCTATCAAGGGTGCTAAATTTTGTTCAGAAATTCCTTTTTATTGAGAACAAAAAATTATTAATTCCACACCCCTTGATCATGGATTAAATTATTATGATTAATAAATCCATGTTTTATGATCTATGTGGCACCCTTAAGCATGAGAATGAAATGAAAGTAATGGGTGCACCCGAAATTATATTGCACTCCAATACATTAGGTAATGTTTATTATAATGATACGCCATGTTAGGATATGTGTTTACCTGATTACATTATGGGAATTATTCCACTATGATGTCTTGGTAGTTTATACTTGACCTATGATGTTGTGATTCAAGTTTTTTTCCTCATTTCCATGTTATGAATATCATGTTATATAATTCTTTATGATCCATTATACCTTCTACCTCATTGATATATCCTACCTATCATGAATAATTATCTTCAATTTATGCCATTTTTTCTCCCTTACTAGGATTTATAGCTTACCCCTTTCTTATATATGTTCATAGGTTATCCCATGCAGTGTTAAGTATGAAGGAATGGTGTGGTCATGTAATGTAAGTTTTCAATAAATATGTTGTATTTATGTTTAAAGTTGTAATGCAATGTACCTATTTCCCAATGAAAGTAGACTTATCGAACTTTCATGTTGTATTATGTGTAATCATAGGTAATTAAATCATGTATGACTAAAATAAAAATAATAGGGTTTTTAAAGTTTGTATAAAAGGTAGGTTTAGTTATTATGATTAGAAAACTATAGTGAAAGCCTCTAGGATAAGAATAATTATAATAAAAACAAGCTTAAATCTTGGTGATTATAGAGTACGTGTTTTATCAATAAAATAAATTCTTTTATAGATATGAAAATGTGGGAGTGGCTCTGGCACAAATGTATCTAGGGGTAAAACCTAAAAACACTACTTTGAGCTAGACTTGAATGGGAACTACTGCACAAAAACAGGACTTGATGCACTCCAAATTTGACACTCTTAGGGGATATAATTTGGTTAATTTATAATCTTATTACGAACCATTATTAGGGGAATAAAAAATTGTATAAGAATATAAGTTAGGAAATAGATCACGGATAAATTAGATTGAAGCCTAGAAATTCCTAAGTTAAGGAAATAAATTTAATTTATAAGTTATCCGTTTAATATAATTGGAATCCCATATATGTGTTTAATAGGTTAAAATAATTATCCCAAATTGCTCCTTTTATTCTATCAAATGGATGATAATAGGAAGATTCAGGCTAAAAAATGAAGTGCAGATCAATGTAATGACTACTGTAATGAGATGCCGAATCTGATAGGAGCAAGAATTTAAAAATTTGTCCTGATACTCTCTTATTTAACTAATGTTTTGAATATAAACCTAGATCAAGAGGAATGTACACCCCCCAAGAAATAACAACTCTCAATCGAGAGATTCATAAGAAAAACACCTCCAACCTTCAATGGACCATTTGATCCCTCAATCACTAAACAATGGAAAAACTCTATTGAAATGATCTTCTCAATCCATAAATGCTCTGAACAAGATAAGGTAATTCTATATTCTTATCATATGGAGGGTTAATCTGATCAATGTTATACATTGATAAAAAAATATGAAGCCTGAGGAAGAGATTGAAGTGATGGTATAGAAGGATTTCCAAAAAAAATGTTTTTTTGATAAATTTTATCCTCGCACACTCTAACTTAAAATGGAAAGGTATTTCCTTTCCCTCAAACAAAAAGACAACAAATGTATCACAATTTATAAGGAAAAAATAACAAGTATTTCATGATAAACCTCCAGCTTTTTCATTACCCATGAATTCAAGGTTGACTACTTTGGTGGGCTAAAACCCTGCCTATGGAAAGACCCAATGATCCATGACATTAATAGCAATGAGGATATTTTCTGATGTCCCCCAATGTCAAAATTGAGATCAAAAAATCTTTGGGGTATCACAGGGATAATAAGCAGAATGTGGAGTCAAATTTTAAAATTCCAATAGTGAGATCTAACGGTGATAAGAAATTTAACCATCCCACTTTCCAAAGGTGCAGAATGAATCACCTGGTATATTTCCTTAAGGGGATGAGGAAACGATTTAGGTGAAATCAGGAATAGAACCTTTCCAGAAATTGTCGAAATGAAAAACCCACTACTATGATAGAGTAATTGCATTGTTAAATACTAGAAAAATAATAAACTATGGAATTTTTCAAACCAATGAAATAATACAAGGGTTTTGGAGGCAACCAACAACCACCAAGGTAGTACGGGAGAGATTCTATATCATAACTATTGAAGTGAATACTGAAATCGAAGTGGTGACAAGTATGCTAGTTATTTATTCAAGAATAGCGAACATATTTTTTATTCTTGTTATATTAATTACTTTATATCATGAATGTTTAGTAGAACTATTCCATCACCATCACAATGCCTGGAAGTAGAGTTATCAGTGAAAATAGTAAATGGGAAAATTATCACATCCCTAGTATACAAGTCCTCCCCAGAAACAATTTGTGGGATGAACATCCCAGTGAAATTTTTCATACTCACTTCGGTGGAATTTGATGCAATTCATGGCATGTAATGGCTTTCCCTATATAGATCCAACATAAATTTCCATGATAATGAAATCACTCTTCGTATTTTAAATCATCCACCGATTCTATAAAAAATCAAGGAGACAAATGAATATTCATTAGCAATATCATCTCAATCATGGATATTATTTTCCTATGAGTAAGTTTATATAGCTCAAATGATTTATTATAAGTAAAAACCATCCCCGATGAAATGCCTATTATGAGGGAATACATTGATGTGTTCCCCAAAGTATTTACAAGTCTTCCTCCTAGCTGAGATGTATAATTTTCAATCAATCACATTCATGGGGCATTACCATTATCCAAGACACTGTATAGAATGTATTTTTTTAAACTTGAGGAGATGATGAAAAAACTACATGATAATCTGGATGAATATTTCTTACACTTAAGTGCTTCACCATGGGGTGCACTAGTCCTCTTCATCAAAAAGAAGTATGGGTCAATGAATATTTGCATTGGTTATCATGAGCTCAACAAAATCATGATAAAGAAAAAGTATCATTTTACATAAATTCATGATTTGTTTGGTTAGAAACATGGTGCATAATAATTTTCCAAGGTGGATATACGGTCAACATATTACCAAGTTAGGGTGAAGAAGGAGGATATCCCCAAGGCTATTTTTTGTACAAAGTATGGGAAATCTGAATTTATAGTAATTCTTTTTGGACTCACTAATTCTCCAAAATTATTCACAAACTTGATGAATAGTGTCTTTAGATATTACCTTGACAAATTTTTGGTAGTCTTTATTGATGATATTCTAATATACTCTGAATGTAAGAAGGAACATATGGAGCATTTTAGTACTATGCTAAGACCATGGGAAAGGAAAAACATTATGCCAAGTACAACAAATGTGAATTATGGTTAAAGGAATCCCCTTTCGTGGGAAATATCATTCCACGAAATGGGATATATATGGAACCTTCAAAACCTAATTCAATTGAATGATGGACTAGGCCAACATTTGGGATATATATTCATAGTTTCGTTGGATTATCTAGGTATTATCGTCGATTTGTGAAAAATTACCCGCAATTTTGAAACCCTCTAACCAAGATAACATGGAAGGGAGTGATGTTTTATTGGAATGATGAATGCAAAGAGAGATTCATGGAATTGAAAATGATTCTTATCACTACATAGAAGCTCACACTACCCACAATTGGAGTCTTTTTAGGGTATTCATTGATTCTTTGAAGAAGGGCTTGGGCTGTGGGTAGATTGCAAATGGAAAAGTAATTTCCTATTCTCCATGGTAGTTGAAAGTTAATGAGAAAAACTATCCAACACTTATTATAGAGTTTGATGTATTGATTTTAACTTTGAAATTTTATTAACATTACCTCTTTGAGGAGTAGTGTGAAATATATATGGATCAAATAATCCTCAATTATATATTCACATAGAAAGAATTGAATATGTTCCAATTAAGATTGTTAGAGATCATCAAAGACTATGAATGCTCAATTCACTACCATCTAGAAAAAATTAATAAATTGGAAGATGATATAAGTAGAATGGATCCAGAAAATCTTTAATTGATGATAATTAGATGGATTTGATCTTCTTATAATTGGAGAGGATGGACAAGGGAATAATAAAGGAAAAAGCATAATCAACATCTTCATAAATGATTTCTCAACTATATCTTATGGAAAGGTTAAAGGATGGTAAAATAGATGTTGTGGGAATTAAGAAGAAAGTGGAAAATATTAGAAAAGAAAAATCCGAAGATTTAAATTATAATGAAGAAGGTGTTGTAATATTTCGGTCAAGAATTTGTGTACCATCAAATCCTGCGTTAAAAATGGAGTAGTTGGCTGATGAAAATAACTTAACCTTCTCTATCCATCTTGGAAGCAAAAAAAAAGTTTTAGGATCTCTGGAAACACTATTGGTTGGAAAATATAAATAAGGCTATCTGAGAATATACATTAAGATGTATCATATGTTATCAAGTGAAGGAGGAAAAGAAAAAATCTAAGGGGATGATGAAACCAGTACCCATACCTACATGAAAATGAGAAAACATCACCACGATCATTTTCATCAAACTTCCTAAGATATCTATAAGAAAAAATTATATCTAGTTTGTGGTGGATCGACATAAAAACATTTCACACATCATTCAAATTTAAGAGTATTTATTAGTGGATCTTTTTTCACAGATACACCTTAGACAAGTGGTGAGGATGCATGGCATACCACAATTGATTTTATCCAATCGAGATATAAGATTCACCTCTAAGTTCTTAAAGAGTCTCAAACAAGATTTGAATAATGAGTTAAAATTTAGCATGGCCTATTACCCTTCAACTGATGGCCAATCTGAGCAGACTATCCAAACACTTGAGTACATGTTGAGAGTATGCTCAATGGACTTAAAAGGAGGATGAGATAAACAACTTCCTCTGGTTGATTTCATATACAACAACAGTTTTAATTCAATTATACAAATGTATCCCTATGAATTCCTTTATTTAAAGAGGTGCGTAACACCTTCATACATCAATTAAGTTGGGGAATGAAAACATTAAGGTCCTGAAATGGTTAAGGAAATGGTGGATAATGTTAAGACCATTCAGCAGAACATCAAGGATTCACAGAGCCGATAAAAAAAGCTATGCTAACAATCATATTCAAGACTTATAATTTTATATTGGAGACATGGTATTCCTATTCATATCTCCATGGAAGAAAGTTATTATATTTGGGAATAATGGGAAGCTTATTCCAAGAAACATCAGCCCCTTTGAGATCCTTGATCTCATTGGAGCGATGTCCTACATACCATCACTCCCACCTAACCTATCTCAAGTATATGATGTATTCCATGTATCCCACCTGAGATAGTACATACCATACCACTCTCATGTACTCAATCCAGAGGTGGTACTATTGTAAAATTACTTATCTTTTGAGGAGTATCCAGTGATGATCTTAGATTATAGAGACAAAGTTCTACGGAATAAGACAATACACCTGGCCAATGTGTTGTGGAGAAACCAAAAGTTTGAAGAAGAAACACGGGGACCGGATGAGGATATGAAACAATGTTACCCTTATTTGTTTTAATGTTGGAAATGAAAATTTTGAAGGTGACATTTCTTAAGGGGGATGATTGTAATGACCTGAAATTCTATAAGTGAAATTACCAATTTTGATGTAATTTAATTTTGTATTTTAAAAAATGGATATAGAAAACACATGCACTCCATTTGTTTTATTATACCCAATTGGATTTAAATGTACGTTATGTATCTTTACCATTTATTATTTATCCATTGAACAATTATCACATGAATAGAATAAATATTGATTTTTAACAAATCCTTTCAACACAGAGAAAGGATGCGATGACCTCAACCAGTAGGATCATTCCCTATGAAGCCCATTTATTGGAGAATCTAAGGGAGATATCATTTCTGGGATATTCCCTTGACCAATCCCAAGGCAATATGAAAAATATTAATCATGAGAGAAAACCATTTATGAGATATCTTCATGGTTATCTAGATCACGACCCAACCCATATTCACAAAACTATCCCATGACAGCCCCACCATCGTACACCTTATTCTTAGGGAGTATATTGGTGTAATAAAGGGATATGTATCAAGACCCTAGAATTATGATTATGTATGGAAATTTTTTATAGAATAATGAATATACTTTCACTCTATTATTGTTACTTTGTATATTATTTTTAAAGAACATATACTATATTTGGTTAATATTCAAATTCAATTATGAAATCTATTTATGTAAATTAATGGATTTTTCAATAAATAATATATTAATAAAATATTATAATTAAATTACTTTTAATAAATATAAATTATAATATAACTTTTATGATTTCAAATGTAATCTTTATTACGGTTTGGAAATTGTTTTTTTCAAAACCTGAAATTTTTTTCAACAAATGTCAGTTTTCATTTTAAAAGTGAAACTTCATATATTTAGAAAATTATTTAGATAAAATAAATATTATTTTTGGAATCTGGATGTCAAAATTATCCAATGGTGTGTTTTTCATAAATTGTTGAGAGAGTCAATTTTTTGGTTAAAAATAAAATACCATATAAATATATAGTGTGTTTTATGATATAATAATGACCTAATAGTGATATAATAAACACTTTAAAAGGAATATTCATACAAATATATGTTTTACCTTTAAAATAATGAGTTTTTATATTTGTTTGAGTTATTGTATAAAGCCTTAGTGAATCCACCAAAATGTATAATATGTTTTATGATTTTAAATACATTTTGTTAATAAAGTGACTCGCCTCTACATAATAAAGGAAAATATTTTAATATATTAGGCACTTTTCATTATAAAATAATTTTTCCACTCCTATATGGAAAAAACATGTGTAAAACCCATGGTATGGTTTGTAGATTTGAATATTTTATTATATATAATCCAAAACCTACGTTGGTAAAATATAAAAGAATTCCCCTCTCAATTCCTTTATAAATACACCCATTATGCCTCTTATATACACTAAAAATAATTCGATCTCATCCCTACTCTTTCCTACCATCTCTATAATTCTCCCAAATGCACCTTATGTTCTCAAGAATCCCCTCTTCAATCTTTTGAAGTCACACACTCAAGTAAGGGTTCCTTCATTTCTCATTTTTATTCATGTTTACTTATATTGTTACACCCTTTTATTTTCAATTATAAATGATGGGGTATGTTTTCCCACCTCCCCGTACTACCCTATTTATGTTTTAATGATGATATACCCATTTATATCTCATTATTCCCCCCCCCCATGTACACCTGTTACCGTGCTGAAATTTCTATGAGTTATTCTATTCCTTCTCTTTTTTTCATGTTTCATCATTATGTTATGCCTTATAATTCTAAATTATGTATTATGGGTCATGTATTTCTATGACCATATTACTTTAATTTTCATTTAAATATGACGAGTGACCCATTTATCTCTCATTAACCCTTTTTACGAATTTTTATTTCATGTCGTTAGGCTGTCAGAATTGCACTGTGAACTTCCTTTCCAAAACAATCATGTAGTGAACACCATACCCATTCCCTATCAAGGGTGTTCACTTTTTTTAACATATAATTTTTTATTTATTACTTACATGTTTTTATTCCCCACCCATTAACCATGGAATAAATTATGAATATTAATGAATCTATATTTTATGATCTATATGGCACCCTTAAAAATAAGAATGAAATGAAAGTGTTGGGTGGACCTAGAATTATATAGAGCTCCAATTAATTATGTAATGTTTAGTATCATGATACATCATGTTGGGATAGGGGTTTACCTGAATCTTTTGTGGGACTTTGTCCACTATTTTTTCTTCATAATTTAGCACTGATCTATGATTTAGTGTTTTAAGTTGTTGTCATGTTTCCATTTAATGAATATCATGTTATATATTTCTTTATGATTTATGTTTTATTATGCCTCATTGATATTCCATGCCTAACATATATTACTATCTTCATGTTAAGTCATGGTTACTCACTTACTAGGATTTATAGATCACCCCTTTCTTATTTATGTATGTAGGTTATCTTGTGTAGTGTTAAGTATGAAGTCATGTTGTGGTCATGTAAAGGAAGTTTTCAATAATGATATAGTTTTGCATGCCTAATGCTATAATGCAATGTACTTATTTTCCAAATACAATAGATATATCTATCTTTCAGGTTGTATTAAGTGTAATATTATGTAATTAAATCATGTATGAATGTAATAAAGAGAATAGGGTTGTTATAATAGGGGTTGATACCATTTCAGAAGACATATCTAACTTGAGGATGCCTTTTCTAAAGTACATGTACACACACACACATACAACCATCAATTGATGTAGAAGTATTGAGGGAAAGAGTAAATGACAAAACACAACTATAAAGTAAACCAAGAATGCATAATATGTTGGGGTAAAATTGTATGATAGTGAAAACTGAATATTAAAGGGGGAAAATACACACCCAACTAGAAAAATTCCCTAGCCTAAAAAACTTGGAAAAGTAAACTGTTGAGAGAGCCCATATCCTAAATCCCAAGATGTGACCACAATACAAGGTCCAAAGTTCCATGTATCCTGAAGCTCCTCTGATGTCACCATCGACTTGTCTAGTTTCTGTAGAAGATTCCACACGTATGGGAAAATACAATATAGTGGTGAGTATATACATACCATTTAGGTTGAACTAAAAGTAAATGGGGAGAAATAAGATATACAACAGGAATAAAAAGATAGTATTTGCAAGATACAGTCAATGAAAATAGATCAACCCAAACCAACAGTGATTGTAGGATCCTCCTAATCATAGTATCTCAACACATTGAGTAGATGAACTACATGATGAGTCTTCATCGCCTATATCAGGATAATAGACTCTATAACCATGTGAAGATAAACACAGAAAGAACATGGCACACCCTACGCATATTCACCTCTCATGGAAAGAGTGTAACCAAATATAGGGGTATGGATATTGAATAATATATATTCTCAATCAAAATAAGACAAAACTAAAGATTAATGGGATATCCATCTCACAACTCATCCCAAGAAGAAGAGTGTCCAATAGTTCCAAAAATCCATCAATGCTTCCCAACATCCCACACCTCTACCCAAAAATAATTGTACAAGTCAAACCACTCCTCGTCACTGTGTCTCATGGTTGAGTGGGAAAAAGCTCAAAGATAAGGACTCATTCACTAGTACGTTAGGGTTATTACACAATATAAGTATCCTTGGAGGACTGACACACTTTCCAATGGGGGGTTTCACTCGGTATCCATCGAGAGCACCACTGACCAGCTCTTCTAGATGGTCAACTTGGCATTCACCAAGGACCCCACATCCAAGCTCTATTAGAGGGTTAAATCGATAGTAACAAAGGATTAAACTTCCCATATCTACTAGAGGGTACTTATTGGTAGTTTTTGAGGAATAAATTTACCATATCTACTTAATGGGATTACTTAGTAGTTTTCAAGAACTCAATACCTGACACTACTTGAGGATCTAATCAGTAGTCATCAAAGACTCCACTAACCATCACTACTAGAGTTCCATCTCAGAATTTATTTGGTGATCCTATGAGGTCAATTCCATCATCTATAGTTTCCTAACCAAGAGTTGTTCCCAAAACATTACACATCATATCTTGAAATTCCAAATGGAGGGAACCATCATGTTCTATGTATAAAAACACTCAGGATAAGCTACAGACATTCCAAATTCTGAGTTCGAATGAAGGAGATATAAGAGGTTGGAATCTCACCAAAAGGAGATGCATGGTGTATTGAGGATCCACATGGTGTGTGATCCTACTCTGCTATCTAGATTTTTCATTTCCGGCACACAGATTTCTATCCATGTTTTACTACATGACATGTATAGGTGCTACATCACATATCTTGAAAAATAGTCTAAAGAATGCATGAGGATTGTCATCAGTTTGAGGGAAAAAACAATTACACTAATATGCATCTGAACAAAAACCTAGATGACCAAATGGATCAAAAAATTGTGATCCTCATAGTAAAACACCCAGGGTAGGCTATTTACTTAACCAAATCAATCACTCGGTGAAAAATTCACATTTCACTATATAATGCCTGAATGGTGCTTCGTGGGCCTGAGCCATGAACTATAATTAAACACCAAATATTGTTATTGAAACTTACAATAAAATATTAGGATCACAAAGCCTCAAATAGTTCACCATTTAAACATAATATGAAGAAGATACGCCAGATACCTGATTCCACAATAATAACAATTTTATTATTATTGGACGTTTCTATTTTCCCCTTTCTAAAATTTTCATTTATTATTTAATTTTTGTCTCCATATCTTGTCTTCTTATTCCCCAACTAACACTGCATCCCTAAAATTTTACCCCATCTACATGCTCTAGCCAATCAGCTCAGGCTCATCTGCAGGCTCTAGCGCCGATCAACATGGGTCGCCTCCAACACGTGGTGCACTTCCCCCATAATTCACCTCACTGTTGAATCCCAAACCACCGCACAACACTAAGGTCCACCACCATTTCATTTCCCTAAAACCCTGGACTCCTCTCTATCCTTCATCAATGGTTGGATCTTGATCAACCAATCAACTCAACAAACACCATCTGAGCGCCACACCTCTACTTTGCCAAACCATATATGGAGACAATAGATTTATTCATTAATTAGTTTTTCATCTTCATTTAAACAATATCACACCTAAATCATGCTCTCAATCTGAAATCCAAGTCTTTAGAAATGAACCACTATATCATGGATTGATTTTTTGATAATTTATTATCAGAAATTTTTTCGAACTACCAGCCAATAAAAATGTCTGTAATGAATAGGTGAAGAACAATGAATAAAAGAACAAATAGAAAATATGAGGAATAAACCATTTTATTTGTTTGGTATAGAATCTATTAATAACCATTAGAATTATGAAATAGAATAATGGTCATAGTTAATAAATTATGGTCCTCATATGATGAAAAATTGGCATAAAACAAAAGAAAAAAATTATTTGTGGTTTAATGATTTAATCAAAAGGGGTGGAAACCAATATTGAAAATTCATAATTCAATTATGGATCAATAATTGGTGAATAATGCATCCACTAATGATGAATGTTATTCATTTTTTTGTTTTTCATTGATTCACCTCGATCTGATCACTGATCTTCATCCTATCACATTCCTCCAACAAAGAAGGGGTGAAAACTCCCTCAATGATCCTAGGGTTATGCAGCTATCCCTAGTGATTTTCCATAGTAGATTACTAATAGATTAAAAAGGTTTAGGTTTTCTAATTAAAAATAGTTTCTTAGTTCCTTGTAATGTGTGTTCTAGTTTAAGAATAACAACTTCGAGACGGTTTCCATTGGATTTATTTATGGAACCGGAAACATCCAATAGTTCATTATCCAAAAGGGACCTACTTTACGAAGGGAGGATTTCATTAAGATTGAACTTCACGATACATAATAACATGTATTGGTTGAGAGTATGGGAGGTCGGACTCATCACACCCTTTTGGAGGGAATTATTGTTTACTATGGGACTCTCTTTTTATATTTAAGAGATTTTTCTGAATCCTTATTAATTAACCAAGTATAACATATGATTCCCCATGAATTTTCAATCAGTTATTAAAATGTATGAAATTTAGAATCATCCATATGTATTCAAGGTTCTTCATTAATGGATATATATGTACGCATTCTAGGTTCTCGATCAATGGTATCCTCTCTTATACTATTTAGAGATTCTTTTAATCATCATTATGATGACACTGATTTTTAAGCCACTTAGTGGGGAACTCTATAATTTATTGTCATCAAGGGAGATGCAGATTTGTTTTGATATTTGGATCATACCCATAAAATGAGATACCTATTTATCCTTTTTAAAGGAATCGGAACCCTTGTAGTTAAGTTCTTTTAATAGGACACATCATACCTTTTAAGGTCATGTGATAATAACCTAGCCATACAATTTAATGTCATGTGGTAAAGACATTTAAGTGAAAGGTGATTATTCAATGTTTGGTGTGAGACTTATGACGAACCATCCCAAGGAACTTGGAAAGAATATGGGTTTCCAAGTAAGATTAGACCCTATTGGGAACATCTCTCAGGAAGAATAGGGTTGATTTGAAGTGTTGTGTTTGAACCTCAAGGAGGCTTCCTACATATCCCATGTGGATGGGAATCAAGGCCCACATAATTCGATGAGTCTCATAATAGAGTATATTCTTTTGAGATAAATGAGTTTGGGATTACTTTTTGAAAAGTATGCCTTGATTATTTGGGATTTCATGTGGGAAATATTCTTAAAATAGATGCCCAAATTAAGAAAATAAGGGTTGGAAATTTAAAGTGGATGTCCAATGAGATCGAGCCCTATTGAAGGATTTCTACATATTGAAATTATGGTGGGAATCAGAGTTCTCTTGGTTCATTAATTGTTTTTTGGATTATGCATGGGAGCTACCAATTTGAGGGGACATGATTGGGTGAACACTTTTGGAAGGTTACCCTTCTGAGCTTGGGCCTTCAAGCATGCATCCTACATATCCTAGTTTGAACAGGAATCAAAGTCACATAGTTTAAGTGGGGATTGTGAATATTTTGTGATCATGAAAAATCCCTAAGTCCACGTGACTCATGCTCGGTGTGAGAAACAATTTGGTGTCAAAAATTCAATAATGGCACCCACACTTTTCCTCCTCTGTTGGTGGAAGAGGGCGCACCTACGAGGGTGACGGTGGATGAGGACGAGGTGACCAGGGAAGAGGGTGGGGTGACGATCCTTCCCTCTATTCACATTACATTGGAATAGGGTACCATTTAAGGAAGTATTGAAGGTGAAGAAAGTAGAGAGGAGTAAGACTGCCCAATGATAGTTTATAGGTTAGGGCTTACACCAGAATGGATACCTTCATGGATCTTGGTAGGGGAAGGAGACTTCCCCTTTACTTTCATGGAAAATAAAGTATGAATTGTACCATACCTAATAGATACATTAGGTTTTGGGTCTTAGAGATGAAAAGGGGAGGACATAACCCAGTCCCTAATTCTTTAAACTGAGAAAATCCCAACAGTTTTCCTAGGTGAAAGGTCCATGTGACTGCGGATATACAAACCCATAGACACTCCATGAATCATAAACCCATTGTGAAAAAAATGTTGGAAACCTCTAAATGTGTATATAAAAACCCAAATAAGAGACATGCTAATGTGCCTTTCCTAAAGGATTGATAATTCCATAGGTTGTGGGGAAGGACTCAACAGAATCCCTTTTAAACAAGGGATCCAATGAAGAAGAATCCCTGTCGTGAATGGATTTGAAGAGAGATTAATGGCTTATAGACTGAAGAGAGTAGGTTAATTAAAGAGGGGTTCCCAAGTAGGTATTGGAATGAAAGTATGGGAATGCAAGTAGGCTTGGGAGACTTGAAGTTCACTTTGGTGATGAACAACCTGGATGTTAATACTTGGGTGAGACTTGACTCAATATTTCAATAGTATTCAAAGGTATTTCCAGAATTAGGCTGCTCAAGTTCCTTTAAGAGGAATAGGTGGCACACTAGTGTTTCTGATTTAGGTTGGTTGGATACTTTAGGCGTGCAAGTTTTATGGATTTCAAACACTAAAAGGAGTTAATTCCTATGATCCGTCTTCAATTACTCCACTTTAGGTGGTAATTAAAAACCTTGAAAGTTTAATAAGACTTGGGAGAAGCATTGGTGTGACTAGAGTAGCAATTAGGCTTCAGGGAAATTCATCTATACAAATGAAGGCCCCAATGGTTTATTTATAGTAAAAAATAGGACCTTGGGAGAAAGGAGATTGGTCGCGAAATTATGTTGGATGGAAAAATTATGGCATGCAAGTGGATATGTGTTGAATGGGTGGCGCCCATGTAGTCTTGTGCGCCACCAGTAATCTGACCTAACTAGGGTGCCACATTGAGAACTTAGCTGAAATTATTTCTTCATTTATCTTCAGCGTGGTGGAATTTAGGTATTTGTGTGCAAGTACCTTGGGTGCCTCTTTTTGGACATAGAGAACATAATTTCTCCATACTGTAGGTGTTGCTCCCCCGCACCCCTTATGGGGATCAATTTTGTGTTGCAGTCCCAGCCCTTTGGGCTGGTTCCTTTGCTACTATCACTGACCCCCACGAAAAATGCATAGTCGCGCTGTGAACTTCTCGATCGTGGTTAAGGACATTTTTTGGAATAGTGTATGGAATAAATTTCATTGTTTCTACAAAAATACCTAAAAATTATTTATTTTAATTAAATTCACTCTCCAATAGATGCATTTACTGGATTTCCCAGAGCAACGAATATTTGTTCACAGTTAGAGTGATATCTACATTATGAACTGAATGGTGGTCTCAGATTCCTCATCCGAGTATCCATTTATCATTAATTTAGGTTAGGGTTATTAAATAAATAAATTTAATTAATTAATATATCCAATGAACCCAAAATGGTTTCCCCTTCCGAAAATTTTGCTCCGACCAACCATAGGTCGCACCTAGGGTAAAAACCATGCTACAGATTTAGTTGTTTCCTTGGATTTTTGATAAGAGACTTTGTTTTGGAGATATTCCACTTTTTCAGGTAATTCATCTATGTGTAATATAAAATATATTTAATAATTTTAAAAATTAATTCTTGACTCACCGAGCCTCAGAATCACACGTCCTCTCAATTATTGGCTCTGGAAATATTCTTAGGAATAATACAAAGTCTTATAATGTCAAATCAAAGTCATTATATTATTCCATTATTCAAATATTTTCATCCATAAAAAGTAAAAAACTAAAAAGAAAGGTGGGGTTACTGAGCCTGGATTTGGCTCTTCCATACATCTATCCTACATCAGGATGTACAACCATAGATTAAGTTTGTAACTCCCTCATCACCTCCTTTTATAACATGACATGAATCATCATCCATCCCAGAAAATGATGACATGATTCACTCAATTAGAAAATCCAGCAGGGTGAATCTCTTAAGGATTTGTTGTTATACAATATATTTTAGTAAATATCCCCAAGTTGTGTCTCCCTAACTCACTAAAAAAGTGGAGGGGTAACAACCATCAACAAGAGCTATGATGCACCATACTCACCCACAATGGTCAACTATAAAGATATAAACTGATCTATCACCTCCCTCGACAATAGTTGATGGAAAACCACATTGTGAGAATCTATTACACTGTCCACTCTCTGGGTGCCCCTCAACCTCACATCGCTTCAGACTTTGCAGTGTCTTCCATCACTCTTATATTTGAGAGTACACATACCAAGATGTGTACATTTAAAACTATAACTAACTCCATGAGATCTATCATACGAATAAAACTCCCAGAGCATGTCTAAACTATCTTACAAAGTCTTGTGTGATCCAAAACTAATTCCAAGGACAATGGGGTGCCATCGTAAAATAATACCAAAAAATGAACCAAGAATGTTTATAGATCTCACTCATAATTATTTTGAACTCTGTTGAGGTTTTTAACACCCCAAAGGGTATCAACACAAATCCATATCAACTGAAGAGGCTCTAGGAATCCATTATTGGTACATCCACCCTTCGAACCCAGAGTTGGTGAAAACCCATCCTGAGGTCAACCTCATAGATCCACTTCAACCCAAACAAGTAGTTGAAGAACACAATGATTATCAAGGGTGTATAATCTTCCTAATGTCTCCTAACTCACCTGACCCCAAACCACACCTAACCTTAGGATCACAAATTCCTCTTAGGTAAACCAAAAGAGGGGTTCCCAAGTGATCAAATTGGGTTATATTAATCCTTACCTTGTAAACCTTCAAACCACACCAATAGCTATCTCATCCACATGAGGTCATCTGATGTGCTAGTGCAAACTTCATGACATTCCTAGTGCAGGTCTATACAGTGGTTCATCTCACAGTGGGGAGGTAAACCTGGAACATCCTTAGAGAATATGTCATCAACCCCATCCATAATTCTAGTAAAATGAGGGCTCACAAAATCCACTTCTCCAATGGTAAAACTATCCCTCTGGTAAATAAGTGGTTGTAACCTCTACTGATTGAGATCATCCTTCCCTGATCGGGGATGACTCATATCCAAGAAAGAAAACATTATTCCATAAAACTGGAAGAAATACTACACTCACTGGCAGAAAACATCTGATAATGGATGGTGAAAGAACAACCCATACTGAGGAAAACATCGTAGGGTTTAACAGCCTCTATTTAAAGATTTCATTTGAGGCTTTATCTGTCCGTGCAGTGTAAGGTCACACAATCGACAAAAATATGCGTTCATTGATCCTCTCTGAAGGATCCTCCAACACAAGGGTTTAGAAAAAGTGCCTCCACTGCTTTTTCTATGTATTTAACATGGGATACATATTGGGAAATGTTTTATTCGAATCAATCCTATAACTTCAGCTGAAGAAGTAGAGAAAAATGTCATACCCCAACCACTCTTGAAGCTGTAGAGATACCATCATCTAAATACATAATATATCTATTAAATTTTCTTCCCATTCGCCAAAAATAGGGATCACTAGGACACCGTAACACATACACTCATCCTGAACATGCATTTCAATGTAACTCCTCCACCACACCTCGATACTATCCACTTTTGGAAGTTACTAACTCACCTGCAGGGTTTTGAATCCCATAACAAGGACACATCTTGGTGGGGAAGTTTCCTCAATTCCATCAATGTATGCTTCCATGATAAAAAAATCTCCATCAAAAGACTCTAACAATACCCAACATCATCCTAGAGAGGTCTAACCATCAGGATCACCATCAAAAGGGATCCTAACTGAGAAGAATATACGAACCATGAGATCACTCCTGACATCAACTACCAGATATGGAGTCTGGATCAACACATAACCTAGGTGAACCCTAGATTTGGAACCTACAATGTGAACCTAGCACTGGTGTATCATCTACTAGTACTATCCAAATCAACTAAAACTCTATGAAGAGCACCAATTGTGAGTGGAACCATCTGATCGGTCTAAATCTTCACAAGTCTAAAATCTCGGATCAATAACTCAAGCCAATCCCCTACTACCTTGGCATATGGATAATCACGTAACATCAAAATACTATAGTTCTTAAACTCAAAGGATTTACTAATCTTATGCACATCCTTATCCTACTATGCTACTAATAAATGCTACTTGATAGGTTGGGGTGCTCGTACCTGACCGCCTGGAGGAAAAGATCTCATAGGATGGACCCTAAACCGAGGCCTCACCACTTATAAAATCATATTTATGATCTAGAATTCAATAATCTAGTTGGATTTAATCATTTATACATCTTTAAAGAGATTGATACATACCACGATTAAATGAGTGTATATATATTGGGAGATGATTCAAGAAGGACTGTCAAAATCACAATCCTATATGATACATTTACCATTAATCCATGCAACCAATGTCTATGTATGCTAAGTTGAAAATAACTTAGTTGATGTCCTGGTGATTGGATACGTAGTACAACCATTCCATCACTGGATTCCCTAGCCTTAGAGTCTCACTATAGACACTTTGAAATTCCTACACTAAACCCAACAAAATCATTATAATATGAATAGTCCAAAAAACATCCCTTGGAGTGAACTTTCTCAAATACCAATATCTCGTGACTCAACCCAATTTGTGGCTCAAACCACAACTTACCCAAGTCATCCACCATAGGACTTGGGTTGTGACCTTCACCAAAATAATATCTTAAATTGGGAGGACTTTTCCGAAGTACATATGGGCACCCACACACAACCATCTAAATGCATAAGTGCATAGGGAAAGAGTAAAATATGCAACCCATCAAAGAATTAAACCAAGTATGCATAACATCTTGGGTGTACAAGAGTACCACAATGAAAAATGAAAATTAAAGGGAAAAAATACACACCCAACCAGAAAAATTTCCCAACCTCAAACAACTAGAAAAGTAAACTAATAAGAGAGCCCATATCCTAAATCTAAAGCTGTGACCTCCATATGTTTTTGGAAGTACCAAGTATCCTTAAGCACCTCTGAAGTCACAATTGATCCTTCCATATCTTCAAAAGACATGATACTTTTGGGAAAATCTAATGTAGGTGTGAGTATATACATAACTAGTATGACACACCAAAAGAAAAAGGTGGAGCTATAAGAGATACAATAGGAATATAAATATTGTAGATGAAAGATATGCAAGGGGATCAACATGGTGAGTATATGAACTACACATTGAGTCTTCTCCACCTATATCAGGAGAGTAGACTCATCCAACCATGATAAGATAAACATTGAAAAATTGTGTCATACCACGTTCATCTTTGCCTTTTATGTAAATATATTAACATAATCCAAGGGTGCCGATGCAGAATAATATATATTCTTAGTCAAAATAATCCCAAACAAGAGATTAAGGAGGTCTTCATCTCATAGCTCATCCCTTGAATAAGGGTAGCCAAAATTTCCAAAATTAAATCAATGATTCCCAAAATCCCACGTGTATTCCCACAAGTAATTATACTAGTCAAACCACACCTCAACATTGTGCCACATAGTCAAGTGGGAACGAACTAAAAATATAGGACATGTGCCCTAATATGTCAAGAGGGTTCTACTCTGTAAGTATCCGTATAGGACCCACACCCATAGTGATGGGGGGTTTCACTAAGTAGTAATTGAGGATTCCACTTCTCAACTAGAGTTGAGGGTAAACTCAGTAATCATCATGGCCACCATGAAATAGCTCTATTGTAGGTTCATGTGACAAACCAACCTAGGTCAACCCTAAACCGGTCATCCGAGCTAGCCTGCGACATGGCCTGAGGGGAATTCCCAATCCTCGTAGGCTGGCATCTAGTGTCAGGCATCAAAACTAAACAGGTGTGAATGATTTGTACCATAAAATTAAGGAAAATAAATTAATAAAGACTAATGAAAGAGAAATAAAACTAACAGAGGCCCAAAAACAAGACTGCACATACCTCGATGTGACCTCTTGGTCACCTCCAACAACTAACAGTCTGCCTCGCACAAGCAGATGAAACAAGAACCTAAACCAACAGCTGAACCTGCATTTGAAAAGATAAGATAGGCATGAGCATTAAAATTATCAGTTGGAATGCCAAAAGTGAACCACATAATCCATGCATTTTTTAGTTCCAAAACAGCCCAAAAATACTAGTTTGAACTACAGTTATAAAAATAAGGTTCTCATATTTACATTTCATTTAAAAAACTAACAATCACAATTCCATTTCCCTTATAATTCAAAAACATAGAAAATAAAACAAAGTAGGGGCTCACACAAACATTTCAAAAACAACTACTTTGAATTTCATTTTAAAACCAACCTTACACACTAAAAGTTTCCAAGAAAACACAAAAACCAAGTTCAATGGTAAGATTCCACACACAACAAGGACAATTGTACTAGTAGTGCTCATATCCAAGGATCAAAGAAAACCTAGGAACTTGGAGGAAGACCAAAATGTACTATACATGTGACTCATCCTGAAGGCACGCCTACTCTCGATGATGTCATAACACCCTAACGCCCGATGTTTTCCTATATAGCCTAACCGAGGGGCCCAATCCCCTACCAATGTATAATCCGTACTAGGGCCCACTAGCCAGTGTGTAGTCTAAACTAGTGCATCAACTGTTCTCATTAAACCACCTTTCTATGCTAAGTTTCGGTGCTATGTTCATAAATAGTTGTGCCACACATTCAAATAAAAAACCATATAAATATAATCCAGCACACGACCCAAACTGGCACCACCCCGACCACCTCAAGGTTAGTCCCATGGATTAATATAAAAATTCTCAAAAGGATGCCCATGTCGAGGACCCTCCTGTCACATTACCAACAAACGACGCAAAGGGCCTAACCAAAGAGGGGTTTTCCAAACACACAACTTCAAAGATGCCAAATGGGACTCAAACAATTCACACACATCAAAACTTTTGTAAAAAGACAATATGAAATTCCAAATGGGCCTTCCAGTTTATCTCATAAACCATTTACCAAAACATTTAGTAATGTTTCCAAAATAGTAATAAACATCATTTATTACAAACATGGTCAGACAGACCAAAACATGCCAATATCCTATCACAAAAACATGCATTTACCAAAACACGCATTTACCAAAACATGCCAAAACAATAAACATTTACGAACCATTTTTGAAACAATTCTAAACACCAAAACAGGTTTTGAACCAAATAGTTAATCCTTAAAGAACCAATTTAAAGCCACTTTTTTCAAAACACTTAAAGAAACACAAACAGTTTACTAGTAATTTCATAAAAAAATTAAATAGTTAATTTAAAATTATATTAACAAATCAGACTGATTACACAAACTAGAAGATAATGTAACAAACTACTTTTAACAAGACCAAAAGAAAACTTGAAAACACTATAGCAGGTTGGCCAATTATTTTTCAAAGATACTAATCTAGTAAAATAATTTATTAAAAACATGAAAGCATTAAATTGAATTATTTTAAAAAGGGAAAATGCGGACTCTTCTACCTCAAAGAAAAATTGGGTCATGTCGAACACTTTGGAACTTGACCGAAAGGGCAGCGACCACTCAAAATCGGCCCGCGCTCGAACACACATACATATATATATATATACATACATATATCCATAATACAATTCACGTATTCCCCACGCCATGAGTGAATACATACTTGGAGGACATATATATATTATATATATACATACCTTAGGTGTATGCATGCGCGTCCTTAGTCGTTGACCATAAATTCACTATAAAAAAAGATACCCAAAAATAAGGCGGCAAGGAAGAACGCATAACCAAAAGTACCAAGGACTCACATAAACCAAATGCACAAATCATAACATACAATAAAATGCTACCAAAAAGATTTATATCCAAAAAACACCATAAAAATCAATATTGCTTCACAAAAGAGCCCGAATTACAACCCAACCATTTTAACATAATAATTATAAGGGAAACAACACACAAATCATCCAATATCACTATTAAGTACCAATTAACATTTAAGCACACACAATTAGCATAAACAACATAATCATAAACAAGAAAACACAACCATAAGTTAACCAAAGCCATAATAGTGGTGATAATCATGCCAAAACAATAATTAGATCCTCCAAACATTATATGGATTGAATTAGAACAGGAAGAGATGGAAAAATCTACCTTGGAGGTGTGAGAACATAATGGAACTTCAAGGGTAGGAATAATACACACCGAAGAACGATTTTCATCACCTAGAATCCAAGAAAAAAGAACCGAACCGAACCCTAACTATTTGGACATGGAAGAATAGGAAAAAAACACAATTAAAGACCCTAAAAAAGAGGATGATTATGGGAGGTGGAAGATATGAGGTTATCAGCATGCTGTGGGTCAAGGGAGAAAGGATGAGTGCATGGCATGGGCAAAAGCCAACTGAAGTTGTTGTTCGGTGCTAGCCAGAGTGGGAGAGTGGGCTGTCGTCGGTAGGTCATGCCAAGAAAAAATAAAAGAGGGAAACGAGCTGATGTTGGGGGAGTTGTGACAAATAAAATGGGGAGGGGTGGTGAGAGGAGGTTCGGCGTGAGGAGGGTGCCTTTGGGGAGATGTCGGAGCAAAAGAGGGAGTTCAGCTAGAGAAAGTGAGTAAGGTAGAGGCCGAGATAGGGGGGTCGCTGCTGCTGGAGTTGTTCGACCCTGAAGGAAGGAGGTCAGGATGCCAATGCTGGCTGGAGCTGGACGAATGGAGGGAGACAGCTTCATGGCTTCCAGAAGAAGGGAGGGGGGTGCGGCTGAGGAGGAGTTCCAACCATGCAATAAAGAGAAGCCGCCGCTAGTTGGGCCGCCAGGATGAGGGTCTCGCAAGGAGGGAACTCAACAGGTGGGAGGGCGGCTGTGCACAATGTGCAGGTGGGGTAGATTAGGTTTCTATTTTGTTCCATTTACTAATATCTCTAATAATAATATTACAAAAATGATATTAATAATAATAACAATAAAAATATTATTAGAAGAAAATCATGTAATTTTGGGTATCATCATTGAACATTTAATAAAATTCTATTTTAATTTTTTGAACTTTATTTTATTTTATTTTATTTTTCTTTTTTATTTTATTTAAAATTTAATTTATTTACTTATTTATTTATTTCGAACACCAGGTAGATGCGCGGTTCGCCTACAGTCGAACATGCAATTGAGAAAACTGCGCCTGACCTGTGTCACCTTGTACTTCTCGCTTCTAGGGTCACGCTGTGCGCGTGTTGCACGGTGTTTGAAAACTGTGTGAAATTCGCGTGCCATGACCTGACCCACTAGGGCATTCATGCGGGCGACACACATTTATGATTAACGCTACGGGATGACCACGCAATGGTGAAAAGGTGTTCAAAACACAACATAATAATTAAAATAATTTAAGATTGTTAACTAACAGGGTTGGGGTGTTACAATTCTCCCCACCACAGAAACTTTCTGCCCCCAGAAAGTCACCAAGTCCAAAGATATCCAGGAATTGAGCCCATGCTCGAATGCAGTAGGAGAAACAAGCAGGTTTAGGGTAACTATTTATTCCCCAAGTCACGCATGACCAATTTAAGAAAAACCACTGCCTGAAATTGAGGGGAGAACATGAGAGGGTTCTCCCCACCACAAGAATTCACTAACACTAAAAAACCCTAAAACCCATACAAACCACCCCCCTGGGGGGGAAATAAGGGAACTCTCCCAAACAAAACTCATTAAATCTCTCTACGTGGACCGAACAAAACTTATAAAACATAGACAAAATCTCACTATGAAACAATCTAGAAACCTAAGGATGAGAAATGAACTCAAAACTTCCCCAAAATTTCATGATACTAACTTTCCCCTAACAGGTACATCTGAGACAAAATCAAAAATCAGAACAGGTCAGTTTATTCACAGGCCCACACCATTCAAAGAGACCGAACAATTTGAAAACCACGCTGAGAGAAGATAAGACCACTTGAATTGTGGGAGAACATGGTCATCACGCCACCACAACAAGGATGAGATTACAACAACGATGAGAATAGAGTAAGGAAATTTTGGATATTTTCATCCCAAAGATGAAAACATTATCTGGACTGAGGTTCCACACACCCTCGGCAACTCCTGACTGTGCACGAGCTTCACCCCGAAACCTATGGTAGAGGCCCTGATGGCTGAAGCATATCCTACCTCATAGTCAGACATTTTCATCCCTTAGTTCTTAACTACTTCCTCCAGAATGATGCTTCTTTCAGAACTCTTCCTGGTGGCCCGAATAGTCACACAGTAGAAATAATTTAGAGGGATGCGACAAGGCGGCTTAGAATGCCTGAACCGGCCACACTTGTGGCATGAGAGAGAAGGGTCCAAAAAACATGGAGTCAGTACAGACAAATATTCATGGTAGATGGGGAACCTTCACAAGGGCCTACCCCCACCAACTACACCCTAGACTCTAACAATGACGTGACATCCCACCATTACTAGTCCAGAACTGAACTCTCAAATAACTCTGGGATGATACAAATCATAACTACCCAGGGAGTTCCTAACAACCTGAAGACACACTATCTTTCCAAACTACACAACTGCCTCTAACAGACTTTGACTACCTTGATAAGCAAGAAACACACAAAAAGAACTGGGAAATAGGCATTACTCATTAATAACTTATGGAGGCTTTGGGAAGCATACTCATAACAACATGGAAAACAACATCTTAACTGGCATCAAGCCAAAACTAAATAAAGGAAACAACACAAGCCCAAGGAAATAGGACCATAAGAAAAACATTTACAAACACAAGCATAAATCACTTTCCAAAAACCATTATTTCATAAAAAATATAAAACCCACTTATGGAACCTTATAAACCATCACATGTGTGTTCATTCAATCTTGCTCATATCATCTACAAACAAGTTCCCCCACGCACTCTCCGTACATACCCATGCACGTGTGACCCTCCATAAGGAGTTCCAAGGTTCAAACACTTCTTTTCCTTAATAAATCCAAACTCATACCATGTTTTTCCAACCCGACACACTTTATCTTTAAAACCCCACTTTACTAATTTCAAAAACAATTTGGAAGAAAACCCGTTTTTCATTTCGAAATCACTTTTATTTTCAACACACAGTCACATCGAATAAGTTTAAAACAATACACAACTAACTGTAAACCATCGGAAAGGGGAACTAGTGTCTGTACCTAACCCAACTACATGGTGGTGAGTCATGCCCGAAGTAAGGAATAACATTAAGAAGACCTTAAACCGGAACTTGGTCTCCACATGGGTCACCACCCCATGTGAGGCCGAAACGTGAACCGATTCACCCCCATTTACATCCCTCAATCCAAAACAACCAAAGACAAAAGACTCAAATCTCGGACTACCCCTGGTAACTTAGGTCTCATTACGAGTAGTGGTGATCATGAACCTACCCGTAACCTACCTCATGAGCCCCAATAGTCCTAATATCCTTCTAATAGACACCCCAAATAACAAGGGCCTCCTATGATACCATTTTGTAATGAACCAACCCAGGTCGAACCTGAACTAGTCATCCGAACTGACCCGTGGCATGGTCTGAGGGGTGTTCTCGATTCCCATGGGATATAAACTAGTGTCGGGCATCAAAACTAAATAGGTGGGAACGATTTGGACCATAAAATAAATAAAAATAAATTAATAAAGACTAAACAAATATAAATAAAACTAGTAGTGGCAAGAAAACAAGACCGTACAAACCTCCATGTGACCTCTTGGTCACCTCCAACAACTAATAGTCTGCCTCGCACGGGCAGAAGAAATAAGAACCTAATACAATAGCTGAACCTACATATGAAAAGGTAAGATAGGTGTGAGAATTAAAATTCTTAGTAAGAATTCCAAAATCAAACCACATAATCCATGCATTTTTCAGTTCCAAAACAGCCCAAAAATACTAGTTTGAACTACAATTATAAAAATAAGGTTTTCATATTTACACTGCATTTCAAAAAAGAACAATCACAATTCCATTGACCTTATAATTCAAAAACAGAGAAAATAAAACAAAAGAGGGCCTCACACAAACTTTTTAAAAACAACTACTTTGAAGTTCATTTTAAAACCAACCTTACACACATAAATTTTCCAAGAAAATACCAAAACCATGTTCAAGGGTATGATTCCACACACAACAAGGGAAATAGTACTAATAGTTCTCATATCAATGGATTATGGAAAACCTAGTAACTCAGAGGAAGACCAGAATGTACTATATGTGTGAATCATCCTGAAGGCATGCCTATTCTTGATGTCGTCATAACACCCTAACACCCGGTGCTGCCTTACATGGCCTAATCGAGGGGCCCAATCTCCCTGCAGAGTATTATCCATACTAGGGGACACTAGACAGTGCATAGTCTAAACTAGTGCAACAATCATTCTTAGTAAACTCCCTTTATATGCTATGTTTTCGTACTATTTTCATAATGAGGTGTGCCACACATTCAAATAAAATTTCATATAAATAAAATCCCTCACGCGACACAAACCGAAACCACCCCGACCACCTCAAGATTTGTCCCATGCCTTAACATAAAAATTCTCAAAAGGAGGCCCATGTCGAGGACCCTCCTGTCACATGATCGACAGATGAGGAAAAGGTCCTAACCAATGTGGGGTTTTCCAAACACACAGCTTCAAAGATGCCAAACGGACCTCATACAATTCACACACATCAAAACTTTTGTAAACTACCAATCTAAAATTCCAAACGGGCCATTAGGGTTATCTCATCAACCATTTTACAAAACATTTAGGAATGTTTCCAATACAGTAATTAAAATCATTTCTTACAAACATGGTCAGACGGACCAAAAAATGCCAATATCCTTTCACAAAAACATGCATTTACCAAAACATTCCAAAACAAATAACATTTACAAACCATTTTTGAAACAATGCTAAACACCAAAACATGTTTCGAACCAAATGGATAAAAATTAATGAACCCATTTAAAACCATGTTTTCCAAAACACTTAAAGAAACACAGACAGTTTAGTAGTAATTCAATAAACAAATTAATTAGTTAATTAAAAATTATATTAACAAATCAGACTAATTACACAAACTAGAATATAATGTAACAAACAGCTTTTAACAATCCCAAAGGAAAACTTGAAAACACATTAGCAGTTTGGCCAATTATTTTTTGAAGATACTAATCTAGTAAAAGAATTTATTAAAAACATGAATGAATTAAATGGACTTATTTTAAAAAAGGAAAATGCAGATTCACCTACCTCAAAGAAGAACTGGGTCATGTCGAACACTTTGAAACATGATAGAAAGGGCGGTGACCACTCGAAATCGGCCCGCGATCGCATGCACATACCTATATATATATATACATATATCCATAATCCAATGCACATATTCCCTGCTCAATAAGGGAATACGTACTTGTAGGATATATATATATATATATTATACATACCTTAGGTGTATGCGTGCGCATCCCCGGTTGTTGACCATAAATTTACTATAACAACAAAAGATACTAAAAAATAAGGCGACAAGGACCAACGCATGACCAAAAGTACCAAGGACTCACAAAAACCAAATGAACATATCATAACACATAATAAAATGCTACCAAAAAGATTTATATCCAAAACAAACCATTAAAAATCACTATTGCTTCACAAAAGAGCCTGAATTACAACCCAATCATTTTAACACAATAATTATAAGGGAAAACAACACAAAAATCATCCAACTTCACTAATAAATACCAATTAACATTTAACCACACACAATTAGCATAAAAACTTAAACATAAACAAGAAAACACAACCATAAGTTAACCAAATCCATAATAGTGGTGTGAACCATGCCAAAACAATTATTAGATTCGCCAAAAATTATATAGATTGAATTGGAAGGGGAAGATATGAAAAAATATACCTCGTAGGCATGCGAACATAATGAAACTTCAAGGTTAGGAATAATACACATTAGGGAACAATCTGCATCACCTAGCATCCAATAAAAACTAAACGAACACAACCCTAACTATTTGGTCTTGGAAGAATAAGAAAAAAAAACATAATTAAGGACCCTAAAAAATAGGATGCTTACCAGAGGGGGAAGAGAAGAGGTTGTCGTCTTTCTGTGGGTTAGGGGAGGAAGGATGAGTGTAGGGCATGGGTAGGAGCCGACCGAAGGAGCTGTTCGGTGTTGGGAGGAGCGGGAGAGTGGGATATCATCAGTAGGTCGTACCAAGAAAAAGAAAAGAGGGAAATGGGTCGCTGCAGGGGCAGTCGTTCCAAACAGAAGGGGGGGGGGGAGGTCCGACGCAAGGAGGGAACCTTCGGGGAGATGTTGGAGAAAAAGAGGGAGTCCGACTAGAGAAAGTGAGCGAGGCCGATGCTGGCTGGAGCCGGATGAATGGAGGGCGACGGCTTCGTGGAAGCTGGATGGATGGAGGGGGTGGGGGTGCGGTCGAGGTGTAGCGTCTGCCGTGAGAGAAGGAAGATCCATCGCTAGTTGGGCCGACTGGATAAGGGTAACTCTAGGGGGGAACCAAGTAGGTGGTAGGGCGGCTGTGCATAGCGTGGAGGTGGGGTTGATTAGGTTTTAATTTTTTTCCATTTACTTTTATCTCTAATAATAATATTACAAAAATCATATAAATAATAATAATAATAAAAATAATATCAGTAGAAGAAAATCATATAATTATGGTTATCATCATTGAACATTCTATAAAATTCTATTTTATTTAGTTTAACTTTATTTTATTTTATTTTATTTTTCATTTTTATTTCATTTACCATTTAATTTATTTACTTATTTTTTTATTCCGAACACTAGGTAGATGTGAGGTTTGACTACAGTCAAACATGATGTTGAGCAAACTATCCCTGACCTGTGCCACCAGGTACAACTCACTTTTAGGGTCAAGTTGTGCACGTGTCACACGGTGTTTGAAAACCGTGTGCAATTCGCGTTTCATGACCCGACCCACTAAGGCATCCGTGCAGGCACCACACAGTTATGATTAATGGTGCAGGATGACCACACATTGGTGAAAAAGTGTTAAAAACACAAAATAATAATTATAATAATATAAAATGGTTAACTAACAGGGTCAGGGTGTGACAGGTCAACTCAGTATTCATCGACAACACCACAACCCATCTGTATAAGTGGGTAATACTTTGTACATGCAGATGATTATAATAACCACCTCTACTAGAGGGTACTACTCTATATTAATTGAGTAAATCACTTCCGAGCTCTACAAGAGGGTCAAGATGGTATTTTTCAAGAACTCTATAGCCCAAATCTACTATAGGGTCGACTCAGTAAGCCTCTCGTGATCTTACAAGATCACTACCATCACCGGGCGCTTATTAACCAAGTATCATGGCCAAAAAATTATACATTGAATCTTTGGTTTCACAATTGAGGGAACCATCGTGTCCTATATGAAAATACACTTTGGATTTTCTACTCACATGCCAAAATCTAAGTCTGAACAAGGAGGATATGAAAGGTTGTAGTCTCATCAATAGAAGGTACACAGAGTGTTGGGGACCCAAATGGAATGAGGTTCTTCTATACTTCTAGCTTGTGTCCTTTCCTTCAAATAGTTTATTATCCATGTAGTGCTATACTATGTTTATGGGTACTACAATACATATATCTAAAAAATATTTGACAAATGCTTCTGGCTCATCATCGATTTAAAGGAAATAACATAATTCCACCGATATTCTTATAAAAATCACCTCGGATGGACAAACAGATCACATCATTGAAGTCATCACAAATAAATTATTATGATTTGGCTATTAATTTTAAAAAATTGGACACCCATTAGAGAATTCACATTTCACCATATAACACACAAATGGTGATTCATGGGCCCGAGCTACAAACCCGAATTAAGCTCCCGATAATGGTCTTGAAACTTCCACCTCAATATTAGGATCAAAAAGTTTTTGGATGGTTCATCATTTCAACACTATATCAGGAAAATATATCAGATAAAATATTAAGAAAAAACACTATTATTATTGGGCATTTCATTGACCTGAGGCATGAGACCGAAAAAGGTAACAAACATTGGTCTTAAATTGACCATCTCAATTCTAGGTTCACAATTCCACTGACGATTCATCAATTTGACTTTGAATGAACTAGTTATGGATAAATTTAGGTTTGACAATAAAAAATAATATATCAATTTTATTATATATATATATATACATACATTCAGACAAAGGGAGGCATACAAGAGAAACCCCCTTTTCTCCATGTGGGTTGTGTGGTCCACCATCCATGTTACCAATTTTTTAATTTTTTATTGTTTATTTCCTTTTTATATCTCTAATATATTCTTATTCCCCAAATAATGATAAAACCCCAATAGTCGCCTCAATTTTCATGCTCCGTATAATCAGTATGAGCTCATCTGTAAAATCCAACATAGATTAACACATTCCACCCGAGATATATGGCATGTTTCCACCGTTATATGCCTCACCATTGTATCCTGAACCACTAAATGACACTGAATATCATAGGTACTACCTTTATATCAAGCCTCGGCCTCCACTCGAACCTTTATCAGTGGTCAGATCCGAACCACCCGATCTACTTGGGACATGTCATCTGAGTGTCTCACCTCCACCTCAGTAAACTACATACAGAAAACCTCTATTTGGTATTCGATACTTTTTTGATCTCACATTAAACCATATCTCACCTCAGTCATGCTCTTAATCATGAATCCATGTTCACTGAAATGATCCACTATGTCAAGAATCAGTTATGTGATGATAGTTATTTTTTCAAATAACCATCCTAAAGAAAAGGCAATGACCAATTGGTGAAGGAATAAGAAAAAAAGAACAGATAAAAAAATTAGAAATAAACCTTAGTTATTTTTTTGGTTATCCACAAATAATCACTATTAGAATGATAAAGTAATAATAATTGTTATAATTAATAAATTAAGAATCTCATGTGAAGAACAATTTTCATAGATTAAAAGTAGATAATTATCCATACTTCGATGATTAACGAAATGGAGAGGAAATGATAATAGAAATTTCTTACTTTTTTTATGGATCGATCATTGTTGAAGAACACATCAGCTAGAGATGAAGGTGATCAACTGCGTCTGTTGTCTCCAGATTCACCTCGATCCATTCACCAGTCATTGTCTGGTCTCAATCCTCAAATGAAGAAGGGGTGAAAGATCCCCTCAAAAATACTAAGGTTATGCAGCTAACCCTATACATTTTATATAGTAGATTACTTATAGAGGAAAATAACTTAGGTCATTTAATTAAAAATAAATAAACTATTTACCTATTTTAATTAAATTGACCCCCAAAAAATTCCTTCACCATATGTCAAGCTCCGACCATCTTTTCGTTGTGATTAGGGTAAACAATATATTAAAAACTTAACAGTGGTATCATATTTCCCCTCCAAGTTTTTTTGTGAGTTATTTTGGGAATGGTTATTAAATAAATAAATTAATTTATCCAATGCACCCACCAATATCTAACTCATCCAAATGTGTCACCCTAGACAACCATTGGTGATGACTAGGGTCAAACCCATGTTTCAAATTCAACTATGGCCTTAAAATTCAGATTAGAGTCTCCGTTTAAGACATATTTTAATTTTTTAGGAAATAAACACCAACATAATATAAAATATGTTTAATATATTTATATAATTAATTCTCGGCTCTTCTGACCTCAGAAATGGGCACCATCTTAGTGCCTATATTCGAATATATTCCATGAAATGTTCTAATGCTTTACTTGGAAAAACCAAAGACTATACGGTTTTATATTTTTTTAAAACCATGTGACACCCAGGGGTTAATATGTGGCCCTTTTGGGAGATACATTCCCCTAAATGGTGGGAACATAGTTTTTCTAACCATGCGGTCAAATCGTGCATCTCTTCTACCACACTTAACAATTATTTTTTACTAAAATACCCCTATTTGGTTTTTATGTTTTGGGGTTTCATTATTCTCCCCCATAATGTGCAACCCTTCTCCATTTTTTGTGGAGCTTCCCCTATCATATTATTTTATTATTTTCAATTATATTTAAGGTGTTCTATATTGAGTTAATGTGATTTCTTTGAGTTTTCATCATTCTTCCACCTTATTCTTGCTAGTTCATATTTTTTTAAAGTCTTAGTAAAACCTAGTGGGCATGTTAGATGAATCTAGGGTATGTGATGGATATATTTGTTTTATTTATTATCTATTAGGTGTATGAGGCCTTTTTCTACCACTTCAAGGTGGTTGTCATTGGATGTAAAATCATTGATCTGAATCTGAGGTTGGTGACTCAATTTAAATGTATTTCCATGGAATACCTTTAAATTTATAATCTCCTTAGGTTGTTGTTGTTTAACATTCCTTTTAAATGGTCAATGATTGGTTTTTATTACATGTTTTATTTGATTCATGGATTGGTGGATCAATGTTTGTGTTCATATAAGGTTTTACATATGGTAATATATGGTGATTTTGTGGAAGCTTGAGGATATCACCTAAATGATGTTTAAGGTGGAATTTAACCAGTAGTTATCTCTGAAGACCATGAGAGGGGTAAAGGAACATGAGTTTTGAATCTATTGAGGGGTGAATTTTTGGTGGTGGGGTATAATTATAGATTTAATGAGATTGTTCATGTGTATCTTAATCTCCTCGCAAAGGAATATATCAATGCTTGGTGTTTTCATATGTTCTTGAGGCTAGATATCAGATCTATGCTCATTATTTGGGGTATATCAGTCTATTCAGATGTGTTTGAAAATGAATCTTTAATAGAGGTAGATTTAAATGTAAATATTGGTATCAATGGTATTCCTTCTATGGAGGGAATATATATTTCTTCTACAGGGTAAAATAATGAGCGGGATGAGTCTCTTTAGGGTAGTGTCATGATTTATGAATAGTCACCGATTTCAGCTCCTATGCATTCTAAATGGCATAGAAAATTTTTTTGTTATCACTATGAGAATTTTGGACATAGTAGTCCTAATTTATAAGAGAATATAAAGAAATACAATCAATATGGGCAGTCAGGGCATATCTGGTGCTTTAGTAAATTAGCTTCACTAGGGATTGGTGTAGGATACGCGTTTTCAAAGTGCTCTAAGATGCATTAAGAGGACTATAAAGGTGAGGGGATTCATCCTCATGGTAAAGGTGAATCTCACCAAGGTATGAAGGAATTGGGAGTTTCTAATCTACGATGTCTCTATTCAATGGAATTTATACCAAATGACTCAGATTCCAGGTCAGCCACCGTTAGAGGTATGGTGTTTATTTCTTCTTCTATGGAACCATTTTTCTTTTTGATGGACCATCCTATTATTTAATTTTAATTATTATGATTGCTATTTTGGGTATGTAAGATTATTTTATTCAAAATATCCTTGAATTTTTTAACCCCATTGGGTAGAAAGAATGAGCATGGTTTCAAGTGCACCGAGTGTCCTATTACAGTAACTGATATAGAAGTCATTTGGGATTTCCTAGTCTTGGACATCAACACTATTTTCCTCATAATATACATGGTCTCTATCATCAGGTTCAAGGTGATTATTTCTTTATATCACCACATGTTCTAGTTCCTTATGAATGCTGGGAGAACTCGTGACTTTTAGGGAGATATTGATCTATAATCAGGGGTAGGACTAGTTTATATGGAGTTGGGGTTGATCTCATGCTACCTTGCTAGGTTATTTCTTGAGTATGTTGAGAAGTGTGCATTGAGTGATTTTATAGGGGCCATATATATGTACCAATATTTATTTATAGAGGATGTATTAGGATTTTCACCCCAATGAGAAGTTTATTTCAAGATAAATCTACTCATCAGGTCGATCCTGATTTCTTTTCCATCATACAGGATGAATCCATATGAGTTGAATGAACTATAATTTTAGATATTGGATTTTGAGGGAATGGTTTTTATCCATCATATAATTTCCCCACGGTCTTATATAGTTATATTTAAAAAAAATGCAAAAGCCTTTATATGACTCTAAATACAGTACCGTAATCTTAACCATGTTACCATGAAAAATAAATACTCATCCCCTAGAATTGAGTGAGTATATAGTGGACATGGATATTTACCTAGTTGTATTTATAGAGGATTTATTAAGATTTTCACCCCAATGAAAATTTGATTTCAAGATAAATCTACTCATCAGGTCGATCCTGATTCCTTTTCCATCTTACAGTATGAATCCATATGAGCTGAATGATCTATAATTTTAGCTACTGGATATTGAGGGAACAGTTTTTATCCATCATATAATTTCACCATAGTCTTATCCAGTTCTATTTAAAAAATGCATTAGTCTTTCTATGACTCTAAATAAACTACTGTAATCTTAACCAAGTTACCATGAATAATAAATACGCATCCCATAGAATTGATGATCTATTTGATCAACCTAGAGGTTTTCATTGGTTCTCTAAGATTGATATGAGACCTGGGTACAATCCTTTGAGGTTTTAGGAAGATTATGTTATAAATATCACTTTTTAAATATGGTATAGAAAATTTGATAATTTGGTTTTTCCATTTTGGCATAGAAATGATCCATCAATCTTTTTTTAAATTTATGAACTATAGATTCTATCTCTTTTTTTCACACCTTCATAATCATGTTTTGGATGAAATCTTGGTGTATTTCAAGATTTAAGAGGACTATGATGACCATATAGAGGATATTTTGGGTGTTTGAAGAGATCCCCTCTTTTATAATAATTTTCTTAAGTGATATTTTTAGATTTAGTAAGTAAATTTTATAGGCCAGTTGATTTCTACGAAAAGTATTTTCGGATCTAGAGAAAGTTTGAGCTATCATGTATTTGGAGAATCCCAATAATGAATTAAAGATCACTTGTATTCTAGACTTAACCAAGTATTACAGACTTGTATTTGGACTTCATAAGGATATATTCTCCCGTAACATATTTGCCCAGGAAATGGGTGAATTTTGAGTGGGATGAGAAGTGAGAAATATTTTTTCGTATGTTTCTTACTTATTTGGCCTTTTAGTTTATTTTTATTCATCCTATTATTTTGAGAGGTTTATCACTACATTTTTATTATTCTGGTGTGGGTTGGGATATGTGATGTGGAAGGATGGCCATATGGGGGGCATATGCCTCTTAGAAGAGACACCAACATGAGTAGAATTATCACACCTATGACCTGAAATTTGATATAGTAATACACAATCTAATGATGTGGTGACCCTACCTCTTTGTGGAATGTTTCATAGTGTATTCAGATCATAAGATCTTCTAGTATATTTTCACCCAGAGGGACTTGAATATCTGGCAGAGATGCTGGGTAGAGTATCTCTAGACTTTTGATTTTGAGATTAATTCTACACTCTTGAAGGTAAATTTGGTCACCGACACAATGATATGGATGATTCTAGTGCATGATGATTGACAATCAGTGGAACAATGGGGCATTCTCAATCAATTTACTGATTTTATGCTACATTTGTATGAAGAAGGGTAGTTTGTGTAATTGGTCAGTGTGAAGGTCACACCCTCTCTTATCAAATAATTTAGGAGTGATAAGGAATACAACCATGAATTTCATTATATTATCAGTGTTTTAAATAGTGATGAGACCATGGGTTATTCTCTATTGACTTTTGAAGGTTCTATTCATTTTAGAGGATGGTTAGTAGTTCCTTTTAGATCTGTGAAGTAGGTTATGTGTGAAGAAAATCATTCTAGTTGGTACATTTACATCTTATTGGAAAAGATTTGATATGATTTGAGAGGCCATTATTGGTTTCCTCATATAAGATGAGAAATGGAGGGAATTTCTTACAGATGCTTGGTCGACCATATGATCAAAGTGTGGTATCAATGGCCAACTTAGTTATTTATCCCACTTATCATGCTTGTGTGGTAATTGGACAATATATATATGGATTTAATGATCAATAAACCATGTAATTTGGGTGGGATAGATTCCATATGTGTGATTATCAATCATCTAAATAAATTATTCAATTTTTGTTCCCTTTGGTGGTTGATGAAGGTAGTGTACTTCAAACGCTTCTATGTTTGAGTGTTTGTTTAGAATCATAGAGTTCCCTCTATGATAGTATTCAATTGGTATGCCAATTTTACTTCCCAAATCTGGAAGGGACTCAAGGGGGGTCTTCAAACCCATTTGAAATGTTTCACCATGTTTCTCCTGTAGATGGATGGCCAATCTCAGCAAACAATCAGAAATCTCAGGGATATTTTTAAGGCATGTATTCCTGATTTTGGTAGTTTGTAGGGAAGGAACCAATCATTGGATGTGTTTACATATAAAAAATAACATTCCTTAATCAAGATTTCCCCATTTGAGGTATTATATGGGTGGCAATGTAGGTCCCCTTTATGTTGGGCTAAGGTAGGTGAATATTTCTTGGTTTCGACGAGCCTCATCCAGGAGATGACCAAGATAGTGTGGATGATTTAGAAATGGTTATAAATATCTTAGAGTCCCCATAACCCATATGTTAACCATTTTTATCATTCTTTGTGGTTTTAGGTTGGTTATTGGTGTTTCTGTTGGTTTTTGTTCTTCTAGGGTTCCCCCATTTAGGAAAAAATGGAAAAGTGATGTCGTGTTATGTCATGTCATTTTGTGTTATGGAGGATCTTTGGTAAGTATACTATTAGTTGGAGATTCCACTATTGATTACCTCAAACAATGATGTATTTCATGATTTCTAGTTGAAAATATAACATTTAGCTTCTTCTCATGTGTTAGAGTGGGAATATTTTTAGTTAGAGCCTGATACCACCATTGGGGAGAAGAAAATTCATATAATGGATGTTTAGAATAAGGTGATCAATGGTACATTGATCCCATCAGTATATGTGCTGTAAAATCATGGTGGAGATATCTATGATACATTATTGTGGGAAGGTTTGTTGATGGAGAAGTGTCCACACAATTCTTCTTTTAATAATTTCTGAGGACTTCATGAGGGAAGAATGTGGCATGGTGGGGAGTTTATGAAACCCATCATGTCAACAGTACATTTACTTCTAAAATACATACTAAAGAACAAGTTTGTCTTCTGATTTCTCTAATCATGTGGATAAACATATAGAGGGGAAACAATTTGTGAAAGTGTGGGTTTGCATGGTTTGAGCATGGTTTTCAAATTTTCTGATACCCATTGGTAACCATGTAGTCATTTTTGGGGTGTGGGTGGCACTTGTATGGTTAGCGCATGGTTTTATTAACTATGCTTCCAAAACATGAAGATCTACTCAAATCACTTGAAACATGGATTTTTACCAAATTATTTCTATTGGGTTTTTATGTTTTGGGGTCTCATTTTACACCCCAAACGTTTGAATAAATTCTCCATTAGAGTTGGATCTTCCTCACTCCTTCCTTTGTGGATTTCTCTTAGGTTCAATGTGTGATGGATGTAGGTAAGCCAAATTTTGAGTTTTCTCCCTTTTTCACCCTTCTTTTTTTCTTATTCTCTGATTTTTGTGTAAGTATGAAAACATAGTGGGGGTTCTAGTTGAATCTAATGTATGTGATGGGTTTTTTGGTTTTCTTTCTTGTGGATTAGATGTGTGAGGCCATGTTCTGCCTCTTTCCGACAGTTTTTGTTGGTTGTGATGATTTTTGGACAAAAACTATGGTAGGTATATCTATTTAAGGGACTTTTACATGGAATTAAAATATATATATCAAATATAATTTAGTTTATTTTGTTTTAATTTACATATAAATTGTTTCTTATTGGTTTTTATTCTAGTTTTTATGCTATTTATTCTATTTTTGGTCAATTCATTTGTTTAGAGAAGGTTTTACATAGGGGTGTGGCTTGTATTCCCTCCAAGTGTTTGTTAAAATGTATAAAATGTTTTTTTTATTTTAAAAGTATATATACGGTGGTTTTAAGAAACAAAATTCTTTAATAAATATTTTTTGATAAATTAGGAATGTTATTTTTTTGAAATGGCTTATTTCATATATTTTTTTATATCAATTTTTTTGTTATCATTTTGGTATGGAGTGGTGCAAGGGTTATTTAGGGTGTGAGAATGGAGATTGTTTAGGGGACCAAGTGAGCCTTCCGGGGGAAGATCATGTGATCTTAAACATTATTTTTTCTCTATTTTTCATTTGATCCATCATAGGGAGGACCATGTGAGCCTCCAAAATGGTTTCTAAAAGAAGGCAAAAGACTTTGGGTAGGAAGACCATGTGAGATTCCATATTGGACCCAAAAAAGAATATGTGAGCATCAATATTTATTATCTAGATGTCAAAAATTGTTACTGACTCACATTATGCAAGATGGTTGGAGCCCTAGGTGAATATTACTCACTATATTATTTTTAATATTCATTATGAATCATTTAGTTCAATTTTGATGTGATGAGATATATTATGCCAATTTTTAATTTATATGATTACATGTTCCTAATGTTAAAATCATCATTGTATATTATTTAGTTGTAATATTTATCATATTATTCATTGTTTATATGTTTATCTTTTTGCGCCATGTTGGAATTGTTTTTGTTTAACTGGTTTTTTTAATAGAAAAATACAAGGGATTTCAAAGGTGTATTTGAATATGGTATGTTTTCAAGTGGTTTAGTTTTGAGATTATTATCAAACTACTTAATTTCTTGCATGGATAATAACATTAAATAGATTCATTGTGATATCCTACTATGATTCATTTCTCATACCTTGATAGTGCGTTTAATAGTTTGAAGACTTCATTTTGCAGGACATTGGAAATGGAAGGTTCACCATGTTCCCTGGTGGCTGTTCCTGATCACTATAATCCTGTATTTTGAGGAGGAGACATTGTCTCATAAGTTCTTGATAATTAAGATTCATTTTTGGGATTTTTTATCCATTGTGAAATATTTTTTGTCCTTATTTGGAATTTTCCCTTAATTTTCAGTTTTTGATATAGTTTTATGATACCATGTATATGTCCAGTTATGCCACTCTTATTTTTTTTTTGTATTTTTTATAGCATCTATTTATCTTGTTATGTTTAATCTTGTGATATTTTTTTTATTTATGATATATAGATGATACATGACACTTTATTGGTGGTGAAATTGTTCCCAAGATTTATTTGGTTATTCTTAGTTCTTTTCACCAACCTGTGGAACTTAAGAATGCACTTTGAGTCATGTGGTGGGTCAGCTTAAGTGATGGTTTGGGATGACCCAGGTTGGTTCGTTACACTATATTCACCACATGTTTATATTTTAATGGTTTATTGAATTACCAATAATGTTTTTTATTATTATTCACATGAAATTATTGGATATACTTATCTATCTAATTTTCTTTCATTCATGGGGCTTACGATTCAAAAGTTACCAAAGTGGTTAATGGTGTATGTTATAATCTCATTAATTATCAGGATTGTTTGTGATTAAGATTCCAAAGATGAAATCATATGATATATCTCTAAAAAAACGAATGAAGTTTCTTCTTATTTGGTTATTTTATAAAAATATAGGAATTTTGTTTCATTTTATTCCCTTTAAATACTCAAGATTCCAAAAGAATTCTTCTATGGAAGATAGATTTTAATTCTCTCTTTGGTCGAAAATACTTTTTATTACTTATCAATGTTTTCTAAAAATGATTTAGATGAATTTTTTACAATTCTATAAATATTGTTTAAAGTCAACCTTTCCCACATTTTACATTTTATAAAAGGTTTTTAATGGAATACTCCTATCATTTTATAAAGGAGATAATTTTTAATTTTACAAAAATTATGAAAGGAATCGTTATTTTAACATGTATGAAATGAGTTGTATTTTCCAAAATCTTGACCACTAAATTTTTTAATGATGACTTTACAAATTTTGAAGTAAATTTTAAATGAACAATACTTCCATAATTTTATATGGAATTATATATTTTTGAAATTTTATTTCCAAAGTGGAAAGTTTATTTTATTTAATAAATGTTCATCTTGATATTTAAAAAACATATTCTATATAAGAGGATGCCATTTAATATAACTCATGATTTACTATGGATATGATCCAATTATAATATCTTTATTATTTAAATGGATGTTTTATGATTATTATGAAAAGATGTTTATGAAACACAGTCATATTCCATGGGTTATTCTATGATGAAATGATGAAATATTTATGAAAACCATTTTTTTACACAAGTTATTCTATGATAAAATGATGTAGTGTTGATGAAAACTATTTATTTTCCACAGTTTATGGAATGATGAAATATTTATGAAACTCAATCCCTTTCTTGGGTTCTGATATAATGAATGTTTCACAATCTTTTTACCAGCATATAAATGATTATCATTATGAGATGGGTGGTTCCATTATAATCCATGGATATTGGTTATGTTAAAACAATGGATGGTTGGAAAGTTATAACCAAGGAAAGGTGGTTACATTATAAAACGATAAGGTTGGGACCATTATAAGTGTCCATTTCATTGGGTAATGATAGAGATATTATGAGATAAATAGGACTGAAATAGGGAGTGAACCATGTTCAGTAAGGGACTGTATCCACTGTGCTAGTCATAGGAGTGCACCTTGAATACTGTGGTGGTGTAGAGAGTGAAAAAAATCCTCTATTATATCCTTGTAAATGAAACATAAATAATAAATAAATAATTTTCTATGTGTATGTGTATTACAAAAATATGTGTTTTCTTCCAATGTCATGATTTCATGGTATAACTACTTTAATTACTTAATTATTCATGATTTATTAGATACCAAGATTTATTTAATGAATCATGTTGATTATCTTTGATAGAATTGGGTATGAAATTTGTATGTTATATTCATGATATCATACAATTATTCATTTCATATTCTTCCACATGATCATCGATTGATGTCTCATAAGTTTACCCATACTAAGCATATGAGCTCACCCTTTCATATTCTTCCATTAACTAGGTTGTTAATAAGGGTTTAAATTTGGGTATGTATATGAAGGGTACTGAATAGGGAGAAAAGTTTGGGAGATTTTGAAGACCAAAAATGAAATATGTTGATTATTTAACTAATATCCAAATACAATAAATCATACAGTCATTGGGAGTTTAATTTTTAATTTTATTCAATATTCATCTAAAAATATATAATATTTATGTATGAAATATATTGTGTAATTATAGTTGGTATCATAGAAAAGTTTTAGTTAAACTTTGGAAACTTGGATAAGAAAACATTTTCTAGAACCATAGGGGTTTATTTAAGGATATATCTAGGGATCGGTCTAAGGATATATCTAAGGATAATTCTTAGGGTAATACTAATTATTGGAAAATATCCTAGAATTTTGATGAAGGATATAATGAGTGGTTTCCAAGAAATGACATAATTTTCTAGATACTACAAGTGTTTTTGGATCTATCATAGTTATACCTTGAGGTAATAAATCTAGAATGGCGTATTGGGATATGACTCGATAATCACTTAGTTCTTGGAAATGGTCCTTGCTTCAAATTAGCTTTGACACTCCCAAGGTATTTGTTTTGTAAATTAAAAAAACTCTTTAAAAACTATCACAAAGGATTAAAATAGATTATTAACAAGAATAACCATTCCTAAACCAAATGTTTCATAGATCAAAAAAATATTTTATGATATAGACATCTTATTAATAATTTTTAAAGGTTATTTGGTTTTCTATAATGAGTATTTTTTTTACACAATGATTTTTTGTTTCGCTCAATAGTGGTAAATAAAAGGAATTGGGTTAATGTTTAATGCTATATACTATGTGTTAATGGGAAACCAAATGGGATTTTAACTTGAGTGGAGGATATTTTGATTATTCCTAATTAGAAATCATGATATAGGATTAATAACTTAATGAATAACCAAATCTCAGTCTCACCAAATACGGGAAGGATAGAGTTTTTTGAGTGCTCGGGTGGTGGAAACCAATATAGAAAAGTAGATAGGGTATCTTATATATCATTAATGCGTGAAGAAAAACTCTAGAGAATATCTCAAAATAATAAGAACATGTTTTATGTGTGGACAATAAGGTAACATAGTAACATATTTTTTAGGTAAAATGGGATGTTTTGTTAATGTAAGGGATGAGAATAACTGCTTCCCTAAGGCATCATTAGTGGTTGAATGTTGTAAACTTAGATTGTATGGGTATTATTAAAACTGATGTCCTAGGGGGGTCTCAAGAAGAGGATATGAACAATTATACAAGTAATGGTATTTTATTGATAATGAAGAGACTACAAATGAAATATGAGTGAAATAATCTATTAAGGAATAAGATGAAAAATCCTAGTTAGTAGTTTAAGAATTAAGTGGAATGATTAATGTGTTTATGTATTAAAATTCATGAATTATCATATAAGAATCACAAAATATATAAGAATTTTTATAAAGATGATTTTCTTTAAGAATTTTCAAGAATATGTCAAATGGTTCTGATGACCTAGAAAACTGATATAATTTAAAGATGATATTTTATGAAAAATAATTAGTTAAGGGAAGATAAACCTTACTATGTTCTTAATATTGAGATTATAGTGTTTAATTAGTTTTAAGAGATTACTGAGAGGGGTAAAATAAATTGGATAGTGTTGTTGACATTGAATCTTATTAATGATTTTTTGATGAAGCGATTTATGTTATCATTAAATAAGTTTATCATATTTTTTATTTATAAAATAAAATAAATAATCTATGGGTTTCTGTTAGGAATAAGGATTCATGTATGTTTTCATTTAGGTTTTATGGTAATTTTTGTTATTACCATGTTTTTAGAGAATATATGACCAATGTATTCTCATTTTTGGAATGTGATAATTAAAAGGTACATTATGTTATTTCGGGGAATAATATTAAGTTGATTTTTTAAATTTAGTTACCTTATTTATAAATTTTTAAATGTTTTAAGGGTCTTAATGTTACCCATTTATGGAATTGTTTGAGATGAACTTTTGATGAGGTATTTAATAATAATATAGCATTCCATAATTTGAATATTTTGCATATTGGATTACTTGTAATAATGACTTCAGATTTAATGATAATAAAAGATATAAGGAGTCAATTATATTTCTTATATAGATCTTATGATATGTTACATGTTATTTTTATTTCATTAGTTATAAAAAGGATCCATATTCATTTCTGATAGAATGATATAAAGTGTACATTGATCAAATCACTACCAGATGAAGAGATTGTTTTTATTAAATATAAAAAATGAATGAAGTATATTTTCTTTAAAATTACTCAACTTTAGAAGTGTGATCTTGAATAGAAAATATGGTCTAATTACCTTCATTTTTAAGGAATTGATGGTATTTTCTCAGCACATTGTTTTTTGGTTTTGTGTTCTTTAACTTTATTATGATCGTTCGCTTTCTTGTTATCAATGATATATATATACATTATTTTTCTTCCATGCCTATATTTTAATTTCTGACTAATGTTATCTTATTTTTATAACTTTATTATTTGTTATTCCAATTTCCCTTTGTATGTACTTATTTCATATGTTAAAGATAATATTTTATTAACCCTTTTTGCAATGTGGGATTTCAAAAAATTTATTTTTAGATTGAACACCTATGATTATCAAAATCAAGATCAAATTGGGAGGATTTAATTTATTTATGGGATGTAGAATGTAACACCCTGAGATTTTAGGAAATCTATTTTTTTCTAAATAAATTTATTTTTTCAATAGCATGTGATATATGAAACATGAATTTCTAATAAACAATGATGTGCTATTAAAATAATATTATATAATGTGATACTATAGGTTTATCTAATCTTTCACACCTATTTAATGTAAATGGTCTTATTTTCTATACTATGGGAGATAAAATGAGCATTATGAATATAAAAAATGATCTTCTATACTATGAATGAGTCTCAAAGAAGGTGATTATTTGGAATAAATCCTTTATTAAATCTGGGAAAAACATTGCAGAAAATAGAGAACTTGTAATTATAAATGAACTAGGAATTACAATAGAATTCATAACTATTACTTTACATGGATTGGTGCTTTTCTAAATGCGGTGCAACAACATTCTCAAGATATGCATAGTACGGTTTGGTCTTAAGTTTGAGTTCCTTGATACTGAATTTCAGATTTGGGAATTTATATTCTTTTAGACCTCATAATTTATCCTTCATTATCTGACCAGTGATGTTCTTTTATCCATATTTTTCTTTTTCTTTATTTCTAATTCATTTGTATCTTTATCTGGTTTTCCTTTGAGGACCCTGGTGAGGCATGCATGGATGGTTAGACCCTGATGAGCTTACCCTCAGGAGCAGTAATGCGCTACTTGATGGTTCAATTTTGAGAATACTGTTTCAGAATTAAAGGAGTCGTCCAGACTGTTTCTGGCACTGGAGATGGATGAATAGTTCTACACAAGAGAAGAAAATACATCTTTTTGAACTCCATCCTTACTTGAGAAGGAGTAATTCACATGGGGCTTCCAGCCGGACAGAAATGCCTAGACTCAGGTGGGAATCACTCAATCAGAATGTGGTGCCTGAATGGGTTAAGGACCCTGGTTTTGGTTATCTATATTTTTTGTGGTTCTTTGTTGTTCATATCCTATTTTCTTTTTTTCATTTAATATAGAGGCCTTTGTGCCTCAATCCTTTTAATCAAAAAAAGGAAGACCCCATGCTTGTTTTGTCAACCACATTCTTTTATAGGAATGAATAATCTTGAACTTTTAGAGAGGTAATTCTCTTTCAATAGTGGGAAGAGTGTTCCTTATAGTTCACATTATTATTTATAAATTTTATTACTCTTTTATGGTGTATAAAAAGAATACTACACTACTCAAGAATATCAATACATACGTCAAAAATTTCATTTGGATTGGTTCCATTATTAAAATAATTATCATTATTTTTCCTTGGAATAATAATTATAAAACATATTCTCTTAGAGGGCATAGAATCATGAAACATTGGAATTTTAACAAGTCCCTTAAACAAACATTTAATAGGACAATTATTAATGAGAAATCAGATTTTATTGGATTTATCATATCACGATTATTAAGAAAATTAAAATATAGGAATATGAATTATGTGGAATCCTCTGTTTGGAAACCCATTAATAATATCATACCTATAAAATATTTAAATTCTCCCTAGCTTGTTGATATGAAATCCTAACCGATTTTCATCCCTGATAATTATAGATTTAGGACTCTAGAGTACATTTTTGTATTCTCTGATCAAGGTGTTGATCTCAATATCACCATCAAAGACAAAATAGATAACCTAGAAAACCTTTAATATGTGATCATATATTTTATTATGAATTAAAAAGTCATAAATAATTAATATATGAAGATATATCAACCTTTGGTGAAAGGTATTATTAACAAAAGTTTGTATGGGGGAAATAAAATACATTGGTAGGAACACAGTGGGATCATAAATCTCAATAAATAAAGGATTATGCCCGCCATATTCACACTTATTCGGAGGATGGTTTTCAAGAAAATCCCTATTTATAAATTTCTTCAATTGGTTGTAATCCCTTTATTCTCTATATATAGATTATTCCATTAACACAATGAGGATGTAAATTCATTTTTCCTATGCTATGACTCTACATCAGCTTTTTGGTAGGATGTTTTCCATATTTGAAGTTTGTATCTCTCTCATGAAGGTTACATTAATGATATTCTCAAGGTATTATATAGCCAATATCTATATCAAAATTTATTGAATACACTCTTGGGGGAAATCAGTAATCATATAAATATATTTCGGATTAACAAGAATAGTAGAAGACACGATCATGATCCAATCATCGTGCAGTCTTCCATGGAACAAATCATTGTGGCATTGTGTAATTCCAATTCCACACAGAATGATAATTATAATAAATCCATATATTATTTTTATATTTTAATTTTATTGACATTAATGGTAATTATTTTCCTCCGAATGTAACTTTGGAAGTCACATCAATCTCTCATTTATTTTATAGATCAAATGCAACTCTGACAGTGCTTCTAGAGGGAATCTAGGTCATGCTGGCTTCAGTGTCATCATTACAGAATAATAATGGTAATTTAATGAGGTTCCATTACATATGATATATATTTTAATCATATACTGAGGATGAAATTATTATATTGATCAAAGTTGTGGATATGGTAGGGCAGTGAGGATAAAAACATTATGGCTTGAATGTGATTCATCTTTTAATGCATAGGCTGTCCAAACAGGTAGTATTCATATATCCTAGATGATTAATTACAAATGGATCATGTTCTTGGATATTATCTCATACATGAATTTATTTTTTAAAAATTATTTTTTGATAGGATAATTTCCTCGTAGATGGCCATGAAAATAAAGGAGTGAGTTGAGAGGATTTCACTATGTCTAGTATTCTACCTGAGTAGTTGATGCTATCGTTTTCATGAGATATTTTTAAAATCACTTTATACACAATATTATAACATTATTTTCAATTTAATTAATCTTTTTTAATTAAATATGTAAATTTATATATATTTAAAAGAAATCCAGTTTTATGCATATAAAATGTATTTTTCAACAAAATGTTTCAGCGCATTTTGCACATTTTTTAAAAATTTATTTTTCAAATTTTATAAAATGTTTTAGATAAAATATTATAAATTTATTAAATATATATTTACAAATTATATTTGAGTGAATTTTTTAGAATTTTATGAATAGATACATTCTTTGATGAATAATAAATGAAACTAATTATATTTAAATGAGTCATTTTTAATTTAATGTATATAAAAATTTAAATAGTTTCTTAATTGGTTTCATAGTAATATCAGGGTAATTATTTTATTATTAACATAAATTATATCATTTTAATCAGCTCCATAATGAAATTTTATTCAAAAAATTTTATACTTTTGAGATATTTTTCATTAGAAAATCACTTTTCCACCGTGTATGTGGGTTTAATTTTAAATTAAATTATTCCCCTTATATGATGTGAATTTGGAAAAATGGATTCCATATTTGGAATTAGAGTAGCTAACATTAGTCATTAAGTTCAATATTTTTTTTATTACTAATAAATTGTAAAATTAATTAAAATTTATTATTGTGGTTATGGTTAAATGAGGGTTTTTAAGTTACATGTTATTATGTTAGAATTAATATTCCACACACATAGTATTTTTTATAATAAGTTATATATGAAATATAGAATCATTGTTTCCAAATTATCAAAAAATAATAATTTTATTTTGACACATTACTATCATGGGGTGTGGAAAAATAATATTCCCTAAGTTAAATCATTATAAGGTGGTTTACCTAGGTTGTCTCCATAAAGGGGTGCACAATAATCACGTTTTTTCACTTGAATTGAAAGAAGTAAGTGGATGTTGCTTTTGAAATTGATAGATTTTAAAAATAAATAAAGTGTTTGAAATAATGGTTGAACATAATTTGATGAAGAGAGTGATGGGTTCAAGGTAGGATCACCATTCTCAGTGTCATCATGGTCGAAAAAAGCATTCCCCTCTCCTCCTATTGAATGATAAATGAATGTATCCTCGACCAAGTTATCAATCACCCTTGGTTGAAGGAAGAAATAAAAACCACTCCAGTGTGTATGGAAACTCAAAAACAATCCCAAAATACTAAGGCATATCCCGATTAGAAATTGTTGATCCTTATAAATATATAAAAAATTCAATTATTCCACACACATTCCAACTATCTCTAGACACTCACCACATAACATAATCTTCTCAATAGAGACAAGCTACATTATACAGAGTTAGTTTAAAGATCTTTAACCAAATATTTAAACATTGAATTACACTAAAACTCTAAATATGATCACATAAATGGATTTTGGAACCACTATAATAGAAATAATTCAATAGAAAAAAATATTTTTTAATTAAATCATAGGACTCTGACAATATAAAAAGAAAGTTCTCCCTTTCCAAATCAATTAAAATCTGTACCCCTCCATGTAAAGGTTAATAGAGTGGAATGGGGAAGAATAGAGAATTATGAAACTAATAAAAGAAATTTGATAAAATACAAAACACTTTAAGGATACAATCATCTAGAATATCCCCTACATCCCCTTCTTTACCCCCTTGAATGAAAGTAGACACACATATTTAGAAGGTTAAATGGTGGAAACATTTCCCCTTGATTCAATTATCTAAAATGTTGAGTTTATATAATTTAGTAAATTGATTAATATTGGGATGTTTCATTCATAAAAATTGTTTACATTTTTTTTCATACACCACAAAAACCTCATCTTCTTTGGAGAAGTGGATAAAACGTTATACCCAAATTATTCCAGAAAAAAAATTTTATCCAAGGAGAATCCTCAACTCCCTCCACTCTCAAACATTAAATGGATTTTTATTGACTAAAATTATCCATGACATTTCATGTTGGAATGATTATAAAATTTCCATTTCAATTTCTGATTTATTCACTTAATATTTATGTATTTCGAGTATTATATGCCTCAATTATGGGTGTGGGGTCCATTCTGTCTACCATAAACATTTTTTCAATTGATTAATTGTTCTGGTATAGTGTGTTTAGAATTGGTTATGGGTCCAGTGGAGAACCATTACTAACATGAAAAATTTATTCCTACAAAAAATAATTCACTTAATTTGGATCAAAATTTTTAATGATATGATCGAAATATAAAAGCTCTATAAAACTGTTTAATTCCCATAATAAACCAATTTTCATAGTTAGTCCAAAAATTCACCAAAAAATACTAAAATGTTTCAAATATTCTAATATTTATCAATTGGTAGGGATTAAATCATTGAATATATATTACTAATTATTAAAATATTAGCCGTATCAATTTCTCCATAATTAGCACTTAGACTCCTGGACAAGTCAATATCAAATTCAAATCAAAGGAAATTCAAAACACATACCCATGAGATCAAAAAATGACACATCAAGAAAAAAAGATATCATGACTCATCAAAAAAAATTATTTAATGTTTTCCATTCCGATCATTAAATATATTTACTCTTCATTTCACCACCCATTAAATAGTCTTTATAGGATTGATAAATTCATAGTTCTCCACCGAATGCGAATCAAGGAAGTGTGTTTAGCATGAGGACTTTTCAAGTTTGTTCTATGGCTTCTGGTTGGTAGGATTTTGATGTACAAAAAATTTGAGGTTGAATGATGGGGGTTTTGATCCATTTGAAGAAAAATTGCATGATTATAATTTTCACTCATGTATGGTCTCTCCGAATTACCATAAGAATAAAATAAGGTCTATCATCATGAAAATCATGAAAATTTTACACCATTCATCAATTTAGAATAAAAATTTCAATCTCTAGAAACCAATTTTTTTCTTAAAATCTCCTAATAGATACAACTATCTTATCTATTAGAAGCTCTAGAAAACCAAATCATTAAATAGAATGAATTTTTAAACTATAGAATAATCTCTTAAAAATTTTATTTTCCACTCAATGTATCACTATTTGAGGTAGTAAAATACAAGATATCTCCCCCCACACTTAAGTTCCACTATATCATGAAACTTTACTTCAAGAGAAGGTTGAATAAAGAAACATTGGCATGTAATGGGGATAACATAATATGATGTTGATGGATTAAAAGGTATATAATGATTATATGTACAAGTAAGGATATAATGAAAATGTATTATTTTGAAAAGTAGGCTTTAAAATCAAATAAATGCATAAATAATTTAAAACAAAAGTACCTCAAACCCTCCTGTTTTGACAAGAATAAAAAAAATTATGGTTAATGAAATCATTGTTTGGTTATATAAAGAAGTGAGGTGTATGAGAAGAATATGAAATAAAATGGTTCATAATCCTCACAATAAAGAGATTTAAAATATAAATATATTGAGATGTGTAAAGGGATTAAAAAATTAGAGGCATTTTCATGAAATTACCAAAGATTTGAATATGAAACAAATTCATTTTCATCATTAATTTGAGCTCCATTTCATGTAATAAATTATTTCACTCATTTAAATGGGTTTCAAAATGGAAATTATAATAATTTTAGATCAATATATTCAATAACACCTAAAAATTGAAAAATAAACACACAAAAATTTAAAAAACACGCATTTTTTTAAAATAAAAAAAAATGAAAATTAGAATTCCTAAAATACAAAGGCTCCCTGATAAACACATAAATTATACATTATCTGAAATGAATATAAATAGATTAAACCTATAATAATATTTTAAAATGCATCAAAACCAACAAGAATGTAACATGTGAGGTATGAACTGATGGAATTTATTGATAAATATGTTGGAAGAGTGTGATCTCTTCCACTAAATCTGATGAAATGGTCCCACGGAATTTTTCAGCCTATGTCCATTAAAATTGAATGGATACTACACAATATACTTCCCAATCTTCACATCATTGGAATGATATACATGTGTAACAACAAATTTAATTTCCCATCTAGAAATAATTTTACTTATCATCAACTTCAGTCGTAAGTTGAATAGAAGAATGTTTTCTCCATGATGGATGCCTTTCAGTTTTATCTTCTTGTAATTAGTCACTCTTATTCTCTATTTATAAATTCTATAATTATCAAAATATTCCCTTCTAATTTTATCAATATCCTATAACTGAGACTTTTTATTTTCCCCAGCACTTTCAAGATCTAAATTCATCTTCCTCATAACCCAATATGCCTTATGCTCCAATTCCACAAGAAAATTACAATTTTACCCATAATTCAACATATATATACTCATTTTAATCAAGGTATTATAGGATATAATGTAATCCCATAATGTTTCTTCCATCATTTGGCTCCAATACTTCATGTTTAGTTTAACATTATTTTCCAAAATTAATTTTATTTTTCCTATCGGACACCTTAGATTGACCAATAGTCTCTAGATGATAAAGATTTGATGTTTTATGATACAACCAAGAACCCTTTACCATATACTCCATTATCCTTTTTGAAAATTGAGTCCCTTGATCATTAATTATGGTGATAATTAATCCAAACATTCAAATATGTTATCCCTAAAAAAATCATAAACAATAATTGCATTATTATTCATGGTAAATTTTTTTCCACCTATTTGGAAACATAATCTACTAAAAATATGATATATGAATTTCCAAATAAAATTGTGAAAGGAACCAGAAAATAAATCCTCCAAACATAAAAAAACCTCACAAAATTTCTATGGAAATTGGGGAATTTCTTTAATATTTGAAATATTTCCAGAAAACTGACATTTATCACACATTTTTTAAAACCCGTGATCTTCATTAAAAATGTTGGGACAATAAAATATAGATTATAAAAACATTATCGATGTACTTTGAGGTCAATATTATCCCCCACAAGATAAAATGTGACAAAAAATCAAATAAATAACCAATTTCACCCTCAGAAAAACATCTTCTTATCACTTAGGCCTTCAAAATATTCAAATGAAAAGTATTATCTCAAATGTAATATCTAGATTTAGTTGTTATTTTTTGAATTTAGTTATAATTAAAATTCAGTGAGACATAAGGTGTTACCAAATAATTGACCATGTCATCATACCAAGGTACTTCTCCATCAATCAAGTACAACATCTCTTTAGAAAGGTGATCATTCAGTGGTTCTTTGTCTGGAGTTTTAGCTTCACGAGTGTTGGGAGGTCATATTAAATGATCAACCACATGGTTCTCATATACCTTATTTCCCTTGATTTATATATTTAATTATTACTGTATTAACATACATCTCATTAGCCTCAGTTTATATTTATCCTTCTTCCTCAAGTACCTAAGTGCTACAAGATCAAAAAAAACACATTGACTTTAGTTCCAATAATATAAGATCTAAATATTTCTAAAGAGAAGATATCTTCTAAAAACAATTTCTATGTGGTTGTGTAATTTAATTGATCCAAATATATGGTTCTAGATTCATAGGTAATTAATTATTTCCTTCCCTAAATTCACTGATAAAGGACTACTCCAACGGCTCAGTTGGAAGCATCACAAAGTAGCTCAAATGGTCCTTCCCAATTTGGGGGTTTCATCATTGGTGGTTTAATAAATATTTTATTAAACTCATAAAATTATTCCCTAAATGAACCAATGAAATAAAAATCAACATCTTTAAAAACAAATCTAGTGGGAGGGAGGGAAATAGTTTTGAAACATTGGATAAACCACTTATATAATCCTACATGTCCTAAAAATGATCTAACATGTTTCACACAATTTGGGTATGCTATTGAATATATCACTTCAATTTTTGATATAACCACATTAATTACATTTTTAAAAATTTATATTTCTAAGGAAAATTTCTATCTCAACCATGAAATGAAACATTTAAAAATTTATTAGATGAGTATTTTCAACACAAGTTTTCAAAAAAAATTCCAAAATTTTCAACCAATGGTCAAAAGAGTATCTAAAAACTATTATATAATCCAAGAAAACTACCAATAAATCATTAATGTGATCTAAAAAACTACTTTTCATGAACCTATGAAATGTCTCTTGATTATTAGATAATCCAAATGGAATCCTTTTATACGAAAAAGTGTTGAAGGTAAAAGTAAAATCTCTCTTGTCTGGGTCCTTAAGAGTAACTGGTACATAAAGAAACCTAAAAAATGCACCCAAAATGAAATAAAGTTTTTTATTGAAAAAATATCTTATATCATATTAATTAAGGGATGTGGATATTTTTGAGTGATCTGAGTCAATTTCCTAAAATTAATTCACACTCTCCAACTATTCTAAATTCTCATAGGGATTAATTTATTCATTTCATTAATCAAAATGCTAAGGAGATTTTTTAGAACTAAATAGATGGGAATAAACCATTTTGAATCATATATGGTATTGATTATACCAAATTATTTATATACTTATTCACAACCTCCATAAAAGTGGGATTCATCCTTCTTTGGGGTTGTCTAATAGGTTTGGAGTCTCCATGAAAAAATATTCTCTTTAAGAATATTGTTAGGTTTATTATTGGGATATCACCTAAGATCCATCATATTTCTTGTACATTATATCTCATAATATCAATAATATGTTTATAATGGGTTATATATATTATTAGAAGTTATAAATAGTAATTTATCTCCCTCCCTATGGTATAAATATTTCAAATGAGTAGGTAGTGGTTTTACTTTTAGATCTTGGGGATTGTCAAGAGTTGAAATTAAATTGAGGTTCCAAAAATACAATTTTTAGAATACTACACAAATTAAATCACATCATATTCTTTATCAATTAAAAAACATTAATGTAATCATATTCCACCTCTTCTTCCCATGTAAAAACATAATCTCCAGCATATTGGGAATCCTTATGTTCAGTGATATTTTCAATGGAAAATACTCTTGTAATTCTAAAAAAACTTTTCACATGCATGATTCTTCAATAAGTCACTACCAACTTAATGGGCAAGTGAAAAGAGTGAGTAACCATCTGATGGGTGCCTCATGGATTCAAAAATATTGAAGTGGATAATGTTATCTCTAAAACCCATGGTGAGTTTACCATCATGGACACCGATGATGGTTTTTCCACCTTTAAATATGGTCTCTCAAAAATTATGGTTAATTGTGAAGGGATCCTTTTTTCTTCCATATTCAGAACATAGAAGTCATCTAGGAATAAGATATCTTTGAATTTTACATATACATCCTCTATAACTCTTAATGGGAAAACTTTGGACAAACTTGCAAGATGGACCACCAATCTTGTGGGATTCAAGTATCACATCTAAAAAGAAGTGTATACTGAGTGAGGTAATTCATTAATTTAAGCACCTCTATGACAAAAAATATTAATAAAATATAAATAACCAGTGGTTCATGGAATGGAAATCATCCTTGGATCTTGAAATTTGGTTGGAAACTATGGTTGAATAAGTACTAAGACACTTATTCCCAATTTTATTCTCCCATTCCCTTGAAATATAATCTTATTTATAAAAATATCCTCAAAAAATTTAACATAATTTGAAAAAATAAATAGTCCTTGAAGAAGTGTGGGTATTAATTTTTACTTTGTGTATGGTTCCCCAAATTTATTTTTGTAGAAATTGTTCATGGAATCTATTTGATTCAATCATACTTGATAGAAATGATGGGGTTAAGTCTCTATTATTCCCTTGTTTCTTTTTCAATGGTGTTTATTGTCTCTTCCTTCTTATACTATCCTTCCAATCCTCATATTTCTTCTCTTCTTAACGGTTCATTTCAGAGAATTTAAAACATCATTCTACCTCAACACAGGTTATATTTTTTTAGGTTCATGGGATAATGGTGTTGATACTTCTTTTAAACTTTTTATTTTTATATTGATGACATTCTCTTTTGGGTTTGGGATTGTATGGGAAGGGAAATTTCCTAGGGTTTTCTTAGTATTTTTAAAGAAGATCCCTCTATGTGTTCAAGCCTATCAAGTTTGTCCCATAGGCCCCCAACCATGGATTGTAGTTGTTCCACAATAAGTTTTTTTTTCTGTAGGATGGATACTCATACGGTATTTGGAAATTGGGTGGTAGGATATATGAAGACATGTTATGATGTTGATTATATTTAAATAGTGGTGGGTTTCAGAATTTTCACTCGAATATTGGTTGGTTTTGGAACTTATTTTGATATGGGGTTCTTGATTGATTATACTAACATCCAAAAACATATTGGAATTGGTCAGGCTCTCTCCATTGTTGATATTTTTGGATCTTCCTCATCTAAAAGACAAGCACACAAGTTTTCATTTCCTATATTTCATCACATTATTTAGTGAAATGATTAGGAGATGATCATAAACCATATAACTTAGATGGTACCTGTAGGTCACCCACATTTTTTAAGGGAATCTGTCTCACAAAGCTAGATATCTCTTCAATTGTAGTTCTATTAAGGGTTATAGATGAGATGTTCTTACCTCATGAATACATCTTCTACCAAAACCTCTTTTACCAAATTATTGTGAGTTCTAGGAAGTCATCTAAATTAAGAAAATAGATTCCTATATTGACTTGTCAATAAATTCACCTATATATGATGAATCTATAAGATTTACATAATTAAAAAGTAATAACTGATAAAAGAGTAAAATAAAGTAAAGCTACATAATTTCTTGATGTGGATAGATATAACATAGCTTTATAAATATTTCCTAGTACTCGTAAAGGGATTCTCCATATATATTTATGATTTATTAGATTTCTATTCTAAAGGTTGTGCTTCTAGCGGTGGGAAAGAATCCTTGCATGAAGTATCTCAATAAGTCATTCTATTCATGCACATCTCCTGGTTGTAGGCCATACAAACATTAATTGGAATCTCCTTACAATTGAAATCATAATGTAGTCCACTTCACCTCCTCCTCGTCTACTCATCGGGGTCAAAAACATGACAACGCATATGTGAACCCATTAAAACCTTTAGTTGGGTTTTATCCTTATAAGGCAAGAAATTTTGGAAGAAGTTGGATCATGTTAGGATTTTTATTAAAATAATTTTGAATCTCTATAATGAAGATTTGATTGTTTTTATTGAGGAACTGTGGTGAATAGAGGTTTCTAAGGGTTTGGTTTTGATTTCTAGCCATGGTGGCAGACTCAAAGTGAACACTTGAGGTTTTAATCGATTATGCAAGAGAAATTTCCTCAAATTCAGATTGAAAATAAAGGTTTCTAAGTCTATTCATCATGACTCTTTGAATTTTAATTTCTTGTGGTAAAGGGTTAATGTTTTAGGATCTATTCATTCTATTTTGAAGAGAAAATAAGAAAATAAAAAAAGATTATTGGTACCACCTCCCTGAAAATGGCACCATGTTTTGACATTTTCCGGTGTTGAGGTGTGACAAAAACAGAGGTTTAATAAGTAAAAATATCGTGAAATGGTTAATCTAGTTTTTCTCTAGGGAGTAGTACACAATAATCACGTTTTTAACTTCAAATTAAAGAAATAAGTGGAGGTTTCATTTAAAAATGATTGATTTGAAAAACATAAATCAATTAGAATAATGTTTGAACACAAGTTGAGGAAGGGAGTGATGAGTTCAGGGTATGATCACATTTTTCAATTTCATCAAGGTCATAAACATCAGTTCCCTTCTCATACTATTTAATGATAAAAGAATGATTCTTGGATCAAGTTTTCAATCACCCTTGGTTGAAGTAAGTAATCGAAATCAATCTTGTGTGCATAAAAATTCATAGACCATTTTCAAAAAACTAAGGGAAGTCCCAATCATGAATTATTTATCCTTATAAATCTATAAAAAATCTACTAATTCCACAAACATGGCAGTGATTTCTAGACACTCACCACCTAACTCAATCCGCATAATTGAGATAAACTGCACTAGGTAGAGAGAGTTTAAATATTTTCACCCAAATCTATAAACAACGAATGAAACCAAAACCCTAAATACAATCACATTAATATAATTGGGAACCACTAAATATATAAATAATTCAATATAAAAATGTAGTTTAAAATTAAATCACAAGATTTTGACATTAAAAAAGGGAAACTCTCCCTTCCACGATCACTCAAATGATTTACCCCTCCATGTGAAGGGTAATATAACTGAATGTGGAAGAAGAAATAATTATGAAAATAAGAAAATAAAAAATAGAAAATAAAAAAACTTCAAGGTTAAAATAATTTATACCATCACTTCATTCAACCTATTCAACCCCATTAAATGAAAGTGGACACACATATTTATATTGTTGAGGGGTGGAAAACATTTCCAACCAAATTATATCCTAAAAAAGATTTAGCTTAATTTGTATAGTAAATGGATGAATATCTAGAATTTGTATTCATAAGAGTTGTTCCTCTATCAAGTTATAATTTTTCCTACAAATATAATCTTATTTAGTCAAGTGGAAAAAATTTTATGCCCAAATTATTGAATAAAATATTTTCTAACTGAGGAGACACCTCAACATCCTCCACTTTGGATCATTAAATTGATGACTTAATGACCGAATTAATCCATTAAATTTACTACAAACATTATTATTGGAGTTATATTTCTAACACATATTTAATCACTTAATTTATATGTTTCTAGGCTATGATATTCCTCAATTATGAATGTGAGGTCCATTCTGTCATCCAGAAACATTTTTACACTTTATTGATTGTTCTGGGCCAATATGTTTTTAATTGGATCTAGGTCTAGAGGAAAAATCTGAATCCTATGAAAAATTTATTTCTAAAACATAACTCAATTTAGATAAAAATTTTAAAATATTTTCTATAAATACAAAATCTCAATAAGACAAATAAATTTCTAGAATTAAGAAATTATCACTATTAAGCCCAAAATTCACCAAAAATATTAAAATGACTCAAATCAGATCATATTTATTACTTTGTAGTGATTAATTAATAGAAATATAGATCAAGGATTATTAAAACATTATCTCTACTATATTTATATTCTTAAAAGATAAATTTCCTAGGTATATTAAAATATATTAGTTACATTTGTGAAAACCAAAATGGTAAAAGTAAAGAAAACATAGAGTGAAAACAAATTAAACTTTTAAATCAAGTAAATTTTCATTTTATAGTGGTTTTTATTGACCATGTAATCTATCCACTCCATTTATTATCAATTTTGGAGGCACATGGATGGAGATTAACTTTGTATTATTGAATACTTTTGGGTATTTATAAAAATGGCATTACTACATTATAGAAGGTCACCTCATCCCCTCACTTATTCACACCTAATAATACATTATTATAAACTAAAACTTACCCAAATACCTCAAAAAAATACTTATCCATGTTCTAGAGCTTCTAGGAATCCCAAAATTCCAATTATATGGCCCTTAATATGATATCCAAAGGAGGTTGTTCTAAGATATGGTAATTGTCTTCACCGAACTCTTTCGTTTTTACTTCTTATCTTGCCCCAGAAATTCATGTATTAATAATTCAAATATAATAACAATAATATGTACCATATATTTATATTTTAATATGTTTATGGAATAAATTATATCAAACTACTCTTCCATAAAATGGGAAACAAAATCATCCATTGTGTGTACGACGATTAGATCCTCGCAATTAGATGTAATTTTTTTTCTATAAACACCTCTCACAAATAGATAAATTTATGGATTTGACGTATTTTATTATATTTATTTCATAATTATAATTTTTTAATTATAATATCATATATAACTTATTACTTTCCATTATGTGAAAATTCTATAATGTCATTCATGTTTACGATAGACAATTTCCTTATGATGTGATGTGATTCATTTTCAACATAAACATTACATGGATAGTAATGAGGATACATTTAATAAATATATTTTATATTTATGAAATAATAATAATTAATTAAAGGTTATATATTATCTTACTTTCTTTGTTTCTATCGGTCGAGAAAATGTAACTACGTTTATGTGCATGTATAGCCCGTGGTCTCCATAAACGGTGTAATTCATTTTATATATCTTGATTTTGTTGATTAATCTAGATAAATATATAATTAATATATATAATATTTATATAATGGTTAAAATTATGGATATTATGTAACCATAATAATTGTATGAGAACTAGAATGATAAAAACAAAATATACCAAAAAGACAAAGCAGTTATCATCTGAAACAGGGATTTAAACGTAACAAAATTTAATAATTGGTTTATAAAAGGTTATAAGTAAATAATATATTTTATGATATATAAGATTATGGTTCTATAATATATTTATAATATACCAATATTTATAATATTGGAGTTTCATACATGTAAAATAGAATTTGATATTTATAGTATGAAACTTATGGTCTCTCTTTTATTTAACGGAGACATATGCCATATTCTCCACTCAATTTTTGTGTGTGATGTGTACAATACCCCTTTGACTTATTATATTACTCAACATGTCCAGAATTATTTATTTTATTTTATTTCTATTGATAATTTCTCTTTCAAGGGTGAGGCAGGAAACCTTATATGCATCATAAGCCCATGAGGCACTAAGGCCTAATATATGGCCAATGAAGGCTCAAGAAATACTGAGCACGAGAAAATCCTACATAGAATATTTACATGATAAAAAATCACAAAATATGTTAGGAATCACAATAATGATTTCCTTATGTAGTTTTTCATGGTTCCTGGTTTCGATTGCATAAGACATACGCTTTCGATCTCTTAATATGATAGCCTATATGAAGCTGGTAGTAGTAGCTCTTACCCTCATCTGAATCTAAACTTTTTGAGCTGGTTTTTTCACCATCCATCCATTGAAGTCATCCCAAATTTTTTTCCTTCTAAATCAGACCACCATATATTCTTTATGCTCTACCACATAGTCCCACCACTCTCTAGCCTGTATCATCCGCCTGCTGCTGCCTCAACGTCATAGTGTTGTTGACCCGCACCCCGCCACACACCAACCTTCAACTAAAAGCCCCTTTTTACCATACCACCTCATAGGTAAATATCTCACAGACACCTCCTCATGATCTTCCACTGACAGTTGCACCCCATTCTCATGAACCCCCTACCAAACCCCCCACCCTTGGCAGGTCCATCCCAAGCACATCCAATATAATTTGGGGTGTATAATTTGACCTGGCTGGGTGTTGAATGCTAACTGCCTTGATGCATTAAAGGGGGTAATACCACTATGGTATACCCTAATGTGCACATTTTATATTAGTAATATCATTATTTTAAATATATTTAATTTTTTTGTTTCTTATTCTTTAATTTTTCTTGTAATGCAATATTTTCCAAAGTGGCAAGGGATTTATCATTCCAATTTTATTTCCTTGAGACATATTCTATATTCACCACATATTTTTATCATGTTCTGTGTATACTAACCTTGAATTTATGTTATGATTATTTTCAAGAAAATTATTTGGTATCACGAATCTTCATGAGTTTCTCCATTTCACAAGTTTTTGATCCAAATATTACCAAAGTAGTAAGTGATCTTCATCTCACTTTTTTTTGTGGTACACATTCCATATTCCCCACTTATTCCTTTTTGGGGTGTATATACTTCCCATGAATGCATTTTATGAATATAATCATGAAATTATGGGATATAAATAAAAATATAATGTTTTTTTATTCATGTGGATTATGATTTTAATGGTACCAAAATAGTAAGGTTGTATGTTACAGTATCATTGTTTATCAAGATTGTTAATGATTAAGTTTTCAATTATCAAATATTATGATATCATTCTCAATTAACATCATATAAATAAAAGTTTCCTATGATTTTCCTATTTTTATTTACTCTAGAGTCCAAAATAAATGTTTTAAGGAAAAACCATTTTATTTATCTCTTTGGTCAGAAATCATTTTTCTTCAATATACTTGTATTCTAAGAGTGTTTTAAAGAATGGTTTTACTATTATAAAAAAAATTAATGTAATTTTTACCAATGATTAACTTTTTACAAAATGGTTTTAAATGAATATTCTTGTTGATTTCTTAATGTGATACTTTTGAATTTTATGAAAAAAAGTTAAAGGAATATTTGCATTAATGTGTATGACATAAAAAAGTATTTTTCTACATTATAACCTCAAAATGTTTTTAAAGATTCATTTATACATTTACAAGGATATTTTAAAATAACAATATTTCCACAATGTTATATTAAATTCTAGATTTTGAAATGTTTTTTTCAATGTGGAAAGGTTAATTTCTTCAAGATTTGTTTGAAAGTATCTTTTAAAATAATTTTCTATCTAAGAAGATAACTTTTAATTTTTCTTAAGATTTAATGGGGGTATAATCCAATGATACCATCCTTATTATTTATCTATATTTCTTATGATTATTACGAGAAGATGTTTTCAAAACATGTTCCTATTCCATGGGTTCTTCTATGATGAAAGGTTGAAATTTTAATGATACCTATTTCATTTTCATGGGTTATGCTATGTTGAAATGATGAAATGTTTTTGAGACCTTTTTATTTTCCACAGTTTATTCTATAATGAAATGTTTATGGTACATATTATTTTTAATGGGGGTTTATATGATAAATGTTTTATAATCTTGTGGAATAAATATATACAACTTTTATTTTGTAACAGTTTGTTCCATTTAAAACCAATGGTGGTGTTTATGCAATAACCAAATAAAATGGTAATGTTATAACTAAGGAAACATGGTTACATTATAATTTGAGACTAGTGGTACCTATATTTCTATTAAATACATTGGATGAGAATGGATATCTCATGAGGTAAATATGACTGGAATGGTGAGTTAACCAAATTTAGTAAAGGACTATGTCCACTATGATAGTCTTGGGAATGAACCATGACTAATATGATAGTTTGGAGAGTGACTCCACTCCACTATGATAGCCTTGAAAATAAGCCTTAACTAATAAAGAAACTATTTACTATGCTTCTGTGTAAACCAATAATTTATGTCTTATGTCAATTTTATGGTCTCATAGAATATGTACTTTAGTTCCATTATGATTCATTTCTTATGAACTACCATGATTTATTCCATGAATCATGTTTATGATCTTCAGTATAATTGGGTAGGAACCTTTCAAGTTATATTCAAGATATCATGCCAATATACTTATTTTATTATTTCATATGATCATCAATTGATATCTCACATATTTACCCTTTCTAATTATCTAACATCACCCCTTCTTGTGTTTTATTTCCCTAGACTATGAATAATGGATTTAAGTATGGTATATCTATGAAGAGTACTGAAGGGGAGAACTTTGTGGGAGTAGATGAAGATATTTCATGAAATAAGAGGATTTTGTACTTCTTATAAAATGAAATTAAATATACACCACCATCGATTATGTATATGAGAAATGTATTGAATAATAATCTAAAAATATATAATATATATGTATGAAAATCATGGGCCATTATATTTTTACCTTATGTTAATTTTATGTTAGTCCTTAGTAAATTAATAGATAATCATTTTTACACCTAGGTTAATCTTTATTTAATCATTACTAAATTATTATTTGATTATAATTTAATCACTAATTAATCCTTAACTAATCATTAATTAATCATTCATTGAATGATATTTATTAAATAGTTACATAATTATTAATTAATAGTAACATAATATTAAATTGTTAATTAATTATTAGTTCAACATTAGTTAATAGTTAGTTAGTCATTATTAAATTATTAGTTATTCATTATTTGATCTTATGTTAAAGATAAGTTAATCTGTAGTTAATCAATAGCTAATAATAATTTAATCATAAGTTAATCCTTAGTTAATCATTAGTTTATCATTACTTAATCATTATTTATTCATTAGTTAATCATTCCTTAATCATTTTTTTTTTAATTTTTTGTTAATTAATAGCTATTAGGTATTTACTTAAAATATAATAAATAATTAGTTATTATCTAATTAATAGTTAATTATTAGTTAATAATGAGTTTGTCATTAGTTTATCATTAGTTAATCATTATTTGATCCTAAAATAATCCATAAACAATTGTTAGTTAATAATTATTTAATCCTAATTTAATCATTATTTTATCATTACATGATCATTAGATAATATTATGTTTTTCATTCGTTAATCATTCCATAATTAATAGTAATTTAGTATCTAATTTATAGTTACATAGTATCCGATAAATAGTTAATTATGTGTTAATCATTAGTTAATTATTTTTTAATCATTACATAATCATTTGTAAATTATTAGTAAATAATTTTTTATTAATTATTTTATCCTTAGTTAATGATTTTTTAATCCTATGTTAATCAATTTTTAATTATTAATTAATCATTCAGTAATCATTTGATAATAATTCGTTAATTAATAGTAATTTGCTGCACAATTATTATTTCATTAGTATTTTATCATTAGTTAACTAATATTTAATCATTATTTAATTAATATTAATTTCCCTATAGGACTGAATACAGTGGTTCCATAAATGTTGTACCTGTGATAGTGTGATGTGGAGGACTCAATTTCAAACCACTGTTTCTGTATCCTCCTTTCATTATTACCCCACCACCAGACCTACTGTAGAATGTTAATTATTAATTAGTAAGTAATTAATTATTAGTAAATTTAATATCCATAATGTTTACTTTATTAATTATATATTATATAATAAGTAATGTATACTAATTAATTATAAACTAATAAGTGATTGTAAATAATAATAATTTCATAATAATTAATCAATTAATAACAGTAATTATAAATTAATAAATAAGGAGTCTTAATTAAAAAATTATAATATAACCACTAAAATTAAATATTATTTTCATATTACATCTAATTAACTATATATGTAAATAAAATAATATAAATACATATGTTCTGTGGGGTTTGGCCTCGAAACACCCAATGGCTTCGTATCTGATGATGCGTAGACCTGCTTTCCAAAGGCAGGCGTTCGACGGATGGTCTGACCAGCGATGCTTAAGAACTCACATTGGTCGAGAGGATGGGGATTCAGGCTCATCTCACCCCTTTGGGGGGAATTATTGCATGTTCTGAGACTCTATTATAGATTTGAGACATATTTATATGTTCGTGAAACTTTGGTTTATACCCAAACATAGTATCCACAGATTTGACCCTTGAATGGCAATGGTCAGCTGAACGCAGGAGTTCAGAATCATTTATGCCCGAGGTTTACCATCCCTCATTGGATTAATGACCCTGATGAGTCTGGACTCACTGATACGGTTCTAGGGGCAACTCGGGGAACCGATGTGAAGATAGTCGGATCAACCAGTTGTTAGGTTTGAACCTCAGGGAGGCTTCCGACGTACCCTGCCTAGGAGACAGGGATCAAAGTCCACAAAGTTCGGATTAGTGTGGGGCTTACGCTCTGAGGCATCCCAAGATGTGGATCGGGGCTTACACTATGAGGAGGCCCAAGATGTTGGTAAACCGACGTGAAAGGGGGTCATAATGACCCATTATTGGGCTTGAACCTCCAAGAGGCTTCCTACGTACCCCGACTAGGAGACAGGGATCAAAGTCCATGTAGTTCTGACTCATGTGGGTCTTATGCTCTGAGGCAGCCCAAGATGTGGATCGGGGCTTACACTCTGAGGAGGCCCAAGATGTTGGATCAGGGCTTACACTCTAAGGAGGCCCAAGATGTTGGTAAACCGGTGTGAAAGGGGGTCAGAATGACCCAATATTGGGCTTAAACCTCAGAGAGGCTTCCTACGTACCCTGCCTAGGAGACATGGATCAAAGTCCACTTAGTTCGGATTCGTGCGGGGCTTACGCTCTGAGGCAGCCCAAGATGTGGATCGGGGATTACACTTTGAGGAGGCCCAAGATATTGAATTTTGGCTTACACTCTGAGGAGTCCCATAAGAGGATGTCATGGTCGATGCCTACTCTAAGCCCACGTGAGTTATGCTCGGTGTGAGAAACAGGAGGCAGTAGGGACCAGACGATCACGTCGCGAAAGGTGAATCCATGAGAAGTGCAGTGGGGATTACGCATGAGGGAGGAAAATAGTGTGGATTGGGGCTTACACTCTGGGGATGCCCATAGAAATGGATTAGGGATTATACTCTGAGTAGGCCCAAGATGATCGAACGCAGAGGGAGACGGAAAAGGGGGTGCTCCTGTGCCCATCTCCTCTCTTGCAGTGAATGAGGGCTTCCTTCTGATGGGTATTTTACCATCCCTAGGAAGCCCTTGACAAGTTGATAGGCATAAAAGGGATTCCTGAGCTCAAACCCCGCATTACCGGGGGAATGTAAACCCATGCATGCTTCGGGAATCTGCTCAAGGGTCGGGGAAACCCCTTCTCCTCTCTTTACCATGGGTATGTGAACTCAAATGGCATGCTGGTGCGCCTGAGGGTTACACCACATGGATCTGGTGGCTCTGGTGGAGGCCTCAGCTCGGGGCCGATGAGTAGGCCAATGATGAGGTTTTGGAGGATCATACTGGATCATGAGGATCTTATGTGGCTCGAGGAATGGGAACTACGAATGTTTTGGTTCCCTTCGCATAGGGAAGTGCTACGCGGCTGGAGGGGCCATCTGCGAACCAGGGTGGTCCGCGGATTGAGAGGCCATCCACGAACCAGGAGGGTCCACAAACTAGCTGGTCATCTGTGAACTAGGAGGATCCGTAGACTAATTGGCCGTCCACGAACCAGGAGGGTCCGGGGACTGATTGTCATCCTGCGAACCAAGATGGTTCGCAGCTCCAGGTTCGATCTGCAAACCAGGGTGGTCTGCAGAGGTTTCCATGCGGGAAGCGACGACCAAGGGTGGCACCGGCCGGAGGCTCGTCGGTTAGGGATTCGCCTGCATAGGAGGGTGTTATAGGGCATGTTAGATGGGAAAATAGGCATAAACTCCCTGGTCCGTGGGGAGTGCATCTGCGGAGGGGATATGGTTGGCAGTCTTCTCTTTTTATGTTATTTTGAGTTCGCAATTCACCAAATTATTATGCATTTTCGGTTTCTTATTAGTTCGTTCCTAGGTTCATACCTGCTCTGGTTCGGGAACTGGAACTTCAGTATTTGCGAAATCCTAATCCTTCCTTCAAAATCCTTCCACCCAAGCTTGATCTCTCTTCTCTTCTTCCGCCTTCGAATCGTCTGAATCCGAATCCCCCGAATCCTTCCTCCTTTCCCCCTCGGTCTCCTTTTATAGAGTGGGGGAAGAGATGTATCTACGGTCACACGATAACTTTAACGGAGGCCCATCACCGAATACCTGGTTTACAGCTGACTTGGTCCATCTGTAATTTGCGGTGGGCATTGAACGCTCCCCCCCCCCCCGCGAATCGAACTTAGGGAGTGCTTTGTGGAAATGGAGGGTTCCACCTTCATTTCGCAAACGACGATGGATGTGGATTGAACCGGTCGACGCGGTCCGTGGTTGGGGCGGATGGTGAACCAGATCGGCGCCCACCCTGCCTCACAACCGTGGAGGATCTCTGCCTCCATTTTTGCGAACAAAGATGTTTCGCAGAGAGGGTGCTTCGTGGGGGCTTGGCCATGTCGTGTTTTCATGGGACCGGTCCGCGGACCAGACCTTCTTGTTTCCCTTCATTGAATTTTCTCCATTATTTTCCCCAATTACTTTGGGGGATTTTGGTATAATCTCCTCTGCGGATTTTTCAGGACCCTACAAATGCCTTCCATCGGAATGGGGTCCGATCAGAAAGAATAGGATTCCATTCTGATGAAAAGTGGTCCTGAAACTGAGATGTTTTGCGGTAGGGTAGTGGACCTAGTAGGGGACCACTCCTATAAATACGGGGGACCCATCATTTTTCCTTTATTGAATTCTTCGTGAAACCAGGACTCCCTCACCTCTGCACGCTCGTTCCTTCGCGAAGTGATCTGTCCGCGAACCGGCTGCTACTTCCACGAACCATTCCACCTTTACAGTCACCTTCACCCACGAACCAATCCCCCATCTGCAAACCATTACTCTTAATTAATTAAAATGTAAGTCATGATAGGATGTGGAGGAACTTGCTTCGTGGTTTTGGTGCTCCACGATTTCAATGCTCCGGGGTTTTGATGCTCCGCGGACTAAAATCTCTTGAACTTCAAAATTTTCTAAGTCTTCCAAAAATTAATCACTTAAATTCGGGATTGAAATTCCACGGAGCAACTTGGTTCACGATTTCATGGACAACGCTTCACAGGCCAGGGTTTCACGGACTGATTTCGTGAAGGGCTAGTTTGCAGGATGCTGTCATCGCAAACCATCCTTTGAGCCCTCCTTGTGGACTTTTCTTATAAAGATCCTCAGCTGACTCTCAGCCATATATCTGGTATTTTTGTCCAGATTTTTATTCCGGACTAACCAATTATTGGCATTCATTGTGTAGGGAGAATATATGGTTCCCCCTCATTCTGTACCGAGGCCTGCTGTAGAGATGCTCCCAATTAGTTTAGGGAGACGTTTAGCTATGATTCGCAGAGCGGAGAACATCTAAGATCACCCTAGTTGGTCTATCATTCCTGACAATGATGCCTTGAAAGACTTGCTCCCTCCTGAGCTCCTGGATTATCCACTACCAAATCAACTTCCACTTCATGGATTCGGTCTTAAAGACAATGTCCATATTCCCCCCACTTTCTCAGGACTTCCTTATCCTTTCTTGTAAGAGTCGTCCAAGTTTATTCAGGCGAACCTTACCCAATCGGGGGAGATGGTTTCCGAATCTGACCAGAAATATGCCTTCATTTTGAGGGGCTTTGTTTGGACCCAAAGTGATCAGCACACCCGAAACTTTTCTCAGGAAGATGTCTTCAGGAGTTACCCTTCTATTATCAACCTTGCTTGAGTATATCCTGATGCGGGGTGGGTTCCTAGGTGGGATCTTCGATCTGGCAGGCTCTTCTCAAATGACTGGGCCTGGGCTTTCTGGGTCCATCATCACTACCGGGAGTTTCCTGAATCACTAGAAGCATTCAATTTATACTCCGCAGTGTGGGCCTCCCAATTTTCCATTTACCCACCATCCTAGGTCCTTCCAGACCTACTCAGTCGATGGTGTACAAGCACTAATACTTTCAACCTTTCCCATGGTGAAGTTGGTATTATGCTGTGGGATATCCATCAATTGGAAGGACTCTCGATTATCGGCAAAATGTATGACGAATTTCTACCTGCTCTTAACGCATGGGATGACATCGAACAAGTGACTTTATTGGCGAGGGATCTGTTGGTTATAGCAGAGCAGTCACTGGGTTAGGCATTGCGTGGATGCTCTCTTATTCCCTATAGCACCTGGATAGGGTTATTTTTGAACACCACTAGTCATGTGACGATGATAAATCGCCCCAGGAATCATCCTTCTCAACAGTCACAAACCTCCCCAGGTTACTACTGGGCAGTTTTGGAGGCAGGAGACTACCTTTCATGGGGTTACGAGGCGCACCTCGGTGTGTCGCCTATGCTTCGGCTGGCAGGTTTATTTGCTATGTTCCTGAGTGGGTGGCTATTCCCTTCTCGAGATATTAATCCTGGCGTCAGGGCTTGCACCCTGATGATGACAGTTGAGCTAGCAGAGGGCCGCCTGGTGAATTTTCTTGTGCCCACATTGGCTCACATTTATGATCTATTGGGTCACATACAGAAGGGCGGTTCACCCTTCCATTTGAGTGGGCCATTTCAATTTCTGTATGGCTAGGTAGAGGATCATTGTCGCTGCTATGAGTATTGTCACAACATGGTCATCCCGCTTCTTTCTTTTCGGCCTACCCTGCTTGATATAGCTGGAGTTCACCTAAAATCTCTCAGCCCTGGTGAAGTCCTTGAGCTTCTGAGTGACTTTTCCTAGTTTTCTTTCACTCCCTACAATGCCCCTTCTGGTGTCTTAGTTGACAATTGCCATGGTAGCCTGGAGGAGCGCTCTTACATGATCTCTCAATGGGATGGATTTTTGTCTACACGGATCGACGTGGTTTCTCAGTGCGAGATGTATGTCCTGTATCGTTTTTCTCACAAGTTTGGGTGCATGCATGTCCAAGTTTCCCTTCCCCCTCCTCAAGCTCGAGGAAGGCACCCAGCCACACTTTGTCAATGGTGGTTGATGCTGACGCAGGAGGGATCTGATGCGAGCATTCCCCTGCCTGTCGTGGGGGCAGTCGCCGGCCTATCCATGGAGTATGCAAAGGCGTGGGAAAAATACCATCCCGATGGGATCATAGAGAAAGCTATTTAGCAAGTTCCCAAATCAAGAGGTACTGCATCTGTAGCGTCTACCACACCTTCCCCATCAGCTCTAAGGGAGGATCGACTGATGGCTCATCGATCAAAGCAGCTCAGGGGATTTTCCTCTCCCAGTCTTGCGGTGGCCGAAGTTTAGGCGGGTTCATCCTTCTTGGACGTTGATGAGGATGACCCTGTTATTCCAGGTCCTAGTGAGACAATCCTGGAAGTTTTTCCAGTTGATACCAGGACTAGAAACTTGATCCCCAAGCCTGAACCAAGGTTAGAGGATCTAGACTTTCCAGCTTCAGAACCATCTTCTAGCGAGCACATGCCTATGCTGGTTGCAATGGAAGATGTCATTCTTCTACTATCCGGTGAGGACACCAAAGATACTCGTGCCATGGAGGACCACTGGGCAGTGAACAGGTGGGCTTGGCCTCGAATTTTCAAGATCGTTTCCGAAACCCCTCTAGCTGAGATGGAAATTAAGACCGAAGCTCTTCGACAACTCTTCCTGGGTTTGGGGTCAGGCGGCTTTGACTATCGGCAGTTCCATTCTCTTGCTTGCCAAGTTTTCATGGCTCGTGAGAAATCTAACACTAGTGAATTCAAACTTTCTCACTTTTCTGCTACTCATTGTGGGACTCGAGCCCTGGAAGAAGCCATGATACAGCTCCATCAGTTGATGGCACAGGAGGCGACCTCTCGAGATCAGGCAGTCGTCTTATCCTCCGAGTTGCATGAATGTGAAGAATGAGCAGCAAAGATGAGGTATCAGTTATCAGCTATTACTGTTCGTATTGAATCCACTAGAAATGGGATCAATGATCTCCAAAAAACAGTGGAGCATACTCATCCGGTGGCCGAGATTGAAGCCATGGAGAAGACTGTGTTGGAACGGTCTTGCAACAACCTCCGTCGCATGGTTGTTGATCTGGTGGAGAGGGCGAGTCAGGCTCTTTTATGACTATCATAGCCATGCTAGTACCCTCTATTTCACTTACCCCTCTCCCTTTTTTATGATGGGGAGACCTCAGCTTTTCGACGCCCTCCCTTTTTTGTTCGAACGAAACACAGTCTATGTCAATCACTTGTTGCTGTGAAATTTGATTGTTACTTAGAACAACTGTTGTGTAAATAACAATTCACTGAATCAGAATTAATCATAACTCAGGATAAAAATCTAACTTTTTCCTCGACCATGGGGTCCTTTGAGCATAGTTTGACTATCTCTAGGGTTTCATAGGAAGATCCCACAAACTTTTTGTCTCTTTATTTTAATACCCTAATTTTTCCTGGGCCCATTTGATGTGAACCCAGCGGGAATGGCCTGACTTTTGCTTAGGTCTCCCTTTTCGGGTTTTTGACCTAATATGCTTTGAGAATCCTTTCATGGGTTTTTTAAAGTCTCGCCAACAAGACTATCAGCACTGATGTTTTAGGTCGAATAGATTTTACCAAATATGGTGGGGTGAAGGTCTCAATGAGATTTGGTTGACCAGAAGATGTCTCAATACCCTTCAGACGTACGTGGGGGGAAAACATATTTGGATGGCATGCAGGGAATGTCTCAAGGCATGGGAGCCGCATCGGCGTACAGAGGTAGGAATAGCATTGCCTAAGGAAGTCTTGCCTTTGGTAGACGGGCCAGGGGTGATCAATATGCAGAGCCGTTGAGGGCATGGTATGCATAGTCATACAAAGGTGTCCTTAAGTCGATGACTGTCCATTTATGATGGACTAGGGACTTCATGGACGTCCGGATTCTGGAAACCACCATGGGTGGCTTGGAAAATGAATGTTATGTCTAAAAGGGTTTTGAGAACATCCGTACTAATCAAGAGTGTGGTCGGGAGACCACTTTCCTGTGCATTTTAGTTAGCGTAAGGGATGGTTGAAGCTTTCCACAGTTTAAAGTCATTCAACTGGGACATTATTTCAAATGGAACGACTTCTCCTGGTTCTCTATAATCTTGTCAAAGACGTTCCACCATATTCAGGAAGGGTTGTGAAAGAGTTTAGTAAACTGTAGCTCAGAGGGTTTCCAAATCTCGGGATAGACATGGGGGCTTAGGGGCCAAGAGGCGTACGGAGAGAAGCATTGCATAAGGAAATCATGCATTTGGTAGACGGGCCAAGGGCTATCAATATGAAGAGCTATTAAGGGAATGGTATGCATATTCATGCAAAGGAATCCTTAGGTCAATAATTGTATTCCCTTGATATCCAAGCAACTTCAGGGAAGTTGATATTTGGGACCACCAGGGGTGGCTTATGAGACTTCGTATTATTCTCAGTGTAGAGTATGGTTTATGATGAGAGGGTGCCTGGATACGGGGGAAACATCTAGAATCAACTTCTTGAGTGTGGGTGAAGTAATCCCTTCTCACATGGGTGTGAGATGGTGACTTGTGCTAGTCTGACCCGTTCACTGAAGGACAGAGAAAAGCCTTCGTTCCTTACTGAACCCGTGGTAGGTTTGACCGTACAGTTTATCGTCATGTGGTTAGGACATATTCCGTGCAGTTTAGCGTCACGCGGTAAGGACGAGGGGAATTATTTAAATTTTGTTGTTCAGTTTAATGTCATACAGCCAGGATGGGGGGAATTTTTTTTAATGCTAGTGAAAACTCTTGTGGTTGGAGGCATTTCCCTGGATAGTTAATGCTTGGTCTTTGCAGTTTTATGCCAATCGGCCAAGATGTCTGGTGCAGTTTAACGTCATGAGGTAAGGATGCAGTTACAAAGGCCGCTCTTCATCAAAATGTAACTGGTCTTGAATATCTCAACATGCCCCAGATGTGTATGGGGTTGATCGGTGTAAATCATAGTTATGGGGCTTATTGGATCAGGAGAGATGATATGGGGGCTTTGAGGCCGGTATGCGTACAGAGATAGGAAGAGTATCGCCTATGGAAATATTGCGATTTTTAGACGGGTCAGGGGCTATCAATATGCAGAGCCACTGAGGGCATGATATGCATATTCATGAAAAGGTGTCCATGGGTCGATTACTTTCCACTTCCGATGGACGTGAATTGTTATGAGGATCCACAATTATCCGGTTCATGAAGTCTATCATTTGGCAGGAAAAATGTCTGGACATGTTGGGCATACCTGGACATGGTTGTTGTTAAGGCCTATAGAGCTCCTTGCGCTGAATTATTTTTCTTGCGGGGGCGCACCTTCACTCCATGCAGTTTAACGTCATGCAGGAATGGCGGAGTACTCATAGTTTATCCTTCATAGATCTCAGACCACTGAGTGACTATTTTTGTGGTCACATGAAGGATAAATGGGTCAACATATTATGATATACTTGTAAAAATGTGGGGGATGATGGTTGTAAACTGCAACTTTGAGTTTTCCCAGATCAGAAGGTGTGGTGTGGGGGCTCTGAGGCTGGTAAGCATACGAAGCTAGGAAGAGTGTCGCCCAAGGAAATCTTACCTTTGATGGATGATCCAGGGGCTATCATTATGTAGATCCACTGAGGGCATGGTATGCATAGTCATACAAAGGTGTCCCCAGGTAGATGAATTTCCACTTCCGATGGCCATGAATAGTTATGAGGATCCTCGGTCACTCATAGTGCAGAGTTCAACACGTGGGGATAATGTTGTCTAGGTATACAAGAAACATCTTCACTGTAATTGTCCATTGATTCAAAGTATCCTAGTCCTGGATTGATATCCGTTGATGCATGTCGCTATGTGAACCACCGGCAGACACACAGGCTAGCCAGATAGGGATACCCTAGCAACACTTGGATGTGAGAAAATGGGATTGAACTTGTAAACCACTTTTCCATAAACATCTGGATCAAGAGGTATGGTATGGGGGATCTGAAGCCGGTAAGCGTACGAAGCTAGGAAGAGTGTTTCCTATGGAAATATTTCCTTTGGTAGACGATCCAAGGGCTATCATTATGCAGAGATGCTGAGGGCATGGTATGCATAGTCATGAAAAGGTGTCCACAGGTCGATGACTTTCCACTTCTGATGGCCATGAGTGGTTATGAAGATCCACAATTATCGGGTCATGGAGTTTGATGTATGGAGAGGATGCTTCCAAATTTTCAAGGAGTATCTCCATCTTGTATCACCATGTGTCTAGGGTTGGTCGCGATGAAGTCCGTGCAGTTTAACGTCATATGGTGAGGATGAATTTCATGTAGTTTATCGTCATGCGGTAAGGACGAAGTATACACCCTGTGCAGGTCTGGTCCATACACAGGGTAAGGAGAACTTTTAACATTATTTTCCATGTAGTTTAATGTCGTGCGGAAAGGACACAAAAATACACTCCATGCAGGCTTAGCTCATACATGGGGAAAAGGGAGCATTTTTAAATCTTGTTATCCGTGCAGTTTTATGTCATGAAGTAAGGACGACAAGTACACCCCGTGTGGGTCTGGTTTGTACACGGGGGAAGAAGGAATTTATTAGGGAGTGGTTGGGCCAGGATAGGGGATCTCGGCATCACTACGTATCCTGTGAGGGTAGGAATCAAGCTGTACATATTTATTTGAAATAAGTACACCCCTTACAGGTTTGGTCCGTACATGGGGGAGAGGACATTGTTAAAAATTCATGTCCGTGTAGTTTAACGTCGTGTGGTGAAGACGAGAAGTACACACCGTACAGGTCTGGTCCGTACACAAGGGGAAGAATGCATTTTTAACTTTTATTTGGGAGTGCCTGGGCTAGGATAGGGGATCCCGGTGTCACTACATATCCTACGGGGGTAGGAATCAAGCCGTACGTAGTTCCATAAAATCCGTGCAGTTTAACATCATGCGGTGAGGACAAAATCCATATATTTTAACGTCATGTGGTGAGGATGAGGGGTATTATTATATTATATGCAGTTTAACATCATGCGAAAAGGGAATGAATACACCCCACGCAAGTCTGGTCTGTACACGGGGGAAGGATCATTTTATTTGTTTTTGAGATGGCTGGGCCAGGGTGTGGAATTCTGGCATCACTATGTATCCTGTGAGGGTAGGAATCAAGCCTCATGTAGTTCTCTGAAAGACGATACACCCCGTGTAGGTCTGGCCCATTCAAGGGGGAAGGGGGAATTTTTTTAATCAACTTTTCAGTGCAGTTTAACGTCGTGTGATGAGGATGAAATACTCTTGGTTTAAGGTCATAGAGTTTGGAATGTTGGGTACTTGGCAGTTTAACGCCATGCAGATCGGATGAACTTCGTGCAGTTTAACGTCGTGCGGTAAGGACGTAGGTGACCCGACGTGAAAAGAAAAGGGGGGTCTGTGTAGTTCAACATCGTGCAGTGAGGAAGAGTTTCATGCAGTTTAACATCATGTGGTGAGGACGAGTTCCGTGCAGTTTAACATCGTGCGGTGAGGACGAGTTCCGTGTAGTTTAACGTCCTGCGGTGAGTATGAGTTCAGTGTAGTTTAACGTCGTGCGATGTAGACGATGAATACACCCCTTGCAGGTCTGGTCCGTACACAGGGGATGAGAGCATTCTTGACTCTTATTATCCATGCAGTTTAACGTTGTGTGGTAAGGACGAACTCCATGCAGTTTAATGTCATGTGGTGAGGACGAACTCCATGCAGTTTAACGTCATACGGTGAGGACGTGAAGCACACTTGGCCTCTATGTGAAATATTTCTTTAAGAATCTCGCATTTTTAGGGGCGGTTGTGAATTTTTTGTCCATGGGGATCAGGGTATATGCCCCGTTGGAGTAGACCTTATGTACAACGTATGGTCCCTCCCACTTGGGCTCCAGCTTTGGAGGTTTCCTTCCAGGTATCATTGGTTTTCGGAGGACCAATACCAATTCTCCATCCAAGAAAGACTAGAGGCGGACCATTTTATTGAAGGCTCGTGCAATCTAATTCTGGTATACCTCCAGATGGTGTAAAGTGTGCAACCGCTTCTTGTCTAGCTATTCCAATTAACCTAGACGCTTTTCTGACTGCTCATCATCAGATAATTGATCACAAATGGTAACACAGAGTGAGGGAAGTTGGAGTTCAATAGGCAGGACCGCCTCTGTTCTATAAAACAATGAGTACGGGGTGGCCCGAGTAGTAGTGCAGATTGCGGTTCGATAAACCCACAATGCATGAAGGAGTTTATCCGGCCAAAAATGTTTATCTTTGTCCATCATCTTCTGGAGAATATCGGACAAGGTCCTGTTAAAAGCCTCTATCTGTCTGTTGGCCGCTGCATGGTAGCGGGATGAGCGGTTAGCCTTGATACCATATTTGTGGTATAGTTTCTCCAATTTAGCAGAGCAGAAGTTGGTTCTGTTGTCCATCAGTATGGTATGAGGGACGCCAAATCTGGTGATGATATTGGTCTTCACAAAACTGACAATATTTCTTTCCCCGACTTCCTTGTGGGGTATGGATTCTACACATTTGGAAAAGAAGTCGGTTTCCATGAGGATATACTTCAGCTGTTTGGCCGTGGTGGGAGGATATGGTCCCACGATGTCCATTCCCCATATGGAAAACGACTAAGAGTACTTGGCTTGATGAAGTAACTCCAGGTGTTGGTCTATGAAGTTGGCATGAATATGGCATGAGTGGCATTTTTCGGTAAAATGCTCATAGTCTCATGCCACTATAGGAGAGTAGTACCCAAGCCTTCGAACCTGATGGGAAAGCTTGGTCCCTGGTTGATGTGCTCCACATGCTCTAACATGTACTTCAGTCATGACACCAGCGGTTTCCTCTCCGTCAATGCATCTGAGGAGCACTCCATCGAGGCCTCATTTGTAGAGGACCTCTTTCTGACTCGCGCCGCCATATAGAACAAAGTAGATTTCCCTCCTCCATATTTTCTCTCGTTCACCCCTGTCTGATGGAAGTTCTCCCCGTTGAAGGTAGTTTTCTATGGGGGTAATCCAGCTGGTGGCATGAGCATATGGCTTAGGGACATTACTGACTTCGTGGATTTCTTCTGTCTTAGCTTGGACAAATGGAAATACCATTCGACGGTGAGCAATACTAATGACTATTTCATCTCGGTCTGGGTTAACTAGGGTTGTGGCCGCGTTGGCTAATGCATCATCCTGACAATTCTGAGATCGGGGAATATAGGTTAATGTTGGTTCTGTGGAGAATTCCTCCATTAACCCCCATAAATGGTCAAACAGGGGGATTATCTCCTCCTTTTTAATAGCATAGTCACCATTGACTTGCTTGATGACCAGCTCCGAGTTACCTATTACCTTGAGGTGCTGTACTTGTGCCTGGAGTGCGAGTTCTAGGCCTGCAATGAGGGATTAATATTCCGCTTCATTGTTCATACATCCCTCAGATAGGAGGAAGGAATATGTCATGACTGCCTTTTCTGTGGACACGAGTATTATCCCCAAACCCACTTTGTTGAATCTGGGATCCTCCATCCTCTTCCCAGTGGGGCTTCGGGATGTGCTGTTGAAGTACATTTCCCATGTCGGGAACTCCTCTTAAACCGAGAAGATGTCTTCATCAGGTAGCTCGGAGTCTGGTGTAGTGGTCCCTGTCAATGGTTGTTCTGCCAGAATTCTGCTAACGCCTGACCCTAGATGGCTTTTTGAGGCACAAACTAGATGTCAAACTGTTTCAGGATGACCGCCCATCGGGATAGGCATCTGGTTAGCATCGGGCGGCTGAGGATGTACATGAGCAGGTTACTTCGCGAGATCAAATGGACTTCGTGATGCTGTAGGTAATGTCACAGCTTTTGAACTGCGAAGACCAAGGCCAAACAGTTCTTCTCGATATTTGAGTATCGAGTCTCAGCATCAATCATTATTCGGTTGAGGTAATAGAGACTGTTTTCTCTACTCACATCATTCTTTTGTGCGAGGAAGGATCCCAGTGATCGCTCTAAGGCTGTCACCTACAAGATGAGAGGTCTTCCTTCTACCGGGGCATGAGCACCGGTGGGCTTAATAGGTACTTCTTCAAGTTGTCGAACGCCTCTTGGCAGTCATCCGTCCATTGGTACGTGACCCCCTTCTTCATTAACATGGTGAAAGGAAAACATTTTCCTTCCAGGTTGGCTATGAACCGCCTGATATAGGCTAGGTGTCCTTAGAATCCCCTCAACTCAGTGAGGTTGTGGGGAGGTGGCAGGCCTAGGATAGCCTTTTTTCTTCTCAGGGTCAACTTCGATGCCACGGTGGCGTAGGACGAAGCCAAGGAATTTCCCTGAGGTAACCCCTAAGGCACATTTCAAGGGGTTCATCTTCAAGCTATGCTGTCATAGTTTGTTGAAGACAGTCTCAAGGTCCGACAGGTGATCCGAGCGCTATCTGGACTTGACCACTAGGTCATCCACATAACATTCAACAAATTTCCCCAGGAATGGTTTAAAGATCTGATGCATGGCATGCTGATATGTGGTGCCAGCATTCTTGAGACCAAAGGAAATGACCATGTAACAAAATACCCCTTGAGGGGACCCGAAGGCAGTGGATTCTTCATCTTCTCAGGCCATATTGATTTGATTATATACAGAATAGCCATTCATGAAGGATATAGCCTCATACTCATCCGTTTCATCGATTAACAACTCGGTGATTGGAACTGGGAAGTCATCTTTCGGGCAATGCTGATTGAGATCTCTAAAATAGATGTAGACGTGGATTTGTCCATTCTTTTTCTTGACAGGGATGATGTTGGCCAACCAGATGGGGTATTAGACCTCCTGAATGAAGCCTGCTTTAATGATCTTTTCGACTTCAGCCTATATTTTGGCGGCACGTGAGGGATGCATCCTTCTAGAGACCTGTTTATAGCTCTGGTGGTCTTCTGGAAGACCCAGGTGATGTGTCACCACTTCGAAATCGAGTCTTGGTATTTTTGTATAATTCCAAGCACAAATATCTTGATGTTGCCTCAGGAAATATGTATATACCTCGTACTCCTCAGGGGACATGGCTGCACTAATGAGAGTAGGCCTTGGATTTTCCTCGGTACCCTGGTTTATTTCCCCGAGTTAGTCCAAAGTGGTGGAGATAACCTCCTCAAACGCGGGAGGTGCGTCCCTGAGATCTTCCCCTTCTTCTTCTCCCATGTCCTCATCTTCTTGATCTGACAAGGAGAGAGCTTCCAGTCTGAGCCTTTTAGGGTTTGAGGGAGAGACATCATGGGAATCCCCGCTTGAGTATTCATCCCCAAATCGAGGGTTGGTGGACGTTCCCACATTGTCACACTCGGCCGTCATGGATGAAGTCATGAGAACATCCGAGTGCATGTATGTACCCGAACTCCTACTCTCAACATGGTTGATGGGCAGGACATAATCTCTACCAAGCTGCCTAAGGGGGTCATCAGGAACCATTTCCAGGCCATTTGGAGCGGGGATCCAGTCGACACCATCGACCAAAGGCTTCTTTTTCATTTTCTCATAGAACTCGGCATCAATGTAATATGACTCAGAGAGATCAAAAGGGTCCTTTTCGGTGTGAAACGTTATACTTTTTCCATCAATGCAGTACTTGATACACTGATGGTAGGATGAAGGAACAACCATGTGATTATGGAGCGACGGGCTTCCCAGCAGGGCATTGAATGTTGTGCTCTGCCGAACCACCAGTAATTCCATGTAGGTTACTAGGTCACCAAAATGGGTCTTTAGCTTAATTTGTCCCATTGGATTCTTCTCGCTCTTGTCGTAACCCAACAGAGTTGTGGCTGAGGGAATTAGGTCATCCTCATAGTAGCCCAACTTACGGAGTACCCATAGGGGAAGGAGGTTAACTCCAGAGCCATTTTCTATAAAGAATTTCTGGATCTCAATACCATTCAGTGTGCTGGACACATATAGTGGTCTGATGTGTCCTTGCATGATGGAATATTCATCCTGATCAATGAAGGAAATCACCGCATTGCATTCAGCTAGGTCAGTCTCCATCCGGTAAATTTCGGTCGTAGCTACCTCGGCTCAAAACTCCTGGGGGATGATCAAAGCTTCTATAAGCGCCTCCCTGAGTTCTGCTAATAGACTTAGGGCATCGAGGATGAACATCTTGGCTGGTACCGATGCTTGATGCTTAAGGATATCGTATTTCTTCTCCTGCGGCTGACACTTCTCCATTGGCGGGAGAGTCTTATCAGGTGATTTAGGGGCTAGAGCATTTGACGAGGAGGTACTGGTCACGGGGTTGGATATCAATGTCGTTCCCATGTTATGGGGACTTGGATCGGCCGGTCTGTTTGTACGTATCAAGCGGCTAGACACTTGTTCCTCCTTTGGTGGGTATCGTAGAATAACAGGGCCAGAGTGGCTACTTGTGGAGGTGGAGGGGCATTCCTTCTCCTACTGAGTCCACTGAAGGGCTCTCCGATGGGTTTCCGTTATATTAATGGTTTGGGCTGGGGTCCAACCGTAGGGTTGGTTTCATTCGTGGCCGCACCTCCCCTGGTATCCCCTACCTCTACAATTCCTCCTCCCGATTCCTCATGCAGGGAACTCAGGTTTGTAACCATAACCTTCGTCAGGCACTGATTCCATAATATGGACGAAGTTAATAGAACCAAATATTGGCTCTTTATCCTCTAACAGGTCAACCTGGTCGTTTATCTCTGATGGTGCCATTCGGTGGGTCAGGGCCCATGGTGCCAAATTTGAGGGCTTATAATCTTCCAGGGTCGGTACTAACTTTGGCCCTATTGCAGACTGCTCCTCTTGTGATTGTTTCCTCCTTCTTCGATTACGCCCAAATGACCGGCTTGTTGAGGTTTATGAGGTCGATACTATCGACTCTGTACCTTCAGGGAATTTTGGTGGCAACATGGGCTGTTGTAGTTGAGCTCGGAGTATGCCCTGGGCTAGGTTGATAGTCTTTCGAGTCATCCAGTTGTCAAATTTCTGCCCCTGCTTGCTGGTGACTTTCTGCCACCCCTCCTCTTTATCAGAGCTGGTGGTAGAGATACATGCCACATGTGCTGGGGGTGGTCCCAGATCGAACTGTCTAGAGTCTACCATCCTCTGTAGGAGGTCTTTGAAGACAAATCATTCTTGGATACTATGCCCCAACATCCAATGGTAGGGCCAGTAATATGGAATGTCATCGCGGTCGACCTCTTCAGGTTTCCTCAGCTCCAAGAGGCGGAGCAAGTTGCAGTTCATGGCGGCAATGAAGTAGTCGCATACTTGATTGTCCCGGAATGAGTATACTTTTTGTCTTTGTTCCTCAAACTGGTTCCGCTTAGGTCCTTGCTGATCGTCCCGTTTAGGCGGAGGTGGCCGCTGATATGCAGGAGGCCCTTGACGATTTGGTGGAGGCCTAAGCGGTGGAGCGGGCATAGGGTCCATCTTGAGTGTGACAACGAACACTTCAGCTCTAGGGGATTTTTTCACAGGAGCCTACGAGGCTATTCGGGACTTTGAATTAGTCCGTTGTAGGGAGTCCTAAATTCTCTGGGCAATGGCCGAGAGATGGCGGAAGCCAGTGGTGCACACCACTGGTATGAGGGGTGTTCGCACCTCATCTCGATGGTTTTTGATTCATATGGCTAGTATCTCATCTTAACGTATTGGTCTATTCAGAGAATAGGTCAGACCTTTCCATCTAGAAATGAAATCTGAGACCCTCTCATTCTTCCTCTGCATGCAGTTCATGAGTTCAATGACCATTGTTTTAGGCAATGTTGAGCTGAAGTGGAACAGGAACTGCTGCCGAAGGTCTTCCCAGATCTTTATTGACTTGGATGGTAGACTCCTATACCAGAAGAAGGCAGATCCTTACAGGGTCCGTACGAAGCATATGAGATTCACTGCTTCCTGTTGTTCCAGAGTTCCCATCATAGGGTCGAAATAGGATGCGTAGTGCATCAAATGCTGTTCCGGATCACCTGATCCATTGATGATAGGGAATAAAGGGATCCCAATGTTAGGTGGAGGTGTCGTGTTGGTCATCCAATCTGGGTAGGGTTTTTTCTCTGGCTGTATCGGAGCGTGTCGCCCTTCCATTGCTTCCAATCGAGCTATTAGTGCCTCGATGGTGTTGGTGAGACCCTGGTTTACATCCTATTGGGCCCGGTCCTGGGCAGGCATAGCCTGAGGCATTGCCTGAGGATCTAGATTGGCCGACACCAGGTGTGCGTGTGCCGTTTGTGGCACCTTTGGATGGTTCAGGTGTACTCGCTCTGGTTTCTTCTTGAGTGGAGGGAAGTCTTGGCATTCATCCGAATCTACATTTAGGTAGTTAAATGGGCCGGGTGCCTCGTTGGACGGGAGCCCTGACCGTATTTCATTTTCCAGGGAAAATCTTAGCCTTTGAGGTGCATTTGTTGGGATTGCATGATGTGGCTCCTCCTGGGACGCACTTTCAATAAGGCGGTTCCTCAGGAGTAGCTCAGCGTTAAGTCACCAAAATTATTTCATCTCCTCTTCCTGTCGAGCTAATCTCTCTTCGAGTGTGAGTGGATCATCTTTGTCGATAGAAGGAGGCAGGCTAAGGGTAACCAGTCCTTTATTCTTATCCCTGTTGGAAGCACACTGGGTAGGCAGAGGAGGTTTGGATGGAAGGACGGCCATATTTAGGGTGGGCCTCTGGTTCTGGGTGTGCACACCTGGTGGTTCGTTGTGAGTCACAGCCTGACCGAAACTATCGTCTCCCGATCCATCCGGATTTGCAGTATCACTGGTATCACCCGTGGGGTTAACCTCAATGAAGTTGATAGATGCATATCATAGGGAGGATAAGATGTAATCCTCCAAATGGGAAGAGGATCTCCCAAGTCTTCTACTGGCCTTCCCTTTTGTGTCCTGGGATTGACTTTGGACTTCTTGACTAAGGGTGAAACATAGTGTTCTTTGATGCGACCTCACAGTGCGCCTTCCTCTCAGAGGGGATGATGATTAAAATGACGGGATAGGATATGAACCTCCTATTCTGACTATCCTTCCAAGATGAGAGAATATGGATTCCCATGTGGGAGGTTATTGTTGAGGGGGTAATAATTCCCCCAGCCCTAAGGGCTCGGGTTGGCTCTGTTACTTTTACATAGAGTCTCTTCCCAGTTTTATTGGTCTTACGGGGGCATTTGTTGTTAAAAATTCCCCTAGCCCTGCAGGTTGGGGTTGACCCTGGATTGTGGCAGTGGCTGCTGCTATCACGACCTTCCTGATCTCACGTACCCCTATTCAGGGGTGAACTGGGTTTAATGCCGAGTTCTTCTATTAATCAATCCATTCTGGGGAGGCAGGAAAAGATCACTAATTGGCCTCTCTTTGGTGAGAGGCCTATTGTATGCTCTTAGTGGCCTGATTCAGGAGTTATTGAATGGCTCGTTCCCACCGGGCCTGACACTTCTGGGACTTAATCAAGGCTTGACTCTATTGGGTGTGTTGCCTTTATTGAACAGGGAGACCACTCGATTTCCGTCTTGATGTGACGATGTGGAAAGACACCACGCTGAACGGGTTCTTCTGGGTGGGGAGCGGAGTGAAATTAAAATCTCCATGTTCTCACCATCCCCTGATATGGACTCCCGTCGGAGCGTCACTGAGGAGGAGGCGCAACTAGTGCATCACACGAAGGCAAGCTATCTCCATGTTCCTTTTACGCCTCTCGTGTCGCTGTTGTTGTGATGAAGGGAGATCTTCTAGGTCGATGTGACGCTAGAGGTCTCCTATCATCTTGACGTGGTCTACATACCCTTCATAGGGCAGGAAGCTTGATTTCAGTCAGTGGAGGGTTGTCCATTTATTATGGCGGATGTCGTGCATGCATTCTTCCGACAACTCTCTAGGTATGTCGAACTGAGAGGTGGCCGTAGGCCAAAACATAACTGGTATATCATCCCTAGCCAGTTGTTTCCTCAGGTGCAACATATCGGCATATTCCTCCACTAGTGACTCCTCTACCTGGTCAGCCCAACCGAGATGCTCGTTGTCAGTGTGGTCGGAGGTAGTGGGACCAGTAGGCGCTGAATCATTAGGTGGGAAATTCTGAGGTGGTTCAGAGGATGAACGCGGCCCCAGACAATCTTTTGATTGCAGAAGGATGCCGTCAGTGACTAACTGGGGATCTGACATGCTTGATCTCGTCCTTTTGAGTGCCTCGGAATACGAGGGCTTTTCTGTGCTTGATTCGGCAGGAGGAGGACCATCATGTCGATATGATATGTCATCGTGGGGAGGACCTCTGCAATGGTGGCCGTAATGGAGAGGACTACCATTACTGCTTGTTGCTTCACTGTATAGAGTACTTTTGCAGTACACACCCTGGGGAGGACCTCTAAGGGGTGTCGTAGCAAGGGGAGGACCTTCTGGCTACGTAGCGTCATTACGGGGAGGACCTTCGCAACAACTTCCATCATGGTGAGGATGAACATCATGGCTTGACGTTCGACATGCATCCTGGGGAGGAACTTCCGGACACATCGTGACAAGGGGAGGACTTTCTTGTTACTTGGGGCCAATGCGGGGAGGACCTTCACAATGGCTGTCATGGTGGTGAGGACTACCATCACAGCTGCGGAAATGGAGAGGACTACCATTACTGCTGTCGTAGGGAGAATATCTCTGGGATACATCCTGGGGAGGGCCTCCAAAATGTACCACAATGAGGGGAGGGAATTCTCGTTGCTCAATGTCTCTACAGGGAGGACCTCTGTTATCAAGGTGGAGAGGACTACCACCATGATCTGATGCCTGGCTGTGTGGAGTTCCATTGCAGCGTAACCCCTGGGAAGGACCTTCAGGGCATGCTACAACAAGGGGAGGACCTTCCTGTTGTGATGAGATGTCACTGCGGGGAGGGCCTCTGTAGTTGCGACAATGATAGCGAGGACTACTATCATAGTCTGTGGTCCCACTGCATGGAGAGTGACTGTAGTGTATACCCCGGAGATGACCTTCAGGGTGGACCGCAGCAAGTGGAGGACCTTCTTATTGCTCGATTTTTTGGTCACGTGGAGGGTTTCCATGACTCGCATCAAAAGAGGAACTCTAATGATAGATCGTTATATTCCCGCGGGGGAGGCCCCCACGGGTGCTCTGGGTAGGACCTTCAGAGTTGCTGGTAGCAATATTGCAGGGAGGACCTTTGCAACTCCTACTACCACTCCCATAATATGGTAATGGGTGGGAATGGTTCTGAGCCTATGATGTGTGCTTAACGGCATTGGGAACCCCATCTTCTAGCATAGTGGATCCATGAACTCCCTCTTTATTTTCTGGATGCCTTTGGCGCGTTCGGGGTTTTCTTTTGCGGAAAGTGGGGACCAAATGCTGTTGACAATGGCCTTCATCTTTGGGTCCCTATCTAATTGGGTCTCGTGATGCTTCCAGGATTCACCGACGAACGTCTTGACTTTTAGCAGGGATATATGCCTGCTCTAGAGCATCCACCGTGATAGATGGGTGTCCCCCAATTAGAACGAGTGAAGCTGCTCGATCTGGTTTCCCTTGCGTCGCAGAATATGGACGGAGACCCTCCTAGGATGAAGCTGGGATTTAGATCTACTCTGAGGTGGCTATCTCATCTCTCAGATGAGTCGCCTAAATTGGGGAGACGGGCTCACGGGCCCGAGTCCTTGCTATTTCCGCTGATGCAATTACATTCCGGAAAGTCTGCAAGATATGATCTGGGATCGATACCAGCTCCTCCATCATTGTCAGGATATGTAGAGAGACATCTGTGGCTGGAATGGGTATGAAGGCCCATTCCGGTATCGGAGTAGGAATATCCTGCTCCGGTCCTCTGGTGGACAGTGGGTACTGACAATTCTCCTGTGTCGGGGTAGGTGAATGAGTCTTCCCCTGTACCGGGATACGCCAGTTTATCTCTCCTATTTCCGCCACATCAGGATGGCGGACTTTACTTGCATTCGCAGGGAGATGGCCCCGTAAATATTGGTTTCCCAACATATCGAGTAGATGGTCCATATTGGTGGGGAGACGTGCCCGCCTATGATTTTCCGCAATATCTAAGTTGCGGGCTTTATTGATCGCCAACATATCAGGATGGAAGGCGTCAGAAGCAATTACTAGGAGCTGGTCATACAGGTGCCAGGTCGCCACCATGTTAGGTTGGTAGGCTTCACGACCCTGGGCAGGGAGAGCTGCCTACCGAGTAAGTGTCATACTGTGTGAGAGACGGGCTTGATGGAGCTCAGTGAGGAAACACGCTGGCTCGTATGATGCCGCCATCTCTGGATGGAAGACTCGGGAGGAGCGAACAGGTGTAGGTGCCTGTTCGTGGTACGTCTTCGTGGTTGGGTAGTGGAGCTCCTCCTTAGGGACCAATGTGATGACCGGTCCCGGATTGTACGTATTCCACCCTCGTCGGGTGGTCTGAGGGGCCGGAGCTCGGTGAGCATGGTCCTGAATCCTCGGGGAGACGTCCTCCTCGACACGAGGATATCGAATCGTGGCGTAACCGCGATGACGTCTACTGGCGGGGGCCTTGGAGCGGAACCCCCTTTCGGTGGGGATGAAGTCCTCAATGTCGACCTCATCCGCCTCCCTAAGATAAGGGAGGTACGCATTGCCCCATTCTGGGGATAGACACCCGAAACGGTTGGGGACATCAACAGGGGCTATCTGGATCTGCCTTTGCAGCCGTTGCTGGGCAGGCGACTGGCGAGTTCTGGCGGATTGGAGGGCATGCATGGCCACCTCCACCATTGGGAGAGTATCGTTCACATGCTACTCTCGGATCAGCGCATCCGAGACCCAGCATTGAAGGCACTGGGTGGGTGATGGGGTCCTCTTTAGGTGAGGACGTCCGGTCATTGCAATTTTAGAAGTGCGCACTTGTGAGTTACTTCAGGATTCCATTGGATCAATGGAGTTGGGTATAGTACCTGTAAATTTTTTTAACAAATACAAGAAGCAAACCCATAAAATTAGCATCTCATAATCCCATGCGCGATTAATGACATTACTTAGCCCTCCTTGTAAGTAAAAGGTGGCACATGGTGGGATTAAGTTAAATCTGTCAGTCTTGGTTAATGATTCACGTCAGGTTCACCATTTTTTGTTCCGTGGGTTTTGGCCTCAAAACACCCAACAACTCCATATCCGATGATACATGAACCTTCTTTCCAAAGGCAAGAGTTCGCCAGATGGTCTGACTAGCAATGCTTAAGAACTCACATTGGTCGATAGGATGGGAAGTCAGGCTCATCGCACCCTTTTGGGGGAATTAATGCATGTTTCGGGACTCTCTTATAGATTTAATATGTATTCATATGTTCGTGAATCTTTGGTTTATACCCAAACATAGTATCCATGGATTTAACCCTTGATTGGCAATGGTTAGCTAAACGTAGGGGTTTAGAATCATTTATGCCTAAGTTTTACCATCCCTCGTTGGATTAATGACCCTGATGAGTCTGGACTCACTGAGACGGTGCTAGGGGAAACTCGGTGAACCGATGTAAAGATAGTCGGATCAACTGGTTGTTGGTCTTGAACCTCCTAGAGGATTCCTACGTACCCTACCTAAGAGACAGGGATCAAAGTCCACATAGTTCATATTAGTGTGGGGTTTACGCTCTGAGGCAGCCCAAGATGTGGATCGGGGTTTACACTCTAAGGAGGCCCAAGATGTTGGTAAACCGCGTGAAAGGGGGTCAGAAGGACCTGTTATTGGGCTTTAACCTCGGAGAGGCTTCCTACGTACCCACCTAGGAGACAGGGATCAAAGTCCACATAGTTTGGATTCGTGTGGGGCTTACGCACTGAGGCAGCCCAAGATGTGGATCGAGGCTTACACTCTGAGGAGGTCCAAGATGTTGGATCGGGGCATACACTCTGAGTGTAACATCCCAGGTAAATAATGAATAAAACATTTTCATATTTCTTAATATTTAAGAATTAAATATTAATTTTACTTTAAAAGGGTTTCTATGTTCGATAGCGTACCCGATACGCAGCAAAGAGTTTCATTGAAATCTTCTGTTGCACACTAGTAATAAAATAATATTATTTTAAATGGTAGTTAACAAATAGCCGTTGTATTGGCGGGAATGGATAGAAATAACTAAAATATGATTATATATGTTTTTACTTTTATCTAATAAAAGATAAAGCCTTAAAAAACGGAAAGAATTTAATTTTAGCCGTATATGCCCTAGTTTTCACTAAAGGTTCACTTATCAACTTTTGATGGTGAACCATCATTAAATATAGTTTTGTTCACTCTTATACATTATATTTTACCAAATAAAACTCTTTTTTACAATTGGGACATCAAAATATACTTTGTGTATTTTTTTGGTATTTTTCCGATAAAGTTCATTTTTTAATGAATAGTGTAAAATGTTTTATTTTAATTCAAAACCTCTTTTTAATCTAATTTATTTATATGATTACATTATCTTTTGAATTGGTTTTAAAGTGAAATTAGAATATATTTTTACCATTAAATCCAATAGTGGTCATTGGAATTAATATCACTTTGAAATCGGACTTAAACTAGTGTCAATCTTTTGATACTTATTGTTTCATAAAAACACGCTATTTGCTCTGACAGCGGGAATTAATTATTAAATTAATTAATGCATCTTATATGTTTTGAATTTTGTAAAATGGACTTCATTTTTGAATTCAGAATGTCAAATATAGCTTAGGGTGAAGTTTTGGTATTTTTCTGAAAAACTTCAATTTTTGATGAATAGTGAAACCACTAAGTGGTACTTAAAAAACTGATTTTTTTGTTTAAATGAAATTTTACCACTTCTGTGTTTTGAATTTCAAAAATCCGACATACATGGTTGTCATTAAGAAGTAAAATGTGGTTCAATGGGATTAAAATAATTTGTTGGTGAATAGTAACTTATTAAGTTTTTAATTGCGATTAGAGGTAATTAGTGTAATTTTAGGTAAAAATAATGTTGTAATAATATGAAATGAACTTGACACATGTCCTAACCTCATTGGATGTGTCATGGCCGACCAATAAAATCCATGGGTCAACTTGGGGACCCCATGAAGCCACTTTGGTTGGAAAATGACATTAATAACTTTTTATTTAAAGTTAAAATAAAAATGTCAAAAACATGAGTTGTTTTACTAAAACAATTTTTACATGGGGTTATACAAATCATAATTTTGAAGCCTCAAATTGGTCAAAAGGCTTCCCAAGGAAGCCTTTGAGCTCAAATCTAAGAGAGTTACCCGATTTTAAGGTGATGTCTTCACTTGTGTTCTTTTGTTTTATTTTGCTTCTAAAACCCCCTAAACTCTTTTTATTCATTTCATTTGTAAAAACTCCAGTATCTTCAATATACTAGGATGTTTTTATAAGAATATTTTGAGATAAAATTACACACATCTACATCTAATGGTTAAAGAACATACTGTTTCTGTGGTTGGCGAATTTCTGCCTCACGAAACGATGATTGTTCAATCTTCTTTTAAACACCTTTAATGGTGGCCATTAAGATGTCACTATATTTATATATGATATATATTATTTTTATGTTTTCTTTATGCTTCTTTATTTTTCATTTGTGGTATACCTTTATGGTTTCCATTGTGGGTAAACACGATAATTTCATTTTAGGAAGTGCGGACTACCGCCCCCTCAAAGTGATGTGATTCGTTAATGCCATATGTGGGACGTATAAAGGATGGATTTAAAGTTATTATATATGGTGTTATACTGGAATTATAATATACCTCTATATCATTATTATTTCTTTCCATTAAAGTATGAGATAGAAATGAAAGTAGCGTTCATGCGTACGTACGGCTTACCGTCTCCATGAACGGTGCATTTCATTTCTTATCCCCAAATGTAATGTACTATTATAAGTACATGTATTTAATGGATATATATGATGAATGATACATCTAAATGATGAATATAATTATATAATTAAAATATACATACCTCTCATTTATTTTTAATTCCATTAATATGACAAAGAAATGAAAGTAGCGTTCATGCGTACGTACGGCTTACCGTCTCCATGAACGGTTCATTTAATTTCTTACCTCTAAATGATTATGTAATATTATAAATACATGTATATGCTGGATATATATGATTTATATGATATCCAAATCAGGAATGTCATTCTGGATATAAAGAACCTTTGACCACACGAACAACATGTAACTGTAAGAAGTCCACTTTCAACTTAAGAACCAAATATCGACAAAACAAACATTATTAACTTAAATGATTAAATAATGTTTACAACATGGAAATAAGTGATATAAAAGGAATAATGAACTTGAAAAAGGTTCCTAAGAAAATAGAAATTAACTCAAGTTTATTATTCAGGACGTTAAAGAACGATCGAGTCAAGTCGGACACGAGGTAAGGGACTTCATCTCAATCTCCTTTCATTGAGGCATAGTTCGTTTTATACACAAATTTCTTTTATACGGTGTATAAAACCCTTTGACTTTTACTTTTATACAAAAGGAATATTTTTCTACGAAGCATTTTACAAAATGTCAAAAAGGAATGTTTCTTTTAACGTACGCGGTGACAACGACCTTTTCCGCCGCCACGACTATTATTTGGTCTTTGGCTTCCTGAAAAAGCCGTAATTTTTTTTAAAATGAAATAAATACCATATACTCTTTTATGTATTTTGGTATTGAAAATGGTTTTTATAATGTATTTGTTTTCTCAATTTATTTAAGTGATATATTGTGATCAAAGTGTAGAAATTTTTTCTTTCCATTATATTTGTTTCATGTCTTATGATTTTTATAATGGTACTTGGAAATTTGATGGGTGGTTACGGGATAAACCATATGACGGGTGGTACCGTGAATACCAGGATGGGTGGTTACATTATAACCTCCAATGCATTGTGTATGGAAGTCGGCCGTATGGCTATTCCATTAAGTATGTATGGAAGTTGGCTGTATGGCTATTCCATTAAGTGATATGTGTGGAAGTCGACCGTATGGTTATTCCACTTAAGAATGTTTATGTCCCAAGTTACCTTTATATGTTATGTGATATTTATATGGGTTTTATGGTGATATTTTGGTTACAAAAGGGTAAGTAATGATCTTTTTTCCAGTGAATAGTTTTTACTTCTTCATAAAGGTGAAAGGTATTACTTTGATAAAGTATACATGGTTTACTTGTTGTTTTGATAAACTAACAATTTTCATTCTTTGTGTATCCCTTACTGAGATTTTTATGCTCACCCCAAGTTTTTTGTAAATGTTTTTCACATAAAATAATGTGGAATAGGGTCAAGGATGGGATCAAGGGAAAGCCATGCTATATAAAACATGGAACTAGACATGTTTCTTTTTAAGAGTTTTTATTTTATTTTATGGAAACTTAGTAGAAGTGTCTACTTTGTAACCTTTTGAGATGTAACAGTTATGTCCTAATTCTTTAAAACTCTAAACCTGAAAAGATCCTCAATGTGAATTATTCATTTAATTCAATATTAAGATATGTTTAAGGACGATGCCTTATAGTTGGTATCAAAGGTCGGTTTAGACAACATTATGAGTTAGAAAATTGTTAAATTATAAATTAATTTATGGTATGATTGAAATGATATAGCATTTAAAGATTACCATGTTGCTTCGCCTAAGATATTTCTGTGTTCAGAATGGTTTTCCGTAGAGGAAACAAAGTAGCTATATTGGGACGACAGCAGGAGGAAGACAACCTTCCAAATTAGCAACCTGGGATGGTCGGCATCGGAACTGAACAGTTTGTTGCAGTAATGGCACCGTTGACTCCGGATATAAATGGTGGTGGTATCCATGCACGAGATCAGCCAGATCAACCGCAGAGGAACATGTCAGTGGTGGAATATTTCATGAGGAAACATCCCCCATCATTCAGAGGATCATCTGAACCCGTGCAAGATGAAGGGTGGATTAAAGCAATGGAGAAGATTTTTGATGTCATGGGGTGTTCAGAACATCAAAAGGTTAGTCTTGCTGTTTACCATTTTGAAGGTGAAGCTGATCAGTGGTGGTCGATGGTGAAAAATATCAGGGATAGTGGTGAGATTGAGGATCTTCACTGGGACGAATTCAAAGGTATATTTGTTGAGAAATATTTTCCTAAGGTGGTTCGTCTTAGGATGGAAAAACAGTTCCTAGAATTGAGTCAGGAGGATGATTCAGTGGCTGCTTATGAAGCAAAGTTCACTCGATTGGCAAGGTATGCTCCAAACTTCATACAAGATTTTGATAGTAAAATAAAACGTTTTTACTCAGGGTTAAAGACAAAGTATCGATGGGCTTTATCTTATCGTGAGTTCAAAAGTTATGAAAAACTTGTTCGATGTGCGGAGAAGGTGGAAATAGAGTTTGCCGATGATCAGGTGTTCTATGAAAAACAACAGAATAAGAGGTCTAGTTGGCAGGCAAAGGGGAAGAATTCATCAAAGAAGCAAGGAGGTAAGAAAACCAAATATCCATCCTATGAAAAGTGTGGTAAAATGCATCCTGGAGAATGTTTATCCAATTCTGGTAAGTGCTTTCGGTGTGGTAAGTCTAGTCATATTGCTCGTAACTGTAAGGAAGATGATCAAGCACGCAAGGAAAAGCCAGCGGTAAGATGTTTTAAGTGTAATGAAATGGGTCATTATGAAAATGAGTGTATAAAAAAGAACTCAACTGGGGGAAAGCAACTAGACTACAAGCAGAAAGGGGTGGTGAAATCCTTTGCAACAAATTCAGTAGATGTTGGGCCATCGAATGAAGTAGTATCAGGTACACTGTTTGTTTGTTCAGATTATGCCAATGTGTTGTTTGATTCAGGGTCTACACATTCTTTCATTTCTGAGAAGTTTTCTAGGAAATTTGAAATTCCATCTCAAGATATGAACCCTGAACTTATGGTAAAAACACCCAGAGGGAACATTGAGACAAAAAGGAATTATACGAACCTTCCTATCCTTGTGTGTGGAAAGAATCTACTAGAAAACCTTATTGTTTTGCCTCTAGTAGATTTTGATGTTATTTTGGGCATGGATTGTCTTTCTATTTATCATTCTAAGATTGACTGCAGAGCTAAAATGGTTTCTTTTCAAAAATATTTTCAGTTTGTGTACAAGAATGAACCCTTTCTTTTGATAACATATCAGGATGTTGAAAAACTAGTAAAAGATGGAAATGAATGTTACCTTGCACATATTGTTGAAAATAAAGGAACTGTTCAGATTAATGATGTGCCAGTGGTAAATGAGTATCTTGATGTTTTTCCTGATGAGTTTCCTGGTATTATTCATGATCAGGAAGTTGAATTTACTGTTGAATTAGTTCTTGATTCTAATCCAATTTCAAAACCCCCTTATCGAATGGCTCAAGTTGAGCTTTTAAAGTTAAAGAAATAATTGCAGGAGTTATTAGATAAAGGTTTCATTCGACCTAGCACATCACCATGGGGTGATCCTCTCTTGTTTGTTAAAAAGAAAGATGGCTCAATGAGACTTTGCATTGATTATAGAGCCTTGAATAATTTTACTGTTAAGAACAAGTATCCTTTGCCTCATATCGATAATTTGTTTGATCAGCTCTAGGGAGCTCAGTATTTTTCGAAGATTGAATTGAGGTCGGGGTACCATCAGTTGAAAGTAAAAGAAGCAGACGTTCCGAAGACTGTGTTTCGTACTAGATATGGACATTATGAATTTGTAGTTATTCCTTTTGGGATAACCAATGCACCTGCTGTATTCATGGACCTTATGAATAGAATTTTCCATGAGTTATTGGATAAGTTTTTGGTTGTTTTCATCGATGATATTTTGGTGTTTTCTAAAATTAAAGAGGAGCATGGAAGTCATTTAAGGGTTATCTTGCAAACCTTAAAAGAAAAGAAACTATATGGAAAATTCAGAAAGTGTGAGTTTTGGTTACAACAAATTTCTTTCCTGGTTCACATTGTTTCAAACGATGGCATAACTGTTGATCCTACAAAAAAAAAGTTGTTGAATAATGGCCATGACCCACAAATGTATCCGAGATCCATAGTTTTCTTGGTTTGGAAGGTTACTACCGAAGGTTTGTTGAAAATTTTTCACAGTTTTCTAGTCCAATGACTAAGCTAACTCATAAGGGTGTTAAGTTCATCTGGACAAAAGAATGTGATGATTGTTTTCAGGAGTTGAAAAAAAGATTGGTGAATGCTCCAGTTTTGGAACTTCCTTCCAGGAATGGTGAGTTTGTTATATACAGTGATGCTTCTTTGAAGGGAATTGGCTGTGTCCTTATGCAGAATGATCAGGTAATTGTTTATGCTTCACGTTAGTTGAAAACTCATGAGGTAAATTACTCTACACAAGATTTGGAATTAGATACTGTTGTTTTTGCTTTAAAAATTTTGAGGCATCATTTGTATGGAGTAAAGTGTGAAATATATACTGATCAAAAAAGTTTAAAGTATATATTCACTCAAAAAGAATTGAACATGAGACAGAGGAGATGGATGGAATTAATCAAGGATTATGATTGTACAATTCATTACCATCTAGGAAAAGAAAACAAATTGGCTGATGCTTTGAGTTGAAAAAGTAACGCTTTATTAACTATGCTACGTTTGGAATGAGATCCTTTGGTTTTTGATTTGATGAAATTTGTCATAGAAGTTTTTGGTGCAGGAAGTTCTTCTTTTTTGTTTCAGGTATCAGTTAGATCATCCCTATCAGATAGAATTAAGCAAGCACAGAGGGAAGACAGTGAGTTGCAGAAAAAGGTAGAGCTAGTTCAGAAGGGTAAGTTTCTTGAATTCAACATTGATAATGATTGTCTTTTGAGGTTTGGGAAGAGGTTATGTGTCCTTGGTGATTCACAGTTGAAGAATGAGTTGTTATGTGAGGCTCATAGTTCCCCATTTTCAGTTCATCATGGCAGTACTAAGATGTACAAGGATCTGCAGAAGTATTACTGGTGGGATGGAATGAAAAGAGATATTGATGTTTTTGCTGTGAAGTGTTTGACTTGTTAGCAGGTTAAAGCAGAGCGGCAGTTACCAAAAGGGATGCTTAATCCTTTACCAGTGCCAGAGTGGAAATGGGAAAATATATCCATGGAATTTGTTGTGGGATTACCGAGGACATCTGAAGGTAATAATGCAATCTGGGTTATTGTTGATCGATTGACTAAATCTGCTCATTTCCTTTCCATATGAGATAATTTTCCCCTAGATCAACTTTCCCATTTGTATCTTAAAGAGATAGTCAGGTAACATGGATTTCCTCTCTCTATTGTATCTGACCATGATCCCAGGTATACTTATACCTTTTGGAAAGGCCTTCAGAAGTCGTTGGGTACTGAATTAAATTTTAGTACATCTTTTCATCCACAATCATATGGGCAGTCAGAATGAACAGTTTAGACCTTAGAGGATATGTTGTGAGCTTGTTCGATGGATTATCAGGGAAGTTGGGACCAACATCTTTCTTTGGTTGAGTTTTCTAATAATAACAGTTTTCATTCCTTTATACAGATGGCACCATTTAAGGCATTATATGGGAAGCGGTGTCGAACTCCAGCATTTTGGGATGAAGTGGGTGAAAGGAAGCTGATGGGACCAGAATTGGTAGAAGAGATGGTAGAAAAAGTTCAGTTGATTCAGAAACACATAAGAACAGCTCAGAGCAGGCAGAAGAGTTATGCAGATAACCGGAGGAAGGATCTATCTTTCGAGGTAGGTGATCATGTTTTTCTCAATGTTTCTCCATGGAAAAGTGTGATGAGATTTGGTAAGAAAGGAAAGCTGAGTCCAAGGTTCATTAGACCATATGAAATTCTCGAGAAAGTTGGACCAGTTGCTTACCGAGTGGCTTTACCTCCGAGTTTATCTCAGGTAGAAAATGTTTTTCATGTTTCGATGTTGAGAATTATATGCCAGATCCATCTCATGTTTTGAGTCCAGAGGTAGTTCAACTGGAGGAGAACCCATCTTATGAAGAACAACCAGCCTAGATTCTTGACCTAAGAGAGAAAGTGTTGCGAAAAAAGGTAATTCACCAGGTAAAGGTTTTGTGGAAAAACCATATTGTTGTAGAGGCAACGTGAGAATCTGAAAATGCTATGAGGGATAAATACCCCCACTTATTTTGATAAGTGAATAAAATTGTGAGGACGCAATTCCCAAAGGGGGGGAATGATGTAACATCCAAAGTAAATAATGAATAAAACATTTTCATATTTATTAATATTTACGAATTAAATATTAATTTTACTTTAAAGGGGTTGCTATGTTCGATAGTGTACCCGATATGCAACAAAGAGTTTCATTGAAATCTTTCGTTGCACACTGGTAATAAAATAACATTATTTTAAATGGTAGTTAACACATAGCTGTTGTATTGGCAGGAATAGATAGAAATAACTAAAATATGATTATATATGTTTTTACTTTTACCTAATTAAAGATAAAGGCTTAAAATATGGAAAGAATCAAATTTTAGGCGTATATGCCCTAGTTTTCACTAAAGGTTCACTTATCTCCTTTTGATGGAGAACCATAATTAAATATAGTTTTGTTCACTCTTATGCATTCTATTGGACTAAATAAAACTCCTCTTTAGAATCGGGACATCAAAATTTACTTTGTGTAAATTTTTGGTATTTTTCCGATAAAGTTCATTTTTTAATGAATAGTGTAAAATGTTGTATTTTAATTCAAAACCTTTTTTTAATATAATTTATTTATATGATTAGATTATCTTTTGAATTGGTTTTAAAGTTAAATTAGAATTTATTTTTACCATTAAATCCAATCATGGTCGTTGGAATTAATTTCACTTTGAAATAGGACTTAAACTAGTGTCAATGTTTTGATACTTATTGTTTCATAAAAACACGCTATTTGCTCTGACAACGGGAATTAATCATTAAATTAATTAATGCAACTTATATGTTTTGAATTTTTTAAAATTGACTTCATTTTTGAATTCGGAATATCAAATATATCTTAGGGTGAAGTTTTGGTATTTTTCTGAAAAACTTCAATTTTTGATGAATAGTGAAACCACTAAGTGGTACTTAAAAAACTAATTTTTCGTTTAAATGAAATTTTACCACTTCTGTGTTTTGAATTTCAAAAATACAACATACATGGTTGTCATTAAGAAGTAAAATGTGGTTCAATGGGATTAAAATAATTTGTTGGTGAATAGTAACTTATTAAGTTTTTAATCGCGATTAGAGGTAATTAGTGTAATTTAAGGTTAAAATAATGTTGTAATAATATGAAATGAACTTGACATATGTCACAGCCTCATTGGATGTGTCATGGAAGACCAAGAAAATCCATGGGTCAAATTGAGGACCCCATGAAGCCACATTGGTTGGAAAATGACATTAATAACTTTTTATTTAAAGTTAAAATAAAAATGTCACAAACATGAGTTTTTTTACTAAAAAATTTTTTACATGTGGTTATACAAATCACTTTTTTGACTATAAATATTCATTGGAAAGGATAAATGATTTCCTACATCATTATTTTTTTTATAATTTTTAGACATTAAATAAATTAAATTATTTATGACACCATGATGATGTAGTGATTACCTCATTATTTAACGATTTAAATAAAATGGAAAGGTTTTGTAACATCTAAGACCTACACATGTAAAAAACCTATTGTATGGGTGGATTTAGAACCCTTATCATCTTATCCTCGAAACACATCAATTTGGGACAATTAAAATCCGAAACTCGTTCTAAAATAAAGTAACATTTCCTTACTTTCCAAGAGTGCTCCTCCTCTCCTCTTATAAAAGGCCCCCACCTCTACAACCTTACCCACACTTCCAAAGCCTTTGGCTCGGCCAACCCCTGCCCATTTTGTCTCTCCAAATCCCTCTCTTACTCTTTGAAGTCTCACTTTGGGCAGAAGGCTTCCCAAGGAAGCCTTTGAGCTCAAATCTAATAGAGTTACCCGATTTTAAGATGATGTTTTCACTTGTGTTCTTTTGTTTTATTTTTCTTCTCAAACCCCCTAAAATATTTTTATTCATTTATTTTGTAACAAATACATTATCTTCAATATACTAGGATGTTGTTATAATAAGATTTAGAGCTACACATACACACATCTACATCTAATGGTTAAAGAACATACTGTTTCTGTGGTTGGCGAATTTCTGCCTCACGAAACGATGATTGTTCAATCTTATTTTAAACACCTTTAATGGTGGCCATTAAGATGTCACTCTATTTATATATGATATATATTATGTTTATGTTTTCCTTATGCTTCTTTATTTTTCATTTGTGGTATACCTTAATGGTTTCCATTGTGGGTAAATACGATAATTTCATTTTAGGAAGTGCGGACTACCACCCCCTCAAAGTGATGTGATTCGTTAATGCCATATGTGGGACGTATAAAGGATGTATTTAAAGTTATTATATATGATGTTATACTGGAATTATAATATACCTCTATATCATTATTATTTCTTTCCATTAAAGTATGAGATATAAATCAAAGTAGCGTTCATGCGCACGTACGGCTTACTGTCTCCATGAACGGTGCATTTCATTTCTTATCCCCAAATGTAATGTACTATTATAAGTACATATATATAATGGATATATATGATTAATGATACATCTAAATGATGAATATAATTCTGGAATTAAATAATACATACCTCTCATTTAGTTTTAATTCCATTAATATGAGAAAGAAATGAAAGTAGCGTTCATGCGTACGTACGGATTACCATCTCCATGAATGGTGAATTTCATTTCTTACCTCTAAATGAATATGTAATATTATAAATACATGTATATGCTGGATATATATGATATATATGATATCCAAATCAGGAATGTCATTCTGGATATAAAGAACCTTTGACCACATGAACAACATGTAATTGTAAGAAGTCCACTTTTGACTTAAGAACCAAATATCGACAAAACAAACATTATTAACTTAAATGATTACATAATGTTTATAACATGGAAATAAGTGATATAAAAGGAATAATGAACTTGAAAAAGGTTCTTAAGAAAATAGAAATTAACTCACGTTTATTATTCAGGACGTTAAAGAACGATCAAGTCAAGTCGGACCCGAGGTAAGGGACTTCGTCTCAATCTCCTTTCATTGAGGAATATTTAATTTTATACACAACTTTCTTTTATACGGTGTATAAACCCCTTTTAATTTTACTTTTATACAAATGGAATCTTTTTCTATGAATTATTTTACAAAACAACAAAAAGGAATGTTTCTTTTAACGTACGCGGTGACAATGACATTTTCCGCCGCCACGAGTATTATTTGGTCTTTGGCTTCCTGAACAAGTCGTAATGTTTTTTAAAATGAAATAAATACCATATACTCTTTTATGTATTTTGGTATTGAAAATGGTTTTTATAATGGATTTTTTATGTCAATATATTTAAGTGATATATTTTGATCAAAGTGTGGAAATGTTTTCTTTCCATTATATCTGTTTTATGTCTTATGATTTTTATAATGGTACATGGAAATTTGACAGGTGGTTACTTGATAAACCATATGACGGGTGGTGTCGTGAATACCAAGACGGGTGGTTACGTTATAACCTTCAATGCATTGGGTATGGAAGTCGGCCGTATGGCTATTCCATTAAGTATGTATGGAAGTTGGCCGTATGGCTATTACATTAAGTGATATGTGTGGAAGTCGACCGTATGGTTATTCCACTTAAGTATGTTTATGTCCCAAGTTACGTTTATATGTTATGTGATCTTTATATGGGTTTTATGGTAATCTTTTGGTTACAAAAGGGTAAGTAATGATCTTTTTTCAGTGAAGAGTTTTTACTTCTTCATAAAGGTGAAAGGTATTACTTTGATAAAGTATACATGGTTTACTTGTTGTTTTGATAAACTAACAGTTTTCATTCTTTTTGTATCTCTTACTGAGCTTTTTATGCCCACCCCAAGTTTTTTTTGAAATGTTTTTCACAGAACATAATGTGGAATAGGCTCAAGGATGGGATCAAGGAAAGTCATGCTATATAAAACATGGAACTAGACATGTTTCTTTTTAAGAGTTTTTTTTATTCTATGGAAACTTTGTAGAAGTTTCTACTTTGTAACCTTTTGAGATGTAACAGTTATATCCTAATTCTCTAAGACTCTAAACCTGAAAAGATCCTCAATGTGAATTATTAATTTAATTAAATATTAAGAGATGTTTAAGGTCGGGGCCTTATACTGGGGAGGCCCAAGATGTTGGTAAACCAACGTGAAAGGGGGTTAGAATGACCTGTTATTGTGCTTGAACCTTAGAGAGGCTTCCTACGTACCCCGCCTAGGAGACAAGGATCAAAGTCCATGTAGTTCGGATTCGTGCGGGGATTACGCTCTAAGGCATCCCAAGATGTAGATCGGGGCTTACACTCTGAGGAGGCCCAAGATGTGGGATTAGGGCTTACACTCTGAGGAGGCCCATAAGAGGATGTCATGGTTGATGCCTACTCTAAGCCCACGTGAGTCATGCTCGGTGTGAGAAATAAGAGGCAGCAGGGACTAGACGATCATGTCGCAAAAGGTGCGTCCGTGAGAAGTGGAGTGGGGCTTACGCATGAGGGAGGCTCATAGTGTGGATTGGGGTTTACACTCTGAGGAGACCCATGGTAATGGATTGGGGATTATACTATGAGGAGGCCCAAGATGAGTGAGTGCAGCGGAAGAGGGAAAGTGGGTGCTCCTATGCCCATATCCTCTCTTGCAGTGCATGAGGGCTTCCTTCTGATGGGTATTTTACCATCTCCGGGAATCCCTTGACAAGTGGAGAGGCAAAAAAGGGATTTCCAAGCCCAAACCCCGCATTACCAAGGGAATGTGAAACGAGGCATGCTTCGGGAATCTGCTCAAGGGTCAGGTCAACGCCTTCACCTCTCTTTACCATGGGTATGTGAACTCAAATGGCACGCTAGTGCGCTTGAGGGTTACACCACAAGGATCTGGTGGCTCTGGTGCAGGCCTCATCTCGGGGCCGAGGAGTAGGCCAATGAAGAGGTTGTAGAGGATCGGACTAGATTGGGAGGATCCAATGTAGATCGGGGAATGGGAACTCCGAAGGTTTTGGTGCCCTTCGCGCAGGGAAGTGCTATGTGGATGGATGGGCCGTCCGTGAACCAGGGTGGTCCACAGATTGAGAGGCCGTCTGCGAACCAGGAGGGTCCGCGGACTGACTGGCATCCCACGAACCAGATGGTTCGCGGATCCTGGTTCGATCCGCAAACCAGGGTGGTCCGTGGAGGGTTCCATGTAGGCTGCGGCGGCCAAGGGCGGTGCCGGTTGGAGGCTCGTCAGTCAGGGATTCGCCTGCGTAGGAGGGTGCTACGCGGTGCGGCGGATCGGAAAAGACGCATAAACTCCATGGTCTGCGGGGAGTGCTTCCACGGAGGGGATATGGTTTGCGGTCTTCTCTTTTTGTTTTATTTTGAGTTCTCGGTTCCCCAAATTATTATGAGTTTTAGGTTCCTTATTAGTTCGTTCCTAGGTTCATACCTGCTCTGGTTCGCGAACTGGAACTTCACTGTTTGCGAAATCCTAAGCCTTCCTTTGAAATCTTTCCACCCAAGCTTGATCGGTCTTCTCTTCTTCTGCCTTCGAATTGTTCGAATTTTAATCCCCCGAATCCTTCCTCATTTCCCCCTCGGTCTCCTTTTATAGAGTGGGGAAAGAGATGTATCTGCGGTCACACAACACCTTTTGTGGAGGCCCATTATCAAATACCCGGTTTACACCTATCTTGGTCAATTCGTAATTTGTGGTGGGCATTGAACACTTCTCTCCCCCCCCCCCCCGCGAACCGAACTCAGGGAGTGCTTCGCGGCCACGGAGGGTTCCACCTCCATTTCACGAATGACAATGGATGTGGCTTGAATCGGTCAACGCGGTCCACGGTTGGGGCAGTTCATGACGGTGAACCGGATCAGCACCCACCCTGCCTCGTGAACGCGGAGGATTTCCGCCTCCATTTCGCGAATGACGATGGTTCGTGGAGGGGGTGCTTTGTAGGGCCTGGCCACGTCGTGTTTTCTTGGGACTGGTCCGCGGACCAGTCCTGCTTGTTTCCCTTCTTTGAATTTTCTCCATTATTTTCCCCAATTATTTTTGGGGATTTGGGTAGAATCTCCTCCACGGATTTTTCAGGACCCTACAACACAATAAACTAAATAAATAAAATACATTAAAATAAATGATAAATAATACTTATAAATGAACCATCACAAACTTTTTACTATTTGAAGGCCATTAAATAGTCACAGGTATAGAAAAAAACCTAAATAGATTTTAGAGAGATAGGCACCCAAATATTTTCAGGTTTAGAGAGATGGAGGAAAAATTCTTGAGACTGGAGTAGGGGTGAAGTTTATAGGGGTTGGGGTGAAATAAGTTATCACCCAAAATGTCTCTCACCTTTTATTAGGAGAAAGATGTTTTCACCCCCAATGCCTTTCCCCTAATAAATGGAGAAATGTGTTTTGGGTGTTATAAAATTTACCATGTCACTGATCAGAGGATATGACATTGCACACCGTAATGTCTTTCATGGTTATTTTTCAAAAAAAAGCATAAACTCATTTCTGATTATTTTCAAAACCTTTAAAAAATAATTAGAAGAAGAAAAACATAAAATTATTCCAACAAGGGGCTAAACACTAATAATTTGGGGAGAACTAAGGAGATGAAACAAAATTAGTAAAATAATGCAAAAACATCATGCAAACAAGCTGAACACAATGGGAAGAAGAGATTTATTTTTTGAAAAATGATGAAAGATTGATTAAAAACGATAAAGGAAAAACAAACTACTACAGTTTTGTGTTTATTTGGCACTTATTTTTTTAGTGCTAGAGAAAAGAGCTGATAAATATTGTATTTATAAGCGTTTTATTTGTTGCGCTGATAAAGGCCATGATCGCACGTATGAGTCCCACATCGAAATAGTAGATATTTAACCACTTTTTTATACACATTTCTGCCACATCCTAAGTCCATAAGCCTATTCCAGGGATGAGATCCCATATAAACCCTCAAACAAACCTATTTTGGAACGTTCCTACAAGAACATGATCGCATGGTCCTTGGCCCACCTTATGATTCCCATAGGATTTTTCCCACCCGTATACACACGGGCATGGTCCTACATGACATGTCCCACCTACCTCTCAATTTGGGCTATGCACATCCCTACCCACCATCCCATGCGGGACATAACCCCAGTTTTTTATATATACAAATAAAAAAAGACAAGAATCAAAAATATTAAAAATACTAAAATATTGAAATTATTAAATACAAAAAAATTAAAATGAATTAATTAGAAAATATAATACAAAATTAATTAATTAAACAATTATGAATAAATTTAATATATATATATATATATTAAATATAAATAAATATTATATGTTAAATATTGATAAAAAATGGATAAATTGAAATAATTAAAAAACTAAAAAAATAAAAATCAGTACATTAAAAATATATATTAAAAATTTGATTAAATAATTAGTTATTAATAAAAATAAATAAATTTAATATACGTATATAGTAATTATAAATAATAATAAATAGTATATATTATATATAGATTTATAAAATCAATAAATTGTATTAATTTAAAATATTAAAAAATAATAAATTTTATAATCCTTAAGTAAATTATTAATGAAACAATTATTAATAAAAATAAATAAATTTAGTATATGTATATATATATATTAATTTTAAATTGTAATAAATAATATATATTAAATAAAAATATATAAAATTAATAAAATGCAATTAATAAAAACATATTAATTCCTTGTTCATTTTTAATGGTTTATATACATAATTATTCATTAATATATTTAATTTTTTTAATATAGAAATATATTCACACATATATATATATATTTCTATATATATATATACCAATATATATAGTATTTCCTAAAATATTACTTATATAATAAATAATACTTAGACCTACATTAAATAAGTCGTATGTTTAGTGAAAATTTGATTATAATTCAAAGTTTATATTAATTATTAATATCAAATAATTTTAACGAGTAATGAAAATTTAATTGAATGTAATTTTATTTTTCAATTTGATATATGTGAAATGTGTTTTACATTGATTTCACACATAAATATATGTAATTAATACATTCTTATATATAACGCAATACACATAATATTTCTTTAATTTACTCAGTTTTTAATATTTATTTTAGAATTATATTTAATAACTTATATATTTAATATATATTAGGTTTATTGTCAGTAAATTTTATCATTTTATTACATTTTTATTCAATATATAATATTTATTATTTTTAATATTTTTTCGAATTTATTAATTTTTAAAATTATTTATTCATTAATAATCTTAATTTTTTTTTATTTTTTTTATTTATTCTTTTACAACTTTTCATTATTAAGACTCTCGGTAATTTTATCTATTCTCAATATTTATTTACACATGTTTATTCATTAACATTTAATTTATTTAATATGGCCATAATTTATATAATTAATATGTATTCTTTTCGATTTTCACAATTATAAATATTCATTTTCTTGTGAAATTATCTATATTATAAATAAAATTTATTAATTTTTTAAATTTATTCAGTCTTATTTTTATTTAATTTATTAATAGATGATTCATATTATATAATTTCATTTCTTAATTTTATATATATCAAACATAAAAATTTATATGGATACATTAATTTCACACACACAAATATTTAAGTAATTAGTAAAATCTTATATGGGAACACATACATATAATATTCATCTAATTTATTCAAATCATAATATTAATTTAATATTTCATTCAGTTAGATAATATATTTAATAGATTATGTTTTTAATCAGTAATTTTTATTTATCAATTTTTAATATTATTATAGTTTCTATTACTAATTCATTTTTAATAATGTTTTTTAATTGAATAATTTTCTAATAACTCTTTATACATATTTATTTACTGTGTCTTAATATTTCAAATATATATTCATATTCATTTCAATATATATCCATATTTTATTCTTTTAATAATTTATATAATTAATAATACTTTTCAATTTTTTCAACATATTTATAGTATAGTAATTTTTAGTAAATAAATTTCACTTATTTTTAACTTTCATGATTTTAATATTATATATTCACTAATAATATTAAAAATGTATTTTTAAATAAATTATTGTAAATAAATATTGTTATAATAGTATATTTAGTATATTTAGAAAAGTATATATTTATAATTTTAAATAGATAAATATAATTCTTTTAAAGAGTATTTTTATAATTGTATATAAATAATTATATATTTTAATAATTATAAAATTATAATAATTATATTTAAATGATGAATATAATGAATATATTTAAATTTAAATTTATATATATATTATATATATATATATAATTATATAAATATATATAATGATAAAATTATATTTATAAATATAAAATTATAGTAAATATATTACAATAGTGAATATAATTACTATATTTATATTTATGTTTACATTTATTTATTATATATAATTATATAATTATATAAAAAATATAATGATAAAAATACATTTATAATCATAAATAAATAATTATAAATATTTTTACAAATATATTTATTTTTAAATATATTTATAAATGTATATTTACTCTATTTATAAAATTATATATTTATAATTATGAATAAATTAGTATAATTTTTTTTAAAACTTTATTATATTTATAAATATATAATTATATATTTAAATTATAGTAATATTATAATAAATATATATAAATAAATAATAATAATATATATATGTTTAATAAATGTATATATAATTATACAAATATATATAATGATATAAATATATTTATAATTATATACAAATATTTATATATATATATACAAATATATTTATTTATAATTATAATTCTTAATCATTATCTGTTCTAAACAAACGTTGACAGAGAGGTCTTTTAGCAAATGCTTATTATTTTAGCGCTGATAAAACCCCTCTTTGTCAACACTTTTTTGGAAGACTGCAAAACCCTCCCTATTCTTTTAAATAAAACCCTAACCAAACTAATTTCCATCACACCGCTCAAGGTCTCATGGAAGTTCATATCTATCACCACTCCCTATATGTCTTCTCTTAGGCAAATCAACTGTCAAATCTATGAGGTGTTATTTTTTTATTCTCCCCTCTTTTTTATTTCTTATTCAAGGGTGTTATCTTGCCTTGATGGTCTCTTGCTTCCATGATTAGGAGATATTTCATTGACATCCCCACCATCGTTCATCCTCCTATGGCTATTCCTTATTTATGGGTCTCTGGATTCATAATTTTACTCAACTATGGCTCCCATAGGCACAACTAAAATGGAATCTGGTTCACTATGTTATGTTTTGGTATTTGTGTTACCCTAATTTTTCATTTTGTTTTTTATTGAACCTAGTCTACCCCCATTGTATTATCCCCCGCATAGATTCCCCCATTTTGGCCAAGCTTGTCAGTATTAAGGTCAATTTGGGGTGGTTTTGGGGGATCCTATGTAGCGAACTCTAATAAAGTGGCGTTTACGTAGAAGTGCACTCATATGTTTCTTCTTCAGTGTAACACATGTTTTTCAGTGGTCGAAAGAGTTAGTAAGAGAGTAATTTTAATGAGACAATTAATTCAAGTGGGTGTTCGAAAATGGAAAATAATCTATGGGTTAACATAATTGGGAAAGATAGAAAAATATTTATTATTGGAGTCTCATATCAAAATTAAAACATCATTTATATAATAATTTTATTTTAAAATCATCATTTTATTTAAGTGGAAAATGATTTCAAAATTATCATTCTAGATTTCCAAAACCCTCTTATAGGTGGATCTAGTTTTAATGATATTTGAATTTTCAAAATGAGTTTGAGAATTTTAAATCATATTATTTGATGTTTGAAGTGCAAAAATATACCATGTTATCATTTCATGTGAATTTATTAATTAATGTATTTATAATATGAAATTCCTTTTGAGTATTTTTTAGAATATTATATGTTTATAGGGTTTCAAGAAACATTAAGTGATTCTTAGGTTTTTTCATTTAAATGTTTATAAGTGTTTTATTAATGTATATTTATATATTTCATGTATATATCTATATTTTAATATTTCCATGTATATTGATTTCAAAAACTATTAATTTTAAATATAAAAGATACTTGAATTATTTATTAAATGATTCTAATTAATAATTTCATTGTTTAAATGAAATAGTTTTAGTTGGTTATTGCTTGAACTAAATTAAAAATTGGATTTTTAATGTTAGGAAAATTAATTATTATTCAATAAATTCTGGTTTTAATATATATTAAACTGATTATTATTTCATATATACCTAAATTTTTATCTAATGAGATATTTGGATGAGTTGTTAAATATTTTTAAATTATATTTATCGATTCATATCTTTTTAGGGATGATTTATTCAGAATAAAATTGTTTTAATGATTTTGAATCACCCGAATTCATTGTCTATTTCGTTTAAAATTTTCTGTTGGAACTAAATGAGTTTTATTATATTTTAAAAAACAAAAATGATTGTTATTAATTAATTTTAGGTGAAATGACTTGTTGGGGTGAGTGGAAATGTTTTTAGAAATCATTTTATGTAATTATAATATTATACTCCTTATATTTTCATTAAATATAATTGGGTTGTGATTTTTTTGGTCACATGAAAATGGTTTTGGTTATGATTTCTTTGAATATGAAGGTATTTTATTTTTGTAATGATTTATATTAGTTTTGATTCACATTTTTGTTATAATATTATTTGGTTATTCAATTTAATATCGAATTTCCAATATTATATTAGTTACAAGATGTTTGATGGGGTATAAATTTGGTAAAGTGGCATATGGATTTAAAATTGATAATTTGGGTTTGGAAAATCTATAATATGCCTAAATAGAAATATTGAGTATGTGTTTTATTGATGTTTCTCAAGAATTTTAAGAATTACATATTTAGTTGTCGAATTTCCATGAAATTTATGGTGTTTTATAAAGTAACAAGTGATAGAATAAGTAAGTCTCATTAAAACATGTTTCAAGAAGCTAACTCACCCAACTAATAGATGTCTTTTATTGTGTAAAGTGACCCAAGGAATTTTAAAGTTGTAATTATGATATACATGCTTCAAAAAATATTTACAGTATATGCATGGTCCCTAAAAAATGCATGGTTCTTTTACATTATGTACTTTGATTAATCCAGACACATAATAATATTATTATTTCTATATATTGAGTATCAATATTAATATCATGATATTTAGTCAAAAAGATATAATTTAAAACACATTTTTCTCAGAAGCGTACATTATTAGAAGATGGTGGAAGAATTTTATAAAGTTAATTTTAATCTCACCTAAACATAAATGTGGTTTGGATTTTATTAATAATTAGAATAATCTCTTGGATATAAAATTTCAGGTTTTGAATACTAGATTTTGAAGATAATTATTAGTGATTTTTTTCATTATTAGTGCTGGAATTAGAATGTTATGGATCTTAATGATTTGAAATCCATGATAACCGACTTTTCTAGAATTCTTAATAATGTAAAAGGGTTTTTTATTTATATGGTAATTTAATAGATATTTTATATTTTAGTATATGTTAAATATGCCTAATATCTACAACTCCACTATTTTAGAAAAATTATACCATCATTGGATTATAGAATAAATTTATTTTTTGGTATTCCTATAGTATATGGTTTAGTATAATCTATATAAAAGACATTATTATGGAATCCATCTTCACTTCTTTCATCAACTATAGTTTCAACTATTCAGTTCATGAAATTCCATGCACCACGATCCTATGTCAAAGTCAAGGTATTACATGACCTTGTATGTTCTATGGAAAAATATTTTTATAGAAATTTTTAAATCCATGTCCCAATTAATTGACAAGGAATAAAAATAATTTTAAAGGCAATTATACCATCCACTTATATATAATTATTTTACCAAAAAATGTATTACCACCTTTTTGTCCCGTATAACATCAAATCTATAACCTGGAACAACAAAAAAATGTTTACCCAAGGTTGTTTATTTTCATGTTATCCTTCTATAAAATGATAAAGTTTCATGAATTATAGCTGATAAAATTAAAATTTTGGGTTCCCCTTATAAAACTTCACTATAACTTTCTCCTTTGATAATGAATATCTTATGTGTATTTATTTACTTTTTTTTTCTAAAAATGAATATATTATAAATCAAATAGGATGAATATGAATTGAATATTGATTCATGATAATTGTATGAAAAAAGTTAATTAATATGGAGGTAAAAAGTTAATCATGTTTTAAATAGAGCATGCATACGACACATCTCAAATTCATTTTTTATGTTTACATTGTTGTTATTCAAGAAACATTAGCCTAGAAGATTTATAAGAAGATTTTATTTTTCATGGAATAGACCAGAGATATAAATGTTGGACTAAACATGGGGAAAAACTGAATGTGCACACTAATTGGGATAAAAATATGATTTATAAATCATTTTATAAGAATACTAGTGTAAATGATGATGGAGATTATATGGAAGAAATGGAAATGGAAATTGAAGATGAACTTCATGATTTTTCAAAGTAGTTTGAAAGATGGTAGAAAACAAAGTGACACAAGATTTACATAACTATATAGTCTCTTGAATTACATGATACCAAATAAAATGGTCTTCCTTATCAAACATATGGTTCTAAACAAATTATATTTTTAATTATAATTATATCTAAAAATACCTACTTTTTTAAATGATTACATATTGTTTCTCAAGGAAGATGAATCACTCATAAAATTCCCTTTGTGTGTCGTGAATCGATACAAGAATGATGAATTAATTCCTTCAAAATCTATTTGGTAATTTTTTATCATTCCATTGTTTAAAAGAGAATATTGATGTCAACAAACCATGGGATAATTGACATGACATATAGATACAAGAATAAATGATTGTAAACTAGGTCATACAACAAAATATCCATAGTGGATAAAAATTGATTATGAGTATCTAAAATGTGGAAATGATCTGATAAAATTCCATATTGTGTTATATGAAAATGAAATAAATCCTTTTGGTGTACAGATAAGTACTCAGAGTACATGGGAATTTATTTTGGTAAATAAAACATGTCACCATGGTTATCCATTAAGTGAAAATTCATTATGTTTTATCTTCTTATATATTGAACAATAAAACATTGTAATGATATTAATTTCTATTTGGATCAATTTTTTTATGATCTAAAATTGATGTGAGATACATTTGTTAAAATGTATGATTCTCATAGAAGTTATGAATTCATATTGTGTTTCATATTGTACATGATGAAAAATAAATTTTATATATTGGAAAAATTTTTATACTATAAAATTATAAGATTATGGGGATATCACATTTTTGAAAAATTAACACACTCAACTCGGTAGAATCACTCCTAAAATAATGAATTTTATAAAAAACATAAATTTTAACATCGATGACATAAATATTAATCCTAGACAATAGTGTTTGATGGGAGTACCAAATAAGTCACAACCCATCTACACTAATGGGTGGCCAAATATTTGATAAATTATAATATATATATATATATACTATTTTAAGTAAAACATTTTTGAGAAACCTTATTAAATCAGGTTGAAAAAAGAGTTCAATTTTCACTGAATTACAATTCTGGAAATATTTGTACATCAAACATTTTTTTGATGTCATGAATTCATAAAATATTTATTAGATAGAGTTATTGGAATTCTACTAAATGTTCGAAGAAAAACTAAATATGGAATTAAGGCTATGTTTGACATGATTTACATGGGGATAATGGAATAATTTTCACTAGTGAAGGGTAAATGTCATACTTTTCATCCTCTAGTAGCTTAAACTCTATCTGGACATGAAAAATTGAAATTTTTTGTTTTCCTTAATGGTTTAATCTTTTTTATGGGGTATTTATAAAATATAAATAATGTTATTTCAATGAATAATTTGAAGTTATAGGGACTAAAATCATACAACGACCATGTTTTGATTTAATATTTGATGCATTCCGCTTAACATTTCATTCCTACTAAAAATGTATGACATATGTTAAGTAAACTATTCTTATTTTTCAAATATATATGCAGTAAATATATTAACCCCATAATGTTTTAAATCATAAATAATGAATTTTTAGGAATATTATATGAATTGGATATGTTCATCCTAGAATCATTATTTAATTTAATGATTTACTAAATGGTTCACTTAGTTAGAGAGGTTTAACTATGTGGTCCTCTCCATTATAGATATATGATCCCCATTGAAAGTTATTTGACTATTTTTAATGGGTACATCATTAATCAAATTCATCTAGAATATTTTATTGTATGATGAAATATTATTGAAGAATTTATAGAATTTAGTAATGATTACCTTTCAAATGTTGATAACATCTTTATTCAAAAGTCTCATCACAACGTATGCCTTATAGGAGAATGGAGTTTTATAACATATTATGTTAAAACTTCTATCATAAAGTGGGATATTTTTCAACATTAAATTTTATATAATAGTGAAGATGTTGATATATTTTTTAAATCTACAAAGATAATCATAGACATTTTAATCCTTCAAGGGATGAAGGATGGATATCAATTACACATAATAATAATTTTATGGTATGCTTCTAAGATCATATTTTTTAGTAGTTATATAAAATGCCATATTTGATTACGAAACAAATTTAATAATTTTCATGGAGAATAAAAGAAAATTTAATATCATTCATTGGTTTTGTAATTATTGATTATATATTCTATAGAAAATAACATGATGGTCGTGGTATGATCCAAAAAAGTGGTGTTAATCTTATGGAAGAAGCAATTCAAATATCTTTTTCCAAGGATATAAGTCTAATTTATGATATTATGTCATATTTCGGAATCATTAGATAAATATAAAATTTTTATTATACAACATTTCATCTTCTGATTTCCCATTGGAAATCTGTTAATAAAAGAAGTACAATGAATTTTAATGAAATGGTTTTCATGAAAATGAATTTTAGTGTGGAATGGTAAACGGGTGTGTCATTTATAATGTAATCAAAATTAGTTTGAGTATTTTATGTATTTTATCAATATAACAAAAAGGTTAATTTTCTAGTTGGTTACTAAAATAACTGTAGGTTTGGCTGAAAATTCAATCAAGGATGCCCTTTCCATTATGTGATCATAATAATTTCATTGTGGTCTTAATGTATAATATGTTTTATAAATTTGTGTTGACCACAAAGATGGGATTTGTGTTCAGGATAAAGGATCCAAATTCTATTAAACTTTAAAGAAAATAAAGTTCATTGAGATGGTTAATGTGTTTTTTAATATACTATGTTTTCCCTCATTAAAATATTGGATCTCTATTGTATTTATGTAATATAAATTAAATATTTGACTACTCATGCTTCAATTAATTATGTGCATGATGATGTTACCAATATTGGGGAAGAAAATGAAGTTGATGTTGAAACTACAGAATTATTTGGGAATCAAAACTATGTTGATGAAAAAAATAATGACAAAACATCATAGTGTTGAATAAAGTTATTATAGAAATATGTAAGGGTATAAAATTTTAGGGTTTCTGGAATCAACGTATCCAAACTATTTATCCCTATTATACAATTTTTATAACATATTTTGGGGTCACAAGGATGTTTAATGTGCTGATTGATATAGATTTGTGGTATCATGTCTAGCCTGTAATGAAGTAAACCCTTTGGTATATTGTTAATTCAATGATACTATATAATTTATTTATATTTCTGAAAAATTATACAATGAAATGTTTATTTAATTTTATATTGTACCTTAAAGAGTTTATTTGTAGATAATTTTATTATAAAATATGTCTTAATGTCCCCTAAAAAGCCTATAGAGGCCTCTGTAAACTTCTTAAAAAGTTTTATCTTGTGGATGCTGAGGGGAAACTAAATTTCAACCCACTAGTTATTAATTCTAGCATTATTAACTTGGAAACATGGAATTCTTACATCAGTCACCTTAATGAGAAATCATTTCAATTGAATTGTATTAGATAATATATTATTTAAAATTATTTATATTATAAAATTTTATTAAAAATTTTATTTTATAGAATATTAAAGGAGTGCTGAAAATAAACAGTGTGCATCAAAACTGACATACCCCTATCATTAATTAAGGATGGGGGATGATTCAATAGAGAATAAAATGGTATTAATTTTAAATAAAAAATAATATTTTTATGTGATGTGAATCATCCTATGTTCCATTGTTTATTTTCAAATTCATGAATCAAAATCAAAATCCACTTCCATCCCATGTCAAGTTCTATGAATGAATATCAATATAAATAATGAGGCTAAACTAGTTGTTGAAAACGCAAAAGAAGTATGGGAAAAATTTGTAAGTATGAAATAATATTAATTCATTATGCTTTATAATATAATTATATAAAAATACGTATTGATTTTCATATGTTTTTTAAAAAATATAGACACAAGAATTAGGTTTGACCATATAAGAAGAAAAAAATTATTTTATTAGCTCCAAAGAGGCCAGAACAATATGGTTTTGTTAGAGGTGTAGGTTTGGGAATGTATCCTCGAGCATATTTTTAGAATTCAAAGCCGTAAAAAGATATATACCAGATGATGACTGTATTTAATGGCCAAATAGATGTTTTTAAAGGTATTATTGTTTAGTCTAGTTTATAAGACTAATATATGTGAAAATATCAATGAGAACTGACAGTGAAATAGATATTAACACATGATAAACCAAACAACACCAGTAGATTTTAGGATAATCATTCCCTCCAACCACATACCATAATATAGTTAATAAACGTTTTCACGAAACATTCGCCTAAATATTTGTCAAACAACTTCCAATAACTTTATATTACTAAATTCTACAGGGTAAAGTTGTATGTGATTTATATCTACCAACACCCACACACCACCTTGTTGCGATGGATAAAGTTTATAATATCTTAGGAGACATGATACAGAATAAAGATATCCTAAAAATATCACATGATAATGAGGATTAACATAGACCATGATTCGAGAACTGAGTTTCCTATTCCACTTGATGATCCATAAATTAAAATAGTCCATTGTGATTTTCAAACGTCCCTATAATGTTTATCTAATCATATAAGGATACATGGGGTATTTACCTAAAAAAAGTGAAAAACCAAAAATAATTGATGTAAAAGGTCTAAAGTGAGGTATTGAATTATAGACAGAAAAAATGGGGAAACATAAGTTTACATCAATAAAATATAGTCAACCGACCAAGAAAACAAAAATACCCTTCTAGATTACCTTCTCACCTCCATTTCCAATATACCAAATATTACCATTAAAATTTATAGTAAGAACAAAATTTAAATATGGGAATATATCCTATATTCCATATGAAGAATATATATTTGGATGTTTGATTAAGTATGTGGTTGGTATTGATAATATAAATGAGATCCTTAGGATTGAATTGTTGGGATTCTCAATTGTGAATACATACATAAGGTACATTTTCATAATATGTCTATCTAAAAAACGATCTTACATGTTAAATAAATTTAATAACTATTCTTGTTTTCTACATCAATTTATATTAGTTTTTTATAAATTGAAAACCCTATGAATCATGATTTGTATTCATTAATCATGTTATCATTTCTAATATTGAAATTTCACTGGAGTTAAAATAGCTGATAAGAAAAAAATATGATCTAAATGAGGTGATTGAGAAGAAAATAATAGATTGAAGACTCTTTTTGATGCCTATAGTATAAGGGTAAAACTCTAAAATCAAATATTAGAATTTTTATTTTATTTTTTTCATTACATATTTTAATTTATTTTTTCAGGAAGAACTGGGTGTTGATCGCAATCAATCTAGATACCTAAAATATTTATTTTTTTGATCAAATGCATGGATTTTTATCAAAACAACCACACATTATGTGTACTATGAATTTATAATGCAATATAATCAAAATATTACATGTAGGCATCTAATTATATTTTTAGAATGTGTTCTAACAATAATTTTTTTTGTGATAGGGTGATCTATATATATAGGCCAAATTATTATATGAGGTCAGTGAATGAAAATTAAAGGCCTATGAATTGGTTAAAAGAGAAAAACATTATGGTATATATAGAAATATTTAATAATCAAAACATATTTAAAAAATTTATTTATTTTGGTCTTTATTTCAGTACTTTCTGAAGCAAGATAAATAAAACACATCGGAATATTATGTTCGAAAATTTATGAAAGATATTATATACCATCAAAAGAAAATAATCCTCAAATAGATTATTTCTAATGGTAATTAAAATTTCATTAAAATATTTATTAATTTTATTATTTTCTATTTTTACTCAGTACTACAAAGATTTCCAACAATCAACTTAGTCAAAAGAAGAAGCAAATTTGTTTAGAGATGATTGTGTAGTGTACAAGGTGTCAAAATGATTACCAAAATCAAATTTAAGTGATTATATACTATGGTTGTGATAGACTATAGGATATGACATTAGAAATATATTTTAGGTCCTGATGTATTAGTATCTTTATTAGTATATATTATTTTTTATCTATTTCTCAAGGGGTATAATGGAAGAAATCGATTTTTTTAAAATGAATGGGTTCAATACATAGTGTCATAATTCACACAATAAGCATGACGAGGTGACTTAATTTTACATATTTAGTTAATTTACACATAAATTTATCTACTAATTTTATTTATTTCCTTATCATTTTTATCAGATACATATTTTTTTAAATTCACATATTAGTTCAAAAAACATGTCACATACTCCAATCAAAGCACATAAATTCAATTTTTTTATACTTTATGAATGTGATCAAATATTAATTTTTGAAATGTAGGCATTGATCACACATTAATCTAAAACACAATGTAATTTTTATTTTATAATGTTCATGTTTTCTATACAATAGTGTTACTTTTGTTTGGAATTATATTAACATATCCAAAACTATGAAAATGATATCAGATTGTTTTTAATCTTTAGTAAAATGATCAATAGTTCATTTATCAAGTGTAGAAGTTAACCTTATTATAATCTGACACATGATGTGATCAATATTTCCTAGAGTACAGTTTTTTGATATATAAGTGTCATTTTAGTTTAAAACATGCGTCATATATCCAAAACTAAAAAAAATGCTTTGATTGTTTTCCCATTTTAGGAAAAAAACTATATAAGTAATTTTCCACATATAATAATTTACCACATGTCAATATGTATCCTAATGTGGTAAATATGACTCAAAGTACTATTTTCAATATGATTGTTTAATTTTAGTTTAAAACACATATTAAATATACAAAACTTAGAAAACAATCTTGGATTACTTTTAAACATTATAAAAATGATACATAATTAATTCTTCATATGTAAGAAAAGATCACACATAAATCTAAAATATGTTTTGATCTATATAAATCAATGTGATTGTTTTCAATAAAAGAATTATATTTTACTTTAAAACTCATGACATTTACAAAAAAAAGAAAAATAACATAGCTTGATCTCTAACATTATGAAATTTGCCCATAATTCATTTAGGACCTATAGGAATCAACCACATGTGAATATGAAAATCGATGTGGTCGATATGACTCTAAGTGTTTTTTTTCAATAGAGAAGTTTCATTTTAGTTTAAAACAAACATAAAATATATGAAATTTAGAATACCTGATTTTTTTCCAAATTTGGAAAAATGGACCATAATTCTTTTTTCATGAGTATAAATTGTCCTCACATTAGTTTGGAACACGATGTGATCGATATGACACAAAGTGAACGCTTTCAATAAAAAGGTACCATTTTAGTTTAGAATTCCTGACACATCTCTAAAACAGATCAAACAAGATCATATTGTTTTTAAACATTAAGAAAATGACCCATAATTCATTTTTCACATGTATTAATTGACATCACATAAATCTGACACACGATATGGTTGATATGCCTTGATGTACATGTTTTCAATAAAAAAGACCCATTTTAGTTTAAATACTCATGAAATATCCAAAATTGAGAAAAAGCTCTTGGATTATTTTCAGAATTTATAAAAAAGATCCATAATTCATTATTCATGTGTAATAATTTAGCACACATTAATATGACACATGATGTGGATGATATGACTTGAAGTGTTTGTTTTCAATACAAAAGTGCCATTTTAGTTTAAAACTAACATTAAATATCCATAACCAAGAAAAAGAGCTCATAATATTTTCAAAATTTAGTTTAAAAATCTATAATAAATTTATCACTTGTAGGAATTGACCTCAAATCATTCTAATACGTGATATATTCCATATGACTCAAAGTGAATATTTTTAATTCAAATGTGCTATTTTTATTTAAAACACACATCAAATTTCCCAATATGAAAAAAAGATTGAAATGAATTTAAAAAAAGGAAAAATGATCCATGATTAATTTATAACATATAAAAATTTACCACACATCAATCTGAAAAAAATGTGGTAGATATGACTCGATGTGTATGTTTTCATTACAAAAGATCCATTATAGTTTAAAACAAATATATAATAGACAAAAGATAGAAAACAAGCTCAGTTTTTTTTAGAAAATTTAGTACAATATTCCACAATTAATTTATCATAGGTAGGTATTGACCACAAAAAAATCTAACACATGATGTGATCGATATGACATGAAGTGTGTGTTTTCAATACAAAAGTTCCATTTTGGTTTAAAATGCATATCAAATAGACAAAACTGAGAAAACAAGATATAATTGTTATCAATATTTAGGAAAAATATATATAATTCATTTTTCACATGTTGGAGTTGAAAAATATTCAATCTGACACAAGATGTGGTAAAATGACTTGATGTGAATGTCTTCAATACAAAAGTGTCATTTTAGTTTAAATCACACAATAAATAGCCAAAACTAATAAAACATGATTTGATTGTTTTCAAAAATTAGGAACATGATCCATAATTTATTTTTCACATATAGGAATTGACATCACATCAATCTAACACATAATGTGGTTTATATGGATTAAAGTTGGTATTTTCAATACTAAAGTTGAATTTTAATTTAAAATGCACATCACATCATCAAAACTGATCAAACAAGCTCATATTGTTTTCTATTCATTTATAATCTATTTCTTAATTAATTTCCTTATCATTTTTATCTTATACATATTTATTTAATTCTCATGAAGTAAATTCTTGAAGATAAACAATAAGTGATGTGACAGCTAAAAATGAATGTCCACTTCAATTGGATTCCTTCCATAGTGAGTTTTTTTATCACCACAGATGAGATCCAATTCCTGAGTACCTAATTTTAAGAAATGAAATAAATTGTGTGGTGTGTGTTAATCAACCATAAATCAGTATGATACATGGTGTGCTTGGTATGTTGAATAGTGTATGTTTCTAGTTTAAAAATGACATTATGATTAATTAATTTATTTATAGAATTACTGACATAAAAATTGTTTTATTATACAAGTTAATTATTTTTCTCAAGTTGGGGTGGTTTTTTTCTACAACTAATTTCATGCCCAAGGGTTGGAGCCAAAGATAAAGTAACTTTTATTTTTTTGAATTTATGTGATAATTTGTACTTTCTCATGTAATTGTACAAATCAATGTTTGAATTGTCTATAATATAGTGTGATTTATAATATTTGCGTTGAAAACATTATTTCAATTAAGTTCTATATTTTCCCTTGTATTTTTTTTGTATCATATGTTTTGACTATTGTATTGTGTTTTTATTTTAACAGCATATGGCAGCAGTATGACCCTTTATCAACACTATTAAAAGTATTGATAAAGGGTCCCTTTAGATGTGCTAAATAAAATTTCTGATAAAAGGGTACAATAAAAATTAACCTTCGTGAGAGCTTAAACCATGTGAGAAGGGTGGTCTTGATTAGGGCTCTCTTAAAATAGGGGTAGAGGTTTTATCAGTACTAATTAATTACACTATAAAATGTTTCTTTTATTAACACTTCATATAACACTAATAAAACCTGGTGGAAGATAATAATAATTATAATTTAAAAATTACCATAAATTATAAATTTATAAAAATGAATTATAACATTTTCTTTATAATTAAAAATAATAATTATAAAAATAAATAAATTAAAAAAATATTCAAATAGATATGTAAACTTTTTTATATTAATAGTATTATTAAATGTGATAATATAGAGATTAATGTATTAATATTTTGAAAAATTATTAAATAATATTTGTTATTTAATCAAAAAAATTAAAATGAATAAATTATATGAATTATATTTTATAAGAAAATAAAATAAATGAAGAAATAATAAAATAAAAATGAACACGTACCAATTATTGAAATTACCTTAAAAGATTAAAAGTAAATTGCAAATTATAAATAAATAGAGAATTATTACACAATGGAGTATGCAAAGGCGTGGGCAAAATACTATCCTGATGGGATCCTAGGGAAAGCTATTTCACAAGTTCCCAAATCAATAGGTACTGCATCTGTCGCGTCTACCACACCTTCCCCATCAGCTTTAAGGGAGGATCGACTGATGGCTCATTGATCAAAGTGGCTCAGGAGATTTTCCTCTCCCAGTTCTGCGAGGGCTGAAGTTTAGGCAGGTTCATCCTTCTTGGACATTGATGAGGACGACACTGTGGTTCCATGTCTCAGTGAGACAATCCCAGAAGTTTTTCCAGTTGATACCAGGCTTAGAAACTTGATCCCCAAGCCTGAACCAGGGTTAGAGGCTCCAGACTTTCCAGCTTCGGAACCGTCTTCTAGCGGACACATGCCTGTGCTGGTTGCAATACCAGATTTCATTCCTGTGATATCTGGTGAGGAAACTGAAGATCCTCATTCCATGGCGGACCACCGGGCGGTGCACAGGTGGGATTGGCCTTGAATTTGCGAGATCGTTGCCGAAACCCCTCTAGATGAGATGGCAACTAAGACCGAAGCTCTTTGACAACTCTTCCTGGGTTTGGGGTCAGGCCGCTTTGACTATCGTTAGTTCCATTCTATTGCATGCCAAGTTTTCATGGCTCGTGAGAATTCTGCCACTAGTGAATACAAAATTTCTCTCTTTTCTGCTGATCATTGCGGGACTCGATCCCTGGAGGAATCCACGATACAGCTCCATCAGTTGATGGCATAGGAGGCGACCTCTCGAGATCAGGCGGTCGTCCTATCCTCCGAGTTGCATGAATGTGAAGAACGGGGCAGCGATGCTGAGGAATCAGTTGTCAGCTATGACCGGTCATATCGAAGCCACTAGAAAAGAAATCAATGATCTCTAAACAACAGTGGAGAATACTCGTCCGATGGCTAAGATTGAAGCTCATGAGAAGGATGTGATGGAATGGTCTTGCAACTACATCCGTCGCACGGTTGCTGATCTGGTGGAGAGCGCCAGTCAAGCTTATTTATGACTATCATAGACACTCTTGTACCCTTTGTTTCACTTACCCCTCTCCCTTTTTTGGTGAGGGGGAGACCCCAGCTTGTGGACGTCCTCCCTTTTTTGTTCGAACGAAACACAGTCTCTATCAATCACTTGTTGCTGTGAAATTTGATTGTTACTTAGAACAATTGTTGTGTAAATAACAATTCATTGGATCAGAATTAATCATAACTTAGGAAAAAACTCTAACTTTTTCCTAGACCATGGGGTCCAGCGAGCATAGTTTGACTATTTCTAGGGTTGTTTAGGAAAACCCTACAAACTTTTTGTCTCTTTATTTTAATACCCTAATTTTGCCTGGGCCCATTTGATGTGAGCCCAGTGGGTATGGCCTGACTTTTTCTTAGGTTTCCCTTTTCGGGTTTTCGACCTAACATGCTTTGTGCCTCCTTTCATTTGTGGTTTAAAGTCTAACTGTCAAGACTATCATCACTGATGTTTTAGGTCGAACAACTTTGACCAAATACGGTGGGGAAAAGGTCTCAATGAGGTTTGGTTGACCAAAAGATGTCTCAGTACCCTTCAGATGCATGTGGGGGGAAAACATATTTGGACGACATGCAGGGAATGTCTCAAGGCATGGGAGCCACATCGACATACAGAGGTAGGAAGAGCATTTCCTAAGGAAGTCTTTCCTTTGGTAGACGGGCCAGGGGCGATCAATATGCAGAGCCGCTAAGGGCATGGTATGCATAGTCGTACAAAGGTGTCCTTAAGTCAATAACTATCCATTTCAATGGCCTGATGACTTCATGGATGTACAGCTTATGGAAACCACAATGGGTGTCTTGGAAAATGAATATGAAGTCTGAAAGGGTTTTTAGAACATCCGTACTAATCAAGAGTGTGGTCAGGAGACCACTTTCCTACGCATTTTAGTTAGCGTAAGGGATGGTTAAAGCTTGGCACAGTTTAAAGTCATACAACTGGGACATTATTTCAAATGGAATGACTTCTCCTGGTTCTCAATAATCTTGTCAAAGACGTTCCACCATATTCAGCCAGGGTTGTGAAAGAGTTTGGTAAACTGTAGCTCAAGGGGTTTCTGAATCTCGGGATAGACATGGGGGCTCACGGGCCAAGAGGCGTATAGAGAGAAGCATTGCTTAAGGAAATCTTTCATTTGGTAGACGGGATAGGGGCTATAAATATGTAGATCCAGTGAGGGAATGGTATGCATAGTCATGAAAAGGCATCCTTAGGTCAATGATTGTATTCCCCTGATAGCCATGAAACTTTAGGGAAGTTGAGATTTGGGACCACCAGGGGTGGCTTATGAGACTTCGACTTATTCTGAGTGCAGAGTATGGTTTATGATGAGAGGGTGCCTAGATACGGGGGGAACATCTTGACTGAACTTCCTGAGAATGGGTGAAGTAATCCCTTCTCACATGGGTGTGAGACGGTGACTTGTGCCGGTCTGACCCGTTCACTGAAGGACAAAGAAAAGCCTTCGTTCCTTACTGAACCTGTGGCAGGTTTGACCATGCTGTTTATCGTCATGTGGTTAGGTCATATTTTGTGTAGTTTACCGTCATTTAGTAAGGACGAGGGGCATTATTTAAAGGTTGATGTGCAGTTTAACGTCATACAGCCAGGATGGCGGCATTTTTTTTAAATCCAGTGAAAGCGCTTGTGGTTGGAGGCATTTCCCTGGATAGTTAATGCTTGGTATTTGTAGTTTTATTCCAAGCAACCAAGATGTCCCGTGCAGTATAACGTCATGCAGTAAGGATGCAGTTGCAAAGGCCTCTCTTCATGAGAATGTAACTGGGATTGAATATCTCAACATACCCCATACGTAGAGGGGGGTTGATCGGTGTAAATCATAGTTCCGGGGCTTCTTGGATCAGGAGAGATGACATGGGGGCTTTGAGGCCTATAAGCATACGGAGCTAGGAAGAGTATCACCTGTGGAAATCATGCCTTTGGTAGATGGGTCCGGGGCTATCAATATGGAGAGTCGCTGAGGGAATGGTATGTATAGTCATGCAAAGGTGTCCACGGGTCGATTACTTTCCACTTCTGATGGCTGTGAATGGTTATGAGGATCCACAATTATCTGGGTCTTGAAGTCAATCATTTTGTAGGAAAAATGTCTGTACCTGTCTGGCATACTTGTCCCTTGTTGTTGTTAATGCTTAGAGAGCTCCTTGTGCTGATTTATTTTTCTCGTAGGGGCACGCCTTCACTCCATGTAGTTTAACGTCATGCGGGAAGGGCGAAGTACTCCTAGTTTATCGGTCATAGAGCTCGGACCACTGAATGACTATTTCTGTGGTCACTTGAAGGATAACGGGGTCAACATGTTATGATATTCTTGGAATAATATGGCGGATGAAGGTTGTAAACTGCAACTTTGAGTTTTCCCGGATCAGGAGGTGTGGTGTGGGGGCTCTGAGGCCGGTAAGCGTATGGAGCTAGGAAGAGTGTCACCCAAGGAAATCTTGCCTTTGATGGACGAGCCAAGGGCTATCATTATGCAGAGCCACTGAGGGCATGGTATGCATAGTCATACAATGGTTTCCCCGGGTCGATGACTTTCCACTTCCGATGGCCATGAATGGTTATGAGGATCCTCGGTCACTCATAGTGCAGAGTTTGGCACGTGGGGATAATGGTTTCCGGGAATACAAGAAACATATTCACTGAAATTGTCCATTGATTCAAAGTAGACTAGTCCTGGATTGATGTTCGTTGATGCAGTTCGCTATGTGAACCACCGGCAGACACATAGGCTAGCCAGATAGGGATACCCTGGAAACACTTGGATGTGAGAAAAGGGGAAAGAACATGTAAACCACTTCACCATAAACTTATGGATCATGAGGTATGGTATGGGGGATCTAAAGTCGGTAAGCATACGGAGCTAGGAAGAGTGTCTCCTGTGGAAATCTTGCCTTTGGTAGACGAGACAGGGTCTATCATTATGCAGAGCTGCTGAGGGCATGGTATGCATAGTCTTGAAAAGGTGTCCACGGGTCGATGACTTTCCACTTGTGATGACCATGAGTGGTTATGAAGATCCACAATTATCCGAGTCATGGAGTATGATGTATGGAGAGGATACATCCAAATGTGCAAGGAATATCTCCATCTTGTATCGCCATGTGTCTAGGGTGGGTCGCGATGAAGTATGTGCAGTTTAACATCCTGCGGTGAGGATGAAGTCCATGTAGTTTATCGTTATGCTGTAAGGATGAAGTATACACCCCATGTAAGTCTCATACATACACAGGGGAAGGGGAACTTTTGACATTATTGTCCGTGCAGTTTAACGTTGTGTGGAAAGGACACAAAAATACACTCCGTGCAGGTTTAGCCCATAGACAGGGAAAAGGGAGAAATTTTAAATCTTGTTATCCATGCAGTTTTATGTCATGCGGTAAGGATGAGAAGTACACCCCGTTCCAGTCTGGTTTGTACACGGGGGAAGAAGGCATTTATTAGGGAGTGGCTGGGCCAGGATAGGGGATCCCGACATCACTAGGTATCCTGCGAGGGTAGGAATCAATCTGTACATATTTATCTGAAATAAGTACACCCCATGCAGGTCTGGTCCATACACGGGGGGAGAGGACATTGTTAAAAATTCCTGTTCGTGTAGTTTAACGTCGTGCGGTGAGGACGATAAGTACACCCTGTGCGTGGTCTGGTCCGTACACGGGGGGAAGAAGGCATTTTTATCTTTTATTTGGGAGTGGCTGGGCCAGGATAGGAGATCCCGGTGTCACTACGTATCCTGTGGGGGAAAGAATCAAGCCATACGTAGTTCTCTAAAATCTATGCAGTTTTACGTCATGCAGTGAGGATGAAAGCCATACAGTTTAACGTCATGTGGTGAGGACGAGGGGTATTTTATATTCTATGCAGTTTAACGTCATGCGAAAAGGACATGAATACACCCCATGCAAGTCTGGTCCGTACATCGGGGAAGGGTCTTTTTTTTGTTTTTGAGATGGCTGGGCCAGGGTGTGGAATTCTGGCGTCACTATGTATCCTGTGAGGGTAGGAATAAATCCTCACGTAGTCCACTTCAAGACGATACACCCCGTGCAGGTCTGGCCCATACACGGCGGAAGAGGGAATTTTTTGAATCAATTTGTCAGTGCAGTTTAATGTCGTGCGATGAGGATGAAATACTCTTGGTTTAAGGTCATAGAGTTTGGACTGTTAGGTGCTTGGAAGTTTAACTTCATGCAGCTCGGAAGAACTCTGTGCAGTTTAACGTCGTGCAGTAAGGACGTAGGTGACCCGACGTGAAAAGAAAAGGGGGGTCTGTGTAGTTCAACATCGTGCGGTGAGGATGAGTTCCATGCATTTTAACGTCGTGTGGTGAGGATGAGTTCCATGCAGTTTAATGTCGTGCAGTGAGGATGAGTTCTGTGCAGTTTAACATCATGCGGTGAGGACGAGTTCTGTGTAGTTTATCGTCGTGCAATGTGGATGTTGAATATACCCCTTGCAGGTCTGGTCCGTACACGGGGGGTGGGAAAATTCTTGACTCTTATTATCCATGTAGTTTAACATCGTGCAGTAAGGACGAACTCCATGCAGTTTAACATCATGCGGTGAGGACGAAATCCATCCAGTTTAACGTCATGCGGTGAGGACGTGAAGCACACTTGGTCTATATGTGAAATATTTCTTTAGGAATCTCACATTTGTAGGGGCGGTTGTGAATTTTCCGTCCATGGGGATCAGGGTATATGATCCATTGGAGTAGACCTTGTGTACAACGTATGGTCCCTCCCACTTGGGCTTCAGCTTTGGAGGTTTCCTTCCAGGTATCATTGGGGTCCAGAGGACCAATACCAATGCTCCTTCGAAGAAAGACTGGAGGCGGACCTTTTATTGAAGGCTCCTGCAATATGATTCTGGTATACCTCCAGATGGTGAAAAGTGTGCAACCGCTTCTCGTCTAGCTATTCCAATTCACCTAGCCACTTTTATGACTACTCATCATCGGATAATTGATCACAAATGGCAACACGGTGTGAGGGAAGTTGGATTTCAATGGGAAGGACCACCTCGGTGCAGTACAACAATGAGTTCGGGGTGGTCCTAGTAGCGGTGCAGATTGTGGTTCGATAATCCCACAACGCATGAAGGAGTTTATCCGGCCACGAATTTTTGTCTTTCTCCACCATCTTCTGGAGAATATCGGACAGGGTATTGGCCACTGCATGGTATCAGGATGAGTGGTTAGCCTTGATACCATATATTTGGTATACTTTCACCAATTCAGCAGAGCAGACGTTGGTTCTGTTGTTTGTCAGTATGGTATGAGGGATTCCCAATCTGGTGATGATATTGGTCTTCACAAAACTGACAATATTTCTTGCCCCGAATTCATTGAGGGGTATGGATTCTGCCCATTTGGAAAAGAAGTCGGTTGTTGTGAGGATATACTTCAGTTGTTTGGCCGTTGCGGGAGGATATGGTGCCACGACGTCCATTCCCTAGACGGAAAATGACCAGGAGTACTTGGCTAGATGAAGTAACTCCAGGGGTTGGTGTATGAAGTTGGCATGAATTTGGCCTGAGTGGAATTTTGTAGTAAAACGCTCATAGTCTCATGCCACTATAGGCCAGTAGTACCCAATCCTTCGAACCTGATGGGAAATCTTGGTCCCTGGTTGATGTACTCCACATGCTTCGACATGTAATTCAGTCATGACAGTAGAGGTTTCCTCTCCATCAATGCATCTGAGGAGCACTCCATCGAGGCCTCATTTGTAGAGGACCTCTTGCTGACATGCACCACCATATAGGACAAAGTTGATTTCCCTCCTCTGTATTTGCTCTTGTTCAGCCCTGTCTGATGGAAATTCTCCTCGTTGAAGGTAGTTTGCAATGGGGGTAATCCAACCGGTGGCATGATCATATGGCTCAGGGACATTACTGACATCATGGATTTCTTCCGTCTTATCTTGGACAAATGACAATACCATTCGACGGTTAGCAATACTGATGACCGTTTCATCCTAGTCTGGGTCAGCTAGGGTTGTGGCCGCATTGGCAAATGCATCAGCCTGAGCATTCTGAGACTGGGGAATATAGGTTAATGTTGGTTCAGTGGAGAATTCCTCCATTAACCCTCGGACATGGTCAAATAGGGTGATCAAATCCTCCTTTTTAATAGCATAGTCACCATTGACTTGATTGATGACCAGCTCTGAGTCACCTTCTACCTTAAGGTGTTGTACTTGTGCCTGGAGTGTGAGTTCCTTGCCTACAATGAGGGCTTGATATTCTGCTTCATTGTTCGTACATCCCTCATATAGGAGGAAGGAATATGGCAAGAATGCCTTTTCTGGGGACATGAGTATTATCCCCAAACCCACTTTGTTTAATCTGGGATCCACCATCCTCTTCCCGATGGGGCTTCGGGATGCGTTGTCAAAGTATATTTCCCATGCCCGGAACTCCTCTTGAACTGAGAAGAAGTCTTCATCAGGTAGCTCAGCGTACTGTGTAGTGGTCCCTATCAAAGTTTGTTTTACCAGAAATTCTGATAACTCTTGACCCTAGATGGCTTTTTGAGGCACAAACCAGATGTCAAACTATTGCAAGATGACCACCCATCGGGATAGGCGTTCGGTTAGCAATGGGCGGCTGAGGATGTACTTGAGCGGGTTACTCCACAAGATCAAATGGAATTCATGATGCTGCAGCTAATGTCGCAGCTTTTGAACTGCGAAGACCAAGGCCAAACAGTTCTTCTCGATATTTGAGTATCGAGTCTCAACATCAATCATTGTTCGGCTGAGGTAATAGAGATTGTTTTCCCTGCCAGCGTCATTCTTTTTTGCGAGGAAGGATCCCAGTGATCGCTCTAAGGCTGTCACGTACAAGATGAGAGGTCTTCCTTCAACTGGGGTCATGATCACCAGTGGGATTAAGAGGTACTTCTTCAAGTTGTCGAACGCCTCTTGGCAGTCATCCGTCCATTGATATGTGACCCCCTTCTTCATTAACCTGGTTAAAGGCAAACATTTTCCTTCCAGATTGGCTATGAACCACCTGATATAGGCTATGTGTCCTAGGAATCCCCTTAACTCAGTGAGGTTGTGGGGAGGTGGCAGGCCAAGGATAGCCTTTTTCTTCTCAGGGTCAACATCGATGCCATGGTGGTGTACGATGAAGCCAAGGAATTTCCCTGAGGTAACCCCAAAGGCGTATTTCATGGGGTTCATCTTCAAGCTATGCTGTCAGAGTTTGTTGAAGAGAGTCTCAATGTCCGACAGGTGATCCAAGCATTGTGTGGACTATAACACTAGGTCATCCATGTAACATTCAACGAATTTCCCCAGGAACGGTTTAAAGATTCGATGCATGGAATGCTGATATGTGGCTCCATAATTCTAGAGACCAAAGGGAATGACCCTGTAACAAAATACCCCTTGAGGGGCCCTGAAGGCAGTGGTTTCTTCATCTTATTGGGACATAATGATTTGATTATATCCATAATATCCATCCATGAAGAAAAGAGCCTCATAACCAGCCGTTGCATCGATTAACAACTCGGTGATTGGAACTAGGAAGTCATCTTTCGGGCAATGCCGATTGATATCTCTGAAATTGATGGAGACTCGGATTTGTCCATTATTTTTCTTGACAAGGAAAATGTCAGCCAACCAGATGGGGTATTGGACCTCCCGAATGAAGCCTGATTTAATGATCTTATCGACTTCAGCCACTATTTTGGCAGCATGTGAGGGATGCGTCCGTCTGGAGACCTATTTATAGCCCTGGTGGTCTTCTGGAAGACCCAGGTGATGCGTCGCCACTTCGAGATCGAGTCCTGGAATTTCTGTATAATTCTAGGCACAAACATCTCGATGTTGCCTCAGGAAAGAGGTATATACCTCGTGGTCCTCGGGGGACATGGCTGCACTAATGAGAGTAGGCCTCAGATCTTCCTCAGTACCCAGGTTTATTTCCCTGAGTTCATCCATAGTGGTGGAGATACCCTTCTCAAACGCGGGAGGTGCGTCCCTGATATCTTCCCCTTCTTCTTCTCCCAAGTCCTCACCTTCTTGACCTGATAAAGAGAGAGATTCCAGTCTAAGCCTTTGAGGGTTTGAGGGAGAGGCATCGTGGGCATCCCCGCTTGAGTATTCATCCCCAAATAAAGGGTTGGTGGACGTTCCCACATTGTCACACTCGGCCGTCGTGGCTGAAGTCATGAGGACATCCAAGTGCATGTCCATACTTGAACTCCTACTCTCAACATGGTTGATGGGCAGGACATAATCTCTGCCAAGCTGCCTAAGGGGGTCATGAGGAACCACTTACAGGCCATTTGGAGCGGCGATCCAGTCGACACCATCGACCAAAGTCTTCTTTTTTATTTTTATCATAGAACCCGGTGTCAATGTAATGTGACTCATAGTGCTCAAAAGGGGCCTTGTCGGTGTGCAACGTTCTACATTTTCCATTGAAGCAGTACTTGATACACTGGTGGTAGGATGAAGGAACGACCATATGCTTATGGAGCCACGACCTTCCCAGTAGGGCATTGAGTGTTGTGCTCTGCCAGACCACCAGGAATTCAGTGTAGGTTACCAGGTCACCAAAATGGGTCTTTAGCTTAATTTGTCCCATTGGTTTCAGATCTCTCTTGTCATAACCCAATAGAGTTGTGGTTGAGTGAATTAGGTCGTCCTCACTGTAGCCCAACTTACGAAGTGTCCATAGGGGAAGGAAGTTAACTCCAGAGCCATTTTCTATAAAGAATTTCTGGATCTCAATACCATTCAGTGTGTCAGAAACATATAGTGGGTTGATGTGTCCTTCCATGATGGAATCTTCATCCTGATCAGTGAAGGAAATCACCGCATTTCATTCAGTTGGGTCAGTCTCCATCCGGTAAATTTCGGCGGCGGCTACCTCAGCTCGAAACTCTTGGGGGTTGATCAAAGCTTCTATAAGCACCTCCCTAAGGTCTGCTGATAGACTTAGGGAATCGAGGATGGATATCTTGGCTGGTAACGATGCCAAATACTTAAGGATATCGTATTTATGCTCCAGCGGCTAATTATTCTCCATTGGTGGGAGAGTCATAATGGGTGCTTTAGGGGATAGAGCATTTGACGAGGAGGGACCGGTCATGGGGTCAGATATCAATGTCGTTCCCATGTTTTGGGGACTTGGCTCGGCCGGTCTGTTTATGTGAATCAAGCGTCTAGACACTTGTTCCTTCTTTGGTGGGCATCGAAGAATAATAGGGACAGAGTGGCTACTTGTGGAGGTGGAGGGGAATTCCTTCTCCTGCTGAGTCCGTTGAAGGGCTCTCTGATGGGTTTCTGTGATATTAACGGTTTGGGCCGAGGTCCAACCGTAGTGTTGGTTTCGGCTGCGGCTGAGACTCCCCTGGTATCCCCTACCTCTGTGATTCCTCCTCTCGACTCCTCGTGCAGGGAACTCGGGTTCGTAACCATAACCTTCATCAGGGAATGATTCCATAATATGGATGATGTTAATTGAACCAAATATTGGCACTTCATCCTCTAACAGGTCAACCTGGTCTGTTATCTGTAATGGTTCCATTTGGTGGGTCGGTGCCCGTGATTCCAAATTCAAGGGCTTATAATCCACTAGGGTCAAGACTAACTTTGGCCCCGTTGCAGACTGCTCCTCTTGCGATTGTTTCCTCCTTCTTCGATTACGCCCGGATGACCGGCTCGTTGAGGTTTGTGAGGTCGATACTATCGACTCTGTGGCTTCAGGGACTGTTGGTGGCAACACGGGCTGCTGTAATTGAGCTCGGAGTATGCCCTCGTCTTCGTTGATAGTCTTTAGAGTCATCCAGTTGTCAAATTTCTTCCCCTGGTTGCTGGTGACTTTCTGCCACCCCTTCTCTTTATCGGAGATGGTGGTAGAGATACATGACACATCTACTGGGGGTGGTCCCATCTTGACTTCTCCAGAGTCTACCATCCTCTGTAGGAGGTATTTAAAGACGAATCATTCTCAGATACTGTGCCCCAAAATCCAGTGGTAGGGGTAGTAACCTGGCCTGTCATTGCGACTGACCTCTTCAAGTTTCCTCAGCTCCATGAGGCAGAGCAAGTTGCAGTTCATGGCGGCAATGAAGTAGCCACAGACTTTATTGTCCCGGAATGAGTATGATTTTTGTCTTCATTCCTCAAAAATGGTTCTGCTTAGGTCCTTGCTGATGATCCCGTTTAGGCAGAGCTGCCCGCTGATATGCAGGAGGCCCTTGACGATTTGGTGGAGGCCTAAGCTGTGGAGCGGGCACATGGGCCAGCTTGAGTGTGATAGCGAACGCTTCAGCTCTAGGGTATTTTTTCGCTGGAGCCTGCAAGGATATTTGGGACTTTGAATTAGTCCACTGTAGGGAGTCCTCAATTCTCAGGGAAATGGCCAAGAGATGGTGGAAGCCAGTGGTGCACACCACTGGTATGAGCGGTATTCGCAGCTCATCTCGAAGATTTTCGATGCATATGGCTAGAATCTCAACTTGAGGTATTGGTTTTTTCAGAGAATAGGTTAGACCATTCCATCTATCAATGAAATCTGAGACCCTATCATTCTTCCTCTGCATTCAATTCATGAGTTTGATGACCGTTGTTTTAGGCAATGTTGAGATTAAGTGGAACAAGAACTGTTGTCGAAGGTCTTCCTAGCTCTTTATTGACTTGGCTGGCAGACTCGTATACCAGATGAAGGCAGATCCTTGAAGGGTCCGTATGAAGCATATGAGTTTCACTGCTTCCTGTTGTTCTAGACTTCCCATAATAGGGTCACAATAGGATGTGTAGTGCATCAAATGTGGTTCTGGATCGCCTGATCCATTGACGATAGGGAATACAGGGCTCCAAATGTTGGGCAGATGTGGCGTGTTGGTCAACCAATCTAGATGGGGTTTCCACTATGGCTATATCAGAGCATGTCTCCCTTCCATTGCTTCCAATCGAGCTGTTAGTGCCTCGATGGTGTTGGTGAGACCCTGGTTTACATCCTGTTGGGCCTGGTCTTGGGCAGGCATAGCCCGAGGCATTGCCTGAGGATCCGGATTGGCCAGCACCAGGTGTGCGTGTGCCGTTTGTGGCACCTTTGGAGGGTTCCGGTGTACTCACTCCGGTTGCTTCCTGAGTGGAGGGAGGTCTTGGTATTCATCTGAATCTACGTTTAGGTAGTTGGATGGGTCGGGCACCTCGTTGTACGGGATCCCTTACTGTATTTCGTTTTCCAGGGAAAACCTTAGCCTTTGAGGTGTACTTGTTGGGAGTGCATGATGCGGCTCCTCCTGGGATGTACTTTCAATAATTCGGTTCCTCTAGAGTATCTCTGCATTAATCCGCCCCAATTCTTTCATCTCCTCTTCCTGTTGAGAAAATCTCTCTTCGAGCGTGAGTGGATCATCTTTGTCGAGAGAAGGAGGCAGGATAAGGGTAACCAGTCCTTTATTCTTATCCATGTTGGAAGCCATTGGGTAGGCAGAGGAGGGTTGGCTGGAAGGACGACCATATTTAGGGTGTCCCTCTAGTTCCGGGTGGGCACACCTGGTCATTCTTTGTGAGTCAAAGCCTGACCGGAACTATCATATCTCAATCTATCCGGATTTGCAGTATCTCTGGTATCACCCATGGGGTTAACATCAATGACATTGATAGATGCATATCATAGGGCGTAGAAGATGTCATCCACCAAATGGGAAGAGGATCTCCCGCGTCTCCTTCTCGCCTTCTCTTTTGTGTCCTGAGATTGCCTTCAGACTTCTTGATGAAGGGTGACGTAGAGTGTTCTTTTATGCGACCTCACAGTGCACCTTTCTCTCAGAGGGGATGATGATTCAAATGACGGGACAGGACATGAACCTCCTCTTCTGAATGTTCTCCCAAGATGAGAGAATACTGATTCTCATGGGGGAGGTTGTTGTTTAGGGGATAATAATTCCCCCAGCCCTAAGGGTTGGGGTTGGATCCATGCCTTGGACATAGAGTCTCTTCCCGGTTTTATTGGTTTTATGGGGGCATTTGTTGTTAAAAATTCCCCCAGCCTTGCATGCTGGGGTTGACCCTGGATGGCGGCAGTGGCTGCTACTATCGCGACCTTCCAAATCTCGCGTGCCCCCATTCGGGGGTGAATTGGGTTTGATTCCGTGTTCTTCTGTGAATCAATCCTTTCTGGGGAGGTAGGAAAAGATCGATGATTGGCCTCTCTTAGGTGAGAGGCCTATTGTATGCTCTCAGTGGCCTGATTCAGGAGTTCTTGAATGGCTCGTTCCTACTGGGCCTGACGCTTCTGGGACTTACTCAAGTCTTGACTCTGTTGGGTGTGTTGCCTTTCCTGAATAGGGAGACCACTCGATTGTCGTCTTGAGGTGAAGATGTGGTAAGACACCACACTGAACGGGTTATACTAGGCGGGGAGCGGAGTGAAATTCAGAGCTCCATGTTCTCCCCATCCCCTGATATGGACTCCCGTCGGAGCATCATCGATGAGGCGGTGCAGCTGGTGCAGTGCACAGAGGCAGGCTATCTTCATGTTTCCTTTACGCCTCTCGGGTCGCTGTTGTTGTGCTGAAGGAAGAGCTTCCAGGTCGATGTGACGTAATAGGTCTCCTATCATCTTGACGTGGTCTACATACCCGTCATAGGGCAGGAAGATTGATTTCAGTTAGTGTAGGGTTGTCCATATATTATGGCGGATGCCGTGCATGCATTCTTCCGACAACTCTCTGGGTATGTCGAACTGAGAGGTGTCCGTAGGCCAAAACATAACTGGTATATCATCCCTATCCAGTCGTTTCCTCAGGTGCAATATATCGGCATACTCCTCCGCAAGTGACTCCTCTACCTGTTCAGCCCAACTGATACATTCGCTGTCAGTGTGGTCGGAGGTAGTGGGACCGGTAGGTGTTGAATCATTAGGTGGGAGATTCTGAGGTGGTTCAGAGGATGAACGCAGGCCCGGACAATCTTTTGATTGTAGAAGGATGTCTTCGGTGACAAATTGGGGATCTGACATGCTTGATCCCTTCCTTCTGAGTGCCTCGACATACGAGGGATTTTCTGTGCTTGATTCGGCAGGAGGAGGACCTTCCTGTCGATATGATACGTCATCACGAGGAGGACCTCCGCAATGATGGCTGTAATGGAGAGGACTACCATTACAACTTGTTGGTTCACTGCATAGAGGACTTTTCTAGTACACACCCTGTGGAGGACCTCTAACGCGTGTCGCAGAAAGGGGAGGACCTTCTGGCTGCGTAGCGTCGTTATGGGGAGGACATTCGCAACAACTTCCATCATGGTGAGGATGACCATCATGGCTTGACGTTCGATGTGCTTCCTGGGGAAGACCTTCAGGGCACACCGTGATAAGGGGGGGACCTTCTTTTTGCTTGGGGACAATGCGGGGAGGACCTTCGCAATGGATGCAGTGGTGGCTAGGACTACCATCACAGCTACGGAAATGGCGAGGAGTGCCATTAATGCTGTCGTAGGGAGAATATCTACGGGATACATCATGGGGAGGGCCTTCGGAATGTACCACAACGAGGGGAGGGCCTTATCGTTGCTTGACGTCTCTATGGGGAGGACCTCCGTTATCAGGGCAGAGAGGACTACCACCATGATTTGATGCCTGGATGTGCGGAGTTCCATTACAGCGTAACCCCAGGGAAGGACCTTTAGGGCAGGCTAATACAAGGGGAGGACCTTCTTGTCATGATGAGACGTCACTGCGGGGAGGGCCTCCGTAGTTGCGACTATGATAGTGAGGAATTCTATCATAGTCTGTGGTCCCACTGCATGGAGAGTGATTGTAGTGTATACCCCAGGGAGGACCTTCAGGGTGGACCGCATTAAGTGGGGGACCTTTTTATTTCTCGATCTTTTGGTCAAGTGGAGGGTTTCTATGACTCACATCAAAAGAGGAACTCTAATGATCGATCGTTATATGCCCGCGGTGGAGGCCCCCATGGGTGCTGTGGGGAGGACCTTCAGAGCTACTGGTAGAAATATTGTGGGTATGACCTTTGCAACTCCTAATACCACTCCCATAATATGGTAATGGGTGGGAAGGGTTCTAAGCCTGTGATGCATGCTTAGCGGCATTGGGAACCCCATCTTCTAGCAGAGTGGACTCATGAACTCCCTCTTTATTTTCCGACTGCCTTTGGCACGTTCGGGGGATTCTTTTGCGGGTAGCGAGGACCGTCTGCTGTTGACAATGGCCTTCACTTTTGGGTCCCTATCTAATTGGGTCTCGTGATGATTCTAGGATACTCCTACGAACATCTTGACTTTTAGCAGTGATATATGCCTGCTCTGGAGCATCCGCCGTGATGGATGGGTGTCCCCCAATTGGAATGAGTGAAGCAGCTCGATCTGGTTTCCCTTGCGTCACAACATATGTTCGGTGACCCTACTGGGATGAAGCAGGGATTCATATATGCTCTGAGGCGGCTATCTCATCTCTCAGATGAGTCGCCTCAATTGGGGAGATGGGCTCACGGGCCTGAGACCTTGCTATTTCCGCTGATGCAATTACATTCAGGAAAGTCTGCAAGATCTGATCTGGGATCGATACCTGCTCCTCCGTCATTGCCAGGAATGTAGAGAGACATCTTTAGCTAGAATGGGTATGAAGTCCCATTCCAGTATTAGAGTAGTAATATCCTGCTCCGGTCCTCTGGTGGTCAGTGGGTACTGACAATTCTCCTATGTCGGGTTAGGTGAACGAGTCTGCCCCTGTATCGGGATATGCCAGTTTGTCTCTCATTTTGCCGCCACATCGAGATGGCGGACTTTACTTGCATCCAAAGAGAGTTGGCCCTGTAAATATTGGTTTCCCACCATATCGAGTCAGTGGCCCTTGTTGGTGGGGAGACGTGCCCACCTATGATTTTCCGCCACATCTAGGTGGAGGGATTTGTTGATCGCCACCATATCAGGATGGCAGGCATCATAAGCAACTTCTAGGACCTGGTCCTGCAGGTGCCGGGTCGCCACCATGTCAGGTTGGTGGGCTTGACGACCTTGGGAAGGGAGAGGTTCCTACCGAGTAAGTGTCATTCTGTGTGAGTGACGGGCTTGATGGAGCTTGGTGGGGATACACACCAGCTCGTATGATTCCCACATGTCTGGATGGAGGACTCGAGAGGAGCAAACAGGTGTAGGTGCCTGTTCGTGGTATGTCTTCATGGCTGGGAAGTGGATCGCCTCTTTAGGGACCAAGGTGATGACCGATCCCTGATTTTACGTCTACGTCCCTCGTCGTGTGGTTCGAGGGGCCGGAGCTCGGTGAGCGTGGGCTTGAATCCCCGGGGAGACATCCTCCTCAGCACGAGGATGTGGAATCGTAGAATAACCGCGACGACGTCTGCCGACGGGGGCCTTAGAGCAGAACCCTCATTCGGTGGGGATGAAGTCCTCAATGTCGACCTCATCTGCCTCCCTAAGATAATGGAGGTAAAAATTGTACCGTTCTAGGGATAGACTCCTGAAATGGTTGGAGACAGAAACTGGGGCTGTCTAGATCTGCCTTTGCAGTCGCCGATGGCAGGAGACTGGCGAGTTCTGGTGGATTGGAGGGCGTGCATGGCTGCCTCCACCGTTGGGAGAGTACCATTCACGTGGTACTCTCAGATCAGTGCCTTCGAGACCCAACATTGAAGGTGTTGGGTGGGTGACGGGGTCCTCCGTAGATGAGGAAGTCCGGTCATTGCATTGTCAGAAGTGAACACTCGTGAGTTCCTTCGGGACGCCATTAGATCAAGGGAGTTCTGTATAGTACCTGTAAAACATTTTAACAAATACAAGAAGCAAACCCATTAAAGTAGAATCTCATGATACCATGCACGATTAATGACCTTGCTTATCCCTCCTTATGAGTAAAAAGGGGCACAGGGTGGGATTAAGTGAAATCCGTCAGGCTTGGTTAAAGATTCACATCGGGTTCACCATTTTTTGTTCTGCGGGTTTTGGCCTCGAAACACACAACAGATTTGTATCTGATGATACACGGACCTGCTTTCCAAAGGTAGGCATTCACCGGATGGTCTGACTAGCGACGCTTAAGAACTCACATTGGTCGAGAGGATGGTAATTCAGGCTCATCGCACCCTTTTGGGGGGAATTATTTCCTGTTCTGGGACTCTCTTATAGATTTAATAGATATTCATATGTTCATGAATCTTTGGTTTATACCCAAACATTGTATCCATGGATTTGACCCTTGATTTCCAATGGTCAGCTGAACGCAGGGGTTCTGAATCATTTATGCCTGAGGTTTACCATAACTCGTTGGATTAATGACCTTGAGGGGGCTCGACTCACTGAGAGGATGCTAGGGGAAGCTCGGTGAACCGATGTGAAGATAGTCGGATCAACCAGTTGTTGTTCTTGAACCTCATGGAGGCTTCCTACATACCTTGACTAGGAGACATGGATCAAAGTCCACGTAGTTTGGATTAGTCCAGGGCTTATGCTCTAAGGAAGCCCAAGATGTGGATCAGGGCTTACACTCTAAGGAGGCCCAAGATGTTGGTATACCGACATGAAAGGGGGTCATAATGACCCGTTATTGGGATTTAACTTAGAGAGGCTTCCTGCATACCCCGCCTAGGAGACAGGGATCAATGTCCACGTAGTTCGGATTCGTGCGGGGCTTACGCACTGAGGCAGCCCAAGATGTGGATCGGGCCTTACACTCTAAGGAGGCCCAAGATGTTGGATCGGGGATTACACTCTGATGAGGCCCAAGATGTTGGTAAACCGACATTAAAGGGGGTCATAATGACCTGTTATTGGGATTGAACCTTAGAGAGGCTTCCTACGTACCCCGCCTAGGAGACAGGGATCAAAGTCCAGGTAGTTCGGATTCGTGCGGGGCTTACGCTATGAGGCAGCCCAAGAGGTGGATCGGGGCTTACACTCTGAGGAGGCCCAAGATGTTGGATCGGGGTGTACACTCTGAGGAGGCCCATAAGAGGATATCATAGTCGATGCCTACTCTAAGCCCACGTGAGTCATGCTTGGTGTGAGAAACAAGAGGTAGTAGGGACCAGACCATCACATCGTGAAAGGTGCGTCCGTGAGAAGTGGAGTGGGGCTTACGCATGAGGGCGGATCATAGTGTGGATTGGGGATTACACTCTGAGGAGGCCCATGGTAATTGATTGGGGCTTATACTCTGATGAGGCCTAAGATGATCGAGCGCAGTGGGAGAGGGAAAGGGGGTGCTCCTGTGCCCATCTCCTCTCTTGCAGTGCATGAGGGCTTCCTTCTGATGGGTATTTTACCATCCTTGGGAAGCCCTTGACAAGTGGAGAGGCAGAAAAGGGATTCTAGAGCTCAAAACCCGCATTACCATGGGAATGTGAACCCATGAATGCTTCGGGAATCTGTTCAAGGATCGGGTCAACCCCTTCGCCTCCCTTTATCGTGGGTATGTGAACTCAAATGGCACACTGGTACGCTTGAGGGTTACACCACACGGATCCAGTGGCTCTGGTGGAGGCGTCAGCTCGGGGCCGATGAGTAGGCCAATGAGGAGGTTTTGGAGGATCGGAACGGATCAGTAGGATCTTATGTGGATCTAGGAATGGGAACTCTGAAGGTTTTGGTGCCCTTCGCGCAAGGAAGTTCTATGCAGCTGGAGGGGCCGTCCATGAACCAGGGTGGTCCACGAACTGAGAGGCCATCTGCGAACCAGGAGGGTCCGTGGACTGACTGGAATCCCACAAACCATGATGGTTCGCGGCTCTGAGTTCAATCTGAGAACCAGGGTGGTACGTGGAGGGTTCCATGTAGACAGCGACGGCCAAGGGTGGCGACATCTGGAGACTCGTCAGTCAGGGCTTCGCCTGCGTAGGAGGGTGCTATGCGGCACGACGGATCGGAAAAGAGGCATAAACTCCCTGGGCTGCGGGGAGTGCATCCACGGAGGGGATATGGTTTGCGGTCTTATCTTTTTATATTATTTTGAGTTCTCTATTCACCAAATTATTATGTGTTTTAGGTTTCTTATTAGTTCATTCCCAGGTTCATACCTGCTCTGGTTCGCGAACTCGAACTTCGTTGTTTGCGAAATCCTAAGCCATCCTTTGAAATCATTCCACCTGAGCTTGATCGCTCTTCTCTTATTCCGCCTTCGAATTGTCCGAATTCGAATCCCCCGAATCCTTCCTCTTTTCCCCCTCGGTCTCCTTTAATATAGTGGGGAAGATATGTATCTACGGTCACATGGCACCTTTTGCAGAGGCCCATCATAGAAAACCTGGTTTACAGCTATCTTGGTCAATCCGTAATTCGTGGTGGGCATTGAATGATTCTCCCGCCCCATGAAAACCGAACTCAGGGAGTGCTTCACGGCCGCGGAGGGTTCCACCTCCATTCCACGAACGATGATGGATGTGGCTTGAACCGGTCGACGCGGTCCGCAGTTGGGGCGGTCCGCGGTTGGGGCGGTCCGCGGTTGGGGCAGTTCATGATGGTGAACCGGATCGGCGCCCACCCTGCCTCGCGACCGCGGAGGATCTCCACCTCCATTTCGCGAATGACGATGGTTCACGGAGGGGGTGCTTCGCGGGGCTTGGCCACGTCATGTTTTCAGGGGACTGGTCCGCGGACCGGTCCTTCTTGTTTCCCTTCTTTGAATTTTTTCCATTCTCTTCCCCAATTATTTTGGGGTATTTGGGTAGAATCTCCTCTTCAGATTTTTCAGGACCCTACAACACAATAAACTAAATAAATAAAATACATTAAAATAAATGAGAAATAATACTTCTAAATGAACCATTACAAACTTTTTACTCTTTGAAGGCTACTAAATAGTCACAGGTATAGAAAAAAAACCTAAATAGATTTTATAGAGATAGGCACCCAAATATTTTCAGGTTTAGAGAGATGGAGGAGAAATTCTTGAGATGGGAGTGGGGGTGAAGTTTATAGGGGTTGCGGTGAAATAAGTTATCACCCAAAATGTCTCTCATCTTTTATTAGGAGAAAGATGTTTTCAACCCCAACGCCTTTCCCCTAATAAAAGGAGAAATGTTTTTTGGGTGTTATAACCTTCACCATGTCACTGATTAAGGGATAAAACATTGCACACCTTAATTTCTTTCATGGTTATTTAAAAAAAAATCATAAACTTATTTCTATTATTTTCAAAACCAATAAAAAACTAATTAGAAGAAGAAAAACATAAAATTATTCCAACAAGGGGCCAAACACTAATAATTTGGGGAGAACTAAGGACATGAAACAAAATTAGTAAAATAATGCAAAAACATCAAGCAAACATGCTGAACACAATGAGAAGAAGAGATTTTTTTTGAAAAATGATGAAAGATCGATTAAAAACGAGAAAGGAAAAACAAAATACTACAGTTTTGGGTTTATTTGGCACTTACTTTTTTTAGTGCTAGAAAAAAGAGCTGATAAATATTGTATGTATCAGCATTTTATTTGTTGCGCTGATAAAGGCCCTGATCGCACGTATGATTCCCACATCGAAATAGTAGATATTCATCCACTTGTTTATACACATTTTTGCCACATCCTAAGTCCATAAGCCTATTGTAGGGATGAGATCCCCTATAAACCTCAAAAAAACCTATTTTGGAACGTTCCTACAACAACATGATCGCATGGTCCTTGGCCCACCTTATGATTCCCATAGGATTTTTCCCACCCGTATACACACTTGTAGGGTCCTACATGACCTGTCCCACCTTCCTCTCAATTTGGGCTATGCACATCCCTACCCACTATCCCATGCGGGACATACCCCTAGTTTTTTATATGTACAAATAAAAAAAAGACAAGAATCAAAAATATTAAAAATACTAAAATATTGAAATTATTAAATACGTAAAAAATTAAAATGAATTAATTAAAAAACGTAATACAAAATTAATTAATTAAACAATTATTAATTAATATAATATATATATATAGTAAATATAAATAAATATTATATGTTAAATATTGATAAAAAATGGATAAATTTAAATAATTAATAAACTAAAAATAATAATAATCAGTACATTAAAAAATATATATTAAAAATTTGATTAATTAATTAGTTATTAATAAAAATCAATAAATTTAATATACATATATAGTAATTATAAATAATAATAAATAGTATATATTATATAGAGATTTATAAAATCAATTAATTGTATTAATTTAAAATATTAAAAAATAATAAATTTTATAATCCTTAAGTAAATTATTAATGAAACAATTATTAATAAAAATGAATAAATTTTGTATATGTATGTATATACATATATATTAATTTTAAATAGTAATAAATAATATATATTAAATAAAAATATAGAAAATTAATAAAATGTAATAAATAAAAACATATTAATTCCTTGTTCATTTTTAATGGTTTATATACATAATAATTCATTAATATATTTAATTTTTTTAATATAGAAATATATTCACATATATATATATACCAATATATATTGTATTTCCTAAAATATTACTTATATAATAAATAATATTTCGGCCTACATTTAATAAGTCGTATGTTTAGAGAAAATTTGTTTATACTTCAAAGTTTAAATTAATTATTAATATTAACTAATAAAAACAAGTAATGAAAATTTAATTGAATTTAATTTTATTTTTCAATTTGACATATGTGAAATGTGTTTTACATTGATTTCACACATAAATATAAGTAATTAATACATTCTTATATATAACTCAATAAACATAATATTTCTGTAATTTACTCCCTTTTTAATATTTATTTTATAATTATATTTAATAACATAATATATTTAATATATATTAGGTTTATTGTCAGTAAAGTTTATCATTTTATTAAATTTTTATTCAATATATAATATTTATTACTTTTTAAATTTTTTTTGAATTTATTAATTTTTAAAATTATTTATTCATTAATAATCTTAATTTTTGTATATTTTTGTAATTTATTCTTTTACAACTTTTGATTATTAAGAATCTCGGTAATTTTATCTATTCTCAATATTTATTTACACATGTTTATTCATTAACATTTAATTTATTTAATATGGTTATAATTTATATAATTAATATGTATTCTTTTTGATTTTCACAATTATAAATATTCATTTTCTTGTGAAATTATCTATATTATAAATAACATTTATTAATTTTTTAAATTTATTCGGTCTTATTTTTATTTAATTTATTAATAGATGATTCATATTATATAATTTTATTTTTCAATTTAATATATATCAAACATAAAAATTTATATAGATACATTAATTTCACACACACAAATATTTAAGTAATTAGTAAAATATTTTATAGGAACACATACACATAATATACATCTAATTTATTCAAATAATTATATTAAATTAATATTTCATTCAGTTACATAATATATTTAATATATTATGATTTTAATCAATAATTTTTATCTATCAATTTTTAATATTAATATAGTTTCTATTACTAATTCATTTTTAATAATGTATTTTTAATTGAATAATTTTCTAATATATCTTTATAAATATTTATTTACTTTGTCTTAATATTTGAAATATATATTCATCTTAATTTAAATATATATCCATATTTTATTCTTTTAATAATTTATATAATTTATAATACTTTTCAATTTTTTCAATATATTTATAGTATAGTAATTTTTAGTAATTAAATTTAACTTTTTTTTGACTTTCATTCTTTTAATATTATATATTCACTAATAATATTAAAAATGTATTTTTAAATAAATTATTGTAAATAAATTTTGTTATAATAGTATATTTAGAAAAGTATATATTTATAATTTTAAATAGATAAATATAATTCTTTTAAAGTGTATTTTTATAATTATATATAACTAATTATATATTTTAATAATTATAAAATTATAATAATTATATTTAAATAATGAATATAGTGAATATATTTAAATTTAAATTTATATATATATATTAAATATATATATATATATAATTATATAAACATATATATAATGATAAAAATATATTTATAATTATAAAATTATAGTAAATATATTACAATAGTGAATATAATTACTATATTTATATTTTTGTTTACATTTATTTATTATATATATATAATTATATAAAAAATATAATGATAAGAATACATTTATAGTCATAAATAAATAATTATAAATATTTTTACAAATATATTTATTTTTAAATATATTTTTAAATATATATTCACTCTATTTATAAAATTATATATTTATAATTATGAATAAATTAATATAACGTTTCTAAAACATTCATATATTTATAAATATATAATTATATATTTATATTATAGTAATATTATAATAAATATATTTAAATAAATAATAATAATATATTTATGTTTAATAAATGTATATATAATTATACAAATATATATAATCATATAAATATATTTATAATTATATACAAATATATATATATATATACAAATATATTTATTTATAATTATAATTCTAAATCATTATCAGTTCTAAACAAACGTTGACAGAGAGATCTTTTGGCAAATGCTTATTATTTTAGCGCCGATAAAACCCCTCTTTGTCAACACTTTTTTGGAAGACTGCAAAACCCTCCCAAATCATTTAAATAAAACCCTAACCAAACTAATTTCCATCACAATGCTCAAGGTCTCATGGAAGTTCATATCTATCACCACTCCCTATCTGTCTTCTCTTAGGGAAATCAACTGTCAAATCTATGAGGTGTTATTTTTTTATACTCCCCTCTTTTTTATTTCTTGTTCAAGGGTGTTATCTTGCCTTGACGGTCTCCTGCTTCCATGATTAGGAGATCTTTCATTGAAATCCCCACCATCATTCATCCTCCTATTGCTATTCCTTCATTATGGGTCTCTAAATTCATAATTTTACTCAACTACGGCTCCCATAGGTACAACTATAATGGCATCTGGTTCACTATGTTATGTTTTGGTTTTTATGTTACCCTAATTTTTCATTTTGTTTTTTTATTGAACCTAATCTACCATATTGTATTATCCCCCGCATAGATTCCCCCATTTTGTCCAGGCTTTTCAGTATTAAGGTCAATTTGGGGTGGGTTTGGGGGTCCTATGCAGCGAACTCTAATAAAGTGGTGTTTACATAGAAGTGCACTCATATGTTTCTTCTCTAATGTAACACATGTCTTTCTGTGGTTGAAAGTGTTAGTAAGAGAGTAAATTTAATGCGATAATTAATTCAAGTGGGTGTTCGAAAATGGAAAATAATCAGTGAGTTAACATAATTGGGTAAGAGAGAAAAATATTTATTATTGGAGTCTCATATCAAAATTAAAACATCATTTATATAATACTTTTATTTTAAAATCATTATTTTATTTAATGGGAAAATGATTTCAAAATTATCATTCTAGATTTCCAAAACCCTCTTATAGGTGGATCTAGTTTTAATGATATTTGAATTTTCAAAATGAGTTTGAGAATTTTAAATCATATTATTTGATGTTTAAAGGGGAAAATATACCATTTTATCATTTCATGTGAATTTATTAATTTATGTATTTATAAGATGAAATTCCTTTTTAGGATTTTTTAGAATATTATATGTTCATAGGGTTTTAAGAAACATTAAGTGATTCTTAAGTTTTTTCATTTAAATGTTTATAAGTGTTTGATTAATGTATATTTATATTTTTCATGTATATATCTAAATTTTACTATTTCCATGTATAGTGATTTCAAAAACCATTAATTTTAAATATAAAAGATACTTCAATTATTTTTAGATGATTCTAATTAATAATTTCAATGTTTAAATGAAAGAGTTTTAGTTGGTTATTGCTTGAGATAAATTAAAAATTCGATTTTTAATGTTAGGAAAATTAATTATTATTCAATAAATTCTGGTTTTATTATATATTAAACTGATTATTATTTCATATATACCTAAATTCTTATCTAATGGGATATTTGGATGAGTTGTTAAATATTTTTTAATTATATTTATGTATTCATATCTTGTTAGGGATGATTTATTCAGAATAAAATTCTTTTAATGATTTTGAATCTCATGAATTCATTGTCTATTTGGTTTAAAATTTTCTCTTGAAACTAAATGAGTTTTATTATATTTTAAAAAACCAAAATGATGTTATTAACCAATTTTAGGTGAAATGACTTGTTCGGGTGAGTGGAAATGTTTTCAGAAATCATTTTACTACATTATAATATTATACCCCTTTTATTTTTGGTAAATATAACTGGGTTGTCATTTTTTTCACATGAAAATGGTTTTGGTTATGATTTCCTTCAATACGATAGTATTTTATTTTTATAATGATTTATATTAGGTTTGATTCACATTTTAGTTATAATATTATTTGGTTATTCAATTTAATATAGAATTTCCAATATTAAATTAGTTACGAGATGTTTGATGGGGTATAAATTTGGTAAAGTGGCATATGGATTTAAATTTGATAATTTGGGTTTGGAAAATATGTAATATGCCTAAATAAGAATATTGAGTATGAGTTTTATTGATGTTTCTCAAGAATTATAAAAATTATATATTTAGTTGTCTAATTTCCATGAAATTTATGGCGTTTTATAAAGTAACAAGTGATAGAATTAGTAAGCCCCATTAAAACATGTTTCAAGAAGCTAACTCACCCAATGAATATATGTCTTTAATGTGTAAAGCGGCCCAAGGATTTTAAAGTTGTAATTATGATATACATGATTCAATAAATATTTACAGTATATGCATGGTCCCTAAAAAATGTATGGTTCTTTTACATTATATAATTTGATTAATCCACACACATAATAATAATATTATTTCTATATATTGAGTATCAATATAAATATCATGATATTCACTCAAAAAGATATAATTTAAAACACATTTTTCTTAGAAGCGTACATTACTAGAAGATGGTGGAAGAATTTTATAATGTTAATTATAATCTCACCTAAACATACATGTGGTTTGGATTTTATTAATAATTAGAATAATCTCTTGGATATAAAATTTCAGGTTTTGAATACTAGATTTTGAAGATAATTATTAGTGATTTTTGTCATTATTAGTGCTGGAATTAGAATGTTATAAATCATAATAATTTTAAATCCATGATAACCGACTTTTCTGGAATTATTATTAATGGAAAAGGGTTTTTTATTTATAAGGAAATTTAATAGTTATTTATATTTTAGTATATGTGAAATATGACTAATATCTACAACCCCACTATTTTAGAAAAATTGTACCATCATTGGGTTATAGAATAAATTTATTTGTTGGTATTCCTATAATATATTGTTTAGAATAATATATATAAAATATAGTAATATGGAATCCATCTTCACTTCTTTCATCAACTACAGTTTCAACTATTCAGTTCATGAAATTCCATGCACCATGATCCTATGTCAATGTCATAAGATTACATGACCTTGTATGTTCTATGGAAAAATATTTTTATTGAAAATTTTAAGACTATGTCCCAATGAATTCACAAGGAAGAAAAATAATTTTAAAGGCAACTATACCATCCAATTATATATAATTATTTTACCAAAAAATGTATTACCAACTTTTTGTCCCGTATAACATCAAATCTATAACCTAGAACAACAAAAAAATGTTTACCCTAGGTTATTTATTTTCATGTTAGCCTTCTGTAAAGTGATAAAGTTTCATGAATTATAACAGATAAAATTCAAATTTTGGGTTCCCCTTATAAAACTTCACTATAACTTTGGCCTTTGATTATGAATATCTTATGTGTATTTATTTACATTTTTTTTTCAAAAAATGAATATTTTATAAATCGAATAGGATGAATATGAATTGAATATTGATTCATTCTAATTGTATGAAAATACTTAATTAATATGGAGGTAAAAAGTTAATCATGTTGTAAATAGATCATGAATACGACACATCTCTAATACATTTTTTATGTTTACATTGTTGTTATTAAAGAAACATTAGTCTAGAAGATTTATAAGAAGATTGGATTTGTCATGGAATAGACCAGAGATATAAATGTTGGACTAAACATGGGGAAAAATTGAATGTGCACACTAATTGGGATAAAAATATGATTTATAAATCATTTTATAAGAATACTAGTGTAAATGATGATGGAGATTATATGGAAGAAATGGAAATGGGAATTGAAGATGACCTTCATGATTTTTCAATGTTGTTTGAAAGCTGGTAGAAAAAAAAGGGAGAAAATATTTACATAACTACATAGTCCATTGAATTACATGATACCAAATAAAATGGTCTTCCTTATCAAACATATGGTTCTAAACAAATTATATTTTTAATTATAATTATATCTAAAAATACCTGCTTTTATAAATGATTACATATTATTTCTGAAGGAAGATGAATCAATCATAAAATTCCCTTTTGTGTGTCGTGAATCGATACAAGAATGATGAATTAATTCCTTCAAAATATATTTGGTACTTTTTTATCATTCCATTATTTAAAAGAGAATATTGATGTCAACAAACCATGGGATAATTTACATGACATATAGATACAATAATAAATGATTTTAAACTATGTAATACAACAAAATATCCATAGTGGATGAAAATTGATTATATCTAAAATTTGGAAATGAGCCGATAAAATTCCATATTGTGTTATATGAAAATGAAATAAATCCTTTTGGTGTATAGATAAGTACTCAGAGTACTTGGGAATTTATTTTGGTAAATAAAACTTGTCACCATGGTTATCCATTAAGTGAAAATTAATTATGTTTTATCTTCTTATATATTGACCAATAAAACTTTGTAATGATATTAATTTCTATTTGGATCAATTGTTTTAAGATCTAAAATTGATGTGAGATACATTTGTCAAAATTTATGATTCTCATAGAAGTTATGAATTTACATTGTGTTTCATATTGTACATGATGATAAATAAATTTTATAGATTGGAAAATTTTTCATACTATAAAATTATAAGATTATGGGGATATCACATTTTTGAAAAATTAACACACTCAATTCGGTAGAATCACTCCTAAAAAACTGAATTTTTTAAAAATCATAAATTTTATCCTTGATGACATAAATATTAATCCAAGACAATAGTTTTTGATGGGAGTACCAAATAAGTCACAACCCATCTACACTAATGGGTGACCAAATATTTGATAAATTATAATATATATATATATATATATATACTATTTCAAGTAATTTTTTTTTGGGAAACCTTATTAAATTAGGTTGGAAAAAGAGATCAATTTTCATTGAATTATAATACTGGAAATATTTGTACATCAAACATTTTTTTTGATGTCATGCATTCATAAAATATGTTTTAGATAGTGTTATTGGAATGCTACTAAATGTTCGAAGAAAAAATAAATATGGCATCAAGGCTTTGTTTGACATGATTTACATGGGGATAATGGAAGAGTTTTCACTAGTGAAGGGTAAATGTCATACTTTTCATCCTCTAGTATCATACACTCTATCTGGACATGAAAAATTGAAATTTATTGTTTTCCTTAATGGTTTAAGCTTTTCTATGGGGTATTCATAAAATATTAATAATGTTATTTTAATGAATAATTTGAAGTTAGAGGGACTAAAATCAAACCACGACCATGTTTTGATTCAATATTTGATGCATTCCGCTTAACATTTCATTCCTACTAAAAATGTACGACATATGTTAACTAAACTATTCTTATTTTTCAAATCTATATGCAATAAATATATTGACCCCATAATGTATTAAATCATAAATAAGAAATTTTTACGAATATTATATGAATTGGATATGTTCATCCTAGCATCATTCTTTAATTTAATGATTTACTAAATGGTTCACTTAGTTAGAGAGGTTTAAATATGTGGTCCTCTCCATTATAGATATATGATCCCCATTGAAAGTTATATGACTATTTTTAATGGGTACATCATTAATTAAATTCATCTAGAATATTTTATTTTATGATGAAATATTATTGAAGAATTTATAGAATTTAGTAATGATTACCTTTCAAATGTTGATAACATCTTTATTTAAAAGTATCATCACAATTTACGCCTTATAGGAGAATGGAGTTTTATAACATATTATGTTAAAACTACTATCATAAAGTGAGATATTGTTCACCATTAAATTTTATATAATAGTGAAGATGTTGATATATTTTTTAAATCTACAAATATATTCATTGACATTTGAATCCATCAAGGGATGAAGGATGGATATAAATTACACATAATAAAAATTTTATGGTATGCTTCTAAGATCATATTTTTTAGTAGTTATCTAAAAAACCATATTTTATTATGAAACATATTTAATAATTTTCATGGAGAATAAATTAAAATTTAATATCATTCACTGGTTTTGTAATTATTGATTATATATTCTATAGAAAATAACATGATGGTCGTGGTATTATGCAAAAAAGTGGTGTTAATATTATGGGAGAAGCAATTTAAATATCTTTTTCCAAGGATATAAGTCTAATTTATGATATTATGTCATATTTCGGAATCATTAAATAAATATAAAATTTTGATTATACAACATTTCATCTTTTGATTTCCCATTAGAAATGGGTTAATAAAAGAAGTACAATGAATGTTAATGAAATGGTTTTCATGAAAGTGAATTTTAGAGTGGACGGGTAAAAGGGTGTGCTACTTATAATGTAATCAAAAGTAGTTTGACTATTTTATGTCTTTGATCTAGATAAAAAAGGTTAATTTTCTTGTTGGTGACAAAAACAACTGTAGGTTCGGCTGAAAATTCAATCAAGGATGCCCTTTCCATTATGTGATCAAAATAATTTCATTGTGTTTTTAATGTATAAGATGTGTTATACATTTTTGTTGACCACAAAGATGGGATTTGTATTCAGGATAAAGGATCCAAATTCCATTAACATTTAAAGAAAATAATGTTCATTGAGATGGTTAAAGTGTTTTTTAATATACTATGTTTTACCTCATTAAAATATTTGATCTCTATTGTATTTATGTAACATAAATTAAATGTTTGACTACTCATGATTCAATGAATTATGTGCATGATGATGTTACGAATATTGGGGAAGAAAATGAAGTTGATATTGAAACTACAGAATTATTTGGGAATCAAAACTGTGTTGATGAAAAAAAATAACGACAAAACATCATAGTATTGAATAAATTTACTATAGAAATAAGTAAGGGTATAAAATTTTAGGGTTACTGGAATCAACGTATCCAAACTATTGACCCCTATTATTCAATTTTTATTACGTATTTTGGGGTCAGAAGGATGTTTAATGTGCTGATTGATATAGATTTGTGGTATCATGTATAGCCTGTAATGAAGTAAACCCTTTGGGATACTGTTAATTCAATAATACTATATAATTTATTTATATTACTGAAAAATTATACAATGAAATGCTTATATAATTTTTATTATACCTTAAAGATTTTATTTGTAGATAATTTTATTATAAAATATGTCTTAATGTCCCCTAAAAATCCTATAGAGGCCTCTAGAAACTTCTTACAAAGTTTCATCTTGAGGATGCTGAGGGGAAACTAAATTTCAACCCACTAGTTATTAATGCCAGCATTATTAACATGGAAACATGGAATGCATACATCAGTCACCTTGATGAGAAATCATTTCAATTGAATAGTATTAGATAATATATTATTTAAAATTATTTATATTATAAAATTTTATTAAAAATGTTATTTTGTAAAATATTAAAGGAGTGCTGAAAATAAACAATGTGCATCAAAACTGACATACCCCTATCATAAATTAAGGATGAGGCTTGCTTCAATAGAGAATAAAATGGTTTTAATTTTAAATAAACAATAATATTTTTATGTGATGTGAATCATCATATATTCCATTGATTATTTTAAAATTCATGAATCAAAATCAAAATCCACTTCCATCCCATGTCGAGTTCTATGAATGAATATCAGTGTAAATAATTAGGCTAAACTAGTTGTTGAAAACGCAAAATAAGTATGGCAAATATTTGTAAGTATGAAATAATATTAATTCATTATGATTTATAATAGAATTATATTAACATATATATTGATTTTAATATGTTTTTTAAAAAATATAGACACAAGAATTATGTTCGACCATATAGGAAGAAAATAATTCTTTTAGTAGCTCCAAAGAGGCCAGAACAATATGGTTTTGTTAGAGGTGTAGGTTTGGGAATGTATCCTCGAGCATATTTTTAGAATTCAAAGACGTAAAAAGATATATACCAGATGATGAAAGTATTTAAGGGACAAATAGATGTTTTTAATGGTATTATTGTTCAGTCTAGTTTATAAGACTAATATATGTGAAAATATCAATGGGAATTGACAGTGGAATAGATATTAACACATGATCAACCAAACAACCCCAGTAGATTTGAGGATAATAATTCCCTCCAACCACTTACCATAATATAGTTAATAAACTTTTTCACTAAACATTTACCTAAATTTTAATCAAACAACTTCCAATAACTTTACATTACTAAATTCTACAGGGTAAAGTTGTATGTGATTTATATCTATCAACACCCACACACCACCTTATTGCGATGGATAAAGTGTATAATATATTTGGAGACATGATACAGAATAAATGTCTCCTTAAAACATCACATGATAGTGAGGATTAACATAACCCATGATTCGAGAACATAGTTACCTATTCCACTTGATGATCCATAAATTAAAATAGTCCATGGTGATTCTAGAACGTCCCTATAATGTTCATCTAATCATATTAGGGTACATGGGGTATTTCATTAAAAAATAAAGTGAAAAACCAGAAATAATTGATCTAAAAGGTCTGAAGTGATGTATTGAAGTATAGACAGATAAAAAAATGGGGAAACATATGTTTAGATCAATAAAATATAGTCAACCAACCAAGAAAACAAAAATACCCTTCTAGATTACCTTCTCACCTCCAGTTCCAATATACCAAATATTACCATTAAAATTTCTAGTAAGAAAAAAAATTCAAATATGGAAATATATCCTATATTCCATATGAAGAATATATATTTGGATGTTTGAATAAGGATGTGGTTGGTATTGAGAGCATAAATGAGATCCTTAGGATTAAATTGTTGGGATTCTCAATTGTGAATACATACATAAGGTACATTTTCATAGTACGTCTATCTAAAAAATGATCTTACATGTTAATTAAATTTAATAACTATAATTGTTTTATAAATCAGTTTATATTAGTGTTTTATAAATGGAAAACCCTATGAATCATGATTTGTATTCATTAATCATGTTATCATTTCTACTATTGAAATTTCACTGGAGTTGAAATAGCTGATAAGAAAAAAATATGTTCTAAATGAGGTTATTGAGAAGAAAATAATAGATTAAAGACTCTTTTTGATGCCTATATCATAAGGGTAAAACTCTAAAATCAAATCTTATAAAATTTATTTTTATTTTTTTCATTACTTATTTTAATTTATTTTTTTTAGGAAGAACTGGGTGTTGATTGCAATCAATCTAGATACCCAAAATATTTATTTTTTCCATCAAATGCATGGATTTTTATCAAACCAACCATAAATTATGTGTATTGTGAATTTATAATGCATTTTAATAAAAATATTACATGTAGGCATCTAATTATATTTTTAGAATGTGTTTTAACAATAATTTTGTTGTGATAGGGTGATCTATATATATAGGACAAATTATTGTATGAGGACGGTGAATGAAAATTAGAGGCCTATGAATTTGTTCAAATAGAAAAAAATTATGGTATATATAGATATATTTAATAATCAAAAAATATTAAAAAATTTTACTTATTTTGGTCTTTATTTCAGTAGTTTCTGAAGCAAGATAAATAAAACGCATCTGAATATTATGTTCTAAAATTTATGAAATATATTATATACCATGAAAAGAAAATAATCCTCAAATAGATTATTTCTAATGGTAATTAAAATTTCATTAAAATATTTATTAATTTTATTATTGTGTATATTTACTCAGTACTACCACGATTTCCAACAATCAACGTAGTCAAAAGAAGAAGTAAATTTGTTTAGAGATGATTGGGTAGTGTACATGGTGTCAAAATGTTTACCAACATCAAATTTAAGTGATTATATAATATGTTTGTGATTGATTATAGGCTATAACATTAGAAATATATTTTAGGGCGTGATGTATTAGTATCTTTATTAGTATATATTCCTTCTTATCTATTTTTCAAGGGGTATAATGGAGGAAATCGATTTTTTTTAAAAAATGAATGGGTTCAATACATAATGTCATAATTCACACAATAATCATGATGAGGTGACTTAATTTTACATATTTATTTAATTTACACATAATTTTATCTACTAATTTCATTTATTTCTTTATCATTTTTATCAGATACATATTTTTTTAAATTCACATATTAGTTCAAAACACATGTCACATACTCCAATCAAAGCACATAAATTCAATTTTTTTGATACTTTATGAATGTGATCAAATATTAATTTTTGAAATGTAGGCATTAATCACACATAAATCTAAAACACAATGTAATTGTTATTACATAATGTTCATGTTTTCAGTAAAATAGTGTTACTTTAGTTTGGAATTAGCTTTACATATCCAAAACTATGAAAATGATATCAGATTGTTTTTAATATTTAGTAAAATGATCAATAGTTCATTCATCAACATTAGAAGTTAACCTTATTATAATCTAACACATGATGTGATCAATATGTCCTAGAGTACATGTTTTTGATATATAAGTGTCATTTTAGTTTAAAACATGCGTCATATATCCAAAACTAATAAAAAAAATCCTTGATTGTTTTCTCATTTTAGGAAAAAAACTATATAAGTAATTTACCACATATAATAATTTACCACATGTCAATATGTATCCTAATGTGGTCAATATGACTCAAAGTACTATTTTCAATATGATTGTTTAATTTTAGTTTAAAACACATATTAAATATCCAAAACTAAAAAAACAATCATGGATTACTTTCAAACATTATAAAAATGATACATAATTAGTTATTCATATGTAAGAAAAGATCACACATAAATCTAACATATGTTTTGATCTATATAAATCAATGTAATTTTTTTCAATAAAATCATTATATTTTAGTTTAAAACTCATCACATTTACAAAAATAAGAAAAATAACATAGCTTGATCTCTAAAATTATGAAATTGGTCCATAATTCATTTGGGACCTATAAGAATCAACCACATGTGAATCTGAAAATTGATGTGGTCGGTATGACTCTAAGTGTTTGTTTTCAATAGAAAAGTTTTATTTTAGTTTAAAACAAAAATAAAATATATGAAATTGATAATACCTGATTTTTTTTCAAATTGGAAAAAATGGACCATAATTGTTTTTTGATATGTATAAATTGTCCTCACATTAGTTTGGAACTCGATGTGATCGATATGACACAAAGTGCATGTTTTCAGTAAAAAGGTACCATTTTAGTTTAGAATGCCTAACAAATCTCTAAAACCGATCAAACAAGATCATATTGTTTTTAAACATTAAGAAAATGACCCATAATTCATTTTTCAGATGTATTAATTGACATCACATAAATCTGACACAAGATATGGTTGATTTAACTTGATGTACATGTTTTCAATAAAAAAGACCTATTTTAGTTTCAACACTCATGAAATATACAAAATTGAGAAACAACTCTTGGATTGTTTTCAGAATTTATAAAAAAGATCCATAATTCATTATTCATGTGTAATAATTTACCACACAATAATATGACAGATGATGTGAATGATATGACTTAAAGTGTGTGTTTTCAATACAAAAGTGTCATTTTATTTTAAAACAGACATTAAATAGCCATAACCAAGAAAAAGAGCTCATAACATTTTCATATTTTAGTTTAACAATCTATAATAAATTTTTCACTTGTAGGAATTGACCTCAAATAATTCTAATACGTGATATATTCCATATGACTCAAAGTGAATATTTTTAATTCAAATGTGCCATTTTTATTTAAAACACACATTAAATAGCCCAATATGAAAAAAAAAGATTAAAATGCATTTAAAAAAAAGTAAAATGTTCCATGATTAATTTATAACATATAAAAATTGACCACACATCAATTTGACAAACAATGTCATAGATATGACTTGAACTGCATGTTTTCATTACAAAAGATCCATTATAGTTTAAAACAAATATAGACTAGAAAAAAGATAGAAAAAAGCTCAGTTTTTTTAGAAAATTTAGTACAATAATCTGCAATTAATTTATCATAGGTAGGTATTCACCACAAAAAAAATCTGACACATGATGTGTTCGATATGACATGAAGTGTGTGTTTTCAATACAAAAGTTCCATTTTAGTTTAAAACGCATATCAAATAGACAAAACTGAGAAAGCAAGATATAATTGTTTTCAATATTTAGGAAAAATATATATAATTCATTTTTCACATGTTGGAGTTGAAAAAAAATTAATCTGACACAAGATGTGGCAAAATGACTTGATGTGTATGTCTTCAATACAAAAGTGTCATTTTAGTTTAAATCACACAATAAATAGCCAAAACTAAGAAAACATGATTTGATTGTTTTCAAACATTAGGAACATGATCCATAATTTATTTTTCACATATAGGAATTGACCTCACATCAATCTAACACATAATGTGGTTTATATGGCTTAAAGTCGGTATTTTAAATACTAATATTCCATTTTAATTTAAAATGCACATCACATCATCAAAACTGATCAAACAAGATCATATTGTTTTCTATTCGTTTATATTCTATTTCAAAATTAATTTCCTTATCATTTTTATCTTATACATATTTAGTTAATTTTCATGGAGTTAATTCTTGAAGATGAACAATAAGTGATGTGACAGGTAAAAATGAATGTCCTCTTCAATTGGATTCCTTCCGTTGTGAGTTTTTTTATCACCATAGATGAGATCCAATTCCTAAGTACCTAATTTTAAGAAATGAAATAAATTGTGTGGTGTGTATTAATCAACCATAAATCAGTATGATACATGGTGTTCTTGGTATGTTGAAAAGTGTATGTTTCTAGTTTAAAAATGACATTGTGATTAATTAATTTATTTATAGAATTACTAACATAATTTTTTTTTATTATACAATTTAATTCTTTTTCTCAAGTTGGGGTGGTTTTTTTCTACAACTAATTTCATGCCCAAAGGTTGGAGCCAAAGATAAAGCAACTTTGATGTTTTTGAATTTATGTGATAATTTGTACTTTCTCATGTAATTGTACAAATCAGTGTTTGAATTGTCTATAATATAGTGTGATTTATTATATTTGCGTTGAAAACATTATTTCAATTAAGTTCTATATTTTCCCTTGTATTTTTTTCCGTATCATCTGTTTTGACTATTGTATTGTGTTTTTCTTTTAACAGCATACGGCAGTAGTATGACCCTTTATCAACACAATTAAAAGTGTTGATAAAGGGTCCCTTTAGATGTGCTAAATAAAATTTCTGATAAAAGGGTACAATAAAAATTATCCTTCATGAGATCTTAAACCATGTGAGCATGGTGGTCTTGATTAGGGCTCTCTTAAAATAGAGGTAGAGGTTTTATTAGTACTAATTAACTACACTATAAAATGTTTCTTCTATTAACACTTCATATAACACTGATAAAACCTGGTGAAAGATAATAATGATAATAATTTAAAAATTACCATAAATTACAAATTTATAAAAATGAATATTAAAATTTTCTTTATAATTAAAAATAAGAATTATAAAAATAAATAAATTAAAAAAATATTCAAATAGATAAGTAAACTTTTTTATATTAATAGTATTATTAAATGTGATAATATAGAGATTAATGTATTGATATTTTGAAAAATTATTAAATAATATTTGTTATTTAAGTCAAAAAAATTAAAATGAATAAATTATATGAATTATATTTTGTAAGAAAATAAAATAAATGAATAAATAATAAAATAAAAATGAACACATACCGAATATTGCAATTACATTAAAAGATTAAAAGTAAATTTCAAATTATAAATAAATAGAGAATTATTACACAATGATTTATATAAAAATATAAATTTAAAATAAATAAATATTAAATATGTAATTTAAAAATAGATTAAAAATATATAATAAAAAAATATAATAATTAGATAAATATTACATAAATGAATTACAATGATATTAAAAGTGAACACGTATTATAAATAAAGTGACATTGTTAAGTGAATTTTAATTGAAACTAAATAAAATTTAATAATTATCAATGAATAAATTGATGAAATAGAGAAAAATTAATTAATAATTTAAATTGGACATAATAATGATATATGAAAATTGAATAAAAATTAAAATAAATGTAAAAAATATTATAAATTTAATTTAATAGAAATAGATTTATAATGAAGTACATATTATTAATGAATAAATAATACTTTTATAATGATTTAAATAAAAATATTTTAAAATAAATATTAATAAATATTAATTATATAAAATATATATACATATTAAAATTATTGAATATTAATATTTAAATATGTAAAAATAACTATCGAAATTGAATATATTACAAAAATATTAAATTAATAAATCTAAAATTAATAACTATGAAAATTGAAAAATAAAAATAAAATATTAACAATGAAGAAATATTTAAATTGAATAAATAATATTGAATGAAAAAAAACACAGACACACACACACACACACATACATTTAGACATTTACATACACATAGACATAAACATACACATACACAAACATATACTCATACATATATATACATATTGACACATGCATATACACATACAAACATGTACACAAACATATCCATATAAAAATGTATAAAATTATATAAACATACATACACATACATACACATAAAAATGAATCCATACACATACTACATAAATATAAAAATACATATACATATACATTCTCTTACATCCACATACATACACATGCATACATACAAATAAATATACACATACATAGACACACATATATACACACACACGTACAAATTAACATACACATGCACAAACATAAATCTATTTAAATACACGTAAACACATGAACACACACACACATCACATATACACACATACAATCCATACAAATACATACATACACATACATAAACATGAATATAAATACGTAAAAATATATGAGTATATTATTTATTATTTATTTTGAATATAAATATATAAATTAAAATATGAAATCTATTCAAATGAATTTTTATTCTTTTATATATTTATATAATTTTTCAAATAAAGGATTAATATATTATATTAATGTATAAAATTCACAATTAATGTATATAAATACATTATAAAAAATTTGTATCAATTAATATAAATATGATAATATAAATAATTATGAAAATAAGATTGATAATAATTATATATTATAATATTTTTATATAAATCATATGTATTTAATATATCTACACATATATATATTATTGTATATATCATATTTAAATATATATATATATATATATATATCTGTGTGTGTGAAATTATTCATGGTTCCTTTATCAATGATTTTTGAGTATCATCAATGGGTAGACATTTATCTATGCTAAAAAAAGAACTGAAAAAAAGATAACATTTTTTAGTGTTTTTTATCACGCATAAAGTTCGTATTTATCAACACTTTTAGTTTTCACTAATAAAATTCCTCACTTTATCATTAGTTTTTGTTTATCACTGATCAAAGTAGTGCTTAATAATTTTGAATATGTAGTAGTGATAATAGAGAATATAAAAATTAGGAATATATTTTCTAAGAATTAAAATACATTTTAATGGATATTTTTCTTCAATTATTAAATTTTTTTTGCTCTTATAAAATAATTTAGAAAACATGAAATATTTTTTAATCCATTAATAAACTAGTTTCTCATTCTTTCCCATAAATTGATTTTTTTTTCAAATATTGCATTTAATAGAGACCTTAAAAGTTAACAAAAAAAGGAAATAAAATAAAATATCACTAGGTCATAATTAGGTAATATTAGTGAAAAAACTATATTATGAATTTTAAATTGTGAATTTTTTTAAATGGGTAAAATAATTTAAAAAAATATTTTTCTTACATCATATTAAAATACCCCACTATTTATCCATTAATTTTCACTGAACTATAATAAAGATCTATTTTATATATGTTCCACATGTTTTTTTCTATTTTTTATCCATTTTTATTCTCAAATTTTATTTTAATTGATTAATTCCATGAATTTGGTGAATTATTTTGAAAATTTGAATGTATTTCCTTTTATTTAAAAAATATTGACTTTTTATGCTTAAGATAATAATTCTAAGGCACTTAACTGTTAATATATTTCGTGAAAAATATTGGATAAAGATATTTTTGGATTTAAAATGAATATTTAACTACTAAATTATTTAATTTTCTGGAAATTAATTTTATAAAATATTTTGTGAGACATTTCAGGATTGTTCTTGATAGATTAGAATTGAAATATTGTTTCATGAGAAATATTGAATGTTTATAAAACAATAAATCAATTTTGGTGTATGTAGATTAATCAATATATCTCTTGTAGTATAGGGTACATTATCATGGTAGAATTGTAGTTTCAAAACATGGAAATCTAGATAATTACTACTAGGGATAATTGATGAGATTCTTTGTGTGCTAATGAAATCAATGGATGAGTTTGGCCCATCGATGAGATGATGCTTGGGTTGGGTTGTTATACTATTTTACTCTTAGGATGATCGAGATATGGGAATTGGTAGAATAATACCCCACCACATCTCTATCAAATTCAATAAGGGATTTGAGATTCATTATCAAAAAAATATATAAAAAAATATTTAAAAATAGATAAATATAATATTAAAAAATATGGGAAGGTTACCTATGCATGCAAGGCTCAGGGATTATTTTTTAATTATCTTGCAATAAATTTGTAGAAGTGAACAAATTAAATTATATTTTGAAAGATGACAATCGATGAACACATAAAAGAACAAAAAAGTAAACACATAGCAGAACTAAATTTTCATTCCATTCAAACATGCCTAAAAAGTAAAAGCATATTAAAAATAACAATAAAAAATATTTACATAAAATAAATTAGTCATTAATATTTTTTTAATGTGGAAACCCTAAAAAGTGAAAAACCATTAAAGATAGTAGAGAAATGAATGGCCCCTAAACCGAACCACTAAATGTTAGAAACTCTTAAAAATGAATGGGATATCAATTTCATCTCTCTCCAATATAAAAGAATAATATAGGTAAAAATGATAGGAAAAATCATATCTGACAAAAGAACATCATCCAAGAATGAAAAAATAATAAATCAAAACATAGAGATCTATACATCACTGAGTGAATAAGATAGTGCTAAGAAATCACCAAGATCATAATTAACTGATCATCAATCATAGATGATGTAATGACCTAGATTTACCTAGGCCTTTGCTTTTTGAAAATCTGGTGCTTGTAGAATTCTTGGTGGTAACAACTGTTTGATTTGAGATTTTTCCAAAAATCTGATTTCACAAAATGGTTTCACTGAAATGGTGGCACTGTAACAGTGACTTGTCCAAATGGTGTCACCGTAATAGTTGCACAAGAAAACAGTGTCACCATAATGGTGGCACTATAATGGTGGCATCATAATAGTCACACACAAAAATGGTGGCACCGTAATGATGGAACCAAGATGGTTCCACACTGAAATGGAGCCACACTAAAATGGTGGCACACCAAATGGTGTCTCACCCTTTTACAAATTTCCAATTTCATGAGTTTATTTCTAGTTTCTCCCATCTTACACTTTATTTGATGTAAAACAAGTTTAAATCATTGTTTGGGTGTTTTTAAGGGTGGTTAAAATGATATTAATTATATCTCTAATATCATAACCTTTTGGGTAATTTGAGATATTCAAACGGCATGATATTGAAAATGATACCATGTTAATGAATTTTGAAATCGTCTCTCTTTAACATAGGATCTGGAACTTCAATGCCACAATATTCCCATCCTTGTGTGTTTTATATTCCCTCTTGGTGTGCCTAAATCCTTCCTCTATACACAAGTTGTGCACCAATTCTAGAGCCCCTTTTTCTTAGTTTACTTGGAGTTTCCTACGGCTCATGTGATCCTATGTTATGAAGAAAATAAGAGTTTTGGTTTCATATTGTTTCATGTGGGGATTCTTCTTCTTCTCATTATTTGTGCATCACGAGGGGTAGTTGTAGTAATGATTCATTATGAAGAACAACTGAATCCATTTCTTAATAAGTAATAAATGAGGTGAAGGGGATATGATCAAAAGATAAAAAGTGTCAATGAAATTATGGTTAGGGAATGGTAGATGGTTTTATGTTGTTTTATCTGCTATCATTGTTACTTTTTTATGGTTTTTTTGTGGGTGTATGCCTTCTGAAAATCATGTCCTTTGTCTGTAATTTCTTTCACACTAGTTATGTACTTTTTTAATATTGTTTGATAAAAGTATGTAACATGAAATATGATTAATCTCATATATTTGGTTAATTGAAATGTATTCCACATGATGAATACCATTGTGTGATCACCCCTATTTATCCAATTAGACTTAAAGAATAGTGTTTTCTAGATCTGAATATATCCTATTTGATAGGTTTGGCTATGTGCTATATTAGGTTGGGTTTTGGGACTTTGTGTTGGATGTCTAGTGCTTCTATTGGGATCATAGTTATGAGTATTGGGGTAGACAGAGGGGATGGTCTAGTATTAGTTGTGTAGGGTGCTTGTGTCTAAGAACTATATTCTTCTTTTGGGGCATGGATCTTTTCTGTCCAATTTTTTACTTAATAAAATGGGGGAAATGAGCGAGAGGATCTAGTTGCATGCCTATTACACGTTGTGATTAGAAAATAAATGTCATGTACTTATTGGTACATGTTGTGTATGTAAGGCTACATGCCATGTAATCCCAGAACATGTCCACATAAAGGTCAGGCTAGAAAACCATATGGACACAGCGTGTAATATCAAGTACACAAAGTGTAATTTATTTTAATTGATTAATAAGTTAGGTACTTCATCATTTTTCCAAACAAATATAAATGACTCACCTTTGACGTACTATCACCTAGAAAATCATAGCAAGGGTTTGGCTCCTGACTCATCGTCTGATCTCAGATTCAAAGACCATAGGATCCCTAGGATTCCCATCAGTGATCTCTCTATTCCTCTTGAGAGTTTCTTCTTGATTTATTCTCTAAATCTAGTTTTTTATTGTCAATCATTTATACCCATTTTTTAGATCTACCCCATTCTAGGTCAAATAAAATCCCAACACTGGATGAGGAGAGTCATACTATGACGAGTTTGGTGGTCTCACGCCTTTCATGAATTTCCTTATTTTTATGTGTCAGAGTGTCATGACCCCACGTTTAGGGATTAGACATGAATGGAATTAACACATGTTATTTTCTAATATCAATTATGTAATTGATTAATTGAACTAAAACAAGTTTGTTATTAACATTCTAGATTGAGTGCCACCCTGTGGGGGTGTTTTCCCTTGGATGATCAATGTTTAGTTGTTTGTACTAGGATACTTATGGGTGCACCTTTGAATTTAATTTATGGGTTGTTTAGAATTGAACTAGTTAATTGAATGATTTTCCCACATGATTTATATTGTTGTTATCCATATAATAATTTATGTTACATGTGATGTTGTTTGACTCCACTTGTGTTAATTCTCAAAAATCATGTTCATAGATTTTTGGAATCGTCATGTTTTAATTCTTGCAAGTCATGTTTTACACTCTTATAACTCGTATTTTAAACTCTCACATGGCCATGCTTTAGAATATCACAAATCATGATTGAATATAGTAAATTATTTTTAATATTGATCAATTATGATTCAGTATGATTATGTTTAATATTAATCCATTATATGAATATTGCTTGTTAAGATAGATTACACATATTTGGCTAAGTCTATGAAACCATAAGCTTGCAATCAGTACTAGATTTTCATAATGTCTGTGACAACATAAGATTACTAACAGTTCCCGATTATCACAAAGGCACTGACAAAGTTTCCTTGCTACAATTTCCAAGACACCATTGAGAATTTTTACAAAGGACTAGACACCATTACCTAAGACACTATTTTCCAAACACCATAGTCTTTCTATCGGTTCTGGAATTAAAAAAGGACTAGAAACCATTACCTGAGACACCGTTTACTAGAAACCATAGTATTTTTACTGGTTCTAGAATTTTAAAATGACCACACACAATAATTGTGCTATTAATTCCAGTTCTCAATGCAACTATAGAACCATTACTATCTTACCGTGACTATATCACTCTGACGGTCTAACAGTAATGTTGACATTGTTCGATTCATAACCATTTTTCTTTATTTAACAATTAAATTTAAAATTTATTTATAATGATCATATTTGAGTAATTTAATGACACAGATATAATTAATGATCTTGTATAGTCCTTTCAGTAGATATTATGAGGAGTAAGGTGTGGAGATAGTGCATCCTGTTGTCTCCAACATAAGAACCCAAAATAAAAAAAAAGTGTGGAACTAGAGAAATTAACAAGTAGTGGGTTACATTCAATAGAGAACAACGCATGAATGAAAAAACACAAAATAAATAACACATGAAGAACTCTCAATTCCTAGTGGATGAACTGCTGTGGATCAAAACTCCAAACATCCTCATAGTAGAAATTCTATGAAGAACATGAGGTAAAAATCACATCTCATGGACCTGGAAACCAGAAAACGAAACTCAAAACACTTTATTTCCACAAGAGGAGTTGAAAATAAAATATGCTACATCCTACATGTCTAGAGTGGCATAGAAAAACACTCAGAGCATTTATAATCCTTTCTCATTGTCTTTTCTCTACCGTGTACTTTTTTATTAATCATTTCGAGTAGTGTGTGTATCTGTATTAAAAACACACATTGTATCCTACATTGAAATGGATGATACATGATATCTCACTCAAAAATATATACACCTCGTTTCACCCTCGTATAACTATAGAATAGGTACTCTGTGACCTAGCTATCAGTTTTCGCATGAAGAACAATGGAAGAGGTCGTGTGACCTGGAAAGTCTCATGTACTATTGTTAAGCATGATCCAAGGTGTGGATAAAAGTTATATATATATATATATATATGTGTGTGTGTGTGTGTGTGTGTGTGTGTATGTATATATATATTTGTTTTAGGTGATCACCAAGTGGAGTTGATTAGGTCTCGACTTGAGACTTAACCACTTGATTTATCCATTGTGTTTTTTGATTTAGTCTTTCTCTGTTTCTAACTTATATTTTTGAAAATTAAATTTTACTTTAATAGTTAGTCTTGGATAGTAGTTATAACTATTTTTCCTTATTAGATTAGTTTTAAAAGTTGAATCAATATATCATATTTTTATAACTGAGAATTAAGAAATCTGTTGAGAAACTATTTTAACACTCAAACTATTATAAATTTACTACCCTGGTTAATTGGAATATTTTAATTTTAATTGGGGGAATATTTTAAATAAAAATTTTCACAAATATTTTATAGGAACTCAATTCACCCCCCTCATGAGTTTCCTACTTCGACCAAAATTTGGGATGAAGGGTTGTTTTTCAATTTACGATTTTAAAAATTTAAATCTATTTTAAACAAACTATCCAACTATTATTTTAGTTGTGTTTTAAGAATATTTAAATTTTTGTTAGTTCTAAATTTCTATTTCTTTAAAATACTATTCCTTTTTCATGAATAATTTATTAAAAGGTGTTGGTACAAATATACCTCCATACTTTAATGGAACAAATTGTGCCCAATGGAAAATTAAAATGAAAATACACAATGAAAGTATGTTTTTTAAGATTTGGTCTTCAATTATATATGAATATAATATTATTTATACTGGTGGAAATACTTGGGACGACACAACTAAGGCTTACTATAACAATAATTCAAAATCCAGGAATGTTGTATACTATTCTTTAGGAGATGAAGAATTTAACAAAATTTCATCATCTAAAATAGATCATTTAATTTTGGATACGTTGTATGTTTCACATGAAGGAACCTATAATGTTAAGGATATAAAACATAACACATATTCTATTAAATATGATTACTTTAAAATAAATCATGATGAGCCTTTTTCTGACATGTATCTCAGTATTAATGAAATTTTGAACACTATGATCTCTCTTGGAAGAGATGTTATATCCAAATAGAAAATTAAGAGAATACTCATATGCTTTCTAGATTAATAGAGAGATACCTCTATCTCAATTAGATAATCTTGTGATATTATAAAAATTCTAGTCAAGGAGCTGCTAGGAAAGTTGATTATTTATGAGGAAGAATTAAAATTTGAAATAGAAGATGAGGACAGACCCAAAAGGAAATCAGTGGAATTCCATACTACTACCTCAAAACACAAGGAAAAAGAGAAATTACAATCCCCTACAAAATATTTTAGTAGTGAAAAATCATCACCATATAGTGATGAAGAAATATATTAATTAGCTAGATGAATTAAGAAGTTTTTTAAAAGAAATAATTTTTTTCAGAAATCCCTACTTCAAAGGAAGATATGATCATAAGGGAAACTAAAAGAAGGATTGGAAAAGAAGTAAAAAATATGTTGAAATATACTATTATTAATGCAATAGAAAATAATAATTAAAGGCCGATTGTCCCAAGATATAATATAATAAGATATGTGAGGAAAAAAATATAATGTATAAAAAGGAAATGAAGGAAACATGGCATGCTTTTGAGGATAGTTCAAGTGACTTAGAGTCTTCACATGATGGAAAGGGTGAAACGCCAATATGTGTTTTATAACAAACACATCTTAGGTAACCCTTCAATCTCTTGTACAAAATTCCTATTATTCTGGATATGAAAGTGATTTTGAAAATATGAAAAATGAGGAAATGATTGAATACTTACATATGTTGGAAGACACTTGTAACGAGATAAAAGATAAGTAAATTTTTTTAAATAAATATAATTCCTTGACTAATATTGTCAAATATGATCTTACTGTAGAGAAATAGAAAAATGATTAATTACTTAAAGTGAACAATTAACTTAAGTTATCTAATTAAGAATTTAAAGAAGACCTAGAGAAATTTACGAATAGAAAAATACTCTTAAATAGGTGCTTGGTAAAAAAATTACACCTAGATACACTAATGGTATATTATAACAACATGGGAAAAGAAATATCACTAAATACAAGTTTGTAACTAAATCTGGAAAAAATGATTCTCTACCTAAAAATGAAAATTTTGTTTCTAGTTCCACTTCTGGAAAGTATTTTACTACCTATAGTTTCTCTAGACAAATAGAGTCTATTTTTCAAATAGGTTACTCAATGCTTATTGAAAACCCATGAAGCATATGTGGTTTTCTAAATCACAGATTACTAATGTTACTGGACATAAACAAATTTGGGTACTAAAAGCTATTTTTATTTAATTAATTTTTAAGAAATATATTCATAGAGCTCCTATAAAAACCTATGGTACTTGGAAAATTTATTTTTAAGGCATATTATATGATATTACTCATTCTTCAAGAATTTAATAAACAATGATGGTGTGTATGTAACCTTCAGTGACAATTCTAAAGGAAAAATAATTGGCTTTTTCCAGATTGTTAACTCTTACTCAGTTTTAATTCCTATAGTATTTTTTAGGGATTAAAATATAATATGCTTAGTATTTCACAGATATTTGATGATGGTTTTCATGTTAAATTTAAAAATAATTATTTCAATGTTTGAAATTATAAGACTGAATTAGTATTTTATACATTTAGAAATGAAAATTTCTATTCTATTAATTTATATTCTTTAGTTTTTCCAAAAGATTCACACTTAAGTGTATTTCATAGAGATATTTGGCTTTGTTATAAAATTCTAGGACACTACAATATACACCCCCTTATAAAGATTATTATAAATGTTTTAATCAAGGATATTCCAAAACATGAGTTTCCAAATGACAAAGTCTGTAATCCTTGTCAAAAGGTTAAAGATCACAAAATCTATTACAAAACAAAGAAATAAGTTTCAGCTGCTCAACATCTCAAATTGGTTCACTTGGATTTGTTTGGACTATATATAGTCTCATTTCTTAATGGGAAGTACTATGTCTATTTTCTTGCATATTACTACTCAAAATATACTTAGACCATATTCTTAGCTTAAAAAAGTGAAGATTTCTCTCATTTTCCCAAAAATTCTAAGACTATAGAAAATATTAGTTGTCTTAGGATAAAATATAAAAGAAGTGACCATGTTCTTGAGTTTTAAAACCAAGAGTTTCAATCCTTTTTCTCAACAAATGGATATAGTCAAAACTTATCTGCTCCTAGGACACCTAATAAAAATGGTGTTGTAGAATGAAGGAATAGAACCATTCAAGAAATTTCTATAACCATGATTAGTGAGTATGACCAACCTATTTACTTTTGGGATGAAGCTGTCAATACATCATGATATGTTTTTAATAGAGTGTTAATCAGACCAATTCTTAAAATAACTCCCTATGAGTTGTGTAACAATAGAAAAAAAATGGTTAATTACATTGATGTTTTCAGTTTCAAAGTATATATCCTTAACACTAAGGATAATATGGACTAATTTTCCTCTAATAGGGATAAAGGATTTTTTCTAGGATATTCAATCTCTAGAAAATCCTATATATCCTTTAACAAACGAAAAAAATGTGTGGAAGAATCTGTACATGTAAAAATTTGTGAAACAAATCCACATGAACCAAATACGTCCCTAGAAAATCTTGAGGACGATATGTAAAATCTGAACCATAATTCAAAATCTTCCAACCATTCTATAAAGGAATCTATAAAAAATTCTAGTTCTGTAAATTATCCAGATTCGAGCGATAATGAACCCGAACCTATTGAAGAATATTAAATTTTTAGTCCTTCTTTTTCTAGACCTATTAGAAATATTAAGAACCATCATCTAGATACAATAGTTGGAGACATATTTAGAGGAATACATACTAGATACTCTCTTAGAAATCAAGTTGGACATCAAGACTTTCTATCATAACAAGAGCCTAAAAACATCAATGATTCCATCAATGATGAATTTTGGTTGATGGCTATGTAAGAGGAGCTAAATTAGATTGAGAGGAATAATGTTTGGAAACTTTTTAATATGCCAAAGGAAACCTTGACCATAGGCACTAAATGTTTGTTTAGGAACAAATTTGATGAGGATGGTAATATAGTTAGAAACAAAGATAGATTGGATGCACAAGGCTATAGTCAAGAAGATTTAATTGAGTATGAAGAAACTTTTTAACCAGTTTCTAGCCATGAATCCATTAGAATCATGCTTCCATATATAGCATATCTCAATTTTAAATTTATCAAATGGATTTCAAGAGTACATTCCTCGATTGTTATATAGTTGAGGATGTTTTTTTGAACAACCAACTCATTCAACAGACCATCACTTTAAAAAACATGTTTTTTAAATTAACAAAAGATTTATATGGTTTAAAATAAGCTTCGAGATCTTGGAATGATAAATTAAGTAGCTTTATTGTTTATAAAGATTCTACAAAAGGTATAGGTGATCTTACACTTTTTATAAAATTAATTTCTAATGATGTTTTAGTCGGTCAAATATATATAGATGAAATTATTTTTGGATGTTCAATAATTTCTTTATTTACTAATTTTTCGAAAATGATGCAATATGAATTTGAAAGGAGTTTAATGGGTGAACTCAAATTATTCCTTGGATTTCAAATCTTTCATAACAATTAAGGTATTATATTAAAAGAAAAAAATTATATCTCATAAAACATTTTGGATTTGATAGTACTAAAAGTAGTGATACTCCAATGGGTATTATTTGTAACATGGATCTTGATAAAAATGGTTAATCTATTGATCAAACCACTTATAGAGTAATTATTGTAAGTTTACTTTACTTAACTACAAGTCATCTAGATATTATGTTTTGTGTGTGTATGTGTGCTCATTTTCACAAAAATCCTAAATAGTCACATCTTCTTGTTGTTAAAAGGATTTCAAAATACCTCAAACATACTACAAACTTAGGTCTATTTTATCCTAGAGGAAAATCATATTATTCATTTAGCTTTTACGATGCTAATTTTGGTTGTAGTAAGTAAGATAGAAAAGTACCTTAGGAGCCCGTGACGTTTTAGGAAAGTCTCCAGTATCTTGGTGTAGTGAAAAAGAAAAATTATATTGTATTATCTACTTCCGAGGCTGAATAAATATCCACTGGTAGTTTTTGTGCACAATTTTTTTGGATGAAACACACTTTTCTAGATTATAGATATCAATTCAGAAATTTTCATATATTTTGTGAGAATAAAAGTGCTATTAACTTTTCAAAGAATCCTATTTCAAATTCTAGGACTATAAATTTTGATGTAAGACATCATTTTTTGAGATATCATTATAAAAAATTTTATATGAATTGGGAATTTATTGGCACTGAACATTATCTTGCTAATATATTTACTAAGCCATTAAATTTTTAAAGGATAAATTACATCATACAAGAATTAGGTATGATAATCCTTACGTGAACAATTTACTATTTTACACTTTACAGTTTCATGATTCCCGGTTTCATAAGTTACTTTATTATAGTTATTATCTATCAGCTATGATATCATACTTGTTGTCTCTATGATACCTTCACACATTTTAGAGTCACATGGTAATGCTGACACTATGACTACCTGTTCTGGTCTCACCATAATTAATTAGAATTCTATTTTTAGAAATTTCTTTCTCGTCTCACTATATCAATTATTTTATTGATTTTATACCACGTATTTGTGTTTGTGACATTTAGAATCCATAATTGTTAAAACCATGATATGTTTCACTCCTCTCTTCACTCGAGATATCTTCTCGTAAAACTTGAACCCTTCTCCCTTAGATCGATATCCCTATTTCAACCTTTCATCTTTCTCAAACACACAATGGATTCCTAGAATGAAGAGTTCGTCCTCATCGACTCCTATTAAGTGTAGGTCTCTAAAGAAAATGGAAAAGTATATGAAAATAATGCCATAGAAACTGCTGAATCCGGGCCTTGCTGATCGAATTGTAGCGCCATAGAAAGAAGTTTTTCTGATGTGGTTACTGACAAGTAAATCACTTGTTATGAAAGTATTGGATGAATATGGATTATTTTAATGGTCTACAAAATAGAAAATACCCAATAATCTTAAGCTAGTTTCTGATTTTTATCAGAATGTTCTGTTCTCATTCAATTCTAAAGATGAGTTTGTAGTAAGAAGCTGGGTAAATAGTCAAAGATGTACTTTTTCTTCAAGGGTTTGGGATCTGGGACTAGGAATACCACATGAATGAACTTTTCAGTATTAGCAAAGAGTGTCTCCTCAACCAAGTGGTGTTTTTATCCTTGAAGAGGCGCTTAGAAGTTTGATGGGAAATAAGAATAATAGAAGGATGATAGAAGTTGAACTAAATAATGAGACAAGGCTATTGTACTAATTTATTCAATGTCTTTTTTTCCAATAAAAGGGGATTTTTTTCACCCGTAAGTATCAAGATGTGTTCCTGATAAATCTTATGAATAATGGGACAAAGATAAATTTGTGTAAGTATATTATACATAACATGTGGGATATGATCAAGAAAAATTCAAAATCAAGTTCTCCATTTTATTCAATGTTAATTTCTACAATGATGTTATCCAAGTAAGTAGTTGGTCTGAATGAAGAAGTAGTTGAAGTTTATGAGTTTTTTTTATATCAATGGATATAGTTAGAAGGATGGAAATTAGCAATAACCCATGGAATAAATATTCAGTGGAAGATAATGAATGATATATAAATATTTCAACCCAGTTGAAAACCCTTCAAGATCTAAGAATGTATCTCACCCTAGTCTGTAATGTAATGATGTTATTGAATAATCAAATGATGAGTAGAAGATGTAGTAGTTTAACTTAATGAAGGAAATTTCTTAGAAGAAGAAGAAATTGGTCAACCTGTTCCACAAGAATTTATTACAGAATATGTAGTTTCTAAAGTTGATGAAGAGATAGTTACTGATGAATTTGTTACTAAAAAAGAAAAAGGTTCTATTATGGAATAATAAAATATTCCTAAATGACTTTTTGAAGATCATGTGGAATAGAAAAAAGAAAAAATTCAGGCTGAAATAATATTATTTACTGAGAAAATAATGGAACATGCCTTTCAGCTAGCTAGATAATGCATGGGAGAACCTCACAGAGGTGAGAATTTAGGAATGGGTCAAGAGATTCAGTCTCGTAGCCCCAAAAGAGATTTACCTATTGAAGGGGTGAAGAGCCCTCATTTGGAAATTTTTGAATTGACCAACCATGTGGATTTAAGTTTATTGGATAACTGATATAGATTTCGAGAGTATTTTCATTTTTCTGATTCTCAAGGAGTCTCATTTAAATCAATTGATCCTTCCAAAATATTTATTCTCAACCCAATAATTTCTAAGGAAATTGTAACTTCAAAGGAATTAGAACCTATATCATTTTATACTTATTAACATACATAAGAGACTCCAACTTGAGTAAGTAAAGATAATTTAAAATACTCTAGAAACACATTGTTATTTGGATTTGAAAAGGTCATAAAGTCACAACCTTCAGTTGTGACTAATCTCAATGAAATAGATAATGCCTTTTTGTTAGAGAAAATTATTTGGTAGATTAAACCAATGATTCTCCATGATATTCAAGAAGTTATAATTGAGAACAAATAGTTGAGTGACGAGGTGAAGTCTCTAGAATCTACAATTGAAGATATGTACAAATCCTTGGAAACTAGTCAAGCTCATGTTGATCATCCCATTGAGGATGTTGGTGATCATATCCCATACAAGGTTATATCTATTATTCAACCAAACTTCATTATAATATATGAAAAATTTTGAGAGATCAAACAAAATATATCCAATTAGTTGTGTGTGCTTATTACTAGACTCAATATGCTAACTAATGAATATAAAGAAAGTTTAAAAAAGGATCTAAATTAACTTATGTCTCTCACATCAGCTATTATAGCTTCAATTGCCTCTGGACAGGCATATTAGCTTGTGGGGAGTGAATTGATCAGAATATTTTTTAAGAAGAGCTTCAGTTAGTGTTGAGTGGTGCAGATAAGGAACGTCTCTTAGTTATCATCATGAAAAGTGACCATGTACTTAATATTGTGAGGATCCATTCAAAGATCACTAATTATTCTCAAGAAGAAATCTCAAAGAACATGGACTACTACATCAAATGGATTTATTATAAGCATGATCTGAACAATAATTTAAAACATCATGTCGAGAATTTTAACATTCATCTTATAACTAAAGCCTTTAAGGATCAAGTGAAGAAGACCAAGGAATTCACACCCAGTCTTGACAGGTTCCTAGAAAACAAAGATGACTTTGAGAAATCTATACAATTTCGAGTTTTGGTCATCACTAATTTGATTAAGTTGTTAAAGTCTTATCTACATGTGAAAAGTACTACCGTTGTGGCTCTCACAGGTACCCCTATGTGTTCTGGTCCAAAAACTTCCTCCTCAACTTCCTTTTCTTCTACTACCATGTATGTATCTTAGGATCAAAGTCAGAATAGACATGTTTTTATTTAGTAAGCATTTCTTTGGTCTTCCACCAGACCATCTCTTTCACCCTCTATCTTTTAAGGGGTGAATTTTCCTTTTATATTATTTTGATCAATCCTTTCTAACACTTATACTTCTGCTCCTATGGGTCCCCCTGATGACTCTTCCAAGGGAAAAGAAAATATTGATGGATCTGAAGGGAAGTGAAGGATGTATTTTTATTAGGATGTATTGTATTTTTCATCATGCTTGCAATGAACTCTCTCATTGTATTCAGTGAAATGTGAACTTTTGTTGTTTATTATTTTAATTCCCTTCACTCAGTGTGTTTCTTATATATTTAGTTTTTGATAATACCAAAAGGGGGGAAATAAGGTAAAGCATTTATGGAATCATTTATTGAAAAAGTATCTTCATGGGAGAAAAAGAATTTTTATATATCCTATCACATATATACTCAAATATATTTTATTTAAAAAAATATATAGCTTATAAATTCCATTATTTATGATCATAAAAAAGTAGTAGATTGTTAGAATACTCATGTATTAATTCAAAAAAATAATGTTTGAAGATTTTTGGACTCCTAATATTTTAATGCTTACAAATCCTGTTTTACACTCTTGTAACTCATGTCTTAAACTCTCATAAGATTATGCTTCAGAATCTCTCAAATCATGTTTGAATCTAGTAAAATATGTTAAATTTTGTTCTATTAAGTTTCAAAATGATTATGTTCAATATTAATCCATTCTATGAATATTTATTCTTAATACAGTTTACTGATATTTGGAAAAGTCTATGAAATAGTAAGCTTGCTACCAGTTCTAGATTTTCACTAAGTTTGTGGCACCGTAAGCTTGCTACCGATTCCAGATTCATACAAAGACACATACACTATTTTATTTCTTCCATTTCCAATACAACATTCAGAATTTTGATAATGGACTACAAATCATTACCTGATACACCATTTACAACACACTTTAGTCTTGGAACTAGTTCGAGAATTCATAAAGGACTAGACACCACTACCTGAGACACTGTTTACCAAACTCTATAGTCTTGCTACCAATTATAGAATTTGAAAAAGAACATACACTTAACTATGCTATTGGTTCCATATCTCAAAACAACTATAACACTATGACAGTCTCACCATGTCTGTCTCACTATGCCCGTCTCATCGTATTAGTGACATCGTTCCATACTTAACAATTTTTTATTCACTCCAAATTTAATTTAAAAGATATTTCTAATGGTCATATTTGAGTTATTTAATGACACAGATACAATTAATGATATTTTTCAATATTGTCAGTGGGCAGTATGAGGTATGAGGTGTCGAGATAATGCATCATGTCGGCTCTAACATAAGAACTCGTAATAAAAAAAATCATAACACTGGAGAAAGTGATGAGCAGTGGATTGCATGAAAAAGATAAGAACACTTGAATTTAAAAACATACACGGAAGAACACATGAAGAACTCTCTATTATTGGAAGATGAACTATTATGGGATAGAACCTCAAACATCCTCATAGAAAAAACTCTAAGAATAATAAGAGCTACAAAGAACATCACATTGAACTAGAAACTTGAAAACAATACTCACGACACTCTTTTTTCACAAGAGGATTCGAAAATCAAATATTTTACATCTTATATGTCCATAGCTGTATAGAAAAATGCAAAAATAATTTCTAATCCTTTATCATTATCTTTTCTCTTCTATGTACTATTTTATTGATCTTTTCAAGTAGTGTGTGTATCTGTATTAAAATCACACACTGTCACCTACAATGAACTAGAAAATACAAGATATCATCACTAAAATATTTCTATACACCTTGGTTCACCCTTGTATACCTATGGAAGAGGTCCTATGTGACCTCACTATTAGTTTTCCCTAATGAAAAGTGTAAGAGGTCGTGGGACCTGGACAGACTCATGCACTATTGTTAACTACAATCTTGGGTGTGGATAAAAGTTATATATATATATATATATATATTTCTTGGAAGAAGGTGATCACTAAGTGGAGTGAATTAGGTCTCGGATATATATATATATATATATATATATGACAGGTAGTGTACAATAGTAAAAGTAGTAAATAGTAGGTACTCAAAAGTAAGCACAATATATGTCTTAGAGGACAATGCAAGAAAGTAAGGGTAAAGGCCAAATCCAAGGTTGTGCTTTAGCTTTGAAGACATATAAATAATCATTTCATTTCATTATTCAATTTTAAACTGAGTCTATCCATGACATCCTAATGTGGAAACCAAGTTCCACTCCTATTGATTTTAACCCGAACCATATAACCATGGTATAACATAACACAAAGATGGATAAACACCAATTATATAATCATATCAGCAATAAAAGCACAAGCTAGTGGGAGGACGGATGGCTGGTTATTGAGTTTCTTTCTTCCACCCTCTTCTGAGTTCTAACCACTCGATCATATCTGGGCAGGCTATAATGGATTGAGTCATACTATAGTCTAATATCATTCAGGAAGGTTTTTTGTGGACGAGGGGACTAGGTGTTTTTATGCCAATTTTGTTTTCCCATGTGTCTTTGGGATGAGGCCCAGGTGTCTTTAAGCGAGAGGCATGGTTGTTGTGGCCCAGGTGTTTATAGGTGAGATCTGTGGTGTGGCTGAGGCCCAAGTGTGTGCAGACAGGTTTTGAAAGTGGGACTGCATTTTGGAATAGTGGTAGCATCAAGACATTAGCTATTAAGAATGATTAGCTAACATGTGGGAATCAATTGTGGGGTAACTAAATGTTGATTTTCTTATACTACATCTTTACATGACTTGTGTTATTTGGTGAGTGTTCCTTGGTGAGGCTAGGCTGGTTAGTACTACTTGGTAGGTGCTTTAAGGTTATACAATTCTCTCACAGGGGAATTAGTATGTTCTGTTACAAATGCAAGGGTGACATTAGTTTTCCTACTAGTTATACATGTATACTCACCCTACATTGGTAAAACTATTTTTAGGTTCCTAGGAGGACTTTGGGGACCATGAAGGACATTACTACCTCAAGGATCAGGACAATTGTTATGTTGCTGCTTTGATTATATGTTTTGGTACTTTTTTTGGTGCGTCTATTATAATTTTGTTTAATTTTACATTTAAATAATGCATGGTATGGATGCTGGTTTCTTTTATATTAATGTTTTGAGTTTTTTTAGGTTTGTCCATCCTATATCCTGATCCTATTTTCATTAAAAAGGGTAATTCCTTACTTTTCTTGTGAGATTATATACCCTTGGTGCTATTCACAACTTCTATGTCTATTGAAGGTGGGACTCTGGGGTCATTATCTGTCCTTCATCTTGAAGAATGAAGGGTGTGGCACTTTGTTGTCCCTTCCCTCATCTTGAAGAAGGTGTCTCATGACATAATGGTATTAGAGTGTATGGTCAAGAGATAAGATGGTGATCAGAGTTAGGCATTGTGAGGATTACATAGGATGGTAGGGAAACATTGTTAAGAAATGTTGGTCTGTAAAACAGGCCAGGGAAGACAGGTTAGGGAATGTGATTTTATGGTCCCCCGTGTTCCGATTCAAGGACTCTAGGACTTCTTAACAACCTTGTGAGGCTTCGCTGATTATAAGGTAAAGACCCTAGTAAAGGCACATATCATAATGACTTGTGTTCTTCTGTGTCTTGGGAATTTTGGGAATTTAATTTAGATTAAGATTTAAAACTAATAATAAAATAAAATTTCATACTATTCGGGCTTAGGAGTTCCTTGATTACCTTTTCATCTATGGCACCCAGACGTCACCCATGTGTGGTACGAGTAGTTGAGTCTTAGTATGAAGACTTGGTTGATTAGAGGAGGGCTGATCGAGAGGAGGTATATGACTTGTGAAAAAAATGCCCTTCATGCTTTCCTACGACAAACCTTGGCGAAGTACGAAGGTATTATTTCAAACACATATAGGGAGGGATGGCTTGAGGAGATGACAATCACCGTAACCTTGATTTTTTCTCTAAGAGAGTATTGGGTTCCTTTGGCGGTGATCTAGATATAGGTATTGGTGTGTCAGTGGTGGAAGTTATACCTTGGGGAGAGAAAGGAGACCTATGTCTCATTGGCTAAAATTAAGAAGGAATTTCGGGCATAGTTTCTTTCGTCAATGATGAAGCATGATAAGAGTTAGGAGATTCTATCCCTCTAGTAGGGGATTATGTTCGTGTGGGAACAAAAGATAGAGATCATGGATCTCTTATGCTTTGCTCCAAATCTCTTTCTGACTGAGGCATCATGGAAGAGACACTTGGAGGTGGCACATTTTCATTCTCTTCAGCATGTCATAAATCCCTTTACCCTACCTACATACTTAGATGTTTAGAAGAAGGTCGAAGTATTAGAGAGGATGCACTTTCTGGTAGGTGAACCGCAAGAGGGGAGCCAACTTAGTTCATTAAAGGGGAAGGCAGTCAGCAGCAGGTCTCCTATAATAGGGACTTCTAGGTTTTGGCACACGAAAATAGGCCTCAACAGTTCCAGTTCTAATCTCCTTGTCCTCACCCTTTCTATATGGGCTTTGAATGAAGATAATTTGTCCGTGTAGGCCATGGAAATTTTCAAAACCAGTGCCTAGTTTGACCTTAGTATTGTGGGGGTGGGTAGTTTCATCGCCCACCTCAGCAGCAGAAGTTGTCGTTTAGACCTTTCCAGCTATAAGGGTGGGGATATCCCACTCCACTAAGGTCAAACAATGCAGGAGTAGTCCAAAATCAAGGTTCTCCTCAGGGATATCGACAAGGGAATGGATGGGGAGGCAGTCGATAGTAGATGGGTAGAGGATCTGGGCATGGTCAGTTGCACGCCATCGATGTGTCAGTTCTAGTGGGGCAAGAGATTTTTCTAGGTATGATCGGTCTGTTTTGTACTATTTTGTGTGTTTTTTTTGATTTAGGAGCATCAAACTCCTTTTTTTCATGTAGTCTAGAACATTCTCTCATACTAGACGTAGAAAGGATTCCCAATCCCCTAGTGTTGAGAATTCTAGTAGAAGGTCAGACTATTTTGATTGATGTTTTATAGGGATGTAGACTGATGTTGGGGCCACATCAGTCAAGTAGAGATATTCTTATACTACAGAAAAAGTTGTACGATGTCATCCCAGGAATCAAATGGTAGTTTTTTTTAAAGTTGCTATCGATTTCTTGTGGAGTATATTTGTGTATTCAGGTGTGGGTGGACAACATGTAGTTTTTGATGGTGAGTGGAGCTGTCAGGTGGGAAATCAGTTTGTGGAGCCTCTTATCTATTTGTCGTTCGAGATTTAAGTGGGATCAGAGAACATAGACATGGTGGAGGTTATGAAAGATATCATAGAGTTCCTAGATATTTTTTCTGAAGTGGTTGTGACTCTACCCCCTCGGTGTGACATTGAGTTAAGAATATACATACAACCTATTTCCCTTCTAATTTCAATGGATCCCTATCAGATGGAGAAATATAAGTTGTGAAAGTTGGAGATTTAAGTTGACGAACTGATGAAAGAGGGTTTCTATCTAGCCAAGTTTGTCACCATGGGGTGCTTCATTCTTGTTCATGAAGAAGGAAGACAGTGGCATGAGGCTGTGTATAGACTACCGGAGACTGAATCAGGTAAAAATAAAGAAATTTTAACCTATCTTGAAAATATATGATCATTTAGACCAGCTGAGGGGAGAAGGATGGTTCACCAAGATTGAACTATGGTCTAGATATCACTAGTTGAGGTTGAAGTATGGTGACATCTTGAAGATTTATTTCTGGTGAAGGAATGGTAACTTTGAGTTTGTGGTCCTGTCATTCAGTGTCACGAATGCACCAGTTGTGTTCATGGGGCTCATGAACATGATCTTATGAAATTTCCTAGAATATTTCATTATTATGTTCATTGAATATATTCTTATTTACTCAATGTAAGTGGAGGATCATGATGAGCACCTCATGATTGTTTGAGTGGTTCTATGACACCACCAGCTATATGGGAAGTTTTCCATGTTTAAGTTCAAGGTGTAAGAGTTGAACTTCCTTGGATATGTGGTGTCTCACTAAGATATATTAGTGGACACATAAAATGTTGAGGGGGTTGTTTCTTATTCAGCACCCATGAAGGTGCAAAAATATTGTAGCTTCCTAGGTCTACTGAGTTATTAATAGAGGTTCATACCCAAATTCTCTTGATTTGTGACTCCATTGATAGGTTTAAACAGAAATTCCCAGGCATTCATGGGGTGTGAGAATTTTCAAGTAGCTTTCATCTAATTAAAATGGATGCTGGTCAGTTCTCCCATTTTTAGGTTTCCAGAGGAAGGGGTGACATTCGAGGTGTTCTGTGACACTACCATCATAGGGTTGGGGTGTGTGTTGTTGCAACTTTGAGGAGTTATCTCTTATAGGTTTTGGAAGTTATGTCCCCATGAGTGTATCTATTCCACCCATGATATGAAGCTTAAAGTGGTCAAATTCATACTGATGTTGTGTTGACATTACCTCATCGAGGAGCGCCTTTTGGTCTTCATAGATCACAACATCTTGAGGTATATCTTCCTCTAGTGAGACTTGAACATGCAGTAGAAAAGGTGGATAGAGATTCTATAGGACTACATCTTTGAGATCTATTAAACCTCAGTAAAGGGGAAATTGGTGGTTCATTACTTAAGTATGAGGTTATGGAAGGAGGTGGTTCAGGAATCCATAGTTTCTTGGAAGGAAATGGAAAAGTTGGCCACTTTGAGTCTAGAGGCAATCATGGATTGCGGTAAAACATGTCTATTTCAGATGACTGTATAGACTTCCTTGGTTAAAAAGGTGGATGAGTCTCAGTGGGTTATTTCAGATACTGAGGTTATGTGTGATCATGTTTTCAAAGGTGATGCTCTAGAGGGATGGTCGAGGATAAATAGAATCAGATGTGGTTCCATGAAAAGTTTTTTGCCCCAATGGAAATGCGTGAGGGATTTCTCCATGAGTTCCATAGATGACCCCTGGTGGTGCATCTACGAGTTTCAAAATTTTATAGAGTCTTGAGGGAATAAGTTTGGTGGATCAGGGTGAAGTAGGAAATGGTAGAGTTTCTTGCAAGGTTTCTAGTGTGTTAGTAGGCAAAGGTTGATCACTGTGTTCCTAGTAGTCTGTTGCATCCCTTAGATGTTCCTGAGTTGAAGTGGGATAAAATATCGATGAATTTAATCATAGTATTACCTATCAATCAATGAGGATACAATTATTTTTGGGTAGTAGTAGATCAATGGATGAAATAAGCTCACTTCATAGCAATCAAAAAGTTGAGCGCACTAGATGCCTGGGCACAGAAGTATGTGGATGAATTGGTGAGTCTTCATGGAGTTCCAATATCCTTTGTCTCTCCTTAGGATACACATTTAATTTCACGATTCTAGATGGGATTTCATTATGCCTTTGGCACTTAGTTTTTCCTCAATGCTGCTTTCCAACTTTAGACAGATGGACAAACAGAGAGGATCAACCAAACGTTGGAGGACATGTTGTGGGCATGTGTTATAGACATTAGCAAATATTGGGTGTGACATGTTCCCTTCTTAGAGATTTTTTAAAATAATATATATCACACATCAATTTTTATGGATATTTTGGAAGCTTTATATAGAATTTCGTGTCAATCACCCTTATGCTAGACAAAAGATGGGGAGGCAACTATATTTGGTTTGGATGTGGTGTAGAGTATGAAAGAGAAGGTGAAGATTTTCTATGAGAGGATGAAGGGAGAATAAGACCAACAAAATTAATATTCCCATAAAATGAGGAGGCCTTTTGGAGTTATAGGTTGGGGACCATGTTTTCTTGAAGGTGTCCCGTCAATGTGGGAAGGAGAAGTTTGGCAGTGGTAGAAAGTGTTCTTCTAGGTTTATCAGACCGTTCAAGGTGTTGGGATGAGTTAGAATGAAGGCATATCACCTAGCGTTGCCATTGCAGTTGGAGAGGATCTACGACTTCTTCCTTGTCTCTCATCTTTGCTAGTATCTGCACAATGAATCCCACATCAATGACTAAGGAGAGTTGGATATCGAGGATGATGTGTTGTTTGAGGAGTGACCAGTAAGAATATAGGATTGTGAGGAGATGGGGCTTAATTGATGGAACATTCCTTGGGTTCATGTGTTATGGAGGCATGGTGGCCTCAAGGAGAGTAATTAGGAGTGAGATGTAAATATTTTCTCCCTATACCCTATGCTTTTTCATGTTTTTCTCTTATATTTTTCTTTCTTCTTTGATTATGATATAATTTGTGACCCCCTCTATTTTGAGATGAGTTGTTTTTAATTTTCTCTAAATGTGTGTAAAACTTCATAACTATGGAGAGGGGAGTACATGATCCCTAATCAAGAAAAATTAATTTGGATGTGATTGAACCTGTGCAGGTGAGTCAGTTCCACCCAAAGTGGATAGTATCTTCACATGGAGAAAGGAGGTCCCTAATCCACATGTCTGGACTGTGTGAACATTGATGTTTGTGTGGTTGTTTAGGGAAGTTGGGCCTTAGTGTTTATACTATTTTTCATTAGATTGATGTATAGAAGGTGCTCTTGGATGTCAGGGTTTTCCCTCTAGATTTTTGAACAGTGAATGTTGGTTAGTCCCTGAGAGGTTTATTTTGGGGTGGTTGTTCGGACCCCTATTTTTTCTGAGTTTGGTTTTAAATTATCTATAATGAGAATAGTTTGAGAGGTATCTAATGTAATGAATTTTATTTCCACAAACCATCCCATTATGAAAATCCATTTCTTGTGGGTTTCTTAGGGGTCGCAGTGGTTTGTTTCAGGTGTTTTCCAATAACCCGGTTTCACCAAACGATTTCACCAAAAGAGTTTCACCAAAATGGTGGCACCATGATGGTGTAACACTGAAATGGTGGCACCATAATAGAGGAGAGTCAAAAGGGTTTCACCATAATGGGCTCACACCATAACAGTGGCACCGTAACATTCGTACACCAAAACAGTGGCACTATAATGGTCACACACTGAAATAGTGGTACAATAACAGTGGACCCTTAATGGTGGCATCGTGACGGTGCCTCACCGAATTGGTGGAACAGTAAATGGTGTCTCACCTTTTTCCAAAATTCCAGTTTCATAAGTTTATTTCCAGTTTCTCCCCTCTTACACTTTATTTGAATTAAACCAAGTTTATAGCCTTGTTTGGATGTTTTTAGGGTGTTTCAAAGGATATTAAGTACATCACTAATATCCTAACCCTCCAATGACATTGAGATATTCAAAATGCATGATCTTGACCATTACCCCGGCTTAATGGCTTTTGAAACCATACCACATTAATATAGGATCTGTCACTTCAATGATGCAATATTCCCTTCCCAGGGTGTTTTTGTCCCCTCTTGGTGAACCTAAAGCCTTCATCTCTAGACGAGTTATGCGCCTATGATGGATCCCATCCTACTCAGTTTTCTTGGAGTTTCCTATTTCTTTTTCAATCCTCTATATTGACATAAAGAAGATTTTTGGTCACCTTTTGTTACTTGTAGGGATTCTTCAAACACTCTTTATTTTTGCATCATGCTGGGTGGGAGTAGTAATGTTTCTTCATGAAAAATGAATGAATCCTTTTCTTAACAAGTAATAAATGAGGGGAAGGGAATTAAATTAAAATATAAAAGGGGTCAATGATATAACAGGTAGGGAGTTGAAGATGGTTTGATGTTATTTTATCTTATGTCTATGATTATTTTTATGGTTTGTTGTGGTTGTATTCCTTCTGAAAATCATGGCCATTGGCGGTATTTTCTTGCGCACTGGTGATTTTCTACTTTTTTTGTGATTCTTGGTAAAATTATGTAACATGAAATCTGATTAATCACATATACTTGGTTAAATGAAATGGATTTCCGAGGATGAAAACCCTAGTTTGATCACCCATGTTTATCAAAGTGAATATAATGAATGTTTTTACCAAATTTGAATATATCATGTTTGAAAAGTCTCGATGTGTGATATGTTTTGTTGAGTTTTGTGACTTTGTGTGGGATGTGTGGTACTGATGTTAGGAGCATAGTTATGGGTATAGGGGTGGATAGAGGGGATGGTCTGGTGTTAGGGGTGTGGTGTGCTTGTGTAGTGGGGATGCTATTTTAATGGTACTCATTGTGTTTTTGTGTGTGGGGAATTACATGTGGTGTGTTGGAATCTCAAGTTGAGAGACTGAATGATTGTGGATTGGATGGACCTGTAGGAAGTGGTATTGACTTTATTTTTGTTTTTCTCATCGAGCATCGATGGGAAGTGGGGTTGCATTGTTGTTAGGGGCTTGTTATACAGTGGGTTTACATCTGGGAAATTTTTGGGCAGTGGGACAACAATGTGATTTTTGGATTGTTATGCTGTGGGACTACATCTGGGAATTTTTTGGGAGTGGGACTATAATGTGTTTATGGACTTGTTATGTAGAAGGACTACATCTGATAAATGATTAGGAAATAAGACTGTAATGTGGTTATGGGCTTGTTAGGTAGTGGGACTACATCTGTGAAATGTTTGGGCAGTAGGGTTGTAGGTTTGGGTTGTATTGTGACTTCACGATTATAGTTGTTCTGGGTGTGGTGTTTTGTAGCATGAATGACAGTTTTGGTTGCAAGGGAATCATTGAGCAGGATAACGTTGAAGAATGATTCTTGTAAGTGATTGAATGAGTGTTTATATAAGGGGGGTAGTGGGACTGCAAGATGTGTTTTCCTTATTGTTATTATGAATGGGTGCTAAAATGGAAATGCTTGACCATGGTCCCTCTTCCCTTATTCAATGTTTGAAGTACCAAGGTACAAATTTGGTTGGTTTCTATGTGTTTATTTAATCAGGCTCTTCGCCTTCGGAAAACAGTTTCAAATGTTGTGCTTGGTAGTTGCCTCGGGTAGTGATCGTCTAAATTTAAGTGAACCTCCTAAATTAATGAATGGGAAGTGTTGAAACAAAAAATGGGTCGGGTTTATGCTATGGTTGAGGCTGTTTTTGTAGTAGTACATATAGAGGTAGCATCAAATTTGGTTCTTTGTAGTTGGTAAAATTTTTAGGACTCATAGTTTAGGCTAAGTGTTTGTTTACTTATATATATAAATTGTAATTATTTGTGTTCTAAATACACACCCCACCTTTGTTGACCACCATGTGATGAACACCCCTATTTCATGAGGTGGGGTGCCTTTCCCAACACCACGGTGGGATGATGGATGGCTTGTTACTGACTTCCTTGATCACACCCTATTCTATGTTCTCATTGCTCGAGTGTATCCGGTCAGGCTGTAATGGCTTGAGGCATACCATAGTCCAAGATCCTTGGGGTAAGTTTTTTGTGGATGAGGGGACTGAATGTTTTCAATATAGGATTTTTTTCCCATGTAACATCCTAATATTTCATAGTACATTATCTCTTTACAGTAATTTAATAGATTGCACTACTCGCAACACCATGTTTGAGTGCACCACGACTTACTAAAGTAGCCATTCAAAAAGCAGTTATGAATAGTATTAACTACATTTTTAATACTCCATATAACTTTAGAATCAATATTATTGGTTTCTTATACATAATATAAGAACAAATTCAATTTTTTAGATAAAAGAAGTATTTTCCAAAAAATGTAATTTTACCGCCTATTAATGGAGAAACCTTTTTAAATATTATATTTTACACTTTTATGTATATTCAATTTGAGAAAATAAACTTCTCCTTTATAAGCGGGATATAAAAATTTATTTAGGATAATTGTTTTGGTGTTTTTTGATAACTTTCATATTTTGATGAAAAGTGAAAGTTACAAAATTTCTATTGAAAATAAAATTTTTAATCAAAATAATTTATAGTGTTAAATTATACATTTGAATGGTTTTTATGTATAATTATTTTATATTATTATTATTTAATACAATTTTGGTTATTGGAAGTGATTTCACATTTAAATTAGAAATAAAAACATATAAATCTTCTGATATTTTTTACTTCTCAAGAACCCGCTTTGTGGTTTTGACAATGCGAATTAATATTAAATTAATTAATACAACTTATATGTTTTTAATTTGGAAAAATAGACTTAATTTTTGAATTTGGAATATAAAAATTTAGCTTATGTTTAATATTTGGTATTTTTCTAAACACATTCAATTTTTGATAAATAGTGAAAAACACTGCGTAATTATTTAAAACTGACTTTTTATTTAAATAATTATTTATTTTATTTAAATTTATTTTAAATAAAAATATATGCATAATACCTATATAATTACAATGTAATTAACTTGAGTCATTTTATAATAAGATTAGATGTATTAAATTTTGTTGAACCTTTTAATTTCTTTTACCCTCATTCAAGGCACACTTGCAAATTTGCATAAAATGTAATTTTATCTTGTATGTGAATTGAATTTAAAAAATCCTAGAGACATAGTTGATATCAGTAAGTAAAATTTTGTTCAATAGGATGAAAATAATATTTTGTTAATAGTAATGTTTGAATTTTATTTACCATGGTTAAAATTAAATCGGGTAATGAAATGTAAAAATTATATTATAATTACACTTACCAATGTCCTAATTTAATTGGACAAGTGTTTTTTGACCAAAATAAACCTTAGCAATAAAATATTATCCTATATTAGCCACCCGTGTTAGATTATGACATTTATCATTATTTTATTTAAAGAAGAGTTAAAAGTGTAAAATTCAATGTTTAATAAAAACCCATTTTTAATATAGAGTTATACATAAGATAAATTTGACTATAAATACTAATTAAAAATATTAAAATATTTCCAACATAATGGTATTTTATTTATAATTTTTAGACATTAAAAAATTAAATCTATTTATGACACAATGATGATGAAGTAATTACCTTATTAAGGAATGATTAAAATAATTGATATTATAAATATCCAAATAAATTTAAATTTAGACTTTTGATGAATTAAAAAAAATTTATAGGTTACTATTACATGTTAGGATTGATTTAGTTAATTATTTTCAAAGTAATCAAGTTTTTTTGACATTCACAAAAACCAAATACAAAATAGTGTCAAAATTGACATAAATGAGGTGTTAAAACAAATATTATATTATCAATTGATATAATATTCATAAAAATATAAGGTTCATACAAAGGACATAAATAATTATATATATTTCATTAATAAACTACTTGGGGTTATTTTTTCATTTTAAAGTATGTTTATTAACCATGTAATATAAAAATACAAGAAGACATTGTAAAGGTTAAACTACTTAAATAAGTGTTAAATCTAAAAGACAAGGTTAATATTGTGACCTAAACCTATATAAAACCTATTGGTTGACAAGTTTTTATCCTATACCCACCTTATACTATAAATAATTATTTTTGGACCATTATAAACCGAATATGACTGTATAATAAATTAATATTTCAAGCTTTTCCTAAAGTGACCCTCACCTCTCTTAAAAAAGGTTACTTACCATACTCTCATAATCACACCTCCAAATACAATTGGCTCAGCCAACCCCAGCTCAAATATCCTCCAAACTATCCTTAATTAAACCTATATTCCTTAATTTCATCATAAGCCAACCTAAGGATCACTTTTGATCAAATCAAAAGGAAGAACCCGAAGAAGAGGTAATTACATCACCACCTATTTTAAAGTTATTTTCTCCTTCCACTTCATATTTCATTGATTTTTTTCCATAATAAAACAATAAATCCAATACATTCTACGTAATTTTATTTTATTATAAATATGGTACAACCATATTCATTATTCTATCCATCCTATAAATGACAAAGTCACCATACGTGCGTACATATGGCTTACAGTCTCCACATCGTGGTGTAGTTTGTTATTCAACACTTCATTAATTGGATGGGTTTAATAATGAGTATAATGGAAGTAAATAATAAATATAAAATTATTATTATTATATATATATAATATACCATCCAATTACATACTATTTCACCATTAATAGAATGATAGCATCGCTTGTGCGTACGTGCGACTTACAGTCTCCACGACACAATGAGATTTATTTACATGTTCACCATTAAACGATGATTATAAATATACATTATTAATAATTATGTAATATATGAAATAATAATTCTTCTGAATATATATATAGGTATTTTCATATATCTCATTCACTTATTTCCGTTCAATACGATATGAAAATAGAAACAACATTTATGCGTACGTACGGTATACCGTCTCTATAAATAGTGTTTTCCATTTCATATATCTATCTATTATACATACTTATATTCGGAATATATATGAAACATAAATAATATTTTATATTTTGGAATCAATTAAATCATGATATAACTTATAAGATCAAGAATAACAAGTTAAAACACATATGATAAAGAAAGTAATTATTACCTGAAATGTTATTTTAAAATAAAAATTATTAGTAAATGGGTAGTATAAATTCATAAATGAATCAAGTATAATATCATAAATATGAATATGTTTTCGTTATAATTTAATAACATACTATGGTCATTATACAAGAGGTTAAACGTACCCTCTACCAAAGGAAATTACAAGTTAAGGGTTAATTCCTCAATCTCATTATTATCTGAGATTGTTTATGTGTAAGTATTTACTGAGTCATTTTTATCATCCACGTCCATGTTTCAGGAAAATGTTCTCAAAATGAATATTTTAATGGTTTTTGTAAGGGAATCTTTATCAATATCATCATTCTAAATGTTTTAATGATTTATTTTTCTAAAACTTTTTAATTAATGTCCCTTCTTTAAAAATGATTTTAAGGATATATTTATATGGACATGATTTTTTTAAAATGTTAATTTCTTTCAAAAGATTCAAAGTAGTATGAGACACTTTGATTGAAAATTATTTTTTAAATGACTTTATTTATAAATGCTTTACTTTTATAGGATTTCACAAAAATGGACATTTCATTCAAAGAGTTTTACTAAAAAATTTCAACTCTATCAACATACTTTACTATATATTATTCTTGATTGAGTTTGATTTATTATAATAAAATTTTCCATATTTTATTGAATAAGTTATGATATTATTGACAGTGGATGTTCTATTTGTATACCATTCATGGTTTATGGTAAAATATTTGACATTTCATATGATAGTTTTAATACAAATGATTATGTTATGTTTTAACATTTTCATATGAGGAATGAACGGGACTTAGTAAGTGACAGGTGGAGCCCACTATAGCTCCTCGATACATTGGTAGGTATCATGAGACACATTAGTGTCTTGGAATAAGGTCTTGAAAAAAAATATTTTTAGTCTTCGAACGAGCCCTTGACTATGTTGTTAGGATGACCAACATTATGAATTCCATCATTATTAAATTAGCTATTGATATTACATGTGATTATTCGACTAGAAGAATAAATATGTGAATAAGTAAATGACATTATTCGATTTATAATTTCAATATTATGTTGTATTTTATTTTTAAAGGTCTTGTGTTTCAATTTTATATCTTTCCATAAAATTTTATCATTATTTATGATATTTACTGCTATTTTGTTTATCCTTATTGAACATATGAGTGCACCTCTTTCTTATATTTTATTTTCCCAGGATTCCAAGAAGTATATTATGATTTATATGTTCGTTTAATCTAATAGGATAATGGGATTATCAAAAGATTATTTATGATGTGTTTTATGTTAGAAATTGTAATGTATAGTCCATGTATATAATCTATTTTCCAAGACTACTAAACTAATCAGTCATTCAAGAGTTGATTTATTTTAATCATGACAATATATTCAAATAATTCCTCGACTCTGGGTAACTCGGGTTGGGGTATTACAGTTGGAATCAAAGGAAGTTTACCTACAACCTTGGAAGTATATTTAGATAAACTCTTATTTTAAAAAATTACCCTAAGATAAAATTTGAGGATTAGTATAGAAGAACTTCCTAGAATTTTGGTAATGTATAGATTTTGTTAATTTTCCCAGAAATACATCCCTGTCTGGATAAGAGTTGGTAGAGCCAGCTCAGACACAGATGTACATAGGAGTGAAAAATCCGAAAGGGAGTTTTGAGTTTGACTCGGGGTATCCTAGTACACGACAACAGGCCTTGCTTCACTCTTGGTATTGAAACTCTTGGGGGATATGCTTATGATAATTCACATTTTCTTTACAAACCATTATAAAGGATTTATGAGTAAATAATTACTCAAAAAAACATTTTTATGATTATGGATTATATGCATAAAAATTTCAATATACGTTAGTTATTTTAAAAAATTGGAATTGTGAACTGTGATTCATAAACTTACCTTGTGAATTGAATTTTTTAGAAATGGTGTCTAGTAGAAGGAATGAGAAATACAGCAATATGCTTGATGCAAAGATTAAAAGGAATCATATCTTCCATAGTATTAATCCAAAATTTAGAAGGGAAATAGTCTCCCATGTATTCACATCATATGGATAAATAGTATCACGTGTTAATAAGATAAGTAAATAATTACATGAGTCCTATGGCTTTGAAGAGATGCGGGAGAAGAAAAGGATGGTAGAGAGAATGATGGATAAAGGGAATAAGGGAAAGAAGGATTTTCCCATATGTAATAACTGTGGAAAGAATCAACTTGGTAAATGATTTAATGGAATGTGAGTTTATTATAAGTGAGGATAAAAAGGAACCCATGTTTGTGATTTAAAGGGTAAGAAAAAGGTTTTAAATGTATAACGCTTCATCTGCAAGGAGTTGGAACACTACACGAATCAATGTCCCAATCATCAAAGTATACCCCAAATGATGCTATTGGATAATAATCAAGTTATGATAATACCATATATGAAGAGGAATTATTAGTGTTCTTATGTTATTATTGAAGAATTGTGTCATTTGAGTATTGTATTAATGAAATGCATGTTACAATAATTATAATGTATATAAGGATTATACTGCAGTGCATTTTCATTAAGGATTTTAGATTTTATGGTACCAAGTGAAGTGACACAATTTCAAGTTAAACAATTTGGAAAATATATATTAGGGGGAAATATAACCCTTAATATGTTTCTAAAATTGAGATAATGATCTCAGAATAAGATATGATTGATTTGGAAAAATTATATTTGATATTATCGACTACCTTGAAACTAATTAATTGTTTATTTATTCCATCATTGTTCGCGTTTACAACATTTTTGGATATTAGGAATATATTTAGTATTCTATAAGGAATAAGGGAGCATGAATGTAGTCAATAAGGTTTTATTGTAATTCTAGCTGTTACCATCTTTTAAGAGAATACATCATTAAGGTACTCACATGTTATTATCTATAAAAAGTGATCTTAATTATGTTATGTTGACCTTCCATATAAATTTTTGGAATATGAGTTTGGACACATGTATTTTGGATAAGTCTAAAGGTTGTAATGGAATATGTTAGACATTGGATACTATGGTTTAAGGTTAAAACATTTCTTAACACTACTGGAATGTGGGTTTTTTCCAACACTTCTATACTAACGGTTTCATAAAACCATTGGTAAAGAAGAGTTTTATCAACCGTTTCCTAAAACTATTGGCAAATCACCTCCTAGGAAACCTTTACAAACAGTTTAAATAGAACCGTTAGTAAAGAGTACGGCTTAGGGGGCCTTTTACCAATGGTTCTAAGGAACCGTTGGTATAAGTGTGGCCTGAAAAGTTTTACCAAAAGTTTTTAAAAACCATTGGTAAAAGTTTATCCAATTTAACAGCAGTCCCTCCTATCCCCCATTCGTGATATAGAACCCTCAACCGGAGCACGTCCCCCAAATTCCCCCTCTCTCTCGGCGATCTAGGAGCTCTTTTGACATCAATTTACTTAATCCCATCCTTGCTGCTAAATCTCCTGCTAAATATCCATCCAACCCATCCAAAATTAGGTATTTTCTTAAGAGGTACCTTTTTTGTTGAAATTTATCTAATATTTCAGTTTTATGTTTTGATTTTGATGTGTATATGTTCTTGTTTCTATTTTGATTTAACTTAGAATTTATTTATTTGAATCCATTTAATTAATTAAATCTTTAACCCTCCATTGAAGATGGAGGGATTTTTTCTCTGGAACCATTGAAAACCCTTTTAGATTTTTTAGTTGTCACTTTAATTTATCATATCATTATATTAAAATGTTATATAAATCGACTGGATAGTTATAGACCTCTTAGTGGTCACCTAAATGAATTGTATCTCACACATTGTTCGAGATGACATTGGGTACCCGAATAAACAACATGTTTATATGTTTAGATAAGGGGAATCACCATCTTACAAGTGCATGACTACTCAAATGACATAGGTTGGAGTATAAGAGGTTTATGTTCACAATCATCAACTCAACTAATATATCATAAGTTCATATTCAATGGAAAAGTGTACTAGTATGGTGTTTCCAACAATGTGCTATATAAAGAACATAATGAAAAATGAAGAGATTATTAAATGGAATTGTTTCCCCCTTGCTTGTAGGATCATGATTTGACCCATGGGGCGGTGTGGTTCTTATATATTGGGCGGTGACATGTATAGTCACATGATACAAGTTTATTTTTGTTTAGTTTTTAATATATTTTGTTTATCACATTGGCCACTTAGGTATTTTACTTCTTTCTACGGATGGAGGGTAGTGATACTATCCTGACTAGTTGACATAGATCACTTGTATATTGTAATACCATGAGGTGTGAGTGTGAGGAAACATTGGAAGATAGAGGAGCCTTGGGGTCTTCCTTGAGATGGAATTATTTTTCTAAAACATTGTGTGGGAACATTTTTGGAGTATGTTGGAGTCATGAAATAACCCCAAGTGTCTCCATGAGATAGCGTAAATAACCCCAAGTGTCTCCAAGTGTCTCTATACATCGTGTCATCCCCGCATGGTTTGGCCACTCACCCAATCCTTTAAAACCTATCCTAGTATATACTCTCAGTCACATAGTCTTGACTCATCTCTTGAGGATTATCCCATGCCTTGATGAACATCTCATCATCCAACTAGACAAAGAGTATTATTCACCTTATGATTGTCCTAGTCACAAAAGCACACCATGTCGAACCCATCTATATTATATTCTCAATAATCTGGTCAAGAACCTCATCAAAATCATGCATTATAACCCAACCCCACTAACTAGGTTCTATCCTAAGCTAAATCACACCAATCCTCTTGGCATTATAATGCCAATTTGTCTGACAATACCCAATACCCACACTAGCATCTCATCCTTCATCTCTTTAGTTGAACTCTTGAATCATTAAATGGAGTAAATAATTTCATAATACATTTTATATACTCAGAGGGACCATCCCACTCTAAGAACCTACCAATATTCCAATCCATCCCCATAAGTATTTCTTCATCAAATGCTAGATGTACAATTTCCACACCTATCACTACAAGGCCCAATCCTCTTAGGAATATTTTACTTTATCTAAATCTTCATTCGTTAGTGCCATCAATCACATTAAAGCTCATAAATGTCAACTGAACCATACATTCCAAGAATTATTCATGTAGAAAGGGCTAATGGCAACATGCTAAGAACTAAAACCATAAATAATAATGCCAAATACATGAATCATGTTTAAATAAATATCTCAACTGTAAACTTAAAAACCAAGAATAATAAGACTTCATCCCTTGTATCGAACAAAACCAAAGTAATTTGAAACTCATGATAAATTGGTTATATACCATTAATAATAAGAGTAATTGTTAATTAATAGGAATATACCATCTGATAGTATCATTTTGAAACATCGATCTATTCCCCCTTTGGTTTCAGGAACATTATTTGACCCTTGGGGCATTGTGGTACTTCTATGTTGGGCGGTGACATGTATAGTCATAAGAGACAGGTACGTTTTAGTTTAGTTTTCATTTTATTTTCTTTATCGCATTGGTCACTTAGATCTTTGACTACTTTCTATGGACATAGGGTAGTTATATTATACAAAGGGTTCCAGAAGGATTTTAGATTGATTCAGTCCACCGGCTTTGATCCGAGGTAAGAATATATGGTTACTACTTGTGTCACACCTCATGTATTTGGGCCTTTTGTGTTTTTTCGATATTAAGTTTTCGGTAGGGATTGGATCGTTTCATGTTGGTTTGGGTGGATTTGGTTCTCCGCTGCTAATCTAGGTAAGGAATTAATGCCATTGGTTGGTTTCTCACTAGTTATGTAGCATCCTTCTTGTGTTTTAAGGTTATTAATATCCTTTGTGTAGTGCGTTGATCCCTGCTCGTTGGTTTCGAGTCACAAAGTCAAGGAAGACTCGCCTGCGTGTGCATATGTAAGTAAGTATATGTATGTGGGTTCCCCCGTTACATGTACAGTCAACCATGGTAGTGATTATATACGTGTGGGGCTATGTGTTCCCATGTATATATATATATATATAAATACATATAGAGGATAGTGGAGACTGATATATTCATATAAGCATATGTGCTAGGATCCTCTTGCACATGCTCATGGCAATGCAAGTGTGTGAATAGGGGCTAGGTGTTACAACCCGATATTTTATGATAAGTATTCTTTTTAATTTATTTGATGTCATGTGTTTTATGCTACAAAAATATTATCTTGTGCTATACGTAACACTGTATTAACTTGCAGTATATGCAACACTATTCTTAGATTGTGTTCCAGAAAATTTCATGTTCGTTTGATAATAGTCATTCTACGCAACATTGAGTGTATATATATATATATATATTCAGTGTATAAATAAAATATGGTTGGATTCTTTTATATGAAACAACAAAGGAGTCTTTCACAACACGCAACCCTAACTTGACTTTCATTACACGCAATCGCGACCTTCCTCGATAGCGTGTGTTGTACGCAATACCGGGTTTTAATAAACAATGATATATTATTATAATATTATTATGAACTAGCCATTATGAATAATATTAACTAAATTTTTAATTTTATAACATTATTATTCATCTTACACATTTTCTAGAACATGGTATAAGAACAAAATAAAATTTTCGGGTAAAATAAGTATTTTTCAAAAAATGCAGTTTTTCCGGCTTTTGATGGCGCACCCACTTTAAATCTAGTTGTTGACATGTTTATAAGTTCAATTTGACAAAATAAAATTCTTATTTTGAATCAGGATATAAAAATTTACATTGGATAAAGTTTTGATATTTTTCTGATAACTTTCATATTTTAATGAATAGTAAAAACACGCTATATTTTAATTAAAAACAACTTTTTTCATCGTAAAAACTTATGTGGTTAAATTATAATATTGAATGGTTTTAAAGTATAAATAGAATATATTTTTACCATTTAATATAATGTATGTCATTTTCATTGATTTTACATTGAATTCATTGGTTAAATCAATTTAATCTTTTGCAATCTTTTAATCAAAAACCAGTTTTCATTCGACAACGAGATTATTTTTAATTTAATTTATGAAACTTCTGTGTATTGAATTTGAAAAAATGGATTCCATATTTGGAATCAATCGGTCAAAATTATGTTAATAGGCTACTTTTTCTTTTTTGGAAATTATGAATAGTAACTACGGTAAATTTTATTTACCATAGTTAAAGGTATATCAGGTAATTAAAGGTAAATATAATATTATAAAATTACCTTAACACATGAAAAAATTATATTGTATGACTAAAAGTATACCCATATCACCTAAGGGTCAGATTAGATTCATTTTATGAACTTTTTACCCTGAAAATAATTTAATTATTATTAAAACCAAAGAAAGTGACAACATGTCACTCTCTTAAATATTATATGTATAATAATTTAAATTTAGTGATAAACATCATAAAACATCGAAAATGAATAGTCTCCAGGATTAAAAGAAAGGTTTTAGGTAAGGAAACAAAAAGGGGAGGATCATTATTGGAGATGTTGAAGATATTTCAACATGAGTAGAAGTTTATATTGCATGTTTCCAAAGACACTAAACTATTACGGTCCTTATGTGTCTAATTTTGTTATGTATTAAGTATTTCCGCAAAAGTAAGGTAATGTCCATGTACGTCAAGTTTCGGGTCTCTACAGTTGGTATTAGAGGAAAGGTTTAGTCAACCATTGGAAACTAGGATGTGAAAACGTTAGTGAGATCCCTAGAGATATTTCTAAGGTATGTCTAGGGATATCCCTAAGGATAAGTATACGTATAGGATATAGTCTTTGAACTATGGTAATGATCATAGAATTTAACCTAAGATGTTAGATATTGAGGGTACTCCCCTTTTACTATGTTGTTTTCCCTGGCATGATTTTTGCCTCTCACACTATTCTTTTTGGGTTTTACAAAATGTCTTGAAACAGGAAGATTCACAATAATGGAGGATATGACAGACAATGAAATGATATTCATCATGGGCAACCAAATGAAACGGGATTTGGAAGTCCAAACATCCTTATTATGCCTAATCATAAATCTCATAATATGATCAATAATATCAACTTTTGTAAGTTTCCCGACTCAGATAATAAGAGAAAGATGGAGTTTCATGATGATCATAGAGGAAAGAAAGTTCAATTTCCCTCATGTAAATCATGTGGGAAGAGGCATTAGGGAGATTGTTTCAAAGGAACTGGAAGATTCTTTGGGTGTGGAAAAGAAGGACACAAAGCCAGTAAGTGCAACGGAAAAGGTTTAGTTAACACCATGGACAAGGATAATGGTATTGCTACGACATCAACAATGATTAGATGTTTTAAAAGTGGAATGTATGGGCATTATGCAAACCAATGACCTAAGGGAAAATCTCATGAAGAGAATTAGCATGGTCACACGGGTAGTATTTATGTGGATGATGATGAAGAGACTAAAAATGAAATATGAGATGAAATAAATTATGAATCTCAGCTAGTGGTTTAAGAAGTTAGTGGAATGATTGTATGTTTATAAAGAATAATGTATGGTACTGTGGAATAAAGAATCATATAAGGATTGTTACACTATTGTTTTTCCTAAAGTTTATGAAATTATATGTTGAATGGTACCGGTAACCATTGATGGTTATTCAGATATTTTTGGAAAGTAGATGATATGCGTATAATGAAGGGATACGAAGATAATAAGATGTTTGATTGTATTCATAATCTCACAACTGATATAAGGACTAAGTGATATTATGGTTTGATTACATAGATTTTTTGGGATTTTGGTATGTGTAAAGAGTTACCTTTTGACAGTATTCATTTTTTCACTAAGGTTCTATGGGAATTTATGTTTCAAGAGAATATATGAATAAGGTATTCATGTGTTTGGAATGCAACCAATAAGATATATCTTATGATATATGTGGGATAAATGCTTGTATTCACATTCTTGGTAGATAAATTTTCTAGTAATTGTTTTCTTTATAGTTTGAGCTTGGACCGAAGTATTTTAGATAATCCTAAAGATTGGAATGGATTATGATGGACATAAGTTAGAATTGTTTAATGATGGAACTTTTTTTTGATATTATTGATGGGATGTTATAGTAATGTAGTTTTAGAAAAAGGACAACCTGCAGGACGGGCGACAACCCATCACATCGGAAAAGGCTGTGGAAATCGAGCCCACAACTGAAGTGTGACAGACCTTTATCGCCTACCACTGGCCTACATGAAGTCCCTGGTTAGTAGAAACTAGTTTTATTTTATTAAGAGGTATGATATATGAAGTATAAGTTCATTTTTGGAACCATATACGATTAATCTTACCATAAGATGGACTTATAACATTTGCCAACCTTTTGTTCGAAACAGATGGAATGACCCATTATTCTATCACATGATCTGCTAACACTTCAGGAATAACAAATTTAACTTCATTTCTTTAAGATATGAAGTGGAAATTGTTCAAAGAACGAACAATAGTGAGATTTTACCAAAATCAAGTAAGTATTTCTTCTAAATCAAATTCTTCAACTTTTGGGAAAAGATCTTGAAAACCAAATATGTTGTCCAAGTGCCCTTATATCCGATGAATCATATGGTACCTTATATTATCACAAATATATGGCTTTGTGATTGTTGGCTTTTTCATAGCCATGTTCTCTACCACTCTCCTTCAGAACATGATAGTTAGATTTCTCTTCCATATAAATATTTTCACATATGTTCTCCTACATGGAAACCCAGTGATGGGTTAATTTGGGTAACCATTATGTTTCATACATTAGTTTTGAAAGTTAAGTTTTGGTATTTCATTTTACTATGTGGGTTTTAATTAAAGAAACTTTCAAGTAGAAAACCATGCATAACCCTGACGAATTTCGAGGGGGAAATTCATTTTAAGGGGGGTAGAATGTAACAACCCGATATTTTATGATAAGTATTCTTTTTAATTTATTTGATGTCATGTGTTTTATGCTACAACAATATTATCTTGTTCTATACGCAACACCGTATTAGCTTGTAGTATACGCAACACTATTCTTAGATTGTGTTACACACAATTTCAAGTTGGTTTGATAATAGTCATTCTACGCAACATTGAGTGTATATATATATATATATTCAATGTATAAATGAAATATGGTTGGATTTTGTTATATGAAACAACAAAGGAGTCTTTCACAACACGCAACCCTAACTTGGCTTTCATTACAGGCAATCACGACCTTCCTCGATAGCGTGTGTTGTACGCAATACCGAGTTTTACTAAACAACGATATATTATTATAATAATATTATGAACTAGCCGTTATGAATAGTATTAAATAAAATTTGAATTTAATAACATTATTAATCATCTTACACATTTTCTAGAACATGGTATAAGAACAAAATAAATTTTTCGGTTAAAATAAGTATTTTTCAAAAAATGCAGTTTTGCCGACTTTTGATGGCGCACCCACTTTAAATCTATTTTTTGACATGTTTATAATTTCAATTTGACAAAATAAAATTCTCCTTTTGAATCAGGATATAAAAATTTACATCGGATAAAGTTTTGATATTTTTCTAATAACTTTCATATTTTAATGAATAGTAAAAACACGCTATATTTTAATTAAAAACAATTATTTTAATCATAATAACTTATGTGGTTAAATTATAATATTGAATGGTTTTAAAGTATAAATAGAATATATTTTTACCATTTAATATAATTTATGTCATTTTCATTTATTTTACATTGAATTCGTAGGTTAAATCAATTCAATCTTTTGCAATCTTTTAATCAAAAACCAGTTTTCATTCGACAACGGGATTAATTTTAATTTAATTTCTGCAACTTCTGTGTATTGAATTTGAAAAAATGGATTCCATATTTGGAATCATTCGGTCCAAATTATGTTAATATGCTACTTATTATTTTTGGGAATTATGAATATTAACAACGGTAAATTTTATTTACCATAGTTAAAGGTAAATCGGGTAATTAAGGGTAAATATAATATTATAAAATTACCTTAACACGTGAAAAAATTTTATTGGATGACTAAAAGTATACCCATATCACCTAAGGGTCGGATTATATTCATTTTATGAACTTTTGACCATGAAAATAATTTAATTATTATTAAAACCAAAGAAAGTGACAACATGTCACTCTCTTAAATCTTATAAGTATAATAATTTTAATTTAGTGACAAACATCATAAAACATCGAAAATGAATAGTCTCCAGGATTAAAATAATGGTTTTAGGTAAGGAAACAAAAAGTGGAGGATCATTATGGGAGATGTTGAAGATCTTTCAACATGATTAGAAGTTTATATTCCAAGTTTCCAAAGACACTAAACTATTACGGTTCTTGTGTGTCTGTTTTTGTTATGTATTAGATATTCCGCAAAAGTAATGTAATGTCCATGAACGTCAAGCTTTGGGGCTCTACACTAGGTGTCCTTGCATGTGTGTGAAGGTACATATACCCAGTGGAGGAGTATCAGCTTTTAGTAAGAAATATCCAAGAGCCAAAGTGGACGGTTTGGTTCCACCTTGAGGTAGAGTCCCTCTCATAGCCTCTTTAATTTAAGAATGATTTAAATTGAAATTAGCTTCATTATTAATTCTGCTTAATTGTATTGAATTGAATATCTTGAATAAGTGTTCTTTAATATAATTGTTTCATTTGATAAATAAAGTCATGTTTTTGTAATAAAACCCCTCCAGTAGAGGTGCGCTGTCTGCGAAAACTCATAGTGATAGTTTTGGGTGTATGATTCTTTTCTGTCATTTAGATTCCATTTGGATGTTGCGTCATTATGCTGATCACTACAACATTCTGAAGATCCCTTGTTATAACATAATAAATTGTTTATTTGTTCTATCATGTCTGTTGTGACCTTATCTTATGGAGAAACCCATTTCGAGTGTTTTCCTGGCCTCTTGGACACCCCTTATGGTGTTTACCTGAGCCTATATATAAAAAAAATTGATGGTGTCATTATTTAACACCTGTCAGTCTTATGGTGTTCCCCACCATAAGCTTCATCTTTACACTGTTTGGGGTGTCTTACTAGCCTTGATGCACATCTAATTTTTAACATATATGAATTCTCCCATAATATTTGTGTTGCATCTTGAGATGTTAAAACATACTCAAAAACTATTGTCCTCAAGGAGACTGAAGTTTTATTATTAGAGTTCCAAGAAATGCATATACCATTGATAAGTAATACACCTACATAATTTGTCTCTCAAACAGTAGTTTAAACTACCTAGTACCACTTTTAAAAACAATGAATATAAAATATATAGCTTTATCATACCACAATCCTGAATCAAGATTCTGTTTTTTATAACATAAGATCAGTTTCTATAATATGAAGGACAACTACAAAGGATTTTTTTGGAATCATGGCCTGAAGATGTTGCCTCGTGGATGTCACTGATCTAGGCCAACAAGGAATGGTCACGCTGCGGTCACGCCGCGGTCACACTATGGTCACACCACGGTAATGACGTGATTTGGCCATGTTCCCAGGAAACACCCTGCGGCGGTTCTTAGTCCAATTCGAATTCGATGTATGATACCTTGATAGAGTTTTAGATACATTACCCATCAATAGTTAATGGGGAGGGGGCGGTGATCAGAATGTTTCCCCGCTTCCTCCCGCTCCCTTCACTCCTGGCCAGAAGATGCTGCCCCGCGGATGTCACTGGACCGAACCAATATGTCGCGGTCACGCCGCGGTCACACCACAGTCACGCCGCGCTCACGCCGCGGTCATGCCACGGTCACGCTGCGGTAATGCCATGATTTGGCCCTGCTCTAGGACGACACCGCGCAGTGATTCACATCGGCACCACTCAAACTATCTCACTTTTCTTTGAAATGGACAACATTTTAAGTGAAAACAACAACTGGCATACAGAAAACTGACCAAACGCATTTCGATTCAGTTGATACTTTAGTAAAAGGATACATGGATCCTTTTTGAAGTGTACGAGTCAACCCGACCTCAATCTGAGGAACGGTGTGGCCAGTACCACTCAAAGTGTCTTTATTTTGTTTAAAATGGATACGCTTTTAAGTAAAAACAATTGGCATATGGAAAACCGACCAAACAGATTTTGATTGTGTTGATACTTTAGTAAAATGATCCATTGGTCATTTCTAACATGTATGAGTCAACCCCGCCTCAATCTGATGCATAATGCAGCAGACACAACTCAAAGTGTCTCTCTTTTGTTTCAAAAGGACATCATTTTAAGTGAATACAACGACTGACATATGGAAAACCAACCAAATGGAATCAGATTCTATTGAAACTATAGAAAGAAGATCCATGGGACATATGTGATGTGTACAAGTCAACCTCTCCACAATCCAAGGGCCGGTGTGGCTGGAACCACTCAAACTGTCCCACTTTTGTTTTAAATGGATAGGATTTAAAGTGAAAACTTTAACTAGCATAAGTAAAAGAAACCCAAGGAATTTATATTATGTTTATACATTAAGAAAATAATACATGGGTCATTTGTGACGTGTACGATTCATCCCTACCTCAATCCGAGATGTGGTGTGGCCGACACCACTAAAAGTGTCTCTATTTTGTTTAAAATGGACATCATTTTAAGTGAAAACAACAACTTACATACTGAAAACTGACCAAACATATTTGTATTCTGTTTAAACTTTAAGAAAATGATCCATGGGTCATTTTTAAATGTAAAAGTCAACCCCTCATCAATCTGTGGTGTGGTGTGGCTGAAAATACTCAAAGTGTCTCTCTTTTCTTTGAAATGGACAACATTTTAAGTGAAAACTACAACTAACATACAGAAAACTGACCAAACATATTCAGATTCTATTGATACTTAGGAAAAGGTTCCATGGGTCATTTTTAACGTGTATGAGTCAACATTTCCACAATTTGAGGCATGGTGTGGCTGGTACCACTCAAAGTGTCTTTCATTGGTTTAAAATGGATACGTTTTTAAGTAAAAACAACTGGCATAGGGGAAAAAGACCAAACACATTCAGATTGTGTTGATAATTTAGTAAACCTATCAATGGGTCATTTTTGAAATGTATGAGTCAAGCCCGACTCAATCCAAAGCACAGTGTGGTCGGCACCACTCAAAGTTTCTCTCTTTTGTTTCAAAAGGACATCATTTTAAGTGAATACAACAACTGACATATATAAAACCAACCAAAGGCCTTTAGATTATGTTGAAAATTTAGGAAAACGATCCATGTGTCATATTTGATGTGTACGAGTGAACTCCACCTCAATACAAGGGCCCGTGTGGCTGGAAGCACTCAAACTGTCTCACTTTAATTTGAAATGGACAAGATTTTAAGTGAAAACAACAACTGACATACAGAAAACAAACCAAATACATTCCTATTGTGTTGATACTTTAGTAAAACTATCCATGGGTCATTTTTTACATGTATGAGTAAACCTCGCCTCAATCTGAGGTGCGTTGTGGCCGACACCACTCAAAATGTCTCTCTTTTGTTTAAAATGGACATCATTTTAAGTGAAAACAACAACTGATATACGGAAAACTGAACAAACACATTCAAATTCTGTTGAAAATTTTGGAAAACAATCCTTGGTTAATTTTTGACATGTACGAGTCAACCCCGCCACAATTTTAGGTGTGGTGTGTCTGGTACCAGTCAAAGTGTATCACTTTTCTTTGAAATGGACAACATTTAAAGTGAAAACAACAACTAACATACGGAAAACTGACCAAATAAATTCAGAATCTATTTATAATTTAGGAAAATGATACATGGGGAATTTTTGATGTTTAAGAGTCAACCCCACTTCAATCCAACATGCGGTGTGGCTGAAACCCCTCAAAGTGTCTTTCTTTTGTTTAAAATGGATACGCATTAAACTAAAAACAAATGGTACACAAAAAACTGACCAAACACATTTGTACTGTGTTGATACATTAGGAAAACGATCCATGTGTCATTTTTGATGTGTATGAGTCAAACCCGCCTCAATCTGTGGTGCGGTGTAGCCGAAACCACTCAAAGTGTCTCTTTTTTTTTCAAAAGGACGCCATTTTAAGTGAATACAACAACTAACATACAAAAAACTGACCAGGAGTTCGGATTCTATCGAAACTTTAGGAAAAAGATCCATGGTCCATATGTGACATGTACGATTCAACCCCACCTCAATCTGAGGTCCGGTGTGGCCGACACCACTCAAACTGTCTCACTTTAATTTGAAATGGACAGGATTTTAAGAGAAAACAACAACTGGCATACAGAAAACTGACCAAATGCATTCGGATTGTGTTGATACTTTAGTAAAATGGTCCATGTGTCATTTGTGACATTTTAAAGTCAACCCTTCCTCAATCAGTGCTGTGGTGTGGTCGACACCACTCAAAATGTCTCTCTTTTGTTTAAAATGGACATCATTTTAAGTGAAAACAACAACTGACATACAGAAAACTGACCAAATGAATTCAGATTCTATTGAAACATTAGGAATGTGATCCATGGGTCATATGTGACGTGTATGAGTCAACCCCACCTCAATAAGAAACACATTGTGGCCAAAACCACTCAAAGTGTCTCTCTTTTGTTTAAAATGAACATCATTTTAAGTGAAAACAATAATTGACATACAGAAAACTGACCAAATGCATTATGATTCTTGTGAAAATTTAGGACAATTATCCATGGGACATATGTGACATGTAAGAGTCAACCTTTCCTCAATCTGAGGTGCGGTGTGTCTGAAACCACTCACAAAGTGTCTCTATTTTGTTTAAAATGGACATTATTTTAAGTGAAAACAACAATTGACATATGGAAAACCAACCAAAATCATTCATATTCTATTGATTCTTTAGTAAAACGATCCATGGGTCATATGTGACGTGTACGAATCAACCTCGCCTCAATCTGAGGTGCAGTGTGGCCGGTATCACTCTAACTGTCTCTCTTTTGTTTAAAATAGACATCATTTTAAGTAAAAAAAACTGGCATACAGAAAACCAAACAAATGTATTTGCATTGTTTTGATACTTTAGAACAATTATCCATGGGTCGTATGTGACGTATACGAGTCAACACCACCTCAATCCGAGGTGCGGTGTGGCTGACACCACTCTAAGTGTCTCACCTTTATTTGAAATGGAAAACATTTTAAGTGAAAACAACAACTGGCATACTGAAAACTGACTAAACGCATTCAGATTCTGTTGTTACTTTATGAAAATGATCCATGAGTCATATGTGATGTGTATGAGTCAACCCCGCCTCAATATGGGGCATGGTGTTGTAGTATCACTCAAAGTTTCTCTTTTTTATTTGCAATGGACATGATTTTAAGTGAAAATAACAACTTGCATACAGAAAACTAACCAAACACTTTCAGATTGTATTAATACTTTAGGAACATTGTACATGTTTCATTTCTGATGTGTACGAGTCAACCCCACCTTCATACAAGGAACAGTGTGTCCGGTATCACTCTAAGTGTCTCACTTTTTTTTTAAAATGAACAACATTTTAAGTGAAAACAACTAACATACAGAAAATTGGACAAACGTATTTCTATTGTGTTGATACTTTAGGACAATGATACATTGGTCATTTTTTATATGTACTAGTCAACCCCACATCAATCTGAGGCTTGATGTGGTGGAATCCTACTCTGATTAATAGATCACACCATACATGTACCATTTAGTGTTCATAGACTTAATCCGGAATGGCCCAAAGGCCATCATTTTATTGATTTTTTGATAACCCCCCTTTCAAGGGATGAGGGGGAACCATTACAAAGCCCGTAGGCTGAAGGATTACATGGCCCGTAGGATTAAGAGATTACATGACCCGAAGGTCTTAGGAAATTCAAATTGACTATCAACAAGGAACTACCCCTCCCCAGCATCTGCATCTTGATAGTAGCTCTCCACCTTTGCATGACCATCTAGATAGGCTTCCTGTTCAAGAACAGGCTGGTACCGATGGCATAGCCATACCCTCTCATTCTGACAATCCATTTGGCTCTGCTTTGGTTAGTGCACATGCTCTGAATCCTCATCTGTGGCGGCTCCTTTTTTTTAGTGTGTCTGGGGCCTGCATTCATGTGGCCCGAAGGCCTTGGTGTGGCCCGTAGGCTTTAAGGTGGCCCGAAGGCCTTGAGAATCAACTGGCCCGAAGTCCTTGGGTGGACTGAAAGCCTTGCAGGATCCAAGGACCAAACTGGGGGGCCCGAAGGCCTAGATGGATGAATAGTTCTGGTTGCTATAGTACCGAACAACACCTGCTACAGTACTGCTACAGTACTACTACAGTACTGCTATACTACCCCAGAAATATCCCTCCACCTGTATTTGATCTTGAGTCACTTGGATGCAGCTAGCGAGTCCTCACCAACTGAGTTGAGACTCTTGGGCATGCTCAAAACCTTAAGAACATTAATATTATTCTCACTAAGGTCAATAAACTTACAGTTCCATTCTTCAAGACCATCACAAGTTGATCTTTTGATCATTTTAGTTCTACATGAATTTTAAATCAAGTAAAGACTTCCATACATTACTCCTTTTTTAATGACCATGGAACCATGGGTCAGTTTCCATACCCCATTTTAAAATTTTGTTTTATATCATGCATCATTAAACATTCTCTTTAGATTTAGTAAGAAGAAAATCACTCCCAGGTAAAATCGATTTTCAGACAATTTCCATTTTCTATAAATGTTACTTTTGTTTGAGGATAGGTCATATTTGGGTGTTCTTTCATTGTCAAAAGATCTTATTATGATGCTAAAAAACCTAACAATTTCAAAAATTGAGGGGTTTTATTTCACAACATCAAGAAGTGTAGTGAGGGAATGTGCTGCCACTTGTCAATGTGCTATGGTAGGATGGTTGGGTAAAAGAGGGTATTTGGGGCATGATTCAGTTGGATCCAATTTTTTTTGAGGATATTATGTTTCATCACTTTTATTCTCAATATTAAGCTTAAGATGGTACCATCAATTATTTTTATCATCGAAAAAAGAAGTGTCACCCTTACATTAACCAGTAGAACACCATGTATGACTATAACCCATCCATGAAGGGGACTAATTTTTGTCAACCTCATATGCATCAAAACACACTCTGGATCAGACACGTTTTCAACATCCACTTATTCAACCAATTTGTACATGATCACTATGCGTATAAAAACCAATACCCAAGTGTATTATGTTATTACCACTATAGATTCTACCAACAAATCCATTACGATTCACCCAATATCTGACATTAACACCCCTACCCCCTTCATCTTCCTTCTTAGTGCATCAAAACCAACATTTCCTTTACAAAGAACATATTCCATTTAAAATTTGAAAATCTACATGTATTTTATCCAACAAATCTGAAAACAATTTTGTTCACATTTGAATAAATTATATTACCAGGACATTCAGTTTGTATATATAACATGTCTCTAATCAAAGTGGTGGTGTCTCTGAAATTTACACTCATCAAAGATAGTCCCAAAATATTTTTCATGAGTTGGGTAGTTTCACTCATAGGGTCATAAGTGGTGAGACTCCTAAGAAAATACCTTTTCACCATATATTATATAAAATACAATTTCAAAGCAAAATGCATCACAAATAATTACATACCCAAATATAGGATCAGAAAAAAAAATTGGGATTTGAACCAATTTCAAACTCTTATTCAACTCTAATAAGTATTTCTGAGACTATTATGCCTATTATAATTTGATGGGGAGGTGGAGGGGTTGTGCTGGTTGGGGGGTTGTATAGGGGTGAGGTGAATTACTACTGGAAGAGTGGTTGTCATATGAATATTGAAATGGGTGTAAATAATGTTTGAGTTATTGAACATGTTATTCAACTCTACTGGAATATTGTTTTCATATGAAGATTGAAATAGTGAATTGGAGTATATGACATGGTTGGAAGAGTTTGATGATTTTATGTGTTTTTTTGGTGCTATTGCAGGTGTTTTTATGCTGTTTTAAGTCTATTTGTATGTGCTTTTTGTGCTATTTTTTATGCACGTGTATACGGGAGGGGCTACTAGAGGAGATGTTGTGCAATAGTTTAGGAAATATAGAATACCAATGGTTTTAAACCATTGGTATACTTTAACCGAAATTTTAAAAATATCCCAACAGTTTTAAAACCGTTGGTATAGTGTTTAGTCTTCAATATATACCAACATTTTCAATGAAACTGTTGGTAAAAATTCTATACAAACATATACCAGTAGTTATCCTACAACCATTGGTAAATCAATACATCCAGTGGCCTATTCCAAAGGTTTAGATCAAACTTTTGGTATAGGTCTTTCCTCATGGCTTATTGCTCAATAGTTTGGAAAATTGTTGGTATAGGCTATACCAATGGTTTTCTAGCCTCTAGCAATGGTTTAAAACTGTGGGTATAACCTTCATTTCCAGTAGTGTAATATTTTTATTTTTATTTTTTTTATAAAATGCAAAAACCTAAGGATGGACGACAACCCATCGCATTCGGTAAGGCCGCGATACTTGAACCCACAACAAAAGGGATACAAGGGTGCATCACCTACCACTGGCCTACGTGATGTCCTGGATTGTATAATGTAGTTTTTTTTTAAAAACGTTCTGACATATGAATTATAAATTTATTATTTTTGGAAGCCTATACGATTAGGATAAATAGAATATTTTTGAATTCTATTATCTTTTTGAGTAAAAGATGAGTTTCTGGTAGAAGTTAGTTGAAGGATGGAACTCTACATGTCATGTTTTTTTTCACTTATTCTATGAAGAAATTAATTCATTAACATTAGGTAAGGGTTATTAAAAAAAATGTGTTATCCTAATAACTTATGTTTTGATGAACCAATATTATTTTAGGTTATCATAGATTTATGGATTTGAGACCCTCGATTTTATATTTATTGTTCACTTGATTGTGACTGATGACCTAAATCACTCCCTTTAAATATTTACGTTTTCCCTCCAATTATGTGTCTCACATTGCCACCAATTTTCCCATATTTAAAAGTCTAAATTTTTTGTGTCTTTTTCATTTCCCTTCCCCTCTTATTGATACTAAATTTTATTAACCCTATTTCTTATGTGGGTTTTCCATGATGGTATTTTCTATTTTTAACCTTTTATTTTCAAAGTACAATTTCAAATTATTAGGAAACAATTTATTTAAGGAGAGAAGAATGTAACACTCCAGGATTTCATAGTACCTTATCACTTTAAATTAATTCAATAGCTTGCGCTACACACAACACTGAACGCACCACAACTTACTAAACTATCCATTCAAAAAGTAGTTATTTATAGTTTTAACTTCATTTTTAATACTCTATATAATTATAACATTAATATTATGGGTTTCTTATACAAAATATAGAAACAAATTCAAATTCTCAGATAAAAGAAGTATTTTTTAAAAAAATGAAATTTTATCGCTTGTTAATGGAAACCCATTTTTAAATCCAATATTTTACACTTTTATACATTAAATTTGAAAAAATAAACATCTTCTTTAGAATTGGGACATAAAAAATTAGTTTTGATAATTTTTTGGTGTTTTTCTGATAACATTCAAATTTTGATGAATAGTGAAGAAACTAAATTTTCATTGAAAATAACTTTTTTAATCAAAGTAATTGATTGTGTTAAATTATAAATTTGAATGTTTTTTAAGTATAATTATATTATATTCTTATCATTTAGTTCAATTTTGTTCTTTGGAAGTAATTTCACATTTAAATTGGAAATAAAAACAAATCACTTTTTTGATAGTTTTTACTACTCAAAAATCTTCTTCGTGGTTTTAACAATGGAAATTAATTTTAAATGAATTAATTCCACTTATATGTTTTGAATTTTTTGAAATATAAATTATTTTTTAATTTGGAATAGAACAATTATCTTAGGTTGAATTTTTGGTATTTTTTTGAAAACATTCAATTTTTGGTGTATGGTGAAAAACACTACGTTATTGTTTAAAATATAATTTATATTTAAATTTATTTTAATTAAAAATGGATACATAATACCTATAATAGTTATATGTAATTTATTGGAGTAATATTATAATAATATTATATGTATTAAATTTTATTGAAACTTTTAGCAACTTTTACCCCCTTCTAGGCACATTTGCAAATTTCCATAAAATATAATTTTACCACTTCTTTGAATTGAATTTCAAAAATAAAAGAGACACAGTTGAGAGAAGTAAGTAAAATGTGCTTCAATAAGATGAAAATAATTTTTGGGTAATAGTAAAGCTGGAATTTTATTTACCATGGTTAAAAGTAAATAGAGTAATTAAAGGTAAAAATGATATTATAATTACCCTAAAACATGTCCTAATTCTATTGGATAAGTTTCTCTCAAGCAAAATAAACCTTAGGAATAAAATATTATCCCCTTTTATCCACATGGATAATATTAGGACATTTATTATTATATTATTTAGTGAAGAGTTAAAAGTGTAAAATTCAATGTTTAATAAATAAAACATTTTTAATATAGGGTTGTGAATAAGATAAATTTGACTATAAATATTAATTAAAAGCTAAAATAATTTCATACATAATTGTATTTTATTTATAATTTTCAGAAATTATATAATTAAAATTAAATATGACAAAATGTTGATGCATTAATTATTTTATTAATGAAAGATTAAGATAATTGATATTATAAATATCAAAATAACTGTTAATTGATACTTTTGATGCATTAAAAAAAGTTTATAGTTTAATATGACAAGTTAGGATTTATTTAATTTATTTATTTTTAAGTAATCATGTTATTTTTGCTTTTACAAAAAACAAATACTAAATAGTGTCAAAATTGACATAAATGAGTTTTTAAAATAAGTATTTTATTATTAATTGATATAATATTCCTAAAATACAATGGTTCTGCCAAAGGACTTAGAAAATGACATATATTTCATTAATGAACCACTTGGGATTCTCTTGTCATTTTATAGTATATTTATTCACCATGTAATATAAAAATACATGAAGACATTGTAAAAGTTAACCTATTTAACTTAGAGCCAAATCTAAAAGATATGGTTAATATGGTCACCTAAACCAGTCTAAACCCAATTTGTTGAGTGGTTTTCGACCTAGACCCACCTTAGCATCTATATAAATCATTTTTGATCCATTATAAACCGAATATTATTTAATAACAAATTAATATTTCAATCTTTTCATAAAGTGACCCTCACCTCTCTTATAGAAGGGTACTTCCCATTCTCTCAAAATAACAACTCCAAAGCCTTTTTATTGGGAAATACCTGCTCAAATATCATCCCAACTACCCTCAAGTCAACCTAGAGTCTTTAATTTTATCATAATATAACCTAAGGATCCATTTTGATCAAATCAAAAGGAAGAACCCGGAGAAGTGGTAATTACTTCATCACCTCTTTCAAAGTTCTTTTCTTCTTACACATCATCTTTCATTGATTTGTTTTCCATACTAAGATAATAAATATAGTACCTTATACATAATTTGGTTTTATTATAAATATATTATAACCATATTCATTATTCTATCCATCCTATAAATGACAAATTCACCATACGTGCGTACGTACGGCTTACCGTCTCCATGTTGAGGTGTAGTTTTTTTATTAAACACTTCATTATTTGGATGGGTTTAATAAAAATTATTATTATTAAATGGGTAGTATGAATCCATAAATGAATCAAGTATGAAGCCATAAATGAAATTATTATTATTACCCGAAATTGATTTGTTTTCCATACTAAGATAATAAATATAGTACCTTATACATAATTTGGTGTTATTATAAATATATTATAACCATACTCATTATTCTATCCATCCTATAAATGACATATTCACCATATGTGCATACGTATGTTTTACCGTCTCCATGTTGAGGTGTAGTTTTTTATTAAACACTTCATTATTTGGATGGGTTTAATAAAAATTATTATTATTACCCAAAATGTAATTTTAAAATAAAAATTATTATTAAATGGGTAGTATGAACCCCCAAATGAATCAAGTATGATTCAATAAATATGAATATGGTTCTATTATAGTTTAATAACATACTACAGTCATTGTACATGAGGTTAAACGTACCCCCGACCAAAGGAATGTATAAGGTAAAGGTTAATTATTCAATTTCATTATTATTTGAGACTGTTTATGTATAAGTATTTAAAAGGAAATTTTTATCATCCATGTCCATGATTCATGAAGATATTTTAAAAATGAATATTTTAATTTTTCTTTGAAGGGACTCTTTATCAAGATCATCATTTTTAATTTTTTTAATGATTTATTTTTTCAAATGTTTTTAATTAATTTCCATGTTTCAAAAATGATTTTAAGGATTTATTTATATGGACATGATTGATTTAAAATGCTAATTACATTAAAAGTATAAAATTGGTATAGAAAACTTTGATTAAAATATCTCTTTTAAATGACTTCCTTCATAAATGTATGACTTTTAAATGATTTCACAAAAAGTGAAATTTCCCTCAAAGAGTTTTACTAATCATTTTCAACTATGTCGACATCCTTTACTGGATATCATTCTTGATTGAGTACGATTTATTATAATAAAATATTCCATATTGTATTTAATGATTTATGATATGTTTTAATGTGGATGTGCAATTTTTATACCATTCATGGTTTATAGTTAAAGTATTGACATTTCATATGCTACATTTAATATAAATGTTTATGTTATGTTTCAACATTTTCATATGAGGAATGCATTGGACTTAGTAAGTGATGGGTGGAGTCCACTATAGCTCCTCCATGCATAAGTAGGTATCATGAGACAAATTAGTGTTTCATAAAAAGTCCAGGATTTTTTTATTTGTAGTCTTTGGACGAGGCTGTGACTATGTGGTTAGGATGTCCAACATTATGTATTCCATCATTATAAAATTTTATATTGATATTACATGTGATTATTCGACTAGTAGAATATCCATGTTCTTAAGTAAATGGAATTATTTTATTTATTTTCAAATATTATGCTTTATTTTATTCTTAAAGGTATTGTGTTTCAACTTTTTTACTTTCTATAAAAGTGTGTGATTATTTATGATTGTTTCTACTATATCTTTTATCCTTACTGAGAATCTGATCTCCCCCCTTTCTTATGTTTTATTTTATTTGGATGGGAAGAATTATATTATGATTTATATGTGAGATTAAGCTAAGAGAAAAATGATGTTATCAAAATATTATTTATGATGTGTTTTATGTTATAAATTGTAATGTATAGTTCATTTATTTAATCTATTTTCCAACACTGATAAACTAATAGGTCTTTAGAGACGTTATTTCTTGTAATAATGAAAATTTATTAAAATAATGCACCGACTCTGGGTAACTGGGGTTAGGGAATTATATCCCAAGTGTATTCAAGATAAGGAACAAGTGTCTTCAGGTGAGAGGTATGGTAGTTGTGGCCTGAGTGTCTACGGGTGAGATGTGTGGTGTGGTTGAGGCCTATGTATTTTTGGGTAGGTTGTGGTAGTTGGAAGGTATTTTAGAAGAGTCGTAGCATCAAGAAGTTAACCATTAAGAATGTGAAGCTAACCAGTGGGAAAGTGGTGTAGGGTACCCAATTGTCGATGTGCTTATACTATTAATTTACATGACTAGATTTATTTGGTTTGTGTGCCTTGGTGAGGCTGGGCTGGTTATTACTCATTAGTAGGTCCTCTTAGGTTATAAATTTCTCTCACGGGGGTATTAGTATATTCCCCCACTTTTACATGAGTGTATTTATATTTCCTACTGGTTATGATTGTATACTCACCCTATGTTTGTGAAACTATTTTCAGGTTCCCATGAGGACTTTGGGGACTGTGATTGACTTTACTAGCTTGAGTGTCGGGATAGTTGCTATGTTGTTACTTAGTTTCTTTCTTTTAGTACTTGTGTTGGTTATTGTGTTGTACTTTTTTCACATTTTACTTTTATATCATTCATGGTATGGATATCAGTTTCATTTATATAAATGTCTGGAGTTTTTTGGTATTTTACCATCTTATATCCCAACCAGGTTTTCATAAAAAAGGGTAATGCCTTCATTTTTATTTGAGATTCTTATACCCTTGGTTCTAGTCGCCACCCCGGGGCCTATTGAAGCGGGACTCGAGGGACATTATCTATCCTTCATCTTGTAGAAGGAAGGGTGTGGAACTCTTATGTCCCTTCTCTCATCTTGAAGAAGGTGGCTTGTGATAGATGATCACAATATGAAACTACTCTTCCTATATAGATGTCACAAAGAATCAATAGCCTGATCTCAGACCTACAAGAGAGAAAAGTAGAGTGCCACACCCCTGCTTTTGTAAACATTCTGCCTCGTCTCTAGCATAAATCACATGACATACCCACTTTTGGAGGACACCAAAAAAAATTCCATCCTACTCAAGTGGGGACCACGAACAATCCAATAATATATATATAAGTCTCAATTTTACCACACAGTAAAATCATGGACAATAGGTTTGGGCCATATCATATGTGTTAATCTTGTCAACCATAATTTGTTCGATATTAATTAAAATTCAGATTCAATGATATAAAATAATTTTTTTAATGAGAAATATAATTTAATTAAAAGATCAAAGATAAAGGATTACAATGGAAGAAATTTAAGATAAGAAATCATCTAACCAGTCATGTGACGAACCCGAAAGTATAGGTGTTTCCAATAGGTGAGAAATTATATTACCCTCCATTTTCAAGAAAAAATAACCTGTTTTGTGTTGAAGATAACTAATATTCATATCCAGAAAACCAAACTATTGAATACCTCATTACAAAACCTAGATAAAAATGAAAATTGTAAGGAAATTCGACTTCAAGATAATATATCTCCATACACTTTCATGAGAAAATTCTAAACTGAAAATAATAGCTTGGAATTCCCCAAATAGTGGATTCTAGGAAGTAGAGAAATAGGATTTTTGAGCACCATAAAATGATACAATAGTGCACATAAAATCACACAAATAATGATAATACCACCATGAGAAAGGTATGTTTCAACATTAATCCTCACATATCCCATCAGGGGAGGATTCCAAAGTCTTAAATCAAGTCGCATGGAAGTAGAATCATATTACGAATGGTTTTGCTTCCAAATAGACAACCAATAGAGAACTTGCTTAAACAAAAAGAAGTGTGGTATTTCAAACAGGTTAAAAATGAAAACGTTATGTCTATCCTAGATTATCCATTCCCATGTGCATAAAATATGAACCATGTCTACTCAAAGAAATGAAAAACACTTATTCCAATATTCTAAGAAGTTGTGTTCCAAATACAAATAGTATCAATGTTTGATTTATGGGTGTTCTATATAGCCCTATCCCCAAAGAAGCTGAAAAAATTGAATGGATGATTCAAAATAAGCAATGTGGAGATGGTAGATTGGGTTATAAGTTTCATGATAAAATGTAAGGAACTCCTTAAATGTGAGTATTTGTTTAATATTTTACACCAAAATAATCAATTATATTGTGTTATATAAAAATTCAAGAGATTCTTCTACATCACACCATCCTTTGTAATTGGAATTTCCAAAGTAAGCTTATAACATGAATTAACAGTGTAGGAACTTAAGGCTTCTAATATTTAGTAAAAAAGATTTAGTTACAATTCCCTCATGAAAGTGATGTTAAGGATAAGATTTATGTCTCTCTTACTTGACATGGATTCTAATTTTCATATGCACAATCCATTTCTTATCTCATTAAAAATAGGGAAAATCATTATGTCCTCTAAACTAGTGATCCCATGGGATCTCTCTTAAAATCTACTACTACCAAGGTTCCTTCAAAACCCTAACATTTACCCCATGTACAATCCTCCAATAGATACCCTTATTGAGAAAATCACATGACCCCACAAGCTCTCTATTGAAAATTTGTGTGGGGCCCTATGTATTCTTGGTGGAAGTCCAAATGTGGAATGTATTTATTTCATAGGATCATAGCGCACAAAGAATCAGGGTGAAGAATAATCCACCATCCTTTATTAGATAGGAAAGAATCATTTAAGTGGTGTATATCTCAAAAACACATTCCCCCACAAGATTTAGGATGTATGATCTTATCCCTAGAAATCCAATTACTTTTTTCCACGCATTACTGATACCCCACAAAAATTTATCAAGGAGAGAGTGAATTTCATCAGCAAAAGAACCATGGAGTTTAAAAAGGAACATAACATAAGCTATGATTGATTGAGCCAAAAATTTATAAGATTTTTTTTACCTGATTTAGAGGTCCTTTTAGAATTCCTAACTTAATCCTTTTTGACACTCTATCTAGGATACCTAAAAAGAAATAATTTTTTTGACTTTCCAAATATATTGGGGATCCCCAAATATTTTTGATGCTTTACAACAACCCAGACACACAATTCATGGAAATAGATGTAATTCATACTCAAAGTAACACCCAAGCTGAAGAAGATTTCGGATTTTAAATGATTAACTGACTTCCTAGATACCATTTCATAGCAACATATTTTATGAAAAATCATAACACATTCATCTAGAGTGGCCCTTGAAAAATGTAAACAATGATCAACAAAAATAGGTTATAAATTTTGGATTTGGTGGCCTAGAACCAACTACTTTTTAATTTATTCATTAAGAAATACCTTATCACATCTTGATTGTTCTTCTACGTGACAATGCATGTGATAATGTACTAAGGACAGTTGTTGCACTAAAGGGTCACAGCGGATCCTTGCTATGATGAGAACCCGGAAGTGCCATAACACAGTTCTTGAATATATGTTTTATGGCCATATGATGTTATTTGAGGGAAACAAATAATACAGGTCATTAGGGGTGAGGACTCATAAAACTTTGAGGCACCTTCTCATGGTGTGCGCCCTTGGTAATATCCAGGAGGATATTATGAGAACAATACCTTCCAGTAGGAAATCCAAATTTCATACTACCATTGGATGTTGCTATCTGTGGACGTGTGTATTGGTCCTTATACTTTAAGATTATTATTAATGGGTATTACAACTTGCGCACTTAGATGTATTGAAGAAACATGTGAGGACACACTATTCGCAGCAAGGTAGGATATGTTGGGTGCGTCACGGGTAATAATGCATTAATAGATAATGCAAGAAAGGATTTTTCCCTTATGTTCCATAACAGAAGTAGATATCTCCTGCCCTTTGATGGAATTGATATAGCCTTAATAAATCCATGTCCATGGTAAGGTATGGGCGAGTTCAATTCTAAAAATTCAAAGAAATAATAATCGAGCACATGGGTTGATGGCACTAGCATGAAATCCGCTTGATTTGAGATACCATGACAAAGGGATTATATTACAAGGTATGTGTTGGTATGAGGTGACACGTCAATGCAACGTCAACTTCTTTCTCTGGGGTGCCTTGAACCGTTGCTAGAAAGTAATCTTGGACTTTAGGAAAGCCTACCTAATGCCAATGGGAAAGAGGCCTATAGGGTCACACACTATGTGTGTCCATGTATCTCAGTTAAATATTAATTTAGCATGTTAAATAAATATTATTACCGACTGTGGTTTAATAATTATTTATGGTTTCCTGATCGTATTTATTTCGACACTAGTTTTTCGAGAGAATATATTGTTGATGAAATACTATATATTAATTAGCGAGTAATGAAGTTATATTTATTTAAGAAATAAATAGCCATTACTAAAGGACTAATAAATGTGGGGGAGGAAATAAAGGAAATGTAAAATAAAAGTATACACCGTGTATATTGAATATACACGCCATGTAGTTTTTTGAAAACAAGTACATGTTTTGTATTAATTATTACATGGCTTGTAGTTTTTTCAGTCGGGATTTTGATGAAATAATATTGTTTTATTAAATGATATTTATTATAATCAGCGTGGGCGCATGTCAAGGAATTAATCATTCGACATGGGGGGTTTTCAATAATATTTAATGAAATAAATAAAACACGTAATGCGTTTATTTATTATCACAACTCTATAACCTCAAACCCGATTATAAATATCCTCACAACCCCAACAATTTTTCCTAATCATTGTGCACAAAAATTTTGGAGAGTTCTCTAAAGGCTGAAAGAAATCCTTCCTCCAAGAACGCACTCAAGACCGAGAGAGATCCACCACCACAAGATCATGGCGATCGATGGCGGACATTGCAAGTTAAGGTTCTTCCATGCTAGCACCCTAAGATCCCTTCGGCGATGTCCAGATATATGTGGTGCATGTGTGGATCACCGCTAGAGGAATCCTACACTTGGATTCTACAACACAATGACGAACCACACCGTATCATGATCGAAGACATCAATGAAGAAACAATTCCATCAAGGTAATTTTTGTCAATTAATTAAATTAATTATAACTAACATATTATGATCCAATCTCTATGGTTATGGGACTCCTTATTTTTTTCGTTCTTCATTCTATTCTGAAGATTTGGTGTTTTACAATGTGACGGATCTCGAATTAATCATTGTCAACACTAAAATTAAAGTTGGGCACTCCCACCAATGCGCCTTTGCCGCGCCCGGAACCTAAAAGTGGTATTAGAGGGGTCATGTCGTTGATTATAATTATTTAGTTTTTCGTTGGTGATTTATGCATTTAATAATTTAGTTGTTTCAATTCATGTTAATCATTCTTTAAAATATGAATCTCAAGATCTGTTCCTCCCTGATCATTTCTTGTTCACCTTATAGAAAAGAATTTTTATTTTAATTTTGATTAAAATAAAATATGGGAACTCATCTGGAGGGGCCAAACGTTCCTGGCCATACAACACTAGAATACACGACTTGTATTCCAAAGTACGTGTAGTTTAGTCTAGGTTCAATGAATTGGACTGGTTTGCCAAAATCAAGCTGTGTATTGGATCCTATATAAGTCATTTATGACTCCATGTGTTGATCAGGATTAGGTGTTATATGGTTTCTGGATTACACGCCTTGTGGTCCACTAAACACGGCATTTACTCCCTTTAGTATGGGATTGGAATGTGTACCCCGTAGCCAGCTTTCCTGTAAGGAAATCATGTAACGCAGATACAACACAATGTTTGTCCAACTGAAAACGCCATGTACTCTAAATATTTCTGATGTACATCAACATGCCATGTCCTCGGGCGTGTACTTCAGATACACATTGAAGAAAAGTACACATCGTGTATTCAGAAATACAAGCTGTGTACTCATCCAAATTATGCAGATTTATTAAAATTTATTATTATATTATTCAAACCCTTGAGACATGTACCATAGTGTAGGAATAAAGCTGAGGCACAACATGTGATAGGTGTCTTATACATATGTGTTTAATTTAACATCTACATAATGAACGAGAATTCACTGGGTTGCCTCCACAGTACAAGTTACATACAAAGATAATTTTAAATGAATTTATTTGTTTACAATTAGGATGGATGAGAATCTCAAGGAAATTCAGAAAAAGGTTTTAAGATAATAGGATTTACTATTTAAAGATAATTAATGGATTTGAGGGTGATTTATCTTAAACAAGAATGATCAAAGAATTGAATGCTAGTTTTATTTAAGCGTAAATATCGTGGCATGTATGAATGATCCTGAGCTAGACCAAGACATTTGTATGTGAATGGTTTCTATAATTTATTTATTTAAATTAAATTTTTTGGCATGCAAGCCTTCTCCTCATCAATATGTAGGGCTTGCACGCCCAATGAATATTTTTTGAAAAAATACCTTTTTACCCTTCCCATTCGTGTTAGATAAATGCATATGTAATGGATGGAGCTCCCAATCTAGTGGAGGAGAATCAATCCAAGAGACAAGTCAAAACCAATCCAAGGAGATACAAAGGTGGACAGGTGGAAATCTATAAAAACAAACATGAAAGGTTCAAGGTGTTTATCCCCTAGGTATTGGGTTAGTTTATCAACTGCTAGATAAAATAACCAATAGAACAAGCTCATGATCATACCATTTATTTTATTTCTATCAGTTTCATGGTTTATTTATTGTGGGCGAGTTGTCATGATCACACAATTAATGAATTAAACCAGCATACAAGATGGAACTAAAATAATGGCTGGCTTATGCATAAATATTATCTTATACATGGTTAATCACGTAAGTTTATCCCACTTAATATTAACAAGAATGTAATGAAAGATAATAAAATGGAAATTTACGTATAAGGATAAAATCCCTCAATGAAATATTAAGTTAGTATAGCCTTTCATAATCTTGGTTAGAAACAAAAAATACTTCAAGGTGCTAGAACAACCCTAGTTGGGGTGCTTTCAATTATCGGGGAATTCTAATTCTAGGTTTTGGGATGACTTGAATTGTTTCTCATAAAGGGTTGACTTCCATAGTAGGACTTGGTGTGACCAAGAGGGAAAGCTTGAGGAAATCCAAAATAAAAGGATTTCAGGATTAGGGAGTCTACTCAGTGGATCAAGGAGCTACGAGTTAATGCAGTTTCAATTTGGAATGCCTACCTAAAACCCTTCAAGTTTCTTGACCAACCCTAGTTGGGGTAATACGAAGGCAAACATAGATCCTTTCCACTATAATATTCAGGCAATAGAATATTCCGATGTCAATGTTGAGCGCTATTGGATTTCAATAAAATAGTGGGAGACTAAAAAGTATTAATTAATTTGTTTGTCTCATTTTTATAATAAAGTACTAAACTTTGTCTCATATTAATTGGTAGAAATGGAAAGAAAAATGACATCAAACGTATCATTGCGAACCATACTCAAGAAGTAAAACATTCTCACCACCACCAATTTCCAATAGTGGCAGACGTGTTTACGCGTCATCCTTTTCCATGAAAGGAAATTTTATGTGCTGGAAGAGCCTATTCTAGTCGCACCTAGAAAGGAGGTCAATGGTGAAGAACTATCTCTCTACATGAAACACATGGATGATGCCATAGATGTCCATTGATTCATGCTATCTTCCCTGTCTAATGAGCTCTTGAAGCAACATGAACACATGGACGCGTATAACATGATATCTCACCTTAAGGATCTCTACCAAGAGAAGGCAAGACAGGAGAGATATGAGATCTCCAACGCTTTGTTTACAACTAAGCTTGGAGAGTCTTCGCCAGCTGGGCCTCATGTAGTCATGCTTATTGGCTACATTTAATGCCTGGATATCTTAGGGATTAAGTTCTCAGATGAGTTGCGTACAGATCTCAACCTATAATCACTACCCAAGTCCTTCTCTAGCTTCATTGTCAATTATAACATGAGAAACATCGAGAAGAGTCTATCGGAACTTATGACCTTAATTCGCTAGGTCGATAAGGACATGGGGAGTGACAATCCTGTATTCCTTATTGTGAATAAGAAAAGGAAGGACAAGGCAAAGGGGAAAAATAATTATAAATGTTCTGAAGCCCCCGAGCATCGTTCTTCCAAGAAGGGGAAGATCCAGAGGTAGGGCAAGGAATGAAAGGCGGTGTGTTTTCATGTGGCAAGCAAGGCAACTGGAAGAGGAACTACACCCAAAAGCATGGGGACGCTAATGGTGAGTTCGTTATCGAGTGTAATCTTTCAATTTTTACTCATTGGGTATTAGATACATCTTGTGGGGATCACATCTATAATAAAATGTAGGAACCAAGTAGATTTAAAAAGATTACTAGAGGAGAGGTGGATCTTTGAGCTGCCAATGGTGCAAGGCTGGCTGGATTGGCTATTGGCGATTACCTCCTCTCTTAGCTGATTAGGATGATTTTGGTTTTACATAACTGTTATTATGTTCCTAGTGTTACCAAGAACACAATTTCTGTATCTTGTTTGGATAAAGATGGATTTATTTTCAAGATTGGAAATAAGGGTTATCTCTTTTATAAGAACAACGTATGTTATGGTATGGAACATTTAAATAATGGTTTGTATGAAATAAATTACGAAAACCAAGTGTTGGAAATCGATAACAAAACAAACTCTCATGACTCATACACCACCCAGTTGTGGCATCACTGTCTCAGTCATGTAAATGAGAAGCACTTGACAAAGCTCTACCAAGATGGCTATTTAGACTCTATTAAGCTAAAACACTTGATAGAGGTCACACTTGTTTACAAGGTAAAATGACCAAGCCACCTTTCGGTGTATATGATGAAAGGGCCACATATCTTCTAGGATTGGTGCACATGGATCTATGTGGACCATTTCCAGTAGAAGCTAGAGGTGGATATTCTTACTTCATTAGTTTTACTGATGATTTGAGTAGATATGGCTATTTATAATTAAAGAGTTATAAGTTAGAATAATTAGAGAAATTTAAGGAATTCATGAATGAAGTAGAGATTTATCTTGGTAAGAAGATAATGAAACATCAATCAGGCTGAGGTGGATAATATTTGAACCAAGAGTTCATCGATCTTCTACGAGAGTCTGGGATTCTATCTCACCTCACTCCTCCTTATACACTACAGTGGAATGGTGTTAGTGAAAGGAGGAACCACACCTTGTTGGACATGGTGAGGTCGATGATGAGTCATTCAGGTCTTCCATTATCCTTTTGGGGATATGCATTACAAACTGCAGTATACACATTAAACCGAGTACCAACTACGGTGGAAAATAGAATTCCATCTGAGTTATGGAATGAAAGAAACCCATTTTGTCGCACACACATGTATGGGGATGTTAGGAGTTTGTTAAGGACTTCATAGGCAAAAAACTAGAATTCTCGGGCATGAAGTGTATATTTATAGGATATCCCAAGGAAATGAAATCATATTACCTATATAAACCTTCAGACAAGAAAGTGACTGTCGCCAGAAAAGATGTATTTCTAGAGAGGGATCACATCCTCAAAAAGGATAGTGGGAGAAAGATTGACTTCGACGAAGTTGATGCTCAAGATACACATGAGTTGTTATAGGAACAAGTTCCATAGGTCCCCGTGGAAGAGATTCCAGAAACACAAGTACTACGTAGGAGCTCAAGAGAGGTAAGGGAACCAGAGAGATTTGGTTTCCTAGTCACCAAGGATGGTGAATCATTATTGTTGGACAATGATGAACCTATCTCCTACAAGGAAGTAGTAAAAATCTTATAATATTCAAGAAGGATAGAAGCTATGAATTCTGATATGGATTCCATGTATCAGAACCATGATTGGGTTCTTGTCGATGAGCTAGTTGATGTAAATCCTATTAGATGCAAATGGGTATTCAAGAGAAAACTGGACATGGACGGTCAAGTTAGAAATCATAATGCAAGGCTAGTGGCTAAATGATTCATACAGCATCAAATAATTGACTATGATAAAACCTTCTTGCCAGTTTCCATGATTAAATCAATAAGAATCATACATTCCATAGCTTCTTAGCATGACCACGAGATTTGGAAAATGGATGTCAAAACAACATTCCTTAATAGGAACCTTCAAGACGATGTCTATATGACACAACCAGAAGGGTTTGTGACACCAGGTGAAGCCAAATGGGTTTTCAAGTTGCATAAATAAATTTATGGATTAAAGAAAGCATCCAGGTCATGGAACATTAGATTTGATGAAGCCATAAAAAATTTGGTTTCATTAAGAACGAATGTGAGCCCTGTGTTTATAAGCGGTTTAATGGGAATGCCATCGTTATCATAGTAGTATATGTTGAAGACATATTGCTTATTGGAAATGATGTACCAGTCTTACAGTCAGTTAAGGACATGTTGATCAAGTGTTTCTCCATAAAGCACTTGGGTGAAGTAGCCTATATTCTAGGGATCAAGATCATTCGTGATAGATCTGACAGGCTACTTGGACTAATTCAGGTTACATACATTGACCAAAAACTAAAGAGATTTAGTATGGAACAATCCAAGAGGAGATTAGTTATAGTATCACATTGCCCACCTCTTTCTAAGAAAATGTGTCAACAGACACAACAGGAGAAAGATAGAATGAGTAGTATCCCATACGATTCGACTATAGGATCAATCATGTATGCCACGTTATGTACCAGGCTTGATGTTGCCTATGCATTGATCATGGTAGGTAGATATCAAGAAGATCCAGGACATCAGCATTGGACTACTGTTAATACTATCCTTAAGTATCTGAGAAGAACTAAGGATATGTTCCTGGTGTATAGAAGAGATGGGGAGCATGTCATCAGAGGGTATGCTGATGCTAGTTTTCAGACAGATCAGAATAATCTGAAGTCGCAATCTGGATATGTTGTCTGTCTCAATGGAGGATTTGTGAGATAGAAGAGTTCAAAGCAGCTAGTTGTCGCCGATTCTATGGTGGAGTCTCAATATATAGAAGCTTCTGATGCAACCAAGGAAGCCTTATGGATTCAGAACTTTTTCCAGGAGCTTGATGTGGTTCCTAGAAGTAAATACCCTGTCACATTGTATTGTGATAATACTGTAGTGGTGTCTCTTGCAAAAGAACCAAGGTTACATCAACCGACAAAGAACATACTCCAGAAGTATCACCTCTTGAGGGATTTCGATCAGAGGGGCGCATTTGCAGTGAGCAGAGTGTCCACGGAAGAGAATGTGGCGGACCCCATGACTAAAGGCCTATCTCAGCAAAAACATGAATATCACGTGACAGCTAGCGAGTTAAAGGTTGTTAACGGTTGTATTTAGTCCAAGTGGGAGTCTATTGGAGTTGCTGGCCTAGAAAAAAATACTTTGTACTTTATTCATTAATAATACCTTATCACATCTTGATTACTATTCTGTGTGATAATGCATGTGATAATGTCCTAAGGACAACTGTTGCATTAAAGGGTCATAGCAGATCCCTGCTATGATGAGAACCCGGAATTGCCATAACACTGTTCTTGAATATATGTTCTATGGCCAGATGATTTTATTTGAGGGACACAAATAATATAGGCCATTAGGGGTGGGGACTCAAAAAAATTTGAGTCACCTTCTCATGGTGTGCACCCTTGGTAATATCCAGGAGGATATTATGAGAATAAGACCCGCCAATAAGAAATGCACATTTTATAGTGTCATTGGATGTTTTTATATGAGGATGTGTGTATTGTTCCATAGAAATTAAGATTATTATTGATGGGTATTTCAACTTGCACACTTAGATGTATTGATGAAAACTGTGACATGTCAATGCGGTGTCAACTTCTTTCTCTTGGGTGCATTGAACCGTTTCTAGACAGTAAACTTGGACTTTAGCCATGCCTACCTAATGCAAACGAGAAAGAGGACTAGAGGGTCACACACTATGTGTGTCCATGTATCTCAATTAAATACTAATTTAACAAGATAAATAAATATTATTCCTGACTATTGTTTAATAATTATTTATGGATTCCTGATCGAATTTATTTAGACACTAGTTATTCAAGAGATAATATTGTGGATGAAATAATATATATTTATTAGTTAGTAATGCAGTTACATTTATTTAAGAAATAAATGTCCATTACTCAAGGACTAATAAGTGTGGTGGAGTAAATAAAGTAAAATCAAAATTAAAATTACACGCCGTGTATATTGAATATACACACTCTGTAGTTTTATGGAAAACGAGTACACGCCATGTATTAATGATTACACGACATGTAGGGTTTCCAGTAGGGATTTTGAGGAAATAATATCATTTTATTAAATGATATTTATTATAATCAGCATGGGCGCATGTCAAGGAATTAATCATTCAACATGGGGGGTTTTCAGTAAGAGTTAATGTAATAAATAAAACACGTAACGTGTTTATTTATTGTCTTAACTCTATAACCTCAAACCTGATTATAAATATCCTCATAACCCCAACACTTTTTCCCAATCGTCATGCACAACAATTCTGCAGAGTCCTCTTAAGGACGAATGAACTCCTTCCTCCAAGAACACTCTCAAGAGCGTGAGAGATCCACCACCACCAGATCAAGGTGATCGAAGGCGGACATCGCAAGCAAAGGTTCTTCCGCTCTAGCACCTGGATATCCCTTCAGTGACATCCAGAGATTTGTGGATCATGTGTGGATCAATGAAAGAGGAATCCTACACTTGGATTCTATGATTCAATGACGAATCACACCAGATCGTGGATGGATACATCAATGAAGAAAGAATTCCATCAAAGTAATTCTTGTCAATTAATTAAATTAATTATAACCAACATATGATGATCCTATATTTATGGTTCTGGGACTCCCTCTTCTTTTTTTGTTCTTCATTCTATTCCAAATAATCGGCATTTTACATCAGGAAAGGTCTCATATTAATCGTTTTTAACGCTAAAACTAAAGTTGGGCACTCCCCCCAACGCGCTTCCGCTGCTCCCGGAACCTACAATAAATAGTTTGGATCCGAAAACACATCTTCGCTCCATGAATGATATTATCAAGGGATTCAATATAAATAATATTTGAGAAAGCATCAACCACTAATATAAATAGAAAATAAGGGAGAAAGTACAGCTAGTGGAGACCCCTATTATGGTAAAAGAACTTTTTGAGGCCACCATTTATTTTAATCACTAATGAAACAGAGTTGACACATTTCATAATATCCTCTATCCACTATGTATAAAATCCCATATTTCTCATAAAAAACATGGAAAATAATCATTACACTCTATCACATGCTTCTATAATATCAAGATTCTAAGATATAACACCTCTTTTATCCATCGAGTGTGTTTTCATGGATGAAAATTTCTATTAGATACAATTGAATTATCATAAATGAGAATTTTAATATCAAAGGAACTTTGGTTTTTATAGATAACTTAATTTTCCAGACTCGAAGACAGTTCACCAAAATATTCCAGAAGATTTTATAAGTCACATTACATAAATGGATGTGTCTAACCTATGAGATGAAAGAGTATTTTTAATAGTTTGGACAAGGGTAATAAAAGTATAATTGATAGATGACCAATTGGCTTAAATTATCTATATAACCTTCCTCAGACATGAAATATAAGGCTCCACAACATGCTAAAAAATTTTAAGAGAAGAGCATAGAAACCATCATGAACAAGTGATTTTGTGGAGTGAATTTGTTTAATGGACACAAAAATTTCATAATCATAAATTTCTTGTGTATTCTATAGATATTACATAATGATTGAATTAATTGAAGAAGAAATATCAGTGGAAATAAAAGGCACCAAAACCATATAAATATCCTAAAAACATTTAAAGATATTTTCATGAATTCCCTTTTCTTTAGAAATAAATGCACCATCAGTAGTGGTGAGGATGGAAGTAAGACCATTTAACCACCTCTAAAAATATTTTTTATTGGAATAAAGAGTATTATATTCTCCTTATTTGATTTTATTTTCATGGGAATTTATGCGACTAAATCTCTCCATTTTCCATTGAGTTTCAACTAGATCAGCTTCAAGACTCACAATTCTAAAAAGGATCACAACTGGGGGTTAAGAGTGTTTCCCATTCAATATATTTTTGATGGAATAAGAATGTATTTTGGGATGAAGGAATATATTATTTCTTAATAATTTCATCATAGAGGCCACATGAAGAATTTTCCTTTCTCTATTAGCCCCCCAACATCTAGGATGACCAGAACAATTCCTTACAATCTATTTCATTTTTCCATTAGATTATGAATTTGAAATAATACTCATTTCATGGTATTCTGAGGATGGGGGAGGTATTGAATAGAATGGGTTAATGATCCAGTGTGGTGGGAGTAAGATGATAGAACTAGTATAAATTGAAGAGATTATTCCATTCATTTGAGCCAAAAAATCTATCGTAATCTTATACTATGTATATTCTCTATGATTTCTCACAAACCATTGTGAATAGGTCACCGAAATACCCTAGGTTTGAGTGATTGATAGCCTATGTGGACTATAATAACTCTTTAATTTCCCATTCCTCTTGGAAGAACCACCTTTTTTCTTATATTAGAGCACAATGTCAATGAATTAACAACCCATAAGGAGGGGAATCTATAAAAAATCCTATATCTAGATTAGAATATTCCTAGGATGACCTCTATAACTAAGATTCATATATCCATAAAACCAACAATAATACCAGTCATAGACATTTAAGTAATGGTTATTGGTGGAAATTTGGTTTGGAGAGAATCATTAAACCCAAACATATACCTCTTCTTTCTAGAGCAAATAGAAGACACTCAGGCAGCCTAGTCTTGAAATGGGAATACATCCACAGAACCTCACTTTATTTTCATCTAAAATCACGTCCTTTATTTTTTAGAATTGTTTTAGATTGGAAAACCATTTCAACAAAATTTAAGGCGAAACAAAATTGAATCATAGAAACTATGTGTGGTTTTCAAATCCCATGATAGTTCCAGTAATGAATTATTATTGGTCATATAACCAGGGTTTACACAAAAAGATCCAAAAATTCACCTGGTAAAGAGATGAACAAACACTGATATGATCATGAAACATTTTGGGGTCCCAATTATGAATATTATGATCATAAACCAAACATTTAAATCATAAATTTAATATGATATCACTCCAATGATCACTCAAACACTACACCATATGTGTTGTTGATGAAGTAAAAGAAGATGATTCCAAATAACCAGTGAGGGGAATATTTGGAAAACAATGTTGAGATCCAACAATGGTTTTTTGATTCAATTATCTTACAAAATGAATAATAAAATGATGAAGGCATTTGGAGGTCCATCAATATGATGATGAAGACATCTAGTGTGCCAGAAATATGATGATTTTGTGATCCAGTGATTTTCAAATCTTGAACATTTGATGAAACCTACACAAAAAAGAAAATAGTTTCACTAACCACTACTTCAAAAATCAATGATATATAACAAACCAACGGGTGTAGAAGAAATTGAAAATTCTTAAAGGTGCACGAAACACCAACAATATACGGGAAAACATAAATAAAACATATGATGAAATAAAACAATTTATGAAACATGAAACTAATATACCAAACTATGATACACCCTAGATAGAATGTCCAATGTAAAGAAGACCAAAACTTATATGGGGAGGATAATTTTATAGTTAATGATACAAAATATCAATTTGTATTAATTTAAAAGAAAATTTTGATTCTTTTCCAAATAAATATCACTGTAACTATCAGAAAACAAACCTACTTTTCTAGATTAAAATTAAGCTCATGAATAAAATTATTCTTCCTCACTAATCCATTTGACAATATGCAGTAGTAATAAACATGATCTCATTGGTATATAAGGAAGAAAATATATTCAATATATATTACCAATATATGACTCCCCTTGAAAAAGAGATCAAATAGTCTGATTTTGACTTCCATAAATCCATATATACTTCCATATCTAAACTTGTAAATCCCTAATTAATTTGATTCCCACTGTCAAAACACAATTTTAGATTAGAAGTACCATCATGATATCAAAAAATATATGTCATTTATCTCTATTTTTCTCTAATAGTAGTTGATAAAAAATCATATCCAAAACCAACAACATGATTTACATCAGATGTATATTATACCGTCACATATAAATAACATCAAAAATATATTAATATGGTATATACTCTATATCCTCTCCCTCCTCATCAATATAAGATTATTGAAGATTACTTGGCCCATAATATAGATTATGAGGAGTACTAACCACTTTGAATATATTGAATGAAAATATTGGTCACACCTTCTGAATGTATATATATTAAGATATCCATAATTTCTTAGCCTTTTTTGCATAAGTGATCATTAGGACTAGAATATATTATGCTGGCCCCAAGAAATTCATAAAAAATACTAAAAAATAACCTTATATAGTCTATCAATTATAAAATCATACTAGTTAATAATGATTTTATAATTAGTATAAATTAATGGTATAATAAAATAATCGTAAACTAATACATGAAAGAAAGCAATGATCAGAAGTGGTCTTCCTAAAAACTCATAAATTGTTTTTAAAAATTCTTATACAAATGACTTGAGGATTTATCTAGACCATAAAAACTATTATTATAAATTCATACATAACTCACTTTACCTAATTAAAGAAATCCAGTAGGAATCCCTATATAAATATCCTCCTCTAAATCACTATGGAGGGATACTAAATTAATATCCATCTACACAATATGAAAATTCAAACTAGAAGACAATCCAAGGAAAACACAAAAGGAATAAATATTGAATATATAAATAAAATGACATCAAAATCAATACCTTACTTATTAAGTAATCCTTAAACAACTAACTTTTCATTGTGTCATGGAAAATTACTTTTTTCATCATTATTAATATGATAAATCAACTTATTATACAATGATGTCTTACATGTTGGAAACATCCCAGAATTATAAGTATGTATGTAATTCAATGTTGTTAACTCTTCATACATTATCACAAACCTTATGTAACTTTGATCACTTTTCATTGCCTCATTAAAATATTCAACTCCCCCCCAATTTAGTGATGACCACATACTCATAAGTGAATACCGATTAGAAGTGATTTGATGTCATGATGATATTATTAGTGTAACAATTGGTGTACTAATAACCCCTAAAATAGGATCATCAAATGTAATATATGTGTTAGAAACATAAAATCCATATTTTCACCCAAAACACCATTCTCCAAATCAACACAATCCTCATAATCAACAATATGTGGTAAACATAAATAAAAAACTGGCTCAAGACAGAGAACAAACCATAAGATAGAGAAGAATATTTTTTTACATTATCAATGTATGTAATACTATGATTCTCCATAAACATTACATCATTAATTCAGAAATGTTTCTTCAAAACAAGATCATGAATCTTGAATCCATACTCATCTTGTCCTTAAACAATAAGAATACACTATTATTACTTACCATCCAGTTGGAATCTCTCATCTCTCAAAATATAAACAAAGTACTTATAATAAAAAACACATAGGTGATCATATTTGATATCATTTCCACACCAAAATAAATTAATGGTTTCTACTAAAAAATAGTTTGAGATAAATTGGTAATGTATACAATAGTCAATAATTCATCACACCAATATTTTTCAGGAAACATTTATTCATAAAGAAAACACCAAACTTTTTCCAACAAAGTGTTATTTATACAATTAGTGAAACCATTAATATGATGTTTATTAAGTGGTTTATTATAATTTATAATTAATTTATGTCTATAATAATCATCAAATATCCTATAATACTCACTCAAATTTTATGTGTGAACATGTTTCAGTATCTTACATGATTCTCTCCCAACTGAAACTTGATTTTTTTAAAACATATTGATCTTGAATTTTGGAGTTCAAAACATAATACCAAAGATTATGTGAGTAGTCAATAATTAATTTAAAAAATATATAACTCCACTGAAATTATAATAATTCAAAGGGATTTTTTTTCAAAATGTACTAATTGAAGTACCCGTGACTTACAGGGAAAATGATGACTGATGAAACTCACCTTACTATATTTTTCATTCATACAGTGATTTATTATGTCCAATTTCACACCCTTCAAGCCTGGATGAGAATTTATCTTCAAAAAAACCATTCCTATTATCACTAATGTGGTTGAGAACCTATTCCATAACTGGGAAGAAACACTACACTCAATAACATAAACATAATCAGAAGAAATAGAAACTATAGTTGAGTAAAAACATGACAAATTTTTACCTTGATCCACTATCAAAGAACCCATAAAAATATTCCATTGTTCATCACAAAAAAAACTATTAAAACAATCATAATCATTAAATTTTATAGAAATATTATTCAAAAATTACACAAGTTCATTTTGAACATTCATTGAAATTATGTTAGTTCCCATGCTAGTCTACAAAAAAATGGCTCCCATACCTAAAACATCAACATGAAAATATTTACACATCATTAAAATCAAATAATTACATAGTATATTAGATTTAAAAAACTATTTCCTCAATGACCTATGAAATTTGAATCCACTTTCATTAACCTAGAAAGAATCCTTAGAAGCTGTATTAAAGGATCCATAAAGAATAACAGTATCACCCTTGTAGAGGTGTTCAAAAAATAATCACCATCACTATTTGTATTCTAATTATTTTCCCCCAATATTTTTTCTGATTTCACCTAATTGGAAAACATTTTAATATGTCCTTTGTTTCCATAATGATGAAATTCAAAATCTCTCTTCTTTGACCTATATTTGATCATTCCTTTTATCTTAGCTGAATTTCTCCATCCTTGAGTCCTTTCCAGAACTCCCCCTATCCTCATTGAAAATAGTTCTAAAGAGGATGTTTCATGAGTATGTATCCTAAATTCTTCATTTGAAAACTAAAACAGGACTATTCTAAACATCAAAACAATGTTAAGATTATAACTTGTTGGAGTTACATAATAATTATCCACCGAAACAGGTAAGATATTAAGAAGAAAAATAGTTAAATCATCATATTCATAATTAATGAACATACATGATAACTTAACTAAATAGATTTTCAATTCACTAAAAATAATCATAAATAGATGAATCTTTTTTTGTTTCTCTAATTTAGAACTTTTTGTATAGAAACATTTTATTATTTCTTATCATGTAAGAATATATTGTCTCAAGCTTCTCCAAAAATGTTTTAGCATGATAGATATTGACAATATAGTTGATTAAATTATATTAAACCCACTAAGGAATGAAACAACAGACCATATCTTTCTCACAATATCATTATTCAATAGAAATTATTTCTTTATTATGGGTACCAAACACCGAAAGATGAATTTTCATGATGAAAATTATATCCTTCATTTTTAATCTTCGCATATGATAAATGGTACTATTCTATTTAATTACAAGACTATGATTCACATCTATAATTTATATGAATAATAATATCACCCTCTCATATAAGATATCAGTAAAGTAAAAAATCAATGACACACAAAGGAAAAAAAGTGAACACATAGTGAATTTTTTTTTATTCCCTTCGAAAAATCTTGAAAAATCAAAGCCGATGAAAAATGACCAAAAAATATGTGAAATTAATAAAGTTGCTGAAACTATATGTTTTTAAAAAACATTACGCAAAAGGAAAAAAACCATGGGACCAATTCCAGAAAAGTGTACTGAATAAAAATAAAAAATACATAATAGAGACTCTCAAAAAATGAAATGGATTTTAAAAGAATAGCTCCCCCATATAACAAGAATATTATAAAATATGAGATTATAAGAAATCAAATCTGAAAAAAAAAACATCATCAAAGAAATAAAACAAAATAATAAATCTGACTATATAGATATGGATAATACTAACTGAATAACCCGGTTCTGAAAAATCACTAAGATTATAAAAAAAAGATCATCGATCAATGTAAGTCAAAATAATAATCCCTAATTGTGTCTCTTCCTTTTAAGAGATAATAATAGACTTACACATCAATAATTCTACAAATTATCTCCCTCACATCTTGAATGATAATCCATACATCCTTGTAAGAAAAATATCTACAAAGGATATGTAACCTCTAGTTTATATATATATTTTCTATTTCCTTTTTTATGAAGTAGGTGACATCCCCACATATAAAGGATACCCAAAAATATAATTCTTAGTGTTTAATAAGGGTAAGATTTAGTGGTTTAGTGAATGAAATTTCACTTTTTAAGAAACCATAGAAAGAAATTCTATTAATCGATCTATATATAATTGATGGTCAAGAATTATTATCATCACTATAAGAAAAACAAGATTTTGTGCCTACTAAAATTAGAAACATCTTGAGGTGGTTGATAAAGACCTAAACTTATCACCCCCACCCACCCCCCTCCACCGCATGCACCAAACCTTCAAAATCCTCTCTTTTAACCTAACTATCCCCTTGTAAAATCCACTATCACTACCATCATCTATCATCCCTCCCTATCCTATACCTCACCCTCTCTACACCCCAACTAAATCTTCCACTACCACCACCCAATTTTTATCACCTCCACCTCTATTCTTAGTCAGAAGCTCCACCACTCATAACTTCAAACCCTGATATAACCATTGTTTCCCCCTATGATTTCCACCATCCCCAGAAGGTGATGTTTTCCCATCCAAATCCACTTCCCCATTCCAAATATCCCCCATAGTTTTCATATTAATATTTACATCAAAGGTAAACAAAAAAATTCGTATACAAGTCATGTGATTCTGGATTTTTAAAAAAAATACTATTTTAGTTTTTTTTATTTTGATAATATCCATGTAGGGATTATATTGAAATGACATTTGATACAAAATTGACACATTTATTTTATAAAATGTTTCTATTTATGGTGAAAATTCTATTTAATGGGAAAAAAATTAAATTATAATAATTTTCCCTAAAACCTCCATTCATTGTAAGTTATAATTAAAAATTGGAAATTTTGGGCTTAATTCTTCAATTTTTTTTATTTGATATTAAATATATATTTTTTGAAAATTTTTTGGTTGATTTACTTGATTTTAAACTAAAATATTATTTTGAACTTGTTTTAGATTGTTATGGTTATGAAATTTATTTTTCCAGCATTCCATGTTTTTATTTTTGATATAATTTCTTAATCATGTTATAATTTTTATTGTTGATGTCTGATATCACATTTTCAATATGATTACGTTTATTTAAATTTATACATTTAACCCATTATAATTTTTACAGATAAATTTTTATAAAGTATTTAATTTTTCATTCCATTTTCTAAGATTAAATTGAAGATAATATTATGAGCATCCATGATGACACACACACACACACACATTTCAATTGTGAAAATTTATGATGTTTAAAATTTTCAATGTCAACCCATGGTATAGTGAAGAGGGAGCATTGGGTACAAAACATGACTGCACCAAATATTCTAGAAAATGTTCCAGAGAGGTGTTCTCCCTTCATAGTTGTGTTATTTAGTTACATATTGGTTTAGTTAGGCTGAAAAACGATCAAGCTAATTTTTCTTAACACATTTCAGGGAATTTGAAATATTTTACATGTATAAAAGTTAAATTTGTTGAATGTAGGTGGTGGAAGTGTATCATTATGAGAATTGTGCAATGAAAATACCTCCTCATAAGATTGAGACTCATAAAGTTTCATAGATTCAACAAGATTTATTTATCATTCTCTATTTATGTTGATTTTTAAATAGTTTTTCATTTTATAGTTTTACTTTATTGGTATATAATTAATGGAGAAAGAAACATGGACTAATAGAATATTAATGTCGATGATGAATCATGATCAAAATGATATTGAGGTTTCATATCTTATAATATGATTTTTATACTAATCATGAATACACACACATATACACATATATATATTATACAAGCTTAGTTTTATGTTCTATCTCCCCGACAACATATCACTCGGTCCGGTCCACAATGAAATAGGAACGCATGCACACATTCCCATATGTAAGAGGATATTGACTACTGGTGAGGGACTAAGTGATGTAATGGGAGACTATTTCTTTAGTATCTATGAATATAAAATTAATCATACAACATAATAAATGACCAAGGAAGAATATAAGAATGATATCAAACAAAAAAAAGCAAAAAAATCAACATATCATAAGATATAGAAACTACATTCAATAACCAACATTATAAAAAGAAAAAAATATGGATACCTAGAAGCGGTGGATGAACAAATGAATGGAAAATAGGTGAAATAATAAGTTGGAATCTATAATCCTAGAGTATGTACCTTTTTTACCTTGATCAGTATCCACAAGCACCTACTCAAAAATCTATAATAGGTACCTTGCACATGGATGAATCCCAAATTGTCAAGTCTATATATGAATCGTGATTCCCATACAATGAGTGATATTAATTTAATAAGGAAACCTCAAATAGGTTATTAACAAAAATTTAGAAAGTTTATAAATTTGTATGAATTGATAGAAAATATACTCAATAAAAACCCCTAATCTTCCAAGTTATCATGCATTAACCAAGCCTCCATAAACCCTAGACCTACATACTTTTAATCCATGTAGGAATGATAGTCTATCAGAGCTATTACTACCAAACATAACCCATAATCCGAACTATTACAATAGGTTAGAACCACAATTATACCACATACCATATTGATGGTTCTTAGGAGGTTATCTATGTCACCCCAAACCATCCCAAAGTTTATTGATAGGTCCATGTTATCTCTAATCCACCCTAGATGTTATTTGGAGGTACAACATATCATCCCAAACCATCACGATAGTTCATTGGAGACCAAAAAATTTAGTATCATAACATCATTAGTAAGAAACAAAATATCAAAACCAAGGGAATACATTATTCCATCTCATTAATCATGTATCTAGGCTTGACCATCCCCAACCACTAATGAATTTCCCCCCTATATCAATGTTCCCATGTGGACAATCTATATTTGAAAAATAAATCCAAATCAGATCTCCACTTAATCCTATAATATTTTAGATGTCCCCACTCTATTGGGTCCACTAACCCTATACAGGCCTAACTAAAAGAAATTAAACCGTAGTTAGAAGTCACATGACTAAACAAATACTCAAAAAATAGATAAAAATGTATATTATGAAAAACTATATAAAATGTCTTGGAATTTACGACTATAAGAATATTGAGACTCAACCACCATGAATCGTTTTCAATGATAATCTCAGCACAATAAAACACATAAAAACTCCCCCAAATTCATAGATATATTTTTACAAAAAAATGGAATAGAGTAGAAACCATGATTAGAATCTTGAACTATGTTTGACATTCGCAAAGAGAACCAAAACAATGAATGAAAGTCAAAATGGTGAATAGATTATGTGTGTAGAGAAAATTACTTCTCCAAAAAGCCTCTCTTATTAAAAATCTAGGCATTAGGGGAGCGGTGAGGGATGTGAAATAGGATCTATGGGTGAAAATACAAAACAAACCCCAATTAATAAATATTCTTTGCAATCCACCACCTATCCTTAGGACACCACATATGATAACCCTTTCCTTTATTAGATATTAAATCATTATTTATTACATAAGAATACTCTTAGTACAACCCAAAAGATTGAGAATCCTACTTTATTTGGGTAATTAGGTACAAAACACAAAATCTTAATACAAGTTTACAAAAGCATTATTGAAAACATCAATAATTTTTTTAAAAATTCTATATCTTTAAAAAAAATTCGTATAAACCTCGGACATTCATATGAAAGTGGTGAGTTATAAATACAAGTAAGGGAATAATTAATGAAAAAAAATTAAGAAATTGTTACAAGTTATATAATAGGTATTTCAGTGGGAGTTCAAATGGGCAAGAATCATAAACATAAACAATGAGTTAATATGTATCATGATAACATAAAGGAAACATAATAAGGTGGAAACAACATTAAAGATAAAAGTATAAGAATAACTCAAAGTTAACCAATATTTAATCATAACATAATGTTCTTAGGATAACCTACCATTCACCATATATAGAATATTAGGAGACTGAAACATTACCCAATGTATTGGAGCGCTATATGAGTGCACCTATCATAAACATATAATGTACATTCACAAGTGTTCCAAATTGATCATATAACATAAGAACATATTATATAACATTTAAACCAATGATTAAGGATGGGAGGTTACATACAAGGGTGATCAAATCAATTAATTATAGTTAAAACTATTTTAATACCATTGAGTAGAAATTGTTAAGGTCATTCACCTCAAAAAGTTTGTCATATAAAATTAGAGGGACATTTTGGTAGTGTAACAACAGTACATGAAGATTCATAAAATGATTAAATGAGAGAGAAAGGGATATCTCATTGTTTGGATGTAAAAAACAAAAAAAAAATAGGGATATTTCATAACATAATACCACATTAATTTTTTTTAATTAGTATTCCTAATACAATGGGGGTTCTTGAATAAAATTCTACCTTGAAAATCCTTGAATAATTTTGGTAGCATAACAGGTGTACATTATAAATCATGGAAGAGATTAATGAGAGTGAAAGGGAAAACTAATCACTTTAAAATCGTAAGGAATGTAATAGGGATATGTAAAATATTATCCAATAAATATTAATTTTAAGATAAAGTGCATTATATAAATAAGGTGCTTGAAGTATGAAGATAAATATAGGATCACTTACTGAATTTCGGGATAGTAATGGCTCTAGTAAATTATCTAATGAGAGGGGGTAAATGATAAATAATTATTGAAAGATAAATTTAATAGAATAGGTATATTTATAATTTTTTGAAAACATAACCAATTTAAATTAAAAAGGATAAATACAAACAAGATGATTGAATTGAAAAGAAGAGAGAGTTGTACCTTGCCTTGAGACGATGATTCTAATAGATTGGGAGGAGATTCTTGAGATCATGGGGGAATCATGGTAGGACTCTAGAGAGGGGAGGTAAGATTAAAAAAATGATCTCAGAGTTTATATTGAATAGGAATGAGATCTTCTGTGGTTTTATATAGGAAAAGAGGGTGAAGTTCTTTATTTTTTACCAAACATAGGTTTTGGACTCTATATAAAATTGTAATCAAAACCATAAGCCTTATCCTATTTTTTACATATGGTTTCTAAAATATTGGTGTGTTTTATTTTATTTTATAGGTAAATGGAAAAACACAACAAAATATTACCCTTGGTGATGTGTAAGTGATTCATGTTTATAATGAATTGATTTTAAAACCTTAAAAATATAATATAGGTTTTGGAAGATTCATAATGGATTTATAAAACTAATAAAATAACATCAAAAACACATTATATTAAATATGATACATATATTTTCTCTTTAATACACATTATATCTTTTATTTCACCACTTCATGTTTAATATGATTTCATAATCAAAACCATATACTTATACGATATTGATTTGTTCCCCAAAAACCCGACTATCTCATAAAATTATGAAAATGTTACCATTGGATAATTTTAAAATTATGATTCCAAAAATAATAATTATTTTATATAAATAATTTTCTAAATATGAACATTGTAACTTTTAAATCATGAATTGTCATTTATTAAGAAGTTTTGATTTCTTCAATAATAATAGTTTTCAAACCCTTATAAAAATTACATTTGACTTAATAAGAATTATATTATCATTTGTAATTAATAAAAATTAATTGATAGTATTATTTTATTATAATATAATATATTTTCAAAATTAATGAATTCATTAAAGACATGTATTAATTGAAATTTCTTGTTACACAAAAATTCAATTTGAGTTTTGTCACATTAAAAACCAATTTTTATCAAACTCATTAAATAATCATCGATGAAGTTAATAAAAATAAGGAATAAATATAATATTTATCTACATGAAAAGGAAATTTTAATATTCATAAATTTATCATTACTAGTTTTTCCCATATTATGTAATTATTAATATTATTGTTTTACCTATAATTAACCTATTTTACTTTTACTTTGATAACCAATATTTACTACAGTTACAATTCATATTATCGAAAAATTATGTTAAAATTTTCACCTAATATTAATTATGATGATTTGAAATATAGAATAAATTCTATAAAACTCAATTAAAAAAAGAACATAATTTTATTTAAAATAAATAATTAGCGTTTTATAAAAATCAGTATTTCAAAAAACTATTTCAAGGAAAGGATTGTTTTAATTAAAATATATAACTACAAACATTAGTTATATATATTTTATTTCAAAATTATAAATATATAATATATAAATTTATTTTAAATCATTCCCCATTAGGGATAATTATTAATTAATTAAAATGGAGAATCATTATTCACATAAAAACAGTTTTCATAAAAAATTATTTTCAGGCATATAAATAAACTTATCTTACTATATGGTATAAAGATAAATTAAATGCAATTAATATAATTAAATAATACTCCAGAGTGATTATTTTACATAAAAATAAAATTATTACAATAATGGGATTATTAAATTTTCAAATTTATCAAATGAAATGAAATTTTTAAAAAATGGGTATTCTTCATTATTCATTGAAAAAAAAATATTTTTGAAAAATTAAATTATCTTACCATATATTAATTTTGATATTCAGATATAAAAAAAATTATTTCATTTTATAAAATAAATTTTCAATGTTTTATAGAAAATAAATATAAAATTATTTCATAATAATAAATAAAAATCATTTTTTGAAGTAAACATATTTTGAAGAAGATAAACAAGTTACCAAAAATTGATTGATTGTTTACAAAGAATCTATTATTAAATTTTTTCAGTAGGAAAAATATATTTTTTTAGTTAATAAACTAATTAATACTATTCATACAAATAAATTTAATAACTTGGTTATACTAGTCAAATTTTAATAAACATTGTTTGTTTCGGTTTTGGGTTGCATGTCATATACACTATCAAACAAAACATTATCTTTTAAAAACTCTTTGTATTAAATTATTCCTCAATTTAATTAATTGAATCTTTGAAATTAGATCTTGATCTAGGTATGAAGGGATTCAAAATGTGAAAATATCTTCATTGAAAACCCATATTGTAAAAAGGGTTGATCAAACATCCACTTGAAAAGAGAGAAAGGGAAGTATTTAGGTCATCGCATAACAAGGATTACAAGTGGGAGAATATTAGTGGGAATAAAAAATATTGACATGAAAGAAAAAAACAATCATCCAATAACAAATATAGATTTATATAGAACATGGTTAGTAGAATATCAATAATAACAAAACCATAAATCTATGATGGGAGAATATACCATCAATACATAATATGAAAATATTTTTGTTTGATTATTATGTTTCTAGAGATAAGTAATTCTATTAAAATATACACTAAGAACAAAATAAATCATACATTTCTGATTTTTATAATTTCATACATTAATAAACTTCCACTACAATATAGTTGTTTCCCCAAAAAATGAGTTCTCAAGATGATTTTTATGCCTAAAACAACAGAATAAACTTCTAATGAGTCACAAAATCCCTAAATGTATAAAAATATATTCCTCTAGTATTTAGAATATCCAAAATGTTTATCACAATGTAAGATAATACTAAAAATTAATAAACCAAAATACATTAATCTATACAATTTGAAAAATAATCCCAAATTTTTTACATAGATTATTCCTTAAATTAATACTCATATATCCTTAATGACACTAATAACCTCAATAATAATGAGTGTTTTGACATAAAATATTATCTCATACCCTTCAGGTAACGATACAAAAAACATAATAGAATTCTTATAATATAATACTTTCTATTAAACCTAATGGTTATATAAACCTCTTCCAAATAAAACATCTACCTAAATGTCATTAATCACCTCAATATAAAAAATATTTGATCTAGTAATATGTTAACAAAAATATCATTAATTATCTTATCTTCTTTCACTTAAATCTCTAAAAGTGGTATCAATTATTTTAAACATAATCTTATACCTATAAATATCATCCAAAGTATATTTAATATTATCCCAACAATAAATACATATTTAGGGTTATCAATCTCTCAGTCATATGTTTTCTAAAATATCACATTATCATTAAATCATTTTTATAGGTTATCAATAGCATTGAACAAATGTTACAAATCCTTAAATAAAAACTACTATGGAATAACCCATATATTTTTCATTATTCTTATATCCAAAATTTCATTGATGTACTTAATAGAAAACATATTTCTCAAATACTAAAACATAAAAACAACAATCCTTTCCCTTTAAATATTTCTATAGTACATGTCCTTCCTTGGTCTAGGATTTGACCCTTCTATAAGTTAATTGACTCAGTCAATGGCCATATTCTCCATAAATAAAACATTAAACAATAAAAGGTGTCGTTGGATTTAATTTTTTCACTTGCATCATTCTATTCATTTTTTATAAAAATAGCTAATTTATTTCCTATTTTTTATAATTAAAACACCTTCATGTTTCTTTAGATAATTTCCCTTTGTGTATATTTCTAAATTTATGACATAAATGAAATTGAATCTTCTTTTATTTATCCTCTTTATCAGATAGAAATCCTTGAGACATAACCCTAATATTTTTTTATGTTTTTGGACATTCATCTTTATGATAGCGGTTAATTTTTATTTTTGATAGCTGGTTTGGAATAATGAAGACAAGTCTTAATGGAGATCGCATCATGTCTATATAATCATTTGTGAAGTCATCACATTTCCCCTAATAGTAATTATTCTTCGGTTTTCTCATAGGTTTACCCATTGACTAGAACAATGGAAAAAATTTGGGATGGTTAGTTTTAAACTATTGAACACATAAATGGAAAACCATTAACATAAAATGAGTAAATCATAAATGAAATATATTCCTTAACTTATGAATTTCTAAGCATAAATATAAGTTATAAATGATATATTTAATAAAATATTCTATTTTTTCTATTTTCCCCTTAATAATGGTTCCCAATAAGATTTTGAATTTATTAAATCATATTCCTCATGTGGGAAAATCCAAATGTCTAGAAAGGTCCATTTTCATACACCACTTCCAAATAAAGTCTATCTCAATATGGTGTTTTTAGGGTTGTCACCCCTAGGTGTATATCTTCTAAAGGCACAAACACATGTAGTATCCAAACATGGAAATATTTTATTTTAAACCACATTATCAATAATTTAACAAATATTAGGAATGTTTTCCTATCCTTTGTGTTATCCATAAGTATTTTTTGATATTTTTCTAATACTAATCCCAAAATAACTAGACATTACTCTAATGAAAACTATGACAACCCATGTATTTATTACACATTAATTTGTGATTTATTATATAAGAATAAACTTAATAAAACATCCAAGATTGATAATCCAATTATATTTTGGTAATTATGTACATAAAGAAACAACATGATATACAGATACAAAAACAATATTGTAAACTTCCTTAACATGCCTCTAAAATTAAATATCATTAAAAACTACATGAGATAACCTAGGGACATACATAAGAAATGGGTGAGATATAAATCATAGTAAGTGTATAAAAAATAATAACACAAATAAATTAATACATGTTTTAAAATAGGCATTTAAATTAAACAGAAAAGGGGAGAGAATAATAAAAATGAACAATGAGAAAATATGTAGCATGATAACATGAATGAAACATGGAAATGTGGTAACAACATTAAACATGTAATCATAATCATAAGTCAAGGGATACACTAAGGAATCATAAAATAATTTTCTTAGGATAACATATCATGCACCATAAATGGAATCTCATGAGACCAAAACATTACTCAATGCATTGGAGGGCTATCTGGGTGAAACCATCATAATTATATCATGTTCATGCATAAATATGCCCCATAGATCATATAAAATATGAAAATAATTCATAAAGATTAATCCCATAAATATTGATTGTGAGTTACAAACCTAAATATATCCAATAAATTATCTATAAGTTCAACTAGGTGAGTAATCTTGAGTGGAAATGGGTATGGGTATACACCTCACAAATGTCAAGCATGGAAAATCTATATGACCTTTTGGAAACATGAACACTATATATTAAGATTTGTAAAGTGGTTTACTGGGAGATAAAGGGGTCTATAATAACATGGATTTAAAAATGAATTAATTAGGCATATGTAATGACCTTATCCAACATGAAAATTTTGGAATTTATAGGAATATTATGATTATATTTCTTGAATAAAAACATTTCATTAGAAATTCACAGGATAATTTCAGAAAAATAATAGGGATACATAATGAATCATGAAAGGGAATAACGATAGTGAAAAGGATATCAAATAACTTTAAAATCATAAGCAATGTAAGAAGTATTCGAAAAATATTACCATATTAATATGAAATGGATGACAATTTTCATTACATAAATAAGGTTCTTGAGTAAATAGGATCAAAGAATGATCTATTACTAAATTTTTGTATAGTAAACACTTAGGTAAATGATATAGTGATTGGGGATAAATGATATCTATTTATTTGGATATAAATATAATAGTATAGGGATATTTATGAATTCATTATAAAAATAATAAAATTAAATTAATAAGGCTAAATAGATATAAGGTTCTTGAAATGAAAAGAAGAGAGATATGTCTCTTACGTTGAGAGGGCGACTCTAAAACATTTAGGGGAGATTATTGAGAGTTTTGTGGGACCATAGGAGGAAAATATAGTGGCTATTATAGATTAATTATAATATCTATGTTTTCTAATGAATAATAATGTCATATTTTGTGGTTTTATATATTACGAGAGATGGGAGTCCTTTATTATTTCCCAATCATGGGTTTTGGAATATATCAAATAATGTAATCAAAACCAAAAAAATACCTTGTTTTTTCCATTATTTATTTCAAAGAATATTTGTTTAATTTATTTTATAATTTCATTCCTCTAATTCCATGAAATAGTACCCTTTGTTATGTGAATGTGACTGTTGTTTATATGGAATTTGTTTTAAAACCATAAATTTTAATATTGGTTTTGGATGATTCATAAAGGCATTATAAAATTAATAAAATAACCTCAAAAACAATATTTTAAAGTGGAAATATATATTTGGTCATTTATACCCATTATATCCCTTATTAAATCATGTTTGGGTTATTATGATGTCATAATTCAAATCGTATATTGATAGTGTATTTAATTTTTACGTAAAAATTTGATAGTCTCATAAAATTATGAAACATTAACTATTGGGTAATTTTTAGTTCCTAGTTCAAAAAAATATATTTATTTTTTGAAAATAATTTTCTATATATGTGGATTTTCAATTTTAAAACAAGAATTGACATTTATTTAGAAATTTTGGTTTTTTGACAATAAAATTTTTCGAACCCCTATAAAAATTACATTTAAATTCATAAAAATTATATTATCATTTATAATTAATACAAATTAATTAATATTATTTCTTATTGAAATATAATTTCTTTTTAAAACTCAAGAGTTTATGGGAAGTAATTTTTTAATTTAAATTTCATATTACATAAATAAACAACTTGGGTTTGTCACATTAAAAACTATTTTTTATCAAACTTATTACATAATAATTTATAAAGTAAAAAAATAAGGAATAAATATATTTATTATTTAATTAAAAATAAAATAATATTAATAATTTTATATTTAAATTTTTTAAATAATTATAAATTGTTTAACCCTAATTAAGAAATTTTACCATTACTCTGAAAATATATATTTACTACATTTATTAGTCAAATTTTCCAAAACATAGTTGAAATTTTTACAAATAGTAATTAAGATGGTTATAAATATGGAATAAATTTTTGAAAATTCAATTCACATAATTATTAGAATTTAATTTAAAATAAAATATTCAAGCGCATTGAGAAACTGTTTTCTGAAAAATAATTTTTTCAAGGAAAGAATGATTTTACTTTAACTCTATAACAAGTAATATTAATTTTCAGAATTTAAATTAATAATTGTAAATATATAATATATATATTTAATTTAAATTATTCCCAATTTGGGGTTTTTTTAATTAATTAAAATATAGAAACAATATGCATCTAAAAACAGTTTTCAAAAAAAATTATTTTCAAGGATAAAAATAATATTATTCTAAAAAATGATATAAATATGATTTAAATGTAATTAATTGGATTAAATATAACTAACGAATTATTATGTAAATTTTAAATCTAATTTAAAACAATAATGGTAATATTAAATTAATTGTTTTTATCAAAAGGAACAATAGTTTCTTTTAAAAATATATGTTTTCACTATTCACTGTGAAAAGGAATATTTTATGAAAAAACACAGAATGTCACCTTATTCTAATTTTTTTAATGATGATATAAAAAATTATTTTCGTTTTATAAAATAAATTTTTCGTAATGTTTTATAAAATTATTTTAGAAATCAATTCATAAAAAATTAATAAAAATCATTTTTCCAAGAAAATGTAATTTGAAGAACAAAAAGACATTACAAAAAATTGAGTAAATATTTACTAAGAATTTATCAATAAATATATATTGAGTATAGAATATATATTTTTATATTTTAAAAATTATTTAATATTATTCATACCCAAAACGTTTATGGCTTGGTTATAATAATCAAATTTAAATAAGTGTTGTTTACTTGTGTTCAGTGTCGCATATCACATACATTAATGAAAAAATACTCTATTTTAAAAACATTATTAATTAAATCAATGAATTTATTTTGGGTCTAAGAAAATTCCAAGGATACTGTATAGTACATCGGTTAGTCGGGGCGCCTGCACCAATTAGCTGGTGGATCTGCAACTGTTTGGGAGATTTAGTCTCGACCACCTTCCAATGAGCCTCCAAACATATTCCTGACACTTCCAAAGATATTAAAACATTTAAAAACACTTAAATAAGTTGATTATAAAATTTAATCAACATTTTTTATTTATGATCATTATATAGGATGAGTTAATACAGTTTTTAGATGACCAATAATGACTTTCCATTTTCAGGTTGTATATGCACCAAGGTGATGGTGTATAGGATCCAATAACACATATTTATAAGAGATTTTCTAAATGATACTAATTATTATTATATTAATAATTTTCAATTAATGTATTTTCATGTTAATTTGGATCTATTTTGAATAAATGGGCCAACATGATGCATCATATCCAAGATCTATGTTTCATGTTATCTTTCTAGTTTCTTATTCAAATGAAATTTTTCATTTTGTATTTTTATTTTTATTTAAGTCATCAAATACATTAAAAATTTAATTAAAATGAATTTTGAACAATTAAGGATTCAAAACTAACTAAATACATCTATATTGATGTGAAAACATAGGAGAATGATCAATGATTCTTTTTCTATCTTTATATCTCAACCACATGTCAATTAGATGGTTGAATTGGATAGCAGGACTTGGGGTATGATTTGACATTATTAATTATTGTTACCAATGGTAAAATCGCATGATTAAGAGTCAAAACCAACCAAATAGGATCTAATTGAAATGAAATATTAGGATAATGATTTTTAGTCATTTTTTATTTTTTTGAATCATCGACACAGTGATCGAATTCTCAAAATCTTTAGTCTAAGTAAACATGGTTTTTTCCTCTCTGATTTAGAGTGAATTGAATAAACATATAAAAGGAGTAAATATATAAAAATGGAGTTTTATTTACATGAAAACTTAGTAGATTTATCACAGATTCATTTTTACCTATAAAAATAAAAACGACATCCATTATATAGTTCTATCTCTTGGTATGATGTAAAATAATAGTTAATGTTGTATAGATTAGTTAAAATGACATAACTCCCACCATGGGGACAAAAAAGGTAAAATAAATTTATATTGTTGTGAAATAATATGTGGGAATTCCTTAAATTATTTGTGTTCTTTTGGAATTGACCTCTCATTTATATAATGTTTGAATTTATTAGGACAACATGAAATACGATTTGAAATTATTAAATATTATTAATAATGGAGAAATTACTTGTGTATGGGTCAGAATAAATCAAACAAGATCTAATTTTCATGAAATCATAAGATATGAACATTACATCATTTATTAATTATAAGAATCATCAAAATATTGATAAAATACACGAATTTATCAACACGATCGAAAGTAGTATTTGTCCCTAGGAATTGGATTTAGGTGGAAAATCATGTAAAATGGGTCAATAATAATGAAATATGATTTGATTGACATGAGATATTTTGAGAAATATCATTGAGCTGTTTTAAAGTTATAGTAATCAATGAGCCATCAATCGTATGGTCGTATTACTCTATATGACAGAAAAAATAGAAAACATTTATTATTTTATTAAAATGACATATCTACAATAAAGGGGAAAAAATATATCATATTTATATTAACATATTGGATAAAATTCCTTAATTAATTTGTGAACTACTAGAATCAACCACATGTCAATCTGATTCTTGAATTAACTAGTACAATGCAAATTATTATTTGACTTTATTAACTGTTGTTAATAATGGAGAAAACACTAGTTTGGCAGTCAAAAATGACCAAAAAACCATTGATAGACATGAAATATTATAAAAATGATATTTTTATAACTTCTAATCTCTATGAAACATCAACCCATTCATCATATACCAAAATTGGTCAGTATGATTGAAAATGAAGGATGTCACATGGAATTAGAGTTAGGTGTTAAATCAGATGAAAGAGGTCAATTGCCAACCAAATTCACATGAATCAACATGAAAACGTGTGAGAAAGATAATAATGTTCATTTTTTATATTTATAGATCAATGCATCGTCAATCAAATGCTATTATTGTGTGATATAATTGAAAATTACTGTTAACATTGTATAGGTTTATAAAAATTACATAACTTCCTCCAAGGGGTCAAAACCAATAAAAATTCTTTATATTGATATGTAAACATTGGATAGAGTTCATCAAACAATTTGGGACTTGTTGGAAGAAACCATGCATCAATATTATTCTTGGATTATTCGTTATGACCTAAGGTTTGATTTATAATTATTAAATGTTGTTTATAATGGAAAAATCAACTAGATATGGGACATAACTGGCCAAACAAGCACTGATTTATTTGAAATATTATGAAATGGTCTTTATTTCATTTAATATATGTATAAATAATATATATGTATATCAGATACCAAAAACATTTGGTATATTTTGAAGTCTCATTTGTCCACGAGATTTTGAATTAAGAAGAAAATTGTATAGAGGGAGTCAATTCCAAGAGAAAATAAATGGGTTTACACAATAGAAATAGAGAATTATTAACAATTTATTTTTGATCTAAATTAATTAATAAAAAATATGTCATATTCTCTTATGACTAGGTATGATGTAAAAAAATTGTTAATATTGTATAGCTTTATTAAAATGACATTTCACCATCTAGGGGTTTAAAATATATATTTTGTTTTGGATTGATGTGAAAATCTAGGAAAAAATTCATTGAATTAATTTTTATCGATTGGAAGAAACCAAATTTCAACCCAATGGTTGTATTGATCATCACAATGTTATGTACGAATTGAATTTATTAAGAATGGTTAACATCTAAGAAATCAACTGTGAAAATGATCAATTTCTGTTTTTTCTAAATATATACATCAATTCCACATCAATCTAATTCTCGTATCACTTGGTATGATAAAAAGGAACTGTTAATGTTGTATTGGTTATTAAAATGACATATCTACCACTTATGGGAAAAATCTGGGAAAGTAATTTTAGAATGATGTAAATATATATAATAGAATTCCTAAAAAAATTAAACTGTTAGATTCAAACAAAAATAAATATAATTCTCATATTGATTGATATAATTTGAATAGTTATTTGACATTTTTAACTGTTGTTTATAAGGTCGAAATCACATATGTAGTTGTTGAAACAGACCAAATGAGCTTGAATTGAAAAAAAATCTTAAGATAATGATATTAATTATATTGAATATATATAGGAATCATTGATATATTTGATACATACTATAATTGGATAGTGTGGTTGAAAATTTATTTTGTTCCTCGGACTATGTGTTAAGTGAAAAACAATATATAAGGGGTCAATACCTAACAAAATTTGAAAAACCATATTTTATGGGACCTTAATTGATTATTTATTTCATAAATATACTCTTAATACAACCCCAAAAGATCATTAACCATAGTGTATTTGGGAAATTATGTTTATAACATAACAACTTGCAATAGGAAAACATCAAAATTATTGTAAACAGCATAAACATGATCTTAAAATTCAATTGTTCTTGTAAAAAATCATGAGATAACCTTGGAACATACATGTGAAAGTGGTTAACTATAATGTCTAGTAAGTTAATAAAAATCATAAACTAATGTAAAGTGGTACATGTGATCAAAGAGGAATGTTAAGGTAACATAAGATGGGTTTGGATCATAATCGTGAACAATTAGGTGTGATATAACATGTTAAATCAAGGAGAAATGGGAATATAGAAACAATATAAAACATGACATCAGAAACACAATTCAAGGTTGAAATCCAAAAAATCATAACATAATGTGCTTAGGATAACATCATGTGCACCATACATGGCACCACATTATATAAAAAAATAAACCAATGCACTATAGGGCTATATAGTTTTGAACACACTCATCACTTTCAAATCATGTACATGAATAAGTGAGCCACATAGATCATTCAACATAAAGATGCATTTCATCACTTATAATCTAATGATTAAGGAGATTTGGTTAAAAACATGGAAATCCCCAATCAATGATGGATTGTTACAACTATGTGAATATCATTGATTGGAAATGGGAATGGGAATTCATTATAAAACTGTTTGGAAATTAAAATTGCATGATGATTTCAACAACATATCACAAGTACATAAACATTCATGGAAGGGATAAATGAGTATTAAGGGGGGCCCTCATCACATTGAAATCATAATAAATGTATGATCAATTCCTGAAAATATATCATAATAAGAATGATAAAACACTATTTTTTTGAATATTTTATTGATAATAAATGATATAATTTCCCCACATTGTGCTAAATATGTTTATTTATAAAATATTTGGGATTTGATAATTCATTTGAAAATTTGGTTAAAATTCCAGTTTTACCCTTTATAGTGCACTGTAGTATTTCAAAGATAAATATTTTTTTATTTATTATTGTAATTTGAAATATTGTAACCGTGTTCCTAACTTAATTTTCTACAACTTTCATTCAGGACACTAGAGATAAAAAGGGAATTTGGATGGAGTAAATGGGGCATTAATCCAATGGCGGGCTGGACTAGAAAGAATAGACATGGGTTCTGTATTTGGGGCATATCTTCTTCATCCGGTCTTGGATTAAGCCCATATTTTGATAGGAGCTCGGGGATTCATTTTCCCACAAATAGACCTTCTGGAAGGAGAGCTGGTTCACGCGTTTTCGAGGTCAAATGGCCGGTTTAAGTTGTATTAAAATATTTGGCCGAGATTTCCCATTCACACTTGAAACCTCTTTAAACCTAGCCTCCCCTCCACTCTATAAATTGGTTTTTTTCTCATTTTGAGGGGTTGGGACGTGAATTAGGATATTTGAGGTAGAGGGGAATTTGTTTCACCCAAATTCTCCAACCATTGTAAGAGGGGTACCTCTTGAAGCAAGGATCCCCTCATCGAAGCCTCCTTCTCTTCTTCATTTTGTAATGTTTTCATTTGTGTAATAAACTTCGTTGTTATTATTTTATTTCTTCTCTTTTATTATGTTTTGTTTAACTTTATTCTTCTATTAATCTTCCTAATTGGTTTGGAATTCTTGTGTAGAAGCGTTATTGGGTTATGCCCACTATAAACCTTTGCACATGCAAAACGCTTCTACGATGATTACGCCACCCATGGAAGAGTATTCTTTTAGTAATTGATCTACCTCTCACCTTCTTCATTAATTTATTTTGAATCAATGATCTAATGTAATTCACTAAATATGATCTATTAATTGAGTTTTCAATTTAAATTAAACTAAGCAAGCAATTGAATAATAAACACAAAATGCGTGAGGTCGGGATTTGTGTGAATTGTGAGAGCGTAATCTTAATCGGTAATACAGGACCACATGGGATCAATTTGTAGAGTTCAAATACAATCACTAAACTCAATTAATCCTAATTTCCAGAGTGGTTATGTTCCTTAATTTATCACTGACCATAAGCTAATCTTAGAACATCAATCAAAGGAGGGTGTTGCGATTGCATGTTCCGAAGTTAGCCTAGGTTAAATTCACTTCATCTTCGTGGTAAAGTTAATTCTCATAGGGTTCAGGATTTTAAAAATTAAGGGATCATAATTAAGTGAATGTTAATTTAAATGATAATGATTATTAATAGAGTGAATAGGTAGAGTTAGATCGATTACGCCTTTTAAAATATTTTCTAAAAAAAACATCTTCTTGATGTGTCTTTTTAATCAAACATCATTTCAAAATTAAAAACAATGAAATGAAATCTTCTTCCAGAAAACTTCTTCTAGATCTATAAAATATAAACAACCCCCATCCATTCAATTAGTGTTTTTACTCTCTTTTATTTTATTTTTAGAATACCTCTAAGAAGTTGTTTTAATTCACTTCCTCTTTTGAGAGACGACCTTGGTCAGCCACTCTGCTGCACCTAAGTACCCCAAATCACACTAATCATTTGAGGGCACACACGATAGTGATATTTCAAATTGGCGTCGTTGCTGGGGAGGAAAGTAATTATTTCAACCAATTAGAGGTATTTATTTTATTTTACAATTTATTCTCTTCCTCTCTTCTTTCTTCCTTCTTTACCCAATCTGATTTTTCTTCTTCTTCTTTTATTTTCTTCTACTTCTTTTTGGACCATCAACTCAAACTTCTCATTTTTATTTTACTATGGTACACTTTCTTTGTTTTCATTTTTATTTGATCTATGACATGAACTAATCTCGAAGATCTCTTAGATCTTGACCCTGAGATTAAACGTAGCCTTAGGGCATGAATCAGATATTCTCAATCTACGAGAAGTTTCAATATTCAACCAGTTGGTGAATTCCTCTCTTCTGGAAACATTGGAATTGCAATTTATTCAAATTCAAACATAAAAGAAGAACCAATGGCTGAAAACAATGGAAATTAACTTAGTAGAACCATTCAATAATTGGCTGCACCTGATATTAACTATCAACCAAATTGTATTGCATACCCAAATCTCGAATCGGACTTTGAACTGAAATCTGGGTTAATTAACTTACTTCCAAAGGTTCATGGCCTCTCTTTTGAGGATCTGAATAAAAATTTGAAATAATTTCATGTGGTTTTCTCAACCCTCAAACCAAGAAATGTTTCTGAGGATCAAATCAAATTAAGAGCATTCCCATTCTCACTTGATGGAGCTGCAAAAGACTGGATGTATTATTTACAACCCGAAGATGTAACTTGTTGGGACGATTTGAAACGTCTTTTCTTGCAGAGATTTTTTCCAGCATCAAGGACCACTTCCATTCGAAAGGAGATATCGAGGATCAAGAAAGCACAAGGGGAGTTAATGTATGAGTACTGGGAGCGATTCAAGAAGTTGTGTGCAAGATGTCCGCATCACCAAATCAGTGAGAAACTCCTCATTGAGTAATTCTATGAAGGACTCACACCCATGGAGAGGAGCATGGTGGATGCTGCAGCTAGAGGAGCATTGGTGGACAAGACACCAGCAGCCGCACGTGCATTGAACGACAAGATGGCCCAAAACTCCCAACAATTTGGTGATCGAGGTACACCACATATCAGGGAAGTACATCAGGTAAGTCCTTATTCTCTTGAGAGTCATTTGATTGATACCAAGTTAGAAGAATTGACAACTATGGTGAGGAAAATTGCTTTGCCACAAAAGTCATCTCTACCCCCTGCTTCAAGGCCTTGTGGAATTTGCACTGAGACAAGCCACCCAACTGACTGTTTCCCACAACTACAAGAGACATAGTATTGCGCAGTAGTATTCCCAGAGAGACCATTTCAGCAGCAACAACAACCATGTCCCCAAAAGAAGTTTGATTCATTTTCTCCAACATACAACCAAGGGTGGATAGATCAACCAGACATGAGGTATGGCTCTAGACAACAACAAATTCCCCCTTTTCAACCAAACTTCCAGCAGCCTCTGCCTTACCAGCAGGGTTTCCAACAACCCCAAAGGAGATTTGAAGCTCAAACATCAACAATCCAACAACAAGGGAATCCCCCACCCAAGGTAGATTCTAATACTTATGATCTTTTGAATCAAATTGTTCTTAATCAACAGAATGAGCTGAAGAGTCAAGGTTCGGAGTTGAGGGATTTGAAGACTCAAATGAGCCAGATTGCCACCGCCCTCCATGAACTTGTGAGTAAGAATTCTGGAAATCTGCCTTCCCAACCCACTCCAAATCCAAAGCGGAATGTTAGTGCAATCACATTGAGAAGTAGGAAGAAAATGAACGATACATCTGTACCTACCATTCCACCGGGATTCACCTCAACTCTAGAGAAGCCATATTCCATACCAACTGATGAGTAATCCAAGGAGAAAGATAAAGGTAAGAAAAAGATTGATGATGTTCCTCCTAAACCCCTTCCTTTTCCAAATAGGGTTGTTCAAACCAAGAAGATTACTGAAGAAGCAATGAAAAGGAGGTTTTAAACACATTCAAGTGTGTGGAGATCAACCTTCTTCTACTTGAATCCATTAAGAAAATCCCATGGTATGCCAAATTCTTAAAATAACTCTGCACCAATCAAAGAGGGCTCAAGGGAAATGAGAGGATCAACCTTGGAAGGAATGTCTCGACACTCATTACACCAACTCTAGCAATGCCAACAAAGTGAAAGGATCCCGGGAAATTCACCATCCCATGTACCATAGGGGAGTTGCACTTCGCTGATGCTCTTTGTGATTTAGGAGCTTTAATAAATGTGATGCCTCACTCTGTATTCTCTTCCTTGCAGGTTGGTGAGTTGAAGCCAACAAGAGTAGTGGTGCAATTGGCGAATAGAGCTATGGCATATCCATAAGGAGTCCTTGAGTATGTACTTTTCTGGGTAAGAGGCATGATATTTCCAGCAGACTTATATGTGCTTAACATGGAGGATGATCAGGTAAGTTCTCATGCCCCCGTTATCTTAGGTAGGCCCTTCCTCAAAACTGCAAAAACTATCATAAATGTCAATGAGGGTACACTTTCCATGGAATTTGGAGATGAAGTTCTGATATTTAATGTTATGGATTCTATGAAGTACCCCTCAGAGGACCATTCTGCTTTTGTTATCTCCCATTTTGAACCACCAAGTAAAAAACCCATGGAATTGGATTGTCCTATGCTTAGGGAGATTATGAGTATTGGTTCTAGTTTGATGTCTAAGAGTACTTCTAGACCCATTTTTAAGGACCAAGACTCTCTAAGATTTGATTTTTAAATGGAATCATATTCTGATTTTGATCATGTGAACTCTGATTATGACATGGATATTGAGTATGCTGATAGATTTGGTGCTTTATTCTCTGATTGTGATGATTTATATTCTGATAATAATGTTCATTGTGTAGATATGTTTGTTGCATCAATTTCTCCATCCATACATCACCCCCTACATTGGAACTGAAGCCATTTCCCCCAAATCATAAATATGCATACTTGCTGAGTGGTGATAGATTACCTGTTATCATTGCTAAAAATCTCTCTTTTGAACATGAAGAAAAACTTTTGAATCTTTTGAGAGATAACATTAGGGCAATTGGTTGGACATTGGTAGACATATCAGGTATTATCCCCTCCATTTTCATGCATAGGATTCTCTTGGAGGATGGGGATAAACCGGTGAGACAACCACAAAGGAGACTCAATCCCACCCTCCTGGAAGTTGTTAAAAAAGAGGATGAAAAATTGCTCGAGGAAGGTATAATCTATCCCATTTCAGATTCTCATTGGGTAAGTCCTATTCAGTTTGTGCCTAAGAAGAGTGGTGTTACTGTTGTTAAAAATGAGAAACATGAGTTAGTTCCAATAAGGGTGAAAAAAAGTTGGCGTGTGTGTATTTATTATAGGAAACTAAATCAGTCCACTCACAAGGACCATTTCCCCCTCCCATTTATTGATCATATGCTTGAGAGACTAGCTGGGAAGACACGCTATTGTTTCTTGGATAGATTTTATGAATATTTTCAGGTTCCTATAGCTCTGGAGGACCAGGAGAAGACAACATTCACCTGCCCATTCGGTACCTTTGCTTACCGAAGGATGCCATTTGGACTTTGCAATGCCCCGGGTACCTTCCAGAGATACATGGTTAGTATTTTTTCTGATTTTATTGAGACCTGCATGGAGGTATTTATGGATGATTTTACAGTGTATGGATCCTCATTTGATGAATGTCTAAAGAGTTTGGGAAAGTTATTGAATCATTTTATTGAGAAGAATCTGGTCCTCAACTTTGAAAAGTGTCATTTCATGGTAGAGAAAGGCATTGTCTTAGGGCATGTAGTGTCAAAACATGGGATAGAGGTTGATAGATATAAGATAGAAATTATTTCATCCCTACCATATCCTACATGTGTTTGTGATGTAAGATATTTCCTAGGGAATTCCGGGTTTTATCGGCGCTTCATCAAAGATTTTAGTAAGATTTCTCTTCCTATGTCAAGATTACTTCAAAAGGATTATGATTTTGTGTTTGATGTTTCTTGCAGGAATTCATTTGATGAGCTAAAACAACGTCTGACCACTCCACCTATCATACAGCCCCCGCGGTGGGACCTTCCATTTGAGCTTATGTGTGACGCCTCTAACTTCACGGTTGGAGATGTCTTATCTCAGAGGGTGGAAGGACGTTCACATGTGATTACCTATGCATCAAGGACATTGGATTCAGCCCAATAAAACTACACAATAACGGAAAAGGAGTTTCTTGCTGTCATATTTACTTTAGATAAATTTTTTTATATTTATTGGGCTCTAAAGTAGTTGTTTTTTCTGACCATGCATCTTTGAGGTACCTCCTAAAGAAGCCATATTAAAAGCCATGACTTATCCATTGGATGCTCCTTCTTCAAGAATTTGATACTGAGATAAAGGACAAGAAGGGGTCAGAGAATTTGGTGGCGGACCACATGAGTAGGCTTACTCACACACTAGAGGATGACACCTTAGACCAGGTACCACTTTGGGACACTTTTCCCGATGAGCATCTTTATTCCATCTCAGGTACACATCCTTGGTATGCTGATTTAGTGAACAACATTGTTGCCTCTGAAATCCCTACAAATTTAAATAAATATCAAGTCCAAAAATTAAAAAGTGAGTCTAGGTATTATGTGTGGGATGATCCTTACCTCTAGCGAATGTGTAGTGACCAAGTCATTAGGAGGTGTGTTCTTGATCTTGAGTTTGAGTCTGTTTTGCATTTCTGTCATACACTTGCTTGTGGTGGACACTTTGGACCCCAAAGGAAAGCTAGGAACGTTTTGGACTCTGGATTATATTGGCCTAGCATGTTCCATGATGCCCATGTGTTTTGTAAGTCATGCTCTCATTGCCAACACACTGGGAATATTTCTAGGAGACATGAGATGCCCCAACAACCCATACTATTCTATGAGATTTTTGATGTATGGGGAATTGATTTTATGGGTCCTTTTCCTAGTTCATTTGGATTTTTGTATATTTTGGTTGTTGTTGATTATGTGAGTAAATGGGTGGAGGCCAAGGCCACCAGGATTGATGATTCTCATGTTGTTGTGGACTTTGTCAAAGCACAGATTTTTTGCAGGTTTGGAGTACCAAAGGCTATCATCAGTGACCAAGGGACACACTTTTGCAATATGAATTTTTCTTCCCTCCTTCGAAAGTTTTGGGTGACACACAAAACATCAACACTATACCACCCCCAAACAAATGGCCAGGCTGAGGTTTCAAATCATGAGTTGAAACAAATATTGGAGAAAACCGTGGAGCCAAATAGGAAGGATGGGAGCAAGCGCTTGGATGATGCGTTGTGGGATTATAGGACAACATACAAGACACCCATTGGTATTTCCCCATTTAGGATTGTTTTTGGGAAAACATGTCATCTCCCAGTGGAAGTCGAGCATCGGGCATATTGGGCTATAAAGAAATGCAACATGGATTTGGCCCAAGCTGGAATTCAATGAAAGTTGCAAATTCAAGAGCTTGAGGAGATTAGACTATCATCATATGAGAACTCAAGGCTCTACAAGGAAAGATCAAAAGCAGATGATGAAAAAATGATCCAACAAAGGGATTTTCATGATGGAGAGAAAGTCCTTCTCTACAGTTCACGACTGAAGATGATGCCTGGTAAGTTGCGTTCCAGATGGTTAGGTCCTTATATTGTATCTAATTTTTTTCCTTATGGTGCAGTGGAGATCACACAAGAGGACACTGGAAGGAGCTTTACAGTCAATGTGAAACGTTTTAAGAGATACATTGAGGGACTTCCTACTAATGTAGTGGATTTTATCACACTGCATGACCTCATCATCGCTTGATCACATCAGGCTGTTCCTAACCCTTTCACTTTTATATAATTTGTCCTATTTAAAAATTCTTCATTTCATGTGCATATATCATCTCATGGGTTCACATTGAGGACAACACAATATTTTAAGTGTGGGGGAGGGAACCTTTTAGTTTAGTAATTTCAATTGTTTTCCTAATTAAAAAAACAAAAAAAATTGTGTGTTTTTTCAAATTTTATGTGTTTATTTTTAAATTTTCTTTGTGTTTTTGAAATTTTTTAACTGAAATGATTCTCATCGCAATTTTAAAAATGCATATCAATGAGTGAAACAATTTATCCCTTGAAAATAAGCTTAAATGAATGCTGAAATAACTTTGTTTCAAGTTCAAATATTTTGTAATTTCATTAAAAGTACACTGAATTTTAAATCCCATGCCATATCTCACTGTCTTTATATTTGAAATCACTTTCTAGTGAGGCTTCTGAACCATTATTTTCATATTATTTACATTCACCTCACTTCTTGAGAGAACCAAACCATGCTTGATTTAACCAGAATTTGATCTATTCCTGTCAAAACATGAGGGTTTGTGGTACATATGTTTAAATGATTGAGGCATTTGTTTGGTATTAAAGCCCCTATTTCAAAGAATCCTTTTTTATAATGGCCTACCTTGAATATTTAATCCTTGTATCCCTTAGAATCCATGCACAGCCTGTTAGGTTAGCCACATTACAAGCCAATTTTCTCTATCCAACCAACTCTTGAAGTGAAATTGCATAATCTAGTTGAGATTAAGTGTGGGGGAAGTTGTCTTGTGTTGTGCCACCACATTCTGTGATACTTTGGGTGGAAAATTAAATTTTTAAGAGATGTGTTTTCTACTGAAGAAAGCCATTATATTGAAAGCTGTTCCTTTTCTGGAGCTTCTAATTGATGTGGAAAGTTGTGCCCATCTTGAGCTTTCAAGAAAATTAGGTTTGAGAAGAGTGACATTTTTTATGCTGAAATAATGAATGGTGTAAACTTTTCAGGACTTTTCATGATGATGGAGCTGAATTGATACTATGGGGATTGAGGAGAAGACCATATTTAAGTGAAAATTAGATTAATGCAATTTTTTTCAAAAGAGTCAAGCTCTCCTCATTCAGCCTCAGAGTTTTTCACATCTTAACCCTACCAACTGAAAACCACATAACAACCCAGAAAAGTCCTCATGATAAACATATTTCCTTTACTCACATCGGGTAGCGATGTAGGAATCTATCAAGCCTATGGTGACCCTTGTATGAGTTTGGATGAGAAAGTCATTGAAAAAAAAATTGATATTTGAGTGATGAGAGAAAATTCAAGAGAGGTAAGTGTTTTGTGCATGGGAGGATAAATGAAGTGGAAATATATTGAATGATATAAATGGAGAACTTGAAATAAGGTTTTTTATGAGGCATGATATCTTTTGATTCTTGGTGTGAAATTTATTGATCTCAAGGATATGTGTTTTAAAATTGGTTTTGATTTGATATTGATGTTTACTTAATATGAGATTTTGCTCAGGAGTGAAAAAGGGTAAGTGTGGGGGAGTTGATAAAACACTATTTTGTTGAATATATTATTGATAATAAATGGTATAATTTCCCCACATTGTGCTAAATATGTTTATTTATAAAATATTTGGGATTTGATCATTCATTTTAAAATTTGGTGAAAATTCCAGTTTTACCCTTTATAGTGCACAGTAGTATTTCGAAGTTAAATATTTTAATATTTATTATTTTAATTTTAAATATTTTAACAGTGTTCCTAACTTAAATTTATACAACTTTCATTCAGGACACTAGAGCTAAAAAGGGCATTGGATGGAGTAAATGGGACATTAATCCAATGGTGGGCTGGACTCAAAAGAATGGACATGGGTTATGTATTTGGGCCATATCTTCTTCATCCTGTCTTGGATTAATCCCATATTTTGAGAGGAGCTCGGGGATTCATTTTACCGCAAATAATGCTTTGGAAGGAGAGGCGGTTCACGTGTTGTCGAGGTCAAATAGGCGGTGTAAGTTGTATTAAAATATTTGGCCGAGATTTCCCATTCACACTTGAAGCCTCTTTAATCCTAGCCTCCCCTCCACTCTATAAATTGTATTTTTTCTCATTTGCAGGGGTTGAGACATGAATTAGGAGATTGGAGGCAGAGGATAATTTGTTTCACCCAAATTATCCAAACATTGTAATAGGGGTAGCTCTTTAAGCAAGGATCCCCTCATCGAAGCCTCCTTCTCTTCTTCATTTTGTAATGTTTTCATTTGTGTAATAAACTTATTTGTTCTTCTTTTATTTATTCTATTTTCTTCTGTTTTGTTTAAATTTCTTCTTCTATTAATCTTCCTAATTGGTTCATAATTCTTGAGTAGAAGCGTTATTGGGTTATTCCCATTATAAACCTTTGCACATGCAAAACACTTCTACAATGATTACGCCACCCATGGAAGAGTTGTCTTTTAGTAATCGATCTACCTCTCACCTTCTTCATTAATTTATTTTGAATCAATGATCTAATTTAATTCACTAAATATGATCTATTAATTGAGTTTTCAATTTAAATGAAACTATGGAAGCAATTGAACAACAAACTCAAAACGCGCGAGGTCGGGATTTGTGCGAATTGTGAGAGCATAATCTTAATCGGTAATACAAGACCACACGGGATCAATTTGTAGAGTTCAAATACAATCCCTAAACTCAATTAATACTCATTTATAGAGTGGTTATGTGCCTTAATTTGTCACTTACCATAAGCTAATCTTATAACATCAATCAAAGCAGGGTGTTGCGATTGCATGTACCGAAGTTAGCCTAGGGTTAAATTCACTTCATCTTCGTGGTAAAGTTAATTCTCATAGGGTACGGGATTTAACAAATTAATGGATCATAATTAAGTGAATGTTAATTTAAATGATAATTATTAATAATATAGTGAAGCAGTAGAGTTAGATCGTTTACGCCTTTTAAAATATTTTCTAAAAAACATCTTCTTGTTGTGTCTTTTTAATCAAACATCATTTCAAAATTAAAAACAAAAAAATGAAATATTCTTCCAGAAAACCTCTTATAGATCTATAAACTATAAACAATCCCCATACATTCAATTATTGTTTTTATTCTCTTTTATTTTATTTTTAGAATACCTCTAAGAAGTTGTTTTAATTCACTTCCTCCTTTGAGAGACAACCTTGGTCAGCCACTCTACTGCACCTAAGTACCCCAAATCACACTAATCATTTGAGGGCATCCACGACATTGCTATTTCAAAGAACAATTGGATAAAAGGAATAATTTAAAGAAGTTATCTAATTAAAGAGTATAATGAGAGTATTCCTTAGATTGAGAGGAAACATCTAAAATATTTAGAGGGGATTAATATGAGTTTGGGTAACCTTGGGAGTGTTGTATCTGTATAATATAACAAATAACAATTAATATTGTAAGAATATTCTTAGATGGATTACATACAATAGGGGTGAATTTTAGTTTAACAACATAGTTTAAAATAATTAAAATAAAAAATACACAAGTCTCTTAATGTTTGTTATCATAATTGTCCCTTAGTCCGATGATCATAATCATAATAATTGAAGTCTTGATATGGTCCAATTAATTAGGGTTCAATTTTGAAATCATGATTGAACTGATTAATCTGATTATGTATCATAATGAGAGTAAATATGAAAAACATAAAATAATAGAAATATGAAAATGATGTCTCACTATCTATTAAAATATGTTGTAGAATAAAAACATGTAAATAATAAGTAAACAATAGTATACAAAAGAAATAAAAACATTAAATCTATTAAAAAATAATTAATCTCTTTTAACCTTATGATTAGGGTAGTCTATATCCTAGAATATATGTATCTCTTGTTTTATACTTATAATAAATATTTCTTTCCATACCAAGGAAACTCATTGATATGTTGATTGGAATGAATCTAGTTTAATATCTATAGAAGCCCTTGATACGATGGTCAGATTCTATGTGTATCAAGACTCAGTAGCCCTGGATATGATGGATCGAATCCTCTATCTTCCTATCCTTAGAAACCCTTTATCTTAACAATGATCATATGAAAATTGTAATGAAAAAGTTCAAAAGGAGAAAACCAAACATTGTTTCATTATAAATTCAAAACAGAAAACAATTAAAAATTATAGGAAAAATATGTTTACGCTAAGAAATATTCTGATCTCTTTGAAAATTATAAATTATAAATGATATTTTTAGTAGTAATCATCAACCCCAAAATTGTTGAATGACATGAAATTAGTAGAAAACATCCAAATGATCTTCTTGATCTCAAAACTGTCATATTTTCTCTGATCTTATTACAATGAATAAAAATCATAAAACTTCAAAAAATCTATTTTAACTAATTCCCCGATGTCAGATTAGTTTACCCCATTAAAATGTAATGGTTTTCCTTACATTATAAATATGTCATCTTAATATGATTATAAAATAAAGTCATATGATGGAATTAATTAACAATATAGATTCAATAATCGTTATGACTATCATTCTGATGTTATCGATATTGGTACCAATATGATTATTAATACTTTTTTCTTACTATAGTCAGGAAATAAGTTCTAACATCTGGTACAGATAAGGGTGAGTCTAATTAATCAGACACATACTCATTATGATAATCATAATGAAGAATATAAAGTGTATACTTGTAATAATTAAGAACTTATTCTATGAATGATAGAATATAATGTTTTCATAAAAAATATAAAACACTTTGGACATCAAAAGATAGTAAAACATGTTTTAAAAAATATTTTTTTTCTTTCAAAAAAAAATGGAATGGAAAAGTGATAGAAATAATTTCTAACTCAAAAATATTTCCCTTTTTGGGAAGCATAAACTACAAAACATAAATTAAAAAATAACATGAAAAAACATATAGTCCCTTTATTTTAAGTACATCTAATTTATATTTAAACCTTAATCCTAACTCCTATGAGTTTATAATTCATATTAATATGATAGATAATACTATTCTTAAAAATATATCCATCCTTTAGAATAATATATTGTAAAGACCAAAATATTTCACGGAAATGTTTTTTCTTAAATACATTGGAATTTTACGAGTCTGTGGTTTCTGAGAGAACTTGATTCCGAGGCCCGGTGTGCCCAGAATCAATCTTTGAAGTTTTGTTCGGGTACGCTCAGTAAACGTACATGTAGGTTATTATATCATTTGAACTGGGGCTCGGAATTGAAATCAGAGGATACTGATGAACTCATAGCACTGATAATTTCTTAAGGGGACCTTTACTGCCATTTTGTTTTATGCGGGTTGAGAGTTAATTTTTGGAGAAATTGAAATTAGTTAAATAAAATTGTAGAACACATATTTTATTTATCTATGGTAGTTATATCCTACAAAGGAGAATTTATTGGTGGCGCCCACACCCACATAACCTCCCATGGGAGGATAATATGAGGTGGGGCCCACACAAACCCCTAACCTTTCATCTCCCTTTAACTCCCCTTTAATTTCCCCTTATTTAATTTGAGAACTATCCTTTATTTATGTGATCTCTTTACCTCCAACTCTCCCTTTTTAATTTTTTCCAACTCTTTTAATTAATTAAATGAGATTTAATTAATTAATTAAAGAGTTTGAATTTGTAATTACATGTGTTAATAAAATAACAGCCTTAGCTATTATTTTATTTTGGCACTTGTTGAGTTGGGAGAACCTTGAGGAAGCTCTGGAGAAATAGAGAAAAGTGTTCTCTCAACGAAGAAAATCTTTCTTCCAATGAGGAACCGTCGAGAAAAGTCGATCATCACCTTCGATCTTCGGCCAAACCAGAGGAGAAGGAGCCACCCGCATGGAACGCCGACTATACTCCATCCTCATCCCCTTATTTCTCGACGTCAACGAGTTGACGCCATCTCCCCGCGACGCCATTTTCTGTGACACTCGACAACCACAAAACTTATTTCAAGGTAGGGGTTTGTTCAATTTGAAGTGATTATCTTGAACCCTGTTCTTCGTTGAAAATCATAGTTTGCATTTGGCCAACTGATACCACCTAACGCGGAGGGTACAGAACGAACGGACACGGCCCAATGACCCTCCATTGTCCCTTTTGTTTGAAATGGAGACCATGATAGGGAGGTGGCAACGAGTGAAGGCAACGGCAGCGGGCCGTCCGCATGCGGAAGAACCGCAGCCCGTAACCATGGGATACTCGGCTAAGGAATAACCCGTTGGCCATAGCCGGCTGGACCGAAGAGACCACGACACCACAATGGGCGCCACGCTGCGGAGGACCATGGCCCGCGCTCCGCGGGCCACTTCGGTGGGAGAACTGGCCGGTTCATTGGCCGGTCGGGTGGATGAAGGCCGCGGCACCCATGGTGCCGCACTGGGAGACTACGGCCCACCCATGAAGGCCACTTGAGCTGGGATGCCTGACCGTCTTTGGCCGGCCGGAATGGAGGGTCGCGCTGGTCGGCGCCGCCATTTCGGGAAAGCGGCCCCCCTTGGACCGCTCGGCCCTTACGGGTCGTGCCATGCAGGACCAAGCCGTGGCTAGCTAGGCCACGCCCTACCGGGACACGCCATGCTGGGCCGGGCCACACCCCATCGGGCCGGGCCGCGTGATTCACTAGGTCGGTCCGACCCTCTACCGGGTTGGACCCCCCAAAACCGGGTTGACCCGACCCATCAGCCCACTGGGCTTAACGGGACGGGCCCATTTCCACTTAAAGGTGAATATCTTTATGACCGCGCGTCAGATCGAGGTGCCATCTGTGGAACTGGGACCCTTAAAATGAGGAGATCCTTTTGCAATACTATAATTGAGTTTTGAATGACTATGGAAAACAACCGGGTTTGGAATGATCATATTTCCAACCTGGCCCCTGTAATGGAAAAGATATTATCTCTCAGACCGGGCATCTGATTGACGCACCGTCTGTCGTGCCGGGTTCCTTTTGACAAGATGGAACTTTGGGATACATAAAATCAGTACTTTGTGAAATTTTATGTATCAAACACCTTTGACTCAAGGAGTGGACCCTCCTTGAATCGAGCGTGCTGTTTGCGGGAACCCTAGAGCCGGCTGCGACTGCAACGACTATCGTACTGGAATCCTCCGTGGGTTCGACGACGACAGAAACTATACAAGAATCCCCTGTGGGTTCGGTAGGGATGACAACTGTACTATAATCCTCTGTGGGTTCGACAGCGACGACATCTGTACTTGAATCCTTTGTGGGTTTGGTAGCGAAGACAACTGTACTAGAATCCTCCGTGGGTTCGGTAGTGACGAAAATTGTACTTGAATCCTCCGTGGGTTAGGCAGTGATGAAAAATGTACTAGAATCCTCCGTGGGTTTGAAATAAATGAAAAATATACTGGAATCCTTTGTGGGTTCGGTTGGGATGACAACTACACTAGAATCCTCCATGGGTTCGGCAACGATGACAACTGTACTCGAATCCTCCGTGGGTTCGGAAGCGACAAAAACTATACTGGAATGCTCTGTGGGTTAGCCAACGACGATGAATCAGTGACTACATCCTCTCATCTCTATTTCCTTATGAAAGATATATACATGTGTGAGCTGAGTCTTGACTTTCAATCATTATCATCGATGTGATTGAATTCTTTCCTGTGTGGACTGGATTGTTCTTGGGTTCAAGAGTTGGATCCGAACTAGGATTGATAACTTAGGTATATGTATGGGAATATACCTAAGTAGAGTTAGTTGATACTTCATGATTGTATCTTTTCATTGTGGTGTATCCTTCATGGATTCTAGAAGACCTTCAGGGGTCTTGGGGTCCCTAATGATTATTGTTATACTCACCCCTGCAGGGGCTATGCCCGCACTACGTTGTGTTGGATGCAGACGATAGACATCACTAATCATGGTAGATACTTGTGGGGCTAGACGGTACCTGGAGGTGGACCACTTGGCGGGACGTACACGGAGCGGATGGACGAACCCGAGGTACCGAGGAGACCATCTGTACCCACCATTCAGGTGGGATTCCCAGAGTATGACTTAGTGGTTGCTGTTTTACTTTTCTGTTGTTCTACTAGACTTTCAGTTGTACTGTACTTTTTTGTTGGGTTTGTATTATGGCCCATTTACCTTTTAGAACTTACTTTGTATTCAGTATTACTTTGTTCTTACCTTAGCTTGCGTACTCTTTTGTGTTTTTACTATCATGAAAGCAATTCCTTCCCTCTTTATCGGGATTTATTCCTTTGGTGCTAGTCACCAACCCTTGGCCTATCGAAGGCGGGCTTGGGGTAGTCATGGCATTGGCCCTGAGGACAGGTCGTGAAAAATTGGTATCAGAGGATTCGGTTATACCGCATAACATAAGACTCTGATCAATCTCACTATGAAGCAATAGTGTTAATATTATTGAGTGTGGTTTTTAGTCTAGAGGGTCCAGTGTTGGTGCGGCGACCGATGTATCCATACACCAGGACCTTGACCTCTGATTTTTGACTTAGTGCAAGAAAACAGTAATTGCGTGTATCTTTTCTTTCAAAAGTTTTTTTTGTGATTACTTTGTGTCAACTCACCAGGTATACCGCTTGACTGTGGCACACCTGTTTCTTTTTGGGATGGCCCCACGAAGGCAGCCATCTAGGGTTCTGAGTTACGTGCGAGATGGTAGCCCACCGACAGATGAGGCCTTAGTGCAGGGCCCCATCACAGCAGAGGCACAAGCTGTACCGTTACATGTTGGGCCACTGATACCACTAGCTCCAGCAGCAGAGCATGAACTCCACCTAAGTACATTTCACGAGTTCCATTGATAGAGTCCTCCAAGGTTTCGAGGTGAGATAGAATTTCAGATGGTCGGGTGCTTGTTGGAGGTTGTAGCATGAGTTTTCTACATAGTTTGGACTCCCACTGACTTGATGGTGTACCTAGTTGTCAGTCTCTTCCAGGGAGCATATGAGAGGTGGTGGATCCTAATGCTCTAGTTTTACTATGAGGTGACTCTCACCTAGGGAGACTTCAAGGGTATTTTCAGGACAGAGTTTGTACCCGTAACTCTACGCTCTATGCGTGATCAGGAGCTATTACTCTTGCTACAAGGCTTTCCGACAGTAGTAGAGACATTAGCAGCAGCCAGTAGGCAGATGATACAGGGGTACAAGCAGGTTAGATCAATAGTTAGATGACCCCAATATGTGAAATCGGGGTTGCGGCGCACTTGAGGCCGAGGGAGACCAGAATGAAGGAGGTTCCATTTTTCTTACAGGGAACAGGGTCATGGAGCGCGTGACTATCCAAATCCTTGCACAAATGATCAAAAGGCGTTGGATGAGCCACCAAGATAGAGGCAGTGATAGGAGCTTGAGAAATAGTCAAGCGGTGGACGAGGCAGTGGAGTAGGTCCTTCAGCGAATGGTGATCAGAGTCTCCGAGCACTACTACTACCACCACCCTTAGATGTTTCGCCTCGAGCTCCAGGAGTAGGTGGACAGGAACAGAACTAGATCTAGGCATAGAGTACTTTGTTCATGAGGCTTCTAGGTTTTTTTTTCATTGTTTGTGGTTGTTTTGTGTCTTTCTACTATGAGCTACAGTAATAAAAGACACTTTTCCATGTGATGTTTTCTTCCCGACCATTTTGTATGGTTGATACTGAGAGGTTCTGGTTAAAACCGTGGACTTGACCCTCACATTCAATATTTCTACAGGAGGAGACCCAGTGACCACACACTGTTGCCGACAGTGTGACTCGATCCTTGGAGGAGAGAGTAATGATTGGATCTCTTGGTAGTGGCGTAGAGGCCTTAAGACGTCGTAAATGGCATGAAATAGTATCTTTCATGTCAGTATTGACTGTATTAGGAAAATTGCGTGGTTCATCGACTGGATGAGGCTGGATTTCTCTTTTCGTCAACGGTTAAATCTTAGCATCTCTTATAGGACGTAAGAAAAAAGGGTGTAGACGAGTTATTCACAAATGGCTAGTCACACCCATAGTTTGTTGAGCGAATGGTTTACGGTTTACTCTAATCTCAAAGACTCAGCTGTGTCTTCTCAAAGAAGGACCTATACCTAAGACAGCGACGATGGATCGAGTTCTTCCAAGACTCTGACTTTGAGATAGTCTACACTCCTGGGAAGGGGAACATTTTAGCAGATGCTCTCAGCAGGATATTGGACATTCAGCAGCTAGGAGAGGCGACAGAGTAGCTAGCCATGTTGCAGATATACTTTGTGGATATAGATGAAGCAGCCTTTCTTCAATCTCTCATAGTCACTCCTAAACTTTTTCAGTGAGTCAGGGAGGCACAGCGTTGGGACGTTGACTATGAGACACGACGTGCTTAGATATCCACAGGGTAGGCGCTTGATGGATTTTCTAAAGGAGGGGAGCACGTCTTCCTCTTTAAGGGACATACTATGGTACCAATTGCACTACAGGAGGAAGTGCTGAGGGAGTTTCACATTTTCCCTCTAATGGTACATACAAGAGTGGTGAAGATTTACTAGGACCTCAGACGACAGCACTGGTGGCTGGGTATGAAGAAGGTTGTAGCAGAGCTTATTTCATGATGCCTCACTTATTATAAAGTGAAGGTAGAGCACTAGGTACTAGTAGGCTTGGTACAACCCTTAGATTTCCTACAGTGGAAGTGGGATGGGAGATCTATGGATTTCATGATGGGGCTTCCACATACATCCAGAGGACACGACTCTATCTGGGAGATCGTAGACCGAATCACCAAGTCAGACCACTTCTTACCGATCAGAGAGCAGGGCTTAGTAGAGAGCTTGGGATGCCTCTACATTCAAGATATCGTATGGCTTCATGGTGTGCCATTGTCTATCATTTCTAATCAGGATGCTGGATTCACTTCCCGACTTTGGAAGGGTTTACAGGAGGCTTTTGGGATGCAGTTACGTCTGAGCACTGCCTTCTATCCTTATACGGACGGTCAGACTGAGAGGGCCATTCAGAATCTTGAGGACATGCTTTGTTCATGTGTCCTTGACTTTTTTTGCAGTTGTGAGGATCACATAACCTTGGTGGAGTTTGCGTACAACAACAGTTACCACTCCACCATCGGGATGGCACCATACGAGGCATTGTACAGCCGACCTTGCAGATCACCTTTGTGCTGGACTGGCCCTGGGGAGTCAGCACTTGTAGGACCAGAGATGGTGCAGGCTATGACGGAGAAGGTGCAGATCATCCAAGAGTGGATGAAGACTACACAGAGCAGACAGAAGTCCTATGCTGATAGGAGTTGGAGACCACTGGAGTTCGAGGATGGTGACCACGTCTTCTTACGGGTCTCACCTCGATAGGGTCTGCGGAGATTTAGCTGGGGTGGCAAGTTATATCCACGATTCATCGGAGCTTTCCAGGTCCTCATCAGAGTAGGTGAGGTGGCTTACCACCTAGCCCTTCCACCTCAGTTGCACTGAGTGCATGATGTCTTTCACGTATCTCAGCTGAGGAGATACGTGTATGACCTGACCCACATCATCGATCACGGGGAGCTAGACATCGATGACGGGGTGACATTTGTGGAGGTCCCAATGGAGATCGAGGATTGACAGGATTGGGTCCTATGTGGATGTGTGATTCCTTTGGTGTGCATTCGCTGGCAGCATGGGAACCTCGAGGAGAGTACTTTGGAGCGGGAGGATCAGATGCGAGCTCAGTACCCCCATTTGTTTCCCTAGTGTGTGTTGTAGCTTTACAGGGACGTAAATCCCTGAGGTGGGAGTAAATTAATGACCTGGAAATTTCAAGGGATTTTTTTTCTTAAATACTTTGGAATTTTACGAGTCTGCGGTTTTTGACGGCACTTGATCTTGAGGCCCAGTGTGCCCAAAATCAATTTCTGAAGTTTTGTTCGGGTACGTTCAGTAAACGTACGTACAGGTTTTTCTATCCTCTGAACAACTGCTCAGAATTGAAATCTGAGGACACTGATGAACTCGCAGCACCTGTAATTGCTTAAGGGTACCTTTACCGTAGTTGCGTTTTATGTGGGTTGAGAGTTAATTTTTTGTAGAAATAGGAATTAGTTAAATAAAATTTTTGAACACAAATTTTATTTATCTATTGTAGTTATATCCTACAAAGGAGAAGTTATTGGTGGGGCCCACACCAACATAACCTCCCATGGGAGGATAATGTTAGGTGAGGCCCACAAGAACCCCTAACCTTTCATGTCCCTTTAACTCCCCATTAATTTCCCCTTATTTAATTAGATAACTCCCCTTTATTTATGTGATCTCTTCACCTCCCGCTCTCCCTTTTTAATTTTTTCCAACTCTTTTAATTAATGAATTGACCTCCAATTAATTAATTAAAGAGTTTTAATTTTGAATTACATGTGTTAATAAAATAATATCATTAGCTATTATTTTATTTTGGAACTTGTTTTGTTGGAAGAACCTTGAGGAAGCTATGGAGAAATAGAGATGAGTGTTCTTCTCTCAATGAAGAACACCTTTCTTCCAACAAGGAACTGCCAAGGAAAGTTGATCATCACCTTCGATCTTCGACCAAACCAATGGAGAAGGAGCCACCCGCAAGGAACACCGACTATGCACCATCCTCGTCCCCTTCTTTCTTGACTTCAATGAGTTGACTCCGTTTTCTGTGACTCTCAGAAACCGTGAACCTTATTTCAAGGTAGGGGTTTGTTCAATTTGAAGTGATTATCTTGAACCCCGTTATTCGTTGAAAATCATAGTTTTTATTTAGCCAACTGATACCACCTAACAAGGAGGACGCATGCCAATTGCACACGGCCCGACAACCCTCTATAGTCTCTTTTGTTTGCGATAGAGACCATGATATAGAGGTGGAAACAAGAGAAGGCAGCGGCCGCGTTCTGGACGCGTGCGGAAGAACCGCGGCTCGCAACTGTGGGCTGCTCGGCCAAAGAAGAACCGGCCGACCATAGCCGGCTGGACCGAATAGACCGCGGTGCCACAAGGGGTGTCGCGCTGTGGAGGACCGTGGCCCACGCTCCGTGGGCCGCTTCGGTGGGTGAACTGGCTGGCTCATCGGCTGGCCGGGCGGATGAAGGTCGTGACACCCACGGTGCTGCGCAGGGAGACCGCGGCCCCCCTATGCGGGCCACTTACGTCGGGAAGACCAGCTAGCTTCGACTAGCTGGAATAGAGGGCGGTGCTTCTCAGTGCCTCCGGTTCAGGAAAACGCCCCCCCCCCCCTCGGACTGCTCGGCCCTTTCGGGCCGAGCCGGCCGATCTGCGGCCATCTGCGCCGCGCTGGTTCAGGACACTGCCAGTCGGGCCACGCCCTGTCGAGCCAGGCCGTGCCGCGCCGGGCCAGGCCGCGTCGTCCCGGGCCGCGCCCAGCTAGGCCGAGCCGCGCCTTTTCGGGCCGGGTCGCACCCCTCGGGCCAGGCTGCGCGATTCACCGGGCTGGTCTGACCCTCTGCCCGGTCAGTCCCGCCAAAACCGGGTTGACCCGACCCATCAGCCCACGAGGCTTAACGGGTCGGGCCCGTTTCTACTTAAAGGTGAATATCTTTATGACTACACATTCGATCTACACGCCTTCTACGGTACTGGGACCCTTACGACAAGGCGGTCCTTTTGTGATACTCTAAGTGAGTTTTGGAAGACTTTGGAAAACATTTGGGTTTGGAACGAGCATATTTCTAACCGGGCCCCTCGAACGGAAAAGCCAATATCTCTCAGACCGGGTGTCCGATTGACAAGTCGTCTATCACGTCGAGTTCCTTTTGACGAAATTGAACTTCGAGATACATCAACTCAGGACTTTGTGAATGTTGATGTATCGAACCCCTTTGACTCGAGGAGGGGACCCTCCCAGAATCGGGCATGCTATGTGCGGGAACTCTAGAGCTGGCTACGACTGCGACAACTATCGTACTGGAATCCTCCGTGGGTTCGACGACGACGACAACTGTACTAGAATCCTCCATGAGTTAGGCAGTGACGAAAACTATACTAGAATCCTTCATGGGTTCGGCAGTGACAACAACTGTACTAGAATCCTTCATGGGTTTGGCAGCGACGACAACTATACTAGAATCCTCTTTGGGTTCGACAGGGACAAAAACTGTACTAGAATCCTTTGTTGGTTTGGCAGTGACGACAACTGTACTGGAATCCTCCGTGGGTTCTGTAGCGATGACAACTATACTAGAATCCTCTATGGGTTCAGCAGGGATGACAACTATACTGAAATCCTTCGTGGGTTTGGCAGTGATGACAATTGTACTAGAATATTTTGTGGGTTCGGCAGCGATGACAACTGTATTGGAATCATCCATGGTTTAGATAGCGACAATAAATTAGTTACTTCTTCAGATCATCTCTATCTCTTTACGAAAGATGTATACCTATGTGAGATGAGTCCTGACATTCAATCATTATCATCGATGTGATTGACTTCTTTCCTGTGTGGACTGGGTTGTGCTTGGGTTCGAGAGTTTGAGCCGAACTGGGATTGATAACTTAGGTATATGTATGGGAATATACCTAAGTAGAGTTTGTTGATACTTCTTTATTGTATGTTTTATTTGTGGGTTATCCTTCGTGGATTCTGGGAGACCTTCGGGGGTCTCGAGGTCCCTACTGGGTATTGTTATACTTACCCCTGTATGGGCTATGCCTGCACTACATTGTGTTGGATGTAGACGACGGACAACACTGATCGTGGTGGAGACTTGTGGAGCTGAACGCTACCCGGAGGTGGACCACTTCGCAGGACGTACACAGAGCAGATGGATGGACCAAGGTACCGAGGAGACTATTTTTACCCACACTTCAGGTGGGATTCCTGGAGGATGAAATAGTGGTTGTTGTTGTACTTTTTTTCTATTGTACTAGACTTTCAGTTGTACTGTACTTTTCAGTTGGTTTTGTATTCTGGCCCATTTACCTTTCAGCACTTACTTTTTATTCAATATTACTTTGTGCTTACTTCATCTTGCGTACTCTATTGTGTTTGTTTATTATCATAATGGAAATGCCTTCCCTCTTTTTCGGGATTTACACCTTTGGTTCTAGTCACCATCCCCTGGCCTATAAAAGGCGAGCTTGGGGTAGTCACAACATAGGCCCCGAGGACGGGCCGTGACATATATTCCCTAAGTAATCCTATTCTCCCCCTTAATGTAATGCTCTCATAATTTAAGAAATCCCCCCCCCCTTTATTATGAAATATTCCTGTAATATAAATTTATCTTCATTAATGCAAAATATCCCCCTTTATATAAAATTCACTAACTTTGTGTTTTTCAAAAAAAAAGGAAGTATCCAAATTTTCCTGATATTTTTATAAAAAAAAAATTATAAAAATATATATTGAATATAGATATTATCCATAATATAATTATGAAAGAACATTCATACAATAATAATCTGAAAACATTTAGAAAAATCATAATTGGATGAAGAAGTAATTAATTCAAAAACAATTATGAAAATGTTTTACAAAACAATTACAAAAATAGATCAAAAGGAAATTTTGTTTCTTCATAAATGTATTCACAAAAGGCCTCATCTTCATGAATTATTTTCAGTCCTAATCGAACTTCAGTAGTCATTGTTCTTGATTACAAACCTTACCTATTAATTATTTGATCCCATTCTTTAATACCATAATTCCCCTCTCTATTAAATTTGAATCCAGTTATCTCTAACTACATATATTCCATGTTTCATTTTAGAGAATTTATTTCCTTAGTATAATTATTAGTTGAATCTATGAACTATTCTATAAACTTTGTCCTTTCATCCATGTGTTTTACAAATGGGTTATATGATTCAGAAAATTCTTTCTAAAGATTCTTCACATAATCAAAATTTTCTTCATATGGATGAATATCAACATCAACTTGGTGATACCATTGAACCATATTATTAAAATATTTCCTATGAGTTTTTGAAGATTCCTGATAAAAATACAATTGTGCTCCATGCCGAATAAATATTTTTTTAAACATATAGATCAAATACAATTTCACATTCAAACTTTCTTGAATCAAATGATTGTGAAATTCACGGTTTGTAATGTATGGAATTTTTCCTTCAATATTTTTTAAATAACTAACAATGTAATCAACTCATTCAAACATGATTGTTCTGATTGAGTCCAATTTTTCTAGTTTCACACTAGGAGCATTGATTCGACTCGTACAGACCATTACATGTTTACTTTTCTTCTTTTCCTTCATTGAAACCAAATTTTCAACTTGTTTTGAAACATTGTTCTCAAATTCCTTATCATATGGTAACTTAAGGATCTCAGAATACTTATCAACTTCCACTTTTTCATCATCTTTAGTCTTTGAAATCTAATCACATTCATATTTCTTAGATGATTATTCAACTACTTCTTCGTATAATTTTTTTTCTGAAATTTTAGATCTTTCTACTTTATCAACATTGGAGGGTAAATCCAATGATTATGTATTTGATTATTTTTTAGATTCGGTTTTCTAATTTTCATATTTATCTTCATTATCATCCTATTAATTCTCTTCATATTCATCATCTTCCTCATTTTCATCCTCTTCATCTTCTCCACTAACAAATTCTTTAAATTATTAGTATTCACTTTTTTAAATTTCTTTTTTTTTATTTTCTAACTTTATCAATTCTTCCAACTTATTCATCAATTTCATTATAAAACTATTTTTTGTAAAAACTGTTTTTTCAAAAAAAAAGCATTTCCAAGTTCTATTTCTGATAATTATTCTTGAGTAGCTATTGTTTATTCTTCGTTAACTATTTTTATTTTCCTTTAATCTTACACAGGTGGAAGATCAGTATAAACCATGACTATTTCATTGAAATATAATATGGAAAACAAATTTGTTTGATCATTCAGGGAAGATTATAAAACTACATTCCCAAAATCTCTCTCAACACCCATTAATTTATATTCCGAAATTTGAACATGAAACAACCTTTTCTTTTGATTTATTTTCTTTTCATCATTCAGTAAAGTTTCAGAAACATGAATTCTTAAAGCTTTAGCGTTATAAGGGTTTCTTCTATAAATTGGATCACCAAGATTATTATTTTTCATCCATTCACCAAAGAATTATTTAGGGAATTTCATGGTCTCTTTTATTTCATTGGGGGGGGAGGTTTTATCTTTCCTTCTCCTACTTTCTTCCCTTATTGTCTTTTCATGAAGGATCTTCTTTGGAGGAACCACCACCAACCATCTCGAAAAATTTGATTGACTTGTTATCAAAAAAAATTTATCCTATTTGTTGTATCAACACTGATAAAAAAATACTCTACATCAACAGATTTCATTTATTAAAAATCTTGAAAAATATCATGCACTCAACCATTAGTTTAATATTCGAATCTGAAAGCTTAATGATCTTAGATTTTAGATATCCATAATTTACATTTTAAATTATAAGAATGATCATCCTAATAAGAATTAGCTTCCTTAGGTTGGTATGAAAATATAATGTGAAAATATAAAAAACATTGAGTGTATCACGATTTCCTTTTCTCATTATAATAAATCCTTGAATTCAAAGAAAAATGATGTGATGAACCAGTTTTAGTTATTGGACTTTATAAACATTTTCTTAATGATGCAACAATGAATATATTTCTTTCTTATTATCAAATGAACCTTGTTCATCGTGTAATTTGTGTGCAATCCCATAAGCTTCTCCTTATGGTGTTATTTCTTTTAATCTTGAAGATTTATTGTAAGATGTTTAATATCCATTTTCATATATCATGAAATAAATTTGTTATTTTCCTTCCTCCTTGAAAAACATGACTCAAGAATAAAAAACTCAAACACGAACTGGATATAATAGGTCAAAATCCTTATAGTTTTTTTCTATACATAAAAATTACCTTACTTATAATTCTTTAATATTCTTCAAAGTAGAATAATATTTACCATAAAAAACAATTTTAACCTCTATCTAAATACGAAGCATTTATTTTAAGATTTACTAGATGCCATGAGATTCGGAACTGAAACTAATGAATCTATACTAAAGAAATATTTTCACACTGGATCCTTTTTAAGGAGCATAAAGTCAGGGAAAAAGTATGAAATAAACCATGTGTCATGCATGGGGCCTCTTTTTATAGGAATTCGGTTCTTGATTCATATTCTTCAGTAAAATACATGGTGAATATTTAATCCAATCTAATATAACATTTTATAATCATACAAATAATGTTTTAAAATATTTTAAACTCTTGATGTTTTTTTAAACAACATATCTTATTGAGGACGAATATGACTTGAAATTTTTAAAAGAATTAAAGATAATTTATTTATTGAACTTAAAGAGTAATAACAACAATTATAAATTATTTATAATGAAATTGTGTAAAAATTAAAAAAAATAGAGAAGTACCTTTCAGAGTAAAAAAATTCATCAGTATGAATAACCAACAATTCTTTATATTTATAAACTAAGTATATTATGATTGTTTGGCTATGAAATAATCAATATAAATGTTTTTAATTGAATTTAGAACAATATTTTTTGAGAAAAAATAATTAGGATAATTTATTAATGAATACTAATTAAAAAACTTTTATAAAAAAATTAATACAATATTTTTCAAATTATAATTTTTCTAACAAAATATTAGTTCAGAATTTTTTTTGTAAAATTTATATAGAGTAAGAATGTTTTTATAAATTTTGATTCTAAAAATTTAATAAAGAAAATATTATTCCAAAAAACTCATTACGATGAAATTTGTGGTTTTAAAACTAACTATTTTGAAATGTTTATTTTTATAAAAAATAATCAATTATATGTACTCCCCCTATGAATAAGGGTATCATATATTAAATATATGGATAAAAATGTAGATATGAATGATTAATTTATGTTGATAATTCCTAGATTCTGTTTAATGCCTTTAAATCTATCAGATGGAAGATGTTTTTTGAAAAGTATATGCATGTTGTTCTTGTGTTCTGATGAATTATAAAATAATATATCCCATTTTTTTACCCCAAATGATATGGTGTCCTATATCATTGTTCATAGAATGTGAGTGATCCACTATGTTTCTACTTAAAGAAATGGAACTTAGGTAGTCACAAAGTATTTTATTTTTTAAAATACTCCTACATTAATCATTGAGTGTGTGTTTCATCCACAACACCTAAGCATGACAACTTCCAGCTATCACAAATTCAGCCTCTGAAGTGGAAAGTTATACTGAGTGGTGTTTCCTACAAGAACAAGAAACTAAAGACGCTCTTGAGAAATTACAAATTCTGGATGTGATTTTCTTATCCATTATACAACCATTAAAGTCAACATCCTAATAAATTTTTAATTCCAAAAAATTTCAATATGAATAGTGAATTCCTAAATCCTTAGTTCCCTTATGATAATGAAGAAGTATTGTTATAGATTTTAGAGGGTATTCCTTTGGTTTTTATTAATATATTATACGTATGTATATAAAAAACATTAAATCTTGTCAATTAGATACTCTGTAAAGTAATCTTCATATCACACCTCAAAATATTTTATGCTCAACTGGTTGCCCGACCTCATCAAGATCAAGGGTATTGGAGGTATTGATGGGAGTACAAATAATTTCAGTATTTTAATATCAAAATTTCTTAATAAGATCCTTTATATAATTCTGTTGAGATATAAAAGTTCCTTCTAGAAAATGTGACATTTTAAAATAAATTAAATATATTAACTCACCAATCGTACTCATCTAAAACTAAAAATTTCATAATATCCACAATAGAATATATTAAATATTTTTCAGCTGATCTGAATATAATTTCATCATCATAAATTTTTACAATCATAATGTTTTTATATAATTATTTTTTAAAAATAGTTGGACCCACATCTCCCAAAACAACGTTATTTTGTAATAAAAATATTGTAAACCTATCATACCAAGCTATAGAATATTATTTAATTATATAAAATTATTTTTTATGTTCATAATCATATTCAAGATGTTTTCTATTTTAAAAACCAATGTTTTTTTACATAAACATCCTCATAAACATATCAATTATGAAAATAAAACTTCACATCCATTTGAAAAAAATAAAATTAAAGAATGATACAAAGACTAGAAGAATACCGAAAGGTTCATATATATCTAATAGTGAATATGTTTCTTTATAGTTTATGACTTCTTATTTATTATAACCCTTATCAACAAGTGTTTAATTATTTATAAAAATAATTTTATTCTCATCACATTTGTTTCTAAAGCCCATTATACTCCAATTATATACATTTCTTTAGGTCATTCAACTTAATTCTAGATTTTGTTCCTTTCAAATTCATTGAATTCATCTTACATTGAATTAATCCAATCCTCATCACATAATTCCACACCGAGATTTTTTTGTTTCAAATTGGAATAAGAAATCTAGATGTCATATTTAATGCCTTAAGGAACTTCTAGTACTAACTTGTTGATAGACATCTATAATTATACTATTAGTAGGATGATTCCAACAAAATAAATGACTTCTTTGGTTTTTTAAAATTTGTTCATCAACATAAGCTATAAAATCATCATAAGGAAAACCTCAAAAACCAATTATTGATTTGTATCCTTATGAGAATAAATTTATAACAAATTTTGAATTTTTTTTTATAAATAACATCTAAAGATATCGGTTGAGGTTTTTTTAAACCAAAAAGTTCATTTTCCTTAATCTTTAAGTAAACTATTTCCTCAACAGTATATGATTTTTTATTAAAAACTCATTAAACCTTAGAAGTAGTGGAGTAACATTAAAATATAACTTCATTGGTTTGGGGTGAAATGTTATATAAGTTTTCATTCTTATTCAAGATGAATACTTTGCAACCAAAAATATTGATGTTTGAAACTTTTGATTTCTTGCATGTCCACAACTCTTAAGGATATATATTTAGAAAAGTCCTTATCAAAACTTTATTTATAGTATAATAGGTAGTAATAACCACTTCAACCCAATTTGTTTTGAAATTGGGTATTCACTTAACACATTTCTAGTTATTTCTTGACGAATTATATTACTTTTTTCAACTACACAATTTTATCAAGGGGTTTTATGTGTTGAAAGGTTATGTTTAATACATTTCTTACTAAAAAGAGATTAAAATTTTGAATTTATATATTCTCTACCATTATTACTATTAATATTTTTTTAAGGTATGTTTTTAATCAATTTTAACTTTTTCTACTAAATTAATAAATAACAAAAAGATTCATATTTCTTTGTGAGAATATCAACCCAAGTATATCTAGTGTAATCATTAAATAATGCATATACATATTATTTTCCATTAATACTTCTATATTGTGTAGCAATAAATAATTTCATCTGCACTATGTTTAAATAATTATAAGTTGAGACTTCACTAACAGATTTAAAACATGAATTATGTTTCTTACTATATTTATAATGTTCATAAGCTTTTGATGAATCAAACCTAAGTTTTAGTATATCCTTAACAATAGCCCTATTAGTTAACATAGATATGTCTCTAAGGATACAGTTTCCAAAAATTATATTTCAAAACAAATATTGATCGTCCATTGAACTAAGGCAAGGTAAGTCTTTTCTCTGAATGTCTTATATGTTCAGTGTATAAAAATTCTCATGTTGATGGGAAGAAGTAATAAATTAATCCTTGGAACTATGCACTAAATAGTTATTGTTACTAATGTTAAAAATGTAACATTAGTCAAATTACTAAATTATTATTATAAGGATATTCTTTAAACCTTTACCAAACAAATCATTCTAAATTAAAGCTTTTTCGGGAAGAATAATTATACCTATATCGATAATCTCTCCTTTAGCATTATCATTAAAAAAAGACTTTACCAAGATAAATCTAGATGATGTTATGAAATAAATATTTTTTTACAGTCTTTTGTATATAATACCCTCTATCCATGTACCATATGATTTTGTTGTCGGTACTACCATTTTTTTCAAAATTAAAAAGATTATTTTTTTAGAACCCAACCCTTATTATGTCCAGAAATTTTATAAAACAAAACATTTGGAATCCAATTTTCTTTTGAAAAATAGTATTTGGGAAATACTAAGGATTAATACTTATTTAATATACAATTTTTTTTCCATTGAATACATCTTTTATAGTTGGTGAAAAAGATGAGATTATTAAGAACAAAATAATTATAACTAAGAGCTATTTTATATGAGTATAATTAATGCTAGAATCATTACTATGTGTGTATATATTTTTATGAATTTTATCAATACATAAATTTCACGTGGAAATGTTAGATAAAAGATTTCTCAAACTAGATATTTTTTATTTTAGTTGCACAAAAATATAATTCTACTCAAAAGTATTAATTTTAGAAATAATTTTAATAGAAATATTTGGTAAAAAAATTCTTTTAAACTAATTTTTTTAATATTTATATATTTTTTATTTATCATAAATAGTCTAATAAATATATTTTTAATGGTCTGATATTTCATTATTCAAAAAATTTATTCTTAAATCAGCATTAGCAAGCTTTTCCTTAGCATCATCAATATTTTTTTTCAAAATTTCAAAATTCTTATTTTCTATTTTTTTTTAAAATGTGAAACTTCATCATAAATTGGTAATGAATTATTATCACTAGAAGAGGAATATTCTTCATCATAAGATATAAAATCCTTCTAATCTAGACAAATGTCACTTATATAAATATTTGTGAGGTTCTCACCTATTTGTACCTTTTTCATGAAATATTGATTTACTTTCTCTTCTTTAGGAAAAAAACTAATATTCTCTATCTGTAAATCTCATTATTTAAATAACTTTCATATTAATAACCTCCACTAGTGCTCCATGTGTCAGAACCTATCATTACTTTTTCAATTTTTATTTGTAATATTTTTTACCTTACTTTCTGAATTCTTATATTTTCAATATTTCAACTTCATCTTTAGATAGTATGGTCTGATGTGTGCAACTTCAATGCATACATAACAAGTGACGTCATCTTTCTTATAACTTTATTCCTTATGAACATGTTTTATCTTTATTGAAAATATTTCTTGTTGAATATCTTGTTCATCCTTTAGCCTTGTTTTATAACTCATTTTCAAAATTTTCTGATACACTGGAATCATATTTAATAAAAAAATTAATCTTTATTAAAAATGTAATAATATCTTCTATAGATTTAACTTTAACTATTAAGGTTTATGTTATTATGTTGCAATCACCATAATTTGTTTTCTTTTTCTCATTATCCATCTTGATTATTTAATTATACTATATAAGGGTTTGAATGAGATCATCCAAAGTAATACTTTTTAACATTCTAGTTTCATAAAATGTTATTCGCTTTTATTCCCAATCATTGGGAATGATATTAATTATCTTATCAACAAGTATCTCATCATCAAGACCATTATCATCAATAGATTATACACTATTTATAAATTTCATGAATATCTAATGCATCTTTTATGAAAATTCACCGGGTAAGAAGTCAAAGGTCTGGTAGTATATTTTTAATGTAGCTCCATATGTCTCAGAAAAATTAGATGTACCAAAATGTGTGATCTCAATATTTTTATATATCATGATGGAATGTCTAAAAGAAATTTTTTTGACTATAAATACTTCTAATAATAAAACATAAAAAATTATTCCTTACTTTGTAGTTTAACTAATATTCTTATTTCTATTGATTAGTAAAAAAGTTACCTATTTATCTAGAATTTTTTAATCCCTATTGAGCACAGAAAAATGTCAACACATGTTTTGATCGTAATGGTTTTCATCTTATCCCTTTAGTACTCATAATAAGTACCATAGAAAATTGGTGGTCCATTAGGATTCAAATTTTATATGTATATGATATTCATTATTATTATCATAAAAAAATATTATTTTCCACACAACACATTAGTCTAACAAAAGGTTTATAATAATAAAGTCAATAAAAAATTTAACAAGTGTGAAAAATTATAAAAATTACAAACTTAGCATGTATTTTAGAAGTGAAACCATTATTTTATATAAATTATTAGATCAATATTATAGAACTAATACTAATTATGATTTTAATAATATGCTCATATGGATAACTTACAAGAGGGGGTGAATAGTAGGTTAAGAACCCAGTTTAAAATAATTAAACAAAACAATTCACAAGCCTCTTACTATTTATTATCAGATTTGGCCCTATTTTTGATGATCATAACCACATTAATCAGAATCTAGATATGGTCCAATTCAATTAAAGTATAATATCATAATCATAATAGATATTATTTCCTAGATTATGTATCATAATCAGAGTAAATATAATAAACAATGAGTAATAGAAATATGAATATGATGTTTAACTTTTAGTTAAGATGTGGAGCAAAAAAAACATTTAAGAAAAAAGTTAACAATAACATAAAAAATAACGAATTACTTTCAACATTTTAAAATTATTAAATTTAAATTTAGGGGTAAGATAGTTTATAACCAATACTCTATGTATCCATTTTTTTGTAGTTGAAAGATAGTATGTCTTTCCTTATAGAAGAAAACCCTCAATATGAGGATTGGAATGACTCTGTATTCCTATCCCAATGGTATCGTGATCTCACAATGGTCATATTTTATCTGATTTTGTCTCAATGACTTTTATGCATGTATCTTCAATAGATCTATTGTAACTGAATTCCCAACATCGTATTATTTTACACTATTACAGTGTAATGTTTTTACTTACATTATAAATTAGTATTCCAAATAAGATTATAAGAATAAGTAATCCTGATTGGATCCCTTAACAATGTAAATATGATAATATTTATGAGGATCAGTTTTATGTTATTGATATAGGTACCTGTTTTATTGTTGGTACATTTTCATTACTATAGTCATGACATATGATTTATCTTATGGTTCTAATATGGGTGATTCTGGTTTCTCGAACAAATACTCATTATGGTAATCAAAATGAAGAATATAAATTTTATAGTCATAATACTTAATAAATTATTATAAGTATAGTATAATATAGTGTTTTCTACAAAACTATTATATAACACTTTGATGATAAAATGTTAGTAAAACATTTTTTTATGAAACAGTTTGTGATTTTGAAATCAAAAGGAATGGAAATGTGAGAAATAGAATTTCTGACTCAATAAGAAGGGCTCTAGATAAATAAAGGTAGAGTAATTTCATAGGCCAAGGGTTTTTACTAAATTTTAATGGGAATTTTTGTGGGTTTATATAGAGAATGATAGGATATTTATTTATTTATTTAAAAACCATTATTTTGAACTCTATATGATAAAGTAAAAAAATACAAAAACCATACCATCATTTTTCCCAAGGTTTCCCTAAAAAAATTGGCTTTAAATATATTTTAATTCTAATAACCTATCTTCTAAAAATAATACCCTTGGTGGTGTGAAAATGGTTCATTTTTATAATGAATATATTTTCAAACCTTAAAATATAGTATAGGTTTTCGAGGTTTCATGAAAAATTCAAAAAATAAATAAAACATCCTTAGAAACATGTTATTTTAAAGGTATAAAAAATATTTGTTCATGGATACTAATTATATCATTTATTAATAAACTTTGGGGATTTTATGATGTTATAATTCACATTCTATTTTTATACCATATTTAAGTCTTACCCAGAAATTCATCAATGTCTAAAAATTATGAAAAAATCTACATTAAAAAATTTCAATCTTCTAATTTCAAAATTAATACTGATTTTATCCAAGAAATTATCTATGTATGATAATTTATGCATTTAAATACAAAAGACATATTTAATGAAAAATACTTATTTTCTGAAAATAATAGTTTTTTGAACCTTATAAAATAATTTTTGACATTGTAAAATTATATTATCATTTATATATATATAATATTATTTAATAATAAAATTTCATAAAAATATAATTGATTTAGAAAATTATTGAATTCATTAAAATATAGTGTCTTGGTAAAAAATATATATTCCCCAAAAATAATATTTCTGTTTCATCGTATCAAAATATAATTTCTATCCATACTATTTTTTAAATATTATAAATTAATTAAAGATAAATATAATATTATGTTATTAAAAGTATATAAATTAATTTTGTTAGTGTCTAGATACATATATAATTATTATATCTTTGAATTACCTAAGGGTAAGGTGTGTGATGTTGATATTTTCATGGGGTAGTTTGGTAAACCTGGATTGGGTAGTGATGTCGATGAGCTTGAAATTCTCCTTTAAATGGTTACTATTTTTCTTTAGTTATTTAATCTAGACATGGGATTGATCAATAGAAAATCCTATTGATTTCTATCTACCTTGTAAGCTTTTAGAAAGGGGCTTTAAAGGGTACAATCCTATTGGTTGAGGCTGTAATTTCATCATTCTATTCCAATTTCACTTATCATAACCCTAAATATACGAATCTCAATGGTCACTATGCAATGACTACATTATCAATCGTTAAGATGATTAAAAATACCTTAATTTTGATAGGATATAACATATAATGGTATAAAATAACTAATGTAGTGCATTTTAATTATGTAGTTTCATTAAAAAATATTGAAATTATTCATTGAAAAAGAGAATTTTGAATTAAAATGTTTGGGTTGTTACATTCTTCCATCATTCAAAAATCACACCATAAAAAATTTAATTTTATGCACCAAAATAGTTTAGGGTTCTTTATTTCATTTCCCAATTTATTTCCCATGATTCTTCATAAAACTTTTGGTTCCTCTACAAAACTTGGACTAGGTAATTTTTCATGTTCTGTTGAAACTTATATCTACAATCTATATTTTTTACTGGATAATCCTTATATAAAATATCATTATCCAATGTCACTAACTCTAGATTCAGTACATGTGAAGGGGATGATATGTAAATACTGAATAGGGATACATGGAACACATCATGTACTTGAGATAGATTTTGTAGGAGTTCTAGTTGATAGGCTACCACTCTAATGCAATAAAAAATATCAAAGGGACCAAGTTTTCTTGGAATAATATGTTCTTTATTTCAAAACCTCATGAATTTCTTCCATGATGATATATGAAGGAACACTACATCTTTGATATGAAACTTTAGGTCTTGTTGAAGATTTTATGTATATATGTTTTCAACTTTGAATGGATTTCAAATTATGATATATATTATGAACCTCTTATATCATTTCTTGGATAAGATCAGGACCCAGTAGATTTCACTCTCTATCTTAATCCCAACATATTGATGTATGACACCTCTTCTCATATGCAACATTATAAGGTTCCGTTTGAATATTTAATTAGAAAGTTTTGTTATATGAGAACTCCACTAGGGGAAGGTGTGGATCAAAACATGATTTGAATTTCATTGAACATTATCTAATAATATCCTCTAGAGGATGAATGGTTCTTTTAGACTTAGCATCTATCTGAGGGTGATATGTAATGCTAAATATTAACTCCAAATACAGTACTTGATAAAAGATTCTCTAGATCATTTAGGTAAACATTGGATTATAATTAGATATAATAGAGAGTCTAACTTCCTATAGTCTTAACACTTCCCTTATTTATATATTATTGAGTTGTTCTAGAGGTAAGTTTTCATTGATATTAGTGAAATGCGATAACATTGTAATGTAATCTACTACCAACTAGATGGAGTTATTACCTTTAGGAGTCCTATGAGTCATGTGATGAATTCCATTGTTATTATATCCCATTTACATACTTTTATGTGAGATGTTTCATTATACCCTTAGAATTATATTATTCCACATTTACTTATTGGCATACCTAGCATCGAGATATGAAGACCAAAATCTATATCTTTGTTTTAAACCACTATACATTTTACTTAAAATACCTATAAATATTAGTTCTTCCTGGATAAATAGAAAAAACAAGCTATGTGCGTCATCCAGAATTTCCTCTTCTGTTTCGGTATTTACTGGACACATATTTTGGTTCAAAATCTTATAACACTATCTTTAGAAAAGTTAAACTTCAAAAAAATTTCTACCTTTAAGGTTTAAATATCATTATATTTATAGTATTCATTGAATCTCTTAATAATGGGTGTTTGATAAGTATTAAATAAAATTAAGATGAATATACTTTAATTATTCCCATATATATCCTTTTCATTACAAAGATGATTGGATAAATTGAAATCCTCATCATGGATAGAGTTATAGGGTCATTTATAATCCAATCATCTATTACTTTATTTACTATCCTAGGATAGTATTATATTGAATAGTCATAGTCTTTGATCAGCTATAACCAACTTCTTTGGTTCATATTATGATACTTTTGTGTAAATATATACTTCTGGCTATTATGATCCATATATATTTCATACATCTCCTAATAAAGATTATGAAGCCAAATATTCAACACAAAGATCACTACATCCAATTATTTATCATGTGTTGGGTAGTACTTCTCATGGGTCATTATTTTTTGAGAGCCATAGGCTATCAATTTTTCATCATGTATGAGTGCACAACCCAAGTCGTTATTGGAAGCATCACTATATATCACAAAACCTTCCCCATGGTTGGTAATATGAGTATAAGTTTAGTATCTACCATGATATTAAACTCTGTAAATATATTTCCATATTCATTATTCCTTAAAAACATTACTTATTTCTCAGTTATCTTGGTTAGTGATCTTGACAACCAGGGGAAGTTTCTAAAAAATTGATGATAGTTTCTTGTTATTCTAAGGAAACTACAGATTTTCATCATATATTTTGGAATTATTTATCAATAAATTACTTCAGTTTTTAAGGATCCATAAATACCACATTGGAGGTGATTACATGTACCATTAATGTGAACTTCTATGTCTTGAACTCACATTTACTGTACCTTTGAATTATCGTTTCCCTTAATAAAGTCATCATTACATGATTATTGCTTCTTATTTCCGTAATTAATATTGGAGTATATAAGAATATAATATAAAAATATTTAATAAATTTTTATAGGTAGTCTATAAAGTCTATATTCATAAAGTCCAAGAAGATTGTTGGATTATTAATGGGTCCAAATGGCATCACTAGGAATGTATATTTCTGATACCTATTATTGAAAAAATTCTATAAGATATCCTCTTTGTAATGTCAAAAAATTATCATAAATAAATATTATATATTAATAGATAAATATTAATTTCATAATATAAAAATACACACCAGAATCATTTTGGAATAGTGGATTTAAAAACATGGACAGATAATAAATTGGTCCATAAGTGAGCTATATAAACTCCCACTAAATTCAACATAACTAGCACCATTCTTAGACATATCTTACATAAAAAATTTATTCATATCCTAGGGAAAGTAAAAATAACAAAGGGTGATCTCTGATACTCATTAGAAAAATTAAGGGGGATATAAATTTAACATGAGAATATGGGTATGAGAACACGAGAATGACATATGAAAACCATACCCTGGATACTATAGATCATAAGCTTGATTCATGGAATAAATCTTGGTAGTTCATAAGACATGAATTACAATATAATCAAAGAAAATAATCCATGACTATAAATGATTATTATAATACATAAATTTGGGGCATATACATAAGATTATAAAATATTATATCAATGATACCCACCAAGACATTCATGACATGTTAGGCTTTAAATAACCTCCTATGTAACCAATTTTTATCTATGGGTAACCACTAGTGTATCCCCTTTTGTATTGGAATAACTTCCCATGTACCCTCTATTGGGATTGGGATAACATCTTGGGTTTCCTTTGAGATCATATATTATTAATCATTAACCAAATTCTTTGGAGGTATATATAGGTCCCACCCATTACATAATCTATATATATATATGTCCCACTACATCATAAAAAATTAATAATATCATAACATATAAAAATAAATGGGTTTTATAAGCATTAAATCATATCATTAACCCACATTGAATAAATAGGTTTCATATACATTTCATAATAACATAACACATGGAAAATAAATGGGTTACTAAAACATATCTTTAGCATAATCATAACCCATAAAGAGATAGAATAAATATAGAATCATTGGATCTTATCCCTAGTAAAGATTGAGTTACATCAATGGATTCCTTCTTAGATGGAAAATTGTTTTGAAAGAAAATTGCATGTCAAATTTCTCAAGGAAAATAACATTTATTATGTAATAACATTTTTGGAAACAATGAATTCATAAAATATTATAAAAATATATTTCATTAAAATTAAAATTGAAAATTTATAAAGGAATATATAAAAAACATTTAAAAATTTATTATGGAAAATATCCTTTCCACTTTTGAAAAAATTTAAAACACAAATCTGTTTCAATTTTATTGTATCTGAAAATAAAATTTGATACTTATAAATAAATCATCAAAACATTGAGTTGTTAAGATGGATAAAAATTATGTTCCTATCATACGATACAAACAAAGGCCCTTTCCAATTTTTGGTCAATTCCAAAAGATAATTTTTTTATAATAAAATAAAGAAATCATTTAAAGATTTTTTTTTATTCAAACATGGGTAAAATTTTATTTTAGATTTCATTGGAGAAAACATTTTTTGACATATTTTTTAAGAGAGAGATAAAGTTTATTTTAATTAAAAAATGTTATCAATAATTTTATGTACCAAATAACGAAAAATGATAATATTAAATGAAAAGTTCATGAATAACCATAGAATAACAAAATACATGAGTTTATTGATAGATAGATCATAATATTTCTTAATTGGAATCACAAACATAATCAATCCCAATAAATGATAATATTTTAACATTAAATCATTAAAAATTTTGTAACATTTATATCATAGGCCCCATAATAGAGTAACATCAAATGAAAATTTCACATATTACTAAAATAATTAAATTCATTATATAACATGTGAAAGTGGAATTATATACACCAAATAAAAGAATATAGGTGAATAACATAACTAATGTCCCAAAGAAGAAAAATTGAGAGAAAATACCTGACCAAAAGTATTTACTTCCTTCATACATGTTTGAAAATTTTTTATAATAAATTTAAGTTAATTATACATCTATTATAGAAATATACCTATATATATTATAGAATATATGATTTACTTTCACCATTTTCTATACTATTATTAATAATACCTTGTAATAGTCATGTTTTGAGCAAAACACTTCCTTGATTTTTTTGTGTATGTATTGATTTATTATTTTTGGTTATATTAAATTTATAATGGTTCCATCATATACAAAATTTTAACCATGATATAAATATCATATACATTTTTTATATTTTGTTTAGTATAATCCATAAATGTTAGAGATAGAAAATGAAATACACCATTTATGGAGATAGTGGGTCATATGTACGCATTCACATTGTATCATTTTTCTATATGGAATGGATGAAAGATATTTGAATATTATATTACCATTATATAATAATTTTTAAATCATATATATCATATATATTCATTACACCATCCTTCATAACTTTCATATAATGTGTGAAAAAATCAAATCGCTTCGTGAGCTGATGGTCTTTCAAACACACTAGAAACATTATCTTATTCTCATAGAATTGAAAGTAAGAAGGTATATAAGATTTAATAATTTTATAATAACAATAATAATATCATAACTATAATCATTTAATCTATCATTATATCAAGTTGTGAGTGGTGGTGATGGAAAATGAATAACATCAGCTCACAAGGTGGTAGTCCATCTTACACACGAATTATGATTTAATATCAAATTTGCTGAAGGTAGAAAAGATTTTATTTCATGAAATTAACATAATCACATATTATTATATTGATTATAATAAGGTTATTATATCAACATGGTTTAATAAGAATTTATAGAGATTGATTAACAAATAAAATAAAATTTCTGGTTAGGAAGGTTACCTCTTCTTCAAATAACTTCTTTTTGTTTGCACAAAAAGCCTTACTAGGATGAATTTATGAAAAAAATAAGTATTATAAGGTGAGTATAAGGATATAAAGAAGTTATTTTGGTATTTATGGGATATAAAAATGGATTTATAATTTTTAAGATGATAGGATAGGGGAATAGCTTTTATAAGTGAGGTGTGTGACACACATGTAATGTTTGAAATGAAAAAGGTGTAACCACATTTTTCACATGAAAAAAGTATCCAAAATGGGAAATTATAAGACATTATAGATTATATCATTTAAATATGGCCATAAAATTGGTGTTTCACTTTTTTAAAGCTAATTTTATCCCTCATCGCTTTAGTTTAACCCTTCGGTAAACCATTTTTAACCATAACCACGATAATAAATTATTAAAGTTTTTACTATTCATTATGGTAAAAGTTTTAGTTCAACATATAATATAACATAAATTATAATTATTTAAATATTTAATAAATTTATCAAAATTACATTCATATAAGTGGAAATAATTAATTTATATTAATTTAGTAAATGCGACAAAAAAAGATTTTGTAATGATAAATGTTTCAAAAGTATAACATGTATGTATATAAAAATTCGATATGAAATTGATTATAATGAATTAAACTGGATTAATAGATATATAATTTTACTAAATATACTTTTTAAACCATATTTACCAAAAATAAACTTCATAAAATCCTTAAATTAAAGAGAATTTTTCAATAAAACCCCATATTTTTTACTATTCATTGAAAAATTATCCTTTTTAAAAAAATCCCAAAATGTCACTCTAATATAATTTCTGAAATTATAATTTCAAAATATAATGTTATATTATAAAATTAATATTTTAAAAGTTTAAAAAAATAAATAAGGATCATTTTTTTTGGGAAAATTGTATTTCTTATAGCATATAAAGAAATTACGAAAAATTAAGTTCTTATTAATAATTTTTTTTATATAAAATATATATCGATAAATTTTTATATGTTGTTATTAATAGTCAACCCTATATTTTTAAAGTATCTGTTATAGTGGTCTCATTTAAATATTAATTTCAAACGTATATCGTAGTTCATTAAAACTAGGTGTTTTGTATAACACAAGATTCTGAAGAAATTAAATTTATTAGGAAAAAAAATATTTCACAAATTATCATGGTGTTACATTTTATCCCCAATAAAATGAATCTATCCCATGATATTTATCACTTTGATACAGACAATTGAAGATACTTCTACATCATTAGATCCTATGGTTCCCATGTAGCTTCCTCGAGCTTATGGTTTTACAACAAAACATTGACCAGTTGATTTATATAATTTCATAAAATATTCTCTATATAATCCGGAATCACAACTAGTTAATCATTATAAGATATATCTATATCCAGTGGTATGAATGTTGAGTTCATTACATGGGAAGGGTAAGGTATGTAATTCCTCTAGAGAGAAATAAGGAACATCTCTTGAACACGAGATTGGTTTTGTGGAAGCACCAACTGATAGGACACCACACCGAAATGATAAATAATTTTAAAAGGAATGATATACCAAGGGAATAGTTTTCAATTCATTTAAAATATCATTACCACCTTCCACAGATAAATTCTAAGAAACACTTTATAACTAACTTCAATTTTTAAATCCTGACAATTATTTTTAGCATAATTTTTCTTCCAAAATTGTGCACCCTTAAGTGCCGCTGAATGACATTGATCTTATTTTCCATTTATTTATCAATATTAATTCCCAATATATTTATTTCTCCATATTTATTTCAATTCATTGGATTTCAACACTTCATCCCATAGATTTATTTATAAGGATCCCTCTGAATTCTTGACTGAACATTACTATTGTATGAAAACAAAACAAGAGGAGGGCATTGATCCTAGACACATTAAAAATATAGAAAACAAGATATAAACATATCATATAGGTTTTAAATTTTTCTCTCATACTACACATGCTTATGAGTATTCTGCATAGTTCTAAAACTTAACCTTGTATCAAGATATTAATGGAAACTTTTCCTAAACTTTGACGTAAACCTCAAATCATGATCAGATACAATTGAATGTGGTACTACATGAAACTCTGCCACTTCCTTAATTTATATCTTAAAAATATAATCAATAGATGAATCATACCTTA